>JAYESA010000010.1:132192369-133459869 GCA_036927795.1 Iris macrosiphon | reverse complement strand
GGTTCGATTCTGAGAATGTTAACGAAACCCCATTGTCGTGGATCCTACGGTTCTACTTGACGAGGGATTTTGTGATCGGCTCATCGGAATCCAGTTCTGGATGTCTATTGGATTTGTGTCATGGTTCCGGACTTGTAAACATTAAGTTTGATAAATTTAGATAACTTTGTCTCTGACACTTTTTCGGTGCGAAATGGAACACATGTGGACCCCGCTTTAACAAAAAATTATCAATTTTGTCCATGTGTCCAAATTGGACTTATGAGTAGTCAATTCTAGCAATTTCAAGTATTTTGAGAGTGATGGTAATGTTTGTTTCAGCATCCGAAAGTGTACCTGGAGATTTCACTGTTATAGGAATAATTGAAGGAGTTCAGAACTCAGGCAAGTGTACCTCGCCAACCTAGCAGTAGTTCCTTTAATATTATTTGCTTGATTTATTTCTGTGATATACCTGCTCAACCTAGGACCATGAGACGTTGCTTAGTATCCGAACAAGATTCGGGTGTCGACGCCGTACGCGTAGTCGTGTAACGTCACATAGAGAGTTATTTATGGTAGTTCTATATAGGCTTACAGGATTCGTGACATAAGTCTTGCATATACATAGATAATATTATGACTCCCTGTACTAGCTAGAGGTCATGATCTTGTGTGTTATGGATATGAGACGTCATAGACATGAGACGTGTTATTACATTGGGTGGGGAGAGACCCATAGGCTACAGGCTGATTACATACATATTTATTTATTATTGCAGTACTTTAGTCTCTATTCCAGAGGTTGGCACATTAGGTGATATTACTGCTACAGGCTCCCCGACACAGAGCTTGTAGTGGTCTCAGCCTGAGTACTAGTGATTCTCTTATTTGCATATCACATAGCTAGTTACATTGCTTGCCCTATTGACAAATTTTTATATACTGTATTTTATTTGGCTTGAGTTATTCTTGTACCTTACTATGTCCCCTAAGGACCTGGATCCGGATTATGTCCCCAGGTATAGCAGATGAGATTTATCCCGAGGTATACGGGACATGAGCTAAAGCGGGAGTAGTACTGGTACTAGAGGACGAGGTTGTACTAGAGGATTTCTCCTAAGTATTTTGTTATATACTTAGTTATTTCTGTTTCTAGATACTTTATATCCTGACTCTTGGATTACTGTATTAAAATTATTATCGGGTTGTTCCCCGAGACATTTTTTTGGAACTTATTGATGGATTATATTTCTTTTTGATTAGTCTGACATTTTTGAATTGTGTTTACCATCTGTGGATGAGATTAGAATTAGACTGTGATATGTATTGTAGACCATTGTATTTATTTTACAGCTTTAGTACACTCTAACATGTCCATTAAATTGGGTTTGCCCATTGGAGTTGTGCTGCTGGCTATTGCCACATGGCTAGTTCCTCGGTATTTTGGGACTGGGGCGTGACATGTGCCCATCTGGAAATATTAGGCCCTGAATCCACCTACAAAGTCTCCCTTTATCCTCCATCTCTAGTGAGAAAATTGCCTTAGGCTGCTTTAGCTTTCTATTCCCCTTCTCTATCAAATGCAACGCAGGACGTCTATATATTTCATTCAAGTTCAACTTGGCATTCAGATTATCTTTCGTCCTTCCACTTACGTCCATTATATTATTAATTATGTTTTCAAACACATTCTTCTCGATATGCATGACATCAAAATTATGTATGATCAGATTGGGAGTCCAATATGGCAGATGCCAGAATATACTCCTCTTCATCCAGTTATGAGTGCGACCAAATCTGTCATACTTTTACCCCTTAGAAGGCTCTTCGATAGCACTTGGTAAATATTTACCTCTTTCCATATCGTTTATCCTGGCCACCTTGGTGGTAGATTGGCCTTATCCATAACGCCGACACAAAAAATATTCTTGTTCCTCCGGTACGTATGATCCTTCGGCAGAAATTGTCAATGACAATCAAATAAGGATGATTTTCCTCCATGTTTCAAACAAAAAGTCTTAGTGCGGTCCATGCAATTTAGACATGAGAGACGGCCATGAGTTCTTTATCCCAATAACATTCCATAGGCCATAAAGTCGTTGATGGTCTACATAAGTGCTGCCCTCATATAAAAATTCTACTTTCTAGAAATACCATACGTGTTGGCACCTACTTACCACAGCTGATTCAATTCATCTATCAATGGCTGTAAATACACATCGATGTTTTACGTCGGATTGTTCGGACCCCGGATAATAACGGTTAAAAATATATACAGAGTCTTCATGCACATCCAAGGTGGTAGATTATACGGAGTGACGATCACAGGCCAACACCAATACTGGGAGCCCAAAAATTAGAATAGGATAAAATCGTCGGAGTAGCGCCCCAAAATATGATATTACGTGGATCTGAAGCAAAACCTACATACTCTCAATCATAGTACTTCCATGCTTCTCCATCAGATGGATGATCCGACGCTCCTTCGATCTGTTTCTGCTTGCGCCAACTCATATTTTCTGCAGTCTTCTTTACCATAAACAACCACTGCAACCGCAGCGTCAAAGGCAAGTAGTACATCGAATCGGTAGACTTTCTTGCACCGACAGACCTTCCTCTATCAGTGGCCTTGTAGCGATCAGCCCCACAAAATCTATACGCGTCTTCATCCTTTTCGTCTTTATAGTACAAAATGCAACCTTTGTGACATGCATCAATTTTCTCGTTTCCATCTAGGGCGATCACACCATCCTCTTAGATTGGTAGAAGTCTTTATGCAACTTAGTATCCTCCGGCAAGATCTCTATAATCAACTCCATCATTCGGTTGTAGCATTCTAGTGACATATTAAAATTGGACTTGATGTTCAACAATCTTGTAACCACCTCCAACGGTGAATGATCCTCACAACCAGGATATAATAGAGTCCTTGCATTCTCTAGTAACTCCATGAACTTTGCAGCATCGGCATTCGGTGCCACCTAAGCTGCATCATGACTATCCAAATTGAAAGTAGGTCTAGCAGCGTTTCATGTTCACTTACCCATCATCGTTATCAGTGTAGTCGTGCACATCCATTTACGGCTCCTCATAAGGTTCCGGTTTTGATGCTAAAGATACAAGTTTTTCGTGTGAGGTCCACTGATAGTAATTTGGCATAAAATTCGTCGACTACAAATGATATATCACATCCACTTTTGAGTGATATTTCAAGTTACGACATCTCACATACGGACAATTAATTTTGGTGTCGTCCATGTACTAAGGGAATGCCTTAGCAAATTGTAGGAACTGTTCCACCTCCTATATAAATTTATCCTACACACCGCATATGTCATCAGGAAGACGGTTTTACATCCACGAACGATGATGCATGTAGTAATTCAGATCCATTTTTAGATACTTCTGCAAAGATTAATAAACATCGTTCAAGTATATTATCTAAAAGGATACAAAGTTTGATACACATGTGAACAGTAATAAAGGATATGTGTGACATCAATTATTCAATGTGAGCCATTCCTGAATTTTATTTTATTTACTTCTACAAGCTTTTTGAGGCTATTACAGTTAGACTAGATTTCTAAAAGTATACTAGATTTCTGGTAGAACTCTAATAACCTCAAAAGTTTTCCAGAAGTAAAATTTCTTTCTAGAGAATGGCTCATATGGACACTTGACTTCGGAGGTGACGACAAGCATTCCTAGTTATTCTACTTTTTATAATAAGTATTATCTATGTGAAACTATTTACCACTTAACTTATTTTTATCTAGCTTGTAACATAAACCTAGTTAATCTACTTTTATAATGAGTATTATCTATGTGAAAATATTTCCCACTTAACTTATATAGTTAATCCTATACATGTAGCTATATATGCACTTGGTATCTAGGTATCACTTGACATTTAGTACCCCAGGTACTTAAGATATTCATAATTAACTCAATACCCCAAACTTATATGCACTAGATACAAGTGTTATATTCATATTCATAATTAACTCAATACCCCAAACTCATAAACTTATTTTGAAGTGCTTTATAAAATTTTTTAGGAATCATAGGATTGATGTCATTTTAAAATTTTGATCTATTGTGATGGCAATGGTGGCTGTTTATGATGCGGTAGGAGATGCTATTTTTAGCAGTCCGGGGGCAGACAGATAATTTTTGATGAAGGAAAAAGAAGGCCAAACCTAAAAAGTTATGCATAGAGCAAGATTCTGGATTCGACAGTTGAGGAAGAAGCAGGATATATGGCCATAATAGTTGGCATGGTTAGAAGATATCAGTCTCACCAAGGACAAGATCACTGGACTATGGTAAAGCATATTTTGAAGTACCTGAAAAGGATAAAAGATTATATGCTGGTTTATCATGCAGATAGTTTAGTGCCCTTGGGGTATACAGACTCAGATTTTCAGTTAGATAGGGATGCCAGAAAATCTACCTCAGGTTATGTATTTACTTTAGGAGCCATAGTATGGAGGAGCATGAAGCAAAAATGTATTGCCGATTCCACCATGGAGGTCGAGTATGTGGCAGCCTTTGAGGCAGCCAAAGAAGCGGTTTGGCTCAAAAAATTTCTATTGGACTTGGATGTGGTACCTAGTTTGCCTAATTCTATTACACTTTATTGTGATAATAGTGGTGCATTTGAAAACTCGAAGGAACCACGAGCCCAGAAGATAGGTAAACATTTTGAGCACAAGTACCACCTAATATAAAATTTTATAAAGATAGGAGAAGTTGTTGTGATCAAGATAGCATCAGCAGACAACCTAGCTGGTCCTTTTACAAAGAGCTTACCAGCTACGACTTTTGATAGTCATATTGAGGGGATGGGAGTCATATGCATTACAACATGACATTAAATATAAGTGGAAGATTTGTAACAGTATACTAAAAATTAATGCTTTGAGTAAGGGAGATTGTTAGGGTTATATAATAAAAGCATCACTTTGTATTAAATATATTTTCTTATTTTTAAATTAGAATCATATAGGCAAATATTTGCATGTAGTATTTGTTATAATATTAATGCAAGTGTGTGATATTCTATATTATAGATAATATGGTATGTGTTTTCACATAAAAGATCATATTATCAGTTCCCTGTAGAATATATAATTAGTTCGCAACCTAGATGGACTTTGACAAACCATTGGAAATATTATTGTATAATCTGGTATTAGTCTATCTTGACTATAGGTTTACACTAGTATACTTTGTGTGTATTGAACATGACCACTTGAGGTTATTCTCTTTGTACTGACTACATAAGAGAACAAACATCTCTATTATTATGGATGCTTATGCTCTTAATCCGGATATAATAACAGACATATATATGCAATATGTATTACTTTGACACATAAACGAGTGAGATCCATTATGGGTCAATAACCTCTATGAATTGGGTAATGAAATTGTATGTATGTTGGACTGTTGATTATAAAAGGAATCAATATCTCGATACATCGGGTTGATGATGTCACCTTAAGGAACTCATAAGGATTGTCATGTAAACCCTGTAGGTGGATTATATCCTATATGATAAATAAAGTTGGGTGTCACTACTTAAGGATAAAAGATGATCAATATAATTGCCAGTAACTTAATTTGATCGACAGACATTCAATATCTTAACATGGAGAGACAAACAAGAATATAATAAGAAGGCGCCCATAATCGTAATTTGGGATTAGGAAGGTAGTGCAACAATAGCTCTTTAGTGGACCGCGCTATTATTAATGGGCCATGGTTGTGTGTTCGGACTGAACATTGGATACCCAGATCAGTTATGAGCCATAACCCTAATTTCTCCTCATGGTTCCTGCCGTAGTCTATATATATCCTCTATTCTCTTATTTAAGTTAGAAAACGGGTTATTCATTTCCATAAGTTACATTATGGGTGAAATAGGATTAATGACATATAAATTATCAACTAATACACCAGAACAGATAAAATGCTTATGTTTTCTAGGGCTATTTGATATTACCCTCCTCTTAGATTAGGTATATTGATATTACCACCATGTTAGATTAAAAGTTAAAAATACCCCCTGAAAGTGTCACGACCCGCACCCAGTATAGTGGCACGAGTACGCAGGTACGTCCAGCCTACGCCGCAGCATCGGCGGTAGAATGCTGTCTAGGTCACAATAGATACTATATAACTAAATACTTGTCAATGATATCAATCTCCATAAGGAGGACAATATACATCTCATAATATTTCATAATGTAAACTCAATCACAACAACTAATAAAAGCGTAAGGCACGATAAGAGATAAGAAGAATGACAAAGTCAAACACCATGTCTCAAAATATAGATAAACCACAGTCTTGCTGTCCACATAAAGTCTCCATAAGTCTCAACATAAACTAAGAATAAGTCTAAATAGAAACTCAATAAACCTCAAATGAGTCTCAGATTGTCACTACCACATTTTCTAGGAAAGGGTATTTTGGTAATTTCCTATTTAAATAAATATTGTGCATGGTAAATAATTATTTGTTGTATTATTTAATAGTTGTTAGTTATTATTTAATTATTTTAGACTTATTTTAGTGGACCCAACTAGTTTAGTTTGGACCCATGGACCAACATGAATTAATTAGTTAGACTTGGCCCATTTAGAAAGCCCATAGTTAAGGAGATGGATTAAATTAATTAAATGATTAGACTAGAAGCTTCCTTCCTTAATTATTTCTTCATGAGAGGCCCCAAGGGGTACATTGGACATTTTACAATTGCTTGGGGGAGGGGCTATGGCCGGCCTATTAAAGAGGGGGGGAAATTTCTCTCTCCTCTCATCTCATTCCAAATCTAGATCTAGAATCCTCCCACTACCAAATTCCCTCCATTCCCAATCCAATTCCCTACCAAATTCATTCCAAATTCTTCCCAATTCACCATTAGAGAAGGAGGAAGCAAGGATCTACAAAGAGGAGCAAGGATCTACAATTTGGAAGCAAGTTTATCTCAATTGGAGGTTTCATTGGAAATCCATCTCCCAATAGGTATAATTCAGATTTTTCCCATTTAAATAGCTTCTAAATCTGAGATTTAATCATGTAAAATCAACCTATATGTATGTAGTACCCATAGGACTTTGTTTTGTGTTCATAGGAGACCCATGGAGAAAGTTATGGTGCTTTTTGTGTCAATTTTGTTGGAATTCCGAATTTATATTTTGTTGTGTGTGTCAATTGATCCTATAGCTCAATTGAACATAAGATTTGTGTTTGAGGCTAGTGTCGTGTCCATATTGGGATACTTGTGGTTCGTATCCCAACTATTTGGTGATACGTGTCATTTGGGGGTTTTCCTCCGACACGGGGCTTTGAACATGTCGTATTTTGACACGGACACATAGATCTACTTTTGACGCTTTGATTTGTTCATAAATATTATTTGTGATTTGTTTGTGTCCTTCGGGGTGCATTTGGTTGTGTGTTGGACTCGTGTCGCATGCGTATCCTAGATCTAGTGGGATACGGTGAGATACTCTCCAATTGGGTGTATTTTTGCATAGATCTAATTAATTATGATTCAATTCTTCATTTATAATTAGTATATATATATGGATATTAAATATTTATTTTGTGTATTTATTATAGTAATTATTGTAGCATAGATCTATATTTTGGGTGTGCTAATATAATGTACAATATAATATGTAGCTTTCTTGCATGCAAATATATATGTTACTACTTGTTAAATAATATAATTTATACATAAAATGTTTTATAAAATATATTTGTATGTTTAATTGTGTAATTATATTATTTATAATTATTATGTAATTATTTGGATATTAATGTAAATATTTTAGGTGTGCTTCTAGCCATGTAAATTATATGTTCTTTGTTAAATATTTGAAGGTATAAGTTTATGTGTATATTAATATATATATGTACATTTTTGTATTAATGGTTTATATATATATATATATATATACTGTTTTATATATTCTGTTTATATATATATATATATATATATATTGTTTATATATTCTATTTTTATATATATACAACTTGTTTTAGTGACAGTGAATTAATGACAGTAAAAAAAAATGTCATTAATTAGCCGACTAATAGCAGCCGCTGTAGCCTTCGGGCAATTAATGACAAACCTGTCATTAATTGCAGCAGCGGGAAACAGCAGCTTTTCTGTGACGCTTTTTCGCGACAGTTTAACTGTCAGCGAAAACCAAAGCAGTGGCAGTTTATTATTTGGGTTTCGGTGACAGTCCTTCGGTGACAGTCCCGACTGTCACTATTTAAACTGTTTTAATTTAATCCTATTTTATTCACTGTTTTTCAATGACGCTTTGACAGATTTAATGTATATATTATATATTATAATTGTATATATATATATATGTATATATATATGTGTTTTGTGAGGAATAATAATTGTAATAATATATTATGTTATTTATATAAATGTTGGGTTGTATATATATTATTTTAGGGTATATATTAATTACATTATTAGTATACTTTGTGTGAGTTCTTTTTGAATCTAATTTGATTCCTAAATTATTGTAGTTTATCTCTATATTATTTTATAGATGTCTTGTGAGGTTGACTTTGGGTTTGACCATGTTTGACTTTAGTGGACTTTAGAGTTGACCATAGTTGACTTTTGACTTAGAATGGACTTATTGACCTAGAAATTACCTAGTTTGACTTGTTCTCTTTCCGGGACCTTGTATTAATGTGGTATTCCATATCTAGGTCTTCGAGGCACCGAGTCAGACATTTGTGAGACTGTTCATTGGACTTCAGGCGAGTACATTCTCTGATAGTTTCTCATTTATGATATCCTCTATGTTCGTTGTATCTAGTGTAGATATACATGTTCTCTTGACACTATGGTTACACGGATTGGTATATCCGGATCTCGTCATGAGATGTTATTCCTTGGTATATAATGTATATGGTGCAAGTATTGTTTCATTAGTTATCTTGTACATGTACAGACACCGATTCTCGGGAAGACTAGCTATCTTCTTGGGGAATCTAGTGCCATAACGTACCGTGGTTGGATCTATTATACCAGTCGGGGTGGGGAGTATTTTAGTGTAGATATGTGATCATACCCTCCTTGTGCATGTCTTGTTCCTTGTGAGTGTTGATCATACACCCCACGTATAATCAGCCAGGCCATTATACTCTTGTGCAAGTTCCTAAGCCGATCACATGTTAAAGCTAGTACTCACACACTTAGTCATTAGTATTCTTGTTCTATCAGCATATTGTTCATTATTGTATTTCTTTCCAGTACTTCCTTATTGTCTATATATTTCTTGTATCTATTTATGCATCTTGTTTATCCACAGCTACTTACTGTTACATAGTTTTTATCATTATTTGAGAACTACTGTTAGGGTTGTACTCTGCTCCTTTCCTGACTGGATATATTTTTCCAGATGACACTGAGGAGTACCCTACCTATTATGGACCCCAGGATGTTGTGGGTTTAGATTCTGAGACCCTGGCTCAAGAGGGACTTATCCCAACTGAGACAGTTGACCCTGGAGTTGTAGCTTTATAGTTTTGTAGTATTCTTTTGTACTGGATTTGTCTCCAGCATATTTCTGTATTTTTCTTCAGACTCATTGATGTATTATTTTAGACTCATGAGTTGTATTGTGACTATTCTATTCTTATCTGATTCGTGTTCATTCTATCTTAGTTCTGTGATTGAGTACACTATCTTTTGGTGGTTCATTATATTAGATAGACTTTCTAGACAGCGTTCTACCGCCGATTCTGCGGCGTAGGCTGGGCGTTGTTTCCGACTAGTACCCTTACCCCGGGTGCGGGTCGTGACACGTTTTTTGTGGTGGCCCATGCAGGTCTAGCTTCACAAGTATGTGATGTCGTGGTAGTGCGATAACTTAGTTGTACTACTGCGAGCCTGCGATAGGATATAGGATATAGGCTGAGATACTCAATCACATCTAGGAAAATTCTTTTGATTCAACTATTCTCCTTTGACGTTGATACTTGATCTCTTAAACTGTCCTTTCCTTGAATATCTTACATCTTGTGCCATATAGATTCTTTCTTTCGCTTTGTCCCAGGATGCCGCCTAAGACTAGATCACAGCAAGGGAGAGCAGTTTCTGAGAGGTCTGCGACATCCCGAGGGCCTGCACCAGTCACTTCTCCGGTGATTGGAGTGTCAGCTGCTTTCGGAGGTCCACCACCCACTCAGAGGACTGTGCCAGCTGTATCTGAGGGGCTTCCACCTCCACCTCCTGTGCCAGCAGAGGCGTCACAGATGTTTACTCTGTTTCGTGAGATGCTCGAGGCACAGAGGGCTCAGTCGGAGGCACATCAGAGGCAGACCGACGTTCTACGGCAGGGCATCGAGAGTGCTCATCAGCTTGCTCGTGCTGTAGTTGAGAGAGGAGTTCCGGTCCAGCAGCAGGTTGTTCCTCAGGTTGCTCAGCTTCGGCCAGGCAACATTCAGGACTTCAAGAAACTGGTGCCTAGGGTTTTCAAAGGGACGGAGGGCATCGTCTATGCTGATAATTGGCTCGAGGACATTGAGCGTCTTATGAGGGTGTCCCGTCTTTCTGAAGATCTGAAGGTTGAGGCGGTAGGACTTCAACTGTTCGACGTCGCTCGTACCTGGTTCAGGAATGAGCCGGTTCTAGTTGACGCAGGACAATCTTGGGAGGTATTCAGGGACCTTTTCAAGAAGAAGTTTTTCGCCCGGATAGACAGGCTTGACTTGGGGAGACAATTTGAGAGTCTCATTCAGGAAAGCATGTCTGTGGAGGAATACGCTGCAGAGTTCGGTAGGCTGAGCCGATTTGCAGAGTATCTGGTGAGGGAGCCGGAGGTTCGAGCTATTCGTTTCCGAGAGGGTCTAAACTGGGAGGTGAAGATTCTCATTCCGTCTTTTTATGAGACATACTCGGAGATACTTGCGGAGGCACGCAAGGTTGAGCGGGATCTGGGTTTGAAGACCAAGAGAGACCGTGATTCTTTTCTGGGGGCCAACGGCAGTGCAGTATCTGCCAAACGTCCTCATTTCCAGTCCAGACCTTTCCAGCAGCCACAGCAGAACCAGACTCCAGCTAGAGCGCCTTTTCACCAGGCACCTCAGCAGCAGAGGCAGTTACAGCAAGCTCTATGCAACTTCTGTAAGAAGCCCGGCCATATCTGGGAAGTTTGCAGAAAGAGGCTAGGAGTTTGTTTGTATTGTGGTACTGAAGGACATCAATTGAGGGAGTGTCCTCGTCGTGCAGTTCAGGGAGCAGCTCCAGCTCTGAGGGCACAGATGAGACCACCTGCAGCACAACCGAGGGGACCGCTTCCGACACAACAGCAGCATTTTGTCCAGCATCAGCAGCAGGGAGGTGCTCGGCAGGGACGAGCGTTTGCTATGACAGTCGAAGAGGAGGAACCCACCGAAGATGTCATCGCAGGTTCTATTCTTCTAGATTCCATTCTAGCTTTAGCTTTGTTTGATAGTGGTGCTTCCCATAGTTTTGTATCTGTTTCTTTTGCTCTAAAGCATGGTTTGGTAGCTGAGTCTTTGCTTAGGACTTGCAAGATCATGACCGGGGGAGGCATTATCCTGGTTAATGATATTTGCAAAGATCGGAGAGTTACTCTGGGAGGCCGGGAGTTGAGTGCGTGTCTACTTGTAATGCCACTTCCAAGCTACGACATTGTACTCGGATGGATTGGTTGAGTAGGCACCGTGCTAGCATAGATTGTAGAGGAGGTAGAGTTTTGTTTGGTCCGCCAGGAGAGCCAGAGTTCGAGTTTGCTAGAGGAGCTGCGGAGCAGGAAGAAGGCATTATTTGTGGAGCTATGGTGGAAGACAAGGAGTTGCCACATCCGTTGATAGCAGAATTTTTGGATGTGTTTCCTAAAGAATTGCCAGGATTGCCGCCAGATCGAGATGTTGAATTTTCTATAGACTTGGTGCCAGGTGCAGAACCGATTTCGCAGCATGTCTATAGAGTAAACAACAGCGAGCTGGTCGAGTTGAAGAAGCAGGTGGACGAATTACAGGATAAGGGGTTTATCAGATCGAGTTCTTCACCATGGGGAGCCCCGGTATTGTTTGTACCGAAGAAGGATGGATCGGTGCGTATGTGCATTGATTACAGGGCTTTGAATAATCTCACTATCAAGAATAAGTATCCTTTGCCACAGATTGATGATCTGTTTGATCAGTTGAGTGGTGCGAAGGTGTTTTCTAAGATAGATTTGAGATCAGGCTACCATCAGGTGAAGGTGAAGCCGGAGGACATACCGAAGACTGCTTTTAGAACCCGATATGGTCAGTTCGAGTTTATGGTGATGCCGTTTGGTTTGACTAATGCACCGGCGGTATTTATGAACTTGATGAACAAGGTGTTCCACCAGTACCTTGACAAGTTCATGGTGGTGTTCATCGACGACATACTCATATACTCGAGGACACCGGAGGAGCATGAGGAGCATTTGAGGATTGTGTTGGATGTGCTGAGGAAGGAGAAGTTGTATGGAAAGTTGTCCAAATGAGAGTTTTTCTTGGACAAGGTAGAATTCTTGGGGCATGTTGTGACTGGTGATGGTATTTCAGTGGATCCGAAGAAGATTTCAGCAGTGGAATCTTGGAAGACTCCGAGTTCGGTAGCAGAGATCAGGAGTTTCTTGGGATTGGCAGGCTACTACAGAAAGTTTGTGCAAGATTTTTCGAGGATTGCCGAGCCGATGACCAGACTCACAAGGAAGGATGTGGAGTTTGTTTGGACGGAAGATTGCCAGGCCGCTTTTGAGGAGTTGAAGAAGCGGTTGACGTCTGCTCCTATTTTGACATTGCCCTCAGGGTCCGGAGGTTTCACTATTTATAGTGATGCATCGGGAAAGGGTTTAGGTTGTGTTCTTCAGCAGCATGGGAAAGTGATTGCCTATGCATCCAGGCAATTGCGTCCTCGTGAAAAGAACTATCCTACCCATGATTTGGAGTTGGCAGCTGTCATATTCGCCCTGAAGTTGTGGAAACATTATTTGTACGGAGAGCGTGTAGAGATCTTCACAGACCACAAAAGCTTGAAGTACGTTTTCACGCAGAAGGAGTTGAACATGAGGCAGCGTCGGTGGTTGGAACTGATAAAGGATTTTGATATCTCTTTGCAATATCATCCTGGGAAGGCCAATGTAGTTGCCGATGCTTTGAGCAGGTATCCGGTAGCTATGTTCTTGACGCAGGATCGATATTTGTTGGAGGACTTGGAGAGCTTGGGCATTGAGGTGATTGTTCCGGGTGGTGCTATGCAGATATGGGGATTGCAGATACATTCAGATTTGATGGATAGGATCAAGGCAGCACAGTATGATGACGTATCTTTGAGGAGTATCAGAGCTCAGGTGAGAGCATGATTGGAGGATGATTTTACTATTGCAGAGGATGGATCTTTGAGGCATGGAGTTAGATTGTGTATGCCTAGTGGGGAGTTGCGAGAGGAGATATTGCAGGAAGCGCATCACTCTCAGTATTCCATACATCCAGGTGCTAACAAGATGTATCGGGATATGCGAGAGAGTGTGTGGTGGTATGGCATGAAGAGGGAAGTGGCACAGTTTGTATCCAGATGCTTAGTGTGCCAGCAGGTGAAAGCCGAGAGGCAGAGGCCAGAAGGTTTACTTCAGCCATTACCTATTCCAGAGTGGAAGTGGGAACACATTACTATGGATTTTGTGTCCGGACTACCACGATCTCCAGGAGGGAAAGACGCGATTTGGGTCATTGTTGATAGATTGACCAAGTCGGCCCACTTTTTGCCTTTTAAGGTGGGTTTGTCTACGGAGAAGCTGGCAGAGATGTATGTGAGGCAGATCGTTAGGATACATGGGGTTCCCGTCAGCATAGTCTCAGATCGGGATAGTCGTTTCACTTCTCATTTCTGGAGGAGTTTGTAGGAGAGTTTGGGCACTCAGCTCAAGTTCAGTACTGCATATCATCCCCAGACAGATGGGCAGTCAGAGAGGACTATTCAGACTCTCGAGGATATGTTGCGCACTTGTGTACTAGATTTCAGGGGTTCTTGGGAGGACCATCTCCATTTGGTAGAGTTTGCTTACAACAACAGTTACCAGGCCAGTATAGAGATGTCACCTTTTGAAGCTCTATATGGTCGGAGGTGTCGTACTCCTTTGTCTTGGGACAATGTTGGAGAGAGAGTTTTGCTTGGGCCAGAGATGGTTGTGGATGCAGCAGAGAAGGTTCAGTTGATCAGAGACAGACTTCGAGTGGCACAGGACAGACAACGGCATTGGGCCGATAGCCATCGGAGACCTTTGGAGTTTGAGGTATAGTTTAGATTTTATTTTGTGTGCTTGTTCTTGGTTGTTTGTTATAGATAAGTTCTTAAGGTGGTGTTTTGTTCTAGGTGGGTGGTTTGGTGTTTCTGAGGATTTCTCCGACACGAGGCACGATTCGCTTCGGTGGAGGCGGAAAGCTTAGTCCGCGATTCATTGGACCTTTCACTATTCTAGAGAGGGTCGGTGCAGTTGCTTATAGACTAGACTTGCCACCTGCATTGGAGGGAGTGCACAACGTGTTTCATGTGTCGCAGTTAAGATGATACGTGGCAGATCCTAGTCATGTATTGGATCACTCAGAGATAGAGGTGGGCCCTACTCTTAGCTATCCAGAGCAGCCAGTTGGAATTCTGGATCGGAGAGAGAAGGTGCTGAGGAACCAGACTATTCCTTTGGTGCGCGTCGCATGGAGGCATCACTCTCCGGGGGAGTCTACCTGGGAGAGAGAGGATGACATGCGAGAGCGTTATCCATATTTGTTTGTACCTTGAGGTATGTTATTTCTAGTTATGTTCTGTTCATTGTTATGTTATGTTCATTAGTTAGTTGTGATTCTTTAGTTCTGTTCTGTGATTTTCTGGGGGTAGTTTTCGTCTTTGAATTTCGAGGACGAAATTATTTTAAGGAGTGTAGACTTGTCACTACCACATTTTCTAGGAAAGGGTATTTTGGTAATTTCCTATTTAAATAAATATTGTGCATGGTAAATAATTATTTGTTGTATTATTTAATTATTGTTAGTTATTATTTAATTATTTTAGACTTATTTTAGTGGACCCAACTAGTTTAGTTTGGACCCATGGACCAACATGAATTAATTAGTTAGACTTGGCCCATTTAGAAAGCCCATAGTTAAGGAGATGGATTAAATTAATTAAATGATTAGACTAGAAGCTTCCTTCCTTAATTATTTCTTCATGAGAGGCCCCAAGGGGTACATTGGACATTTTACAATTGCTTGGGGGAGGGTCTATGGTCGGCCTATTAAAGAGGGGGGGAAATTTCTCTCTCCTCTCATCTCATTCCAAATCTAGATCTAGAATTCTCCCACTACCAAATTTCCTCCATTCCCAATCCAATTCCCTACCAAATTCATTCCAAATTCTTCCCAATTCACCATTAGAGAAGGAGGAAACAAGGATCTATAAAGAGGAGCAATGATCTACAATTTGGAAGCAAGTTTATCTCAATTGGAGGTTTCATTGGGAATCCATCTCCCAATAGGTATAATTCAGATTTTCCCATTTAAATAGCTTCTAAATCTGAGATTTAATCATGTAAAATCAACCTATATGTATGTAGTACCCATAGGACTTTGTTTTGTGTTCATAGGAGACCCATGGAGAAAGTTATGGTGCTTTTTGTGTCAATTTTGTTGGAATTCCGAATTTATATTTTGTTGTGTGTGTCAATTGATCCTATAGATCAATTGAACATGAGATTTGTGTTTGAGGCTAGTGTCGTGTCCATATTGGGATACTTGTGGTTCGTATCCCAACTATTTGGTGATACGTGTCATTTGGGGGTTTTCCTCCGACACGGGGCTTTGAACATATCGTATTTTGACACGGACACATAGATCTACTTTTGACGCTTTGATTTGTTCATAAATATTATTTGTGATTTATTTGTATCCTTCGGGGTGCATTTGGTTGTGTGTTGGACTCGTGTCGCATGCGTATCCTAGATCTAGTGGGATACGGTGAGATACTCTCCAATTGGGTGTATTTTTGCATAGATCTAATTAATTGTGATTCAATTCTTCATTTATAATTAGTATATATATATGGATATTAAATATTTATTTTGTGTATTTATTATAGTAATTATTGTAGCATAGATCTATATTTTGGGTGTGCTAATATAATGTACAATATAATATGTAGCTTTCTTGCATGCAAATATATATGTTACTACTTGTTAAATAATATAATTTTTACATAAAATGTTTTATAAAATATATTTGTATGTTTAATTGTGTAATTATATTATTTATAATTATTATGTAATTATTTGGATATTAATGTAAATATTTTAGGTGTGCTTCTAGCCATGTAAATTATATGTTCTTTGTTAAATATTTGAAGGTATAAGTTTATGTGTATATTAATATATATATGTACATTTTTGTATTAATGGTTTATATATATATATATATATATATATACTGTTTTATATATTCTGTTTATATATATATATATATATATATTGTTTATATATTCTGTTTTTATATATATAATTATATATATACAACTTGTTTTAGTGACAGTGAATTAATGACAGTAAAAAAAACTGTCATTAATTAGCCGACTAATAGCAGCCGCTGTAGCCTTCGGACAATTAATGACAAACCTGTCATTAATTGCAGCAACGGGAAACAGCAGCTTTTCTGCGACGCTTTTCCGCGACAGTTTAACTGTCAGCGAAAACCAAAGCAGTGGCAGTTTATTATTTGGGTTTCGGTGACAGTACCGACTGTCACTATTTAAACTGTTTTGATTTAATCCTATTTTATTCACTGTTTTTCAATGACGCTTTGACAGATTTAATGTATATATTATATATTATAATTGTATATATATATATGTATATATATATGTGTTTTGTGAGGAATAATAATTGTAATAATATATTATGTTATTTATATAAATGTTGGGTTGCATATATATTATTTTAGGGTATATATTAATTATATTATTAGTATACTTTGTGTGAGTTCTTTTTGAATCTAATTTGATTCCTAAATTATTGTAGTTTATCTCTATATTATTTTATAGATGTCTTGTGAGGTTGACTTTGGGTTTGACCATGTTTGACTTCAGTGGACTTTAGAGTTGACCATAGTTGACTTTTGACTTAGAATTGACTTATTGACCTAGAAATTGCCTAGTTTGACTTGTTCTCTTTCCGGGACCTTGTATTAATGTGGTATTCCATATCTAGGTCTTCGAGGCACCGAGTCAGACATTTGTGAGACTGTTCATTGGACTTCAGGCGAGTACATTCTCTGATAGTTTCTCATTTATGATATCCTCTATGTTCGTTGTATCTAGTGTAGATATACATGTTCTCTTGACACTATGGTTACACGGATTGGTATATCCGGATCTCGTTATGAGATGTTATTCCTTGGTATATGGTGTATATGGTGCAAGTATTGTTTCATTGGTTATCTTGTACATGTACAGACACCGATTCTCGGGGAGACTAGCTATCTTCTTGGGGAATCTAGTGCCATAACGTACCGTGGTTGGATCTATTATACCAGTCGGGGTGGGGAGTATTTTAGTGTAGATATGTGATCATACCCTCCTTGTGCATGTCTTGTTCCTTGTGAGTGTTGATCATACACCGCACGTATAATCAGCCAGGCCATTATACTCTTGTGCAAGTTCCTAAGCCGATCACATGTTAAAGCTAGTACTCACACACTTAGTTATTAGTATTCTTGTTCTATCAGCATATTGTTCATTATTGTATTTCTTTCCAGTACTTCCTTATTGTCTATACATTTCTTGTATCTATTTATGCATCTTGTTTATCCACAGCTACTTATTGTTACATAGTTTTTATCATTATTTGAGAACTGCTGTTAGGGTTGTACTCTGCTCCTTTCCTGACTGGATATATTTTTCCAGATGACACTGAGGAGTACCCTACCTATTATGGACCCTAGGATGTTGTGGGTTTAGATTCTGAGACCCTGGCTCAAGAGGGACTTATCCCAACTGAGACAGTTGACCCTGGAGTTGTAGCTTTATAGTTTTGTAGTATTCTTTTGTACTGGATTTGTCTCCAGCATATTTTTGTATTTTTCTTCAGACTCATTGATGTATTATTTTAGACTCATGAGTTGTATTATGACTATTCTATTCTTATCTGATTCGTGTTCATTCTATCTTAGTTCTGTGATTGAGTACACTATCTTTTGGTGGTTCATTATATTAGATAGACTTTCTAGACAGCGTTCTACCGCCGATTCTGCGGCGTAGGCTGGGCGTTGTTTCCGACTAGTACCCTTACCCCGGGTGCGGGTCGTGACACAGATGCATAAGATAAATACTATCTAGATAGCTACAGGTAATGTCTCCTCTAATGGAATAGTCTCCTCTAAGATCTCTGGTGCGTAGTCTGCATGTATAGTACAGAAATCCTCAAGATCCTCTGGAAAAAAAATATCCAGTCAGGATTGGAACAAAGTACAAGCACTAACAGCAGTTCCATGTATATTGACAAAAACCATAACACAGTGTAAAGAAATACAAGACAGATATGAATACTGGCAATAAGAAATACTAGAATAAGAAATACTGGAATAAATAGAATATTGGAGCATATGTCATCATCAATGTACATCTAGCAATAATCAAGAATACAAGTGCACGCTAGAACAATAAACTGGTATATATAAGTAAATGCTAGAAACATGACTAGAACATAAGGAATGCTATATCAATATACTAGAGATACATGTCAAGAACATCTAACTAAGTGTGTGAAACATCATCATATCATGTGATCGGCTTGGGACTGATCAGGCTCGCTATATATGACTACATATGATTCATGTAAGATCAGGCTAGCCATTCGGATAGCTATGATGCAAGTAATAGTCAGGCTAATCATACATAATAGGCTATGAGGCATGTAATGGTAAGGCTGCAACGACGTGAGGTATGGGTGAGCTATGATTCATGTAAAGTTGGGTATGATCACAAAAGCTACTAATATTTTCCCATTTTTCCCCAGCTAGCACGATGGATTCCAAATCACGACTCCTCGTGACAGGTCTGGATGATGCCAACTCGTGTAAACAACATTGTCAGAGTCATGTACGCTATAAAACTAGAATTATAAAGATAATCAATATAATGAAAATTGTCAAAGAATGTACTCGCCTGTGATCCTTAGCCTGTAATACCAATGTCCTGGTTCCAAAGTATCGTCTGAATGATCCAACAGTCTTGTAGACATATCATATAATACAATATTGCATCAGACATTACACTAACATACGCTATCAAAACACAATGATCTCGGAGACTACGCTAGGGGTGTCACGACTGTAGTTGCTGTGCATAACAAACAGTCAGTGATACGGTCTTGCCAGTATGTCGGTGTACAAATGGCAGTCTGCTAACATGCTACGTGGTCACAGATCAATATAACTATGGGGTATCCGTGGTTACACTCGGGTCATCTAGTACATAGACATATAATACATATTATTAACTAACATTAATACTTATAATATACATATATACCAAATTAAATATATATACATATGTATATATTAATTGAGAGATATACTATATATATATATATATATATATATATATATATATATATATATATATATATATATATATATATATGTGTGTGTGTGTGTGTGTGCCAAAATACTTTTAAACATATACTAGTACATATACCATACATACATACCAATTAGGTTCATATACATATAGGTATTATATATGTACATATATATCAATATACACACAATAACCATATACATATACCTATATTAATACGTACATACAAACACACCAATTATATATCTATATACCAATATACGCGTATACTAAATACACAATACACGTATATTAACATAGCTAGAAATATACGTATGAACACAATCATAAAATACGCTTATGCACGTACGCGTACACGTACGTGAGAGGGGAGAACTTGAATATGTGTACGTGGGACGAGTCGTACGTGTCGAGGTCATCGTGAAGGGGGTGCTCGGCTGCTCCTACTACTGCTGTGTCGAAGAATCCGGTGGTTGGCAGCGTCTCCGGCGAGTTCTGCTTTCAGTCAAGCGTGTCGTGGGTCCGGTCGACGGGATGGCTTGGCGAGGTTCACGGCGTTTAGGTGAACGGTCTGGAGGGTCGACGTGGTCGAGGATAGGCGGGGTCTCGAGTCACAGCGGTTGCGGCTTCTCCATCGAGCAGGCGTCGCGTGCTCAGGTGTGGCGGGTCATCGTCGGTCCGGTCGAGTGCAGGCTTGGACATCTGCTCGGTGCAGCGTCGTGCGGTGGTGCTCATCTTCAACAATGGTTTGTTGAGTCATCGAGGGATATCGACGCGGGGGAGGGGTCGTTCAGGTTCCGGTGGGTCAGCGTTAACAGGGACGAAGTCGGGGACAGCGGGATGGCGTCGGCCTTCTGGTGCAGCAGTACAGGCGGGTTCAGGGGGTCACTACGAGCGGGATTGAGGCGATCGGGTTCCTCTGGTCGAGGGGGTGCTAGGCAGCGGGTTGATGAGGCAAAGCTCCGACGAGCTCTGGTCGTGCTCCGGCGGGTTCAGGTGGGTTGACGAAGGTGCAGTAGGTTCAGTCGAGCGGGTTGGCAGCAGGTTCAGCGGGTCCGGTCGGTCGAGCAGCGGTCTCCGGTCGAGTCTCCGGCGTTCAAGCGCTGTGCAGGCGGTTATCGACGAGATCCGACGGGTCGAAGTCCGTTGTCTGGTCAAGTGCAGCATTCAGCGAGTAGGAAGTCAGCGGTCCGGTCGAGTGCAAGCGAGTTCTGGCGATGAGTGCAGCAGGGATGGAAGTGGGTTGTGGATGAGTCCGGCGGTGGTCGGGGGAGAGTCGGCTGGAATCAGTGGGAAAGAGTTGGGGAGTTAGGATGATGAACAGGGAAGGGGATGAAAAGAATCGGCTGAGTATTAGGTTTGGTTTGGTTGAAAAGAATTACAGAAAAGGAAAAAGTAAGAAACAAATATTTATACATAAAGGGGGGGTTTGGTTTGACCAAGAAAAGTTTGAATTTGGTCAACTTCTTAGGAAAAGGGCCTTCTCATGTAGGTATTTCAATGCTATGATTTAAATAAATTTAAAATGAATGGATATGATGCATTGGTTCAAGGTTTAGAGGGCCATTGTTCAAGGAGGTTGATGTTGCATTACACACTCCTAAAAATTATAAAAAAATATACATGAAGGGAAAAATAGGTTTATTTATGTGTCGTGTCCAACGGGGTGGATACCTAAATGCACTTTTGCACGAAAGTGCCCAATAATTAGAAAATTACACAAAGTTGGATTTATGATTTAATTAATTAAAAGAAATGCAATAGGTGCTCTAAAATTAATTAGAAGTACAGAGGGCTAGAATTAAGTGGGACATAAGTATCATGAATGAAGTAGATTCAGAATAGAATATTATCCTAATTTGGGTTGCTAAAATGGGTCGAGATTATGTCTCCAATTTCGATTGGAACACACAAGGATAAAAAGTTAGATTTATATAGAATTGAATGTAGTCATTTGTCACTACCACATTCTGAAAACAGGGGTATTTTTGACTTTTTATAATTATTAGTATTGTGGTATTTATATGAATTGATTTCTCAATATTGTATTTATATTAAATGATAACAAGAGGTGTATTTATATATATTATATTATATATTGTGTTCTTAACGTCTGAGCTGGTAGACATGACCTAGAGGCCACTAGACGAACACCTAATCGAATAATGGGGATTATGTATTTAATTGTTTATTTTAGAATTTATTTATTAGAGGTTGTATTTAATTACCGTAATTTATTTAATTGTTGCGCGCTGCCGTTGCTTCGATATTTGGAGCGCTACCCTGGCTTTTGCCTTCCAACAAATTTCACAACATTGCCCTAGACGTGCCCGCCTTCCATTCTGCCAATTTTTTTAACTCATAATTATGCTCTCTGTACCTTATTTCTAGCCGCACAAAAATCATCGCGGACGTTTATTTAATTTCTGAATAAATTCCTATTTTGTATCGTTGTGCGTTCCAATCGAAATTGGAGGCAATCTTGACCTATTTTTCGTCCGACCCAAATTAGGGTAATATTCTGTTCTGAGTCTTTTTCACTAATGATATTGATGACCCGACCTGATTTGGGCCCCATGTCCCCCTAATTAATTTTAGAACACAGCTTGCATTTATTTCTAATTTAATTGGGGATATCATTTTGTCTGATCCCGTTAATCCTAAATTAGTCCCAATGCCATTTTAATTAAACCCGTGCCTAACGCACAACACCCTCTCACCATGAAAATTACTAAACACATTTTTCTCCACAAATTTTGTGTCATTTTATGTGTTTGTGCAATTTCTCAAATTTAAGGGACTAAGTTACAATTATTCAATTGTAGGTGTCATCACCCCATTGACCAAGACCAAATGGAAAGGTTATTATTTGTGGACCAAATTGCATTTTTCCCCACTCTACTTTACATGAAAACAATTTTCTTCATGAACAATCCTAGCCACTCATTTGAAATTGGACCATCACTACCCTTCATCCACATCTCACCCCCTCCCTATTTAATGTCCTATCAAGCCCTAATCCCCAAAAATCCAACCTAGGGAATCCCCCCACACTCAAACCGTAGCCTCCACAAATTTTCTCCATTCTTTTTCCTTTCTCTTTCACTTCTCTTCTTCTTCCTTTCTTCTTCTTTTATTTTTGAAATAAGAAGGGGAGGGGGAACACTGTTTACCCGGCCATTGGCCACTGTCCCCAAATTTTTCTCGGCGGCCCCAGCACTGTTCCGGCGACCTCGACACTGCTACTCCGGCGGCCCCTACCTGTTCTCCACCACCAGGCCGTCCACTCATCCGAGACTCCTCCGCTGGCGATCAGTCGACGTCTTCATCCTCCTCCTGCTGTATACCATCCTCTGCGGCTCTTTCCTACCACTCCGGCTCGATCCGACCACCTCTCCCTGACCTTCCCCTTCACGACCTCCGGTCGGCCAAGCTCCGCCGAGTTCCTCCTCTTAGCTCCTTCCTCCCACAGCCACGACTCTCCTCGACTTCTCCCTCCATCCATCTCATCCCCCTTATCGAGTCAGCCCGAGCATTCCCTGACCCCGATCTCCGGCCTGCATTTCCCTCAAGCCATCCCGGTCTCAACTCCGGCGTGGTCCAGCCATCCTCTGACTGCCCTCAAGACACCCCGGTCCGACCAAGCTTCTTCAGCTCGACGAACTCCCTGCACCCTCCTCCTCCTCACCTCGATCCCGGCCATAACTCCGATCGGTCGACACCCGCAACTCCACCTCCCCCATCTCCATTGCCATCACCTAGCTCAGCCCGAGCATTCCCTGACCCCGATCTCCGGCCTGCATTTCCCTCAAGCCACCCCGATCTCAACTCCGGCGTGGTCCAGCCATCCTCTGACTGCCCTCAAGACACCCCGGTTCGACCAAGCTTCTTCAGCTCGACGAACTCCCTACACCCTCCTCCTCCTCACCTCGATCCCGGCCACAACTCCGATCGGTCGACACCCGCAACTCCACCTCCCCCATCTCCATTGCCATCACCTAGCTCCTCCCTCCATTCTCCCGGGCCTACATTCGACTGCCCCAGGCCCGAGCTTCATCCCAGGCAGCCCCCTCGGTCAGCTGCACTCCGGCACACCACCACCCTATCACCGCCGTGAGCTTCTCCCTCTCCTTCTTCCCTCTTTAGTATAATGTATGTTTAGTATATATATAATGTATGTATAGTATGTATTTAATAGTATATGTATGTATTTTAATTATGTATCATATAGTGTTAATATGTATATATGTATTATATATTGTATATGTATATATTTAATAACTGATATACATGTAAATACGTATATATAGTATATATAATTAATTTGGTATATGCATATTTTGTATACTTAATATATTCTCAATATCTCTAATTTGTTTGTATATATGTATATATATATATTGGTTTATTTTTATATACTATCTATTTAATAAAAAGTATATGCTAGTATAAATTTAATTTGGTGTATTAGTATTACTATATTTAAATGATAATGTTGACAATATATATATTCTAAAATGTATTTTTGGCATATATATGAGTATACATATATAATGTTCAACTAGTATAAATCAAATATGTATTTAAAAGGCATATATATATATATATATTGTAAATACATTTAAATTGGTGCATGTATAAATATTGTAAGTATTAATAAGTGTAATGTGTTTTACGTATCCCTACTAGACGACCCTAGTTGACCCGTATCATACCTGGCATAGCCCTGAGTTATGTTTTTGTGTTGTGTTAGTGTAGCATCTGATACAAGTATTATATTGTGATATGTCTATAGGACTGTTGGTTCATCCAGGCGATACTCTAGAACAGGACCTCGGTATTCACCAGCTAAGGACCAAGGCAAGTACATTCTCTGATTAGTTTCTTATTTATGATATCCCCTATGTTCACTGTATCTAGTGTAGATATCCATACTCTTGACACGCTGATTACACGGATTGGTATATACGGATCTCATCATGAGATGCTATTCCTTATTCATGGTGTAGCTTGTACAAGACTTGTTTCCTTGTTATTTTGTGCATGTACAGACACTGATTCCCGGAGAGATTTGCTACCTCCCTAGGGAATCCCGTGCCATAGCGTACCATGATTGGATCTACTATACCAGTCGGGGTGGGGAGTATTTTAGTATAGATATGTGATCATATCCAACTCTACATGCATCATAGCTCACCCCACATCTTACGTCGGGTGTGGCCTGACCATTTACATGCTTCATAGCTGTTACATGTGATTAGCCTGACCTCTACATGCATCATAGCTAACCAACGGTTAGCCTGACCTTACATGAATCATAGCTAATCACATGTAACCAGCCTGATTAAGTTCCCAAGCCGATCACATGTTAAAGCTAGTACTCACACACTTAGTCATAGGTTTCTTGCTCATTGACATATTGTTTCTTTTCCTGCATTTACTTACAGTATTTCCAGTATTTCTTTTATGGTATATTTCTCGTACCTATACATGCATCTCGTATATTTCCATCTAGAACTGCTACATAGTTTATATCATTAATATAGAACTGCTATTTAGAGATGTACTTTGCTCCTTCCTAACTGGAAAATATTTTCCAGACTGTGACCTTAGTGGACTTGTTTCTGACACACTTGAGGATTGGATGTTACTGATTGCAGGTATGGCTATTTTTGTCATTTTTAGATGTCTTATATTTCTTTGCTTGCCTTGATGTCTCATCGTGCTTAGTTTATGTGATTGAGTATCCAGTATTATTTTATGATATCCACGTCTCCTTATGGAGTTGGGTATTCATGTGAGTTGATTAGATAGTTACATGACCTAGACAGCGTTCTACCGCTGATGCTGCGGCGCAGGCTGGACGTACCCACGCACTCGTGCCCCTAAACCGGGTGCGGGTCGTGACACATTTTTAGTGGTGGCCCATGCAGGTCAGACTTCGCTAGTTGTGCGATGTCGTAGTAGTGCGACATCATAGTTGTGCTACTACGTGCCTGCTATAGAATATAGGACATAGAATATTAGGATGAGAGAGGATACTCAATCACAAATTCTTGAGAGATTCCTGGGACGATCCCTTGAGAATCTTATTATAATTTACAATTTAAATCTTTCCTTGTTTTCGTCCGCTCTCGCTTGTTGTTATTGAACTTGATTCTTGTTGATCAGTTATTAAATTTAATTCTTGGTATCATTGTTGAGTTTGATTCTTGTTGATCAGTTATTAAATTTAATTCTTGGTATCATTGTTGAGTTTGATTCTTGTTGACCAGTTGTTAAATTTAATTCTTGGTATCGTTGTTGAGTTGATTTCATATCGAGATGAATTTTACGGGCTAAAATTTACGGTATCATCTGATGACATATGTTGATGAGGACAGTGAGAAAGGTAAAACGTCTATTTTGGTTATGGACCCTAGAGTTTATCGCAGCCATATTAGCTGTGGTGACGAGAACGTAGGAACCTGACTTGGATGTACATACTATAGATATGAAACTTAGAGTCTCTCGCAGCTATACCGGTTGGCGTGGCGAAGATTCTAGATGACATGATTATAGAGTTGCATACCTTAGTTACGAAACCTATCGTTTATCGCATCTATGCTTACTAGCGTGGCGAGGATTCTGAGTGTCATGATTTCAGACAGACGTGTATGATTATCAGGTTGTATCTTAAATTAGTTCTTAAAGTATCATCTCAAGACTTATCTATTTCTGTTATTCCAGGACTTTGTTCCATCGCTTCTTTTCTTTACTAGCAGTAAAGATACCTTCAGTCCTTAACCCAGTTATTTTGAGCCTTATTTCTTTAAGGATCCTTGTTAGTGTGATAATTAGTGACTTACAATTTTAGTTGTGTCTTGTATTAGTTTGACTGAGTGTGACTTGTGAGTTTGTAAGTATTTCTTAGTTGGACATGTGAGCAGTAGGCATTAATCTAGAGATACCCATAGCATAGTACCTTGTAGCAATAGTTCTATGATAGGTGTTATTATAGTTAATATTGGTACTATAAGTAGAAGAAGGAGTAAGAGTACCAATAATGGTTCCAAGAGTTAGTATCAGAGTCGGCATACCCGTCCTGGATAGTCATGAATTTATGTAATGGGATGACCTATGTAAACAATTAAGTATCAAGGAATTGTGTTAAAGATTAATGGAGCATGATGTTCAGTTTGATGATTGATTACTTGGGTGTGTCAAGAGTAAATAAATGTATATGCATAAAGGGTATTAATGAGATGTCATGAGTAGAGAAATATTAGGATTGGTAATGAAAGTTGTGAAGTGTATCACAGATTAGTTTAACAGGCTGTAAAAGGTTAAAGGGAATTACCTATACATCAATCGAGATGAAGAACCATATACATGCCCATGAGAGTAAAGAAACATGAGTGTTATAGAAGATACATGTGATCATGAGTTCTAATGAGCTTGATAAGATAATCCATTAATAAAGCTAGTGATATAATACCAAGAGTGCTAATGGTTCTATATCGAGGATTAGTCGAGAATGACGCTAATAATAGTAATCACTCTGTGTGATAAAATTGGATGATATACCAGTTGACATAGATTGAAAATCATGGAAGAAAATACATGTGATGATAACCTTGATCATTTGGAGGTATTGAGTGCACCTCGAGTATTAGAGACCGTGAGCACTTATAGGTATATTTGTGGATTTATATAGAGTGGAAGTAAATTTTTATTTTGAGAATTATTGAGGAGATGAGATTGTGTCATTAAAATTTTTGAGGATTTCAAATATTGATTCAATAAACATAGTCAAGGCTACAAAGATTTTAGAAGTGATTAAAATTTTTAATTCGATGTTGAGTATCTGACTTTGAGGAAGTATATGCAATTTATTCTAAGTTAATCGGGAAGTTGAACCTTGACGATTATTTTGAGGATTAATTTTATGGTAGATGAGAGATATGAATATTAATATATGAGCAGATGATATACATGTGTAAGGATCTGATGACTTGAGCATGATTGAGATGGCACCGCAGACTGACTTTGGTGTCCATCTAGAGTTGTATTAGAAAGGGTTTAGCACTTAGTATGGTATGTTACACTTGGTGTGCACTTGAGTGATAAGAACAACTAGTATGAACAATTGTAGTAGGAACGAGAACTAGCAGGGGGGTACTGAAGTAGAACAGGGGTATCTAAAGAGATAGTGGTATCAAACTTTACATGCACCAATTGACCTATAATCGTGTTAGAGATTCTTGGTATCAGATTTTGGTATTAATAGACAGGTGTGTGCAATACGGATATATTCATGGATCTTGTGGATTAATGATTAGTTGATATGGGTACCAGTGTACATGAATAGGAATTAATTAGTGATATGCCAGAGTTAAGTGTATGTTAGAGATAGGAGATACCGTAAGAAATATATGAGCAGGTTCTTCTTTTTCTTTCCTAATGTTTCCCGTCTCCTGATTGATTGATTGATTTCCTTAGTGTTGTAGTTCGTATTCATGATTTTCTTGTTTGAATATAGCTAGTAGTGCACCCTGACAGAGACTGCAGTGCCATGACAAAAGACACATGACCTATATATTTTCTTAGATTGCATGGCTGTAGGTAGAATTTTCTTAAACCATGATCATTTGAGTTTTGACATAGCAAGGATCTATGACAAGGTTATGACTTGACAAAAAGGGGCAAGATGATTAAATTTGTGGATACGCATTGAATTAGATAAAGAATTAAAGGGTTAGTATAACAGAACTGATGGATCATTGATTTTACGAAGATCGAGGTATGATTGAAATTCGTGGATAAACACTAACTTAAATGGAGAGTTGAGAAATTTACATGGCAAAATTGAGGATTTATTAAATTTAGTAAAGTTATGATAGGATAGAATTGGTGATTAAAAATTGTGAAAATTTAGGAGATTGTCATTATATTTATTTGACTGCAAGTTATGAATTTTAAAAAAATTTATATTGTAGACGTTGCAGTGTCGCACTGTTGAGTATTTTGAGAAAAAAGGAAACTGAAGAATTAGATCATTGATGGATTATTGTTTGGATTCAGACTTTTGGGACGAGATTCAATACATTGATTGAAATTAAATTTGAGGAACAAATATCAAATTCCGAGTATAAATATTTTTTAAATTTAAATTCGTGGAAATTGTGAGGAAATGGAAACTGATTTTTATTTTGAGGATATTTCAGGAATATAGTAATTTCAAAATTTTTGAAAATTGCGAAACGACAAGGTGGATTATTTCAGGATTATGTGGGTTGTTGAATTTCACTATTTATGGAAAATAATAATGTGTATGAGTAAACACTACTATGAGGACGTTAAATTTCGAGGACGAAATTCTTTTAAGGAGGGTAGACCTGTCACTACCACATTCTGAAAACAGGGATATTTTTGACTTTTTATAATTATTAGTATTGTGGTATTTATATGAATTGATTTCTCAATATTATATTTAAATTAAATAATTACATGAGGTGTATTTATATATATTATATTATATACTGTGTTCTTAACGTCTGAGCTGGTAGACTTGACCTAGAGGCCACTAGACGAACACCTGATCGAATAATGGGGATTATGAATTTAATTGTTTATTTTAGAATTTATTTATTAGAGGTTGTATTTAATTACCGTAATTTATTTAATTGTTGCGCGCTGCCGTTGCTTCGATATTTGGAGCGCTACCCTGGCTTTTGCCTTCCAACAAATTTCACAATATTGCCCTAGACGTGCCCGCCTTCCATTCTGCCAATTTTTGTAACTCATAATTATGCTCTCTGTACCTTATTTCTAGCCGCACAAAAATCGTCACGGACGTTTATTTAATTTCTGAATAAATTCCTATTTTGTATCGTTGTGCGTTCCAATCGAAATTGGAGGCAATCTTGACCTATTTTTCGTCCGACCCAAATTAGGGTAATATTCTGTTCTGAGTCTTCTTCACTAATGGTATTGATGACCCGACCTGATTTGGGCCCCATGTCCCCCTAATTAATTTTAGAACACAGCTTGCATTTATTTCTAATTTAATTGGGGATATCATTTTGTCTGATCCCGTTAATCCTAAATTAGTCCCAATGCCATTTTAATTAAACCCGTGCCTAACGCACAACACCCTCTCACCATGAAAATTACTAAACACATTTTTCTCCACAAATTTTGTGTCATTTTATGTGTTTGTGCAATTTCCCGAATTTAAGGGACTAAGTTGCAATTATTCAATTGTAGGTGTCATCACCCCATTGACCAAGACCAAATGGAAAGGTTATTATTTGTGGACCAAATTGCATTTTTCCCCACTCTACTTTACATGAAAACAATTTCCTTCATGAACAATCCTAGCCACTCATTTAAAATTGGACCATCACCACCCTTCATCCACATCTCACCCCCTTCCTATTTAATGTCCTATCAAGCCCTAATCCCCAAAAATCCAACCTAGGGAATCCCCCCACACTCAAACTGTAGCCTCCACAAATTTTCTCCATTCTTTTTCCTTTCTCTTTCACTTCTCTTCTTCTTCCTTTCTTCTTCTTTTTTTTTTGAAATAAGAAGGGGAGGGGGAACACTGTTCACCCGGCCATTGGCCACTGTCCCCAAATTTTTCCCGGCGGCCGCAGCACTGTTCCGGCGACCTCGACACTGCTACTCCGGCGGCCCCTACCTGTTCTCCACCACCAGGCCGTCCACTCATCCGAGACTCCTCCGCCGGCGATCAGTCGACGTCTTCATCCTCCTCCTGATGTACACCATCCTCTGCGGCTCCTCCCTACCACTCCGGCTCGATCCGACCACCTCTCCCTGACCTCCCCCTTCACGACCTCCGGTCGGCCAAGCTCGGCCGAGTTCCTCCTCTTAGCTCCTTCCTCCCACAGCCACGACTCGCCTCGACTTCTCCCTCCATCCATTTCATCCCCCTCATCGAGTCAGCCCGAGCATTCCCTGACCCCGATCTCCGGCCTGCATTTCCCTCAAGCCACCCCGGTCTCAACTCCGGCGTGGTCCAGCCATCCTCTGACTACCCTCAAGCCACCCCGGTCCGACCAAGCTTCTTCAGCTCGACGAACTCCCTGCACCCTCCTCCTCCTCACCTCGATCCCGGCCAAAACTCCAATCGGTCGACACCCGCAACTCCACCTCCCCCATCTCCATTGCCATCACCTAGCTCCTCCCTCCATTCTCCCCGGCCTACAGCCGACTGCCCCAGGCCCGAGCTTCATCCCAGGCAGCCCCCTCGGTCAGCTGCACTCCGGCACACCACCACCCTATCACCGCCGTGAGCTTCTCCCTCTCCTTCTTCCCTCTTTAGTATAATGTATGTTTAGTATATATATAATGTATGTATAGTATGTATTTAATAGTATATGTATGTATTTTAATTATGTATCATATAGTGTTAATATGTATATATGTATTGTATATTGTATATGTATATATTTAATAACTGATATACATGTAAATACGTATATATAGTATATATAATTAATTTGGTATATGTATATATGCATATTTTGTATACTTAATATATTCACAATATCAATAATTTGTTTGTATATATGTATATATATATATTGGTTTATTTTTATATACTATCTATTTAATAAAAAGTATATGCTAGTATAAATTTAATTTGGTGTATTAGTATTACTATATTTAAATGATAATGTTGACAATATATATATTCTAAAATGTATTTTTGGCATATATATGAGTATACATATATAATGTTCAACTAGTATAAATCAAATATGTATTTAAAAGGCATATATATATATATATATTGTAAATACATTTAAATTGGTGCATGTATAAATATTGTAAGTATTAATAAGTGTAATGTGTTTTACGTATCCCTACTAGACGACCCTAGTTGACCCGTATCGTACCTGGCATAGCCCTGAGTTAAGTTTTTGTGTTGTGTTAGTGTAGCATCTGATACAAGTATTATATTGTGATATGTCTATAGGACTGTTGGTTCATCCAGGCGATACTCTAGAATAGGACCTCGGTATTCACCAGCTAAGGACCAAGGCAAGTACATTCTCTGATTAGTTTCTTATTTATGATATCCCCTATGTTCACTGTATCTAGTGTAGATATCCATACTCTTGACATGCTGATTACACGGATTGGTATATACGGATCTCATCATGAGATACTATTCCTTATTCATGGTGTAGCTTGTACAAGACTTGTTTCCTTGTTATCTTCTGCATGTACAGACACTATTTCCCGGAGAGATTTGCTACCTCCCTAAGGAATCCCGTGCCATAGCGTACCATGATTGGATCTACTATACCAGTCGGGGGTGGGGAGTATTTTAGTATAGATATGTGATCATACCCAACTCTACATGCATCATAGCTCACCCCACATCTCACGTCGGGTGTGGCCTGACCATTTACATGCTTCATAGCTGTTACGTGTGATTAGCCTGACCTCTACATGCATCATAGCTAACCAACGGTTAGCCTGACCTTACATGAATCATAGCTAATCACATGTAACCAGCCTGATCAAGTTCCCAAGCCGATCACATGTTAAAGCTAGTACTCACACACTTAGTCATAGGTTTCTTGCTCATTGACATATTGTTTCTTTTTCTGCATTTACTTACAGTATTTCCAGTATTTCTTTTATGGTACATTTCTCGTACCTATACATGTATCTCGTATAATTCCATCTAGAACTGCTACATAGTTTATATCATTAATATAGAACTGCTATTTAGAGATGTACTTTGCTCCTTCCTGACTGGAAAATATTTTCCAGACTGTGACCTTAGTGGACTTGTTTCTGACACACTTGAGGATTGGATGTTACTGATTGCAGGTATGGCTATTTTTGTCATTTTTAGATGTCTTGTATTTCTTTGCTTGCCTTGATGTCTCATCGTGCTTAGTTTATGTGATTGAGTATCCAGTATTATTTTATGATATCCACGTCTCCTTATGGAGTTGGATATTCATGTGAGTTGATTAGATAGTTACATGACCTAGACAGTGTTCTACCGCCGATGCTGCGGTGCAGGCTGGACGTACCCACGCACTCGTGCCCTTAAACCGGGTGCGGGTCGTGACATCGTTTGCGACGAATGTTGTGCGACTAAAATGAAGCACAATAAGACATAATTATAAGTCACACAAGGATCAAAATAATAGTTTGGCATGTCTAGGACAAGGATGTGAAATATGTTGGAAGATAAGGGCTAGTGTTGTGTTCTAATTATCGAAACAACGATAAGGTACAATAATCAAATAAAGTTACAATAATTTAAATATAATTAATTATCATGCAATCATTTACACATTAATTATGAAAAGACAAAAATACCCTTAATCTAAAATATCGGGGTGACAAGTCTACCCTCCTTAAAAGAATTTTGTCCTCGAAATTAGAATAAACTAGCACAAGAAGAAACAATCAAACAATGAATTATACCTTAAGTCTCGAAGAGATACGGATACTGCTCGCGCATTTCGTCCTCTCTCTTCCAAGTTGACTCGCCTGGAGAGTGATGTCTCCATGCAACATAAACTAAGGGAATAGTCTGGTTCCGTAATACCTTCTCTCTATGATCCAAGATCTCAACGGGTTGTTCAGGATAGCTGAGTGTCGGTCCAACCTCGATCTCTGAGTGATCTAGTACGTGACTAGGATCTGCCATGTACCATCTCAGCTGCGACACGTGGAACACGTCATGCATTCCATCTAGAGCTGGCGGCAAGTCAAGTCTATAGGCCACTACACCGATCCTTGTAAGAATACTGAAAGGCCCGATGTATCGTGGACTAAGCTTTTCGCCTCTACCAAAACGAATCGTGCCCCATGTCAGAGAAATCCATAGGAACACCAAATTGCCAACCTAGAACAAACAGTCTTAACACGCAATCTAAAATAAAAACAATCATAAAACAAAAAAAACAAACCTATAACTGAAACTCTAGGGGTCTACGGTGGCTATCGGCCCAAAGCCGCTGTCTGTCCTGCGCCACTCGCAGTCTGTCTCTGATGAGTTTTACCTTCTCTGCTGCATCTACGACCATTTCTGGTCCTAACAAAGCTCTTTCTCCGACATCATCCCAAGATAACGGTGTACGATACCTTCTTCCATATAAAGCCTCGAATAGTGACATATCAATGTTGCTAACTCCAAATCGTGATTGGGGTAGTTCTTTTCATGAGGGCTTAATTGTCTTAAAGCATAGGCAATTACTTTCCCATGTTGTTGAAGAACACATCCTAAACCATTTTTTGAAGCATCACTGTAGATAGTGAATCCACTTGTCCCTGATAGCAACATCAAAACTGGTACTGTCGTCAATCTCTTCTTCATCTAATCAAATACGGCTTGATATTCTTCTGTCCAGACAAATTCCACATCTTTCTTGGTCAGCCTAGTCATTGGTTCTGCAATCTTGGAGAAGTCTTGTACAAATCTTTTGTAGTATCCTGCTAGTCCGAGAAAACTCCAGATCGCAGCTACCGAACTGGGGATAGCCCATGACTCCACTGCTTCTATCTTCCTTGGGTTAACTAAAATTCCGTTACCTCTCACCATATGTCCAAGAAATTCAACCTTATCAAGGATGAACTCACACTTTGAAAGCTTTCTGTACAACTCCTCTCTCCTGAGAGTCTCTAAAACCATCCTCAGGTGCTCTTCATGCTCTTCTAGGGTCTTCGAATATACAAAAATGTCGTCAATAAACACCACTACAAACTTGTCAAGGTACTGGTGGAATACCTTGTTCATCAAGTTCATGAATACTACTGGTGCATTGGTTAAACCAAACGGCATTACTGTGAATTCAAACTGGCCATATCTGGTCCGAAAGGCTGTCTTTGGTTTGTCTTGCTTTTTTACCTTCACCTGGTGATAGCCTGACCTCAAGTCTATCTTTGAAAATACCTTCGCTCCGCTCAATTTATCGAAAAGATCATCTATCCTCGGCAGTGAGTATTTGTTCTAGATAGTGAGGTTATTCAGAGCTCTATAATCGATACACATGCGTATCGTGTTGTTTTTCTTCGGTACGAACATTACCGGTGCTCCCCATGGCGATGAACTGGATCTAATGAAACCTTTGTCTTGCAGCTCCTCAACCTGCTTCTTCAGTTCTACCAACTCGTTGTTGTTGACTCTATAGACATGTTGCGAAATAGGCTCCGCTCCTGGTATCAAGTCTATAGAGAATTCAACATCTCTGTCTGGCAACAAACCTGGCAACTCTTCTGAAAAAACATCCAGGAACTCCGCTATAAGGGGATGTGGTAACTCTTCTTCTTCCATCCTGGCTCCGCAAAAAGTACCTCTGCTCCGTTCCTCTGCTCCTCTTATGATCTCGAACTCTGGTTCTCCTGGTGGTCGAAATAATACTCTGCCACCGTGACAATCTATAGAAGCATGGTGTTTACTCAACCAGTCCATTCCGAGTACAATATAGTATCCCGGAAGTGGCATGACGAGTAAACTCATGCTCAACTCTCGGCCTTCCAATGACACTCTCCGATCCTTGCAATAATCACGGACTAGGATAATGCCTCCTCCTGTCGTAATCTTGCAAGTCCTATCTAATGGTTCCATTTCTAAATGATGCTTAAGGGCATAAGATACAGATACAAAACTATGGGAAGCGCCAAAATCAAATAATGCAAGTGCTAGAATAGAATCGAGTAAAACTGAACCTGAAATCACGTCTCCAGCTGGCTCGGCCTCCTTAGTAGTTATGGTGTAAGCTCGTCCTTGTGGTGATCCTCTCTGCTGCTGCTGGTACTGAGCAAACCTCTGCTGCTGTGGTGGAAGTGGAGGTCCTCTCTGCTGGCCTCCTAGTACAGTAGGTACTCTGGCTGGTCCTCTTTGAGCTGCTGCTCCTCCCTGACAAGTCTGAATAGCTGGGTAGTCTCTCAGCTGATGAGCTGACGATCCACATGACAAGCATGTTCCCAGCCTCTTTTGGCAGATGTCTCTAGTATGTCCCATCTTTCCGTAATATACGCACTGTGCAATGGGCTGATTTTGTCTCTGTGGTTGTTGCTGCTGGTTATATCCTTGAACTGGTACCTATTGCAGGTGATGCTGCTGGTACGGCCTCTGTTGTTATTGTTGTTGAAAGTGTGGGCGCTTGGCCTGTCCTGTGCTACCACTGTTTGTGGTATTAAACGAAAGGAATGAAATTGTATTTCAATGACGGGGTTTATGCGAAACCCGCGCCCTTCTGTTTACAAACAAACTTGTACAATGTAATCCTATACGAGGATGTGGGAGTATAATTTATTTAATCTGGGTATAAATTGCTATAGGTGTCTGATCTGCGGTCGATCACTTTAGCCCTTGGACCACACGATGTTGAAGAAGTGCCGTGGAAGACAGGTAGCAGCTTCGAAGGTTGCAGAAGAGGTTGGACGCACGAGGCCAAGGTCGTCGATCCCTGCTCTTTGCCGGCTCTCTGGGCTCTCTCTCTCTCTCTCTCTCCCTTTCTCTTTCTCTCTCTCTCTCTCTTTGGACGATAATTCTCTCCTGGATGATAATTCTTTCTCCGGGATGATAATTCTTTTCTCGCCTCCCTCTTTCCCCATTGATAGGGGTCTCTATTTATAGAGTTTTGGTGACAGTGACCACTCCGTCGGTGTAAAAACCGAGGAGTGGGAAGTACAACACCCTTTTACACAACGGTTAAAGTAACCAATGCCTGCGTATGGATGATCTTTTGAATGAGCGTATGACGCGGGTCCAACTAAGGAAATACAACGCGTACTATTGCTACGAAGATCACGGCGTAAGAGCCACGCAGGTAGGTATCCCGTGTGTAGAAACGGTTGGCGTAGAAGCCAAATGACTGTCACCCTGGCACAGAGGCCAGATAGGCATAGAAGCCGAATAGGCGTAGAAGCCGGATAGGCATAGAAGCCGGGTAGGCGTAGGAGCCGGAGAGGCGTTGAAGCCGGATAGGCGTAGAAGCCGGATTAGGCATAGAAGCCGGAGAGGCGTTGAAAGCCGGAGAGGCGTTGAAGCCGGATAGGCGTTGAAAGCCGGAGAGGCGTTGAAAGCCGGAGAGGCATAGAAGTCGGAGAGGCGTTGAAGCCGGATAGGCGTTGAGAGCCGAAGGGGCACAGGTCTTGAATGGGCGTAGAAGCCGCTGCGTACCGTGCCCGAGTGCTGACGGGGACGTCTTAGCCGAAATTACGGCTTTCGAAGATGTAATCAAATCTTCTACAGAGATTTGCCATCATCCTGTGCATTAAATGCGAAGACATGTTTCGAAGGTCTGCAGCCCTTCTGTGCATCCGTTGCAGAGACGTGCCTTGACTGAACCTGTCACCGCTCCGTGCAATTAGTTGTAGAGACGTGCCTCGAGCCCCGTACGATGTGCAGCTTTTGACGTGGCAGGCGGTTTGTCTACTGCGGAGCGTAAACCGACTTATGTCTGCCTGTGTAAAATAATGCAGCGTATCCCTCTGTACACAAAAGAGCGGTTTATGCTGAGGGGACGTCAGTAAACGGCGGTTCGGTGGTATCTTAACCCAATCCTCTGCATTAAATGCAGGGATCCGCCATCATACTGTAGTGTGCGTCCCGAGGGGTCTGTGCCTGTTTCCAGCCGTCGTCTGGGTCGCCGTGCAGCACTTTTTGTCAGGAGTCAGAGGCCAGGTTCACTGCGTGACTTGACAGGTTCATTTCGGGGAAAACGAAGAGTTCCTCGTACGCTATTTAACGATGCTTTGAGAGCGGCTGAGTTTTTACGCCCTGGAGGCGATGGGGGGGGTCCCGTCTACGCCGAAGCAGTTTTGGACGCGCTGCACCCTTGAGCTCTTACGCCTGATGGCACTAAAGGCCTTTGCTTGCGCTGCTCTGTATCAATACGTCGTGTAGCTTTTGCCAGCGTATTTTTCATGCTTCTACAAGACCCCCTTCAAAGCTTTTAAATTCCTTGGAATTTGAAACGCTTTGAATGAAGCATGAATGGCCCCTCGTGACTCAAAACGTTTCTGAATGGAGCGTTGAAACGGTCGGTGCGGCCTTTATGGCGGATTCATTGGGGACCGCTGTGATCTCTTTTGCCTATAAAAAGGCGGGGGGTTAACCTGTTTCCCCCTATTCCCATCACTATGCTAAGATGATCGCCGCAGTTCGTCGGGTCGATCTGAGGAAGAAGGAGATCATGTTCTTCCAGCATGTTGGGAGCCGAAAAAGATGGCGTCTTCGAGCAAGTGTCCACTGCAGCGATGGATCACGGAAGGATATCTTAGCCTCCCTTGCTCGGAATAATCAGCAACTTTGTATGGCGTTGCACCAAGGGAGAGGAAGGGCCGCTTTGGACCACGCCGCCTGCAAGCGGCGTCTTCTTCCGTTGTCTCCGGGGACGAGAGTAGATAGACTGGCTCCGTCCGAGATTGAGTTGGGAGAAATATCCTAATGCGATCTGTCATGGCGCTGGAGGCAGGAAAGCAGTACAATCTGCCTTCTGTTGGAGTATGGGTCTGTGCCCATTTTGTTTCCTCCCGCCAGTATCATCTTCTTTGTTCATGGCTGCGGTAGCCGATGAACTGCTGGAGAAGATGGATGAAGAATTGATGCCCAGCGAGAACCTGTCAGTACAGCTTCTGGGCAATCTTCAGACGATGATGAGGAAACCTCTAATAGAGGCGTTTTCCCTCATATGTAACCATGAAAAGTAAAGAAAAACCCCTGTAGACAGGATTTCCCTCATATGTAATCATGATTTTAATCTTCAATAAAGTCGTCTTTTCTTCATATGATCACTTGCCATACATTGCTGTGAAGTCTGAATGTGTGCAGCTTCGACACATCTGATACTTTACGCGACTCTGTATAGAGAGTACTAGGTTCTGTCCTGTTCTTTACGTGCAGCGGATAGTGCATAGAGCGCTGCTTTAGCATTTTGAACACTTAGAACTGTCCTGTTGCTCGGACTAAGGAACCGCGTAGAGTTCTGAACTGCTGCTTCTGATGAGCAGAACTTTGTTCAGTCTTCGTCTTCAAGAGTGATCTCTCGGAACTCCCTTGAAACAGGGTCGAGGATTCTGGCTGAGCTTTTGTCATTTTGACAGACGAGATGTTCAGACTGGAGTCCGGATGAACCTCCAATTTTGGGACCCAAAAAGAGTAATTTCTTAATGGTTGTACTCTGTCCGTTTTGGGTACTTGGGGTCAAGAATGAGTATCTTCTGTGTGAACTCTTTGCACTTGACCGGGTCGGGGACTGTTTTGGATAAGCGGAAAGTCGCGGAGTACGAAATCCTCAGTCTGTAGCGTCTGGGCGTAAAACACCGTCGAGCGTGGAGTCGTAGACTTGTGGTTCCTGAGCGTGAAGTCTTAGGTTTGTCGCCTCTCGAGCGTAAAAGCTACCGAGCACAAAGGCATCCGGGCGAGAAAAACCATAGACTTATAGCTGCTTGAACGTAAAGCCGTAGAATCGTTGCTGTTGAGTATAGAAAGCTCCTTTAGCGTAGGACTTGTGGATCTGTAGCTCCTGAAAAGAGAATTTCTTCGAGCGTGAAGTTCTGCGGATCCGTTGCTTCTGAGCGTAAACTGAGCGCCACCGAGCGTGAGATCATTGATTTGGTATCTGCTGAGTGTAAAGCCGTAGGTTTGTCGCCTCTCGAGCGTAAAAGCTACCGAGCACAAAGGCATCCGGGCGAGAAAAACCATAGACTTGTAGCTTGCGAGCGTAAAATCGTAGATCTGTTGCGGTCGAGCGTAGAAAGCTCCTTTAGCGTAGAACTGCTCAACTGTCTTGCGCGAAGAATTTTTCGAATTCGCTGACTGTCCGTCTTTCGAGGGTAGTGGGTTGACGTAGCACCCAATCATATCCGACTATTAATGCGAGACTTGGTTAGGGTCTCGAGGAGTCCGTCCGAGGATTCGAGGAGTCGATCCGGACTATATATATATCCCAAGCTTTTGGAGAGAGAAACTTTTCACCCGTCTTCTGCGAATGAGAGCTCTTGATTGTTCGAGCTTTTCTCCTTCATTCCTTCTCTGAGCACTTCGAGCTTTCAGAAATGGCGACGAAACAAACCTCCTCCGCTAAGGGAAAGAGCATAGGTTCTTCTTCTTCTCCCACTGCCCCAGCGAGGGAGTCTTCGGTCGGGCAAGGTGGACTTCCTTCCGAAAGTATCCCGCCGACGGGCAGCGCACCCGGTCTGAGAGGTAGAGCCTTTGGGGTGACAAGAATAACGAAAAATCCTTCGCACATGTTGAACGTGACCGCGCTAGGTCGCCTTCTGTGCTGATAGCCTCTTCTAAGGAAGATGATGCACGGAGGCGTTTTCATCTTTTACGCCCACATTTCTCGTGTGCTAGCGTAAAGGTGCCGTATTTTCGTAGTTCCGAGCGTAAAAGCTCTGGCTACCGAAAAACTGGCGTATGTCATAAAATAAGCATTTTACGTTTGTGGAGGGGACTCCCGACGTATAGTAACCGAATTCGTACAATCCTGGCGTAGAGCACAGTTTGTCGTTTCTTTGGTTTTGGCGAAGAGTCTGGATTTCGAGCGCCTGAAGAGAACTGCCCAGTTCTCGATCGGGGTTGTCAGGGAGTTCGGCGATTCCGGGGGAGCCGATGCCCTAGAGGCGATGGTTAATGGTTTAGAACAACCCATTAACGAGTATTTGCGGTTGGCTCAGGGCAGTCTTGATGCTGAGGCCCAGACCAGATACGGTTTTATGACTGCGCATCTTGCCAAACGGATGGAAGACCTGAAGGAGCTCCTTCGAACTCGCCAGCTGGAGGCGATTCAGAGGAAAGCCGCCGTGGATGAGATCCTCGCCCTCCAGACAACATGCCAATCAGAGCACGAGGGGAATGTAGCGAGGATTCACAAGTTGAGGGAGAAACTCGCTCAGGCAGAAGAGTGGGCTTCCCAGTCGTTAGCAGGCTTGGATGTGGTGGCCGGTCGACTGAGCACAGCGCGGCGGGATCTGGATCGCGCGGAAGGTGCCTGTGCGGGCGTTCGTCGGACGATAGCCGAGCTGTCCCATTCGAGTGACAACGAGGCACTGCTGGAGCGGGCCCGTGCTGATGCTCTGGCCATTAGGGACGAGAGGATGGCCGTGCTAGCGCGGCAGATCCGTGACATGACTGCTCCGCCGCAATGATGTACTCTTTTTTTTTTTGCCCTTTTTGCTTTCCCAGATGTAATTTCGTTCTTTCTTGGGAATAAAAAGAGACTTTTTCCTAACTATGGACCTATCATTTCGGAATGTAAATGACAGGTTAGGGCGAGAGTGGTATCAGAGGTAGTATGGACGTGATAAACTTTCGGTAAACTTCAGCAGGGCACATCTATCCAGAGGTCATACGGACATGATAGAACGTGCTTCGGCCAAGTTTTGTAGGTAAAGTACTATCAGAGGTGAGATAGACGTGATAGGCTTTACTAGAGTTTACAGCTCAGAGGTAATATGGACATAGCTGTTTTGTGGGCCTATTACTTTTTGCGCACCTAGGTGCAAGTAATAGGTTTGAGGACAAGCCCTGCTAGAGGTAATATGGACGTAGCAGATTTTGTGGACTTAACACCACTGGCGTACTTAGATTTAGTTCGGGTGTTAAGTTGAAGTGACGATCGATATCAGAGGTGATAATCGATGGTCAGAATCTTGGAAAGCCTGTTCAGAGGTGATATGGACATGGCAGATTCTCCAAGGAAATACAGTTCAGAGGTAATATGGACATGACTGATTTGTGGGCCTATTGCTTTTCGCACACCTAGGTGCAAGTAATAGGTTTGAGGACAAGCCCTGCTAGAGGTAATATGGACGTAGCAGATTTTGTGGACTTAACACCACTGGCGTACTTAGATTTAGTACGGGTGTTAGTTGAAGTGACGATCGATATCAGAGGTGATAATCGATGGTCAGAATCTTGGAAAGCCTGTTCAGAGGTGATATGGACATGGCAGATTCTCCAAGGAAATACAGTTCAGAGGTGATATGGACATGACTGATTTGTGGGCCTATTGCTTTTTGCGCACCTAGGTGCAAGTAATAGGTTTGATTTGAGGACAAGCCCTGCTAGAGGTAATATGGACGTAGCAGATTTTGTGGACCTAACACCACTGGCATACTTAGATTTAGTACGGGTGTTAAGTTGAAGTGACGATCGATATCAGAGGTGATAATCGATTGTCAGAATCTTGGAAAGCCTATTCAGAGGTGATATGGACATGGCAGATTCTCCAAGGAAATACAGTTCATAGGTGATATGGACATGACTGATTTGTGGGCCTATACTAGTTTCTCCTTTGAAGTAGTTTCGTCGGATTACGAGAATCTCGCCGTATTCCTCCTGAGTGGAGGAGATTAGGCGTAGTACTTCTTCAGGAATTTGCCGTTGATAGGAGCCACTAATAGGTCTCCATTGGACTGGGCTAGTCTGTAGGCTCCGTTCGAGAATGTTGTCTCGATCACATAAGGGCCTTCCCACTTGGGCTGGAACTTGCCTTTACTCCTGTGAGTAAGAATCATCGGCCTTCTTACGGCTAAAACTAGCTCGCCGACTTTGAACACCCTTTCCTTTCCTTTACGATTAAAAGCTCTGGAAATGCGTGCTTGGTAGAGCGCGATGTGCTGTGGAGCTTGGAGGCGTTTCTCGTCTAATCCTTCTAGCTCCTGAAGCCTTAACAGGTCATTCTTTTCTTGAGTCAGCTCGTTAGCCACGGCTATCCTGAGCGACGGGATCTGGATTTCAATGGGGAGAACTGCCTCGCTCCCGTATACCAGTAAGAATGGGGTACAGCCTGTCGGCGTTCATACCGTTGTGCGGTATGCCCAGAGACATTCGCCCAGCTTTTCGTTCCAATCTCTTTTGTTTGAAGAGACGAACTTCTTCAAGAGTTTGATGATGGTTTTGTTGAAAGCTTCTGCCAAACCATTAGCAGCTGGATAGTATGCCGTAGAGGCGATATTGTGTATTCGATTTTTATCTCAAAATCGATGAAACGCTTGGCTGATGAACTGGGGCCCGTTGTCATGGATTATCCTTCGGGGGACCCCGAAGCGATAAATGACGTGATGCTTGATGAAGCTGATCACATTAGACGCCTTTACCTCAGCAAGAGGGATTGCCTCTGCCCATTTGGAGAAGTAGTCCGTGAAGGCCAGTATGAACTGGTGACCTCGGGAAGAAGACGGGTGAATGGGACCAATGACGTCCATACCCCATGCTTCGAAAGGCCAGGATGCAACTGTAGGATGCAGATGCTCAGATGGTCGGTGTATGAAGTCTGCGTGAATCTGACAGGCTCTGCATTGTCTTGCATACCGTATCGCATTTGTGATCATAGTAGGCCAATAATAGCCCATTCTCCTGATGCGATCCTATAGCTTAGGACCGGGTTGGTGTGCTCCGCATACGCCGTCGTGAGCTTCCCGGATAATCTGCTGTGCTTCGTCGTTAGACAGACATCTCAACAGTAATCCGTCGTAGGTCCGGCGATATAGGCATTGTGCAGATGCATCATAATAGAAGCGTAATGATCGTCACTTGATGGACACTGCTCCTTTGGGGTCCTCCGGCAAGATTCCGTATGTGACAAAATCTATGAAGGGACTTCTCCAGTCCTTTCCGGGGAGATCTGTGTTCACAGCATGGCTGCGTTCTATGTGAAGGTTGTTCTTCGCACAGAATAAGTCTCTGTTAAGAAGGATTACCGAATCCTGCCTTCTTATAGGAGTGGCTAAGTCTGCGGCTAGACTGGCTAGGGCATCGGCTTCCAGATTCTGAGACTGAGGTACATGCTCCAGGAAGAATCCTTTGAAGGTCATGGCTATCTCGACCGTTGCTTGGTGGTAGGGGATGAGGTCTGGATTCTGGACTTCATATATCCCTCTGACTTGATTGACGATAAGCAGAGAGTCACCGAAAGCTTCCAGGGATTCGACCCCCAGCTCTTTGGCGGCTCGGAGCCCGATTAACAGAGCGTTGTATTCTGCCACATTGTTGGAGCAGGGCTCGCTAAGAGAATATGCTTGGTAGATGACGAGCTGATCAGTAGTGACCAGGACGACTCCTACTCCTGAGACGATGTTTCCCTTGGGACCGGTTCTGGAGGCCCCATCGAAGAAGAGTTGCCATGCGTCGGTCTCCATTGCGGAGTTACATTCTGCAACTTCGTCGGGAATGTCCTCGTATAACTTGGAGGATTCCGGGATCGGATGGGCAGCTAGGAAGTCAGCCAGTGCTTGGCCTTTAATGGACTTCTGCGGTATGTATACCATGTCATATGGCGTTAATAGCATCGCCCAAGTCGCGAGTCGGGAGTTAAGAACACTCGGTTTGCTCATTAGTACCCGCAGAGGGTTGATCCTGGAGATGATATGAATGGTCTGTCCGGTGACATAGTGTCGTGTCTTCTGGACGGCGAATATCAGAGCCAAGCATTCCTTCTCCACTGGGTTGTACCGGTGCTCGGCGATGTTTTTCCCTCGAACAGGGCCATGGTCTGAGGTTTGTACCTTGGCGGGAAAGGGACTTCCTCCCAGATAGCTGGGTAGGGCTGGTTGATTCCCAGTTTCTTGAGCTGATCCTTGTGTTTCAAGGCGTCAAACTGGGCCTTCAACTCCCGGACTGCCTGTATCGGATTTTCAGTCGGAAGCGGGGCCATGGAGTGGTGCGGAGTTGGTTGTATCGTAACCCCAGCGGGAGGTAAGGCACTCTCTGAGTGAGGAAGCGGAGGAACTTCTGACTCTTGATCCAGCGTGGGCTCTTAGCTCGGGCGGGATGGTGGTAAGTCCACCCCCACACGTATCTGAGTCGGCGGGACCGATGCTTGAGCCATGGTAGCTGTGTGCTGAGTTAGCATCATCTGGTGCATGTTTTCCATCATGGATTGCATTTGTTGCAGAGATGTTTCCAGTGTGGTGAGGCGTTGTTCCGCGTCTCCTGACGGTGAAGCTTCCTCGCGTTCATCTTCAACGGCGTAGGCTCCCATCTCCCTGGGCGTCATTGAAGGATTAGTATAGGTCGCTGTAGAAGTCGACTCTACACTTTCTGCTTCTGATTCTTGGCGACCCCCAGCGTCAGAATCGGAAGAGGATGGAGCTGGCTGTCGTGACTTTGCGCGAGTGTTCTGGAATACTCCGGCTTCAGTGTCACTGAACCTCCTTCGGCTCGGGGGCTTGGAGGGATGACGTCTTGAACTCGACCCTCCTCTACGCAGGTGTGAGGCCATGTTTACAGGCGCATGCGCAGGTTTCTTTCCCTGGAAAGACAGAGAGTAGCCCAATCGGTCGAAGACCGATTGTTTTGTTTTGGGACAGCAGCAATTAATCACAACCTTGTGGCTATTACAATGATGCTCGCTAGGAGGCGTAATAGACATGTTGGAAGGTCCCCTCTCTTTACGCTTCTGGACTAGATATTTGCGTAGGTCAGGAGGAGTTGCCGGAGAGGCCCTTAGTCGGCCATTGGTTTCTCGCGTGATCCGGAGGGTAGGCATTCTGTTTCTTCGCTGGCGTGAAGGCCGAGAGGTTAAGTAGCCTGCCGCTTGCTTTCCTTCGCGGAGATCACAGCGCTCATCTGGTTTACCGTAGAGGTCAGATGATGTCTTGCGCGTGGAGCGAGATCTGTTCTTCCGTCTTGGTGCTGAGGCACCATCGGAAGTTCTGTCTGTACCGCGCGGAGCGGGAGACAGATTTCTACGCGTAAAGCGCAGTGAAGGCTTCTGGGTTAGCGCTGAGGCTTCGCCCGAAGTTTTGTCTTTACCGCGCGTAGCGGGAGACTGTTTCCTACGCGTAAAGCGCAGTGGATTCTTCGGGGTTAGCGCTAAGGCTTCGCCTGAAGTTTTGTCTGTACCGCGCGTAGCGGGAGACTGAATTTTACGTGCGGGGCACGGAGGGAACGTCGCTACAACCTCGTTGGCCGAAGAGATCGGAGAGATCGGAGAGATCGGAGAGTCCGGAGAGATCGGAGAGTCCACAGGAATAGTAGAGGATGTCTTGGGCATCCACACATTGCGCAGCTTCCTATTGTCCTGGACGGATAGAGGGCGAGAGCTACCCCCGGCTCGAAGCATGTCTTCGTAGGCTGACTGGTCGAAGTGAACGACCAGCGTCTTCTTCACGGTTCTCACGGATACCGTATCGTGTTGAGCAATTGCTTCCTCGTCAGAAGAGAAAGATGTCCCCAGCAGAGTCGCCATTTTGTTTGTGGTATTAAACGAAAGGAATGAAATTGTATTTCAATGACGGGGTTTATGCGAAACCCGCGCCCTTCTGTTTACAAACAAACTTGTACAATGTAATCCTATACGAGGATGTGGGAGTACAATTTATTTAATCTGGGTATAAATTGCTATAGGTGTCTGATCTGCGGTCGATCACTTTAGCCCTTGGACCACACGATGTTGAAGAAGTGCCGTGGAAGACAGGTAGCAGCTTCGAAGGTTGCAGAAGAGGTTGGACGCACGAGGCCAAGGTCGTCGATCCCTGCTCTTTGCCTGCTCTCCGGGCTCTCTCTCTCTCTCTCTCTCTCTCTCTCTCTCTCCCTCTCTCTTTCTCTCTCTCTCTCCTTGGACGATAATTCTCTCCTGGATGATAATTCTTTCTCCGGGATGATAATTCTTTTCTCACCTCCCTCTTTTCCCATTGATAGGGGTCTCTATTTATAGAGTTTTGGTGACAGTGACCACTCCGTCGGTGTAAAAACCGAGGAGTGGGAAGTACAACACCCTTTTACACAACGGTTAAAGTAACCAATGCCTGCGTATGGATGATCTTTTGAATGAGCGTATGACGCGGGTCCAACTAAGGGAACACAACGCGTACTATTGCTACGAAGATCACGGCGTAAGAGCCACGCAGGTAGGTATCCCGTGTGTAGAAACGGTTGGCATAGAAGCCAAATGACTGTCACCCTGGCACAGAGGCCAGATAGGCATAGAAGTCGAATAGGCGTAGAAGCCGGATAGGCATAGAAGCCGGGTAGGCGTAGGAGCCGGAGAGGCGTTGAAGCCGGATAGGCGTAGAAGCCGGATTAGGCATAGAAGCCGGAGAGGCGTTGAAAGCCGGAGAGGCGTTGAAGCCGGATAGGCGTTGAAAGCCGGAGAGGCGTTGAAAGCCGGAGAGGCATAGAAGTCGGAGAGGCGTTGAAGCCGGATAGGCGTTGAGAGCCGAAGGGGCACAGGTCTTGAATGGGCGTAGAAGCCGCTGCGTACCATGCCCGAGTGCTAACGGGGACGTCTTAGCCGGAATCACGGCTTTCGAAGATGTAATCAAATCTTCTACAGAGATTTGCCATCATCCTGTACATTAAATACGAAAACGTGTTTCGAAGGTCTGCAGCCCTTCTGTGCATCCGTTGCAGAGACGTGCCTTGACTGAACCTGTCACCGCTCCGTGCAATTAGACGTAGAGACGTGCCTCGAGCCCCGTACGATGTGCAGCTTTTGACGTGGCAGGCGGTTTGTCTACTGCGGAGCGTAAACCGGCTTATGTCTGCCTGTGTAAAACAATGCAGCGTATCCCTCTGTACGCAAAAGAGCGGTTTATGCTGAGGGGACGTCAGTAAACGACGGTTCGGTGGTATCTTAACCCAATCCTCTGCATTAAATGCAGGGATCCGCCATCATACTGTGGTGTGCGTCCCGAGGGGTCTGTGCCTGTTTCCAGCCGTCGTCTGGGTCGCCGTGCAGCACTTTTTGTCAGGAGTCAGAGGCCAGGTTCACTACGTGACTTGACAGGTTCATTTCGGGGAAGACGAAGCGTTCCTCGTACGCTATTTAACGCTGCTTTGAGAGCGGCTGAGTTTTTACGCCCTGGAGGCGATGGGGGGGGTCCCGTCTACGTCGAAGCGGTTTTGGACGCGCTGCACCCTTGAGCTCTTACGCCTGATGGCACTGAAGGCCTTTGCTTGCGCTGCTCTGTATCAATAAGCCGCGTAGCTTTTGCCAGCGTATTTTTCATGCTTCTACAACCACATGTTCCTCCAGAAGTGTCGTATCCTCTCTTGGGCCGAAAGAATCAATTAAGGTAATAGATACGATATCATCAAAGAAAGACAGTATAATTCTAAAGAAAGCAATCAATTAGAATAACATTGTGATGATCCTAATTTTCTAGTGTGATTGAGCATACTCTCATCCTAAATCCTATTTCCTATATCCAATTGCAGGCTCGCAGTAGTACAACTAAGTTGTCGCATTTCCACGATATCGTATAATTTGCAAAAACTAGACCTGCATGGGCCACCACTAAAAAATGTGTCACGACCCGCATCCAGTATAGGGGCTCGAGTACGTGGGTACGTCCAGCCTACGCTGCAGCAACGACGGTAGAACGCTGTCTAGGTCACAATAGATACTATATAACTAAATACCTGTCAATGATATCAATTTCCATAAGGAGAACAATATACATCTCACAATATTTCATAATGTAAACCCAATCACAACAACTAATAAAAGCGTAAGGCACGATAAGAGATAAGAAGAATGACATAGTCAAACACCATGTCTCAAAATATAGATAAACCACAGTCTAGTTGTCCACATAAAGTCTCCACAAGTCTCAACATAAACTAAGAATAAGTCTAAACAGAAACTCAATAAACCTCAAATGAGTCTCAGATGCCTAAGATAAATACTATCTAGATAACTGCAGGTAATGTCTCCTCTAAAGGAATAGTCTCCTCTAAGATCTCTGGTGTGTAGTCTGCATCTATACCCGGTCCATAGTATGTAGTACAGAAATCCTCAAGATGAAAAAATATTCAGTCAGGATAAGAACGAAGTACAAGAACTAACAGCAGTTCTATGTATATTGACAAAAACTATAACACAGTGTATAGAAATACAAGACATATATGAATACTGGCATTAAGAAATACTAGAATAAGAAATACTAGAATAAATGGAATACTGGAGCATATGTCATCATCAATGTACATCTAGTAATAAACAAGAATACAAGTGCATGCTAGAACAATGAACTGGTATATATAAGTGAATGTTAGAAACATGACTAGAACATAACGAATGCTATATCAATATACTAGAGATACATGTCAAGAACATCTAACTAAGTATGTGAAACATCAGCATATCATGTGATCGGCTTGGGACTGATCAGGATCGCTATGTATGACTAGCTATGATTCATGTAAGGTCAGGCTAACCATCCGGATAGCTATGATGCAAGTAATAGTCAGGTTAATCATACATAACAGGCTCTAAGGCATGTAATGGTAAGGCTGCACCGACGTGAGGTGTGGGTGAGCTATGATTCATGTAAAGTTGGGTATGATCACATAAGCTACTAATATTTCTCTCTTTTTTCCCAGCTAGCACGATGGATTCCAAATTATGACTCCTCGTGACAGGTCTCGATTATGCCAACTCGTGTAAACAACAGTGTCAGAGTCATGTATGCTATACAACTAGAATTATAGAGATAATCAACATAATAGAAACTGTCAGAGAATGTACTCGCCTGTTGTCCTTAGCCGGCAATACCAATGTCCTGGTTCCAAAGTACCGTCTGAATGATCCAACAGTCCTATAGACATATCATATAATATAATATTGTATTAGACATTACACTAACACACGCTATCAAAACACAATGATCTCAGAGACTACGCTAGGGGTGTCACGTCTGTAGTTGCTGTGCATAACAGACAATCAGTGATACGGTCTTGCCAGTACGTCGGTGTACATATTGCAGTCTGCTAACATTCTACGTGGTTACAGGTCAATGTAACTACGGGGTATCCGTGGTTACACTCGGGTCATCTAGTACATAGACATATAATACATATTATAAACTAACATTAATACTTACAATATACATATACACCAAAATAAATACATATACATATGTATATACTAATTGAGAGATATACTATATATATATATATATATATATATATATATATATATGCCAAAATACTTTTAAACATATCCTAGTACATATACCATACATACATACCAATTAGGTTCATATACATATAGGTATATATATATGTACATATATATCAATATACACACAATAACCATATGTGTATACCCATACTAATATGTACATACAAACACACCAATTATATATCTATATACCAACATACGTGTATACTAAATACACAATACACGTATATTAAAATAGCTAGAAATATACTTATGCACACCATAATAAAATAATCTTATGCACGTACGCGTACACGTACGTGAGAGGGGAGAACTCGAACCTGTGTACGTGGGACGAGTCGTGCGTGTTGAGGTCATCCTGAAGGGGGTGCTCGGTTGCTCCTACTGCTGCTGTGTCGAAGAATCCGGCGGTTGGCAGCGTCTCTGGTGAGTTCTGTGTTCAGTCAGGCGTTCCGTGGGTCCGGTCGACGGGATGGCTCGGCGAGGTTCACGGCGTTCAGGTGAACGGTCTGGAGGTCGACGTGGTCGAGGATAGGCGGGGTCTCGAGTCGCAGTGACTGCGGCTTCTCCATTAAGCAGGCGTCGCGTGCTCAGGTGTGCCGGGTCGTCATCGTCCTGTCGAGTGTAGGCGTGGACAACAGCTCGGTGCAATATCGTGCTGTGGTGCTCATCTTCAACAGCGGTTCATCGAGTGGTCGAGGGATATCAATACGATGGAGGGGTCGTTCAGGTTCCGGCAGGTCAGCGTTGACAGGGACAAAGTCGGGGATAGCAAGATGGCGTCGGGCTTCTGGTGCAGCGGTGTAGGCGGGTTCAGCGGGTCGCTGCGAGCGGGATGGTGGCGGTGGGGTTCGTCTGGTCGAGGGGGTGCTGGACAGCCTGTTGACAAAGCTAAGCTCCGGTGAACTCTGGTCGTGTTCCGGCGGGTTCAGGTGGGTTGACGAAGGTGCTGCGGGTTCAGTCGAGCGGGTTGGCAGCGGGTTCAGCGGGTCTGGTCGGTCGAGCAGCGATCTCCGATCGAGTTTTTGGCGTTCAAGCACTGTGCAGACGGTTATCGACTGGGTCCAGCGGGTCGAAGTCGGCGGTCTGGTCGAGTGCAGCATTTAGCGAGTAGGAAGTCGACGGTCCGGTCGAGTGCAGGCGAGTTCTGGCAACGAGTGCAGCGGGGATGGAAGCGGGTTATGGATGAGTCCTGCGGTGGTCGGGGGAGAGTCGGCTGGGATCAGCGAGAAAGAGTCGGGGAGTTGGGATAATGAACAGGGAAGGGGAAGAAAAGAATCGACGTATTAGGTTTGGTTTGGTTGAAAAGAATTAAAGAAAAGGAAAAAGTAAGGAAAATAATATTTATACATAAAGGGGGGGTTTGGTTTGACCTAGAAAAGTTTGACTTTGGTCAACTCCTTGGGAAAAGGGCCTTCTCATGTAGGTATTTCAAGGCTATGATTCAAGTAAATTTAAAATGAATGGCTATGATGCATTGGTTAAAGGTTTGGAGGGCCATGGTTCAAGGAGGTTGAAGTTGCATTACACACTCCTAAAAATTATGGAAAAATATACATGAAAGGAAAAATAGGTTTATTTACATTTCGCGTCCAACGGGGTAGATACCTTAATGCACTTTTGCACGAAAGTGCCCAACAATTAGAAAATTACACAAAGTTGGGTTTATGATTTAATTAATTAAAATAAATGCAATAGGTGCTATAAAATTAATTAGAAGTACAAAGGGTTGGAATTAAGTGGGACGTAAGTGTCATGATTGAAGTAGACTTAGAATAGAATATTATCCAAATTTCGGTTGCTAAAAATGGGTCAAGATTGTGTCTCTAATTTCGATTGGAACACACAAGGATACAAAGATGAATTTATATAGAATTGAATGTAGTCGTTTGTGACGAATGTTGTGCGACTAAAATGAAGCACAACAAGACATAATTATGAGTCACACAAGGATCAAAATAACAGTCTGGCATATCTAAGGACAAGGGTGTAAAATCTATTGGAAGACTAGGGCTAGTGTAGTGTTCTAATTATCGAAACAACGGTAAAGTACAACAATCAAATAAAATTACAGCAATTTAAATATAATTAATTATCATGCAATCATTTACACATTAATTATAAAAAGGCAAAAATACCCTTAATCTGAAATATAGGGGTGACAGAAAGTATCGTTAAAAACCTGAAAGTGTCGTTAATGAGTTTTGAAAGTGTCGTTAAAGAGTTTTTAGCGACACTTTCAGGGGGGTATTCTCAACTTTTAATCTAACAAGAGAGTAATATCAATATAACTAATCTAATAGGTGTAATATCAAATAGCCTTTTTTTTCTAATTATAATATTATCATTAAAATAAACTAAATATCCATCCTTAACTAGCATAGAAATTGAAATTAAATTCTTTCTAAGTGCAGGTTCATAAAGACAATCTCTCAAAGTCAAAGACTTATTTCTACCAAAAGATAAAATAACATCTCCTACTGCAACGGTGCAACTTTTATAGCATCACCCATTAACAAGCATATCTCTCTATCACTAAGCCACATGGTTTCCTAGAACGCCTGCAATGAATTACAGACATAATTAGTGGCTCCTGTATCTACACACCAGGTGCAGGTAGATAACACCGCTAAATATGTTTTAATTATTAGTAAATGAGATATTCCTTCTTTATTCCCTTGTTTGAGAAGTTGACAGACACTCTTTCAGTCCTGACCCTTTACACTTAAAACACTTGCCTTTCGGCTTTTTCACAATGCCTTGAGGCCCCACGCACTTCTTTGATGAATTTGTATATTTTTGAATGTTATTCTTCTTCTTACTGACTTTCAGAAACGAGATGCATTCATAGTCCCTGATCCGTAGGCCCTTTCGGAAATGTGTTCATAGTCCCTAATCCATGACAAATAAAAATAAGGAAATGCATTCATAGTCCCTTTTGAAAACGAGATATGTTCGGACTAAACATGTGATACCCAGATCCGTTAGGAGATCTAACCCTAATTTCTTCTTTTGGTACCTGCCGTAGCCTATATATATACTTTATACTCTGGCCGTAATGGTAATAAAACAGGAATCATCTTTCTCTAAATTTATTTTTCAAATAAGGAGAGAAAGAATATCCCTACCACATCCTAAAATAGGAGTATTTTTGTCATTTTATTTCTTATAAGTATTGTGTGTATTTATTTTAAATAATTGCATGATATGTATATATATATATATATATATATATATATATATATATATATATATATTATATATATAGTGTTCTTTAACGCATGAGCTAGTAGACTAGACCTAGAAGCCCACTAGATGAACCCCTGACCAAATTATAGGGTTATGGATTTTAATTAATAATTTTTGGAATTAAATTTTGAGGTTATAAATTATTATTGTGATTTTATTTGATTGTTGTACCTTACCGTTGCTTCGATATTGGGAGCTACACTAGCTTTTGCCTTCCAACAAATTTTATACCCTTGTCCTAGACGTGCTCATCTTCCATTTTGACCCTTGTGTAACTCATAAACACTCTCTCTTGTGCTTCATTTTAGTCACACAATATTCGTCACAGACGTCATTTTTAAATTTCAAATAAATTCAACTTTGTATCTCTGTGCGTTCTAAACGAAATTGGAGACACAATCTTGATCCATTTTATGCAACCCAAATTATGTCAATATTCTATTCTGAGTCTTCCACGTCCATGACACTTGTGTCCCACCTAATTTTAACCCTATGTACTTCCAATTAATTTTAGAACACCATTTATATTAATTTTAATTAAATTGGTGTAAAGACCCAACTTAACTAAAAACTAGACCAAACACCAAACCAAACCCCCATTCACACCCTCAATACTCATACTAAAAACCAAACATCATTTTTAACCACTAGATCACACAAAATATGATATTTTCCCTCATTCAATCCCAATTCTCACTTTTTGTGCAATTTTTCAATTGTTGAGGACTTTTATACAAAAATGCAATGAGGTATCACCATCCTATTGGTCAAAGCCAATGAAGAAAACGTCCTTCCCTCTTTGACCGGTTCAACTCTCTCTATCCCCTTTTTTCTTTTGTTTGTACACTCCCCTTCATGTGAAATCATGTCCCTCCATTCAAATTGGAGCATCATCTACACCACACACACTTCCCTATATAGATCACACATCCTAACCATTTTCCCAAAGCCATCCCCTATCCCATTGAGTACTTGGCCGGCCCTAATCCCTAGGTAGTCATCACCCACCTCCCTCATTCAAAAACTCTCCTCTCTCTATTATATTTCTCATCACCATCATCAAACATCAACCCTAACCTAACTAAACCGAAACGCTAGCCACCCTCTTCTCTCCCTTCCAGTTTGGCCACCTTTCGGTCGGAGTACCCGATATCCCCTCTGCAACCACCGAGCCTCCATCGTCAGCCACCCACGTCGACTTCTCGACCTTCTTCCCGTCGACTGAACCACCGTCCCCACTACAACCACCATCTCCACCTTTAACATCACCACTGCCACCGTCACTGTCGATCTCCTCTGCCGGAGCAGCCACCCGCAACCTCTTCCCCTCGACTCCCTCTCGTTCCCGACATCTTCTCCTCCTCCCATCTCAGATCTCCCCCTCACTCGACAGCTACCGCCTCCATCATCACCATCCAACACGGATACCACACTGTCAGCCATTCCCGACTTCCCTCAACATCCCCATCGTTGTCGACCTACCTCGCATACACGACTCGTCGACCACCAGCCTGAGTAACACCACCATCACCATCAACGCTTCTTTACCTCTTCTCTTTTCTCTGGTGAACCCGATCGCCTAAACACAGCCGACGATCCCCCACGACACCACCGTCATCCTGAGCCAACCCCGACTCCCCGGCCATCTCACCGATCAACTCGACCACCGTCCCCACTATCTTCCGAGCCTCCTGCCCCGCGGCCAACCGCTGACAACCACCTCCTTCCACCATCCCCTCGCCTGAACCACCCCGGTGCCAGACTTTTAATGCCTCACCCACCAGATTCCCTACTACAAATACCCACGCCACCATCTTCATCATCATCATCACCTTCATCATCATCATCATCACCATCTTTATCATCATCATCATCACTATCATCATCATCATCGTCGTTGTCATCGTCGACCCATCTCACCTCGCCGGAGATGACCTGCAGCAGTCACCCTCGACCTCGTGTACGTGCACGCTAACGCGCAGGTTTGACTTGCCTTCATTCATGATTGTGTGTGTGTGCATATATGAATATTAATTAGGATTAGAATTGCTTTATGACAGTTTTGTTGACATAAGACCCTGTGTTAGTAAGCCTAATAACTAGTGTGTCTAGGTGTGTATAATAATTAGTTTATATATATATATATATATATATATATATATATATATATATATATATATATATATTCCATGGAAATTGATTACTAGTAGTAGGTATGACTGTAGTATTTATATATTTGTTGTATGACCATAGCTAATAACTGCGGATATCCCGTATAATTGTATGTGACTATGTGACCCTAAATATTAGTAAATCAACTACCTTATGTACACTGACGTACTAGCTGGACCATGTATTAGAGTTAGCTGACTATCTTGCTATGCACAGCATTGAGGACATAACACCCGTGTATTAAGACGCACACTTGACCTTGCTAGTTGACCAGTATCACCCCTAGCATAGCCTCTGAGTTCAGAAAAATTGTGTTTGTGTATATGCTAGTGTAATGGGTGATGATGTATTATATAATATTATTTATATATAGGACCATTGGATTGTTCTGCGAGACTACAGGGGCAGAATATTGGTATTGCTCGCTAAGGACCACAGGCGAGTACATTATCTGATAATTTCCATTATTTGATAATTTATATAATTCAAGTATTTAGAAATATTACATCTGATTCTTGACAATGTGCTACACGGACTAGTATATAGATTGGATCTTAGTCATGAGATGTTACATTGGTTATCGTATTGACATTGTACACGATATTGATATTAGACATTGATATTAGACATTGTACATGATATATTGGACAATGATTGTGTATCGTGATGTGTCATGGTTGGATCCACAATACTAGTTGGGGGCGGCAAAATTGCTTGTGAGAGATGTGATCAAATCCCTATCGTACAAGTGTAGATATTGTTAGTGTTAATCATACACCTCACGTATGATTAGCCAGGCCATGTAGATATCGTACAAGTTCCCAAGCTGATCATATTTCAAAACTACGATTTCAAACACTTAGAATAGTTAAAGTTCTTCATCTCAATTCATATACTACATCACACGTATATGATATTGTAGCTCTTTCTCTTCATTTCATATATGCACTGACTATACCATATTGTTAATATTGTCTGTTCTCTTTACTATTGCCATTGCATCTATTTATTGTTCTCTCTCAGTATATAGCATTATCTATTTATTATTTTATAGTCCTTGTTAATTAATTGGAACTGTTATTTGGGTTGTACTTCGCTCCATCCTGACGGAAAATATTTTTCCAGACTGCGACTTAGAGGACCGGTGTCCGACATATTATGGACCATAGGGAGAGTAGTTGCAGCCTTGGACCGTGTAGCTCAGGTGTAATTTCGGGAGGTCTAGCCGGGATCACTAGTTATTTCAGTTAGTTTCTTTCAGCAGTTTATGGTACCAGATTTGTTTTCGGCATACTTCGAGACTTGGATGTTATGGTTTGAGTTAGACTATTTTTGTTTAGACTTGTGTGGCATTTCGTTTATTTTTTTTGATATCTTATCGTGCTTTAGTTCTGTGATTGAGTATTTATATATTATATTATGCTATCTGTGTCTCCTTATGGAGTTGGATACTGGTGTGAGATTGATTAGATAGTATTGTGACCTTGACAACATTCTACCGCGGATGTTGTGGCATAGGCTGGACGAACCCACGTACTCGTGCCCCAAATTTTGGGTGCAGGTCGTGACACATTTTTAGTGGTGGCCCATGCAGGTCAGGCTTCGCAAGTAGTGCGATGTCGTGGTAGTGCGATATCTTAGTTGTACTACTGCGTGCCTGCGATAGAATATAGGACATAGGATACTAGGATGAGAGAGGATACTCAATCACAAAATTTCTTCAGAGATTCCTGGGATGACCCTTAAGAATCTTATTATAATTTCCAATTTAAATCTTTTTCTTGTTTTCGTCTGTTCTCACTTGTTGTTATTGAATTTGATTCTTGGTACTCGGTTGTTAAATTTAATTTTTAGTGTCGTTGAGTTTGATTTCATATCGAGCTAAATTTTTTGGACTAAATTACGGTATCATCTGATTACATATGTTGATAAGGACAGTGAGAAATATTAACATTAGAGCTATTTGACTACAAGATGTGTATTTAAATTTATAATTTAAAGATTGGAAATAAATTTTAATTTTTAAGAATTGTTGAGTAGTTGAGGATTCAAATTCAATTCAATAAACATACTCAAAGATATAAAGATTTTTGGAAGTGATTAAAATTGTATTTCAATATTTGAATATTTGACTTTTGAGGAAAGTATTATATTTTATTTTAAATTGTTCGAGAAATTAAATTTTGAGGATTTTATTTTGAAGATAAAATTTTATGGTGGGTAAGAAATGTATATCTGTATATGAGTGGATGAAGTTCATGTGTAAGGATTTGTTGGCTTGAGCATGCCTGAGATGGCACTGTAAACTGACTTGGGTGTCCATCTAGAGTTGTATTAGAGAGAGAAGTACTTAGTGTGGTGTGTTGCACATGGTGTGCATTTGAGTGATAAGAACAACTAGTATAAACAATTATAGTAGGTAAGAGAGTTAGCAGTAGGTGTGCTTGTAGTAGAAACAGTGGTACCTAAAGGGATAGAGGTATCAAACTTGGGATGCATCATTTGACCTATGGTTGTGCTAAAGGTTCTTGGTATCAGATTTTGGTATCAATAGACATGTGTGTGCAATGTAGATGTATCCATGGATATCTTATGGGCTAGTGATTAGTTGATATGGGTATCAGTTTATAGGGATAGAAATTAGTGAGTGAATGTGCCAGAGTTCAGTGTTGTTAGAGATTGAAGATGTCCAAGTGATGAGTTAGCAGGTTCTGTTTTTTTCCTTCTGTTCCTTTTCCGTCTATTTGATTGATTGATTGATTGATTTCTTAGTACTGTAGCTTGTATCAGTGATTTTCTTGCTAGCATGTAGTTAGTAGTACACCCTGACAGAGACTGTAATACCATGACAAAATAGACCATAACCATGTATATTTTCTCTAGATTGCATGTTGTATGACTGTAGATAAGATTTTCTTAGACCTTAATTGTTGGTGGTTTGACCGTAGTGAAGATTAATAAAGAGGTTATGACTGGACAGAGAGAGACAAGGTATTTTAAATTTCAAGGATAAATATTAATTTAAATAAAGAGTTAAGAATTTAATATGGCAGAATTGACGATTTTGTTAAATTATTAATTTTTATGAAGATTAAATATGATTGAATTTATCATTAAATTTTGAGGAATTAAGAAGATTATCATTATATTTATTTGACTGCAAAATATAAATTTAAAACTTATATTTTGAATATTGTATTGAAGACTTCGTAAGTATTACAGTGTTTGAGTATTGTGTGGAAAAAGAATCGAGGAATAAGATCACAAATGGATTATTATTTTAATTCAAATTTTTTGTAAGAGAATTCAAATTTTATAAATATGCATTGATTGGATTTAAATTAGAGAATTGGATATTAAATTCTTTTGTATTTAGTTATTAACTTAAAATTTTAGAGGAGATTGTGATAAGAACGGAATTTAATTTTTAAATTTGAAGATTTTTAGGAATATAATATATATAGAAATTTGAAAATTTTGTGAAATAATAATATGGATTTACTTCATGATTATATATGGCTTGATGAATTTAAATTTTGATGGTAAATTAAATAAATACAACCATTGAGGTTCTTAAATTTCGAGGACAAAATTTTTCTAAGGAGGGTAGATTTGTCACTACCAAATCCAAAAATAGGGATATTTTTGTCACTTTATTTCTTATAATTATTGTGTGTATTTATTTTAAATAATTGCATGATATATGACCTAGTAGACAAGAGCTAGAAGCCCACTAGATGAACCGCTGACCAAATTATAGGGTTATGACTTTTAATTAGTAATTTTTGGGATTAAATATTGAGGTTATAAATTATTATTGTAATTTTATTTGATTGTTGTACCTTATCGTTGCTTCGATATTGGGATCATTACACTAGCTTTTACCTTCCAATAAATTTTACAACCTTATCCTAGACGTGCCCGTCTTGCATTCTGACCCTTATTTAACTCATAAACACCCTCTCTTGTGCTTTATTTTAGTCGCACAATATTCGTCGCATACATTATTTTTAAATTCCAAATAAATTCGGCTTTGTATCTTTGTGCGTTCTAATCAAAATTGGAGACACAATCTTGATCCGTTTTGTACAGCCCAAATTATGACAATATTCTATTATGAGTCTTCCACGTCCATGATACTTGTGTCCCACCTAATTTTAACCCTATGTACTACCAATTAATTTTAGAACACCATTTATATTAATTTTAATTAAATTAGTGTAAAGACCCAACTGAACCCAAAACTAGACCAAACACCAAACCAAACCCACATTCACACCCTCAAGACTCATACTAATCACCAAATATGGTATTTTCCTTCATTCAGTCCCACTTCCCACATTTTGTGCAATTTTCTAATTGTTGAGGACTTTTATGCAAAATTACAAAGAGGTGTCACCATCATATTGGTCAAAGCCAATTAAGAAAACCTCCTCCCCTCTTTGACCGGTTCAACTCTCTCTCTCTCCCATTTTTTTCTTTTGTTTGTACACTCCCCTTCATGTGAAATTATGGCCCTCCATTCAAATTGGAGCATTATCTACCCCACACACACTTTCCTATATATATTACACATCCTAACCCTTTTTCCAAAGCCATCCCCCATCCCAAGGAGTACTTGGCTGGCCCTAATCCCTAGGTAGTCATCGCCCACCTCTCTCATGCAAAAACTTTCCTCTCTCCATTATATTTCTCATCACCATCATCAAACATCAACCCTAACCCAACTAAACCGGAACCCTAGCCACCCTATTTTCTCCCTTCCAGTCCGACCACCTTCCCGTCGGAGCACCCGACCTCCGCCTCTGCAACCGCCGAGCCTCCACTGTCAGCCACCCACGCCGACTTCTCGACCTTCTTCCCGTCGACTGAACCACCGCCCCCACCAAAACCACTATCTCCACCTTTAACATCACCACCGCCATCGTCACTGTCGATCTCCTCCGCCGGAGCAGCCACCCGCAACCACTTCCCCTCGACTCCCTCTCATTCCCGACTTCTTCTCCTCCTCCCATCTCAGATCTCCCCCTGACTCGACAGCCACCGCCTCCATCATCACCATCCACCGTGGACACCCCACTGTCAGCCGTTCCCGACTTTCCTCAACATCTCCGTCGTCGTCGACCTCCCTCGCCCGCACGACTCATCGACCACCCTGGCTGAGTAATACCACCATCACCATCAACACTTCTCCACCTCTTCTCTTCTCTCCAGTGAACCCGACCGCCTCAACACAACCGACGATCCCCTACGACACTACCATCATCCCGAGCCAACCCTGACTCCCTGGCCATCTCACCGATCAACTCGACCACAGTCCCCATCATCTCCCGAGCCCCCTGCCCCACGGCCAACCGCTGACAACCACCTTCTTCCACCGTCCTCCCGCCTGAACCACCCTGCTGCCAGACTTTCCATGCCTCACCCACCGGATTCCCGGCTGCTAACACCCATGCCACCATCTTCATCATCATCATCACCTTCATCATCATCATCATCATCATCACCATCTTCATCATCATTACCATCATCATCATCGTCATCGTCGCCCCGTTTTACCTCACCGGAGATGACCTGTAGCAGTCACCCTCGACCTCGTGCACGTGCACGCTAACGTGCAGGTTCGACTTGCCTTTATTCATGATTATGTGTGTGTGCATATATGAATATTAATTAGGATTATAATTGCTTTATGACAGTTTAGTTGACATAAGACCCTGTGTTAGTAAGCCTAATAACTAGTGTGTGTAGGTGTGTATAATAATTATTTGATATATATGTATTCCATGGAAATTGATTACTAGTAGTAGGTATGACTGTAGTATTTATATATTTGTTGTATGACCCTAGGTAATAATTGCAGATATCCCGTATAATTGCATGTGACTATGTGACCCTGATTATTAGTGAATCAACTGCCTTGTGTACACTGACGTACTAGCTGGACCATGTATTAGAGTTAGCTGACTATCTTGCTATGCACAGCATTGAGGACATAACACCCGTGTATTAAGACGCACACTTGACCTTGCTAGTTGACCAGTATCACCCCTAGCATAGCCTCTGAGTTCAGAAAAATTGTGTTTGTGTATATGCTAGTGTAATGGGTGATGATGTATTATATAATATTATTTATATATAGGACCATTGGATTGTTCTGCGAGACTACAGGAGCAGTATATTGGTATTGCCCGCTCAGGACCACATACGAGTACATTCTCTGATAATTTCCATTATTTGATAATTTTTATAATTCAAGTATTTAGAAATGTTACATCTGATTCTTGACACTGTGCTACACGGACTAGTATATATATTGGATCTTTAGTCATGAGATGTTACATTGGTTATCGTATTGACATTGTACACGACATTGATATTAGACATTGTACATGATATATTGGACATTGATCGTGTATCGTGACGTGTCATGGTTGGATCCACAGTACTAGTTGGGGGCGGAGAAATTGCTAGTGAGAGATGTAATCAAATCCCTATCGTACAAGTGTAGATAATGTTAGTGTTAATCATACATCTCACTATGATTAGCCAGGCCATGTAGCTATTGTACAAGTTCCCAAGATGATCATATTTTGAAACTAAGATTTTAAACACTTAGAATAGTTGAAGTTCTTCATCTCAATTCATATACTACATCACCCGTATATGATATTGTAGCTTTTTCTCTTCATTTTATATATGCACTGACTATACTATATTGCCTGTTCTCTTTACTATTGCCATTACATCTATTTATTGTTCTCTCTCAGTATATAGCATCATCTATTTATTCTTTTATAGTCTTTGTCAATTAATTAGAACTGTTATTTGGGTTAAACTTCGCTCCATCCAGACAAGAAATATTTTTCTAGACTGCGACTTAGAGGACTGGTGTCTGGCATATTATGGACCACAGGGAGAGTAGCTGCAGCCTTGGACCTTGTAGCTCAGGTGTGATTTCGGGAGGTCTAGCCGGGATCACTAGTTATTTCAGTCAGTTTATGGTACCAGATTTGTTTCCGTTGGATGTTATAGTTTGAGTTAGACTATTTTTGTTTAGACTTGTGTTACATTTTATTTATTTTTTCGATATCTTATCATGATTTAGTTCTGTGATTGAGTATTTATATATTATATTATGCTATCTGTGTCTCCTTATGGAGTTGGATACTCGTGTGAGATTGATTAGTTAGTATTGTGGCCTAGACAGCGTTCTAACACCGATGCTGCAGCGTAGGCTGGACGTACCCACGTACTCGTGCCCCAAATTCCAGGTATGGGTCGTGACAAAGAGGGATGACCAAGGAGAAGAAAATATTGGAAGATCATCGCCTACACGACGTCCAATCCGAGGAAGAAATACGTGTAGAAGATCTTGGGGTCGCTAACTGATCAAGGTTGCTGAAAACCTTCATCTTCTTCTCATTACTTCCAGTATAATTCATAAACCCTAGATTCCGCCTTTGAAGGGTTAGATCACGTATTAAACTTGTTAATCTTCTATCGATCGATATGCACACCAATCTCCGATCCTGGGGATCCCCTGTTCCATCAAAAATGACTCTGTCCGTCATATCCTTGCTCGCTCGTGACGTGCCTCATCCCTTTTCTATTGAGTCTCTAGCATGTGCAATATTCGTTCAATAGGGTCGACAGAGGGCACAGGTCGTTAGCTATCGAAAGGTTGGTGCAGGTAGATCAACCATCAACTAAAGTCAAGATACCTCGACCCATAAAGGATAAGGAAGTGACTACCTTCGACTTTGTCGACTTCAAAAAGGTCTATAATACATCTTTTCGCAGGACCGAAGACCCCATCGTGGCTTTAGATTGGCTAGCCGAGCTTGAGGATCATTTCAAGTAACTAGAAGTCCTCAAAAAAAGTTAGTCACCTATGCCCAATTCCAACTTCGACTGAACGCACATGACTAGTGGTACATGTACCGAAGATCGCTCAGCAGATACGCCAAAGACAAGACAATCTTATGGGCTACCTTCTGTAGTATGTTTGAAGAGGAGTTTATACCGCCACCCGTTCGTCGTTAAAAGAAGAATGAGTTTGTGCATCTACAGAAAGAAAGCATGTCAGTAAAATTCAATGCCGTAAAATTTAATCGGGTCACCAAGTTTGCTAGATTTTACCTACCCAGTACAACGAGTCATGCCAATCAATTTGAAGGCGGCCTACGACCTTCTATTCACGTACATGTAGTCATTCCCCATTACCAAATAACATGGGAGGTATTGAACCACGCCCTCGCCCTAGAACCGTACTTTCCTTCAGTTGCTTTATGCCGGTACTGTGCAACATTCTTATCACAAGCACGGTAGCAATGCGGGAGGACAAAATGCTCCAAAGCGTCCAAGTAATGGTAGTTCTTAAGGCCATAATCTAGGAAGAAACCAAGGGCTACGTTGTACCTATTTTAACCGACAAGGGCACCATGTCAACGACTGTCATAAATAAAATAGGGAATGCTTCATTTGTAGTTGACAAGCCTACCAAGCTAGTGACTGTCCAACTCGATTCGACCAGACCCTCTATGTCGTACTTAGCAGCCAAATCCTGCTACAGTGCCTCAAGAAAATTGAGTTAAACCTCTACATGATCAATGTCCTACTCAAGGCCGGGTTTGTACTATGACTCGGGAGGAGGTGTTTTCCTCGGACACTGTAGTGTTAGGTATATTACTTTTTAATAATATCCCTACTCGAGTACTCTTTGATTCAAGTGCCACGCATAGTTTTATCTCAAAAAATTTTGCCTCAGAAAATGAATTAGCCATGACACCGTTAGGCCTATAGTTTAGCGTTAGTACCCCGTTTGACATGGATTTGCCTGCTCACTCAGTCTGTCATGATGATTGTATTTGTATCTGAGGAAGAAATATGTCGCTCGATGTGATAGTCCTGGATGTCATGGACTATGACATCTTGGGAATGGACTGGCTCGACGCTTGATCAACCACCATCGATTATACGGAGAATAAAGTCGTGTTCTGTCTACCCGACGAGACATACTTTTTTTATGCGTGCAGTCCAGTATCGAGAGCGTCGAATGCTTGCATGGTAGTTTCTACGATGTCTGCTTGACGTATGATACATTCTAGGTGTGAAGGGTACTTAGCGTCCATTCGAGATACTTAACATGATTGTGCCAATATAGAGTTTACTTTCATTGGAATTCCTTGATGTGTTTCCAAACAAGTTGCCCGGTATGCCATCCGACCGAGAGATTGAGTTCATAATCGACACATTCCCGGAAATACGACCAATTTCTAAGGCTCCATACCGAATGGCCCCTGCTAAATTAAAAGAACTAAATTTCCAATTACAAGAGCTACTCGATCGTGGGTTTATTCATCCGAGTGTATCTTTGTGGGGCACTTGTTCGTAAAAAAGAAGGACGGCTCAATACGGCTCTACATAGACTATCGATAGATGAATAAAGCTATCGTCCGCAATCAGTACCCCTTCCAAGAATCGAATACTTCTTTGATTAACTGCAAGGCACGTTATTTTTTCTAAAATAGATCTTCGTTCGTGTTACCATCAACTCAAGATCAAGCCAAACGATGTGCCAAAGTCGGCATTTCGCACTCGCTATGGCCAGTACGAGTTCTTGGTAATATCGTTCGGACTAACCAACACTCTTGTCGTCTTCATGGATCTGATGAATCGAGTATTCTCGTCATACCTCGACAAGTTTGTAGTAGTGTTCATTGATGACATCTTAGTGTATTCAAAAAATAGGTAGGAACACATAGAGCACTTACGAATCGTGCTTCAGACTCTTCGAGGCAACATGCTATACACAAAATTGAGCAAGTAAGAGTTTTGGCTGAGCAGTGTATCTTTTCTCGGGCACATCATCTACAGAAGAAATTTTAGTCGATCCAAAGAAAATTGAAGCTATCGTCGAGTGGAAGCTACCTGCATAAGTTAATAAAATTTAAAGCTTTCTCGGTCTAGCAGGCTACTATATACGGTTCGTCAAATACTTTAGCAAAATAGCATCATTTTTGACTCGCCTCACTCTGAAGGGAGTCGCATTCGAGTGGTTCGTCGACGGAGAATTATCGTTTCAGAAGTTAAAGTTGTAAACCACTTCAATTTTTGAATTTGAAATTTTATTATTTTTATCGAAAATTTGGTATTTTTTTAGAAAAATATAATATAATATAATTCTTGATTTAATAACTTATATAAATATTTATTTAAATTTATTAATTAAAATAAAGTCGCAAAACTATTTTTATGGTAAAATTATTTTTAAAAGTATTATAAAAAATTTCCTATAAGTTTTTTTTTACCAAAACTATTTTTTATTTTACCATATAAATAAATATATATATATATATATACATATATATATATATATATATATATATATATATATATATATAAGAAAAAAGAAAATTAAAAAATAACTAAATAAATAAAACCAAAACCCGAACCAAAAGGCGAAACCCGAACCCATTCTTAAACCCGCTATCATAAACTAAAACCCGACCCTAATCTACCCATACCCTAGCCAGCAACCCCCAAGCGTGCATGCGGAAGACGCGTACCCCCTAGATCATTCCTTCTCTATCTATATATATACATCTTGACATACCTAAACTAATAAAATCCTAACCCTAATGCCACAAAAGTCCCTTCCCTCACCCTGTCCGAGTTTCCTCCATAACAGGCAGCCAACTGCCGGACAGACACGCGCGTGGTTGGTCGCACCATAGCGACCAACTCGACTGGCTACACCTCTTTGAAGTATGGTTTTTCCCTTCTCGTCGTATAGTTTTATGAACCATTTCTTCGTACGTGTTAACAACCTAACCATCTTCATTTCCCATCAAGTAGTTAATTTTGAAACTGTTTATATTAAGAGAAAATTCGATCGAAAGTCGAGCAAAAAACTATTTTAAAATCTGCATTTTAACACGCCCCAACTCCCATATTTCAAGCCATTTTTCTCCCAAAATTTTTAATATTACGGAATTCTATCTAAACAGACTTATAGTCAATATAACCAAGTTTATTTCCCTTCTTTAGTTTTAATTAATTTATTTTTAATCTCTATTAATTTTCTTGTGAAACTCATGAAAAATCTGTTTTTCTAAACTCCAAAATTTTCCTATACGGAGTGCGTCCATCCAAACGAGGCGGCTTCATCGCATGAGGTTTGAACCAAAAGGCATTTATCGTAAACGTGAACATATAGGATATCGCGGAACTTGATTTGGACGTGTGTTCATGCCGGAATCAACCCGTATCTGCCGAAAACCTCGTATTGGTCATTTTTGAATTTGTGTTATCACTTTGTGTGTTCTTGTTATTTTGCAACAAAACTTACGCCATCGGATTCATAGCGTTACACTGGTTCTGTGACCCAAGTTTTGTTCGATTCTGAGAATGTTGACTGGAATGTCGTTTCGTGAGCCCCACGGTCCCATTTGACGACCAATTTTGTGACCGGCTCATCATAATCCAATTTTGGACATTCCATTGGATTTGTATCATCGTTCTGGACTCGTAGATAGCAATTTTATCAATTTTGTAGAAATTTAACTTTGACACATTTTTTGATTCAAAGTGGGCTACATTTTGACATCGTTTTGACCTCAAACTGTCAATTTTATCCCTGTGTCCAAATTGAACTTATGATTAGTCAATTATAGCTATATCGCATATTTTGTAAATAATGGTGATATTATTTTTAGCATCCGCAAACGTTCGTGAGGTTCCATCTCTTCGGGAGGAGTTGGTGTATCAATCTCGCTACTTGGACAATGCCATACTATCAATCATGATCTAGGCAAGTGTACCTTTCTATGTCATATCACAGTTTTTTGTATTATTTAGTTCATATTATATTATTTTTACTTCATATTTATGATATATATTGTTACCCTAGGGCTGATACACGATACATTGTATCCGAACCAGATTCAGGTGCCGACGTCCGTCACTAGAGTCGATTATCGTAGATAGAGAGTCGATAACTGAAACCCATGATACGTGCTTGTATCCTTGTACGTCAGACCATAGGACACTTGACACAACTTCATATGTCGGGATTAAACTTGATATATACATAGTGATTAGATTTTGTACATGATTTTATGACTCGTGATATGAGACCTGTAAATATATATATATATATATATATATATATATATATATATATATATATATATATTTTGATGACTCATGGTGATAGTTAGAGGTCATGATCTCTCATACTATGACATGATATGTAATGCTACATGGAAGGGGAGAGTATACACCGTGCTATGGGCTAATTTTGCACAGTTTTCCTATGTCTCTAAAGCAGAGCTTTGGTGGTGGTACAATTTGCTTTATGTTCCATGATACAGAACCTTTAGTGTTTGGCATAGTTTGCTTTAGGCCCCACGATACGAAGCTATTAGTGGTTGCACAGTTTGCGGAAGTGTTTATTAAATTCTTTCTTGATTTTGAGCCTAGAGAACGAGTGATGCTCTCATGTGCATATCACATAGATGGTTATAGTAGCTTACCTCTGAGTACCATATATTATATTATATTATTGTTTTACTTCTGGCATGTTATTTCTTGTACCTTGCTATGTCCCCTATGGACCTGGATCCGAATTTTTTTCCAGGTTGTTGTTGAGCTAGATTAGTAGAGTATATTGGTGGACGATTGCATCTCCAGGTTTCAGGTATATATAGTTGATACGTGCATAATATTCTTTCTTATTTATATTTATTTTTCGTTACTTATTTTTGCTGTTATAGCCTATTTTTATAAACTTATGATGTCATGTCCCAGTACCAGAATACAGAGACGAACATGGCCAGCTACCTCGTACAAAGTATTATATATTGTACGACGATCACGGCTATAACTAAACAATGAAGTGCATGCTACAATCAGGTCACTTAGGGTCACACGAACATCTATTCCTCAATCAATCAAATAAAAAACAATAATTATAGAGTATATATGATAAAGCAATAAGGTATCCAAAATAATTTCTTGAGATGTTTTGTAGATCAGTTGTACAAAATAAAAAGTTGGTGGAATAACAAAAGTATATGACAACCTTACAATTGTAGTCTGATTTATATACAGTTATAGAAAAAAAACTAAATGTCCAGACATGCTGGCTAATAGGTGTCGGTGGCTAAATGCCCAAAGGAGTAAAATGCACAATGACGAACGGGTAATAAGCAAATCTACTCGTTATCCTGGACGGCCATGTTCCTGATATATGACATGATTCGGGGAAAAGTACGCTGGATCCTCGGATGCTGGCTCAATACCTGGCCATGCAAAACCAGTAGGGTTAGAACCTAAATTGCAAGTACCATAAAGGAAGCACGAAATAGAGAAACAAAAACCCAAGTAATAAATATATAATATGTATATATGTGTTCTGCATCGTAACTTAGGTCCTTGGTATATCCTAGCACAAAGGCCCAACCCTACAACCAAATAAGGACAAGGGTTGAATCCATCACACTATAATAGTCCATTTTCCTAGGCTACTAACAGAATAATACAATCACAACAAAATCTAATTTATTAAATCGGTCAATCGCTTGTACGTCTTCCTAAATGAGGAGTCCAAGGTTATCTCAGAATAATGCATAATAGGTATCCTCAGATGACACCATTGTCGAAAATGAGCTAACCGAGCCAATAGATGATTATACAGGCACTTCACGAATTGCACCTGTTCCCCGTTTGGCCACTGTGCTAGATCATAGTATTAGTAGTTCCAATGTTCCTATAGTGAAACAGTGGCTCAGTATTATTTATAATAGGTTAGATATTAGACTCTACTAAGGCGGATGATATACAGTATCTGTGGTGGCCAGTCCATAGCGGACTTAGAATGAATCTGTGGGAATATTTGTTAGCATGATCTTAAAATATTGTTTCGCCCAATGTTACTACCACTTTTAGTTGCTTAATTTATCCTATATAGTTTTGAAATTTAAGTCGTGGCCACATGGGAATTTCCCTTAAGATGTCGTACAAAGTACGGGCATGCTAGATACGAATCAATTTAAGTTCAATCTGGATTCATCCGAGCGTGTATGCAACATTCAATAAATCAATATCCTAGCTACGCTTTGGTACTTGACTCGCATATCATGCCCGTGGTGGGGGGAAACTATATATATAGTATCACGCATTCAGGAATTTGAAAGCATTCTCGATGCACAACCGAAATATAAATCACTTAACACGTAATACGGTACGTCGTACCTCAGTGCACATTAGATCATGAATAATATCAGGCGATAATTATATAAGCACAGATACAGTATTCGTTTCCAATTACCAATTATGTATTGGGTCACATAAATCTTGATCACATTGTAACACGAAGCTTATGTCGTGCACATAGCTGGTTAGTCACTTACTACTCAGTCTTCACATAGAAAATCTCAGTCTAACACATATTCATGCAATGTACATATCCAATCATAGCACATGGTCATGTCTAGCATGGGGTCTGGTTACTAAGTCCATTCTTTCTTAGAATCAAGACACACGTGTCACCCTTACTTTTCCAACTAGGGGTAGTTTAGTAATTTGGCATGGGTTGATAATTTTAGAAATAAATTTATTAATATTAGTGTATTATAGTAATTATTGATGATTGTATTAATTATTTAATTATTAGTGAGTTATTGATTTATTGGGACCGGTAGTAATTATTTTTTTAGGAGACTAGTCTAATAATTAGATTTGTCATGACAACTAGTGAGCCTAACTTGGACCCAAGCCTATTTGACCATACTCACTAATTTATTAGAAAGAATTAGTTTAATTATAATTAATTAGAAACTACCCAAATAGCCCTCCATATTATTTCTCTATAATATATCATGGAGGGGTACATGGGACATTAATTATGACTTGGGAATGGGGGAAGGGGACCGGCCACTACTAGAGGTGGCTCTCCTCTCTCTCCTCTCATTTGCATTCATTCTATATATAGAAATTAGATCTCTAATTTTTTATCATTCCCTCCATTGAATTCTCACTCAATTCACCTCCAATTTTTCTCTTATTCCCTTTAGCAAGGAGCATTGGATGTTGGATTGGCAAGGAGCACTAGGAAGAGAAGATTGTGGCAAGGAGATCGTGTCCAGATCGTGTCCATATTAGTTTTCATTGAGGATTTATCTCCCAATTGATAATTTCTAAAATTTCTTTCCTTTTTAGCTTTCAAATTATGTATTTTACCATTAGGAATGATCCCATGGCATAAGGTTACCTATAGGAACAAGTTCTAGGCTAATTGGTTATGAATCATGAATTTTATGTGGTGTTTGGTGTGCATGTTGGGGAAATTATAAGATTTACACATCAATTGTGTGTCATGGGACCAATAAGATGTAATTAGACTTAGATCGGGGTTGTAGGACTAGGTACTTGTCCACAAATGAATATGTGTAGGTCGTATCACAATATTTTACGATACCGTATGATACGGAGCCCTACTTTGGGCATTTTGTATCATTTCTCCTTAATTCCTATAGTAGCTACTTCTAATAGTGATAATACTATACTTTTGATATGTAGTAATAGGTATCATAGAGAAATTATGGAATTCGATTCATCTTTGAGTATGTATCATGAGTATTCAAGTGACACTCTCTATGTGTTTGATGATTTGACTCTTAGTTAATATATATACTAGTGTGGATCAATATATATATATATATATATATATATATATATATGAATGTTTGAGGCTTTGACAATGAAGTATCTATGGTGTATGGGTAGCCTAGTAGCAGCAGCCATGGGCCACTACACTTGGTATTGGCACAGTTGTGTGCCCGTGTGCCACAACAACTAACTGATGATGCTGTACTCTATTAGCAGTGTGCAGACAGTTGGGGTCGAGTGCTGGTAGTGCAACTACAATGCATAGGGAATCTAGCAGTAGGCTTGGTGAGGAACAAAACCAGTCTTTAGTTGTGACAGCAGTAGTATGAGGTGATATCCATCTGTGTGTGTGTGGAGTGTGTGTGATCAAGAATAAGTGGGGGGTTTTCATTCCAATAAAGGGCAGCAACCATGTGCATCAATAAAAGCCCAACACATCAACCATTGGCCTTGTGTACCAGTTTTTGGTAGCCATTAGAGTTAGAGGTATTACACATGTATATGTGTTAGTGTGAGAGGGTGTATCTTATGTTTTATGTGTTAGTGAGGTTGGTTATAGACCATAATTTAAGATAGCAGCAACTGTGGATATTTTAGTTAGAGTTTAACTAGGAACAAATATCAGGTAATGAAGTATTAGTTAGCAATTAGAGTTTAGAGATAAATTAGTTAATTATAGTTAAGTTAGGTTAGTTATTAGTATCATATAGTTTAGTTAACAGATAATAGTGTATACTGGAGGGTATTATAAGTTAGTTATTAGATGTTGTAACAGTTAGCTACTATCTATTAAGGTATATAGTATATGTTAATATATTAGTATCATTATGTTTGTTAGTGTCCATGTTAGTGTCAATTGTTTAATTTGGTACCAATTGGTTAAGGGTATCAGGTTAGAGTTATTAGTTAAGTGAGTTTCAGTCTTTGAATATATACATTTTAGATGTATGTTAGTTAGGATATAAGTATTAATTAATTATATTATGAGAGTTAGTTATTTATTGATGTTAGTTAAGTATTAATTATATTTTCTAGGTAATGACCATGAATCTAGGTAAGACCTAGAAATAGCTAGAATGAACTAGAATACCCTTGTAAATAGCTTAGAATCGATAGTACGACCTAGTTTGACTTAGAAGCATATATTTGTATATTTAACCCAATTTCTTTTTTATACACCATTTAACATAAAATTTTTGAAATAGGAGTGTGTGTGACACCAGCTTGGGCATCGAAAGACACACCATGCTCTGGACCAAAGGCGAGTATATCTCTATGTTAGTTTTTATTTTATGATAGTGTATATATCACATGTTCTAGAACTATTTACTTGGTTTCGACATAGTGGCTACACGGACTGGTACTATATGGATCCTGTCAAGAGATGTTTTCCCCTACCATGTTCAGCGGGTATTCCTTCACATGTATTTTATCGTGTATATCAGGTATTGATTATCGTGTACTTTGTGTTCATACACTGCTCGTGTTCAGTGTGTCCATATTTGTGTTCGTAACGTGTCGTGATTGGATCCATTAATATTGGTTGGGGATGGGGGAGTAGGAATTCGTTATGTGATCAAGCCTAAGTGTATTCGTATACATGTCGATTACATATCACACGTGTAATATTGTTCCCATATTATATTTGTGTTCAATCCAAACCGATCACATAATGAACTTTACTCTATGGCACATTAGCTAGTTTTATTTATTTCCATTACCTGCAGTTATTCATATTACATGTTCTTTCTTCCTGTATATTACCTATTCACTCTAGTTCACTCTATTTCTTATGACTAGTTATCATGTATTTTTTCCATGATCTGTTATATATGATAGATTATGCATTTGTAACTGCTTTCTGTGGTATGTACTTTGCTCTAATCCTGATTGGATATATTTTTCAGATGATTGGCTCATGGACCAGTGTCCCACCTACTACGGGCCACTAGACGGCATACTGTTAGAGGATACTTCCTTAGAGCAGAAGGACCTAGTGCCAGATATTGAGGAGGCTTAGGCTTTTATTGAGACTTTTGGCATGTATATATTATTGTGGACTTGAGATCGTATTGCGATTCCTATTTCATCTTCCTTATTCCATATCGTTCTTTATCTTCCTTAGTTTGATATTGTGATTGAGTATGGATTTCATTATAATGTATATTTGTTCCTTTGTTTAGAGTAGAGATGACATTGACAGGTACCTTATATATATTGTGTGAGATATTTAGTTAGTATTGTTGACCTAGACAACGTTCTACTGTCGATGCTACGGTGTAGGCTGGGCGTTGCTCACTACTCGTGCCCTTATTCTAGGTGCGGGTTGTGACATATTTTTAATTGTGGCCCATGCAAGTTAAGAGTAACAATTAGAGCGATATCGTAGTAATGCCCACCTAGAGTACTGCTACGAGCCAATTTTTAGGATATAGGATATAGGCTGAGAGTATAATCAATCACAATTAGGAAATATTTCCAAATATCTGTTTTGCTATTCATATCTATTTGAATGCTTGCTTTACTTTGAATAATTATGTCCTTCTTTGATGATATCTTATCTTACTCAATATTTATTACTTGTTTTAATATATCTTCAGGATGCTACCGAAGACGCATTCCCAGTGCTCAAGCGTAGTGTCTGTGAGGTCGGTCACTTCGTCGCCTCTGAGGCAGAACCAACAGGTATTATTCCAGCAACTTCAATTTAGAGGTCCGCTTCACTGATCCAGGTGGACGTTTCTATAGTAGCTTTCGGTGGTGCTCCACCTATGATACAGAGGATAACGCCGACAGTTTCAAAGGATCTTCCACCCCCACCACCCACAGTTGATCAGACACAGATATTTGTCATCTTTCAGTAGATGATGGAGGTACAACAGTATCAGTCGGAGGTTATGAGACAAGGCATTGAGAATGCCCACTAGATTATGCTCGCCGCGGTCTTGAGAGTTGCCTTAGTCCAGCCACAGATGACACCACCTCAGTTCATAGTGCAGCAGCCGAGGACGAGGACTATCATAGATTTTCAGAGGATGGGGCAGAAGGACTTTAAAAGCACTGAGGGAATTATTTATGCTAATGATTCAATATAAGACATTGAGAGGAACCTGTGTCTAGTGCAGATTCTAGAGAGGTTGTAGGTAGAGGCCACATGAAGCATGATGTTTGACATCGCATTGACTTGGTTCAGGATAGACCCCAAGATCTCAGTACCGGGACTTACTTGGGAAGCTTTAAAGGAGCTCTTTAAGGAAAAGTTTTTTTCAGATATGACTCTGATATCTCTAGAGAGCTATTTCTAGTACCTCATTCAGCGAGGTATGACGGTGGAAGAGTATGCACTAGAGTATTATAAATTAGGCCGCTTTGTGGAGGGATAGAACCCAGTGGGAAGGCCAGAAAGTTCTGGAAGGGCTTGAACAAGGAGATTAAATCACATACGAATGTAGACCCTACCCCTACTTTCTAGGAGATTCTGAGGCAGGCACAGTGGACAGAGGATGATCTAGAGCTTGGCTCCAAGAGGCCAAGTGACATAGGAGGATCCAGTAATAGCAAAGTTCTAACGAAGAGGCCTCACTTTCAGCAGCAGCATCAGAGACACTTCCAGATACCGAGGTAGCAGTATCTTGTACCAGCTAGAGAGCTAGTGTAGTAGACACACCAAATCCAGAGGCCAGCTATTCCTTATCCATTCTGGAAGAAGCTGGTACATGGATGTGATGTGTGCAGGATGAGATTGAGCTAGTGCTTATTCTGCAGATCAGGAGACCATCAGTTTAGGGCTGGTCCTAGAGCTCCAGCACGTCTAGCTTAGGGCGGGGCCCAGACACAGAGAACACCCGGGAGACCACCAGCGGGACAGAAGAGAGGACCTCCCCAACCACCCTAACAGCAGCAGTTCGCTTAGCACCACCAGCAGTAGAGAGGTACCCAACGACAAGCGCGAGCTATCGCCTTGACCGTTGAGGAGGAGGAGCCAGTTGGTAATATTATTTCAGGTTTAGTCTATCTTGATTCTTTTCTCGCTCATGTTTTATTTGATTCTATTGTTTCTCATAGTTTAATATCTGTATCTTTTTCCTGAAAGCATCATCTTGAGACTGAACCGTTGGCGAGGACTTGCAAGATTACGATCGGGGGTAGCATTATCCTGGTCATTGATGGTTGCAAGTATTGGAGAGTTTCTTTGGGAGGCCGAGATTGAGCGCGTGTCTACTCGTAATGCCACTTTCGAGCTACGATATAGTACTCGGGATGGATTGGTTGAGTAGGCACCATGCTAGTATCGACTTTTGTGGAGGTAGAGTTTTGTTTCTGGCCCCAGGAGTACCAGAGTTTGAGTTCGTCATAGGAGCAGCAGAGCAGAGCGAGGGAGACTTCTATAGAGTTATGGTGGAAGAGTGGGAGATGCTACATCCATTGATTATAGAGTATATAAACGTCTTTCCAGAGGAGTTGTCGGGGTTTTCACCAAACAGAGATATAGAGTTCTCTATAGACTTAGTGCCAGGCGGAGAGCCGATATCACAACACGTCTATAGAGTAAACAGCAGTGAACTGGAGGAGTAAAGAAGCAGGTGGACGAGTTGCAAGACAATGGCTTCATCCGCTCTAGTTTATTACCGTGGGGTGCTACGGTATTATTAGTACCGAAGAAGGATGGGTCGGTACGTATATGAATCGACTACAGGGCACTCAACAACTTCACTATAAAGAACAAATACCCGTTGTCGCAGATTGATGATTTATTTGATCAGTTGAGTGGAGCGAAGGTATTCTCGAAGATAGACTTGAGGTCAGGGTACCACCGGGTGAAAGTAAAGAAGGAAGACATTCCGAAGACAACTTTCAGAATTCGGTATGGGCAGTTTGAGTTCTTGGTTATGCCATTTGGCTTGACCAATGTCCCAATGGTATTCATGAACCTGATGAATAAGGTGTTTCATCAGTACCTTGATCAGTTTATGGTGGTATTCATTGATGATATACTGATTTATTCGAAGACACCGGAGGAGCATGAGAAACACCTAAAGATAGTTTTGGAGACCCTCAGGAAGGAGAAGTTGTATGGAAAGCTTTCGAAGTGTGTGTTCTTCCTTTATAAGGTTGAATTCCTCGGGCATATGATTATAAGAGATAAAATGTTAGTAGACCCGAAGATATATCAGCAGTTGAGTCGTGGTCTACCCCGAGTTCAGTGGCGGAGATCATAAGCTTTCTTGGATTGGCAGGCTATTTTTGGAGATTTGTTCAGGATTTTTCTAAGATAGCAGAGCAGATGACTAGGCTAACCAGGAAGGATGTGGAGTTTGTTTGGACAAAGGAGATTCAGGCTGCTTTTGAGGAGCTAAAGAAGAAGTTGACGACCGCTCCAGTATTGACGTTGCCATCAGGGACAGGAGAATTTTTTATATATAGTGATACCTTGGGTAAGGGCTTGGGATGTGTGTTGCAACAGAACGAAAGTGATTGCCTCTGCTTTGAGGAAATTATGCCTGCATGAGAAGAATTACCCTACCCATGACTTGGAGTTGCCAGTAGTTATTTTTGCTCTTAAGCTATAGAAGCACTACTTGTATAGAGAGTGAGTGGAGATCTTTACAGATCACAAGAGCTTGAAATATGTGTTTACACAAAAGAAGATCAACATGAGGCGGAGGCTGTGGTTGGAGTTGATGAAGGACTTCGATATTTCTTTGCAGTACCATCCAGGAAAGCTCATTGTAGTCATTGATTCCTTGAGCAGGTATCCAGTAGCAATATACTTAACGAGGGACAAACATTTATTGGCCAATCTTGATAGCTTGGGTATTGAGGTGCTAGTTTCTGGAGTTGCAGCATAGATATGGGGACTTCAGGTACAGTTAGAGTTGATGGACAGGATCAGAGCCGCACAATTCAAGGATGAGTCTTTGAGCAGCATCAGACCGCAGGTCAGGATGGGATTGGTAGAGGATTTCAGTATTACAGAGGATGGATCATTGGGATCAACTGTATTCAAAATTGGCTAGTTCTCTACTGTATCTAACTTTTTGGGATCAACTGACACTCTGCTACAGAAATAATGTACCCAAGAAAGAATATGTGATCCAGCCAAACTTACACTTACCAAGCTTCGCATATAACTGGTGCTCCCTCAAAGTCTGTAGTACTATCCTAAGATGTTCTTCATGCTCCTCATTCTCATTACGAGAATATACAAGGATGTCAAAGATAAATACTACCACAAATTGGTCTATATATTGTATGAAAATATGGTTCATAAAATCCATGAATACCACTGGAGCATTAGTGTGTCCGAATGGCAAAAGTAAGAATTTGTAATGCCTATATCGTGACCTAAATGTTGTCTTTAATATATCCTGATCCCGAACTCACACCTGATGTTATCCTAATCGCAGATCTATCTTGGAGAATACTCTTGCTCTGCTAAATTGGTCAAACAAGTCATCAATCCAGGATAATAGATACTTGTTGTTCACTGTCACCGTATTCAATCATCTATAATCCATGCACAACTGCGTCGATCCATCTTTCTTCTTCACCAATACCACTGGTGCTCCCCAGAGTAATACACTAGACCGAATAAACTTCTTTGCCTTCAATTATTTCACGTGTCGATATAACTGATCAAGCTCTGATGGTGACATTGGGTATACCTTTTGCGATACTGGTTCTGCTTCTGACATCAATTTTATACAGAATACTACCTCTCTAAATGGGGGAAATTCGAGAAGCTCATCAGAAAAGACATCCATGAATTCTTCAACTATTTTGGGAATCGGGTCCTCTTTCATTGATACTATTGTGATTCCTTCCTTACGATGGTCTTATGCTATTCTACAAAGAACAAACTCTTCTAGACTAGGGACTCTAAACAACACTCTACCCCCATGATAATATATCGTCACATGATTGTCTCTCAACCATTCTATGCCTAAGATAACGTTAAAGTTACCCATAGGTAACTTGATCAACTTTGCAGGTAATAAATGCCCACATACTACGACTGGACATGTTGGGCACACCCTACTAACTCCTACGATCCTATTGCCAGAGAGTATATTCAGCCTCTCTGGCATTGCCTTAAACTTTAATCCAATACATGTCACATATTGTGCAGATATAAATAAGTGTGAAGTTCCAAAATCAAATAATGCTATGGCAGGAAAGGTTATAAAAGAAATGTTACTTGCCACTACGTCGCCTGATGCTATAGCTTCTTCCTAAGATAAGGTAAACTCCTGCCCTTTTCCTTGTCCATCTCCCTACTGCTGCCTCCTCTGGTGTCGTCATAGCGGTCTCTGCTGATCCCGTTATTGTTCTTGTTATAATTGAGTCTGCGTCGGCAACGGACTCTGAGCTATAGGCACACCGCTACTGCTGGTACTCCATGATGTACTGCCCTTGGAGCTAGAAATATAGGAAACTATTGTATTGGCCCTTCTGGCCTCTATATCAATTTTCAAGTGGCAACCCTATGATCGGGGCTCCCATACCTTAAGCATAGTCCATTAGTTGCCCGACAAATATCTCGGGTATGACCTTCCTTGCCATAATACGTACAATCCGTCAGCGCTTCCCGTTGATGTTGCTATTGTTGTTGCTGCTGCTGCCTCGGCTGCTACTGTCGAGTAGGTGCTATCAGTGTCGAGGTCACTAGCCTCCTTTGTGTCACGTCATGGATGCGAATACCATAGTTTGGTGCTGACGTTTGCCGTACTGGTCCTCCCTAGCTGCTTTGTCCATGAGGCCACTTCCGGTCTACACTTCTTGATGCCATCCTGTAAGAGGTAAGCTCAACCCTCTTGGCTGCTATAAATATTGACTTAAAGGTCTGGTAGTCATGAACCTTTACCATGTTTAATATATCTAAGTGAGTTCCCTACTGCAACCTCATCGCTCTCCCTAACTCTGTTGCCAACATGGTTGGAGCAAACCTGCTCAGTCGACAAAACTCTGCCGCGTAGCCATCTACTGTCCTTCCATCCTACTTAAGATTAGTAAACCTCTGATGTAACTCGCACTAAGCCACAATCCCAAAGTACTTTGTCCTAAAATGGGTCCTAAAATTGTTCCAAGAAATAGGATGCCTAAATCCTACTTCCATCATGGCACACCAATCTCTTACAAGATCTTGGAGCTGCCAGCAAACCAGGTCAACCTATTCCTAAGCCAAAATTTTTAGCTGTTGCCATAAAGGTCTCAATATCCTGGAGCTAATCATCTATTGTAATGGCATCCTCCATGCCATTGAAATATCTGGGATTTAGTCTACAAAACCTAACAGATGCCCAGAATCTACTCTTCTGTCTTATTCCAAGGCCGTCTGCAACCCTTGGTTCAACAAGACATTCTATTCTTGTTGTTGAAGCTATTGACGTTGTTTTTCCTGATGTGGTTACTGTTGAACCACCATCCGATATTGTTGGTTAGATAATATTCCCTAATAATCTCTGGCAAGGTCAGGGTATCTAGTGCTGTCGGTACTGCGGGAGGTACGGGAACATCTAGAGCCTGCTGCTCTGGCACCTTTATCGTGGGCTCAACGTGGTTCCCTGGCTGCGGTTCTACAAGACCTCGTTCCACTGGCAACTCTACCTCTCTTGTTGTTGCAATATCTGGAGGAGAAGAAACCCTAAAGAAGAGCACAAGAAGCATCAAGTACATGACGAGAAGCAATAAAGAAGCAACCAATCTGGGAAATTTTAAGCTGAGTATCGAGCAGGACGAATACATAATTTCAAGAACGATCATGTTTGATTGAGACTTCTGTCATCACCCTGTTTTTTCAGAATATTTTTAAAACATTTTCTCACAATTTTCTGTAATTTTTTTTGGAATTAAAACTAAGGTATTTTATGATTAAAGGATTTTTAAATGATATTAACTAATATTAAAATATTATAAAAATAATATTTTATGGTGTATAATGGAAAACTAGACGTAGGGTAAGTTTCTGTGAATTTATTGGACTCCAGAAACATTTTTAAAACCCTAAAAACCCTATATTTAATTAAACCCAAACAAACCGGGTTGAACCGGGATCAAACCGGTTTGAACCGGGCTGAACCCGGTCCAACCGAACCGGACTGCCCCTAGACCCTAACGTGTCGGATCCTGCCTACCCGACCCAAACCCGACCCGACCAGGAACCGAAACCCTAACCGAAACCCTAATCCTAAACCTAGACGGATTTACTGTTCCGGCCTATTAAATAGCCTCGATTCCCATGCCCCGCCGCCGTCGCAACCCTAGCTACTCCTCCTCCGGCCACAGCCTCGCTCCGGTCACCCTCCATTCACCCCTCATTCGCCCCCTCGCCGGAGTAGATGACCCGCACAGCTCCGGCGTTGCAGCCACCCCCTCGACTCCCTCTCCTCTGCCCAGCTCTGCTCGACCACCTCTCCGTCGACCCCCTCTCCTCCGTCCAGCCCCGCTCGACCTCCCCCGACTTCCACCTTCCCTTCGCCCTAACAGCCCTCGACGAATGCCACCACCTCACTCTCAGCCTCGTCGTGCCCTGCAGCCCAACACCGTCACCCCGACCCTCAACCGACGATCTCTCCCCCGCCGGCAGTGCGGTGCTTCCCCCCGCTCCGGCCAGTGCTACCTCGACGACCCTGTGCACTGACTGGTCCGGCCAACGCCTCGTTCGCCTCCACAGCAGCTCCCGTCGGGCCGACTGAAGGCTCTGGCGTGCAGCACCCCTGACCCATCCGGTCCGGCACAGCAGCTTCCCGACTTCAGCGAGCTGCAGCGGCCGACTCGGCTGTGCACCCGACTCCTGCAGTGCATCCCAGCGACTGCTCCGCTGTGCGGCCCTTCAACCCGCTCGGATCGAACCCCGACCGCTCGCCGTCGACCTCCCAGCCCCGCGCAGCATCGACGACCCGCTGCCATAGCCCCGGACACGGCTGACCCGGACACAACAGCATCCCCGTGACCCGGACAAGGTAGATTCAAACCAGGACACGAAACAGTCACCCGGACACGAGAAATTCTCGTTCCACGAAGCCCTGTTCAGGTAACCCGTTCTCTCTCCTCGTTATTCTGTTTTCTGTTCTGTCAGTTGTGTCGCGTAGACTGTGTAACCCTCTCGATGCCCGTGCAACCCGCTCGGTACGTCGCGTCCGGTGGTGATCGCGAACCGCGATCCAAAAATAGGAAAACCAACACCCTGTTTCACCCCGGAACTGAGTGCGCCCCGCCAAATGGGACGACTTGGTCACACGCGGTCTTCACCAAAACGTGCGCGCCGTTGATACGGACGTGCGAGATTTCATAGAAGTTGATTTGGATGTGCGTGCACACCAATCACCGCGTATCCGTCGACAACGCCCCGTATTCGCCTGTTCTGGAACACATCGTAACTTTGTGTACACACGTCAGATCGAAACGAAACTTATGCCATCGGACTCGTAGCAATACGCTGGTCCTGTGATCAAAGTTTGGTTCGATTCTGAGAACGTTGACAAAATCGCATATCGTGGGCCCCGTGGCTCCACTTGACGGGCGATTTTGTGATCGGCTCATCGGAATCTAGTTCTGGAAGTTCCGTTGGGTTCGTATCATCGTTCCTGACTTGTTGACACTAAGTTTGATAAAATTGGAGACCTTTGACCCTGACACATTTTTCGGTGCAAAGCGGTCCACATGTGGACCCCGCTTTGACCAGAAACTGTCATTTTTGCCCCTGTGTCCAAATTAGACTTAAGGACAGGGGTTTCTAGCTATTTGATATTTTTTGAGACTGTTGGTGATATTTATTACAGCTTTTGGAGGAGTACCTGCAGAATCCACTGATACAGGGACAGTTGTTGGTATTCGAACCCAAGCAAGTGTACCTTGCCAAAACTTGCAGTCTTGTTACATATTTTCCTTGATTCATTTATATTGTTGTGCATGCTTGACCTAGGACCGTGTGACTTACTTAGCGTCCGATTATTAGTCGGGTGCCAACACTATACGCAAAGTTGTGTAACGTCACCTAGAGACGGACATTCGTGACCCTTAACATTCTCGTACTTGGCATGTCAAGTACACCATAACCCAGACACTTGATACTATTCATGAGAAAGAATCTTTCTGAGATATTCATGGTGATTCTATATAGGATACAGGTTTTGACATAGACATTATTTTCATAGATTTTATATGACTTGTTGTATTAGCTATGATCGTGCGTGACATGTACATAAGACGTTGTGGACATGAGATGTGTGGTTACATTGGGTGGAGAGAGACACACAGGCTACAGGCTATTTATATATCTATCTACTACTATTGTGAGGCCGTAGACTCTCCAGCAGAGCTAGGCACATTACCGGTTATTACTGCTACCGGCTCCACGACACAGAGCTTGTAGTGGCTCAGCCTGAGTACTAGTGATGCTCTCACTTGCATTTTACATAGATGGTTACATACTTACCCCATTTATTTCATTATTTTCTGCACTGCATTTATTTTGGCTTGTATTATCTTGTACAATATTGGGTACAAGATAATACAAATATTTTTGAAGTCTGTGTTTGCGTACAATATTGGGTTTGTGCATAAAAACTGACTCAACACTAAAGATATAAAGGTATCCACATTAATGAACTAGAGTTTAACCACTTACTATGGATGACCCTACTAGTGCTGAACAATGAAGTGGCATCAAAGGTTCAAAAAAAAAACGTAACCTGAAGATCGAAAACTTGATGATCAAAGAGTTAAAAGATCAAATTGAAGATAAAGTCTATACTTTTTTTTTCAACTTTCTAAAAAAATATCGTATTAAATTTTAGAAGTTAATAAAGTTAACAATGTTTTGTTTATATTATTTTTTATACATGAAAATTTTATTTATTTTATTTTTTAAGTCTAGTCCATTTTTTGCCCATTTCCTAAAGGCCTAAAGCACTTTTTTTATAGGTCAACTACAACCAGTCTGGGCCTAACCCAATAAAGTCTGGTTTAAAAATGTGTGTTCTGGGCCAGACTTTATTTAGGCTTAGGATTTTTTTTAACACATATCGTACCTGCCTCCTGGTCGGACTGGTCCCATATGGTCCGACCTAGGTCAAGTCAATCCGACCAAGGCCCGGTCAAATCCGATCAGATCCAGACCGGACCTATCCATTGTGATACAAAAAATTTCTGTTAAGTATTAGTGTATTAGTCAAGTTGACTTTAGTCCCACATCAGAAATAATAATAAAGTGAGGAGTTAGCCTCTACTATATATATATATAATCCTTTTTTGATAACGAATCATCCATTATTCCTTCTATATGGTATCAGAGCCAAAACTCTGAATCTCTTTTTTCACATAATTTTTTTTCCTAATCCCCTTCCCCCCTCTAACTTGACCACCTGCCTCCCTCTGCCCGAGTGGCAGCCCCCCCCCCCCCCGCCATTCCCAAGCCCCCTCCCCCGCCTCCTTCCGGAGTGGCAGCCACCACCACCCTCCCCGACATTTGGATCTTTAGAGGGTCAAGAATAGCCTTTTGGCATGAAACTCTGACTCTCGATGAGGGTATTAGGAGTTAACAGAGAGCAGACCTGGGTTTGCGTGAATCTATGTTCCTGACCCATGTATCCATATCAAGATCTAACAGAAAGTAACCTTGGTTGCTTCTCTGTCCTGGCCTTTGTGATCTACCTTCAATCTCTGTTTTTCTTGTAAAATTCAGTTTTGGCTACGTTGATCGTGCATTTGAAGAGTTGATATGATTATCGGGTCGGAACGACTAAACAACAATCGAATCGAGAACATTGAAGGATGACGAATACTGAGGCAAATATCAGTGCTACTAATACCAGTGCTGAAAATACCGTGGCATTGACATCGGGCACTGGAACAAAGGTTTCATCGATTTGACTTGTCGATATATGGTTTGATGGACCAGATGGTTACTTGACATGGCACAAGAAGGTCGAGAAGGCACTTCAGGAAATACGGTTATCAAAATATCTTACTGAAAAGCCCCCAACAGTGAGTGAGCCCACATACGATAGTGGAAGACTGATGATATTCGACTATTCATAGATTTAATGAATTTGATAGAACCATCAGCGGAGGACATGGTTCAGAACAATAAATAGGTGAAGGAGTTATGGGAGGTCCTTGTCACGGAGTTTGATGGAAAATGCAAATTGTCTATCATCTATGACTCGGCCATTGGAGTCTACCAAGCTGATCAAGGAGACAATTCATAAAAGGACCATTTTCGATCCTTCAAGACACTAATTGGTGAGGTAAATCATGTGAGACAACGACAGATATCAATAAGGCAAGGACTCAATGCCAGCAGCTCTACGTCCGGGCGTATCTTGCTCCCTTAGTCCTAATGTAGACTCTGTACGACCTCAAAGCATTGCTGGGGCTGAGGTTCCTTCTTTGTTGGAATCCTACTTCTGTGTCCTACGGGCAGTGAAAGTCGTTGAGACTTCTTCGGGTGATGGCCCTGCTAATAGTCTGGCATAGGTATTATTTATAGTGGATTCCATGGAAGCCATAGTTGTAGATGTGGTAGCCAGAATGCTATACGTGATGATGGATGAGCAAAAAGTGGTTGTAATGGTGGAAGAAGCGCATATGCTTCAACTGTGGTCAAGAAGTTTATTTCCATTGGCAGTGTCCTAAAGCTCCTGCTGCCAATATTGTATCAGATAATCCTGACAATGATGGGGTATCAGTAATGATGACAGTAGAGGCTTATGCCAAAATTTCTAACTTTCAAGATCAGCATCGTGGTGAAGCCTCAACATCTGGATCCATAGTCGGATAATCAACGGTGTGTGTGATAAGGTCAAAGTAGTGGGTGATCGACTCGGGTGCATCTGATCATAAGACAGGTGATGTAGGTACTCTGTGTGATTATATATATATATATATATATATATATATATATATATATATATATATATATATATACCTGTCAATCATCTATCAGATATTACTGTTGCAAATGGTAGTTCCCTGAGGTTTCATAGAAAAGAAAGCATCCTTCTTTCTCCTGGTCTGCCACTCAGATTAATTTTACACACACCTGGTGTCACAACCCACACCCGAATGATAGTGGCACGAGTACGTGGGTACGTCCAGCCTACGTTGTAGCATCGGCGATAAAAAGCTGTCTAGACCTTAAGATTAATACAAGTCTGACTAATAACCAATAAGTACTCAATTATAACAAGCTAAAGGAAGATATGAATAAGAAAAGATAAATCCAAATATAATATCTCAGAAGTTATCCAATTCAAAAACTAATATCCAAATCATACATACCTGGCAAATAAATTTTGGAGACAAATACGGTATAATGGAATAGAACTTGTAAGAGCACTGAATTAAGAAATACTAAAGCTAGTCCTCTCCTAGAAGTCCAAGGTACAAGAGCAGTCTCAACTATTTTCTCATCTGAAGGTCCAACAGTTTGTCAAAGCAATCCTAATATTTGTCAACATATCCAGTCAGGAGCGAAGTAAGTACTATTACAACCATAAAAATACACAATGCATGTATAAATTTATCATGATAGAAACTATACAGGTAAGGAACTCATATAGAGGTATAATTTGAGACAAGTAGAGTATGGAAATATAAACATGGAACTAGCAACAATGTAAGCAGGTAATAAGATGAACTGGCAACAATATAATCATGTAATAAGATGAACTAGCAAAAGGTTAACCAATAACTAGAACATGAATATCAAGAGCTGGTGAGCTAGCAATCCCGTATGACATAGAATACAAGTTTTGACATGTGGGGGCTAGGCTGAATCTAGCATGTCGTACGTGAGGTGTACGACTACTATCTATCGAATTAAATATGAAAAATAGGATTTACCACATGTCTACTAGTGTATTCTCCCACCAAACTCTCTCTCATAAGGATCACAAAATATAGTAGACACAATCATGGAATATGAGTCCAGAACCATAAATAGATAGTCACTACTCACGAAGAACGAATAACCATGAACCATGCATGATATGGATAAACACATATTATTAATACGGATAGTCACGAATGACAATAAGGAAACTCTATGAATCATGACACGATAACTCATATCATACATCTGGGTTACGTATCAAAACTTGGATGATCACGATGTCACAACATACATTTAACTCAATCATAATTCAATTTAACCAGTCCATGTGCACAAATTATAGTTTCAAGACAACTAGTAAGAAGGAATAATAAATTTTATCAAGTAAAGAAATATTCATAATTATAAAGTATTTGTCTGTTGTCCGGAGCCGATGGTACAAGTCACAACTTGTATCAGAGTCTAAATAACCTATATTAGGAATTTACAATGTCAATAGGTGATTTGGAATCAAAATCATGCTTAACTAGTCTTATTTTTGGTTTCTAGGTCACTAGGATAAAACTAGGTGATTTTCTATTTTTTGGTTCTCCAATACCTATTTGGTTGGCCTATATAGTTATCTTAGCTATTACTAAGATATTTTTAGGTTTTCAAGTCATACCCTACTGGAATAGGTATTCTAGGTACCCTAGTATCTTATACAGATACATACATACCTATGTCCAAATATATAAATATATTTATATATATCATAATTTATATAGTAGACTCTAAGTACTATACTAGGATACCTAGTTGATACTACTCTATGACCCCTATATCTAGGATACTTGTATTAAACCCATGACACTAGGACACATCTCCAAAACTTAACACAACCCTATAAGATACCTATGTATGCTTATCCATATATATACATAGATATTAAGTATCTCATGATACCTATATACTTAGTATACCCTATATATATATATATATATATATATATATATATATATATATATATATATATATATATATATATATATAACAACTTATTGTATAAGTCTGACTATCATATACTATAAACTTGAATTATGCCACATGATACTCTCTAGGATACCATCTATGCCTATACCTATATACTTATTCCCTAATCCTAAAATTCATGGATACCTCAACTTATTATCTAATATCTTGACATTGACACACTTGTGTCATCTAGATACTATGGTACTTCCCATAACTTGGTACCTTGATACCTATACTTGATATCCTAATATTTCCTAGGATATCTTAACTAGAACACACACACACACACAAATTTAACTAACTGGACAACATGTACACTTGCTCAAAAGCTCACACTTACACTGCTCAAGCCACTGCTACTGTCAGTTTGAATACACACTCCATACCCTCAACTCTCGTACTGCTTCTAATATCATCCTGTTCCAGATCTTCCTTCTCCTCACACTTGTTGCAACACCATGCAACACCTACTGTTGTGGCCAAACAATAATCACGGCTATTGCTGTCTACTACTTGGCTCGGTTTCAGTATAGTGCTGCCACTGCATGTTGTTGTTGCAGCAAACTACCTCACTATTCTATAGAATTAACACAGTCAAGCAGAAAATCTGTATAACTCAAACACTAGTCGGCACAACATAGACACCCACTTCCAACTTGCCTTGAAGCAGTACCCTCCCCCTCTACCTCACTTCACTCTCATGTGGAAATGTTGCACCCTCAATTGTACACACACTTCTCTCCCTACGCTACACTATCTAGACATATCATGAACATATCAATTAACACCAAGTGCATATGATACACACACACACACACATACACACATTCCTCAATCAGTACATGACACACTCAACCAAATAACTACGCCAAGCACACTTTCTTCAATCCTAACACAAACACCTCAAAACCAAACAACAAATACCTCACATGCATACTAGTATCACACTACACCATGGTACTAAGATACTCTATGATACCGAATTCCTACACCAACTCCATCATGATACCAACCCAAAATCATGTGGAACACAAAATATATATGAAATCTAACAAGAATATAGCTAGGATAGTTAAGTATAGTAATATTAAGTAGAATTAACACAAAGTAGGCCAAATACACCCAAATTACCAAATCCATCTACACGTATCATGACGTATCATGATACAGACACTAAGTATCCAAATATTGAAACTATGACACAAGCACAACCTACCATAGACACCAAATTACTTATAGGAACACCACACAAATACTGGGTGGACACAAATTCATAAGTCCACCAAATGGCCGATAAAAACACATGTAGCAATTAGGAATAGGATATCTACCACCTAATTCTCCACCTATGGGGTTGGATCTAACTATGGGTAGGTTCTTATAGGTTCAATTATATTTTTAACATATAAATTGGTATAAAAAGGATTTTATCTATTGGGAGTGGGATCCAATAAAACTTCCCTAAATTGGACACAATAAAGGTAAAGTGGACATGATCCTCCTAACTAGGCTCCTCTCTAATGGTCATCATTGTGCTCTAATGCTATAGGCCTCCATGGGGATGAGAATGAGTAAAATTTTAGTATTTTGGAGTGAGAATTGGTATATAATTAGAATGACTTAGGGAAGAAGAAGCTTGGGAAGAAGAAAGTAAAGAAATGATGTGACAAATGAATGGGATTACTCCTAATTTAATTATTATTAGCATGTTAGATTTATTTTTAGACTTGTGTTAGTGGACATAACTTGTGTAGATTAGATCCATTTACCAACATTTAATTCTAGTTAGAATTGAGCCCAAAATTTAGAAGCCCAATCATTAGGAGGATAAATAATTATATTAAACCAAATAGACTAGAACCTTTCCTCCTTAATTAATTTCCTCATGAGAGGCCCCAAGGGGTATTTAGACTTTACATAGTAGCTTGAGGGAGGGGACAAGTGAGGCCTATATAAAGGGGATGAAAACTTTCTCTCTCTTTATTTTTTATTCCAAATCTAGATCTAGAATTTTTCTCAACCAAATTCCATCAAATCCCTACCAAATTTTATCCCAATTTATTCCCAAATCACCATTGGAGACTAGTAGAGCAAGGATCTAGAAGAATGAAGCAAGGCTCTACAAAGATGAGCAAGGATCTACAAGTTGGAGACTCATTTCATCAAATTTGGAGGTTGTATTGGGAATCCATCCCCCAATAGGTACAATTCAATTTTCCCCCTTTAATTAGGTTCTAAATTTAAGAATTAACCATGAGAAATTAATCCATATGCATAGGCTACCCATAGGATTTGGAATTGAGTTCATAGGAGGCCTATTGAGAAATTTATGGTGCTTTTTGTGTCAATTTTAGGGAAATTCCGAGATCGACACTTGTTGTATTTGTCAATTGGTCCTATAGATAAAATTGGCATATGTTTATATGTTTGTGGCTAGTGTCGTGTCTATAATTGGGTACGTGTAGGTCGTAGCCCAACAATTTGGTGATACGTATTGTTTTGGGGGGTTTTCCTCTGACACGGGACTTTGTGCATATCACATTTTGACACGGACACATAGATGTATATTTTACTCTCCGTGTTGTTCATAAATAGTATATTAAATTTGCTCGTGTCCTTTGGGATACGTTTGATTGTGTGGTGGACTCGTGTCGCAAGCGTATCATAGATCTAGTGTGATACGGGTGCGATGCACTCCACGTATTTGTTTGATTTTATTTCTAGATTCAATATGACTTATGTATATATATATTAGTATGATATAATATATGATATACATGTGTATGAGTGTGAATTTATATCATATTATATTAGTGAGTATTTATAGCTAAGTATACATATAGCTATTTGTATAAGTATTTATATATATATATATATATATATATATATATATATATATATATATATATATATATATATATATATATATAAGTGCATTTGTGTATCTATATGTATTTGTTTGTTTATATATGTATATATGTATGTGATAATATATCTATACGTGTATATGTATGTATCCATAGTATATGGTATACTAGTATATATATATTTATGTGTATTTGAGTGAGTGTATATATATATATATATATATATATATATATATACACATAACACCTCTAGATATATATATATATATATATATATATATATATATGGATATACATAAATAGGTGTATATATGTATATGTATAGGTGTAGTGGTATGTGTTTATGTGTTTCTATATGTATACATATATATTTACATATTTACACCAATGTTTATGTATTGATGATTGATGAGATTGTATATATATATATATATATATATATATATATATATATATATATATATATATATATATATATATATATATATATATGTGTGTGTGTGTGTGTGTGTGTGTGTGTGTGTGTGTGGTTATATATATATGTATTAGGGAATATAGTTATATATATATATGTTATGAGTGTGTACATATATCTATATATATATATATATTGGTGTAAATATGTATGTGTGTTGTTGTGTGTGTGTGCAATAGAGAGGGAGGGGTTCGGCAGCAGCTTGCCAAAGCAACAGTAGCAGCTTGCAGAAGCTGAAGCAGCAGCAGCAACTTGCCAAAGCAGCAGCAGTAGCAGCAGCGGCTTGCAGAAGATGCAGCAGCAGCTACTACTTGCAGAAGTAGCACCAGCTTGCAGAAGCGGTAGCAGCAGCTACTGCTTGCAGAAGCAGCTTGCCAAAGCAGCAGCAACATCGGTTTGCAGAAGCTGCAGCAACTGCAACATCAACGCATCACTGTACAACAACAGGGGTTCAGCAGCACAAGAAGTGCAATGTGTTTAGTTAACTAGTTGAGTCAGTTAGTTCAATGAGGTTTTGGTTAATTTAGTGTGTTAGTATAAAGGTATTAGTACCAATATGATACATAGATACTTGAGGGTATGTCTAGGTGAATACTAAGGTATGGGTTAAGGTGCTTAGCTAGTAATTGGTTAGTGTGTTCGTTTAGTTTAGTGTTAAGGTTAGTTTAGCTACTAGTAGTTAGTATAGCTAGATAGTTAGTTATATATATACTTGTTACCTAAATAGTTAGAATGATGTACCTACTAGTTAGAATATTAACTATATGTATCTATTTATTTGGGTATTGGTAGCAAGTTATTATGGAGGTATTGTATTAATAGGTATTATATGTTAGTAGTTGTAGTATTTAATAGTTAGAATAAGTTAGCATATGCTTTAGTTATGTTAGTACATATTAGTTGCTTATATTTGACTGATATATATACCTATTAGTATATAGTTAATGTTGGGTAGTGAGGTATGAGCGAGGTTTGCATTACCTTAAGATACCAAGGTAAATGCCAAGGTATTGAGGATACACAAGGTATTGGATTTGGGTATCACGACAGGGGTTTAGTAGTACAATACCGCATTGGTTCAAAGCCAAGGTATTCATTTAGCATTATAGTCGGGATTAGTATATATAATATTGTTTGGATATGCATATATGACTATTTTATATTTTTGGTTGCATATCTTCTGATACAGTGTCTTAGTATCTTAGATTTAGCTTGTATGGCCTAGTTTCATAGTGTATGAACCTAATATTAATGAGATAGACTCATACAACCTAGAAATAGGTAGTTTGACCAAGTTTGACCAGTCTGACTTAGAGTTGACCTAGTTTGACTATTTTGACTTAGAAATGGTTTCATGACCTAGAATTTAACTAGTTTAACTTATTTTCATTCCAGAACCTTGTATTAATGCAATATTCTATCTATAGGTCTGTGTGATACCAGTTCGGACAGTTTGACATTCATTGCTCTAGACCACAGGCGAGTACATTCTCTGATAGTTTCTCATTTATGATATCCTCTATGTTCATTGTATCTAGTGTAGATATCCATGATTTCTTGACACGATGGTTACATGGATTGGTATATCCGGATCTCGTCATGAGATGTTATTCCTTGGTATATATGGTGTATCTTGTGCAAACCTTTTTTTATTTTTCTTCTTGTACATGTACAGACACTGATTCTCGGGAAGACTAGCTATCTTCTTAGAGAATTTCGTATCATAGCGTATCATGGTTGGATCCACTATACCAGTCGGGGTTGGGGAGTATATTGTGTAGATATGTGATCATATCCTCCTTGTATCAAGTCTTGTTCATTGAATAGTGTTAATTATATACCGCACGTATGATTAGCCAGGCCATAAATCATGTATCAAGTTCCCAAGCCGATCACATGTTAAAGCTGGTACTTACTCACTTAGTTATTAGTATATTCTTGTTTATTTCCATATTGTTCATTCTTGTATTTATTCATAGTATTTCTTTTATTGTATATCTCTTGTATCTATTATTGTATCTTGTATATTCACATCTATTTACTGTTACATAGTTTATATCATTGATTTAGAACTGCAGTTAGAGATATACTTCGCTCCATTCCTGACTGGAAAATATTTTTTAGAGGATCCGAAAGATTAGTATTCGACATACTATGAACTTCGACTTATAGATGATGCAGACCTGGACCCACTAGTCCTGGATTGACTGCCGAGAGTTTTAGCCGGATTCACTAGGTAGCATAGTTAGTTCTCTTTAGCATTTTGGAAATGAATTTATTTCTGGCTCATATTTGAGAGTTTGATTATTATTTCTTTTATTGTTGTTATAATTGTTTAGATTGTATAGTTATGTTAGACTTCCTTGATATCTTCTCGTGCTTTAGAATGTGATTGAGTTTTGCGTTGAGATATTATTGGCATATTTTATATTATTGTGAGATATTTAGATAGTATAATTGACCAAGATAGCGTTCTACCGCCGATGCTGCGGCGTAGGCTGGACGTTGTTTCCGACTTGCATCCCTACACCGGGTGCGGGTCGTGGCACAATTTTAGTGGTGGTCCATGCAGGTCAGGCTTCATAAGTTGTTCGATGTCGTGGTGGTGCGACGACTTAGTTGTACTACTGCGAGCCTAAGATAAGATATAGGGTATAGGATATAAGATATAAGGATGAGAGGATACTCAATCACAAATTACTTGAGAGATTCCTGGGACGACCCTTGAGAATCTTATTGTAATTCCCATTTTTAATCTTTTTCTTGTTTTCATCCGCTCTCACTTGTTGTTGTTGAATTTGATTCTTGGTGGTCGATTGTTGAATTTGATTCTTGGTGAATTGGTTGTTGAATTTAAATTCTTGGTGTCGTTGTTGAGTTTGATTTCATATTGAGATGAATTTTACGGACTAAATTACGGTATCATCTGATGACATATATTGATGAGGACAGAGAGAAAGGTAAAATGTCTGCTTTGGTTATAGAGCCTAGAGTTTATCGCAGCCATATTAGTTGGTGTAGCCGAAACGTAGGGACCAGACTTTGGATGTACATATCTTAGTTATAAAAATTAGAGTTTTTTGCAGCCATACCGGTCGGCGTAGTGAGGATTCTAGATGAGATAATTATAGAGTTACATATCCTTGTTATGGAATATATCGATTATCGCAGCTATGCTTACTAGTGTGTTGAGGATTCTGAGGGTCATGATTTCGGACAGACGTGTATGATTATCAGGTTGTATCTTAAATTGGTTCTTAAAGTATCATCTCAATACTTATCTACTTCTACTAATTTAGGACCTTGTTCCATCATTCTTTAGCCTAGCAGTAGAGATACCTTGAGTTCTTTAGTCCAGTTCCTTATAGAGCTTCATTCTATTAGGGTTCCTTGTTAGTGTGATAATTGATGAATTACAACTAGGTCTGTGTCTTAAGTATCAGTATTGATTGTTGGGAGTGTGGCTTATGAGTTTGTAAGTGGTTCTTGGTTAGGCATGAGAGCAATAGGCATCAATCTAGAGATAACCCATAGCAAAGTACCTTGTAGCAATAGTTCTATGATAGGTGTCATTATAGTTAGTATTGGTACTATAGGTAGAAGGGGGAGTAGAGAGTATCAATGGTGGTTCCATGAGTTAGTATCAGTATCAGCATGCATGCTCTGGATAGTCATGAATTCAGAAAGTTGGGTGAGGCATGTAACAATTAAGTATCACAGAATTTGTGTTGGATATCAATGGAGCATGATACTCTATTGGGTGATTGACGCTTGAGTGTGCCATAGTAAAGTGGTACCAATAGGTATAGTGTATGGGAATAAGAATGTATTGTACTAAAGTATTAAGACTTGTGTTACAGGTAAAATTAGAGCATTGATGTGAGTAGATAGGAGTATACCAGTATATGACTAGTGATAGGTATATCACTTGATAATAAGGCTAGTGATGTGTTGGAAGCAATATGTGGGAGAAGTGTCGAGAAATTATGTACATAATGCACAGTAGGTGATGAGTGTCAGTGTGGAAGTTCATGAGTATCAGAAAGTGAAAGCTTGAGTGTTAATAATATGTCATGGGTTAAAAAATATCAAGATTGGTCATGAAAGATATGTAGTGTATTACTGATTAGTGTATCCGTTATAAAAGATTTAAGAAGAGATACGTATATATCAATAGAGATATGGAACCATGTGCCTGCCTTTGAGAGTAAAGTGAAGTGTCACGACTCGCACCCGAAATTTGGGCACGAGTACGTGGGTATTTCCAGCCTACGCCGCAGCATCGGCAATAGAACGCTGTCTAGGTCATGATACTATATAATCAATCTCTCACGAATATTCAACTCCATATAAGGAGACACAGATATCACAATATAATATGGAATACTCAATCACAGAAATAAGGCACGATGAGATATCGAAGAAAACAAATAAAATACAACACAAGTCTAAATAACAACAATAGTCTAAGCTGCAATCAATAACATCCAAGTCTCCAAGTATGCTGGAAACAAGTCCTCTAAGTCGCAGTCTGAAAAAAATATCCAGTCAGGATTGGAGCAAAGTACATCTCTAACAACAGTTCTACAAATAATATAAACTATGTAGCAGTAAATAGATGTAAATATATAAGATGCATATACATGTACAAGAGATACGCAATAAAGGAAATACTGGAAATACTGTAAATAAATGCGGGAAGGAACAATATGTCAATGAACAAAAATACTATGACTAAGTGTGTGAGTACTATCTTTAACATGTGATCGGCTTGGGAACTTGTACACGAGTACGGGCCTGGCTAGTCATACGTGCAGTGTATGACCAACACTAACATGAGAACAAGACTTGTACATGAAGGGTATGATCACATATCTACACTAAAATACTCCCTACCCCCGACTGGTATAGCAGATCCAACCATGATACGGTATGGCACGGATTCCCCACGAAGATAGCGACTCTTCCCGAGAATCAGTGTCTGTACATGTACAAGATAAATAATGAAACAAGACTTGCACAAGATACACCATGAACAAGGAATAACATCTCATGACGAGATCCGGATATACCAATCCGTGTAACCATCGTGTCAAAAAATATGAATATTTACACTAGATACAATGAACATAGAGGATATCATAAATAAGAAACTATCAGAGAATGTACTCGCCTGGGGTCCTTAGCTGGTATGAATCAGAGTCCAAGTTACAGTCCAAATAGCCTATGTATTACAAATTTACCATGTCAAAAGATAATTTATTTTAATTTATTTAATTCTGGAATAATTACTCTAAAATCCTATTTTAATCTTATTATTCTGATTTTTAGGTTAATTCCTAAATTTTGTCCAAAGGAACTAAATTTTATCAACTCGAGACTCATGGCACGCAAAAAGTCAACATACACAAACTTGAGTTTTATGTATGATTTCCTGTAGATTTCATCATCAAAAACATTCTGGAATTTAAGGCTCATCCGAATTCAAATTCTTTTGGGAATTATGGCACATACAAATTTTGTATTGTGCACCGATGGTTAAATTCTAACCTAGAAGTTCAACAGAATTAGAAGTATGTATATACTTCGAAATAAATTCTGGGAAAAACTTATGTCAATTATCTCATCATTATATTTCTGAAACTTCAAACGGTTTGTGATTCTGATTCCTGGTTCTCCCGGAATCGCAAAAACACCGAGACGCATCTATTTTCGGATATACTGTGCTCTACAAATTTTCCAGAATTTAATACTCATAATTTCGTAAAAAAATTTATATATTCAGAAATCTAACCTCAATATGGTTCTAACGCAAGAAACTGGGCCTCGTTTGGCGTCCAGAGCTATTAGTAATGGCTTCTAGAAGATGAAAGAATCCTATATGACAATTTTCCAAAAATTGGCTCAAAGAAAAACCCTAAGAATTATAACCTAAACTATTATAAATATAGAGGAGAGAGAGAGAGAGAGCAGCCACGGCTCGAAGTTTGCCATGTGGCAGCCATCCGCTGTTGCCCGCTCAGATCGAACGGTCAGGGTTTGACCCGACTCGGCTCAGCTGAGTCCGACTCGGATTAGGACTCGGCTCGGCTCGAGGTCGGCTCGCGTGCACCCACACCCACCCCGCGGTCGCTGACAGGCGGGCCCCACCCAGTTGGCTGCGGGTGGCTGACGGGTGGGCCCCTGTTTGCTGACTGGACCAAAATAATCAATTTTTGGGTTTTTATTTTCAGAAAATAGTTTTTAATTCAGTTTTCCCTAATTAACTCAAAATAAATGCTAAAAATAATCAGAAAATTCCCAGAAAATTATAAAAAATATTTTTTATTATTTAGGACCTAAAATAAAATTTTGGGATATTTTTAAATAAGTTTAACCCTAAAATAAATTCTTGAAAGTCCTAGAAAATTAGGGTTACTAATTTTTAATTAACTAAAAATTATGAAAAAATCTCAATAGCCCAAAATTAACCTAATAAAAATATTTAAGCATGAATTTCAGGATACAGATGTTATATGAAGCATGTGTATTATAGAAGTTAATAACTAGAGGATTGGATGCAAGTGATCATGAGTTCTAGTGAGTATGATGAGGTGATATAATGATAAAGCTAGTGTCCCAGAACATTAAGAGCATATGTTGTGTAGTTAGAAAGCTAGTGATACTATATCAAGAATGCTAGTGTTTATATATCAGGGATTAGTTTAGTAATATGCTAGTAACAGTAAGTACCTTAAGTGAAATTAATGTTTCAGTTAATATGGATAGAAAAATATTTGGAAGTAATAGTACAAGTGATCCAAGAAGTAGAGGAGAGAGACTATACATATATATAGAAGTAAGTTTAGTAGGTATAGTACCTTGCCAATTTTGAGTATAGAGTTCGTATGTATCTGGGAATAGTACGAAGGGTATAAGGATACCAGTGAGATATCATGGAGTTGTAATGGCTATAAGGTAAATGTGTATGTATTATGATACTAATGTATAGATGAGAACCTTAGGATGATTAACAAAAGTTAGAGGATGAGTTGCACAAGTATCAGATAAAAATAGTTACCCTAGTAACAAGAGCTAGAGTACCTCAAGTATTATAAAATTTTAGGCAAAAGCATTTTAGTATAATAGTATGGAGGTGAGCCATGAGTAACTTGATATGAGGATGTCATCTAAAAATGCATATGAGAGCTTGTGCCTTGTGTAGAAAGTAATAAGATTTAAGTAAGGCATCCTATTGGGAGTATTAAAGTTGGACAAGGGTGTGCTAATAAAATACATGATTGAAAAAGTATATAAGTGTTCCTTGCAAGAGAATGGTTAAGAAATTTTGGTGATTACAAGAATTAAAACAGATAAAGGAGACAGTATCTTAGCGATATTTTGTATAGTATCCTGGGTAGCAAGTGCCAGTGAGTGAAGTATTTCCATGACCTAGAATTATAGTATATCACTAGTATTTGGTAACCCTCAGTATTAAGAATATTATGACTAGATTGATGATGAGTGAATGCTTAGTGTGTGATGGAATAGGCCACAGGTGGCATAGCAGATTACCTCACCAGTAAAGGAAGACATCCCAGCAGGGCACAGACTGAATTTATGGAAGTTAGAGACTATATCAAAGTATGATTTCTCTTTCAGTAGAATGGTAAGATTGTATGTTGTATGATAGGATTTTTTTATACTGTGTTGATGGGGGTTTAACACTGGTAAAAATTTGTATGACTGGCCCAAGAGAGAGGGGCAAGAGTTTTAATTTCGTGGACGAAATTCTTCTAAGGGGGTAGACTTGTCGCTACCACATTTTCTAAGAAAGGGTATTTTAGTCTTTTAGTAATTAATTAAATATTGTGCATGTTAAATATTTATTTATTATATTATTTATTTATTGTTAGCATGTTAGATTTATTTTTGGACTTGTGTTAGTGGACCTAACTAGTGTAGATTAGATCCAGGGACCAACATTTAATTCTAGTTAGAATTGAGCCCAAAAGTTAGAAGCCCAATCATTAGGAGGATGATTAATTATGTTAAACCCATTACACTAGAACCTTTCCTCCTTAATTAATTTCTTCATGAGAGGCCCCAAGGGGTACTTTAGACTTTATATAGTAGCTTGAGGGAGTGGGCAAGTGAGGCCTATATAAAGGGGATGAAAACTTTCTTTCTTTTCATTTTTTATTCCAAATCTAGATCTCAAATTTCTCTCATCCAAATTCCATCAAATCCCTACCAAATTTCCTCCCAATTCCTTCCAAATCATCGTTGGAGACTAGTAGAGCAAGGATCTAGAAGGAGGAAGCAAGTATCTATAAAGAAGAGCAATGATCTACAAGTTGGAGGCTCATTTCATAAAATTTGGAGGTTGTATTGGGAATCCATCTCCTAATGAGTACAATTCAGTTTTTTTCTCTTTAATTAGGTTCTAAATCTGAGAATTAACCATGAGAAATCAACCCATATGCATAGGCTACCCAAAGGATTTGGAATTGAGTTCATAGGAGACCTATTGAGAAAGTTATGGTACTTTTTGTGTCAATTTTGGAAAAATTACGAGATTGACACTTGTTGTGTTTGTCAATTGGTCCTATAGATCAAATTGGCATGTGTTTATATATTTTTGGCTAGTGTCGTGTCAACAATTTGGTACGTTATATGTCGTATCCCAACAATTTGGTGATACGTGTTGTTTTGGGGATTTTTACTCCGACACGGGGCTTTGTGCATGTGATATTTTGACACGGACACGTAGATGTATATTTTACTCGTGTTGTTCATAAATAGTATATTAAATTTTTTTGTGTCCTTCGGGATACTTTTGGTTGTGTGATGGACTCGTATCGCAAGCGTATCATAGATCTAGTGTGATACGGGTGCGATGCACTCCACGTATTTGTTTGATTTCATTTCTAGATTCAATATGACTTATGTATATATATTAGTATGATATATTATATGATATACATGTGTATGAGTGTGAATTTATATCATATTGTATATGTGAGTATTTATAGCTAAGTATACATATAGCTATGTGCCTAAGTGTTTATATATATATATATATATATATATATATATATATATATATATATATATATATATATATATATATATATATATATATCCATATGTGTATATGTATGTGATAATATATCTATACGTGTATATGTATGTATCCATAGTATATGGTATACTAGTATCTATATATTTATGTATATTTGTGTGAGTGTGTATATATATATATATATATATATATATATATATATGTGTGTGTGTGTGTGTGTGTGTATATATGTATATGTATAGGTGTAGTGGTATGTGTTTATGTGTTTCTATATGTATACATATATGTGTAGAAGCATGAAAAATACGCTGCAGAGTTATACACAGTGTTTCAGTGCTGTGTGGCATAAAATATGACTTCAGAGCCATTGGCGTACAACAGAGCTTTGTCGCTAGTACAGCGTAAAATATAAGCTCAATGACAATCCGCGCAATGCAGTATTTCTAGGCTGCTTCAGCGTAAAAAGGGTATTATACCGCCTTTATGGCGTAAAACTCATCCGCTTTTAATGCAGCATAGAAGTGTACGAGGAACGCTTCGTATTCCTCGAATGAACCTGTCGGATCAGGCAGTGAACTTGACTCCTGACAAAGAGTACTGCACGACTATCCAGACGATAGCTGTAATGATGGTGCGACACAGAGACCCAAACCGTCGTTTAGTGACGTTTCCCTGATACAAAGTGCTTTTACGCATACAAGAGAATACGCTGCCTAGTTTTACACAGGCAGATGTGAGCTTTTACGCTCAGCAGAAGACAAAACGAACTGCCACGTCAAAAGCTCCTCTTCGTACAGAGCTCGAGGCACATCTCTGCATTTAATGCTCAGAATGGTGGCAGATCTTCGTACAGAGCTCGAGACATGTCTCTGCATTTAATGCTCAGAATGGTGGCAGATCTCTACATTTAATGCACGAGATTTGATTATATCTCCAAAGACTGGGCAAGCCATAATTACGGCTAATACGTCTACATCATCACCCCTGCACATTACGCCATCAGGCTATTTTCAGCTATAGGAGCACGTTGTACGCTATCTCCTTGGAATGCGCCACCGGGCTATTTTCAGCTATAAGGAGCACGATGTACGCTATCTCCTTGAAATACGCGAACTCAGGCTATATTTGCATTTGTGCGTGAGAAGGCTATTTGGTCCAGAATATGCTCAAGGCCTCAGCAAAGGAAGGAGGATCAGCTATCTTTTATGCTAGCCACCTATCCATGCAGCATCAGGCTTCTACGCCTACTTGGCTTCTACGCCATGGTGACAGTTATTGGCTTCTACGCCAACCTTATTTATGCAAGGGGCAGTTACCTACGTGGCTCGCATGTCGTGATCTTCGCAGCAGTTATACACATTATCTCTTAATGGGACACACGTCACACGCTTATTCAGAAGATCATCTATACGTGGGTGGCAGTTATTATAACCGCCGCGTAAAAAGTGCCATACTCTCCACTATCCGGCTTCTATGCCGACTGGACGGTTACTGTCACTAAAATCCTATAAATAGAGACCTCTATTGACAGAGGTCCGGGGTCGAAAAGAAAGGTCGAACAAGAATCGAAAAGAGTTAAATTAAATCAAAGAACAGAGAGAGAAGAGCTCAGACAGAGAGTAGCGATCGACGATTTTGGCATCGAGCATCCACTCCCTCTTGCAATTTTGAAGCATCTCCTTCTTCTATATCACTTCTTCATCATCGTGTGGTCTAAGGGATAAAGTGATCGACCGCAGATCAGGCTCCTATAGCAATATTTACTAAGATTAAATTTTGTACTTAACATCCTCGTATAGGATTAATAGTACTTCTTGTTTGTAAACCTAAGAAAGGGTTTTGTATAAACCTAGTTTTATTTCTTCGGTTTATTATCAAACACAAGATGGCGACTCTGTTGGGGACCTCCTTCTCATCTGACGAGAAAGCAATTGCTCAACACGATGCAGTATCGGTAGGATCAATAAAGAAGACCTTGGTCGTCCAGTTCGACCAGTCTGCCTACGAAGATATGCTTCGAGCAGGGGGTAGCTCTCACTCTCTCTCTGTCCAAGACAACAAGAAACTGTATAAGGTCTGGATGCCCAGGACATCCCATACCATTCCTGTCGACTCTCCGGTTTCTCCGACTAACCAGGTTGTAGCTGCGCAACCTTCGCGCTCCGCGCGTAAAGCTCTGTCTCCCGTCTGTGACGTGGCAGACAAAACTTCTGACAATGCCTCAGTGCTAGTCTAGAAGTCTACTCCGCGCCCCGTGCGTAAAACTCTACCTCCCGTCTGTGACGTGGCAGACAAAACTTCTGACAATGCCTCAGTGCTAGTCTAGAAGTCTACTCCGCGCTCTGCACGTAAAATTTAGTCTCCCATCTGTGAAGTGGCAGACAAGATTTCTGATAATGCCTCAGCGCCAAATCAGAAATTCTAAACGTACTCTGCGCGTAAGAATGCATCTGCCCTCTGGGGAAAAGCGGATGGTCCCTGCAATCTACGCAAGGGAAAACAAGTGGCGGACTACTCAACTTTTCGGCCTTTACGCCAGCAAGGGAAGAATCTGACCGCTCTCCCGATTACGCGAGAAACGGATGGCCGATTGAGGGCTTCCTCAGTTTTACGCCAGCTTGAGCAGAGCTCTAAATTATGCCAAGTTAAACCCCTCAGCGTAAAGAAAGCCAGGTTTGTGGAGAGACATACTCCTCGAGGATTATCTGCTACTCAGATGGCTAACCTGTTGTATACGGGTGGTACGGAAAAAGTTATGGTTCCCAATATCTGCATGCCAACTGATGTAAAAAAGAGGAACAAGCCATCTTCTTCTTCTTCTTCTATAAATCCTCCTGACTTGCGTGAATATCTGATCCAGAAATGCAAGGATAGGGGATCTTCAGCATGTCTATTACGCCTCCTATGGAGCACTATTGTAATAGTCATAGGATTGTAGTTAATTATTGCTGTTCTGAAACAAAACGGTCGGTTTTCGACCGATTGAACTACTCTCTATCTTTTGAGGAAGAAGAGCCTGTACATGCATCAGTGAATATGGCTTCACACGTTCCTAGAGGAAGGTCGAATTCAAGATGTCATCCCTCTAGAACTCCAAGCCAAAGGAGATTCGACAATCTCCTTAAGAACACTAAAGCTGGGGTGTTCCGAAATACCCGTTCGAGGTCACGACAACCAGCTTCTTATTCTTCTGATTCCGACACTGGGGGTTGCCAGTTTTCCGAATCAGATGCTGAAAGTATAGAGTCATTCTCTACAGAGACCTATGCTAGCCCTTCAATGACATCCAGAGAAATAGGAGTCTATGCCATTGAAGATGAACACGAAAAAGCTTCCTCGTCAGGAAGTACCGAGCAACACATCGCTGTGTTGGAGACATCTCTAAAAGAGATACAGTCCATGATAGAGAATATCCACCAGATGATGCTGACTCAATACACAGCTGCTATAGCTCAAGCATCGGTCCCTCTGACTCAAATATGTGTGGGGGTGGACTTACCACCATCCAACGCGAACAAGGAGCCTGTTCTAGATCAAGAATCAGCAGCTCCACCACTTCCTAACTCGAAGAATATATTGCCTCCTGTTGAAGTTATAATACAACCGATCTCTCACCACTCTACGATCCTTCCACCTGCGGAAGATCCAATGCAGGCAGTACTGGAATTGAAAGCCTAATTTGATGCCTTGAAGCACAAAGATTAGCTCAAGAAATTGGGAATCAACCAGCCGTACCCAGCTATCTGGGACGAGGTCCCTTTCCCTCATAGATACAAACCACAGACTATGGCTTTGTTTGAGGGAAAGACATCCCCGAGCCAGTACATGAACTACTTCAGTATGATGACGGTGTTATTGCAAGAGAATGACGCCCTTCTCACTCGAGTATTCAAAGGCTATCTCTCGGGAGTGGCTTATCAGTGGTACCGTAGTCTTGCGGACAACTGCATTACTTCCTTTGAAGATTTCAAGACTTTGTTCTTTGTGCGATTCTACGAAGGAAAAAGAGAACGTTCGTACTTTCATCGAACATTTTCGTCAAGCCGCTTTGCAAATGCCTCCCGGAGTTCCCGACTCAGCATTGGTGGACATTTGCAGGAAGAATCTTCTTCCAGTGATCTCGGTATTCACAAGACCATATCAGTTCCATGATTGGCCCTCGTTCATCATCTCAGCGGTAGCCACTGAAGACAACAGTCGGAAGGTGCGTGATAATGGAATTATGATATCTACCTCTGATAGAGGCAAGAGGTCATCCTCCAACAGCGACCATCCCCGTGGTTCCAAAGGAAAAGAAGCTCTGGCGATCAATACGTCCAGGCAAAAGACTGCGGCAACCACACAAACGAAACCTGGGACTTCCAGGCCCATTGAAGTGTACTCTTTCGATGATGACAATATTCCGAGCATATTCGAGTGTCTCGTCAAAAGCGGCAAGATTACCCTCCCCGAGGTGAAGCGGCCCAATGAAGTCGGCAGTACTAATAACCCCAAGTATTGTATTTTCTATAGGTACATACATCACCCCACAAAGGCGTGTTATGTACTGAAAAGAAAAATCCAAGAGTTGATCGATGCTAAGGCCATCACTCTGCGCAACAGCGAGAAGACGGTCACAGCCAACATGATCTCTCTCCAATTTGGCAATCTGCCTCCCCAAGAAATTTTGGATGGTGTTGTACCTATTTCCCGGACAACGATGAACATCGTTAATCTTCCTCCAACCAAGGGTCAAAATTATGACCTGGTACCCCTAACTACCCAGCGAGGCAAGATTATGTAGGTTCATCCAGATCTGGTGTCAGAGATCGAAGAAGAGACTCAAGCTAAATTCTAAGAAGACCTCAAAGCATAAACCATGTCATATGATTGCGGTATCCTCGACATGAGAAGAAGAGGTTTTGGCTACTGGAACCCGTTCAGGGAAAACCTACCTCAAGGACTATGGAGGAAGTCAGGAAGAAGCATCGGCAGACGCTCCAGCTGCCAAGCCTTCAGAACCAGAACCTGTCATACCAGAGGCCGGTCCTTCGAGACCAACTTCGGCAGACAAGGGAAAGCAAAAGAAAGTACGCTTCGATAAACCTTTGAAGAATATTCAAAGCAAAGGTTTAGAGAAGCCGTATAACTTCGACATCCTGGCCCAATTGGCTCATACACCAGCCAGATTGTCCATTTTTGAATTACTCAGGCTCTCTAAAGACACTCGTCAAGCCCTGAGTGAAGCATTAATGCAGGCGGATACTTGACCCAGCTCAAGTCCCCTGATGAAGAACCTGTGGCATGTCCTCAATGCCATAGTGTGATGGAGGTGGTCCCGAATATCACTTTCACTCAAGATGACATGTTGTTAAAACACAACAAGCATGACAGACCCCTCTATTACACCGGATATGTCGGTTCTATGGAGGTTGACCGGATTCACATAGATCCGGGATCATCGATTAGCATCATTCCTCATAGTCTGCTCAGACCGCTGAGGATTCCTACCAGCGAATTGGCTTACACTACCACTACAATTGTGGGTTTCAACGCCAGGAAAAGTAAGCCGTTAGGGAAGATTCGTCTGAGGATCCAGATTGGCGACCTCAGATCAGTGGCTATATGTTATGTCATTGATTCAGAGGTGTCCTACAATATTCTGCTGGGCAGACCATGGATCCACGACCATAACATAGTGCCTTCGACTCTACATCAATGCTTTAAATAAGTAGATACCCAAGGAACAGTACAAACGGAGTTTGCTAACCTTAACCCGTTTAAAGAAGTAGAATCCTACTACTCTGATGCCATGTTGTACAGCCAAGACTACATGGAGGAGGTGTCAAGCAAAACAGAGGAGGAATCCCACCGGGAGCCAGAAGAACCCTCTGCCGAAAAACCTCTGTCAATCAAGGTGAAAGGGCGAACTACTCGTCCGAAAGTCATGGAACCCCTAGCTATCCACCTGATCAAAACCAAGTCAGGAAACATAGGTGATCCTCTAGTGATCACTTTGAACCAGAAGCCTCCACCCTTGGTCATCAACCTTCGGCGCAACAAGCAGCCGATTGATATAAATACAACCAGGAATATGGTTTCGGATGATAATAAAGATTCTCTTTTCTAGTACATTGACACTCAAATTCCTGATCGGGAATCCTCTCCCCAAAACGATATAAAACCTATAGCACAAAGATTCTTGAAAGCTATAGATTTCTATCATTCGTATGTGTGGGAAGTAGCATCATCATCTAATATTATCACGATGTATGGACCATATGAGGATTCTATCTTCTTTGTCCCGCCTACTCGCAGCGGTCAGCGTTCAATAGTCTTCGGTCGCATGCGCAATGAACCGACTGTACAGGAAGATTCTCCCGATGACGATGCTGGTAAAATACAGGTTCACAGATATAGCCCGCAAGCTTTGAAGATTATGCAAAGTATGGGTTATGACTTAAAGCTGGAACCAGGCCTCAACTACGGGAAAGGCAGACGAATGTCGTTGCACGGTGATCCCTACTGTCAACGAACTCATTTCGGGTTAGGGTATACCACTTTCTTTGTAACTTCTGAGTCAAATGAGGATATCTTTTCCTCTTCTCAAGATGGCTCACCGTCCTCCGGCTCATGATATGATGATCTCAAACGAGCATTATCAGTAAATGCAGTATCGACAGATTCCCTCGAAGCAGACGAACAAGAATCTGAACCGTTTGAGAATAACTCATGGGCTCAGCAAATGGATACACAGTGGGAACTCCGGTTCGAGCTGAGAGAACCTCCCATTGAAGATAAAGCTATCCAAATTGACGTTAGAGATGAACTTTCGCCAAAGCCAATATTTATCAGTAACAATCTTTCCGAAGAAGAAAGGAAAGAAATGATCCAGCTAATAAGAGAATATATCGACGTCTTTGCGTAGAATTATGAGGATATGGCAGGTCTTGATCCAAAAGTGGCTACTCATAAGCTCAATATATTACCCAATTCGAAGCCTGTAAAGCAGCACCAACGCCGGTTCCGCCCAGATATGATAGACGCCATTGAAGCTGAAATCAAGAAGTTGATAGCCTGCGGCTTCATCCGGGAAGAACAACATCCCGACTGGGTCGCCAATGTTGTCCCAGTCATGAAGAAAAATAGAAAAGTACGTGTCTACATAGATTACCGAGATTTGAGTGCAGCCTGCCCCAAGGATGAGTTTCCTCTTCCCATCACAGACGTCATGATCGAAAATACATGCGGTTTCGAACGCATGTCTTTCATGGATGGATTTTCAGGATATAATTAAATCAAGATGCATCCTGAAGACGAGAAGCATACTGCCTTCCGGACGCCATTGGAGGTATATTACTATACGGTCATGTCCTTCGGATTGAAGAATGTCGGGGCTATATACCAATGAGCTATGAGTAATATATTCCATAAGCATTTACGCAAAACGGTAGAATGTTACTTAGACGATATAGCTGTCAAAAGTCGCCACAAGGATAATCACATCCAAGACATGAATATAGTGTTCGAGTTGATGCGCCAACATCAACTCAAAATGAATCCTACAAAGTCCTTTCTGGGTGTATCAAGTGGCAAATTCCTGGGATTTGTCATAACCGCCAAAGGCATTCAAGTGGACCCTGATAAAGTCAAGGCCATTTTAGAAATATGACCACCCCACAATCTGAGAGAACTCAGAGGATTTTAAGGTCGTCTGGCTTGTATCCGGAGATTCATATCCAACCTCTCTGGGAGGTGTCAGCCTTTTCTCGTCTCATGAAGAAAGGTGTATCCTTTGTATGAGACGAAGCCTGCCAACAAGCGTTTAATGATATCAAATGCTACCTCACTAATCCTCCAGTTCTGGTGCCTCCCGTCATAGGAAGACCATTCTTGCTGTATGTTCGAGCAATGGATCATTCTCTGGGAGCTCTCCTCGCACAGAAGAATGATGAGGGTCATGAACAGGCTATCTACTATTTAAGCAGGATGATGGTCGGAGCTGAACACTGGTACAATCCAGTGGAAAAAGAATATTTGGCCCTACTGTTCGCCATTCAAAAAATACGACACTATGTCGCAGGCCAGACTATTCATATCATCTCCAGGATCAATCCTCTTTGGGTATTGATGAACAAGCCAAGTGTTCTTAATTCCCGACTCGCGACTTGGGCGATGTTATTAACACCGTATGATATGGTGTACGTCCCCCAGAAGTCCATCAAAGGCCAAGCATTGGCTGATTTCCTAGCTGCTCATCCGATTCCAGACACCTCCAGATTATACGAGGACATTCCCGACGAAGTTGCAGGATGTAATTCCGTAATGGAAGATGATACATGGCAGCTATTCTTCGATGGTGCCTCCAAGACTGGTCCCAGGGGAAATATGGTTTCAGGAGTAGGAATTATCCTGGTTACTCCTGATAAACTCGTCATCTATCGAGCATATTCTCTTAGCGAGCCCTGCTCTAATAACGTGGCAGAATATAACGCCCTACTAATCGGGCTCCAAGTCGCTAAAGAATTAGACGTCGAATACCTAGAAGCTTTCGGTGATTCCCTGCTGATCGTCAATCAAGTCAGAGGAATATATGAAGTCCGGAATCCAGACCTCATCCCTTATCACCCAGCAACGATCGAAATAGCCATGTCTTTCAAAGGGTTCTTCCTAGAGCATATGCCTTGATCTCAGAATCTGGAAGCTGATGCCCTAGCCAGTCTAGCTGCAGATTTAGCTATTCCTATAAGAAGGCAGACTTCGGTGATCCTTCTTAACAGAGATTTATTCGGTGTGAAAAATAACTTTCACATAGAACGCAGCTACGCTGTGAACACAGATCTTCCAAAGAGAGACTGGAGAAGTCCCTTTATAGATTTCGTAGCATACAGAATCTTGCCGGAAGACCCTAAAGAAGCAGTATCCGTCAAAATACAATCATTACGCTTCTATTTTGATTCGTCTTCACAATGTCTATATCGCCGGACTTATGACGGACTATTATTACGATGTCTCTCTGGTGATGAAGCACAGCGGATTATCCGTGAAGCTCACGACGGCGTATGCGGAGCGCATCAACCCGGTCCTAAGCTACAGGATCGTATCAGGAGGATGGGTTATTACTAGCCTACTATGATCACAGATGCAATAAAATATGCAAGACAATACAAAGCCTGCCAGGTTCATGCAAATTTTATACATCAACCTTCTGAACATTTATACCATACAGTGGCATCCTGGCCTTTCGAAGCATGGGGTATGGATATCATTGGACCTATTCACCCGTCTTCTTCCAGAGGTCATCGGTTCATAGTAGCCATCACGGATTATTTCTCCAAATGGGCAGAGGCAATCCCCCTCGCTGAGGTGAAGACATCTAACGTGATCAGCTTCATTAAGCATCATGTCATTTATCGCTTTGGGATTCCCCGAAGGATAATTCTTGACAACGGGCCTCAATTCATCAGCCAAGCGTTCCACCGATTTTGCGATAAAAATCGGATACAAAATGTGGCCTCTACGGAATACAATCCTGCTGCTAATGGTTTGGCGGAAGCTTTCAACAAAACCATTATCAAACACTTGAAAAAGTTTGTCTCTTCGAACAAAAGAGATTGGAACGAGAATCTAGGAGAATGTCTCTGGGCATACCGCACAACGGTATAAGCACCGACGGGTTGTACCCCATTCTCGCTGGTTTACGGGAGTGAAGCAGTTCTCCCCATCGAAATTCAAATTCCATCACTCAGAATAGTAGTGGCTAATGAGTTGAGACAGGAAAAGAATGACCTATTAAGGCTTCAAGAGCTAGAAGGATTAAATGAACAACGCCTCCAAGCTCAACAGCGCATCGCGTTCTACCAGGCACGTATTTCCAAAGCTTTTAATCAAAAAGTAAAGAAAAGAGTGTTCAAAGTTGGTGAGCTAGTTTTAGCTGTGAGAAGGCCAATGATTATTACTCATAAGAGTAAGGGTAAATTCCAACCCAAATGGGGAGGCCCTTATGTGATCGAGAAGACATTCTCAAATGGCGCTTACAGATTAGCCAAGCCTAATGGAGATTTGTTAATGGCTCCTATCAACGGCAAATTCCTTAAGAGGTACTATGCTTAACCTCCTTTGCTCAAATGGAGTATGGTGAAGATCTCATTCTGACAATACTACTTCCAAAACAAAATTAGTTGGATCATATTCTATCATGTCTATATAACCTCTGAATAGATATGTTTACTAATTTGGAACTTCAAGACCTATCACGTCCATAATACCTCTGATAGTGTTTTGTACACAAATTTAGTTGGATCATATTCTATCATGTCCATATAACCTCTGAATAGATATGTCCAGCTGAAGCGTGCCGAAGCGTTATCACGTCCATATTACCTCTGATATCACTTTTACTCTACCCTATCGTTTATATTCCAAAATGATAGGTCCACCAAAGTCAGATAAAATTTCTTTATTCTCTCCCGAAGGAGCAAAATTACATAAAAAAGCAAAAGGTACATCATTTAGGAGGAGCAGTTAAGTCATGAATCTGTCACGCCAGATTAACCATCCTCTCATCCCTGGTGCTCAAGACGTCGGCACGAGCCCGCTCCAACCTTGTCGCATCATTGTTCAAAGCAGATAGCTCGGACCGGGCTTGTACAAAACCTGCGTGGATGACAACTGCATGTGCCAGGTTCTACTGAGACGTTTCCCTTCGGATCTTCAGCACATCTCAAGATGCCGGCAAAGAGAGAGCCTTCTCCTCTGCGGACCCTCGCTGCCTCTTTCTCATATTCGGCCTCGCACTAAGTCAGCTGGGGAATGACATACTCTAATTTGGCATGCTCTTGATCCATCTCCTGCTGCTATTCTTGGACGGATTTGTTCAGAGATTCTATTTGCCCAGCAAGTTTTGCAGTTAAGGAGTCATACCTAGCTTGAACGAGACCGTCAATGCTGTCTCGAGATAGTTGCAAATAGTCGTTAATGGGTTGTTCCAAACCATTAACTATTTGCTCTAGCGTATCAGCTCTGTCATTATCGTTGAAGTATCTAATCTGCGCTATACTGAAGTTGGAAGACGTCTTCAGAGCCTCGAAGCTTAGATTCTTCTCCAACACCATCGATATCAGCGTTTTCAAAGTGGCATAGAAAATGCTCGAAAATTGCTCAACCAACATGGCGAGATTCGAATGGATGCTGGGAGTGGCTGCAATATCAGAGAATCCCCTTCCAGCAACGACTGCAGAGGGTGTCATCACAGTCGTCGCTTCAGTAGAGGGCGCGGCAAAGGTAGAGGCAACGGCAACGGCTGAAGTCGCTGGCATACTCAAAGGAGGCATAGTCGTAATGACAGGCTCATCCTCCTCTCGAGATATCGGAATTGTTTCAGGCGAGCCTGCACCCGAAAATGTTTCCTCTTCGAAGTCGGGCACCTCCATGTTATCGGCAGGAGCTGAAACAGAGCCAAAAGGCGCATCAATACTGCCCTCCCCGTAGATGTCTTCCCCTGAAAAGAAGACAAGAGAAAGTTAATATCAACATGATGTTAATTTTTCTAAAAGAGGCATAAAGACGACATTTACCCATGGCCGATGGTATATATGTCGCGTCGGCGGCCAGTACAGCTAAATCATTTCTTAATGATGCTAAGCGAGCTATCATACCTGGAGAAGGGGATGTGCCAACTGACATTGGCAGGTATTCTTCCAAGTCTTCACACAAATCCAATCGAGGTTCATCAGGTGGAATCTCGCTGGGTATACTTACAGACGCGGCACGGGTTTCTCCCGTTGCTGATCTGGATAAAGATATCCTTATTTGGCTCAGCCTCGAAGGCGATCTCGTACCACTACCTAAAGCGGTAGCAGCGACAGCAGCCTCGAGCAAAGATTCTTCGGTATTGCCAGCCGAAACCGTAGAGGTTCCCTCTCTAAAAGGCGAGGAACCTCTAATCAAAGGATCGTCCCCAATAGGGGAAACAACAGGCTCACTTCTAGGAACCTCATGACTGGAAGTCCTGTCAAGACCACTAACAGTCTTCTTCTTCTTACGAGAGGAAGTCTCCTTCAGAACAGGAGCCCTTCGCTTACAAGAGATAACCAGAGGCCCTGCAGGCGGAGGTATTTCGCCTCGCGGTACTGCCAACAAAGGCTCATCTGGATTGACAGAATCTTCACCCTCGTCAGAGGAAACTGATGGGACTTCATCTCTTCCTGCTGACTTAGAAGAGGGCATCCTAAAACTTCCACGCATATCAAAATCACGATGGAAGGTATTGGTTGCCACATAAAACTGGGCATACAAATGGAGGATGCGCAACTCCATGGAGAGTGAAGTCGCGGGCACAGTAAAAGATGCTCCAGTACAACCCATTATGAAGTACCGCCATCCTCTCGCTCCATCAATAAGTCCACCCCTGGACTTGAAGCTGGTGACGGCATTGCCCACGTGTAATTGGTCATACCCAAACTGCCTGGCGAATCGACTAGGCAGGTAGGGCTCCAAGAAGCATTGGTCTTTGCTTCTGTACAATAAATGGGAAGGTCTAATACAGACCAACCAACTAAAAGCTTCAGGAGAAAGAATGGTCTTCCCTTCACGTGAGTCCTGAAGCCTTCTCCCCTGTTGATTGAGATGTACAGAAGGGACGGTGCAGAAGAGCTTCCAGCTATGAGCAAAATTTAGTGCCCGTCGATAGTCTAAAACTGTGGTCACGTTCCAGGTGGAATTCTTGTAATTCAACAAGAAATTACTCCCCGAACTACTGCCAGGGCCGGGAGACATCACCCTGGGGTTATGGAGAATTAACCATCCCATCAAATATAGGAACGGTAATTCTACCCTGGGAAAGCTGTCACGCCGAGTTTCATCGGCAAGCAGCCCATTAGTAATGGCCCTCAGGCCAGCTTGTATGCGGCATACCATTGCAGGGAGCAAGCCTAGTCTTGCCCCGAATCCCAGACGCACTGCAGGCCATAAGGTGTTACGGTGAATGCGATCCGAAGATGCAATACCGGGTACTACCAGTCGGCACAGCCATATAGAGAGGAAGCCAGCCAGTTAGCTTCCATGGACAGAGGCATGCGGCAATATCGGCGCAGCAATATAGAGAGGAAGCCAGCCAGTTGAGCTTCCTTGGACAGAGGCCTACGGCAATGCCTCAAATAACTGTAGGCTTTAGTGCCCGCAAGATATTTCCCTATCCCTTCGTCGAGAATTTGATCTGAAGCCCCGGCATCTTCAATAAGGTCATCGACTACTTGAGCACTAAGCACACTCAGAAAGCTCAAAGGCCTATCCCTGTTATCTACGACTTTGTCTGGCTTAGCAGTCCTGGGCTGATGGAAGAAGATGTAGGATGCCCATTTGTTGGTATGAGCCAAATCAGAGGGCTCATTATTGAAGGCGGTGCACGCTAGATAGTGACACATCAGCTCCTGGTACAATGCCACTACCCGAGGGTCTGTATCCTTCAGCTCCCAGTTTGTGGGAACATACTCTTCATAAGGAGTATCCCCCATTGGCAGTCTTGAAATTTCTGCCATTTTGTGAAGGGCCAATCCCAACTCCCCCAGTAGAGTGGCGAAAGTCCCGGTAAGCGAGATATATCGCTCCATTAAAGCCAGAAACAGGTTGAGGTTGAGAGGTAACCCAACACTGGTAGCACTCACAGCCACGTACAGACCAATGCTCTCCAGCTCAGTCTGAAAATGCTTCAGGGCCCAGTCAGCTAAACGAGCCCATCGAAGATTTGTAGGGGTAACCCACCCATTGGTCCGAGGATTAACCTTGGGGTATACTCCTCTATGACCCATAAAGTCATTGCAGAAAGTCGGTAATTGAACTGGTTGGAGCAGTGAAGTGTCTTCACTCGGGACACTGCCCGGATACAATCCCCTGAACGGCATGACCGGGCCGGAAGGACGGCTTACAAATAACCCTTGGTCGGACCCTTTCTGATAAAATATCTTCCCCGACTGGCCGTGAAGATTAGGGGTCAGAGTCCACGTCATCCTCCTAGGATGCGTGGCAAGGAAGAATGCCGAGATAGGGTAGTCTCTCAGCATCTTGGGCAGATACAGGACCAAGCCCTCGGCATGAAAAACCCAGTTTTCTTTCTTGGTCTTCGTTTGGGATTGTTTGTCAATCATATCCCCGAAGAGAAAAGTCGGTTTTATATATTGTGCCCCGTCTATATACGCCAGGGGCTCTCCGTTGATCATGCTCAACAGCATTCGTTCTCCTTGAGACGATATCAGGATTCCCCTTCCTTCAGGATATTGGGGTCCATAAATAGGAAATGTCACATGGGACAAATCCTCCAGGTAATTGGAATGCAGCATCCCAGTAGCAGAACCCATCACCTCAGCCAACGGAGATACATGCAAGTTAACTATAAAGTGCAAGAAAAAAATGTCTGTTTCTATACTAGACCTCACAATCTTGCAGCCTATGCCAAAAAGCAACAGTCTGTGCTTTTACGCCAAGACTGTAAAAATTTGACTTTTTATGTTGGAATCTCATTCCAAGGCATAAAATTCAAGATTGGCAGTATACACAAAAATCTGACAGTCTGTGTTTTACGCCAGACTGCCAAAGTTTGAGTTATTACGCCGAAATTCTCATCCAGAGCGTAACACTCAAAGTTTGTAGTATACGCTAATTTTTCACAGTCAAAGCTTTTTACGCCAGACTACGAAAATGTGGAGTTTTTACGCTGACACATTAGAAATGTGGGCATAAAAGATGAAACATCTCTGTGCATCATCTTCCTCGAAGAGACTATCAGCACAGAAGATGACCTAACGCGTTCACGTACAATGTGTGCGAAAGGTTTTCTTCGTTCTTGTCATCCCAAAAGCTTTATCTATAACGCCCGGTGCACAGCTCGTCGGTGGGATACTTCGTTCAGAGCGAGGTTCGCCCTGCCCGACGGGAGTCGCTCTTGCTTGGGCAGAGGAGCGAGAAGAGGAGGCAGCCTTCTTTCCCTTGGAGAAGGAGATTGGTTTTGGTGCCATTGCTAAAAACTCAGAATGCTCAGAGAAGAAACGAAGGAGAGTACTCAAAGAGACGAAGGTTTTTTTTTGCAAAAGACAGGTGAAGAGTCTTCTCTCTGAAAGCCTTGGGGTATTTATAGAGTTCAGATGGACTCCTCGAATCCCTAACCAAATCCGATATTTAATATTCGGTTATGATTGGGGACTACGTCAGCCTATTACTCAGGGAAGGCGGACAGTCAGCGAATTCAAAAAAATTCGTGCAGAGCAGATTCGTGATTTTACGCCAAGGAGCTTTTTACGCTCGGGAATCTACAAATCAACGATTTTACGCTCAGAGGCTATAAGTCTATGGTTTTATGCCCGGATGCTTTTACGCTCGATAGCTTTTACGCTCGAGAGGCTACAAACCTACGACTTCATGCTCAGAGGCTACAAATCTATGATTTTATGCTCGGAAACTTTTTACGCTCAGAGGCGACAAATCTATGACTTCACGCTTGGAAGTTTTCTTTTCAGAGGCTATAAATCTACAGTTCTACGCCCGGATGCTCTTATGCTCAGCAGCTTTTACGCTCGAGAGGATACAAACTTACGATTTTACGCTCATCTACACTACGAATCAATGACTTTCCGCATATCTTAAAATACGCAGGCCAAAGTATGCATATATCTGAAACAATTCTCATGACAGCAAACTACAAGGGTTCACGCAGAAGATACTCCTTCTTGGCTTCAAAATATCCCAAGCACCCAAAGTATACAGAGTTCAGCATGGAAAATGACTCTTCTTCTTGGGTCGATGGGAAGTTCATCCAAAATCCAGTCTGAATATTTCCTCTACAGTTCAAGATGGCGATTCAGTTTTGACAGTCATTTCTCGCCCTATTTTAAGGGGTTTGCAGGAAATCATTCTTAAAGATGATGGTCTGAACAAGAATTCTTCTTATCAGAGAAGTGATAAGTTAAGAATTCTACGCAATCTCTCGTCCAAAACAGCATGACAGTTCTGATATTCGACTTAAATGCTAAGCAGTTTTCTACGCGTCCTCAGTTACGCGTAAAAGACAGGACGAGACCAAATACTCTTTTTACTAAAGTCGGCGTAAAGTTATTCAGACGTGTTGAAGCTACACATATTCAGACTTCATCATAACAAAAAAAATATGGCAAATCATCAGATACGCAAAAGAAGACAATTAAAACTTTTACATTCTACACAACTTATAAAAATTTTGTCCTCGAAATTAAAACTATGCCACGATAGAATGTCAATGATGGTATAAGATATAAATCAACAAAGTAAATTCATACCTTGGTCTGCGAATAGGTTCGGGAAACGCTTGTGCATATCATCCTCGTGCTCCCAGGTTGACTCTTCTGGCGCGCCATGCCTCCATGCTACACGAACCAAGGGAATAGACTGGTTCCTCAACACTTTCTCTTGACGATCAAGGATTCCCATGGGTTGCTCTTGGTATGACAAGCTTGGCCCAATGGTGATCTCCGAATGGTCGAGAACATGACTGTTGTCTGCCACATATCGTCTGAGCTGCGACTCATGGAATACATCATGTACTCCTTCAAGTGAAGGTGGTAGCGCAAGTCGATATGCCACTTCTCCAACTCTCTCGAGCACGTCAAATGGTCCAATATATCTTGGACTCAACTTGTTGCGCCCTCCAAATCGAATGGTGCCTTTGGTAGGTGATATCCTCAAGAAGACATGGTCGCCCTCTTTGAACTCCTAGGGACGACGATGAAGGTCTGCCCACTGCTTCTGCCTGTCTTGTGCTGCTCGTAAGTGTCCTTGAATCTTCTTAATTGTCTCTACGGTGTTGACCACCAACTCTGGTCCCAGAATCTGACATTCTCCCACATCACTCTAACATACAGGAGACCTACATTTTCTTCCATATAATGCTTCAAACGGAGCCATCTGAATACTCGCTTGATAGCTATTGTTGTAAGAAAACTTCACAAAATGTAGGTGGTCCTCCCATGATCCTTCGAAGTCTAACATGCAAGCCCTCAACATATCATCCAATGTCTTAATAGTATGCTCTGACTACCCATCTATCTGCGGGTGGTAAGATGTACTGAACTTTAGACGAGTTCCAAGACTCTCTTGCATGCTCCTCCAAAAGTGCGATGTAAAGCGCGAATCTCTGTCTGATTCAATACTGACTGGTATGTCGTGCAATCTCATGATCTGTCTCATATATAAGTCAGCTAAAGCTTTTGTAGACTGGCCAACTCTAAAAGGTAAGAAATGGGCTGAATTGGTGAGTCGGTCCACTATTACCCACACTACATCTCTTCCATTTGGACTTTTGAGAAAACCCGTGACGAAGTCCATAGTGATGTGCTCCCACTTCCACTCTGGAATCAAAAGTGGTAACAATAATCCTGCTGTCCTCTGGTGCTATGCCTTTACTTGCTGACATACCAGACATTTAGCTACAAAGCGAGCTATTTCTCTCTTCATTCCATGCCACCAAAAGTGCTGGCGTAAGTCGCGATACATCTTGGTGCCTCCAGGATGAATAGAATAAATCAAACTATTAGGTTCTGTCATCAGCTCCTGTCGAATCTCTTTATTTGGAACATAAAGACGATCACCACATCGTAATGTCCCATCCTCATGAATGCACAATCCTGTCTGCTCTCCGGCCTCTGTCATTTCCTTCAGTCTCCTGAATCAGGCGTCTGTAGGCGAAGCTGCCTTAATCCTCTCTACTAATGATGATTGTACTTGTAAGTTGGCTAGTGTTCCATCTGCTCCGGGTAATATCACTTCAATGCCAAGCTCTTGCAAGTCCTCCAATAGTTCCTTCTGTGCTGTCAAGAAGTAAGTTGCTGGTTTTTGGCTTAACGCGTCTGCTACAACGTTAGCCTTGCCTGGATGATAATGTAGCTCTATCTTGAAATCTTTCATCAACTCGAGGCATCAACGTTGCCTCATATTTAACTCCTTCTGAGTGAAGACGTACTTAAGGCTTTTGTGGTCTGTATAGATCTTCACTCGTTCTCCATATAAGTAATGTCTCAATAGCTTCAGAGCAAATACAACGGCTGCAAGTTCCAAGTCATGAGTTGGATAATTCTTCTCATGTACTCGTAACTACCTAGATGCATATGCAATCACCTTGCCATGCTGCATCAATACACATCCCAAGCCTTTCCCTGATGCGTCACTGTAGATCACATAACCTCCTGATCCTGACGGAATAGTCAATACTGGTGCGGTAGTCAGTCGCTTCTTCAACTCCTCATAGGCAGCTTGACACTCGTCGGTCTATATAAATTCTTGATCCTTATAAGTCAAACGAGTCATAGGTGTTGCTATCCTTGAGAAGTCCTCCACGAACCATCGATAATATCCCGCAAGTCCAAGGAAACTCCTCACCTCTGCTGCTGATTTAGGAACAGGCCATGTCTCAACTGCTGAGATCTTCTCTGGATCAACAGAAATACCATCTCCTGTAATAACATACCCAAGAAATGAGACTTTGTCCAAGAAGAACTCATATTTGCTGAGCTTTGTATATAACTGCTCTCTCCTCAAAGTCTCTAGAACAATCCGCAGGTGCTTCTCGTGCTCCTCGTAGCTCTTCGAATAGACAAGTATATCATCTATGAAGATGACCACGAACTGGTCCAAGTACTGGTGGAAGACGCAATTCATCAAGTCCATGAAGATCCTTGGAGCATTGGTCAATCCAAATGGCATGACCAAAAACTCATAGTGCCCATATCTGGTTCTGAATGCGATCTTTGGAATGTCCTGCTTTTGTACCTTTACCTGGTAATATCCCGATCTCAAATCTATCTTCGAGAACACCTTGTCTCCACTGAGTTAATCAAATAGGTCATCAATGCGTGGCAATGGATATTTGTTCTTCACAGTCACTACGTTCAAGGCTCTGTAGTCAATGCACATACGCACTGATCCGTCCTTCTTTGGTACAAACAACACTGCTACTCCCCAGGGTGATGCATTCGGTCGGATGAAACCTTCCTCCTCTAGTTCTTTCAACTGTGCCTTCAGCTCATCCATCTCCTTCTTCACCAGTCTATAAACATGTGACGCTATAGGTGTTGCTCCTGGTGCTAATTCAATTGAAAACTCTACGTCTCTGTCTGGGGGTAGTCCTGGCAAATCCTCTGGAAAGACGTCTAAAAATTCTAAAATAATAGGATGATAGACAACATCATCCATTGTGAGCTGCATACCATCAAGGATTTCTATGGATCCTCTTGCAAACTCAAGTTCAGGCTGGCCTGGTACCTTGAAAAGAATGCTTCCTCTAAAGTAATCGAAATAAGCGTGGTACTTGCTTAGCCAGTCCATTCCAAGCACAATATCAAAAGATGGCATAGGAAGGACTAAGAGTTGGGCGTTCATCTCTCTGCCACGTATCACTATAGGGCCCGATCTATAAATTCGGCTAACTTGTACAACTCCTCCTCCGGTAAGAATTCTAACACAACTAGATAAATGTGTAGAAGCAATATTGTGTTTGGCAATAAAACTAGATAATATGAATGAGTGCGTGGCTCCCGTATCAAACAATGTCACAGTAGGAAAAGTAAAAGCAAGAGTAATACTTGCTATGACATCCACCTCATGATCCATGTCATCTACCTCCAATGCAAAAGCTCGTCCGTTCCTCTGTGGCTGTCCATGTCCGGTCCTCATATACTGATCCTCCTGGGTAGGTAGCGGTGGTCCTCTCTGAAATCCTCCTGCTGCCGGGGGTCGAGGTGCTCCCGGTCCAGTCATCTGCTGGGCTGGCTTCGGTGCTGGAAGCGCTAGCCTCTGAACTGGTGGTGGGAGTGTCGATGCCTACATTGGGCAGTCTCTCGCCAGGTGCTGTCCGGAACCATATCTCATACACTGACCCAAGCAAGTCCGACAATCTCTTGAAATATGTCCGTGTTTCCCACAATAATTGCAGTAGGGCTTCTTCGGATTCTGGTACGGTGCTGCTCGGTGTTGGTACTGTTGTTGCTGGGCTAAAGGACGTCTGATAGGTCCTCCTTATTATATCCTGGCTGGTCCCTGCTGTATCCTTGCTGATCCTTGTTGTGCCCTCACCTGATCTCCCTTTTCTCTGCTAATGGTTTCTTGCAATCTGGCTTCTGTCAGTAGTTCAGCATAAGAGATCCAGGACTGCGAGCTTGTATAATGTTGTAGCTCCTGGGTCAGTCCTCGATGGAACCTCTTAGCCTTGGCCAAGTCATCTGGTATCAGGGCAGCGCTATATTTGATGAGTCGACTAAACTCGGCATCATACTCGTCTACTGTTCGATTCCCCTGCTCCAAGTAAAGAAACTGATCGTACAATGTATCTCTGACGGTGTCCGGGAAGTACTTTCTCTCGAAGCACTCCAAGAATTGTTCCCAAGTCTGGTATGTACCCAACTGGCGCTCCATGGATTCCCACCAGTGATGAGCATTACCATCTAGAAGCGTCCGTATACCCGTCATCCATAGGTTCGTAGGTAACTGTGATGCCTCCAAAAGCTTCTGTGTGTGAGTGATCCAGTTGGTAGTCTCCTCCGGGCTCTCAGTGCCCTTGTGCGGTCTCAGACCCATCTGAATAAAGTCCTTTACTGATCCAACTCTAGCTCGAGTTACTGGAGCTAGTGCTTGAGTTGGTACAGTAGCCTGTGCAGCCATCCTCTCAAGTGCTGCCAAAAATTCTTGCCTCTGCTCGGCTGCCTGTTGCCTCTGTTCCTGCATCATCATCTGGAAGAATTGGAACAGCTGCGCTTGGCCATATTGCGATACTGGGAAAGCTGGAAGGTTTCTAATAGGTGAAGCGGGAAGATCAGATGGAATTGGAGTGTGAGTCTGTCCATCTAGTCCCGGAAGCCTAGGAATCGTTGGGGTCCCTCCTTGAGTCTGACCATTGACTCCAGAAGTTGTGTCGCCATCGGCGGCAGTACATCCATTTTGCATGTCCATCTCTCTGCAGGTGTTTTACGAAACGATTAGAAAAAGTACAGAAATCAAACAGGATGCAAGTATTAAATAGGAAGGATAAGTTTCAGTCAAACGTGGATGAGATCCTTATACTCTATTCCTATACGCAGGCTTGTTCGGTACAATTACGTAACCGAGACAATATATTCTGGACCTGCATGGGCTACCACAAAAATATGTCACACCCCAGTCCCAAAATACGTAGGACTAGGAATACGTAACACGCCAGCCGTATGTATACGAACTCCAATATATGGAAACCATATACACACGTACGCGGTACATGAATATCCAATCCACAGTGGTAATATTCTGTCACAACAACTCACACGTAAATCTATATCTCATCTACAACACAATAAATAAATGGAAATAAATAGCGGAATAATAATAGAATATAAAATAAGCAGTCTCAAAGTATGATAGTCGGATGGAAACAAATCCACTGCAAATCGACTATACCAAAACTACTAAAGAGAGAAGAGAATAAACTCTAATATCAGAATAAATGTCTCGAAAAAGAATAGCAACTAGAATCTCTAAACAGCTGCAATGAATCACATATAATCCGAAGGTAAGACTTCCTCAGTCTGATAGGTAGCGGCAGGTCTAGGTCCATACTCCTGCGGGTACTCCTGCTCATCTATATCTGGAAAGGGACTAGGTCCTCAGAGGGACGTAACAAGATACATATAAACATGGCAATAAAGTACTAAAATGTAAACATCCAATGGGGTCGCCTAACCTTCTAAGTGAATACAGTTGAGAACAACTTTCCACCAAGTGGGCTATCTGGCTAAAAATGGGATTGGCATGGTTCTCTTGGAGATCCAGGGGCCTACAAAGCATGTAGTCTTTTGAACGGCAGAGGCCGCATGATAATATATAATATATAGTGGTCATCATGACCGCGCATCTCTGGCGGAGCGTACGGGTGACAAGGGAAAAGTGCAAAGAAGCCCAAATGCCTTACTTGTTGTTCTCCCCACCCAATTCTCTAAGCATGTCATGTTCATGACACGATAATACCTCTAATAACTGCCAGGTCTACTAGCATACAAAGTTTTTATTGGCAGTTATCCCTATCCGTCGCACGACCTATACGTACCAGTGGCCAACCGAGTACTCAAGTCCGTGTCCTACATGTGACTCACACTCGTGTAAGAATAGTGTCATGGCCAATGAAACATAAATGCCTCATGAAGATGGGGTAGTCTCATAAAGTAGCTCCAATGCATATATATAAATAAAAATATAGTACGACGATACCGTCGTTGCACCCAAGTTTCCTCGGACGTGCAATTTATATAACAGTTAAAATAAATAACCTAAAATAAGCAGAAATAAACATACATGTCTCATATGGAATGTAAATACAGTACAATAGCAAAGTATACTTGCCTGGCAAGAAATCTGAAAAGTGTACGCGCCCAAATGTCAATGACGCAAAATTTGGAACTAAGGCCTCCGAAGAAACGTCTCCGGATGCTAAAATAGACATCACCAATATTTCCGAAATGAGCAAAATAGCTAAAAAGTACTTCCCTTTCGTCCAATTTGGACACAGGGACAAAACGGTAATTTTGGATAAAAGTGGGGTCCACGTATGGCCCACTTTGCACCAAAAAATGTACCAAGGGTAACAGTCTCTAAATGGGACAAATTATTGGTCAAACAAACTCTAGATGCCAATACGAACCCAACGGTATGTCCAAATGTGGATTTTGATGGGCCGAACACAATTTCGTCCAAAAAGTCAACCGTGGGGCCCACCAATTGGCGACTTGGTCAACTATCTCAGAATTGCATGAAAATTGGGTCACAAGACCAGCGCGTTACCACGAGGCCAGTGGTGTAAGTTTTGTCGCAATCTGACGAGCGTGCACAAAATGCGCGCGACTTTCGCAAAAGTTATGACATGGGATTTGTCCACAGATACGGGCTGATTCCGGTACGCACACGTGTATGAATCAGTTTCCACGAACTCTCACATGTCCGGTTATGCTGCGCGTACTGTTTGGTATACTTGGTACATGGCGGGGTGGTCCCGTTTGGCATGGCGCGCTCCGTTTCACAACTTTTAGAAATCAGGAAAAATATATTTTCAGGGTTTTCCAAAGAATTTAATTCTACCTACAGCAGTTAATAATCTAGGATTATTTAACAAAAATTAAACTAGGTCAAGTGTTCTACTCATACCAAAAAGAATTATCGAATTCGGATCTCTGTGGTGGGAGATACGAATCCGGGAACATAGGTGATCACTGCAGTTTTTTGTGATCCCAAAAATTGGCCTTTTTTCTGCCAACTTTGGCGCTATTTTCACCTATGGTTACACGTTGTTCGAGGTCTACTATCACACAGATATTGAAGAGGGTTAAGGGATGAGCGTACCGGTGAAGACGGGGTGGCATTTGGTTGAGCGAGGCGATTGGAAACAACTCTGGAACACAGGTACCTCACTGTTGAATTCTGCAATATGCGGGGTGCGCGGGGTCGCGTTCGTCGGGATTGGCTTGGACGGCCTGACACGGTTCTCCGACTACGGTGGTGGCGCTCCTTAAGTCTAGATAGAAAGAGGAAGAGTTTGGATGGTCTAGGTTTAGGGTTTTGATTAAAATAAGTTAATATATATATATATATGAAAGGGAGAGAGGGTTGGTTTTATTCGTTCGCGGGGTGTATTGGCTTACGTTTGCCATTTGCTAACAGAGGGGGGCGTTTGGTTTTGGGTTGCTGTGAGCAAAACCAGCGGGTGGCTGGGCTCACATGCATGGGTAGGTAGTAGTTTTTGCTTTGTTGTTGAAAAGGGTAGGTGGGTTAAGGATCCATTAGGGATCCAATAGGAATAGTTTTTTTTAATGGTTTTTTTCCTTTTCTTTTCTTTTCTTACTCTTTTTCTTTTATATTTCTTTATATATATATATATATATACTCATAAAAAATCTAGAATTATACTAATGCGTACCATTAAGCTAGCAACTGCCCAAAGGGTCTCCTACATGGAATAAATTCGAAAAAATTCCTAATGGCTCCATAAATCCCCTAAGTGCACCAACACCTAAAATAAAAATTAATAAAAATATATTTCTCCTAATTAGACACTAACTACTACAATTAAATTAATAATTAATAATTAAAAGGCATATACGGTTTTTAGGATAGGGGTTTTACACTATATTAGCTAGTGCAACCTAGTTTAGCAAGGTATGTCTAGTATGAACCTAGAATCAAGGTATTGACCTAGTATGGCCTAGTTTAACTTAGTTTGACCTAGAAATGACTTGGAAGACCTAGTTTCAGGCTAGTATGGCATGTTTATAATTCTAAAACCATGTTTTGACTTGATATTTCATATTTAGGTCCTTGATTCACTAATACGAATACTTTTGACATTTTATACCAGATTTTAAGCGAGTACATTCTTGGATTGTTTTTATTATTTGATTATTACTATAATACAAGTATTTAGAAATATTTTACTTGATTTTTGATACGATGGTACACGGGCTAGTGCACATATTGATCTTTAGTCATGAGATGATATTTCTTATTTCATTGTTCCTCGTATTCTCGTATGGTTATTAGACAATGTTTATCATTAGACAATTTCTTGAGCACCTTACATTGTAACATGTTATGGTTGGATCCATTATACTAGTCAGAGAGGGAAAAGTGCTACCTAAGATATGTGATCAAAGCCTAGTCAATGTTCAACGTTCAATGTTCAATATTTAAGTTAGACAATATTTATCCATGTTTAAGTAGACAATGTTGAACGCAAGCCGATCACATATTTAACTAGTATTTTAAACACTTAGTGTTGTTGTAGTTCCTCTCTCTATTCTATTTTATTGCCTTTATTCTATTTTATTGTGATCAGTTTATAGCATATTGGTCAAGATTATCTATCTTTTTACAGTAATATAATATTGTTTATTGCTTCTCGTCTTGTATTACATTCTCTATTTCTGTTTATAGTCATTATCAATTAACTTGGAACTGCTATTGGGTTATACTTCGCTCTAATTCTGACTGGATATATTTTTTAGACAATTACTTGGAGGACTTATGTCCAACACATTACAGACCGCAGGATGTAGATGCTCTGGCTTTGGACCCTTTAGTTCAGAAGTGATTACTGAGAGGCCTAACCGGTATCACTAGTTATTTTAGTTACCTTTATTCAGTACTGGATTTGTTTCCAACATATTAGAATTTTGGGATGCATTATTATTACTCCTAGACTTATTTAGATTAATGTTGATATTGAGGATTATCTAGTCATGATTCGTGACTTCTTTGTTTTATCATTTCGTACCATTTATCCTCCTCTAGTTTTATTGTAATTGAGTATTAATTTTTATATCATTATTATATTGTCCTCTATTTTGGCGTTGAGATATCATTGACAGGTTTAGTTTATATTATTTTGTGAGATTTATAGTTAGTATTATAGATATAGATAGTATTATACCGCTGATGCTGCAACGTAGGCTGGATGTACCTACGTACTTGTAATATGGGTCGGGTTGTGTCTCATTTTTCTAATTCTCGATTCTAACACACAACTAACTAAACTAATCAATTCTTTAGTGTTTTGAATTGTTATTAATTCTTGAATACCACTGAATTCCTTTGATTACTAACTATGTTATTAATATCATTTATTAAAAACTTATTAGTTTAACTACTTAGCAACTAATTACTCCTATCCTTCCTAATGACTGGCTCTGACCCATACTCATTGTTAGAGCTTGATCCCTTGGTACAGTTACTGATCTGATTACCAATATGAATACCATAGAGTCAATGCAATAAATTAAGTTCAAATAAGAGTTTAGGCTACTTGGTGACCGTTAGTTTAACAATACTAAACTAAACTTATGTTCCGTTATCCAAAATTCTCGCATACTCTATCAATTGAATTTCAATCTTGAACTCGAATTCTGCTTACACATTCGACCACAGAGATTACTCTGTTCCTATTCGTCCATTGAACCTGGACATAGAGTTCATATACAATCTTGTGTCAAGACAAAGGGCATGTTATCAGTGTTTCAATAAAGAATATAAGTTTCAGTGTCGTATCCGACACAAACACTAGTGTCATGAACTCAAGACTACACGTAAGTCTAAAAAATAGAAGACAAACCTCGTCCCCGTGTCATATTGAATACGGACACAAGACCTGAGAATTAGTGTCGGGTTTAGAAAGATATCTGCACAGTGTCCGACTTGAACGATCGAAAGTATCAAACCTCCTTAGAGACAATTAGTCGAATACCTGGCATTCAAAAAACAGAGGACAAGATTTTGAGTTATATCCAAGATTTCCTAATAGAAATTGAAAGAATTGATCAATCGAGATTGAAATACTTCAAAAACTGAATCAAGAATCATTAGATCCAGCTTGGCATAATCAAGAAGCTGATCAAGATCAAGAATAGAGTATAATCCATGGAATTTGATCAAACAGGGAAACCCGATCAAGAACAGAGTAATGTGTTCTTCGACCCGAACTTGATCAATGGAAACTCAAGTTCGAGTCGATGAACCAACATTCTGATCGAACGATGCTATCAAGATCGAAACCATCCCAAAATAAATTTAAATGAGGAAATGAAACAAAAAATAGAGAAGTGAATAACGCTCTTACAGTATATATATTAGCCTATACATATAGCTAGGTATATATCTATGTTCAAATAGTTAGCTAGAGGGGTAGTTAGTGAGGGTTTAAAGAGGTATCTCAATACCTTGAGATATCCAAGGTATTGAGTTCCGAGCAGGATTTTTGAGCAATTGCCTAGGGATAAGTTTAGAGATGGGTTTTTATGTATTGGTATATATATTTACGCGTGCTAGCATAGGTTTTAGTGGGTTTAGGTGGGGTACGTAGCCTAGGTCGAGGTATCGGATACCGAGGGTATCTCGGTATCTCGAGGAGGCGAGTTTGAGGGTTTACTAGCTTAATGAGCTAGTTTTGACCTAAAATTTTATAGGCACCCTAGTTTGACCTAGTGTTGACCATAATTGCCCTCGTTGACCGTAAAAGTCAACGTTTGACCTAGTTTTGACCTAGAGTTGACTTTTTGGACCCCGGGTTGACTTTTTGACCCGAATTTCACCGGTTTGACCCGTTCGACCTAGAATAACCCTAGAACCCTATTTTTAATTATTTTATATCAGTTTAAATCCATAGAACCTTGTTTAATTCTGCTTTTCATAATAGGTTCTTGCGACGCCGGTCCGGATCTCGATCCTCATCAGTTGCTCAGGACGTCAGGCGAGTACCTACCTCTGATAGTTTCCATTTCATGATAGCATTTATATCACCTGTTCTAGAACTGTAAAACTTGATTCTGACACATTGTTTCATGAGCTGGTACTAGTGGATCCCATCATGAGATGCTATCCCCCTTACCGTATTCAGTTGGTACTCTATCACGTGTATTTCATCATGTGCTTCGGGTATTGATTCTCATGTGCTATCATGTGCTTCTTGTGCTCTCGCCTTCATGTGTGCGAGCTCTTTATCATGTACGTAGTGTGTTGTGGTTGGATCTAAGAGTATTAGTGGGGGAGGGGAGTAGGAGTTGGTTATGTGATCAAAGCCAAACAGTATTCATGTGTATGTCGGTTATGCAACTCACGCATAACGGAGTTATCGTAGTTTATTCATGTACAACCTAAACCGATCACATAACGAACTTGTGCTCAAGGCACTTAGCTAGTATTCATGTTTTCTCACATGCAGTTACTTCTCCACTACTTGTATTGTTCTCCAGTTTATATTGCAGCTACTTTATCTGCTCCATCATGTATTTATTTACCTGTGCATCTTGTATACTTTTCTATTGCTAGTCATATACACCTTACCATATATTTGGAGTTGCTTTCAGAGTTATGTACTTCGCTCCAGTCCTGACTGAGCATATTTTTTCCAGAGGATCCTAAGGATTTCTGCCCGATATTCTACGGGCCAGGTGTCGAGGAGTGTTGCGACCCCGAGACTGAGGAGGAGCCCGTCAAGGAGACGCCTTTAGCGCCCTAGTTAGCTAGGTGGGTTTTCCTGGGTTATTCCCAGTTGCTATTTTGGATGATTGTACTTATTATTTTGCTGCTGTGAGATATTGTATATTTGGATATTTTATTGCTCTCTTTGGTTCTTGTTTCTTTGTGATATCACGGCCAATGAACCTAATGATGCTACATGATAATGGGGTAGTCTCATAAACAAGGTTAATGCAAATACATAAATAAAAATATATCGCAATGTCACCATCGCGCGTATTTTATATAACAGTTAAAATATATGAACTAAAGACAGAAAATAAATATGCATGCAATCATATGGAATAAGAATAACAGTACAATGGCAAGGTATACTTGCCTGGCAAGAAAGCTGCGATGTACCAATAACCTACTCCAGGAGTCAAACAGAATAAATCCAACCTCCTATGTACATATAATATAATATAATATAATTATTAGTCATTACACTAGTGCATACACAACAATATTTATACTGAACTCAGGGGGTACACTAGGGGTAACACTAGTCATCTAACACGGTCAATTACGCGTTGAATTATGCGGGTGTCGGGTCTTTAAGTACTGTACACAATAATTCAGTCAACTAACACGGTTTCGCCAGTACGTCGGTGTACACAAGGCAGACACCAACATTGTTCTTAGGGTCAACAGGGTCATGGGTAAATACGGGACAGTCCAGGGTGTCCTAGGGTCGTATAGTCCAAATATATATAGTCATAATTATAAATTAGTATTTACTTAATTAGGCATTACATATATATATCCATATAGTTATATAATAATATAACCAATAATTTATTTACATACCTATTTGAATATTTATACATATTAAATATGTACATAAATATATACCAATTAATAATACGTTAAGGATTAACTTAATATACATATACTAGATTGAACAGTATATGCGTACGCGTACGTATGCGTATACTAGTTGGGTTTACTAACTCGGGGTCCGACATCAGCTAACAGTGGTAACGAAATGCTACTGTCCTACTGGAACACACACAAACACACATAAAAGGGGAAGACAAACAGGTTCATACCTCAGAATACGTGTACGGATACGACAGTGGGGTTGACGATGATGACGACGAGGGTGATGATGATGAGGACGATGATGGGTTGATGGTTTAACGGTGAAGATGATGATGATAAAGATTATGAGATGATGATGATTGTGGGCTAGTGATGGTGATGATGACGACTGTCTACGACGATGGTGTCGATGACGATGACGAGGTGACGATGAAGTGATGATGATGATAAGGACGATGTTGATGACGGCGGGGATGACAATGTGGATGCTAGCAATTGCGAGGATGATGATGTAAGTGATGGTGATGATGTTTATGTTGATGGTGGTAGTGTTGATGAAATTTCATGGTGAAGATGAGTGTTGGTAGTGGCTGCTGCACTCCGGCCAGGAGTCCGGCCATGGGGGAGGAGCTCAGGCCGAGGTCAGGGCTGGGGGACAGGTGGCTCGTGGCTGATGGGTCGAGGGGGAGAGGCAGGAGGAGAAGTCGAGTATTCTCAGGTGGGGGAATCAATGTGGCAGCAGAGGTGATCAGTTTCAGGTGGCTGGCTACACGTCGTCCGGTGGTGGAGTGGCCGGAAAGGTGCTGCTCTATCGGGGACTAGGCAGGCGGAGGAGGTGAGGGTGCTGGAGGTTGGTCGGGAGGAGAAGTCGAGCGGGGAAGGAAGGGTGGTGTGCAGAGGCGGGGGAGGTCAGGCTCCGGCGAGTCGAGCTTGGCTGGAGGAAGGAGACGGGGATGAGTGGTGGTCGGGGTATGGCTCTCAGACGAGGGGAGGAGGAGAATGGCTCGGGTGGTGGTTCGTGCTGGTGGTGTTGCGCTGTCTCCGGCGTTCAGTCGGCACCGGCGGTTTAGGCGACGTTGGAGGTCGTGGTCGTGGCGTCGACTGGCGAGTGCAGCACCGCGGCGGGAAGGGAGGATCGGTGAGGCAGGGTTGCTCGTTGAGGCGGCTGGGGTGTCGGGTTCCGGCGATGGCCTAGACAGGGATGAGGGTGGAAGAGGTAGATGAATGAGAGGAGATGGTTTGGATCTGGTCCGGCGGCGGGGGCAGCTCCGGCCGGCGTTTGGCAGCGGAGGGGGAAGGTCCTGTACAGGGATGGGGATGAGATGAGTTTTGGCTATGGTTAGCTTGATTTAGGTTTTTGTGGAAATTTAAGGGAAAAGAGATATTTATACATGTAAGGGAGTGGGTTTAACCTAGGAAAATTGACCTTGGTCAACATCCTTTTGGGTTGGGCCTTGGTCTACAATCCTTGAGGTGGGTCTTGGCCTCACATGTGGATGTTGGGGCTGTAAATTATAATTATTTAATTGTAAGGGTAGGTTTAATATAGGTGGCGATGTGCGCGCGTTGTACATCCCAAAAAATTACGGAAAAAATCTACGTGAAGGGAAAATTGGGTTTCTTCACGTTTTGTCCAACGGTGGGGACACCTCAATGCGTTTTTGCATGATAGCCCCCCAACAATTGGAAAATTGCACAAAGGCGAAAAATTGGATTTAATTAATTAAATCGACGCGCACGATATTCTAGAATTAATTAGGAATACATGGGATTAAATTTAGGCGGGCCACAATTGTCAGGGGCATAGAGGGGACAGTGTAGAATATTAATAAAATTCGGTTTACACAAAACGGTCAAGATTGTGTCCCCAATTTCGATTGGGACGCACAAGGGTACAAAATTGGAATTTATATCGAATTAAGAAATAACGTCCGCGATGTTTATTGTGCGGCTAAAATATAGCATCAGAGAGCAATATTATAAGTTGTACAAGGGTCAGAATAGTAGGCGGACATATCTAGGATGAGATCGTGAAGTTTGTAGATAGGCAATGGCTAGTGAGGTACTCCAATTACCGAAGCAACGGTAAGGTGCGCTACACGATATTTAATTATTGCATAATTAAATAAAAGCCGTGTTCTAATTCTAATTGGTTCAAGCTAGCCCTAATTTTACTATCTAAGCAAATTAGGCCTAATTTTGGGTGAGAGGGTTTACACACAGAGTATTAGATCATGTAACAACAACATAAGAGTGCATCCGCAGTAGCAGGACATTAAGGGGAAACTCGAGTTATGGGCAGGGGGTGAGTTATGGGCAGCGGGTGAGTTATGGGAGAAAGGGTTTAGTTGTAGGTATATAAAATATATATGTGGGTGTAAGTATGAGGGATGGCGTAGAGGTATCTTAGAGTGTGTGGTATCTAGTACCATATATAGGCTATGATACCAAGTATCAAGGCAATTGATATGAACCAAAGTACTAGGAATGGTCAAGGGGGTAAGGTAAATTGGTTAAGTAATAAGCTTAGTAAGGTATTGGATATAGTTAGGATATCAAGTTATTGAATTATATTAGTGTCTATATATAATATGTGATATCAAACATAGTGTATTAGCCAGTATCATATAGTATTATCTAGTATAACTTGTTTTAGCTAGTTAATGACTAGTATGACCTAGGAATGATCATATAACAAATAGTTTACTTTTGTAATCACCCTAGAAGCTAGTTATGGACCTAAAAATCTAGATAACACCTAATTTGACCTAGTTTAGCTAGTGTGATCTAGTAATGGCCTAGAAAATTATATTTAGTGCATTTTAGCTCGTTTATCACTTCATTACACCCAATTGACATGATATTATATATATAGGTCTTTGTGATACCAGCTTGAGCACTGAGTTACACCATTTGCTCAGGACCAGAGGTGAGTATATTCTCTGACAGTTTTTTATTTATGATATCTTTTATGTTTCTTATATTTAGTGTAAATATTCTTTACTTCTTGACACATGATTTCACGGATTGGTATTTTTTGGATCCCGTTATGAGATATTATTTCTGATAGTTCCTGGTGTATCCTGTATATGCTCTGTTGCTCTTGTACTTGTATGGACACTGATTCCTTGGGAGACTAGTTAGCTTCTTAGAGAATTCGTTGTCGTAACGTGTCATAGTTGGATCCACTATACCAGTCGGGGGTTGCAGAGTGTTAGTTAGATATATGATCATATCCATCCTGAACGAGTATTCATGTACAAGTACCTTGTTAGTGTTAATCATACACTTCACATATGATTATCCAGGCCATGATTCCTGTATAAGTTTCTAAGTCGATCGCATGTTGAAACTAGTACTCACTCATTTAGTTAGTTATATTTTCTAAATCTTATATATGATGCTCATCTCTCTTGTACTATTTATAGCATTTTCATATTCCTTATATTTCCTGCTCATGCCCTATTTATCTTGTATATTCTCTCTATTTACTGTTACATAGTCTTTATCATTTATTTGGAACTGTTGTTAGAGGTATACTTTGCTCCAATCCTGACTAAAAATATTTTTCGGATCATTTAGATGACTGGTATCCTACACACTATGGACCTCAGGAACTAGTGGGTGTAGAATTAGAGACGGTGCCTCAGGAGGAGCCGATACCGAGAGATGATCAGATAATTGCAGATATTTAGATTATTAGATTGGTTATGTCTCAGTTTAGACATTTTGGCATGTATTATATTTGTGACTATTGACTTGGATATGAGTTATATTTGTGACTTGTGATTCTATTTCTTCTATTCTGTATGGTGCCATATCTTCCTCTAGTTTTATATTGTGATATATCGATAACCTTTATCATATTATCATATTGTTCCTCCATTCGAAGTTAAGATATCATGACAGGTACATTATATATTGTGTGAGATATTTAGATAGTATTGATGACCTAGACAGTGTTTTACCGCCGATGTTGCGGCGTAAGCTAGATGCATCCACGTACTCGTGCCCCTATACCAGATGCGGGTCGTAACAGTGCTCGAACACCCCTCAACCGATACACCAAGCCCCTAATACCTGGAATCAATAATCCACAACCTCTTCAAGTTCTAATATGCACACACACACATGCAATTATATATATATATAAACACACGTAAATAATCACACTAATATTTATACTAACACTCACACACTCTATTGTAGGCATTATGTCAAACATATGGTGTACCCAAGGGTATCACACCATGGTACACTAGGATATACCCTCACCAAAGATACAAAAACCCCCTAATATTATATATATAATTTATGATATATAATAATTAGAATGACAAAAATTAATGCTATTAAAAGAAAATTAGCCTATAGAAACACAATACATGGGAAAATATATAATCAACACTCATGTATCATAGAGTAACATCATACAGACTTTTCGTATCCATTTATGGACACAAAAACCCTCTCAAACAACCAATTTATGCACAAATAATCTAAATTGACCAAGCGACAAACACTTGGTGCACCAATCTCAGATTTACCCTAAATTGGACACAAAACTCACTGTAGAAGTCACAATAGGGGTCCTATGAACATAATTCTTCTTCTTATGGGTAGTCCTTAGCTATGGAAGGGTTCCTAATGGTAAAATGTAAGAACCTTGCATTATAGTCTAAATTATTAGGAAAATAGGAATTATACCTATTGGAAGATGGATTCCCAATAAAAATCCAATATGACACAATTTGAATACAAGCTCCTAGCCAAACTCCTTCTTCTCCAATGTTCCTTATAATCCAAGCTTCTAGGCTCCTTAAATAATGAATATGGAAGGGATTGAGAGTAATTTGGTTAAATTTGATGGAGGAATAAATTAATTTGGAGAAGAATACCAATTTGGAAAGAATAGGATAAATAATAATAAGGAGAGAGAATCTCCTCCTCTAATATAAGGCCGGCCCCCTTCTCTTTAGGATTAGGGTTAGGTTGTAATGTCCAATGTTCCCCTCTAGATTATCATGACAAGATATTTAATTAAGGGAATTAATTATGGGGAAACTTCAAATCTAATAAAAGAATATTCCATTCACTCTCCAAAATCTAATGAGTCAAACCAGGACTAACTATTGGTCATACTAATGGGTCGTGACAAGTCTATTTGGGTTTACTTACGTTCACTAACAATTAGTCTAACTAATGGTTAACAACTAATACATTCAACTATAACAAATATTTATATATATACAAAAATACACATTTATGAAAATAAAATATAATAATAATAATATATAAAATTACAAAAATACTCCTATTCAGAAAAATGGGAGTTACAAGACAAGAGAAAATTTATTGGATGGAACATAATAAAATATTATGTTATCTAGGTGGACGAGAGCAAATACAGCTTTGGACCGGAGGCAAGTACTCCATACAATATTTTTTTCCATTTTTGTATTTCGTGATTTATTGCAAGTTTCTATACGGTAATTGTACTTCAATTTGATTGCTTTTCCATTACAAGTTCATCCTTAATTTCTAGTATTTCGTTATTTCATTGCAAGTTTCTATACATTATTCATCTTGCGATTCTATATACGTTTTATTGCATGTTTCGTGACACAGTAGGACACATGGTGAGTCATGCCATATTTATTGTATCTCGTGTCGTATTTATTGTACCTTGTATCGTGTCCATTGTCATAATATTGTCATCATTATTGGTGTCGGAAGAGGAATACTAAAGTTGCGTATGGATGACCCTATTCACAGTCGTGTCGAGTAGTAGTCGCGCATGACATGAGGTGCGCTAGATTATTTTTGGTTGTCCACCACGACAAAGGTATTCAAATCATGTGTAGATATGATTGTTTCTCTCGTGCATATTGATTCACTATGCTTGTTCTTTATTACTTTCCTGTTTATGTTATTTCATATTTTGCTTCTAGTATTGTGTAGATGTACTTTGCTCCGTCTTGAATGGATAGTTGATACAAATATCAGGAAGATGACACTTGGGATCGGTGGAACTACTTGGAGATTTAGTATAGAGATTTGATGTATATACATTGATGTACTAAATTGTGGATGTATATTATTTTATGATTTACCAGATTTGTCTCTAGACAAGATTTACATGTATCATGTCATACTAGTGGACTGTGGTGATTGTGGTTGTGTGTGTCTGGGTTTGGGTATCACTTCTAGTGTTATGACATTGATTAATTTACAATACGTGGTGATTGATAAGGTATAGACAACTGACTACCACCGACAATGTCATGATCCGCACCCGGAATTTGGACATGAGCCATGGGTACGTCTAGCCTATGTCGTAACATCGATGATAGAACGTTGTCTAGGTCTCAAGACTACTAAACATAACTCACAAAAGAAATCTCAACTCCATAAGGAGGACAATGAATAATGCATTTGATCATTAATTCATAAGATACTCAATCACAATAACTATAGAAAAGTAATTAGCACGATAAGATATAAAATATAAGGAAGTTCTGACATAAGTCTAGCACACAACCCAAATACAACAATAATCTAGAGTCTAGCTATCCCAATAAAAATAGTCTCAACATAATACAATCTAAATCTCAAGTTTAGAACAATTTAATACATAGATAACTAGACCAAGAAGCTGTCTAAACGACTGTGGGTGGTATTTCCTCTAAGAAGAGTGACTCCTCTGGAATCTCTGGTATATAGTCTCTCTCTACTTCTGGGAATAGTGAGTAGGACAGAAATCCTCAAGGTCCTCTGAAAAATATTATCCAGTCAGGATTGGAGTGAAGCACAAATACAAAACAACAGTTTTAATTATATTGACAAAAACTATAAGACAGTGTAAGAAAATACATGATAAAAAAATACTGGAAAAATAAGGAATACTGGAGAGACAAAAAATTAGCAATAGTACTAACTAGCAATGAACAGATATATATGAATGCTAGAAATGAGTGAATTGGAATAAATAATAGAAATTCTAGCTAAGTGTTATGAAATATCAGTTTACTATGTGATCAGCTTGGGACTAGATCAGGCTTGTTATATATGATTGGCTATGAAACATATGAGGTCAGGCTAACCATCTAGTTAGCTATGATACGAGCAATAGTCAGGCTAATCATATATAACAGGCTATGAGGCATGTAAATGGTCAGGCTACACCCAACGTGATATATGGGATAAGCTATGATGCATGTAAAGTGGGATATGATTACATAATCTTGCTAGTATTTCTCCGTCCCCAGCTACCACGATGGATTCCAATCACGACTCCTCATGACGGGTATCTATGATACTAGTCCGTGTATCCACAGTATCAGAATTAAGCATACGCTACAACTAGAATTATAGTAATAATTAACATAATAAAAACTGTCAGAGAATGTACTCGCCTAAAGTCCTGGCCGAGGTGTGTCTCTCGATGCCCAAGCTGGTGTCACACAGACCTATATATGGTATGTTGCATCAATACAAGGTTCAGGAATAAAAATAAGTTAAATTGATGCAATTCTAAGTCAGAAAGTCATTTCTAAGTCAAATCGACTAATTCTAGGTTGCAAGAGTCTAACACTAGGATACTAGGTCAATACGCTATGAAACTAAGCTATACATGATAATCTATGATACTATAAAACACACAAAATACTGTATCTCAAGATACGCAAGTTTTAATATATGAAAATAGTAATTTGTATATATATATAAGTCAATAATTATAGTATCTTAACTAATTAATGCAATTAGGATACCTTGGCCTTGCGCCAATGTGTATCACACTACCTATCTCGATACCCAACCCAATACCTTGGTATCGACCCCTTACCTTGACTTTACCTTAGTATCTCAAGGTAATTCAAAACCTATTGATATAGCTAATATATATATATATATATATATATATATATATATATATATATATATATATATATATATATATATATATATATATATAATCCCAATACTAACTATAGAATATCATATACTATGTACTATAATATATATCAATACTATACACAGATAGTTACATACAGTTACTTAGCTAACTATTTCTCAATCCACTAACTAACAACATATCATATATATACTAGTATACATATCTAACTATCTATCAACATAATCAAGTATAAATAACTAATAATTTATATACTATTAACCAATAACTAATACACTACGCTAGCTATACTAACATAAACCACTACCTAAATAACTAAACAAACTATTAACTAACTACCCATAAACCATATACCTTGATAACTAACTAATACTGAAACTGATAACTAACTGGACTGATTTGACTGAAAACTGATACTGTGTACGATACTGCACAGTTGTTGCTGTCTCGAGCTGATACACTGATACTGTGCAGATACTGATAGCAGTTTGGCGGGCTCGAGGGTTGAAATCTACTTACCTTGTTTGCTGAAATGACACAGTGGTGATACTTGGTACTGAACTAAAACTGTGCTGAACAGCAACTGCACACACTAGCTGTGCAGTCCGAGCCTCCACTGGCAGTGGGTGCACTATACGGGCACTACTCCCTGCCTCCTTGTTGTTAAGCAATGCACCCCGAGCTGCTGCAGCTCAGCTCCTCTCTCCCTACTGTGCACGAGTGCCTGTTCAATGGATACCTCTGCTGCTCACTGTGCAGTGTATATCCTGCTCATTACTACTGCAGTAGTTCCTCTGCAGGACTATGCACAAACTGCATATAATAGTGCTCGAGCTGAATGCCTGAATGGCTGCCTCCCTGTGAATGAATGCTCACAAAAACTGCACTGCTACTGCTCTTCCTCTTGCTGTGCACGAGCAAAGTGCATTGATGGGTGCAATGGCTGCTCACTTGCTTAAGCTCCTTGTCCTCAGTTGTAGTCCAACTGCTCGAGTACTGCCTTCTTGCCACTGTGGTGAACTCTCTCTCACACACACACACATACTCACACACACATAACACACATACATATATACATAGCTCACACACCTATGTATATCCCTCTCTCTCTCTCTCTCTCTCTCTCTCTCTCTCTCTCTATATATATATATATATATATATATATATATATATATATATATACATGTCACTATCCCATTTCCAAGGCAGGATATTTTTTTATTTTAATTTGGTAAAATGTGTATTGAGTATAAATATTTTTATTAATATTTAATTAGATACATATATTTATTTTTATTAGTTATTTTAGGATATTGGCTAGTCTGGACCCATGCCAGACCCTAGTGGACCCTTGTCAGACCCAACCATCACCCTTGTCAGACTTATTTATTGGTTTAGAGTAGTTATTTATATTTTAATTAGTTAGTTAGAGTGATTAGGATTTAGTTAGAATACATTTGGAACCCCAAACCCAAACTCTAATTAGCATCACTTAAGTTGAGGGGTATTTTGGACTTTGTAACCAACTCAAATCCTAACCCTAACCCTATTTTCTACATGGCCGGCCACCCCCCCCCCCCCCCCCACCCCCCTCTTTCCTTTCCATTTTTTTCTTCTTTATTTTCCTTCCTCCATTCTCTTTCTTCACTTCTTCCATTTCCAAGTAAGTTTCTTCACCTTTCCTCTCTTTATTTATTTACTTCCCTCTTTAATGCAAACCCTAACCTTTTATTTTCCTCTAACCTTGGTGTATAGAGCCTAGATTTGGTGTAGAAGCTAGGTTTGGAGGCTTGGTGTGGTGGTTTCAAGGGTTTTTGGAGACTTTGGCCTTGGAATTTCAACTCCCAAGAGGTAAACCCTAACTTTCCTCTTAGTGATTACTTTAATATAGTGTAATTAGTTTTTTAGAACTTTTTTAGACCTTAGGGTTACCCATGGGAGAAAGTTGGAACTTGTTTGGATGTGTTTGGAGACTTTGGCATAGAGTTTTGTGTCAATTTTGGGTTAAATTCGAGATTAGCCCATTTTGGGTGTTGCTCTAGGGTAGACGGACCTAGGTAGACGTGCTTGGGTGTCTTGAGGGTAGGTTCGTGTCCCCGTTCGGACACGCGAGTTCGTATCGTAGAGTTTTGGACGTTTCGGACAATTTGGGGAGTTTTCTTCGACATGGGTTCTACACACATGTAAAATTTTGTCATGGACCTAGAATCGGAGAGTTAGCATTTTTGTGAGATTCTAGACATTGATTATAACTCGTGGATAAATTTTGGGTCAATTCCGATTAGGTTTGACGTACGTTTCGCGAGGTATCGCAAGCCGCACACCAAGTGCTCGTCAAAATGACCAAATGGCTATTTCGATTTGGTTTCTAGGTTTCGGGCTTGTGCGCGGGTTTGTTTTGCCTCGGAGAGTGTGTATTAGGGTTTTCGAGTTTATATATATATATATATATATATATGTGTGTGTGTGTGTGTGTGTGTGTGTGTGTATTTATATGTATTTATATGTATATGGGTGAGTGTGCGTATAGGTGTTGTTGTGGGCGTGTTGGTGTGTGTGTTGGTGTGTAGTGTGTGAGTGTTGAGGATGAGTGTGTTTGACTGTGTATAGGTGTAGGTGTATATATATATGTATATAGATATATATATATATATATATATAGGTATATATATGTATGTGTGTGAGTATATACATATGTATTTATATGTATATTGTTGTGTGCGTGTTTGTGTGTGAGTGTGTAGTGTTTGTGTGTAGTGTGTGTGTTTGTGGTAGTGTGTATGTTTGTGTTTGTTTGTGTGTACTATGTATGTTTGTGTGTAGTGTGTGTGAGTGTTTAGGATGTGTGTAATGTGTGTGTTTGTGGGTAGTATGTGTGTTTATGGTAGTGTGTGTGTGTTTGTGTGTAGTGTGTGTGTGTAGTATGTGTGTTTGTGTGTATGTGTGGTGAGTGTATATATATATATATATATGTGTGTGTGTGTGTGTGTGTGTGTGTATGTGTGTAGTGTGTGTGAGTGATGAGTGAGTGAAGAGGGAAGAGAGGAAGAGAGGAAGAGAGAATGAGTGAGAGAGATCGAGAGAGAGTGAGATAGAGATGAGAGGAAGAGGGAGAGCAGCTGCAGCAGCAGCAGCAGCAGCAGAGCTTAGCAGTAGCAGCAGCAGCAGAGCTTGGCAGTAGCAGTAGCAGCAGCAGAGCTTAGCAGTAGCAGCAGCAACAGTAGGTAGTAGCAGCAATAGCATCCCCCCTTTTTGATAACTAGAGATGAGAGAGAGAGAGGGGGATTATATATATATATATATATATATATATATATATATATATATATATATATATATATATAGTTAGTTAGTTAGTTAGTTAGTTAGTTAGTTAGATATATTGTGTATATATATATAGATATATTTATATATATGAAGATATATGTACACTAGTATAGATAGGTATATATATATAGGTTAGTTAGTAAGATGAGAAGGGTAAGGTAAGGTAAGGTATCTCAATACCTTAAGATATCAAGGTATTGAAGGTAAGTTGAGGTATCGGAGATGAGGTATTGAGGTATTACCTATATACTAGGTTATATATATATATATATATATATATATATATATATATATATATATATATATATATATATATATATATATATATATAGTTAGTTAGCTAGTTAGTTAGAGTTAGTGAGGGGTAAGGCTAGAGGTATCTCAATACCTTGAGATACTCGAGGAATTGGGTATCGGGGCGAGGTATTGGATTTTTGCCCGTGTATGGGATAAGTGATGCTTATATATATATATATATATATATATATATATATATATATATATATATATATATATATATATATATATATATATATATATACGTGTTAGGTTATATATTAGTGGGTTTAGATGGGGTGTATAGCGTAGGTTGAGATATCGGATACCGAGGGTATCCTGGTATCTCAAAGAGGCAAGTTTATGGGTTTACTAGCTTAATGAGCTAATTTTGACCTAAAATTTTAGGGGCACCATAGTTTGACCTAGAGTTGACCGTAGTTGACCCGGTTGACCCAGTTGACCGCCAAAGTCATTATTTGATCTAGTTTTGACCTAGAGTTGATTTTTTGGTCTCCGAGTTGACTTTTTGACCTAGAATGGACCGGTTTGACCCGTTTGACCTAGAAAAGGCCTAGAAGCTTGTTTTTAGTTTATTTAAATATGTTTATCTCTTTAGAGCACTAAGTAACCTTGTATTTCCATGTTAGGTCTTTGCGATGTCAGTTCGGACCTCGATCCTCGCCAGTTGTTCTAGACGTTAGGCGAGTACATTCTCTGATAGTTTTTATTATCTGATAATTATTACGATTCAGCTTCTAGTATAGTATTATCTGATTTTTTGGCACGACACTGACTAGTATTTCTGGATTTATTTACTTGCGACACGTATATTTCATATTTTTGGCCTCTATTTCTGGAATCACCTACTGGCATCACATTAGGACTCACTACAGGCATCACTCATTTTTTTGGCTGGACTCATATTTATTTTACGTGTCGGGTCTTGGATTCACTTGTACTAGTCGGGGCGGAGAAATACTCGAGTAGACATGTAAATATTTCCAAATCTAGAATTACTCCCTCTGGTCTAATCTGGAATGATAGCAATCGCACACCCAGTGTGCGGTGAGCCGTACTTATCCCTAGCCGTTTATATGTCGAAATAGGTATTTCAGAGACACTAGTTTATTCTTTCTAGTCTGGACTCACTTACACTTCTTGATTGGTCTCACTTATACTTTATGGACTGAACTCATTATATTTACTCTTGCTGGACTCACTTCATGTTATTGTGCACACACTTGCTCTTAGTTTAGATTTCTTATATCATGTAGTCATTATTATCTTGCTTCTGATTTTCATGCATCTTTACCTTCATGCACCAGTTGACATATATATATATATATATATATATATATATATATATATATATATATATATATATATATATATATATATTTATATTTTCTTGTTCGTACTTCATTTCCTTCACCATGTGCTACTTGCTAGAACTGCTTTATAGTTTTTATCATTTAACTGGAACTGCCGTTAGAGGTGTACTTGCTCCAATCCTGACTAGATATATTTTTCAGAGAATCCGGAAGAGTGGTGTTCGACGTTTTATGGACCTCAGCCTGTCGATGGTGCAGATAGGGACCCCCTAGTTTAGAAGTAATTTCCGGGTTGGTAGGCGGGATCACTAGGACCTCAGTTGTATTTATTAGCTTTTGGTACCGGATTTGTCTCCAGCTTTTGGTTTGAGGCTTTATATTGTATTTGATTCAGGATATTGTTGTTATTATTATTATTGTTGCTGTTTTTAGTAGTAGTTGTTGGTTAGACTTTATAGTTGTTAGACTTCCTTGTTATCTTATCGTGCTTAGATCGTGATTGAGTATTTGTATTATCTTTATCATATTATTTTTTCGTTTAGAGTTGAGATCTTGGCAGGTACTTATATTATTGTGTGAGATTATTACCTAGATAGTAGACCTAGACAGCGTTCTACCACCGATGCTGCGGCGTAGGCTGGACTACCCATGACTCATGCCCGATTTTTTGGATGCGGGTCATGAAAATACACTCACATACCACACATATATCATATAATTTATATCATACATATATATATACACAAGCATACATAGAATTGAGAGCAATAAACTAAACACGTGGAGTGCACCGCGCCCGTATCACCAAATTGATGAGATACGGCCTACATGTATCCAATTGTGGACACAACACTAGTCACAAACAATCATTCATATGTCATATTGATCTATTTGACCATTTGACAAACACTACATGTGTCAATCTCGAAATTCTCCCAAAATTAACACAAAAATACATATAATTTCTACCATAGGTCTCCTATGAACCTAAAATTAATTTCTATGGGTAGCCTATGCATGTGGGATAATTTCTCATGGTTAAATCTCAGATTTAGAACCTACTACAAGAGGGAAAACTGAAATTTACCTATTGGGAGATGGATTCCTAATGAAAATCCCCAAATATAAAAATATAGCTCCTCCTTATTGATCTTGGCCTCCTCCTTGTAGATCATTGCTTTCTTCTTGTAGATCCTTGATGTAGTAGCCTCAATTGAAGAATAAGGAAGGAATTTGTGAAGAAATTTGTGAGAAAATGATGAGGGAATGAAGGAATTTGGAAAGGGGGAAAATGTACATCTAAATACAATAGAAAAATAAAATGAAAGACACTCTCTCTCCTCCCTCTAATGGCCAGCCATATACCCCTTCCTTAAGTTATTATGAAATATCCAAAACACCCCTTGGGGCCTCTCATGAAAAATTAATTAAGGAGGGAGGGTTCCTAGTCTAATGGTTTCACTAATTAATCCAGCATCCTAATACATGGGACTAATTATTGGGGTCAATCTAAACTAAACTAAAATGTTGGGTTCATACATCTAATTAAATAGTTAGGTCTACTACACAAGTCCAAAAATAGATACTATATCTAATAATCAATAATTAATACAATAAATAATTAATCACATGCACGATATTTAAATATAATACTCCTAAAATCAAAATACTCATGTCAATTACCAAATTACCCTTGATTGAAAATGTGAGAGTGACAATCCTACCCACCTTAGAAAAATTCCGTCCTCGAAATTAAGGAAGAAACTAACTACCAAAAGAAAATAATATAATACAAGAAAGAATTATACCTTAAGGTTCGAAGAGATATGGGTATTGCTCGTGCATTTTGTCCTCTCTCTCCCAGGTTGACTCGCCAGGAGAGTGATGTCTCCATGCAACATAAACCAAAGGAATAGTCTGGTTCCGTAATACCTTCTCCCTGCGATCCAAAATCTCTACGGGCTGCTCAGGATAGCTGAGAGTCGGACCAACCTCGATCTCCGAGTGATCTAGTATGTGACTAGGATCCGCCATGTACCATCTCAATTGCGATACATGGAACACGTCTTGTACTCCCTCTAGTGCAGGCGGCAAGTCTAGTCTATAGGCCATTGTACTGACCCTCGCAAGAATACCGAAAGGTCCAATGTACCCTGGACTAAGCTTTCCGCCTCCACCAAAGCGAATCGTGCCCCATGTCGGAAATATCCGTAAGAACACCAAATCGCCAACCAAGAACAAAAGCAGACTTAACACGCAATCTAAAACAAAATAATCACAAGCAAAAATAACAAAACCTATACCTCAAACTCCAAGGGTCTACGATGGATGTCGGCCCAATGCCGCTGTTTGTCCTATGCCACTCGGAGTTTGTCTCTGATGACTTTCAGCTTTTCTGCGGCATCCATAACCATCTCTGGTCCCAACAAGGCTCTCTCTTTGATATCATCCCAAGATAATGGTGTGCGACACCTTCGTCCATATAGAGCCTCGAATTATGACATCTCAATACTGGCCTGGTAGCTGCTGTTGTAAGCAAACTCTACCAGGTATACATGAACCTTCCAAGAACCTTTGAGATCTAGAACACAATTGCGTAGCATATCCTCGAGAGTCTGAATAGTCCTTTCAGACTACCCGTCTGTCTGAGGGTGATATGAGGTACTGAACTTGAACTGAGTGCCCAAGCTAGTCTGTAAACTCCTCCAGAAGTGGAAAGTGAAACGACTATCCCGATCTGAGACAATGCTCACAGGAACCCCAGGTAATCTGACAATCTATCACACATACATCTCTGCTAGCTTCTCCATCGATGTACCCACTTTGAATGGTAAGAAGTGGGCTAATTTGGTCAATCTATCCACGATGACCCAAATTACGTCATTTCCTTCTGGAGAACGCGGAAGTCCTGAAACGAAATCCATATTCACGTGCTTCCACTACCATTCTGGGATGGGTAAAGGCTGAAGAAATCCACCTATCCCTTCTCTATCCGTCTTTACCTGTTGGCACACTAAACATCGGGATACAAAGCGTCCTACCTCACGCTTCATACCATACCACCATACGTGCTCCCTTAGGTCTCGATACATCTTGTTGGCACATGGATTCTAGATACATCTTGTTGGCACTTGGATGAATCGAGTACTGAAAGGGATACGCCTCCTGCAAAACCTCCTCGCGTAGCTCCCCGCTCAGTACACATATACTAGTACCATGTTGTAATGACCCATCATCAGCAATAGTGAAGTCTTCTAATAATCATGTCCGAACCTGTGCACTGATACTCCTTAGAGCCTCATTATCATACTGCATAGCTCTGATTATGTCCATCAGCTCGGATTATATCTGCAATCCCCACAACTGAATCTCGATACCAGGAACTTGTACCTCAATTCCTAAGCTCTCAAGATCGGCCAATAATTGTCTGTTGTCAAGTACATAGCCATCAGATACCTGCTCAAGGCATTGGCGACTACATTGGCCTTTCCTGGGTGGTACTACAATGAGATGTCGAAGTCTTTCATCAACTCCAACCACCTCCTCTGCCTCATGTTCAGCTCTTTCTATGTAAATATGTACTTCAAGCTTTTGTGGTCCGTGAAGATCTCCACACGCTCTCCGTACATATAGTATTTCCACAGCTTTAGAGCAAAGATAATAGCTGCTAACTCTAAACCGTGGGTGGGGTAGTTCTTTTCATGAGGACGTAATTGCCTGTAAGCATAGGCATTCACCTTCCCATGTTGCTGAAGAACGCAACCCAAACCCTTCCCTGAAGCATCACTGTAGATAGTGAATCCACCTGTCCCCGATGGCAACGTCAAAACTGGAGCTGTTGTCAATCTCTTCTCCAGCTCATCAAATACGGCCTAACAATCCTCCGTCCAAATGAAATCCACATCCTTCCTAGTCAGCCTAGTTATCAGCTCTGCAATCCTGGAGAAGTCTTGTACAAACCTCTTGTAGTAACCTGTTAGTCCAAGAAAACTCCTGATCTCAGCTACTGAACTGGGAGTAGCCCATGACTCTACTGCCTCGATCTTCTTTGGGTTAACTGAGATCCTATCGCCCGTCACCACATGCCCAAGGAATTCAGTCTTGTCAAAAAAGAACTCACACTTTGAAAGCTTACCGTAAAGCTCATCATTCCTGAGAGTCTCCAAAACTATCCTCAGGTGCTCTTCATGCTCCTCTGGGGTCTTCGAATACACAAGAATGTCATTGATGAACACCACCATGAACTTGTCAAGATACTGGTGGAACACCTTGTTCATCAGGTTAATGAATATTGCCGGTGCATTAGTCAATCCAAACGGCATTACCATGAACTCAAACTAGCCATATCGGGTCAGAAAAGCTATTTTTGGAATGTCTTCTCTCTTCACCTTCACCTGGTGGTAGCCTGACCTCAATTCTATCTTTGAAAACACATTTGCTCCGCTCAACTAATCGAAGAGATCATCTATCCTCGAGAGTGGATATTTATTCCTGATAGTGAGGTCGTTCAGAGCTCTATAGTAGATACACATGCGTACCGACCCATCCTTCTTCGGTACGAATAATATCGGAGCTCCCCATGGTGATGAACTGGATTTGATAAAGCCCTTGTCCTACAACTCAGTAACTTGCTTCTTCAGTTCTGCCAGTTCGCTGTTGTTGACCCTATAGACATGCTAAGATATTGGCTCCGCTCCTGGTACCAAGTCTATAGAGAACTCGATATCTCTCTCTGGCGGCAAACCTAGCAACTCCTCTAGAAAGACATCCAGAAACTCTGCTATAAGAGGATGTGGCAACTCCTCTTCCTCTATCCTGGCTCCACAAAAAGTGCCCCTACTTTGCTCTGCTGCTCCTTTGGCGACCTCAAACTCTGGCTCTCCTAGCGGTCAAAATATTACTCTGCCTCTACGATAATCTATAGTAGCATGGTGCCTACTCAACTAGTCCATCCTGAGTACAATATCGTATCCCGGAAGTGGCATTACGAGTAAGTACGCACTCAACTCTCGGCCTCCCAACGATACTTTCCGGTCTTTGCAAAAATTACTAATTAGAATAATGCCTCCGTCAGTCATGATCTTGCAAGTCCTATCTAATGGCTCTACCTATAAATGATGCTTAAGAGCATAAGATACAGACATGAAACTATGGGAAGCGCCAGAATCGAATAAGATAAGTGCTGGAATATAATCGAGAAGAACTAAACCTGAAATTATATCTCCTGCTGGCTCGGTCTCCTCGATCGTCATGGCATATGCTCGTCCCTAGAGCACACCTCTCTGCTGCTGCTGCTGCTGGACAAACCTCTGCTGCTGTGGCAGAAGTGGAGGTCCCCTCTGCTGGCTTCCTACTACAGTAGGTACCCTGGCAGGTCCCCTCTGAGCGGCTGCTCCACCCTGAGCTGGACAAGTCTGAATTGATGGACAGTCTCTCAACTGGTATGTTGACGATCCACAAGACAAACATGTACCCATCCTCTTCCTACAGATATCCCTTGTGTGTCCCGTCTTCTCATAATACGCACACTGGACAGCGGGCTGGGTCTGCCTCTGAGGCTGCTGTTGCTGAGTGTATCCTCGAGCTGGTGCCTGGTGCTGCTGGTGCTGATACGGCTATTCAGAATAGCATTATAAAATTAAAAATTTCATAGTTGTGATTGAGCAAACTCTCAGCCTAAATTCTATTTTCTAAAGTAGGCTCGTAGCAATACTCTAAGTGAACACTACTACGACATCGCTCTAATTGTGAATCTATACCTGTATGGGCCACCACTAAAAATGTGTCATGACCCACACCCGAAATTTGGGCATGAGCCATGGGTACGTCGAGCCTACGCCGCAACATCGATGGTAGAACATTGTCTAGGTCATAAGACTACTAAACATAACTCATAAAAGAAGCAGTCAATAATCTCAACTCCATAAGGAGAACAATGAATAATGCATTTGATTATCAATTCATAAGATACTCAATGACAATAACTATAGAAAGTAATTGGCACGATAAAATGTAAAAGATAAGGAAGTTCTAAAATAAGTCAAGTACACAACCCAAATACAACAGTAATCTAGAGTCTAGCTATCCCAACATAAATAGTCTCAACATAATACAATCCAAATCTCAAGTTTAGAACAATTTAATACATAGATAAATAGACCAATAAGTTGTCTAAACGACTGTGGGTGGTGTCTCCTCTAAGGAAAGTGACTCCCCTGGAATCTCCGGTATGTAGTCTCCCTCTACTCCTGGGCCATAGTGAGTAGGACAGAAATCATCAAGATCCTCTGAAAAATATTATCCAGTCAGGATTGGAGCAAAGCACAAACATTAAACATCAGTTTCAATTATATTGACAAAAACTATAAGACAGTATATAGAAATATATGATGAAGAAATACTAGAAAAATAAGAAATATTGGAGATACATGAAATCAGCAATAGTATTAACTAGCAATGAACAGATATATGTGAATGCTAGAAATGAGTGAACTGGAATAAAGAATAGAAATTTTAGCCAAGTGTTGTGAAATATCAGTTTACTATGTGATCGGCTTGGGACTATATCGGGCTTGTTATATATGATTGGCTATGATACATGTGAGGTCAGGCTAACCATCTGGTTATCTATGATGCTAGTAATAGTCAGGCTAATCATATATAACAGGCTATGAGACATGTAAATGCTCAGGCTACACCCAACGTGATATGTGGGGTAAGCTATGATGCATGTAAAGTGGGGTATGATCACATAATCTTGCTAATATTTCTCTGTCCTGGCAAGCAAGATGGATTCCAATCATGACTCCTCATGACAGGTATCTATGATACTAGCCCGTGTATCCACAGTGTCATAATCAAGCATACACTACAACTAGAATCATAGTGATAATCAACATAATAAAAACTGTCAGAGAATGTACTCGCCTGAAGTCCTGAGCAAGATGTGTCTCTCGATGACCAAGCTGGTATTACACAGACCTATATATGGTATGTTACATCAATACAAGGTTCAGGAATGAAATAAATTAAATTGATGCAATTCTAAGTCAGAAAGTTATTTCTAGGTCAAACCGACTAATTCTAGGTTGCAAGAGTCTAACACTATGATACTAGGTCAATACGCTATGAAACTAAGCTATACTAGCTAATCTACGATACTATAAAACACAAAAAATGTCGTATCTCAAGATACGCAAGTTTTAATATATGAAAATAGTAATTTGTATGCATATACAAGTCAATAATTATAGTATCTTAACTAATTAATGCAATTAGGATACCTTGGCCTTGCGTCAATGCGTATCACACTACCTATCTCGATACCCAACCCAATACCTTGGTATCGACCCCTTACCTTGACTTTACCTTGGTATCTCAAGGTAATTCAAAACCTATTGATATAGCTAATATATATATATATATATATATATATATATATATATATATATATAAAATCCCAATACTAACTATAGAATATCATATACTAAGTACTATAATATATACCAATACCATACATAGATAGTTACATACAGTTACTTAACTAACAATTTCTCAATCCACTAACTAACAACATATCATATATATACTACTATACATATCTAACTATCTATCAACATAATCAAGTATAAATAACTAACTATTTATATACTACTAACCAATAACTAATACACTATGCTAACTACACTAACATAAACCACTACCTAAATAACTAAACCAACTATTATCTAACAACCAATAAACCATATACCTTGATAACTAACTAATACTAAAACTGATAACTAACTGGACTGATATTGTCTGAAAACTGATACTGTGCATGATACTGCACAGTTGTTGTTGTCTCGAGCTGATACACTGATACTGTGCAGATATTGATACCTTGTTTGCTGAAATAACACAGTGCTAATACTTGGTACTAAAATAAAACTGTGCTGAACAGCAACTGCACACACTGGCTGTGCAGTCTGAGCCTCCACTGGCAGTGGGTATACTGCACGGGCACTTCTCCCTGCCTCCTTGCTGTTGAGAAATGTACCCTGAGCTGCTGCAGCTCAGCTCCTCTCTCCCTGCTGTGCACGAATACATATTGAATGGATACCTCTGCTGCTCGACGTGCAGTATGTATCCTGCCCATTGCTACTGCAGTAGTTCCTCTGCAGGACTGTACAAAAACTACACATAACAGTGATTGAGCTGCATGCCTAAATGGCTGCCTCCCTGTGAACGAATGCTCACAGAAACTGCACTTTTACTGCTCTTCCTCTTGCTATGCACGAGAATAGTGCATTGCTGGGTGCAATGGCTTCTCACTTGCCTGAGCTCCTTATCCTCAGTTGCTGTCCAACTGCTCGAGTACTGCCTTTTTGCCACTGTGCTGAACTCTCTCTCACACACACACAAACTCACACACACATAAAACACATACATATATACATAGCTCACGCACCTCTATGTATATCACTCCATATATATATATACACACTCACATACACACATATATCATATAATATATATATCATACATATATATATACACAAGCATACATAGAATTGAGAGCAATAAACCAAACACGTGGAGTGCACCGCACCCGTATCACCAAATTGACGAGATACGGAATACACGTATCCAATTATGAACAAGACACTAGTCAAAAATAATCATTCATATGTCATATTGATCTATTTGACCATTTGACAAACACAACATGTGCCAATCTCAGAATTTCCCCAAAATTGACACAAAAACACACATAACTTCCACCATATGTCTCCTATGAACCTAAAACCAATTCCTATGGGTAGTTTATGCATGTGGGGTGATTTTTTATAGTTAAATCTCAGATTTAGAACCTACTACAAGAGGAAAAACTAAAATGTACCTATTGGGGGATGGAATTCCAATAAAAATCTCCAAATATAGAAATATAGCTCCTCCTTGTAGATCTTGGCCTCCTCCTTGTAGATCCTTACTTTCTTCTTGTAGATCCTTGATGTAGTAGCCTCAATTGAAGAATAGGGAAGAAATTTGTGAAGAAATTGGTGAAGAAATGATGAGGGAATGAAGAAATTTGAAAAGGTAAAAATTGTAGATCTAAATGCAATAGAAAAATAAAATGAGAGACACTCTCTCTCCTACCTCTAATGGCCGGCCATATACCCCTTCCTTAAGTCATTGTGAAATATCTAAAACACCCCTTGGGGCCTCTCATGAAGAAATTAATTATGGAGGGAAGGTTCTAGTCTAATGGTTTCACTAATTAATCCATCCTCCTAATCCATGGGCCTAATTATTTGGCTCAATCTAAACTAAACTAAAATGTTGGGTTCATGCATCTAATTAAATGGTTAGGTCCACTACACAAGTCCAAAAATAGATACTACATCTAACAATCAATAATTAACACAACAAATAATTAATCACATGCACAATATTTAAATACAATACTCCTAAAATCAAAATACCCATGTCAATTACTAAATTACCCTTGATTGAAAATGTGAGGGTGATAGATACTACGGCGTAGGCTAGACTACTCCAACCGATATCGTGGGCGCGAGTTACGACAAGTTTTTATGGTGGCCCATGCAGGTATCAATACAGGTCTCAGCTTAATAGTACTTAGGCTTCGGGTACAATTAATGGCCTCTGAGACTAGGAACTCGTCACTGCGTAGGCCGATTGTATTGTTGCTTATATCTCATATTTGTCATGTCTCCTCTTGGACTTATGTTCACTTTCCTCTATTCCAGAGGGCTAAGGGAAGAAAAAAGACCCGAGGCCGCACTTCCAGCGTAGCGGCTTCCGTAGGGGCATCCTCTGTTCATCTAGTAGATCAGGAAGAGACTGGGACTTGTCCTCCGCCCTCATCTCTTCCAGCTGAGGGTTGCTTTCCCACCATTCTGGTTACTAGATCCTTGTCGCTAGATGGAGCATAACTGCTTGAGTTGATCAGAAGATTGATGTAGGCTCAATGACGCCAGACTGAGACATAGAAGGAGCAGACCGTTGTCATGAAGGAAAGTATGGAGAACGCTTACTTAGTAGCGTTATGAGCCATGAAGCAGATGACCACTCGGTATTCTACCCAAGCCAAGGCTTCTGGACTTCAATAAGCTCAACCCGTGACTTCAACGGAACTGAAGGGATCATCTATGCCGACGAATGGCTTGAAGACATTGAGAGGCTTCTTCGCGTTGCCAGGATTCCGGAAGAGTTGAAGATCGAAGCAACATGACTTCAGCTCCATGATATTTCGAGGACCTGGTTCAAGAATGAACCCAAGCTTCAAGTGTCGGGACTCACATGGGAGATGTTCAAATACTTGTTCAAGAAGAAGTTCTTCCCTGACGTTGCCAAAGAAGTTTTGGAGAGGTAATTCCAGAGCTTAGAGCAAGGGAACCGCACTGTGGATAACTAGGCTGCAGAATTGAGCCGGCTTAGCAGGTTTGCGGAGTACATGCTTCGAGATCCTGAAGACGAAGCCAGGAGGTTTTGCCACGGACTAGCCAAGGAGATCTATGTGCTTGTCACAGCAAATGGAGCAAAGACTTATGGAGAAATTATTTCGATTACCCGGGGAATCGAGGTGGACTTGGACCTTCATCAAAAGCGAGGACGGGATGCTCAGGGAGACAACAATAAGGGATCGGCAAAGCAGCAGAGGCGGGAGAACAAGGATTCTTTTTGTTACTATTATAGGAAGCTAGGGTACACTTGGAAGACTTGCCGAAAGAGACTTGGAGTTTGCATGTTCTGCGGATAAAATTAGCACCATATCAGGGATTGCCCTACCGCGCCTCGACGTCCAGCTCTAGGGATAGCTCCAGCACCGAAGGCAGCATGAGGACCACCCAGATTGCAATAGAGGGGAGATGTTGCATCACTAGTGTCATGGAGGCCACGCTCTTCAGGAAGATCAAGCTCAAAAGATCTATTTAGAAGATAGAATAAACTATTTGTTGTTAAGTGTACTTTTCTTTCTTTTAAATTCCATTTCCTGTCCATTTGCATGTCATAAATTTCGAGGACAATTTTTTGTAAGGTGTGTAGAATTTTAACCTCCTATCCAGAATTTTAATAAAATATTTTTCAAATAAAATTTTTAGTTAAAAATATATTTCTAAAAAAAACAAATATTCTAGCTCCAATTATTTTTCAGATATTTTATAGGCTTAAAATTATTTTCCATAAGACCAATAGTTTTCTAAAAGAATTTATTAGTAATTAATAAGGAAAATGGTATTTATGAAGAGGGAACAACAGATTTGTAAATAAAAGAAAATCCCTTGGAGGGAAGTTTCTAGATGAAGAGATGTTTTGGCATGTGCCTAATTGGGAGAGGACCTAGAAACTGTAAGATGAGAGGAGTATTTTATTCTTGGAATGAATAATTTGTGTTATGTTCAACCTTAACTTGGCCTTTAAATAGCCATTTACAACTCTAACAGAATGCATAAAGATAGCACTCTCTAACCATTTTCTAACTAACAAATCAAAACAAATTAACGGCTTAGAACAAACAAAATTCCTAAAGACTAGGTATTCATTGAAATCCAAATAACAACCGCTTTAACCTCCTTAACAGGATTAAATCTAACAATTCACCCCCTAAGCCTGTTATATGAGATTCACCTCTATGACGTTGAGCTTCTGTCTCATCTCAATGAACTTGACTCGCCCGAGCGCCTTGGTAAGAATGTCTGCAAGCTGCTCTTCAGTATTGATGTACTCGACCTCAACCTTCCCTCTCTCGACACACTCCCGAATAAAATAATACCTTGTATCAATATGTTTGCTTAGGTCATGGAAGACGGGATTCTTACTGAGGGAGATGGCAGACTTGTTGTCTACCTTGAGCATGACGCTGCCGGTCTTCTTGTTCTTCAAGTCACCAAGGAGTTTTGCGAGCCAAATGCCTTGGCATGCCACCGTTGTCGCGGCAATGTACTCGGCCTCGCAGGATGACAATGCCACGACCTTCTGCTTCTGAGATTGCCAGCTAATGAGGCTACGACCGAGGAAGAATAACACGCCAGTGGTGCTTTTGCGGGTGTCGATGTCACCTACCATGTCGCTGTCGCTGTAGCCGATCAGCCGTGGTTCCTCCACCTTCTTTGCGTAGATACAACCAAAGTGACGTGTGCCAGCGACGTAGCGAAGTATGCGCTTGACGGCAGCAAGGTGTTCGTTTGTCGGGTTCACCATGAACCGACTCACGTAGCCCACCGCGTACGAGATTTCTGGGCACGTGTGCACCAAGTACCGGAGGCTCCCGACGATGCTCCTGTAGGATGTGGCGTCAGTCGGAGGGGCTGAGCTCACCTTGCTTAGCTTGAACCTCAGTTCCATAGGGATGTGGCACGGGTTGCAATCCACTATGCCACTCTTCTCCAAGATTTTGAGCGCATATGCCTCCTGACTGAGGGTGATGAAGCCGTTGGATTGCTGCGCCTTGATGCCGATGTAGAAAGTGAGCAATCCCAAGTCACTCATTTTGAACAAGGCCTTCATCTCCTCCTTGAACTTAGCAATATCTTGCGGGTCTGTTCCGATGATGATGAGATCGTCGACGTACACACCCACAAGTAGGCGAGCTGGACCTTTGTCGCGTGTATACACAGCGTGCTCCTGTGCACTGCAGTGGAAACCAAGTGACAGTAGGCAACTGTCAAGCTTGGTGTTCCAAGCCCTCAGTGCTTGTCGCAGCCCGTACAGTGCCTTGACAAGTTTCAGCACTTTGTTCTCATGTCCTTCGATAACAAAGTCGGGAGGTTGGACGACGTAAACCTCCTCCTTGAGGTTGCCATTGAGGAACGCCGTCTTCACGTCCATGTGGTGCACCGCCCACCTCTCATGCGCGGCGAGTGCGATCAACAAACGGATGGACTCGAGACGAGCAACTGGCACGAACACTTCCTCGAAGTCCACTCCTTGCCTTTGCACATAGCCTTTTGTCACGAGCCGCGCCTTGTGCTTGAGGACGGCGCCGTGCTCGTCCTTCTTGAGCTTATAGATCCACCTCAAACCAATCAAACGGTGGCCGGGTGGGAGGTCTACGAGGTGCCATGTACGGCTATCCTCAATGGAGCTCATCTCCTCGAGCATCGCTTGGTGCCAACATCGGTGTTTCTCGGCTTCAAAGAAAGTGGTAGGTTCCTCGTCAACCATAAGGAGAAGCTCGTCGACATCGAGCTCGCGGACGGTGGTCGTGTCAAGCAAGCTCACCAAGGTCCTGTACCTGTGTGGCCCATCGTCATCGGTGTCGAGCATGGCCGAGGCGTTGGTGGGTGGGGAGACAAATTTCACTCCATGTTGTACCACCGAGTCGGATGTTTCTGCCCTGGATGCTGGCGTCAAAGGCCCTGGACTGGGTGCCACTGGTGTTGATGGATCGCCACCCCCATGCACTTGCGTGCCTGCGTGTTCAACATGTGGTATACTATACTCAATAGTAAATGTCTCACCTATGTTTTCTTACACGCCCCAGTCCCACTTGGCTTCCTCGTTGAAGACAACATCGCGTGTGACGTGCACCTGCTTGCCGGCGGGGTCGTATACCCGGTACGCCTTGGTGCCGGGCTCGTAGCCGATTTAGACCATGTTCTTGTTGTGATCTTCTAGCTTCTGTAAGTTCGGCTTGACCTCCTTGCAGCCCGTCATGTGGTTGCTGGCGCCAGTTTCCAGGTACCATGCTTCACCGTGGTGGTCGTCCTCACGGCCCAGATGCACCTGAGCGTGCACCTCGTCGAGTACGACGTTGTTGGACGTGCCCACGGTGGTCTCAACGAGTGTGTACTCCCGCGCCATCAGCAGTACGGGCTCATCGTTGTCGACTTGCGTCAGATTGGCGCACTCATCGCGCTTCGGCTTGCGACAGTCTTTCGCCCAGTGGCCGTAGATGCCATAATTGTGGCACTTACCCTTCTTGTCGCACGTGCCATCGGACACGTTACCGTTGCCATAGTTCTTGTTGTCGCGACCACGACCTCTTGGCTTGTCGCGCCCTCGACCATAACTTTTGCCACCATTGGAGTATGCCTCGCCTTCCTTCCTCTGCTTCGTGCGAGCGAGCCACTCCTCTTCGGAGAGGAGAAGGCGGCTACTTGTGTCGCCGGGGTTGCTGCCAAGATCGTACCGCTCCTCGACGGCTAAAAGATGACCGGTAAGCTCTTCAATTGACATCGTCTTGAGATCCACTAAAGTCTCAATGGCGATGGTGACTTGCATGTACTTGGATGGAACGACTCGAAGGAATTTTTTTAACTACCTTCTCGTCGTCCATTTCGTCGCCGAGTAGTTGCAGGTCGCTGACGAGTCCCGTGAGCCGCATCGCGAAGTCCTCGACGGACTCGTCGTCCTTGAACTTCATTGATTCGAAGTCAGCGTGCAATTTCTGCGCCTTGGCCTCGCGCACGCGCTCGACCCCCATCCGCATCATCTTCACAGCATCCCATGCTTCCTTAGTAGTGTCTTTCACTACCAGTGTCCGCAACATCTCTGGCGGTACGGCACGGAGTATGATGGACAGGGCCATCTTGTCGTCGCGGTAGTCAGCTTTCCCGGGTTCGATCCCTCCCACAGGCCTTGCGCCTGCATGTTGACTCTCTTTAAGAGAGCCCAATCCGTGTAGTTGGTCCGTGTCAGCATGGGGTACTTGAAGGTGAATGACGTCTCCTTCATAGATGTCGACGTCGTGGGGCTTTGCTCGTCGTTGATTGACATAGCTCTGATACCAAATGTAAGATGAGAGGAGTATTTTATTCTTGGAATGAATAATTTGTGTTATGTTCAACCTTAACTTGACCTTTAAATAGCCATTTACAACTCTAACAGAATGCATAAAGATAGCACTCTCTAACCATTTTCTAACTAACAAATCAAAACAAATTAACGGTTTAGAACAAACAAAATTCATAAAGACTAGGGATTCATTAAAATCCAAATAACAACCGCTTCAACCTCCTCAACAGGATTAAATCTAACAGAAACTTCCCTTGTAACCTATAAATACCCCCTCATTCTTTTCCCTAAAAATCCATTCACCCATTTTCCAAATATTTCCTTTTCATACTGTTCCTAACCAATTCTTGGGCTCAAGCCCATCTCTGTGGAGCAAACCCATTTCAGCCACTCAGCCTTCTATGGATCAAGAACCCACACCGACCTTTTTGATCAAACCCATGAGCCACTTCTTCTTTCCATGCGCGACTGAGCTCGCCATGGCGATGGCGGTGGTGATCTGAAGCCGGAGCAAGGCAGTAACGACGACGAGGGGCAGCGATTCCTCAGCGGACCGAGCGCAGGCGGTTTCCGTGTTTGATCAAATTACACGGATTATACTCTGTTCTTGATCTTGATCAGTTCTTGATCATGTCAAGCTGGATCTAATGATTCTTTATTCGGTTTTTGAAGTATGTCAATCTTGATGATCGATTCTTTCGATTTTTGTTGGGAAATCTTGGATAGAACTCAAAATCTTTTCCTCTGTGTTTCGAACGCCAGGTGTTCGACTGATTGTCCCTAAGGAGGTTTGATACTTCCGATCGTTCGAGTCGGACACACCGTGCAGGTATCTTTCTAAACCCTACACTTATTCTCAGGTCTTGTTTCCGTATTCAACATGACACGGGGACGAAGACTGTCGTCTATTTTTGAGACTTACGTGTAGTGTCGAGTTCATGACACTAGTGTTTGTGTCAGATAAGACATTGATTCTTATAATCTTTATTGAGACACTGATAATATGCCCTCTGTCTTGACATAAGATTGTGTCTGAACTCTATGTCCAGGTTCAATGGAGGAATGGGAACAGAGTAATCTTTATGGTCGAATGTGTAAGCAAAATTCGAGTTCAAGTTTGAAATTTAATTGATAGAGTAAGCGGGAATTTTGGATACTGAGCATAAGTTTAGTTTAGTATTGTTAAACCAACGGTCACCTAGTAGCCTAAACTCTTATTTGAACTTAGTTTATTGGGTTGGCTCTGTGGTATTCATATTGGTAATCAGATCAGTAACTGTGCCAAGGGATCAGGCTCTAACAATGAGTATGGGCCAGAGCCAGTCATTAGGAAGGATAAGAGTAATTAGTTGCTAAGTAGTTAAACTAATAAGTTGTTAATAAATGATATTAGTAACATAGTTAGTAATCAAGGAAATTAGATCAGTGGTATTCAAGAATGAATTACTATTCAAAAAGCTAAAGAATTTATTAGTTTAGTTGTGTGTTAGAATCAAGAATTAGATAAATGAGACAAGAGGAAAATTATTGGATGGAACCTAATAAAATATTATTTTGTCTAGGTGGACTAGAGCAACTACAACTTTGACCCGAAGTCTAATACTATATACGTTGTTATCTTTTCATTTTTGTATTTCGTGATTCATTGTAAGTTTTTATACTGTAATTGTACTTCAATTTGATTGCTTTTTCATTGCAAGTTCATCCTTAATTTCTAGTATTTCGTCATTTCATTGCAAGTTCCTATACATTGTTCATCTTGTGATTCTATATTCGTTTTATTGCACGTTTCGTGACATAGTAGGACACACGGTGAGTCGTGCAATGTTTATTGTATCTCGTGTCGTATTTATTGTACCTTGTATCGTGTTCATTGACATAGTATTGTCATCGTTATTGGTGTCGGTAGGGGAATACTAAAGTCGTGTGTGGATGACCCTATTCACAGTCATGTCGAGTAGTGGTCAAGCATGACGTGCGACACGCTAGATTATTTTTTGTTGTCCACCACGACAAAGGTATTCAAATCACGTGTAGGTATGATTGTTTCTCTCGTGCATATTTGATTCATTGTGCTTGTTCTTTATTGCTTTCCTATTTATGTCATTTCACATTTTGCTTCTAGTAATTTGTAGATGTACTATGCTCCATCCTGACTGGATAGTTGATACAAATATCAGGGAGATGACACTTTGGATCGATAGAGCTAATTTGATATTTAGTATAGATATTTGATGTATATTCATTGATGTACTAAATTGTGGATGTATTTATTTTATGATTTATCGGATTTGTCTTCGGACAAGATTGACATGTATCATGTACAAAAATCATTTAGTGGACTGTGGTGATTGTCGGTGCGTGTGTTTGGGTTTCGGTATCTTTTTTAGTGTTGTGACTTGTTGATTGATTTACGATACTTGGTGATTGATAAGATATAGACAACTGACTACCGTCGACACTACGGCGTAGGCTGGACTTGACCATGCATTCGTACCCGATATTGCGGGTGCAGGTCGTGGCAGACATCAGCCGGACGTATACTACATGGTGTCTATGTTGACGATATCGTGATCACGGGAGATGACAGCCTAGGAATTGCAGGAATGAAAAAGTTTCTGGGTGAGCAAATTCAAACTAAAGATATAGGAGCATTGAATTACTTCTTGCGCATTGAAGTCACACCGGATAAGAAGCACATTGTAATGTCTCAGAGAAAATATGTACTAGACATCCTAACTAATGTCGGAATGATACAAGCTAAAGGAGAAACCTCACCCATGGACCCAGGGGTGAAATTACTTCCCAATGAAGGGACACTTATGACCAATCCGGACCAGTATCGTTGAGTGGCTGAAAAACTCAACTACTTGGCGGTCATGACTCGTCCAGATATTTTTTTTGCCGTGAGTGTCGCGAGTAGATTTATGACTTCTCCATGAGTTCCGCATTGCTAGTAAGTTCTCAGAATCTTGCGTTATCTAGTACAGAATCCGAAAAAATAAATTTGGATGGAGAATCAGGAACATACTCATCTAGAATATTTTACAGATGCGAACTGGGGTTCATATCCTATGGATAGATGGCCTACATCTGGCTATTCAGTTTTTATTGACGGTAATTTATTGTCATGGAAGAGCAAGAAGCGGAGTGTGATCTCGCGATCAAATTCAGAAGCAGAGTACCGAGTTATTGCTTATGGCACAACAGAGGTGTCATATCTGCATCATCTTCTGAAGGAGCTGGGAGAAGAAGAAGCTGGATCTGACGCAGTAGATATGTGGTGTAACAATCAGTCAGTTATCCATATTGTCACTAATCCCATATTTTATGAAAGGACAAAACATATTGAGATTGACTGCCACTTTGTCCGTGATAAATATCAAAAGGGGTTAATAAAATTTTATCATGTGAGGATCGACGATCAGATAGCTGACATTTTCACGAAATCTCTTTTAGGTCTCCGGATTTATTTTTTTTGTAAGAAGTTGGACATGATCGATATTTATGTTCCATCTTGAAGGAGGGTGTTAAGTATTAGTGTATTAGTGAAGTGGACTTTAGTCCCACATCGGAAAGAATAATAGAGAGAGAAGGAACCTCCTCCTATATATATGTACTCCTTTATTTATAATGAATCTTGCAATTATTCCTTCCTACAATTTTCAATCCACCCCTCTATATGAATGAAATTACTTACAACTGAGAAGTAATTTTATAGATGGGATTCTCGACAAATAGAATGGTAGGAAAAGTCTTTCTCATGCTGATCCAAGAAAATTCCAATAAAAACCATCTTTACAGTTGAGTTAGTACTGTTGATTAGTACTGTTTGTTTCCTGAGGTTTTCAGTACTTTGCAAGTGTGTTACTTAATTGCCAATCAATAGAAGGCACCATAATAAAGTTAAGCATGCATGCCAACAATATATCTAGCCATCTTTGAAAGACCAACAGTTTGTCTCCCTATCCTCCGTTGAATTGAATCCCTTCCTACATACACTACAGAAACAGCTAAGCATGGCCACTCTTAACATGGTATTAAAAAAACTTGAGAGAATGTTCCATAAGCTAATATTCATTAACGTGGCCAGTTTTTCCTCTTTTCATCTTTGGGCTCTACAGAAATTGAATTGAATTGAATTGAATTGAAGCAACTGATGAAGTTTCTGTAGAATATATCTAATTTAAGCTCACCATTTACTTTCAACTACTTTTGTATAGCAGTAACATGCAATCATTAATGTTTATAATTATTATTCTGGTTAGCCGAATCATGATAAAGACAGTTTCGCTAGCTTCCAAGAACACTCAAACTGACATTGGTCCATTAGAAATTTCGCATGAACCAAACGCTGTAGGATCTTTAAGTCAAATTCTACATGATAGATGATTTTCATTGACTCGTTGTAGCGCTACAACAAAATTATACGCTAAAAAAAAGTTATTATAATATTTTATATAAAAATGTTACGAAGTTTCAGAAACATGGATTGATATGCCGGTTTGAAGAATTTTTTGGCCTATTATAACGTTCTTTTATATGTAAACATTATATATAGGAGATACTTTTACATTGATTCTATACGAAAACATTATAAAAGGTTAAAAAAAAAAAAAAATCCCCCGCTAGCCCACTCTTTATTTTGGTTCCGCATGAATTTTTTTTCGATCCATCAAAACAACCCGCCGACCCCTTCTCTCTCCTTAAAATTTTATTTCTTCAACCCATCTTCTTCCCTGCTCATTTGCTCTCCCGCAGAGCTAAGAGAATCTCAAACCCTAACGTCTCTAACCCACCCCAAACCCTAATCTTAGAAACCCATACCCTCCCATCGTAAACCCAAGGCTGCAACGCCTCTAACGACGAAGAGGATGTGGACGACACGGCGAAGAGGATGTTTATGTTCTTCATCATCTTTTTCTTTGTTCTTTTGGTAAAAAAATTTCTAATTTCTTTTTCTTCCTCTTCATGAACCCTAAATTTCTAGGGTTTTGTTTAACCGAAGGTGCGATGAGTGCTCCGACGAGCTCCAGGCAGAAGTGATCGATCCAGACCTCGTCAGCGCTCAACGACGAGCCTTCTCCGGTGGATCGCCGCGGGTTCAAGCATCTTCTTCGACTTCTCATGAGCAGGTCGATCTCGTCTTCTCTTGCAAGAACGGACGAGCATGGGGTTGACGGGATTTGATGACCTACAGTTCTCCGGCGAGGAGCTGATCCAATCTTCCAGGAGGTGACCATCTCGACGAAGATAAGGCGGTCTCTGTGAGTTCTTTTCTTCCCTGACTCCTACGTAAGTTTTGCTTTTGAGATTTGTTTCCGAGTTGTTCATTAGAACTTGATAGAGTTTCTCTCAGAGTGTTATCGACTCCGACAGGACTGCAGTGACGAGGAGATGCTTCTCTGTCGAATCGTCGTTCGAGTGATCTTGACTGATTTCATTGGCACCGCCTCAACGATGGCGGTGAACTCCGAGGACAGTGTCAAATGTGATCCTCGTGATCACTAGGTGTTCGGTAAAAGTTCACAGAGAAGACATTAGCTCCGACGAGGAATGCCTCATCAGCAGTGCGTTCTCAGAGACCCTCAGCGAGACGGGGAGGGGTGACTTGGACATCGACAAAAGGAGGATCACAGAGGTGATGGAGTTGTTTTTCGGTTATGGCGGGAGTCCAGAGGAACGGGGAGGTGGGGTGGGTGTTCAAGGGAAGTGTCACGTCCAAAAACCAGAATACTAAAGAGCAGGACTGACAAGACCAGCTACGTTACCTAGAGCACACCGGTACTCCGTATATACGGTGAAGCTGCAAGACATGAGGGGTCACTACTACAAACCAACAGTCAAGCCTAGGTCCAACAAACCCTACACTACTAGAAATAACGGGATTAGCGACGCATTTTAGCGACTCCATTTAAAAACGTCGCTAAATTAGCAACTCCGTAAAAAACGTCGCTAAACGTCGCTGAATGGCGACATTTAGCGACGTTTAGCGAATTTTATTAAGATTTAAAAATATTAGTCGCTATAAGTTTGATTAAGGTCGCTAAACGTCGCTAATATGTATAATTTAGCGACGTTTAGCTTCGTAATTAGCGACGTATATATTAAAAATATTTAGCAACGTATTTAGCGACGTGTATGACGTCGCTAAATTTTTATTTAGCGACATTTTTTTACGTCGCTAAACGTCGCTAAATTTTGGTTAATTAGGGCTCATTTTTCTTTTCCCCCATCTGCGAAAATTTCGAAAGTTTTCAAAACCTTTCGAATTCCCCCACCCCCCTTCTCCGGCGACCGGCGACTGGCTCTCCACGGCTGCGGCTACTCCGGCATCCCCCTCCTCCTCCTCGAGCTCTAGGTAATCCCTAACTCTCTCTCTCTCTCTCTCTCTCTCTCTCTCTCTCACATGTGACACTGACACACACTTGACAGACACGACACACACACACAGACACTGACAGACACACACGACACACACACACACAGACGCAGACACACACACACACACACACACACACACACACACACGACACCTAGGGTTAGGGTTAGATTTTTTGACCTGGGGTTAGGGTTAGGGTTAGGTTTAGGGTTTTTGATCAGGGGTTAGGGTTAGGGTTAGGTTTAGGGTTAGGGTTAGGGTTAGGTTTAGGGTTATCAATTTTTACTGTTCAATATCAATTTCTTAATACTTCCATATAGAGTATTTGGGTTAATACTCTATTTTCACCCAAGTATTCAATACCTATATCCTTGTATCACAATTACCTATTGTATACCTTGTTCTATATTTCATAGCACTTAACTTGACATTTACCATGATACCTATACTCAAGTACACTGCCACAACTCTTACTGATATACTAGGATATCACAACACAAAGTGAGTACTTTTCCCATCCTTACACTCAATATTCACTGTTCTTGGACAATAATTGAACACTTGACCTTGAATATCCCCTTAAACCTATACTGCACCTAGCACACACTAATACCTCATCCCTATCAACTTTGGTAGTAAGAGTTTTATGCTACACACACAACCAACTCTTAACATGACACTAACACACAACCATGATGCTCCTCTACATGAGATGAACATCTCATACCCAGGTCTGATTTTAGACTACTCCAATGCAAGAGTTCTCCTTCCTTACTACATTACCACTCAACACCCAACCTCCTATGATATAGACACCAACACTTACAACCTAGTCTAATACCAAGCTCTTTTGTTTAGTGTATAAGAGCATACTACCTTGTATAACACATTGAATACCTACACTTATCTTACTCAAAATATCTCACACTCACACCACACCACACTAATCTCAGACACCCATTACAATATTTGAACCCACACTCTCTCTAGGACTGAAACCATGTCAGACCTTCCAACACTACAAATAGAACCCTGGTATATGGTACTCGAGTCCCAAAATACTTTTAAACTCAAACCATGTATCAATCATAAATGATACACACTCACTCAATCGTATATCCTCAACTCTACCTAACACTTTATGCATATGTTCTAATAAATAACCTATTTTCAAAATAATATTATACAATTTTTTGTTATCTTGTCTTATCCTACTAAATGATATTATCTTGTTGAATAGTACTTTCGTATTGGGTGATACTTATGATACAAAAACTATGATACTTCATACTTATCTTATTTTTATGGATATCAAGACCCAACTTTTGAATAAAGGTTGCATACTAGCCTTTAGAGAAAGATTATGAGTTGTTAAGGCTAACTCTCCTCTAGTTCTTTTGATATGTGGAGGGGTAGTATGTGTATAATTCTAAGGTATTGAGGGTTGATTTTATATGTGTCTGAGAGGGGACTGCAAATGTGAGTGCAGGTGTCCATGTGTTGTGTGAGTTCAGGTGTGTGCAAGTGCATGAGGATAGTACTAGAGAGGTAAGTAACAGTTAAGTGTTGAGTGCCAAGGTAGATAGGTAATTGGTTAAGATAGGTTAGATAGTAAGATATTGGTTAAGAGAAGTTGATATCAGTTAGAATAGCAATGTGGAGTAGTGTTATAAGTTAGGCTAATAAAATAGAAGACTTGACAAAACCCTAATAATCATCATCATTCGTATTATCATCTCCATCATCAATACTACCAATAGATTTGTATCCGTTGGTTGACTAGATACATCTTATAGTGTTTTTATTGTTAAGACAAAATGTTGAGCAATAGATATTATGGTATCATTATTATACTACAACAAACAGCTAATTCTTTGTGAGTCATCTAATTCTTCCATTCCGCATTATTAAGGATATGTCTTAAGTAATATCTGTTATCAATTATATTCTTTGTTTTCATCTATCTTACCAGATGGCACCCAAGAGAGCGACACCTCCTACTATTAAGGAGGAAGTGATGCCTCCTACTGTTAAGGAGGAAGTGATGCCTCCTACTGTTAAGGAGGAAGAGATACCACCTGCTGTATCTCAGACGGGGAGTTCCAGTCACCTAGCACCTATAGCGGCTGTATCTCAGACGGAGAGTTCCAGTCACCCAGCACCCATAGCGGAGATTGATAACATAAACGTTGTTTATGCGCAGTATTTGAGGGACTAGTATCTGCCCCAGCGTATTGGATATCCTCGAGATTGATACTGTGATGTTTCATATACTTATATATTATGTATTTTGTGTGACTGTGATAATATACATTTTATGACGCTGTTTATGCCCTGTGATACTGTGATAATTATATATTATGTATTGTGTGACTTGTAGCGCCCCGTTTCCCCGGTGCGGGGAGTGCGGCTAAGAAACACAAACGGTATCGTTCGATCGGGATAGATTGAATTAAGAACGCGTCCTCGTTATGGATTTGTTTCTTCGGAATCGATTCCCATATTCAGTGGACCGCGCCCCCGGGATCGACTTAGCGGCAGAGTCAGGAGGGACCTCTCCGCTGCTATCTTTTATTGCCTCGGTTTTCGATGTCGCTTGTTGCTTTCGTGCTTTGAGTTGGTTTTGGGATTTGCTTGTTTTCCTTGAACGGTTTCGATGGTTTTCATTGTTTTCGTTCATTGACTTGCACTTCTATTCCGAGATGGGAAAGAGAGGAAGAAGTATTAATCGAACTGTTCGTGTGCAGGTGAACGAGCAGTAGGCGGCTTGCGAGCGGAGTCGTGAAGCGCCTCTTTCCTTCTCCCTTCCAAAATCTAAGTGAGTGGCTACCAACCCGATTAGCTAGCCCTGCTTCCAAGCTTCACTCCTTTGCCCCGATCAAACGATACCAAGTAATAATAAAAGAAACCAAGATAAAAAGAGAATAGACTTGGTTAATACTGCTTGTCAATCAAACTCGTGAACGGTTACTTACTTGCATGCTTGTTCGCTTGGAATGTTCTATATATGCTTCAATTTTAGTTAGAATTCATCTTCTTCTATAATTGAGTCAAGCATAAATTATTCAAGGAGGCTATACAAAACGAATCATGCAATGTTACTTGTCTTGTACAACGTGCTGCCTCAACTGCAAAAATGTTTAACGTGTTATGAACGATTGATCACGGACAACTTGTGCACAAGGTAAATGGTTTCGCGGACGGTCGCTGGGGCACTGGCACCGATCCGGTCCGGGAGGAACCCAACGTTTAGTCTCATGTGATTGACGGGATGCTTGCAGCGCACCACGTGCTTTCGTTGCAAACATCCTCGTCAATGACTATTGTCCATAATGGCTCCCAGCCAGTGATCCCAACGTGTATATTTAAACCTGTTGCATACTAACTTGTGTCTTCGTGGCAGGGAAGGCAAGGTAAGTATTGTGCAGGTAATTCAGACGGTCAGATAAAATCCACCGAACGGTGGCACGTTCATTTTTCAGTAAATTCTATATGCTGCTTACTTGTAAATGAACTAAGGCAAGATAGAAACCCACAAATATGCTTGCTTCATTAAAACAACGTGTTGATTGGTATAGTCAGGCTAGCTCGCCTTCACCAGCATGTTTCGATATGCTGACCCTCGTTGAAACAGGTTCTCCGCACCAAGGCGAACCGAGCGAGGAGCCGAAGTCGTCTTCCCGATCCAGTCCAGCTGTTGGCGCATCTTCACCGCGCCCCTCGAAGCATTTTGGAGTCAGGAGCCTGCAACTCTTCATACATAAATGCAGCTCCGTGGCAAAGCTATCCTACAGCCAGGAGGTCCTTATCATTTTGAGTTTATAAAGGGACGTAATGTACAGGACTGCTATCTCATTTTGAGTCATCTCTTTGTAAGCCATTCGGCATATTAGCTAACTCGTTCAAGAGTTTGTAATAGATGTTCATTATCAATAAAGAGAACTTTTCCATGTTTCAAATCTGTGTTTCAATTTATCTGCGTACTCTGAATATGTGCTTGCTATGCAAAATACTTTAGCCTTGTGCGGGCGCAACCCCAGGCCCGCACGGCGGTCACGACTCGGGGGACGCCTCGGGGCGTGACATAGTGGTATCAGAGCACAGATTCAAGTTCCTTAGACTTCGTGCTGGAAAAGTTCCTTTAACGATCAAAATTCTTGTGCGAACTCTTGAACTCGCTAGGCCAAAATGAGATACGTTCATGCAATAAGTCCATAATATATTATGATCCTAATGTAATTTACCTTCTTTTGAAGGAATGGCTCCAGCGCAATCTGCAGCGTAAGCCCCGGATGAGACGCAAGGCCAAGGAAGTAGTTTGGGCACTTCGGGAAGTTCAAGGAGCCAGCGAGCCACGCCAAGCATCGATCCCATTCAGTAAATATTGCGGATGTTGGGGGAAAACCAACAAAGGGACGAGGCTCGCCATGAACGGGCCGAGAAGCGAGCGGAAGAGAGTCAGCTCAAGTTTCAAGACAATATAGAAGCACGATTCTCAGTCCAACAGAAGCAGGTAGATACCCTGCAACAGATCGTTCAGACTTTGGCTGTCAACCATTCCGCCGCAACAACAACGACTCCGGTGGAACAGCCCGTGCTTGAAGTAGAGACACCGCAAATTCCAAGACCGAGGGACGTGACTGCCTTCGACTTTGGCCACTTCAAGAAAGTCTGCAACACCCCATTCAACGGGACTGAGGACCCAGTCGTAGCTCTAGATTGGTTGGCCGAACTTGAAGATCACTTCGCTCTGCTAGAGGTCCCCGAAGAGAAGCGCGTCGCTTGCGCCCAACTACAGCTCCGCCTCAACGCACACGATTGGTGGGACGTGCATCGACGATCTCTCCAATTTGATCACGGAGAGGAGGCGATCTCGTGGACGACCTTTCGTGCCGCGTTTGAAGAGGAGTTTATACCGCCTCCAGTACAACGTAAAATAGAAAATGACTTCGTGCAACTGAGGCATGGCAGCTTGACAGTGAAGCAATACTCCGTCGAGTTCAACCGACTCTCCAAATTCGCTAGGGCCTATTTACCTGATGCAGCGAGTCGAGCCAGAAGGTTTGAAGGTGGACTACGACCTGCCATCTATTCGCACGTGGTCAATAATCAATATGGAACAATGCGTGAAGTCATGAATCACGCCCTATCTCTTGAACCACAGTATCCTCACGTTTCCACCGGCGCTGTACATACCTACAATCACAAACGCCAAGGCAACGATGGAGGAAACACTGCAACAAAGCGCCGAAACAACGGTGGTCAGCAGAGGGCAAATGCTAACCAAATATGTCTCTTCTGTAAAAGACAAGGGCATGCCGTCAACCAGTGTCGAAAGAAACTCGGTTTATGCCTCATCTGTGGAGACCCAAATCACACAATGCAAAACTGTCCGCTCTACTCTGCTAGCCATCCCCGACATCCAAACCCCTAACGGTAATCATTATTCCTAAGTTTCGGGACGAAACTTCCAATTGGTTGGGTAGGATGTAACGCCCCGTTTCCCCGGTGCGGGAAGCGCGGCTAAGAAACACAAACGGTATCGTTCGATCGGGATAGATTGAATTAAGAACTCGTCCTCGTTATGGATTTGTTTCTTCGGAATCGATTCCCATATTCAGTGGACCGCGCCCCCGGGATCGACTTAGCGGCAGAGTCAGGAGGGACCTCTCCGCTGCTATCTTTTATTGCCTCGGTTTTCGATGTCGCTTGTTACTTTCGTGCTTTGAGTTGGTTTTGGGATTTGCTTGTTTTCCTTGAACGGTTTCGATGGTTTTCATTGTTTTCGTTCATTGACTTGCACTTCTATTCCGAGATGGGAAAGAGAGGAAGAAGTATTAATCGAACTGTTCGTGTGCAGGTGAACGAGCAGTAGGCGGCTTGCGAGCGGAGTCGTGAAGCACCTCTTTCCTTCTCCCTTCCAAAATCTAAGTGAGTGGCTACCAACCCGATTAGCTACCCCTGCTTCCAAGCTTCACTCCTTTGCCCCGATCAAACGATACCAAGTAATAATAAAAGAAACCAAGATAAAAAGAGAATAGACTTGGTTAATACTGCTTGTCAATCAAACTCGTGAACGGTTACTTACTTGCATGCTTGTTCGCTTGGAATGTTCTATATATGCTTCAATTTTAGTTAGAATTCATCTTCTTCTATAATTGAGTCAAGCATAAATTATTCAAGGAGGCTATACAAAACGAATCATGCAATGTTACTTGTCTTGTACAACGTGCTACCTCAACTGCATAAATGTTTAACGTGTTATGAACGATTGATTACGGACAACTTGTGCACAAGGTAAATGGTTTCGCGGACGGTCGCTGGGGCACTAGCACCGATCCGTTCCGGGCGGAACCCAACGTTTAGTCTCACGTGATTGACGGGATGCTTGCAGCGCACCACGTGCTTTCGTTGCAAACATCCTCGTCAATGACTATTGTCCATAATGGCTCCCAGCCAGTGATCCCAACGTGTATATTTAGACCTGTTGCATACTAACTTGTGTCTTCGTGGCAGGGAAGGCAAGGTAAGTATTGTGCAGGTAATTCAGACAGTCAGGTAAAATCCATCGAACGGTGGCACGTTCATTTTTCAATAAATTCTATATGCTGCTTACTTGTAAATGAACTAAGGCAAGATAGAAACCCACAAATATGCTTGCTTCATTAAAACAACGTGTTGATTGGTATAGTCAGGCTAGCTCGCCTTCACCAGCATGTTTCGATATGCTGACCCTCGTTGAAACAGGTTCTCCGCACCAAGGCGAACCGAGCGAGGAGCCGAAGTCGTCTTCCCGATCCAGTCCAGCTGTTGGCGCATCTTCACCGCGCCCCTCGAAGCATTTTGGAGTCAGGAGCCTGCAACTCTTCATACACAAATGCAGCTCCGTGGCAAAGCTATCCTACAGCCAGGAGGTCCTTATCATTTTGAGTTTATAAAGGGACGTAATGTACAGGACTGCTATCTCATTTTGAGTCATCTCTTTGTAAGCCGTTCGGCATATTAGCTAACTCGTTCAAGAGTTTGTAATAGATGTTCATTATCAATAAAGAGAACTTTTCCATGTTTCAAATCTGTGTTTCAATTTATCTGCGTACTCTGAATATGTGCTTGCTATGCAAAATACTTTAGCCTTGTGCGGGCGCAACCCCAGGCCCGCACGGCGGTCACGACTCGGGGGACGCCTTGGGGCGTGACATGACTGTGATATTTGTGTGTATTAATTGTATGACTGTGATATTTGTGTGTATTAATTGTATGACTGTGATACTTTTATTCATATTAAATGTTGTTAATCCGGTGTTGAGTGTTCCACCGAAGAGGTCGGCGAACCCAGAGAATTCAACGGAGGGTTGTTCCGGGTCTATTTTAATTAGAAATTTATAAATTGCAGTTTGGAACAATTCAGTTTTTTTTAATAAATTTAGCGACGTATTTAGCGACATTTAGCGACGCCTAGCGACGTTTTTTATACGTCGGTAAACAAGTCGCTACTTAGCGACGTCAAAAGCCGTCGGTAATTACGTCGCTAAATACGTCGTTGTACGTCGCAAAATGCTGACATGGCAGTACTGCCAGGTTATTAAAGACGTCGCTGTTACGTCGCTATATAAATCGCTAATTAGCGACGTTTAGCGACTTTAATAAATGTCGCTATTTAGTGACGCGGCGTCGCTAAACGTCGCTAAATTTAGCGACACATTAAAGTCGCTAAAAAACGTCGGAATAGCGACGTTTAGCGCCGTTTTTTGTTTTAGCAACCTGGTTTTTTTCGAGTGCTTTAAAACGTCGCTAATTACGTCGCTAAACGTGTTTAGCGACGTTTTTTTGTCATTTAGCGACGGTTTTGTCATTTAGCGACGGTTTTGGACGTTTTTGTCAACCTAGGATATGTCAATCATGCTATTGTCCGTAGGTTAACTGATCAAACCAAAACACGAGCTAAACACGTGCTCGATGGCTAACCACCAACAAAAGTAGAATGTACATCAGAGTGAGGAAGTAAGAAAACTCACTCAAGTGATCTGGTGCTCCTGTTAGACACCATCCTTAGGAAAGTATGAAAGATCCTCCGATGCTGCTATTAGATCTGGTCATGCAAAACTAGTGAGGTCAGACCCCAAATAGCAAGTACCACAACGGAAGCCAATCTAGGAACTTAAACTAACAACTCAAGCAATAGAACTACTAAAAGTAAAGACTGAATGTAATGATCTCAGGATAATAAAAGAAATACTGTAAACCTACAATAAGACATATCCTGAACTGATAAGCAAAATAGAATAACAAGTGCAGAAAATAAATGTGTGATCATGTAAAGACTAGACTAACTATTATCCATCAATCATGGTAAATCATATAAGTACGGCTTTATACTTTAGTTAATTAGGGTTATTACAATCCTAATTACTAACAATTATAATGCAACGTGATACTAGGGTTCCTTCTGATCGTATGCCCCTGCAGTCCATCCGGGATATCCATACGCATAAACCAGACACGAATACTCCTCAAGATACTCCACAAGATACGCCACAAGATACTCCACAAGATACTCCACATGATAACCATATGAATAACCGGGACTGCATGCTATCTAGGAAAATCTCTAGCCATGTTCCAAGTGAATCTCTAGTTAATAACCCTAGGTTTTTCTTGTATGAATTACGATATGGCATTCCGCAGAATTCATCCTAGACATGATACAACAAAAAAGTTCTAATAGTAATATAAACAACTTTTAATATACATTGACCAAACAGACACATGTAAGCCACAACAACAACCAAGCCATATGAAACCAAGTGAAGCCAGGTAAAGCCATGTGAAGCTAGGTAAAGTCATGTACAACCATGTAAAGCAAAGTCCATCCAGGTGAAGCTAAGTGAAATCAAGTCAATCCATGTCTGATGAAGCCATGTAAAGTCATGCCAAGTCAAGTACAGTCAATCATGTCTTCACGTGTAGCGGGCAAGGCCGGGTGAAACTGAGTAATGCCAAGTCAAGTCATCTTAAGACATGTAAGTTTATGTCTAGTCAGGTCAACTCATCGCGTGTCCAATTAAAAGCAAGAAGAATCAAAATAAAATCATAAATAATCAAGAATTTCTAAAGAAAGAGCACGATCGGTATACCGTCGGTACTGTCTAGTACACCGTCGGTATTCCGGTATAGAGATAAAAAATTACAGCAAGTCTGAATTCAAACAAATCGGTATACCATCGGTATACTGTAGTATACCGTCGGTATGTCGTTCCAAGTAGGCAAGAAGGATTCTAGAAAACAAAGTTTCACAAATCGGTATACCGTCGGTATACTATAGTATATCATCGGTATGCCAGCCAAGACAAATATCCTGAAGTCGGTTAACAATGTCGGCAAGAATCGATATACCATCGGTACACTGTAGTAAACCGTCGGTATACTGATAAGGTTCATAGAAAATATCTAGAAATCTAAGTCGGTCGAAATCGGTATACCGTCGGTATGCCGGTTTCCAAGGATAAACATGGTTAAAGTCAAGTCTGATATTTGGGACCAAAATCAAACCCCAAAAATTACCAGAACCAAGTCTAAGGTAAGTCTCATATCACAATATGGACTAAATCTCATGGTCACAAATCCAATACCATTTCTGCAACTGAGTTACCAAAAAGGGATGGAACAAGATTCTATTATAAATCAAAACTGAAACGGTCAAAAGGCTAGAAATCACGATATGAACAACAATAGTAAAACATGTCTAAGCTAAAAAGTAACAACCAAAGCTCCAGGAAAGTAAAATGACAGAAACTAAATGAAGATCAAGAAATCGGCAAGGTGTACTTGCCTAAAGCGAGCTCCCAGCCTAAACCTTCTAGTCCACAACCACGAATGGGTTTAGAAACAACACTCCAGGTCTCAAGACCGAGCTCCAAGCTCGAAGAAAAAGGGTGAAGAGAAGAGAGAGAACACTACCAAAATATGATGAAATAGCGACGTTTTTAGCGACGTCATAATAAAATGTCACTAATATTAATGACTTGAGCGACTCCAAAAATAAACGTCGCTATACGTCGCTGTTGGCGACACATAACGACGTTTAGCGACTGTACTTCAGTTTTTTAAAAGAATAGTCGCCATAAGCTTCTTTAAGGTCGCTAAACGTCGCTGAGTTTTATGATTTAGCGACGTTTAGCAGCATATTTAACGACGTTGATTTTTTTTATTTTTAGCGACGTTTTTAGCGACATCTATAACGTCGCAAACTTTTAAATTAGAAACTTTTAGCGACGTCTATTTATGACGTCACTAATTTTTTTATTGACGTCGCTAATTAGCGACATCTACTTATGACGTTGCTAGACGTCGCTAAAATATTTAATATAGGGTTCAAGATTTCATTTCTCCCTATTCTGTCGAACTCTTCCCCCAAAATTTTGAACCCCCCTCTTTCCCCCCTCTCCGGCGTCCTCTACAGCCTCCTACTCCGTCGTCCCCACATCCCTACCCCCCCCCACCGGCTCTCCCACAGCCCCTACTCCGGCTTCCTACCTCCCGAGTGCCCCCTCCCGCACGGCTCCTCCCTTCTGGCGTGGCTCCTCCCCTTCGACGACCTCGGGCTTCTCCTCCTCCTCTAGGTAAGCCCTAACCCTATCTATCTCTCTCTCTCACAGATGCAGACACGATATGACACAAACACAGACACAAACACTCACATACAGACACAGACACGATACAGACACTATCACAGAGGGTGTAAACCCTAACTCTAACCCTAACCCTATCTCTCTCTTTCTCTCACAAATACGGACACGATATTTGATAGGGGATACGACACATACACAGACATAGACACGACACGGGATACGACACAAAAACATACACTGACTGTTGTTACCAAGAACTTATCAGACTTACCAAAACATAACCCACTATTAGATGGTGTTCCATAGCCCAACTTATGTAGATGGGAACAACTTACTTATTAAGTTGCTTATTGTAGAGCTTCATCTATTGCTAAAATTATTCTCACTTTGTTGTGAAAGCATAAAATCTGTTGGTTTTCATGGTATTGTTACTAGAGTACATTATGTGTTTACGAGTGCTTGAAAACCATGCATTTGATTAGTATAGACCAGTCTAGGACTTTCCCTAAGTATGGACTATTAGGCATATAGGTTTCTATTTTAAGTAGATCATGGTATGTTTTTTAAACTTATCACACGACTTATTAGCATGTGAGTGTCCTACATTGTATAGAGAAATACTACATAAATATCTGGCATCTCAATTGTTTTTGTAAGAATATTCAGTCATAAATGAGATAGGTGCAGGCACTGGGTGTATGGTATTGTCTAGTCCACATTAGGAATATAATAATTAAATATAAATTAGGCTTTACCGAGTAACATTTTAGGAATAAAATATTTCAACTTGATTCATTTTACAATTTACTTAACTATTAGTGGTGCAAAGTACTATGTCTTTATAAAATTTGCCTCTTCTCTTGTATAAATATTTGGTTCTTATACCTTATGTTGCATATGTTGAGTACTGCATGTTTGACATTTATAGGCCACACATCTTAAATGTGAAGAATAGTATTAGTATTGCCCAAAGTGTTCCACAAGAAATCAAACTAAGAGGCAATGTAAAAAATAGAATGAGAATATGGTTATAAGTATGGTCTTTTTTTACATCATTATAATGATGAATGTGATAGCACTTCTTCCTACTTAAAGAAACCATGAGTTGTTTTTAACTTATACATTGAAACTAATAATTTAATCAAAACATCCCTTTCTTCCCCTATCCTAATCCTAACTCGGACACACACACACACACATGCGGACACTAACATTAACCCAAACTCGAACACACGGACACACTAACACGCATACACTAACCCTAACACGGACACGAACACACACACACACACACACACACACACATGTTTGTATCATGTTATCTCATGATACGTATGGTAAAATTGTAGGACACATGGATATGAAAGGTTAGAACACGATATCGAGGATAAGGTTGTAAGCATTTTATCGGACACGGACGCACGCATACATGTCAAGTGTACATATCCAGGAGTGTATTAGTGAGTGTCAACTATGTATCATGGATAAAAAATTTGACACTAGATATCCATGACTTGACTTTTCAATTAGAAAATTATGGCCTAAACAAATATCAAGTGTGGATATCGAGGATACAAAGTTGACACTCACTGATACATTGCAATATGAGTATCCAGGATACAGAGTTGAACGAAGAAATATTAGTGCTTTGACTAGGTGTATCAGTGCATGTACTGTATTCCTGAGTATTCTTATGTGTGTATAGACGAGTAGGTGTATAACATAAATGGGTATTCCTAAGTATCAATGCTAGGACTAGGAGTATTAGTGCATATACTGTATTTAAACGAAAAAGATGAATTTTTAGAAGAGGATTAAAAATATCAATATGAAATCTATTTAGACTTGTCACATGTACTGTAATTTAAACTAATTTCTTGAACGATGTCTATTCATCTTTGCATATCTGGAGTGAGTGTCATTTGGATAATATACACTACCAAATATTCACATGAGTATATACTTGAACGATGTCTATTCATCTTTGTAAAAGTATCTAGAAATGGATATGAATTACTATTTGCGTCATCGTTCGTGGATGTACAACCGTTATCCTGATGACATGTACGGTGTGCGGGATGAATTCATTGAGGGTGTACAACAGTTCCTACAGTTCACCAAAGCTTTCCCTCAGTACATTAATGGTACAAAAATTAAGTGTCCGTGTGTGAGATATCACAACTTGAAATATCATCCAGAAGTGGAAGTCACATATCATTTGTACTCGAAGGGTTTCACGCCTAATTACTATCAATGGACCGCGCACGGAGAACTTGTGTCTTTAGCATCGGAGTCAGAGCCTTATGTGGAGCCATGTATATGGATGTCCAGGACCACGCTGCTTACGACGACGGGTGGGTGAACATGATTTTTGATGTGGCGGGGCCTAGTTTCGATCCGGACAATCATGATATAGCTGAGGAGGCACCGAATATCGATGCTGCAAAGTTTATGGAGGTGTTGGAGAATACAAGGACTCCATTATATCCTGGTTGTGAGAATCATTCACCATTGGTGGTGGTTACAAGATTGTTGAGCATCAAGTCCAATTTTAACATGTCGCAATAATGCTATAACCGACTAATGGATTTGATTATAGAGATCTTGCCAGAGGTTACAAAGTTGTCTAAAGACTTCTACCGATCTAAGAGGATGGTGAGATTGCTCCGGATGGGATACGAGAAAATTGATGCATGTCACAACGGGTGCATGTTGTACTACAAAGACGATAAGGATGAAGATGCGTGCAGATTATGTGTTGCTGATCGCTACAAGGCCACTGGTAGAGGAAAGTCTGTCGGTGCAAGGAAGCCTATCGATTCGATGCACTACTTGCCTTTGACGTCGCGGTTGCAGAGGTTGTTTATGGTGAAGGAGACTACAAAAAATATGAGTTTGCACAGGCGTTAACAGATCGAAGGAGTATTGGATCATCCATCTGATGGAGAAGCATGGAAGCACTTTGATCGAGAGTATCCAGATTTTGCTTCGGATCCGCATAATGTCAGATTGGAGCTCTCCTCCGACGGTTTTACCCTATTCGGACTTTCGGGTTCCTAGTATTCATATTGGCCTGTGATCGTCACTCTGTACAATCTACCATCTTGGATGTGCATGAAGACTCCGTATATGTTTCTAACCGTTATTATTTCGGGTCCGAACAATCTGAAGAGGAACATCGATGTGTATTTACAGCCTTTGATTGATGAGTTGAATTAGCTGTGGGAAGTAGGTGCCAACACGTACGATATTTCTAGGAAGCAGAACTTTCAGATGAGGGCAGCACTTATGTGGACCATCGACGACTTTTTGGCCTATGGAATGTTATCAGGATGGAGCGCTCATGGTTATCTCTCATGTCCGTATTGCATGGACCGCACTAAGGCTTTTCGTTTAAAACACGGAGATAAACTGTACTTCTTCGATTGTTATCGATAATTTTTGCCCAAGGATCATCCATACCGGAGGAACAAGAATGGTTTTCGTGCGGGAGTTGTGGAGAAGGCCAATCCACCGCCAAGGTTACTCGGATATATAATATAGGAATAGGTAAAAGATTTACCAAGTCTATCGAAGAGCCTGCTAAGGGGTACAAGTGTGACGGATTTGGTCGCACCCATAACTGGACGAAGAGGAGTATATTCTGGGATCTACCATATTGGAGCACCAATCTGATCAGACATAACCTTGATGTCATGCATATCGAGAAGAATGTATTTGATAACATAATTAATACTGTAATGGGGGTAAAGGGGAAGACGAAAGACAATCCAAAGGCCAGGTTGGACTTAGAAGAAATATGTAGACGTCTTGCGTTGCATTTGATAGATGAGGGGAATGAAAAGTTAAAGCAGCCTAAGTCAATTTTCTCACTGGAGAAGGAGAATAAAGGAAGACTTTGTAGGTGGATTCAGGATCTAAAATTTCCAGACGGGTACGTGTCGAACTTGAGAAGATGCGTCAACCTCAAGGAGAACAAACTGGCGGATATGAAGAGCCACGATTGTCACGTATTCATGGAGAGATTAATTCTAATTGCATTTTGAAAATTCTTACCGCAGGTCATTTGGGATCCATTGACAGAGCTTAGCATATTCTTCAGAGATCTTTGCTCTACTAAGTTCCTCGTCGATCGTCTAGAAAAGCAAGAGAAGGACATTGAGGTAACACTGTGCAAGCTCGAGAAGATGTTTCCTCTTGGATTCTTCGAATCCATGGAGCATTTGCCAATTTATCTTTCCTATGAGGCACGTGTTGGTGGTCTTGTTGGTTATCGGTAGATATACCCGTTCGAGCGGCATCTGAATTACTTAAAGAGAAAGGTGAAAAACAAGGCACGGGTTAAGGGCTCTATTTGTGAAGCTTATGTTCTCGAGGAGATTACAAACTTTTGCTCGACGTATTTCAAACCTCATGTTGCTACTAATAGAACGAGAGCTCCGAGAAATGACGACGGATATCAGGAATCTAATGATGTAATACTGAAAGTATTCAATACGTCCGAAAAGCCTTCGGGGAAAATAAAGAAGAGATATTTGAATGACGACGAGCTAAGGGCTGCTCAATTGTATATATTACTCAATTACGACAAGGATGAAGTGGAGAAGCTAGAGGGGTAAGTAATTAACATGTTTACGTCATCTCAATGTAATAGTATAACTAATATTATGCTACTAATCAGCAGTTGCTTCGTTATTTTTTAGCACATATAATGATGAGCCGAGGTCGGTTAGACCCTACATAACAGACGAAGAAATAGAACAAGAAATAAGATGTCATTTTTCTTCTTGGTTGAGAGCATATGTAAGGAGCTCGGTAATTACTTTTTTGTATGTACTTGCACAATAAATAACTTACTATCGCTACTTTGGTATTTAGGTCGATCGTCTAATAATACCCGAGACTGAATCTATTAGAACTCTAGCCAATGGACCAATTACTGCCGTCAAAATATGGCTAAGTTACTGTGTGAATGGGTTTAGGTTCAAGTCAACAAATGCTCCGATCAGAGACAGCTTTCTGGATCTTGATTCTACGAAAAATAGTTATTTGTGTATCAGATCTTCGAACTACAAAGACGTCGATCCAGGCAATGATTTCTTTGGCATCTTACGAGAGATTGTGGAGTTGACATATAATTATGGCACAGAACCTGCTAAGATTGTGCTATTCAAATGTAAATGGTTCGATCCAATTCAAGACCAAGGTTAAAAAATTGACAAGCATGGTCTTGTGGATATAAACTACAAGCGTAGATATCAAGGCTACGAGCCATTGTCCTATCAAGTCAGGATCAGCTCGTGTACTTCACAACTTATCCTAGACGGGGGACAGCGAGATCAGATTGGTGGGCAGTATGCAAGACTAAAGCTTGAAATACCTTTGACATTGACGAAATAGCTTATCAGGAGGACGAGCTACCTCTTGTAAAAAATTTTGTAGATGTGGACTTAACAGAAGTTACTCATTACACGACTAATAATGTAGAAGAGGTAGAATTATTCGAAGAGGAAGTCAAAGACGAAGACGAAGACGAAGACGAAGTAGATAAAATTGAAGATGAGGAGGAAGAGGAAGAGGAAGAGGAAGAGGAGGACGAGGAAGGCGAACAAGATAAATTTTCTGAAGATAATTGAAAATAAAATATTTTGCCTGTAGAATGTACTATATTTTGACATTAAAATGTACTCTTTTGACGAAGGCATGTATTATATTTTGACTATAGAATGTACTATCCATTTAGACTTGTGACACTACTAGTTATTTACTGTACAATTCTATTAATGCTGTGAGATATGCATAACATTTTGACTGCATAATATATTATATATTTGTTTATTTGTTCTATCATCATATATTATTATCAGGTATGACAGGACAACGCGGAGTATTCGACAAGTCCCGAGGTAGACAGAGTGCTCCTCCGGTACTGCCTATTGTTGGTTCTGGATCCTCGGCGCCAAGTACTCCAGTATATCGACCAGTCACATCTTCGACTGCGACGATGTTACGTGGCAGCACTCCTGGAATGAGTAGTTTCAGGCCTGAGACTACTCCCTCGTCCAACGTTCCTCCTGCTGATGGAACCATGGAGACAGATGAGCATATGGCGGTGGTTGAGCCGATGTCATCCCAGCATCAACTAGATCCTCCATGTGTACCTCCAGACGAGACGATGACGAAGATTTTGGCCGATGGTACAAAGTCAATTAGTTGGTTTAGCATCATATATATCGTGTATTTCTTTATTCATCATATATTCACTTTTTCAATAAAAATAATTATCTCTGTATAGATATCGTCTCTCGTCGGTACAGAGACGCCTGGGCCACTTTCTGAGGTGCAACTATGGTGGCCCTTGGATCAACTACTCTGATGTTCCGGATGAGAGAAAGATATTCTGGTTTGCGCACTTCAAGATAAAAGTATATTATATCAATCATCTAATTTATGCATATTATATAACTTACTAATTACTTCTTGTAGCAAACATATTTCTATCCACCGCACCGGGCCGAGTTGATCGAGCAGATGTTTCCTACCGTTGCCGCCAAGCTAATCCGTGATGCTCTGGATGACCAGAAGGCTCGTGATCACGAAGGAAAATCGATCCAAAGTTGGATCATGCCTGAGCAGTGGACTACGATGAGGGCTAGATTCGACGATCCAAGGTACAAGGAAAGGTCTAAGAATGCCAAGGCAGCTAGGCAGAAGGCATCAAAGTGGTGTGGTGGCTCAATTTCGATGATGGAACATTTTTGTCGTTTGGTATATATTTTATTTCAGATATATTATTTTAATGCAAGTACGATAAAATGGTAGTAGGATAAAATATTTAATTTTAGTACTAAATAATATATTTTTAACAGGTACAGAGGGGTGAGGATGCCAACATGGTGACCGTCTTCCTGGCCACCCATCGAAATGGCAGAAATCTAATTGATGAGAGGGCCTCGTAGACATATGTAAGTATTACTTTACTTTGTGTTAATTTTAATATAACTTAAGAAATATACAAATAAATATTCATGTAGTTAGAAATAAGTACGTTAGACACATTAGCAATTATCGAGTATCCAAACTTTTCTAGGCCGAGGTGAGCGGGCGACTGCTAGTGCACCTACAGCGGGAGAGGACGGTACTTCCTCGCAGCCCTCTCAAGCTCCGTCGGCGGACGAGCTGTGGGTGACCGCCGCTGGTGGTCTCTAGAGGGGTACGTACTACGGTACGGGATCCTCTGGCGCACTTGTTACGACGCAGTCATCTAGAGCCTCCACGTCAAGTGCGCATTCCCCACCGCACTCACCAGCGTCGGCCCGAGTCCAGGAGACAGTTGACCGTCAGATTGCATCTCTCTGTGACAAGTTACTGCGTAGGAAGGATGAGCAGCCCCTGTCCTAACCGCAGGCGGACGATGCGACCCTCATCGCACAAATTGATACGCTCGAGCGCAGCATCATGGAGCTCAAGGATATGACAGCTGATCTTAGAGCGTCGACAAAGCGCAGCGTTACGGAGCTGCAGGCATCATAGTTGTCCATGGGCGAGAGGCTGACGATGATGCAGGATTCAATGGTTCATAGCAGTACGAGGTTGTTATCTACCATGGATTCATACAACCATCGACTAGCAGAGTTGGAGCAGATACGTCCTCCTGGTGCGCCTTTATTGACGCAGATTCTACCAACATCACTGCCTTCTCCATCAACATCGGTGTCGATTTTACGGGAGTAGTATGATTTGTTCTTATCCCTGATGCGCGCCAATGGTCATCCTCCTACAGATCCGTAGTAGTCCTAATTAGGATAATTTACTGATTGTTTGTGTTTTGACCTATGCTATTTGGTCATTTATGAATATTCTTTATTTTTGAGGTTTTCAGGCTTTGTTTCTTCCACCCAGTTGTGTGGATATTTATTGTATTCTTTACGACGAGATTTTCTCCTGACTCGGTTTGTAATCACAATATTTCGTTTTCTTTAAATTTTACTATATTATTCATATTAAATGCATGTTAATTTATCGGTGTTGAGTGTTCAACCGAAAGGGTCGGCGAACCCAGAAAGGGTCGGCGAACCCAGAAAATTCAACGGAGGGTTGCTCCGGGTTTATTTATATAAACTGTGAATTCATAAACAGCAAGAAGATTGGTTTGGAAATAATTCAATATTCATTTTTTTTGTTTTTCACTGAATCTTTAGAGACGTTTTTAGTGAAGTTTATATACCTCGCTAAAGACGTCGTTAAGTACGTCGTTGATTGTCGCTAATTAGGTCGCTAAATACGTCGTTAATTACGTCGTTGAATGTCGCTAAGCTGCTGACATGGCAGTATTTGCTAGGTCAATATAACGTCGCTAAATGTGTCGCAAAATATCGCTAAATAGAAAAAAATTAGCGGCATATAGCGACACACAATACATCGTTAATTTAGCAACGTTGCGTCGCTAAACGTCGAATATAGCGACTCAGTTACATCGCTAGAAAACGTCGCTATAGCGACATTTTGCGATATTTTTTTAGTCAGCGACTATCTTAAAGGCGACTTCATTGAAACGTAGCTAAAAATGTCGCTAAATATTTTTAGTGACGTTTTATGCCATTTAGCGATGTTTATAGACGTCGCTAATTTGACTTATTCTGGTAGTGGAAAGAGAAATGAGAAATAAAAAGAAAAAAAAAATCAAGGGCTATTTATAGAAAAATTCTCGAAAATATTTCGAAAAGTAAAACAAATATTTGTCGGGCAATATACCATCGGTATACTGGTCCAGTAAGTATATTCACACTATAACTCTACACGAGGGAAATACTCTATCTACTCCAACGAGACCGTTACCAGTAAGTATATTCAACCTTACAAGATAGGTCTCGGACTCCAATCCAACTCGTGTTGCAAAATGTGCAGATATAAATGAATGCGATGCACCAGAATCAAATAAGGCTGAAGCTAAATAAAAGTGGACGAGAATGGTACCTGCTACTACCTCTTATGCTGCTAAAGCCTCCTACACCGATAGAAAGAAGGCTCGACCCTGCCATCTGGGTGCTAGTCCCCTCTAGTGCTGACCTCTAGGTCTCGCCTGTTCTTGGGCCTGCGCATAATACTGCGGCCTCTGCTGGAATGCCTGGGCCTGTGGAGGCAAAGGCCTATGAATCTACTATTGTTGCACTGGTGCTGGTTCCCTGTACTGCGATGTTGTTGGCTGAACTGTTGACTGGGCTAATGTTGATCCAGTCTGGTTTCTGCTAGGACATGTTCCGACCACGTGGTCTGATGCCCCACACACCAAGCACAATCCTTGTGTCCTACGATACTCTGATACTATATCCCCAGATTTCCCTTAATGCAAACAACTACGGGAAGAAAAAGAAGAAGATGAGTGCCTCTGTTGAGGGCGTGTCTGGGAAGACTGCTGAGATAATGTTGTCCTCCTCGAGGATCCAATTGTCAGGGCTCAAACTACTAGAACTGCTGTTGATGACTGAGATGCTTATCCTCCTGAAACATTGGGCCCCTTCTGGCTCCCAACTCGATCTGTAATCCTCTGTAATGTGTACTCATACCTCCTGGTTGCCTGCATCACCACGTCAAAGGTATGAAACTCATACTGCTCTACCGCCAAGATAATCTCTAAATGGAGTCTCTGTTACTCTCCAACTCGGCCACTACCAAAGTGGGAGCAAACCGGCTAAGCCTCACAAACTCCAACGCATAACCGTCGACGGTCCAACCCTCCTGCCTGAGGTTGTTAAACCTCTGCTGAACCTCGTAACGCACCACCGCATCAAAATACCTCGCTTGGAACCTATCACTAAAAACTTTCCATGGAATCGGTGCTGTGAGAAAACCCTCCTGTGCAGCCCACCAGTCACGTGCCAAGTCCAACAACTGTAGCCTCACTACTGCTACACGCTCTCTAGCCGGAGTCCCTGTTGCCTCCAAGATGGCCTCAGTTTCCTAAAGCCAAGCATCAGACGAAATTACGTCCTCTGTGCCATAGAAGTACGGAGGACTAAGACGCTTGAAGCTAGTCGCAGAATTATGAATCTGAGAACTACCTTGCTCCAACGCTGTCTGGACAGACTAAGTGAGTACGTCACTCTGGTGCTACTGGGTCGTCATAAAATCTCGAATGACATCCATCAAGGCTCGGGCAACACCCTCTGGCTTCTCGAGCTGAACTGGGTGCACCGGTGCTGCCTGCTGGTCCGATATTGTCGGTTGATCTGCCTCGGGATCTACTCTAGACTCTTCCCCTGAATGCTGAGGCCGATCTCTAGGAATACGCTAGTCTCCCGAATGTTGTCAGTAAAACCCCTCACCAAAAAATAGGTATTTTGTGTGTATTCTATATTTATTGTGTTTATTTAGAATATTTTAAAATTAATTTAAATTCAGTTGTTGTATTAGGATACTTCACCGTAGTTTGAACATTAATGATATAGGATGACCCCAAAATCTATATCGTCCTTCGTAGGAAGTAGCCTACACGGGAGACACTACTCGTAGGATCTTTATGAGACACAAAATTTGATCATTTAACATTAGTATGGCACTAGCGTAACCACCTTAGTTTATTGTGTTTAAAATTTAGATATTTTTTATATAAATAATTCATTTGTGATTATTTTATAATTCAACCTTTTTCAAATAGCAACCCATAATTCCTCCATGCCAATTTAGGCCACTTTCCTCTTTTGTAGGATTTATTTATTTATTTATTACTATTTTAATCCCATGGAATCAAATCAATTTTTTGTCAAATTAATTAATTGATTAGTTGTTGACTTTTAAATAACTAACTAACTAATTAGGAAACCTCCTAACAAACTACCAACCAAATCATAATCCTAACCCTCTCCCCATACCCGCGGCTACCCCCTCCTACCCGTGCATACCCACGCGACCCCCCTCTCCCTTTCTCTCTCCTTATATATATATATATATATATATATATATATATATATATATATATATATATATATATATATATTCTCCTTCTCCTCTTTCCTTCTAAAACCATAACCTAAAATCTTCTCATTTAAAACCCTATTTTTCATCTTCACCTCCTTCCTCCATCACCATAGCCGCCACCTTCATCACCAAGGCCGACCCCCCTTCACATAGATACAATATCACCTCCTTCATCCAAGAATCCTAGTTCTTCATCTTTGTTCTTCTAATAAGTCTCCTTCCTCAAAATCCTCTATAATGTGTATGATTATCAGAATAATTGTTGTTATATATAAATAAATAATTTTTATATTTATTTGTAATCCATTGCCATGTTCTTCATTGTAGGATTTATTTTAGGGTTTGCATGTAAAGAATTGAACCCATGAATGCTTGTATGCACCAATCGGTAGAAACCTTGATTAAATCATGTTAATAATAAAGAAATATGATGTTTAAATTATTTTTATCCATATTTTTAATGTTTATTCTAGATTATTAAATTATAATTATTTTTGGAATAAATTGTATGTACAATGGGAATGATGACCTAGTTTTATGTTTTCTCTAAAATCCCGTATCGAACCCTTCTAAACTTTGTAGATAATTAATATATGATGTTATTAACCTATCTTAAATTCAGTTTTTAATATATTTTTCTGAAAATATTATTTTTGATTTAAATAATTTTTATGCATAAAAAGTTACCTAGTTGACATAGTTTTGATGTATGCATGTTGGAGACCCTTGGACTTTGTTTGGACTTTATAGTAGATGTAAAACCTAATTTTTCTAGGTGAATTACTATTTTTCCAGAATAAATATATTCTGAAATTTATTAATTAAATTTAAAATTGACGTCTATGATGTCACAACAACCATGTACCACCCTTTTTGTATGCATACTAGCAAATTTGGTTGCCAACCCTAATAGGATCAACTTGTAAGATAAAACCCTAATTATTTTGGTATAGATAAATAAAATAGTATTTATTGTAATTATTACTGATTTTATCATATTTATTCAGATTTATTTCCTATTTAGAAAAATTAAAAATTCTAGGTGTTTTATGTAACAAGTTGACCTAGTTTTGACAAAACTTGACCGTGGCAATTTCAGAGTTAAACCCCGACAAAAAATCTATGTTTTCTACACCTAAAATTATATTATGTTATTTTAATTCTGATTTTTAAGTATTTATTCCAGAATTATCCATTTATCAAAAAATGGTTTTATTGACTTGTCGGTAACATGTTATGACCTAGTTTTGGTTTCTACTTAGTTTTGGACTCATAGAAATTATAGTAGATGACCCTATCACTAAAAACCTTATTTTCTAAGAAAAATTCTAGAATTAATATTTTGATAATTGATGTCTTTAAAAAGGATTTTCGGTAATGTTTAACGACTAGTATTATTTTGAGGACTAGTTACTTGCATGTGAAATCAACGTAGAATTAAAAACTAGTTAATAACGTAATTTTAACTTGATTGTAAGAGTCTAATTAGAGTAATAATTAATTGGTAGGTGTTCGAGACGTTCCTGTGGAGAGCTCCGGACCAGAATTATTGTGCTCGCATCTTGGCTTGCACTACCAGAAAAAGTTAAATTAGCAACGTAAAGAAACGTCGCTAAATGACAAAAAAATGTCGCTAATCACTTTTAGCGACATTTTTAGCGACATTTTACAAAAGTCGGAACTCAGCTAGTCGCTGAAAGGAAAAACGTCGCTAAACGTCGCTATACCGACGTTTTTTTGCGACGTAAATGTGTCGCTAAATTAGCGATGTTTAGCGACACGACGTCGCTAATTAGCGACGTACTCATCAGTCGCTAAACATCGCTAATTAGCGACTTATACAACGACGTTACAGCGACGTCTATAATGACCTGGCAATACTGCCATGTCAGCAAGTTGCGACGTACAGCGACGTTTTTAGCGATGTTTTTAGCGACGTCATTAGCGACGTGTAGAAACATTGCTAATTAGCGACGTATTTAGCAATGTATATTAACGTCGCTAAACATCGCTAATTGTACAGTAAAAAATAAAAAAAATTAATACTGAATTGTTTCCAAACTATTATTCCTGTAGTTTATTAATTCATAATCTGTCAATATAGACCCGGAGCAACCCTCCGTTGAATTTTCTGGGTTTGCCGACCCCCTTGGGTTGAACACTCAGCACCGGTAAATTAACATATATTTAATATGAATAATATAATAAAATTTGAAGAAAATAAAATATCCAGCAAATATTATCGTAAAGAATACAACAAATATATATCCATACAATGAGTCTCATACTAAATAATACAAAGAATACAAATATCCAGCAACTATACTACTGCGGATCTGCAAGAGGATGACCACCGGCGCGCAAGAAGGATAAGAACAAATCATACTGCTCCCGTAAAATTGACACCGATGTCGATGGAGAAGGCAGTGAAGTCGATGGAGCCTGTGTCGATGTAGGCGCACCAGGAGGACGTATCCGCTCCAAGTCTGCGAGTCGCTTGTTGTAAGAATCCATGGTAGACAACAGCCTCGTACTGCTATGAACCATTGAATCTTGCATCATCTTCAGCCTCTCGCCCATGGATAGCTGTGATGCCTGCAGCTCCATCATGTTGTGTTCTGTCGAGGCTCTAAGATCATTTGTCAAATCTCGGAGCTCCGTGATGCTGCGGTCGAGCATATCGAATCGTGCGATGAGCGTCGGATTGTCCGCCTGCGGCTGGGACCGGGGCTGCTCCTCCATCCTTCACAGCAACTCATCATGGAGAGACGCAATCTGACGGTCAACGGCCTCCTGGACTCTGGCCGACGACTGCGAGGGCTGTGGGGAATGCGCACTTGTCGGGGAGGCCCTAGATGATTGCATCATAACCAGGGCGCCATAGGATCCCGTACCGTAGTACGTACCCCTCTGGAGACCACCAGCGGCGGTCACCCACAGGTCGTCCGCCGACGGAGCTGGAGCGGGCTGCGAGGAAGTACCAGCCTTTGCAGCTGTAGGTGCACTAGCAGTCGCCCGCTCACGCAGCCTAAGATACTCGGCCTAGAAAAGTTTGGAAACTCGATAATTGCCTAAGTTATATTAAAATTAACACAAAGTAAAGTAATACTTACATAGGTCTGCGAGGCCCTCTCATCAATGAGATTTGTGTCCTTGCGATGGGTGGCCAAGAAGATGGTCACCATGTTTGCATCCTCACCCCTCTGTACCTGTTAAAAATATATTATTTAGTACTAAACTTAAACATTTTTTCCTACTACCATTTTATCATACTTACATTAAAATAGTATATCTTAAATAAAAAATGTACCAAACGACGAAAATGTTCCGTCATCGGAATCGAGCCACCACACTACTTGGCAGTATTCCGCCTAGCCACCTTGGCCTTCTCAGGCCTTTTCTTGTAGCTCGGATCGTTGAATCTAGCCCTCATCGTAGTCCACTGCTCAGGCGTGATCCAATCTTGGATCGGTTTTCCAGCACGATCATGAGCCTTCTGGTCATCCAGAGCATCACGGATAAGCTTGGCGGCAACGGTAGGAAATATCCGCTCGATCAACTCGGCCCGGTACGGAGGATAGAAATACGTTCGCTACAATAAATAATTTGGTAAGTGAGCATCACGGATAAGTTATATAATATGCATAAATTAGAGGATTTATATAATATACTTTTACCTGAAAGTGCGCAAACCAGAATGCCTTCCTCTCCTCCGGAGCTTCAGAGTAGTTGATCCAAGGGCCACCGTAGTTGTTCCTCAAAAATAGGCCCAGGCGTCTCTGAAGCGACGATGGACGATATCTATACAGAAATAATTATTTTGATCGAAAAAGTTAATATATGATGAATAAAGAAATACACGACATATATGATGCTAAACCATCTAATTGACTTACTTTGTACCGTCGGCCCAAATCTCTGTCAACGTCTCCTTCGGAGGTACGTATGGAGGATCTTGCTGATGTTGGGACAACGTCGGCACGACCTCCTCTACATGCTCATTTGTCTCCATGGTTCCGTCAGTAGGAGAAACGCTGGACGAGGGAGTACTATCACGCGTGGAACTACTCGTCCCAAGAGTGATGCCACGTAACGTCGTCGCAATCGGAGATGTGACTGATCGATATACTGGAGTACTGGGCGATGACGATCCGGAACCAACAATAGGCAGTACCGGAGGAGCACTCTGTCTACATCGGGACCTGTCGAATCCTCCGCGTCGTCCTGTCATACCTGATAATAATATATGATGAATAAAGAAAAACACAAATATATAGTACATTATACAGTCAAAATATGATGCATATCTCACAGCATTCTACAGTCAAAATATAATACATATATTCATTAAAATAGTACATTCTACAGTCAAATAGTTACATTCTACAGGCAAAATATTTTATTTTCAATCATCTTCAGAAAATTTATCTTGTTCGCCTTCCTCGTCCTTCTCTTCCTTTTCCTCCTCCTCGTCTTCACTTTCATCTAGTTCGTCTTCATCTTCGTCTTCCTCTTCGAATAATTCTACGTCTTCTACATTATTACTCGTGTAATGAGTAACTTCCGTTGAGTCTACATCTACAATATTTGTTACAAGAGGTAGATCGTCCTCCTGATAAGCTATTTCGTCAATGTCAAATGTATTTCTAGCTTTAGTCTTGCATACTGCCCACCAATCCGACCTCGCTATCCCCCGTCTAGGATAAGTTGTGAAGTACACGAGTTGAGCCTGACTTGATAGGACAAATGGTTCATAGCCTTGATATCTACGCTTGTAGTTTATATCCACAAGGCCATGCTTGTCAATTTTCCAACCATGATCTTGAATCGGATCGAACCATTCACACTTGAATAGCACGATATTAGTAGGTTTTGTACCTTCCTCCATCATAATCAAGCGTACTTATATTTTTACTACCTCGACTTATGCTGCTATTATAGCCTAGTTTTGCAAGCTTATTCTTTTATTGAGCTTGTTCATGACATATGTATTATTGGGGGCCCACACTAATATATTGTCTAAATCAAAATCGGTGTATTATGGTCTGATCAATCGTAGTGCACTTGGTTCGCTCTTTGTATCACTACTTTATGTGGATTGAAATATAGTTGACTTAACTTGTTAGACGGATATACTTGCCCTCTAGACTGGTCAGAGCATATCATGTCAGGTACATAACTGTTCTGATGTGAACATGCGAATAGGAATTTACTAAAATAAGATTTCAATCCACAACTGCCTTGGCAACTCCCTTTCAAATTTTCTAATCCCTTTGGATTTCGTACTTGTATTCTATCACCTCCTCCTTGAACTCTTTATTGTTATTTTCCGTCTTCCCCTATTTCGGAAAGACGAATGTTCGTGCTTAGTATAAGTTTGATACACGGATAGTACTAGATATACCCCATAGGCCAAGCACTCATGATGACAAATAAGGAGCGCAGGCACAGAAAGTCGTAGATACAGGTACGACCTTAGTTATATGTGTCATTGCATACTCATGACCCCATTGTGACACAAAATCTGAGGTGCATAGTAGACGTAGAATTATATATAAGGTAGTTTAGCAGTTATGAGGATGTATTGATATTCTACCCAGTTGGCATACACGCAATGCTAATAGAAGACACGAGTAGCAGTAGTAGTATTCTCTTCCTATCACCATCTTGCCCCTTGGGTGGCTCATCTTCTCTTCCATCTCCATCCCTTATATCGTGCTAAATTCTTCCTAACATAATCGTATCCTTTTGTGCCATTATGAACCGTTTGAATTACTTCAACCTCACCCTTATTTGGTTAGTTAAAACATAAGTGTGTTAGTAATGATTAATAACTAAAAGATGAGTACATAACGATTACCCTTATGTATATGCACTATAGCAATATCTGTATTCTTTTATTAATTTAACCCTTAAGTAGCATCATTTAGCCCAATAGGAATTTGTTAGATTGTTGAATTAGTTCATACTTCCAATAGTTTTATAAAGTTAGTCAAGAGCTTAATTGTTACCCTAAAACCTAGACTAAACCTAGGAAGAGTTGAAGGTACTCGTTACGAACTGACAACTATGACAAATCACTAGCAAAGTAGCGACAGCTGTAGCTAGACCGTTGTAGTAGAGTAGTGGAAGTACTTGCAGACATATTGGTCAGGTCGCATGGCAGTATTACACTACGATACTTGACGGTTATAAAGAAAAATCAGGGTTGTGTGATTCAAGACAAGTACCCCAAGATTCTCGACTCAATAAATATATTCGTCTTACAACCTAGACAATAGCCTCAAGAGACTGTGACTACTAGTAGAACTCTTGTAAGTTAGGTAGTGTAGATGAGTTAGAAATAGAATAATGTATGGACAATAAATGAGAAGTGTTAGAATGACAGACCATGACTTTTAGGAAGCACTGCTAGATAGCTATGTAGTGTGATAACTATAGTGATTACTATGATAATGGGTTAGTGTCAATTTCGAGGACAAAATTTTTATAAGTTGGATAGAATGTAAAATCCCATATTTTTAAATATTATATTTATTTAATTAATTAGTTATTTAATTTATTTATATTATTATGTAGTTATATGGATAATATATATATGTAGCGATTTAAGTACCTAGATAATTATTCATTTAGAATTGTTGTACAAAAAACCTATTATTTTATTTTAGGAATAATTTTATAGGGGTGATAGAATTTTATAGAATTTAATTAGGTGCAATTATTATATACCTTAAAATATATGTAAATAATATATAGTAGTAATAATAATAATAACAATAACAATAACAATAATAATAATTATTATTATTATAATAATGATATTATTATTATATTAGAAAAAAAGGAAAAGAAAAAGAAAAAGAAAAGGAAAAGAAAAAGAATAGAAAAGAAAAGAAGAAGAAAAGAAAAAGAATAGAATAGAAAAAAAAGAAAAAGAAGAGAGGGGCTAAAATGAAAAAAAAATCCTAAAGCTAAACTCCCCCCAGTGTACACAGAGACCCCCCCCCCCCCCCCGGCTGCATACTACCCGCCGCTTTTTTCTTCACTCACGAGACCTATTCTACCCGCCCCTCTCTCTCTCTCTCTCACTATATATATAACCTATTGCTAAACCCTAACCCTAAATCTCCTCATCCACTCCACCTCGAGACCGCTGTCGACGACTCCGGAGCCAGCGCCACCGCCGGCTATCGCCACAGCCGCACGTCCGCGTCACCGCGATATCCTCGCGCAGAATTAGACAGTGACGTGCCCTCCATCACTTGCCGTTTCCCGTCTTCTCGCTCAACCAAACTCGACCCCATCTTCGCCGGTATGATCCTCACCTATCCCTCTTCCAATTTCCTAGATTAGTTTCCATCGTACAGTGCACAAACCTAGGTAAAAATCGACGCCAAGTCGAAGAAAAACGACCACTTTTAAATTCAGAAAATCTGTTGCGATGACCCATGTTCAAGGGCTCGTATCTCCCACCACAGGGATCCAAACCTAGAAATTCTTTTTGCTATAGAAAGACCACCTGACAGAGATCATTCTCTGTCAATTACATTATTTTATTAGGCATTATATGCAGAATTAAAATAGGTTAAAAATCATAAAAAACCAGTTTTTCAACTTCTAAAATTGGTGATACGGAGCGCGTTCCGCCAAACGGGACCTCCCCGTCATGTACCAAGTACACAAAAAGGTACGCACGGTATACCCAAACATGTGGGCTTTCCTGGAAACTGATTCGGACGCGTGTGCAAGTCAGAATCAACCCATATCCGCGACAAGACCCCGTGTCGCAACTTTTGCAAAACATCGCACCATTTAGTGTACGCTCATCAGAACGCGACGAAACTTGCGCCATTGGACTCATGGTATCGCGCTGGTCCTGTGACCCAAGTTTCATGCAATTCTGAGATAGTTGACCAAGCCGCCTATTTATGGGCCCCACGGTTGACTTTTTAGGCGAATTTGTGTTTGGCTCACCGGAATCCAAAATTGGACGTACCGTTGAGTTTGTATTAACGTTTAGAATTGATTTGACTTATAATTTGTCCCATTTAGAGACCTTTACCTCTGGCACGCTTTTCGGTGCAAAGTGGCCCATAGGTGGAGCCCGCTTTGACCCAAAATTACCGTTTTGCCCCTGTATCCAAATTGGACGAAAGGGTAGTGTTTGCTAGCTATCTCGCTTATTCTGGGAACATTGGTGATATTTATTTCAGCATCCGGAGACGTTTATTCTGAGACTGTAGCTTCTGATCCTGTATGCTTGACTTTTGGACGTTACACTTTGCAGCTTTCTTACCAGGCAAGATACCTTGCCAAATTGCTTACAATATTTTGCATGCTTATTATATTTTTGCATATTCATTGCACTTTTGTATATTTATTGCATGTGTAGTTTCTTTCATTCATTACTATATATTAGATATGTTGACACACACTTGACACTTAGTATCACAGAGGACAATCAGTAGGCGTATGGGCTATAACCACTCTGGTAAACCGTAGTAACTAGCACGCACTATGGTAGTCATGTTCGATGGTCGCTACCCCCGCGGTATATCGATTGATGGAGTCACGAGGGTCGCTACCCCCGCGGTATGTCGGCTGATGATGTCCCCTGACGTGTGTGTGAGTTGTGAGGCTTAGATCGAGTAGCCTACCCTTGCCCATACGTCGAAAAGTTGTCCTCATTTGCATTCATATAGATTGTCCTGTACAACGTACTTATATATTTTCAAACATTAGGCATGTTTACTGTATTCAAATTGGCATACTTCTATGTATCTTGTTACGTCCCTCTAAGGACCTAGTCCCTTTTCAGGTGTAGATGTTTATGACTATTCGTAGGAGCACGGATTAGGACTTACTATTTATCTATTTCGATGAGGTCTTACCTTCGGAGCATCTTTGATTATATCTAGCGATGGATCTTCTTAGCTGATACACTTCTGTCATCACCTTATTTTATATTATAGATTACCCTCCTCTCTCATTCTAGTTTTGATATAGTCATTGGAAGTGGATTTGTCTCCACCCGACTATCATTTATGGATTATTCAGACTCATTATTCTAGTTTAGTTATTTTATTTTGTGACTTGTTGTGTGGATGAGATTTAGTATATCTGTGACTTGTGACCATATATATACCATATATGAGTTTATATTCATATTACAGATTACGTGTGTATTATGGTATCCATATATTGGAGTTAGCTGACATGCTTACGTATTCCTAGTCTTACGTATTTTGGGACTGGGGCGTGACACTTCTCTTGCTTTTCTAGACGATCGATGAGCAACTTAGTACAACAAAGATCTCTGAAGAATATGCTGAGCTCTGTCAATGGAACCCAAATGACCTGCGATAAGAATTCCCGAAATGCAATCGGAATTAACCTTTCCATGAATATGTGACAATCGTGACTCTTCATACCCGATAGTTTGTTCTCCTTGAGGTCGACGCATCTTCTCAAGTTCGACACGTACCCGTCTGGAAACTTTAGACCCTAAATCTACCTACAAAGTCTTCCTTTATCCTCTTTCTCCAGTGAGAAAACTGACTTAGGTTGCTTTAACTTTCCATTCCCCTCCTCTATCGAATATAATGTAGGACGTCTACATATTTCTTCTAAGTCCAACCTTGCCTTCGGATTATCTTTCGTCTTCCCCTTTACCTCCATTACAGTATTAATTATGTTACCAAACACATTGTTCTCGATATACATGACATCAAGGTTATGTCTAATCAGATTGGTGCTCCAATATGGCAGATCCCAGAATATACTCCTCTTCGTCCAGTTATGGGTGCAACCAAATCCGTCATACTTGTACCCCTTAGCAGGCACTTCGATAGCACTTGGTAAATCTTTTACCGCTTCCCATATCATGTATCCGGGCCACCTTGGCGGTGGATTGGCCTTCTCCACAACGCCCGTACGAAAAGCATTCTTGTTCCTCCGGTACGGATGATCCTTAGGCAAAAATTGTCGATGACAATCGAAGAAGCACGGTTTGCCTCCGTATTTCAAATGGAAAGCCTTAGTATGGTCCATGCAATACGAACATGAGAGATGACCATGGGTGCTCCATCCTGATAACATTCCATAGGCCGAAAAGTCGTTGATGGTCCACATAAGTGCTACCCTCATCTGAAAATTCTGCTTTCTAGAAACACCGTACGTGTTGGCACCTACTTCACACAGCTGATTCAACTCATCTATCAAAGGATGTAAATACACATCGATGTTCCTCTTCGGATTGTTCAGACCCAGGATAATAACGGTTAGAAACATATACGGAGTCTTCATGCACATCCAAGGCGGTAGATTGTACGGAGTCACGATCACAGGCCAACATGAATACTGAAAGCCCGAAAGTCCGAATGGGGTAAAACCGTCAGAGGAGAGCCCCAATCTGATATTGCACAAATTTGAAGTAAAATCTGGATACTCTCGATCAAAGTGCTTCCATGCTTCTCCATCGGATGGATGATCCAATACTCCTTCGATCTGTTTCCGCCTGTGCCAACTCATATTTTCTGCAGTCTCCTTAACCATAAACAACCGCTGCAACCGCGACGTCAAAGGCAAGTTGTGCATCGAATCGGTAGGCTTCCTTGCACCGAAAGACTTTCCTCTAACAGTGGCCTTGTAGCGATCAGCACCACAGAATCTGCACGCATCTTCATCCTTGTCGTCTTTGTAGTACAACATGCACCCATTGCGACATGCATCAATTTTCTCGTATCCCATCCAGAGCGATCTCACCATCCTCTTAGATCGATAGAAGTCTTTAGGAAACTTTGCACCCTCGGGCAAGATCTCTATAGTCAAATTGATCAGTCGATTATAGCATTCTTGCGACATGTTAAAATCGGACTTGATGCTCAATAATCTTGTAACCACCTTCAACGGTAAATGATCCTCACAACCAGGATATAGTAGAGTCCTTGCATTCTCCAGCAACTCCATAAACTTTGCAGCATCGACATTCGGTGCCTCCTCAGCTGCATCATAATTGTCTGGATTGAAACTAGGTCCCGCCGCATCATAATTGTTCGGATTGAAACTAGGCCCCACTGCATCAAAAACCATGTTCACCCACCCGTTGTCGTAAGCATCGTGGTTGTGGACATCCATATACGGCTCCACATAAGGCTCCGACTCCGATGCTAGAGACACAAGTTCTCCTTGCGCGGTTTACTGATAGTAATTCGGCGTGAAGCCCTTTGAGTACAAACGATATGTGACTTCCACTTCTGGATAATATTTGCTGTTTCGATATCTCACACACGGACACTTAATTTTGGTACCGTCCATGTACTGAGGAAACGCCTTGGCGAACTGCAGGAACTGTTGTACACCCTCAATGAATTTATCTCGCACACCACACATGTCATCAGGATGACGGTTGTACATCCACGAATGATGACACAAATAGTAATTCATATCCATTTCTAGATACTTCTGCAAAAATGACAGTATGTATCCTATAAATTATTACATACAGTGTGATTCTCTAAAGAAGAAATTGATAATTAGTTGGCTAGGTAATCTATAATTGAAGTCACATAGAAGAAGCAAAGTAGGATATATATGATTATAATTGTGCATCCCCGTCAAGAAGGGCCTACTACGTAAATTTATAGGCGCAAGACAATAACAGGGGGGGAGACAAATTGGTTGACACTTTATTCTTTTCCATTATGCAAGAAACTTGAACTTGGCAGTTGGAACAGTTGTCAATCTACACAAAGTAGTCACATAATTATATGTAAGATATTGTCTATCCCTATCCCTATCCCTGCAGACAAGTTGCATGTAATATTGCTTATGTTTAATAAGTAGGTAGCTGCTAGTTGATAACTGATAAACAATTTGATATTAAGTATATAACTCATGTAATGTACTAATTAATATAGCCAGCAGGCCACTTTGTAAAGTCAAAAATATTAAATTCTCTTCAAAGCTATGATAAGGCCAACTAACTATACTGCTGACTCAGCTATGAATTACAACATTAGTAACTAGTGCTAATTACACTGACTACTAACTGATGCTAGGAGTTTAATACTGATACTGAACTTCTGGAAACTGAATTAGTACTGTAACTGGGACTTGATACTGAGGTATGGCATAGGCTGATACTTGATACCGAGCTCTGGCATAGGCTTGATACTGATACTGAGCTCTGGCATAGGCTGATACTAAATCTCAAGTCTAAAGCATTACACTCTGTACTTGATGAATTAGGCACACTGCACTGTACCTGAACACTTGGATCGATGCTGTTCTAGCATACTGATACTACATTGAATAGGAATGTATCAATACTTCCTCCTTATTTTGAATTTTCCTCAAGGTCAAAGTATGAATATGTTCTGATAAACTCATCATATGGGATCCAAGTAGCAGTATGGACATCCCCTTCTTTCCACTGAACCAAAAGGTCAATTGCAGTTCTATTCCCTTTCTTGACAAGTTTTCTATCAAGGATCTAGTCAGGTTCTAATAAGGATTCCTCAGTATAATTTGGAACCCTAACCCCAGGTCAAAAACCCTAACCCCAGGTCAAAAAACCTAACCCTAACCCGAGGTCAAAAACCCTAACCCTAATCCCAGGTCAAAAACCCTAACCCTAACCCCATGTCAAAAACCCAAACCCTAACCTTAGGTCCTGATCCGAGGTCGTGTCAGTTTTGGGTTAGGGTTGGTGTCACGTGTGTGTGTGTATGTCGTGTCTGTGTAAGTGTCTGTCACGTGTATATGTCGTGTCAGTGTCAGTGTCATGTGTGTCCTGTGTGTGTGTGTGTGTGTGTATGTGTGTGTGTGTATGTGTGAGAGAGAGAGAGAGAGAGAGAGTGAGTTAGGGTTTACCTAGAGGAGGAGGAGGAGGAGGGGGATGCCGGAGTAGGCCGTTGTGGAGACGCCGGTCGCCGGAGAGGGGGGTGGGGGAATCAAAATATTTTGAAAACTTTCGAAAAATTCGACAGATGGGGGAAATCAAAACTGATCCCTAATTAACGAAATTTTAGCGATATTTAGCGACGTCAAACAAAAACGTCGCTAAAATAAATATTTAGCGACATCACAGACGTCGCTAAACACGTTGCTAAATATTTTTAATATAAACATCGCTAAATACGTCGCTAAACGTCGCTAAATTATAAAATTCAGCGACGTTTAGTGACCTAAGATAACTTATAGCGACTATTCTTTTAAAAAACTTAATTATAGTCGCTAAACGTCGTTATATGTCGCCAAACAGTGACGTATAGCGACGTTAATATTCGGAGTCACTGAAATAGTGATGTTTTAATTTACCGTCGCTAAAAATGTCGCTAATCCCGTATTTTTAGTAGTGTTGGAAAGCAAGTATACCTTGCTTGTTTGTATTGTGCAGTTCACATATGCCTAGATCTTTTTATTTTGATAGCTGTGTGCATGCTTCTTAGAGTAGCAGACGTACCCGTTATGTTGTGAAGATACATGGTATCTTATGACCTGACACTGTTTCAAATACGTTCACTGAGTGAGTGAGTGAGTGTACGGACTGGCATGTTGACTGGCCATCAGTACGTGAGTTCGCGTCTTGTGTTAGCTGTTGGTGTTAGTTTGGGTTCTAGCTTTTATTGACGTTGTTGCATTCTGTCTACACCGCGTATACGGTTCAGATAGTTCATTGGGAGGGAAGAATCTGCTAGTTAGCGTATGGGATTTCCGTTTCTTACTGTATTGTGAAAATGGTACAACTGTGTAACCCCGAGTTCTTCGGAGCGCCTGGTGGGACGACTGTTCTTCTATTTCTCTCCCCTCATGCGCCATTAGAGATGTCTCGAGTGTATTTCACATAGATGGTTTAGTTACCCTATTTACTGTTTACTACTTTACTTTCATGCATGTCGATTCTTGTGTACTTGTTATACCCCTCTGAGGACCTGGCACATTTTCTCGATCCCGACGAGCACTTATACCTGACGGATTACGGAGTTAAAGATTTTGCAGACGAGGACTTCGAGGTGGAGCCACAGGAGTTTCTTTGAGCATTTATTCATAGATGATAGTTGCTTAGTATTTTGGGACTATTTCTTTATTGCTTAGTTGTATTCTTTCAGTATTCTTTTATACTCATTTTTATGGATTGTTCTCCACTGGATATTCTTTTCTAGTGGATTCTGAGACTTATTCTATTTAATTCAGTTTCTATTATGCGATATTTTGTGGATGAGACTAGATTATACCTGCCTATGATAGTGAGTCTTAGTTATATTTTCTAGGGTACTACGACTGGTTAGGTCCATTAAATTAGGTTCCTATACTTGTTCGTATAGCTAGCATGCGTACGTATACCTGGTCCTACGTATTTTGGGACCAAGGAGTGACATATTTTTAGTGGTGGCCCATGTAGGTCGAGTTGGACGTTTCGGTTACGTAACTGTACCGAGCGGGCCTGCACTTAGGATTAGAATTTTAGGTCTCATCCACATTTGACTATAACTTACATTCCTTCCAATTCGTTCTATTTGAGTAAATGCTTGCATCCTGCTTGATTCATGTACTCTTCCTAACATTTCGTTTATCTCTTGCAGAGAGATAAATTTGCATAACAGACGTGTTGCTACCGGGGCAACACGTTTCCAGGGGTCGATGACCAATCACCAGGTGAGGCATCGACGACTCCTCGACTTCCCGGACCGGACGGACAGACTGACAATCTGGTTCCACCAGCTCCTCCCGTAGTGCCTAATGGAGATCCCCCAGCTCAATCAGCACCACAAGATGTCCAGACGCAGATGTTCCAATTCTTCCAGATGATGATGTAGGAACAGAGTTAGCAGGCTTCCGCATTGGTTGCCGAACAGAGGCAGAAAGCCGCCGAGATGAGGCAGGGATTCCTGGCAGCACTTGAGAGGATGGCTGCACCAGTACCAGTACCAGCCTAGGCACTAGCTCCAGTGCCACAAGCGCGTATTGGTTCAGTTAAGAATTTTGTGCAAATGAACCCCAAGCCATATAAAGGTAATGAGAGTCCAGAGGAGACCACAAATTGGATAACCAGCACTAGGAAGCTTTTGGAGGCATCACAGCTGCCTACGAACTTATGGATGACAAGCATGAGGACTTAGTTAGAAGGGAACGCTCATCACTGGTACGAATCGATGGAGCGCCAATTGGGTACACACCAGACTTGGGAGCAAATCTTGGAGTACTTTAAGAAGAAATACTTTTCGGCTACTGTGAAGGATGCATTATACAACCAGTTTCTCTATCTTGAACAGGGGAACAAGACGGTCGATGAGTATGACTCAGAGTTTAGCCGCCTCAGTAGATATGGCGCCATTCTGATACCTAATGACTTAAAGAAAGCTAAGAGATTTTATTACGGCTGACTAAGGAGCTTCAACACTATACCAGCTCAGAGTCTCGGATCTCTTATGTCGAATTATTGACGGAGGCCAAGATTCAGGAGGCCATCAGCAGGGGAAAAGGGAATCAATAAAGGATTCAGCAAGGACCAGCAAAGATGTAGCAAGGAGGGCCTATCAGACGACCAATGTGACAGTAACAACAACAGAGGACGGGACCCTACCAGCTTAGAGAGTCACTGACTTGCCATTTCTACGGCAAGAAGGGCACCTACAAAAGGAGTGCAGGAAGAAAATGGGGACTTGCTTGATCTGCGGAGCGGGACAGCATCCGGCTCAGGATTGTCCGCAACGTAGAGCCATAGTTCCATTAGGAGGGCAGATGCCAGCAGTACCAGTACCGGGAGCAACCAACCAAGGAGGAGGATTATCTCGTTTACCAGCATCAGGAGGTCAGCAGAGAGGACCTCCATTAGCATCGCAACAGTGCAGTTCGAGAGAGCCAGACAGCAGGCAGGAGCTCAGAGGCAAGGACATGTGTTTTCTCTGAATCAAGGAGGAGAAGAGACTGAAGGAGAGGCTATTACAGGTATTATTCTAGTTGGATCAGTACCTGCCACTGTTTTATTTGATTCTGGGGCCACTCTTTCATTCATATCATCTAGATTTGTAGCAATGCATAGAATAGCTACTTTACCCTTGCTAAGAGTTGGAGGATTCTTACCAGGGGAGGAATAGTGCCTGTAACTAGTACCTGTAGGACTTGTTCAATTATTTTTTTTGGTCGGGAGATGAGAGATCCACTTTTGGTATATCCAATGCCAAATTTTGACGTAGTATTGGGGATGGATTGGCTCAGCCAATATCATGCAGTATTAGATTGCCCTGAAGGTTATGCCATCTTTAAGCCGCCAGGTCAGCCAGAGTTTGAGTTCATGAGAGAAACTATAGAGAAGGGAGTAGGCCAATTAGGTGAAGCTTGCATAGTAGTGAAAGTTGTGCCGCCACCGATTATTGAGGAGTTTGTAGATGTTTTTCCAGACGAGTTATCGTGTCTGCCATCGGACAGAGAAGTCGAGTTCACTATTAAGTTTGTACCGGGAGCAGGGCCGATATCCTCTAATATGTATCGGTTAGCAAAGAAAGAGCTAGATGAGATGAAGGTGCAGTTGCAAGAGTTGCAGGAAAAGGGACTCATTAGGCCAAATGCATCACCTTGGGGAGCCCCAGTGTTGTTCGTGCCAAAGAAAGATGGAACAGTCCACATGTGCATCGACTATAGGGCCCTTAATGCAGTGACCATCAAGAATAAGTACCCTCTGCCGTGGATTGACGACTTGTTCGACCAACTGACAGGAGAAAAGGTGTTTTCTAAGATTGATCTGAAATCATGATACCATCAAGTGAAGATGAGGCACGAGGATATTCAGAAGACCACTTTTAGGACTTGCTATGGTCACTACGAGTTCTTGGTAATACCCTTTGGATTGACAAATGCGCCAGCTATGTTTATGAACTTAATAAACCGAGTATTCCATCAGTACTTGGACCAGTTTATGGTCGTATTCATCGACGACATTTTAGTGTACTCAAAGAGCCACGAGGAGCACGAGAAACATCTGAGGAAAGTGCTAGAAACATTGAGACATCATAAGTTATATGCTAAGCTGAGCAAGTGTGAGTTTCTCCTAGATCTTGTCTCTTTTCTTGGATATGCTATTTTGGGAGAAGGCATATCAGTGGATCCAGCCAAGATATCAGCAGTAGAGACGTAACGAACCCCAACCGACGTCTCAGAGGTGTGGAGTTTTCTAGGACTTGCCGGATATTATCGGAGGTTTGTGGAGAATTTTGCAAGGATTAAAGAGCCTATGACAAGGTTGACCCGCAAGGACCAGAAGTTTATTTGGACAGAGGAGAGGCGGATGGCGTTTGATGAGTTGAAGAAGCACCTGACTACAACACCGATCTTGACCATACCTACTGGACCGGGAGGATTTGTTATTTATAGTGATGGTTCTGGAAAGGGATTATGTTGTGTCTTGATGCAGCAAGGGAAGGTGGTAGCCTATGGTTCTCGGCAGTTGAGGATCCATGACAAGAACTACCCCACTCATGACTTGGATCTTGCAGCAGTAATCTTTGCTTTGAAACTTTAGAGGCACTATTTATATGGAGAAACTGTGGAGATCTATACAGATTATAAGAGCTTAAAGTATGTCTATACTCAGAAGGATCTGAATCAGAGACAGAGACGGTGGCTCAAGTTGATGGCAGATTTTGACATTGAGTTACAGGACCATCCAGGCAAGGCTAATGCAGTAGCGGATGCGTTGAGTAGAAGACCGTTGGCGTACTTCTTAACAACACAAAAAGAATTGTTATATGATTTGGAGCAGCTGGGCATAGAAGTGGTTATGCCAGGAGAAGTCGCAAAGTTGATAAACCTTCAAGTAAAATCATCATTGGTAGAGTGTATCAAGGCAGCTATGCTGACTGATGCAAGATTTCAGAGGCTTAGACAGAGGACTAAGGCTGGGTTGCAGACTGGGCTGAGGATACATGAAGATGGGACCTTAAGGTGTAGGGATCGCCTCTATATTTCTAATGGAGAGCTTAGGAATGATCTAATGTCGGAGGCTCACAGTTTATCATACTCTATTCATCTGGGAGGTATAAAGATGTACAGAGACTTGAGACAATATTACTGTTGGCACAGGATGAAGCGAGAGATAGCACGGTTTGTGGCGAAGTGCTTAGTGTGTCAGCCGGTGGAGGATGACCATCAGAGATCAGCAGGACTACTCCAACCACTTTCAATCCCGGAGTAAAAATGGGAGTACATCACCATGGACTTCGTTACAGGTTTTTCGTGGAGTCCAGCTGGCCAAGATATAGTTTGGGTGATTGTTGACAAATTGACTAAGACAACACTCTTCTTACCCTTTAAAGTTGGGCAATCTACAGAAGTTCTGGCAGAGATGTACATGAAGGAGATTGTATGCCTACATGGAGTACCAGTCAGCATAGTTTCAGATAGAGATTCGAGGTTCACATCACACTTTTGGAGAAGTACGCAGGAGAGCCTAGGAACTAGATTAAAGTTTAGCACTTCTTATCACCCGCAGACAGATGGACAGTCAGAGCGCACTATTCAGACGTTGGAGGATATGTTGAGAGCATGAATGCTTGACTTTGGAAGATCATGGGAGGATCACTTGCATTTGGTGGAGTTCTCTTACAATAATAGCTACCAAGCAAGCATTCAGATGGCTCCTTTTGAAGCATTATAATGAAGAAAGTGTCGATCGCCAGTATGTTGGAGTGATATTGGCAAGAGACAGATATTTGGACCTGAGTTGGTGACTCGCACAGTAGAGAAGGTCAAGCAAATTCAATGTCACCTTTAAGCAACACAAGATAGACATAAGCAGTGGGCAGATACTCACCGTCGACCCCTAGAGCTCAAGTCCAAAGATCATGTGTGCTTATGGTTCTCCCCTACTACAGGAACCACTAGATTTGGAGGTAGAGGAAGCTTAGTCCGAGGTACATCGGACCGTTTGACATAATGGAGCGTATTGGAGAGGTTGCTTACAGACTAGCATTACCGCAGACCTTGGAGGGTGTCCACGATGTGTTTCATATCTCACAATTGAGAAGGTATGTGGCAGATCCTAACCATGTATTGAATCATTCAGAGTTCACTATAGGACCGAGTTTGTCTGATGAGGAGCAGCCGGTTGAGATCCTTGACCGTAGAGAGGAGATGCTAAAGGGAAAACCATTCGACTACTCCGTGTTACTTGGAAGCATCATTCACCGGACGAATCGACTTGAGAGCGAGAGGATTCGATCTTAGAGCATTTTTCTCAATTACGTGAGTCTTCAGGTATGGACTTTACATACCGCGTTATTGTTTTTCTAGATCATGCCATATTCTTAATTTCGAGGACATAATTTTCTGAGGTGGATAGGTTGTAAAACCCCTCACCCCAAAATAGGTATTTTGTGTGTATTCTATATTTATTGTGTTTATTTAGAATATTTTAAAATTAATTTAAATCCAGTTGTTGTATTAGGACACTTCACTGTAGTTTGAACATTAATGACATATAATGACCCCAAAATCTACATCGCCCTTCATATGAAGTAGCCTACACAGGAGACACTACGCGTAGGATCTTTATGTGACATAAAATTTGACCATTTAGCATTAGTATGGAACTAGCATAACAACCGTAGTTTATTGTGTTTAAAATTTAGATATTTTTTATATAAATAATTTATTTGTGATTATTTTCTAATCCAATCTTTTTCAAATAGTAACCCATAATTCCTCCATACCAATTTAGGCCACTTTCTTCTTTTGTAGGATTTATTTATTTATTTATTACTATTTTAATCCCATGAAATCAAATCAAATTTTTATCAAATTAATTAATTTATTAGTTTTTTACTTTTGAATAACTAATTAACTAATTAGAAAACCTCCTAACAAACTACCAACCTAATCCTAATCCTACCCCTTTCCCCATACCGGCGGCTACCACTCCTACCCGCGCATACCACGCGACCCCCCTCCCTTTCTCTCTCCTTATATATCTATATGTATATATATATATATATTCTCCTTCTCCTCTTTCCTTCTAAAATCCAAACCTAAAACTTCTCATCTAAAATCCTAATTTTCCTCTTCACCTCCTTCCTCCATCACCATAGCCGCCACCTTCACCATCAAGGTCGACCCTCCCCTTCACATGGACACAACATCACATTCTTCATCCAAGAACCCTAGTTCTTCATCCTTCTTCCTCTAGTAATTCGCATTCTTCCTCAAAACCCTCTATAATGTGTATGATTGCATGAATAATTATTGTTATATATAAATAAATAATTTTTATATTTATTTGTAATCTATTGCAATGTTCTTCATTGTAGGGTTTATTTTAGGATTTACATGTAAAGAATTAAACCCATGAATGTATGTATGCACCCATAGGTAGAAACATTGATTAAATCATGTTAATAATAAATAAATATGATATTTAAATTATTTTTATCCATATTTTTATTATTTATTCTAGATTATTAAATTATTATTATATTTGAAATAAATTGCATGTACAATGGTAATGGTGACCTAGTTTTATATTTTCTCCAAAATTCTGCATCGAACTCTTCTAAAATATTGTAGATAATTAATATATGATGTTATTAACCTATATTAAATTCAGTTTTTAACATATTTTCTGAAAATATTATTTTTAATTTAAATGGTTTTTATGCATAAAAAGTTACCTAGTTGACCTAGTTTTGATGTATGCATGTTGGAGACCCTTGGACTTTGTTAGGACTTAATAGTAGATGGAAAACATAATTTTTCTAGGTGAATTACTATTTTTCCAGAATATATATATTCTAAAATTTATTAAATAAATGTAAATTGTTGTCTATGATGTCACAACAACCATGTACTACCATTTTTGTATGCATACTAGCAAGTTTGGTTGCCAACCCTAATTGGATCAACTTGTAGATGGTAAAACCCTAATTATTTTGATATAGATAAAAAATAGTATTATTGTAATTATTACTGATTTTACTATATTTATTCAGATTTATTTTCTATTTAGAAAAATTAGAATTCTATGTATTTTATGTAACAAGTTGACCTAGTTTTGACAAAACTTGACCCCGGCAATTTCAGACTTAACCCCGACCAAAAATCTTTCTACACCTAAAATTATATATTATTATTTTAATTCTAATTTTTAAGTATGTATTCCAGAATTATTCATTTATCAAAAATTGGCTTTACTGACTTGTCGGTAACATGTTATGACCTAGTTTTGGTTTCTACTTAGTTTTGGACTCATAAAAATTATAGTAGATGACCCTATCACTAAAAACCTTATTTTATCATAAAAATTCTAGAATTAATATTTTGATAATTAATGTCTTTAAAATGGATTTTTGGTAATGTTTAACGACTAGTATTATTTTGTGGGCTAGTTACTTGCATGTGTAATCAACGTAGAATTAAAAACTAGTTAATAACATAATTTTAACTTGATTGTAAGAGTCTAATTAGAGTAATAATTAATTGGTAAACGTTCCTGTGGAGAGCTCCGGACCAGAATTGTTGTGCTCGCATCTTGGTTTGGAAGGCAAGTACACCTTGCATATTTGTATTGTGAAGTTCACATATGCCTACATCTTTTTATTTTGATAGCTGTGTGCACGCATCTTAGAGTAGCAGACGTACCCATTATATTGTAAAGATACATGGTATCTTATGACCTGACACTATTTCACTGAGTGAGTGCACGGACTGGCGTGTTGACTGGCCATCGGTACGTGAGTTAGCATTTTGTGTTAGCTGTTGGTGTTAGTTTGGGTTCTACCTTTTATTGACGTCGTTGTATTCTGTCTGTACCGCGTATACGGTTCAGATAGTTCATTGGGAGGGGAGAATCTACTAGTGAGCATATAGAATTTATGTTTCTTACTATACTGTAAAAATTGTGCAACTGTGTAACCCAGAGTTCTTTGGAGCGCCTCGTGGGACTACTTTTCTTTTATTTCTCCCCCCTCATGTGCTATTAGAGATGTCTCGAGTATATTTCACATAGATGGTTTAGTTATCCTATTTATTGTTTACTGCTTTACTTTCATGCATGTCGATTCTTGTGTACTTGTTATGTCCCTCTGAGGACCTGACACCTTTTCCAGATCCCGATGAGCACTTATACCCGACGGATTACGGAGTTGGAGATTTTGCTGACGAGGACTTCGAGGTGGAGCCACAGGAGTTTCTTTGAGCATTCATTCATGGATGACAGTTGCCTAGTGTTTTGGGACTATTTCTGTATTGCTTAGTTGTATTCTTACAGTATTCTTTTGTACTCATTTTTGTGGATTGTTCTCCACTGGATATTCTTTTGTAGTGGATTCTGAGACTTATTTTATTTAATTCAGTTTCCTATTCTGTGATATTTTGTAGATGAGACTAGATTATACCTGCCTGTGATAGTGAGTCTTAGTTATATTTTACAGCATACTACGACTGGTAAGGTCCATTAAATTGGGTTCCTATACTTGTTCGTACTGCTGGCATGTGTAAGTATACCTGGTTCTACATATTTTGGGACTGGGGCATGACATTGTCCCTCCTCGATCTGCACTCGATCCATCTGGCTGATAGTAACAGGAATAGTGCCCCTCAAAGTTAAGGACACAATAGTCAATCGATGAACATGATAGATCAACGAATAAGTATATATCAGATCAAGAATCAGGGATGGAGAAAAATGACTAGGGATCAAGGAGAATAGTTTAGGATTGAGACATCTAGCAACAACAACAACTCCAAAATATATATAAAAATCAGACCTGCATGGGCACCACCAAAACTATGTCACCCCCCAAAACCAGGATACTGGAGAGCGAGACTGACAAGGCCAGCTACGTATACCTATAACACACCGGTACTCTGTATATACAGTAAAGTTGTAAGACATGAGGGGTCACTACTATAAACCAACAGTCAAGCCTAAGTCCAATAAACCCTAGTGTCTCAATCACAAGCACAACATGAATAATAACAAGATGTAAGATCAGCTAAAATTTAATAGTAAAGCGTCCCAAACTATCTAGAATCTAAGTCATTCATGATCAACCATATGATATGCCAATCATGCTATTGCCCGTAGGCTAATTGATCAAACCAAAATATGAGCTAAACACGTGCTCGGTGGCTAAATACCAATAAAAGTAGAATGTACATCAGAGTGGAGAAGTAAGAAAACTCACTCGAGTGGTCTGGTGCTCCTGGTAGTCACCATCCTCAGGAAAGTACGGAAGATCCTCCGGTGCTGCACCTGGATCTGCCTATGCAAAACCAGTGGGGTCAAACCCTAAATAGCAAGTACCACTACGAAAGCCAATCTAGGAACTTAAACCATCAACTCAAGCAATACAACTACTAAAAGTAAAGATTGAATGTAATAATCTCAGGATAATAAAAAAATACTATAAACCTGCAATGAGACATATCCTGAACTGATAAGCAAAATAGAATAACATGTGCAAAAAATAAATGTGTGATCATGTAAAGACTAGACTAACCATCATCCATCAATCACGATAAATCATATAAGTATGGCTTGATACTTTAGCTAACTAGGGTTGTCACAATCCTAATTACTAACAATTATAATGCAATACGATACTAGGGTACCTTCTGATCCGATGCCCCTACAGGCCGTCTGGGATATCCATACGCACAAACCAGCCACGGATACTCCTAAAGATACTCTACAAGATACGTCATATGATACTCCACAAGATACACCACAAGATAACCATATGAATAACCGGGACTGCATGCAATCTAAGAAAATCCCTAGCCATGTACTAAGTGAATCTAGGTCACAACCATATTCCAGAATAGGGGTATTTTCGTCTTTTCATCTATTTAATTTAATGTGCTAATATATTGCATGATATATTTTTATATATGTATATATTATTTATAGTGTTCATTAACGCATGAGTTAGTAGATTAGACCTAGAAGCCCACTAGATGAACCTCTGACCGAAATATAGGATTATGGATTTAGTTTGTATTATTTCGGGATTAATTATTGAGGTTGTAAGTTATTATTGTGATTTTATTTAATTGTTGTGCCTTACCATTGCTTCGATATTTGGAGCGCTACCCTAACCTTTGCCTTCCAAAAAAATTCTACACCCTTGTCCTAGACGTGTCCGCCTTTCATTCTGACCTTTGTGTGACTCATAAATATGTCCTTTTGTGTTACGTTTATATTTAATTCTAAATAAATTTAACTTTGCATCGTTGTATGTTCCAATCGAAATTGGAGACACAATCTTGACCCGTTTTATGCAACCCAAATTATGATAATTTTTTAGTCAGCCTTCTTTATTTATGACACTTGTGTCCCACCTAATTTGAGCCCCATGTACTTCTAATTAATTTTAGAAAACCAATTATATTAGTTTTAATTAAATTAATCCCAAAACTCAACTTTGTGTAATTTTCCAATTGTTGGGCACTTTTATGCAAAAGTGCATTAAGTTATCCACCCCATTGGACACAACACATGAAGAAACCCATTTTTCCCTTCATATGAATTTTCTCCATAATTTTTGGAGTTTGTAGCACTCAACACTAACCCTCATCAAACCATAGCCCTCCATTTTTTAATCAATGCAATCTTAGCCCTCCAAATTGCTACACAAGAAGCCAAGGCCGAATCCCAAGGAGGATGTTGACCAAGCCACTTTTCTAGGTCAACATCAACACCCTTTACACATGTATATATATATAAAACTTTGTTTTCTTTTTCCTTCAACCCTAAAAACTCCCAGCCGACATCCCCTTCCTGTTTATCATCCCTTCCCTGCACTTACCCGCTGATCCCTGCCGACTCTCCCCCGACCAACACGCCGGAGCCCGACGCCATCCTCGCCTGAAGCCGCTGCCAACCGACGCCAGCACGCTGTTCACCATCCGCCTGTCGACCCCGCTGCACCCAGCCCGCTCGACCCGCCTGATCCGTCCGGCCACCTCCGTTGGAACCGCTGAACCTGACAACCAGAGCCGTTCTCACCCCGCCGAACGTCTGAATGTCGCTGTCAGTCGCACCCTTCCTCCTCGTCATGACCAGAACCCGACCGCTTCACCATCCCGTAAATGCCTAAAAATGACCCGAGCACCCCGCCTCTTCATCATGACCGGAGACGACTCCCCTCCGCCAGAACTGAGCCCATCCCGCGCTCGACTGAACCGCCTGCAAGTCGTCGACTTCCCGCTGAACTCACCAGAAACTCGTCGACCGCTTGAGCACGCCTGCTCACCGCCGTTCTCCTCCCGCCATCAACTGAGCCGAGCACCCTTGACTGAACGATGCACCATCCCCTCGCCTGAACCAGCTGCAGCCCGCTGAACACCTCGATGACGACTTGACTTCCCTCCTCGACACGAACACCCTATTCACACGCGCACTAGTTGGAATTGTACCTTCATGATGTGTACGCATATGTACGCGTATGCGTATATTATTCGATTTGGTTTATATATATATATATATATATATATATATATATATATATATATATATATATATATATATATATATATATATATATATATATATATTTTAAGTATATATGTTGGTATGATGGTATGTATATATATTGTAAGTAATTAAATGCTAAATGCTAGTTAGGACTATGAATATTATATATATATATATACAACATGCCCTAGTGTTAATTACGGATATTCCGTATTTACATTGACCTGTGACCCTGAGTGATTATGAGTAGACTACCTTATGTACACTAACGTACTGGCGAGACATGTGTTAGTTTGACTGTCTGATTATGCACCGCATTTGCAGACATGACAACTGTAAACCCACTGATTTTTCAGGAATTTTTTAAATGGATTTTTTATTTTTCTAGAATTTTCTGGAATTTTTTTGTAATTAAAATCAAGGTATGTTGAAATTAAATGATTTTTAAATAATGTTAATTAATATTAAAATATTATAAAAATATTATTTTCTGGTGTAAAATAGAAAATTAGACATAGGGTCATTTTTCGGGAATTTATTGGACCCCGAAAGCATTTTTAAAACCCTAAAAACCAAGTTTTAAAATAAACCAATTAAACCCTAAAATAAACCCGGTTTATTTCGATTAAACCAAACCCACCCGAACCGGACCCGGTTCAACTGAACCAACCCCAACCCTGCAGGTCGGATCCGGGTCTAACCCGCAGACCCGAAACCCGCTAACCCGACCCGCACCCTAGCCTTAGCGGATCGGGCCAGATCCGCCACCCGACCCAACCCGGATCCAATAACCCGAAACCCCTAAACCTAACCCCTGACTGTGGCGATTCCCGGCCGCCGCCCTCCGCCGCTTCGGCTTCCCGCAACGGCCGCCGCTCCACTACCCCGACCCCTCGCTCCGCCTCCCACACCGGCAGCCCGTCCGCCTCCTTCTCCGCCTGTAAAACCCTTACTCCCTACCGCTGCCACCGCCTGTCACCCGTCCCCGCTGCCGCCTACCTCTGCCTCCAACAGCAGCACCTCAGCCGCCCTCTCCTCCTCCTGCAGCTCCTCCCTCCTCAGCCCCCATCCACCTCGCTAGCAGCCGTCTCCTCCTCCCGAGGCTCGCCTCTGCAGCGCCGTGCCCGCAGCAACCGCCTCCTCGACGTCTCCCCGCCTGTGCAGCAGCCAGCGCAGCCGATCTCCCCGCAGCGCCTGAAACGACACCGACGAACCCAGCCACCTTCAGTGAATCCTCGGCGAGCCCAGCGCCTCCCCCGACGAGCCCCTCCGGCGAGTCTCCGGCGAACTCGAGCAGAAACCCTAACCCTAGACCGGACACAGCCCTGACACTATGTCGTGTCGTGTCAAGACGACTCGCGGACACGGGAATTTTGGTTTCCACGTAGCCCTATTCAGGTAACCCGTTCTCTCTCCTCGTTGCTCCGTTTTTCGTTCCGTCAATTATGACACGTAGACTGCATAACCCTCTCGATGTCCGTGCAACTCGCTCGGTGCGTCGCGTCCTGTAGCGATCGCAAACCGCGATCAAAAAATAGGAAAACCCCATTTTCCTCCGGAACTGAGTACGCCCCGCCAAACGGGACAACTTGGTCGCGTGCGGTCTTCACCGAAAGGTGGGCGCCATTGATACGGACGTGCGAGATTTCGCAGAAGTTGATTTGGATGTGCGTGCACATCGGAATCAACGCGTATCCGTCGACAACGCCCCGTATCCGCCTGTTCTGGATCACGTTGTAACTTTGTGTATACACGTCGGATCGAAACGAAACTTACGCCATCGGACTCGTAGCAATACGCTGGTCCTGTGACCCAAGTTTGGTTCGATTCTGAGAACGTTGACAAAATCGTGTATCGTGGGCCCCACGGCTCCACTTGACAGGCGATTTTGTGATCGGCTCATCGGAATCCAATTCTGGAAGTTCCGTTGGGTTCGTATCAACGTTCTGGACTTGTTGACACTAAGTTTGACGGATTTGGAGACCATTGGTTCTGACATATTTTTTCGGTGCAAAGCGGCCCACATGTGGACCCCGCTTGGACCTGAAAATGTCATTTTTCCCCTGTGTCCAAATTGGACTCAAGGACAGGCGTTTCTAGCTATTTGATATTTTCTGAATCTGATGATGATTTTTATTTCAGCAACCAGAGCAGTACCTGCAATTACCACTGAGGTCAGAGCTACAGTTGGAGCCAGAACCCCAGGCAAGTGTACCTTGCCAAATCCTGCAGTTTTGCTACTTATTTTCTTGACTTATTTATACATTGTTGTACATGCATGACCTAGGACCGTGTGACTTTACTTAGCGTCTGATTAATAGTCGGGTGCCAACACCGTACGCGAAGTTTTGTAACGTCACCTAGAGATGGATATCGTGACCCTTTATATTCTCGTGCTTGCATTATCAAGTACGTTATAACCCAGGACACCTGACACTATTCATGAGACAGAATCTTCATGAGATATTCATGGTGATTCTGTATAGAATACAGATTTCATGACATATACTTTATTCATATGCTTAGATCTTATTTTGACTTGCTGCATTAGTTTTGATCATGCGTGTCATGGACATGAGATGTGTGATTACATTGGGTGGGGAGAGTATTACCATATCAAAGGCTGATTATATTATATATTATTGTCATCTGGAGGTGTCTTAGTCTCCAATACAGAGCTTTGACACAAGTTCTGGCCCTTCAAGAAAATACTGCTATGGGTTTCTCCGACACTGATCCTATAGTAGTCTCAGCCCAAGTATGACTAAATCTCTCACTTGCATATCACTTAGCTGGTTATATATTTACCCTATTGTTTCATTTATTGTTGCACTGTATTTATTTTGGTATGAGTTATTTTGTACCTTGCTATGTCCCCTGAGGACCTGGATCTGGATTATGTCCCCAGGATTAGCAGACGAGATCTATCCCGAGGTCTACGGAACAGGAGCATTAGCAGGAGCAGAACCAGGAACCGAGGACGAGGTGATTGCAGAGGATTTTTCCTGAGTATATGTTTCTTATATGCTCAGTCTTGATACAATTAAACTCTTTTAAATTATTGTTTAATGAACAATTGTAACAGACTTAATATCGGGTTGTTTCCCGATTTTATTTACTAGTGACTGAATGTAGTTTATTTCCTTTTGTTGATATTGCTATGTTTATTCTGTGGATGAGATTAGTAGACCCTGATTGTTGTATACAGCTTAAGTATGCCCCGATGGATCCATTAAATTGGATTTGTCTATCGGTGTGTGCTGCTGGCCATTGCCACGTGTCTAGTCCCTCGATATTTTAGGACTGGGACGTGACATGATTTTTGTGGTGACCCATGCAGGTCAACAACTAAATTGTTCGGTTTCAACTTAGGGACCGAGCAAGCCTGCAGTAAGAATAGGATAAGTTTTTAGGATCTCATCCACTTGCTTGAAACGCTCTTGACATCTATATCGAATTCGAATTTATTTCTTGACTTGCATCCTGCCTTGATTTCCCTGTGCGCCTTTTATAGTTTATTTTGGATGTAGAGTAATGGAATCACAATCAAGCAATGAGACTCCTGCAGGAACACCACAAGGTGCTGTGGTCACCTACGAAGATGAAGTAACACCAGAAGATAGAGGTCAATCAACTCAACAAGGCAATCAAGCATATCAGCACTCTTCCAGCAGGCCCAACAACCGCAGAGGGCACCAAATCAAGGACGCGGACAGATGTTTGCAATGACTTTGGAAGATGAGTAGAATCATGGAGTAGCTAATGCGCGTAAGTTTTTCATAGTTATCCGTTTCTAGTATTGCTTTAGTTCGTTCCTGCTGGTTCGTGACCTTAGCCTTGACCTGATAGTTTTAACTTGCTAATAATTGATAACCTAGAATGTTTTATAACTGATAACCTAATATATTTTATAAATAATAACCTAGTTTTTCTAAAAATTATAGTTTTCTAGATTTTCTTTCTTCTGGAAATTTCATAACTTCCATTGCTTAGGGAAATAATTTTCCCTATGTGTTTTAAACCCTCAACCTTGACTCTTCTTAATCGTGATGTGCTTCGAACAATATTTGCAGCCGTGTCATCTCTGTTGACCGGTTATTCTTTGATTGCGAGAACGCAATCCTCTTAAGGGGGGTAGATTGTAAACCCCCTGATTTTTCAGGAATTTTTTAAATGGATTTTTTAGTTTTTTGGAATTTTTTGGAATTTTTCTGAAATTAAAATCAAGGTATTTTGAAATTAAATAATTTTTAAATGATATTAATTAATATTAAAATATTATGAAAATAATATTTTCTGGTGTAAAATAGAAAATTAGATATAGGGTAATTTTCTGGGAATTTATTGGACCCCGAAAGTATTTTTAAAACCCTAAAAACCAAGTTTTAAAATAAACCAATTAAACCCTGAAATAAATCCGGTTTATTTCAAATAAACCATACCCACCCAAACCGGACCCGGTTCAACTGAACCAACCCCTACCCTGCGGGTCGGATCCGGGTCTAACCCGCCGACCCGAAACTCGCTAACCCGACCCGCACCCTAGCCTTAGCGGATCGGGCCGGATCCGCCGCCCGACCCGACCCGGATCCAATAACCCGAAACCCCTAAACCTAACCCCCAACTGTGGCGATTCCCGGCCGCCGCCCTCCGCCGCTTCGGCTTCCCGCAACGGCCGCCGCTCCACTGTCCCGACCCCTCGCTCCGCCTCCCGCATCGGCCGCCCTTCCGCCTCCTTCTCCGCCTATAAAACCCTTACTCCCCGCCGCTGCCATCGCCCGTCACCCGTCCCCGCTGCCGCCTACCTCCGCCTCCAGCAGCAGCACCTCAGCCGCCATGTCCTCCTCCTGTAGCTCCTCCCTCCTCAGCCCCCATCCACCTCGCCAGCAGCCGTCTCCTCCTCCCGAGGCTCGCCTCCGCAGCGCCGTGCCCGCTGCAGCCGCCTTCTCGACGCCTCCCCGCCTGTGCAGCAGCCAGCACAGCCAATCTCCCCGCAACGCCTGAGATGACACCGACGAACCCAGCCGCCATCGGCGAAGCCTCGGCGAGCCCAGCGCCTCCCCCGGCGAGCCCCTCCGGGGAGTCTCCGGCGAACTCGAGCAGAAACCCTAACCCTAGACCGGACACAGCCCTGATACTGCGTCGTGTCGTGTCAAGACGACTCGCGGACACGGGAATTTGGTTTCCACGTAGCCCTGTTCAGGTAACCCGTTCTCTCTTCTCGTTGCTCCATTTTTCGTTCCGTTAGTTGTGTCGCGTAGACTGCGTAACCCTCTCGATGCCCGTGCAACTCGCTCGGTGCGTCGCGTCCTGTGGCGATCGTGAACAGCGATCAAAAAATAGAAAAATTAATACCCCGTTTTTCCCTTGAACTGAGTACGCCCCGCCAAACGGGATAACTTGGTCGCGTGCGGTCTTCACCGAAAGGTGCGCGCCGTTGATACGGACGTGCGAGATTTCGCAGAAGTTGATTTGGATGTGCGTGCACATCGGAATCAACGCGTATCCGCCGACAACGCCCCGTATCCGCCTGTTCTGGATCATGTTGTAACTTTGTGTATACATGTCGGATCGAAACGAAACTTGCGCCATCTGACTCGTAGCAATACGCTGGTCCTGTGACCCAAGTTTGGTTCAATTCAGAGAACGTTGACAAAATCGCGTATCGTAGGCCCCACGGCTCCACTTGACTGGCAATTTTGTGATCGGCTCATGGGAATCCAATTCTGGAAGTTCCGTTGGGTTCGTATGAACGTTCTGGACTTGTTGACCCTAAGTTTAACGGATTTGGAGACCATTGGTTCTGACACGTTTTTTCAGTGCAAAGCGGCCCACATGTGGACCCCGCTTGGACCTGAAAATGTCATTTTTTTCCCCTGTGTCCAAATTGGACTCAAGGACAGGCGTTTCTAGCTATTTGATATTTTTTGAATCTGATGATGATGTTTATTTCAGCAACCGGAGCAGTACCTGCAATTACCACTGAGGTCAGAGCTACAGTTGGAGCCAGAACCCCAACCAAGTGTACCTTGCCAAATCCTGCAGTTTTGCTACTTATTTTCTTGACTTATTTATACATTGTTGTACATGCATGACCTAGGACTGTGTGACTTTACTTAGCGTCTGATTAATAGTCGGGTGCCAACACCGTACGCGGAGTTGTGTAACGTCACCTAGAGATGGATATCGTGACCCTTTACATTCTCGTGCTTGTATTATCAAGTACGTTATAACCCAGGACACCTGACACTATTCATGAGACAGAATCTTCATGAGATATTCATGGTGATTCTGTATAGGATACAGATTTCATGACATATACTTTATTCATATGCTTAGAGCTTATTTTGACTTGCTGTATTAGTTTTGATCCTGCGTGTCATGGACATGAGACGTGTGATTACATTGGGTGGGGAGAGTATTACCATATCAAAGGCTGATTATATTATATATATTGTCATCTGGAGGTGTCTTAGTCTCTGATACAGAGCTTTGGCACAAGTTCTGGCCCTTCAAGAAAATACTGCTATGGGTTTCTCCGACGCTGATCCTATAGTAGTCTCAGCCCAAGTATGACTAAAACTCTCACTTGCATATCACTTAGCTGGTTATATATTTACCCTATTGTTTCATTTATTGTTGTACTGCATTTATTTTGGCATGAGTTATTTTGTACCTTGCTATGTCCCCTGAGGACCTGGATCCGGATTATGTCCCCAGGATTAGCAGACGAGATCTATCCCGAGGTCTACGGAACAGGAGCATTAGTAGGAGCAGAACCAGGAACCGAGGACGAGGTAATTGCAGAGGATTTCTCCTGAGTATATGTTTCTTATATGCCCAGTCTTGATACAATTAAACTCTTTTAAATTATTGTTTAATGAACAATTGTAACAGACTTAATATCGGGTTGTTCCCCGATTTTATTTACTTGTGACTGAATGTAGTTTATTTTCTTTTATTGATATTGCTGTATTTATTCTGTGGATGAGATTAGTAGACCCTAATTGTTGTATACAGCTTAAGTATGCCCCGATGGATCCATTAAATTGGGTTTTTCCATCGGTGTGTACTGCTGGCCATTGCCACGTGTCTAGTCCCTCGATATTTTGGGACTGGGGCGTGACAACACCCGTGCAGTTAGACGCACACTTCGCCCTGTTAGTTGACCAGTGTCATACATAGCGTATCCCCTGAGTTCAGAGTATTTATGATTGTGTGTATGTTAGCATATCGACTGATTCTGTATTACTATTATATGAGGTCTATAGGACTGTTGGATTATTCAAACAAGACTTCGAAAATAGGATATTGGTATTACCAGCAGAGGACCACAAGCGAGTACATTCTCTGACAGTTTTTATTATGTTGATTATCTCTATGATTCTAGTTGTATAGCGTACATGATTCTGACACTGTTGTATACACGAGTTGTCATCATTGAGACCTGTCACGAGGAGTCGTGATTGGAATCCATCGTGCTAGCTGGGGAACAGGGAAATATTAGTAGCTTATGTGATCATACCCAACTCTACTTACATCATAGCTCACCCACACCTCACGTCGGTGCAGCCTGACCATTACATGCCTCATAGCATGTTACATGTGATTAGCCTGACTATTGCTCACATCATAGCTATCCGGATGGTTAGCCTGACCTTACATGAATCATAACTAATCATATGTAACAAGCCTGATCAGTCCCAAGCCGATCACATGATATGCTAATGTTTCACACACTTAGCTAGATGTTCTTGACATGTATCTCTAGTAAATTGATCTAGAATTTCTTATATTCTAGTTATTGTTCTAGCATCCACTGATATTCCAGTTCATGGTTCTAGTATACACTTGTATTTTTGTTCATTGTTAGTGCACCATTGATGATGACATATGCTCCAGTATTTCTATTTCTAGTATATTCATGCTCACCAGTATTTCTTATTTCTAGTACATATATCCATCTTGTATTTCTTTACACTGTATTATAGTTTTTGTCAATATACATGGAACTACTGTTAGAGATGTACTTTGTTCCATCCTGACTAGAAATATTTTTCCAGACTATGACTTAGAGGACTTGTTTCCAGCGTACTTGGAGATTTGGATGTTATTGATTGTAGGTTAGACTATTTTTGTTGTTTAAGACTTGTCTTGTATTTTATTTATTTAATCGATATCTCATCGTGCTTTAGTTATGTGATTGAGTATTCCATATTATATTATGATATCTGTGTCTCCTTATGGAGTTGGATATTCGTGAGAGATTGATTAGATAGTATCATACCCTAGACAGCGTTCTACCGCCGATGCTGCAGCATAGGCTGGACGTACCCACGCACTCGTGCGCCTATACCGGGTGCGGGTCGTGACAATCTATAGTTAATAACACCTAGCTTTTTCTTGTATGAATCTGGGTGTGACATTCCACAATATCTATCCTAGACATGATGCAATAAACAAGTTCTAATAGTAATATAAACAAGTTTTAACATACATTCCATAAACGGATTCATGTAGGCCATGACAACAACCAAGCCATGTGAATCCAAGTGAAGCCAGGTAAAGCCATGTGAAGCCAGGAAAACCAATATACAACCATGTGAAGCTAAGTCCATCCAGGTGAAGCCAAGTGAAGCCATGTCCGATGAAGCCATATAAAGTCATGCCAAGTCAAGTCCCATCATTCATGTCATCACGTGTAGCCGGGCAAGGCTGGGTGAAACTGGGTAACGCCAAGTCAAGTCAAGTCAAGTCATCTGAACCCATGCAAGTTCATGTCTAGTCAGGTCAAGTCATCACGTGTCCAAACAAAAGCTAGAAGAATCAAAATAAAATCATGAAAAACCAAGAATTCCTAAAGAAATAGCATGATCAGTATACTGCCGGTACCGTCCAGTACACCATCGATATACCGGTCCAAAGATAGAAAAAAAAACAAGTCTTGATTCCAACAAATCGGTATACCTTCGGTATAATGTAGTATACCGTCGGTATACCGTTTCAAGTAGGCAAGAAAGATTCTGGAAAATAAAGTTCCACAAATTGGTATACCGTCGGTATACTGTAGTATACCGTCGTTATGCCGGCCAAGACAAATATTCTGAATTCGGTTAACAATGTCGGCATGGATCGGTATACTGTCGGTACACTGTAGTATATCGTCGGTATACTGATAAGGATCACAAAAAATATATAGAAATCAAAGTCGGTCGAAATCGGTATACCGTCGTTATAGTGTAGTCGGTATGCCAGTTTCTAAGGATAAACATGGTTAAAGTCAAGTCCGATTTTTGGGACCAAAATTAAACCCCAAAAATTACAAGAACCAAGTCTAACAAGAAGTCAAGTCTAGGGTAAGTCTTATATCACAATATGGACTAAATCTCACGATCATAACTCCGGTACCATTTTCGCTACCGAGTTACCAAAAAGGGATAGAACAAGATTCTACCAGAAATCAAAACCGAAATGATCAAAAGGCTAAAATCACGATATGAACAACAATAGTAAAACATGTCTAACTAAAAAGTAACAACCAAAGCTCCAGAAAAGTAAAATAACAGAAAGTAAAAGAAGTTCACAAAATCGGCAATGTGTACTTGCCTAAAGCGAGCTCCCAGCCTAAACCTTCTAGTCCACCATCATGAAGGGGTTTAGAAACCACACTTCAGGTCTCAAGACCAAGCTCCAAGATCGAGAGAAAAATGGTGAAGAGAAGAGAGAGAAAGAGAAATGAGAAATAAAAAGAAAAGAAAAATCAAGGGCTATTTATAGAAAAATTCTCAAAAATATCTCGAAAAGTAAAACAAATATCTGTCGGGCAGTATACCATTGGTATATCGGTCAGGTAGTAAAGTTTTAATTTTAAGAATTTTTGAACTTCCTCGAGAACCAATATAATGCAATAAATAACACAAAAAATAGGTGTCACGCTCCAGTCCCAAAATACCAAGGGACTAGCCACGTGCCAATGGCCAGCAGCAGAGCTCCAATGAGCAACCCAATTTAATGGACCCGTTAGAGTAAACTTAAGCTGTAATAAGTATAAATACAAGTCTACATCATCTATCTCAGTTTAATTCTAATCTCATCCACAAACAACAATCATAATACAATATGATAGACCATTCAAGATAATAGATAACAGAAAATAGTCCATCATCAAGTCCAAATAAGTAGTGTCTCGGGGAACAACTCATCACAATAAAGAAAAGAAAAATAACACCAAATACATATGTCCAGAAGTCCAAGTCCCAATATAATATAACACTAAGCATAAATAACTAAATAAATAACTGAGCACTCAGGAGAAATCCTCTTGCACAACCTCGTCCTCTGGTGCAAGTAACGCTCCAACGTCAGCTCATGTCCCGTAAACCTCAGGGTAATCCTTCTCTGCTATACTTGGGGACAATACGTATCCAGGTCCTCAGGGGACATAGCAAGGTATAAGAATAACTCAAGCCTAAGTACAGTAAATAAAATAAGTGTGCTCAGGGTATCTAACATAATCCATATAAGTGAAATACAAATGAGAACGTACTCATCCGCTAAACCACCGGGTCCTGTAGGTATGCATAGACACAATAATAGCTAGTAGTAATAGTAGTAGTAGGTACGTACAGGCCCCATCAAGGTACCTGCAGCACTATATGGCCCAAAGTGCAAGCATCGTTAGCTAGTAGTATGTGGTAGCCCAGCGGTACTGTAAATTCTCTCCAATCCCATGTATCTTATGTCTCATGTCCATGATACGCAAGATAATCACTATCTATGTCTCAAGTCCAGGTGTAAATAACATCATGTCAATTAGCATATGTCTCAAGTCCTGTTCTAAAACAGAAGCCAAAATCTTCGAATATCTCAAGTGAGGCTTCTGTACATGAGAGTCGTGTATAGTGTCCTAAGGTAATTAGTGTAAGTGTTGCACGTATAAGATATATGATGACAATATAATCTAATGATACCTGATTTCACGCATGGAAGTCGGCACTCGAATATGATTCATATGCAAAGTATCGTCACGGTCCTATGGTCATAATAAAGTACATAAAATAAAATAGAGACTATAATTTGAAACAAAAAATTAAGCACAATATATTGAGACCATGGTAAGGTACACTTGCCTGCTGCCTGCTGCCTGCTGCTGAGATATAGGAGATCCAAAGTCCACGTCCGATGGTGCTGTGACACCCACGTGCCCTGCCACCATTACTTAAATTAATTCTAATTCTACCATTATCTACTTTATGTAAAAGTATAGAGTCACTACACGCACATCAACATAGTAGCAACGTTCGTGCTAATAATTCTAACAGTTGCATGACTTTAGTTAACATGCCAGCAATCACATACCATACTATTGTTTATAACATTGTAAGGGCCTCGTACATTGATATACCACACGTATGTATAGGCCTTTACGTGTCATTAAACAACGTATTCCTACACGTGCGTAGGTTGGGTTCAATGTCGTAAAACGCTATACAACGCTAACCGATTAATTGAGCATGCATGAAACTATTTTATTTCACTAATTATCATCTTATATTATGAAGATAAATAAGTTTAATGTTCTAAAATTATTTTAATTATTAATAAAAAATTATGCACTCTTTTTATATTCAAGCTTATGTGCATGCAATAAACTATACATAGTTACCACTACCATGCATGCACTCAACCCTTCCTTTGTTCATCAACTAAGCTACTAAATATACGTATTAATACATATATATTTCTTCTTATTATTATTAATATTCTAAAATTTATTTTAACTATAGTGAACAACACATTTTTCATAGTTATGCATACAATAAGTACGTACAAGTTCACCTATAGTAATCATACAACCTACCTATCAATTATTCATACTTTAAAACACTAAAATACACATTTTGATATATATAATATTCTGATTAGTACACATATAATTCTGAAATTTATTTTATGATGGTGAAAAACCTCATTTTCAATATTATAATTTCAATACAACATTCCTACAATTACACCATTACTAACCATGCAACTCCCTTCCATTCTCTATACTGTTAACCACAAAATACATATTTTAATATGTATATATTCTAAAATTTAGTTTATATAATTCTGAATAATAATTATAATAATATGAAAATAATTAACTATAGACAATAACTTATTATTCCCATTTACAACATCTATGTAACATATACATGCAATATAGGCTTTAGTGCATGGGTTAAACACATAGTGAAAATGATTCTTGAATCATAACAAGATATTTTTCCTACTACTCAACAACCATAAACACCATGAATGAAGAAGAGAATGAAGAGATAAAAAATTTTACCAAAACTTGGTGTTGTTGAGGGTGGGTGCACTCTGGCAACGTTTCCGACTTCAAGGAGGGGTTGCACCACCACTAGGCCGGTCTTGCTCCAAGGAGGTAGAGGAGAAGATGACAATAAGGGATAAAAAGAGGAGAGGGAGAGGAGAGGTAGAGGTTTCGGTTGGGGAAGAGAGGGGTTGGCCGAACAATGCATGGGGTGGGTTCTCCTAGGACTTATTAGCTATAAGTGGTAGTAATGAATGGGGAGAGGAAAAGTTGTAAGTTACAAGATAAAAACCAAAGGTCCATGGTAACTCTTCCTTGAAACCCGAGCTCTCCCTTTCCTTTAGCTACGGTTGGTCCCCCCCCCCCTCAATTTGAGTGTATACATGGTGCATTTTAATTAAGATGGTCCAAGGTTTATGCTATTAATAGGTTTATGCTGAAATTTAAGTAAAAAAGGTAAAAAATAGGATTTGGTGTGAGAAAAAATATTATTTGGTGAGTAGGAAGGTGGGGGATGGGTGTGTGGTGTTGTGTATGAGTTATACAAGTTCGTTTGAGGGTTCAAGTTTGGGGTTCCGGCTCGGTCAGGTGCAATTAATCAAAAACGGTCATTTTTGACTAATTAAAATGCATGGTATTTCTATATTATATTTGGAGCCTACGGGGACTCAAATAAATGAGACACCAATGTCATGTGCATAGTTGGTCGTGTTAGGCTAGGGATTATAAAAGTCAATTTTAAAATTTGGGTTCATGTTGCTCGTCTAAATTGACCGCAACAGAAAAGTATCAAGTGTCATATTTTGATTCAAAAAATGACGCGGTTGTTGTGCAACCAAAACGAAGTATAGGTTTATAAAATTATGAGAGACATATGCCATGAGCCTAATTTGGCTCGGCTAAGCCTATTATGCAAAGTTGGTTGGAAAAAAAAGCTAGTGTTGTATTCCTGGCATTAAGACTACACTAAAGGGTTTCTAAATTCTAGAAATTATTTTAATAATTTATAATTTATAATAAAATTACTAAAATATCATTATCTAAATTTTAGGGGGTTTACAATACGTATGCACTTTAAATACGAATATTTTGAGATGAGTCTCACAGGAAGTTGGAGATAAGTACAATATGACATGCCACTATAAAAACTACTATGGCAGTCATTGTTGATGGTAAATTGTTCTTTTTTGTTTTTGTTTCAGTATTTCCTGAATCGGTTGGTTAATGATCACGGAAGCATTGACCTTGAATGGCTAAGAGATGTTCTGCTAGAGAAAATAATGTAAGATATATTGTGCTTAAACCACCAAGTGTCTAATTTACTGGCTGATGCACGTGGTCCTATTTATTTGTTAGAAGTTTCATAGAATCAGCTGGATCTAACAATTACAAATATTGCCCCTGCCCTAGTACAAGTTTCTGTCGGAAAAGAAGCGTGAAAACCATCTCCCAAACCATAGAGTAACTGTGAAAGAATCGAGCAATATAACGTACAAACCAAACACCAAACCATAAAAAATAACTCACACAGACACAGAGAAATTTGACGTGGAAAACCCTTGCGGGAAAAATTACGGGACAATCGGAGTCCAACCTTGAAGAACCTCCAGTAATGGAATAAAAAAATATACCCTCTATAAGCTCCTCCTGATCCAACACGAATTACCACAATACTTAAAAATAGAAAATATATCACACCACGAAGATAGAAGACAGTGAGAAATTACCCAAAATTGATCTCCTCCTCCGAAATGGTCTCAAATTCTTCTTTCTCCTTCCCAAAGTTGCAATGGCACTCTTACCTTATTTTTTCCTCTCTTTTCAGATGATATATTAGGGTTGGGGTTTAGGAAAACCTAATATATACCCCTTAATCCTACAACAAATCCTGGGTCGTAGGATACGATCCAACGGTGTATAAACTACATTTGAATTTTCGTCCAGCCCGCCGACCAAACTCGAACCAAATTCGGCCGAGTCGGTGATTTGCGATTAAACGAAGACATCAGCTTTCCGGAGCTTCTGGAGCAACCCGACCGAACTCGAACCAAGTTTGGATCGAGTTTGTCCTAAACTCTGTCTCCTCCTGTACAGCAGATACTCCTCCTTGCTCCCGAGCCTCTTCGACCTCTCGAATGGCTCTCGTCGCCTCCCCGAGCTTCTCTGACCATAGACGGTGCTTGTCGTAATCCAAGGTGTTATTCACATAAGTTAGAAACCCGACCAACTCCAACAAATCTTTTCTTTCATAACTATGTGGAGGAGATCATCATCCCAATGATCTGTCTGCAGTACTCAAACTTTTTTCTTGGAAGAATCTTTGTGAACATATATGCTCCTTTGTCATCTGTATAAACTTTCTCAAGCGCCGCTTCCTTCTTATCAACAGTATCCCATATCCAATAATATCGGGTCTCAATGTGCTAGGACCGGCTATGAAATGTCTAATTTTTTACAAGGTGAATAGCACTCTAACTATCGCAAAGAAAATGATACTGCTCCTGCTTTAGCCCAATTTTCTGCAATAACTTCTTCATCCACAATAACTTCTTGCAAGCCTCCGTCGCTGCAATGTACTCTACCTCTGTCGTCAACAAGGCAACATACTTCTGCAAATGCGACTGCCATGATACTGCTCCATCAGCAAATATTATTACATAACCTGAAGTCGATCGCCTCGTGTCTACATCTCCAGCCATATCAGCGTCGGTATACCCAACCAGCTTCGGGTCATCACCACCAAATAAAAGTCTCTAATCGGCAGTGCCCTGAAGATATCGTAGAATCCACTTGACCCCACTCCAATGTACCCTTCCAGGATTGGAAGTGTACCTGCTAACTGTGCCGACTGTGTGAGCAATATCTAGGCTTGTACATACCATAGTATACATAAGACTTTCCACAGCTGAGGCATATGAAACCCGCTCCATATCTTCCTTCTCGTCCTCGGTAGATGGATACTGCTCCTCTGTGAACTTAAAGTGAGCCGCAAGGGGGTTACTCACTTTCTTCGACCCGTCCATCCCGAAAAGCTGAAGTACCCGGTGAATGTACTTCGTTTGGGATAAGTGTAGCAGCTTGGACTCTCTCTCTCTCTCTCTCGGCTGATCTCCATCCCAAGAATAGTCTTCGCTATGCCCAAATCATTCATAGGGAAGGCCGCACCCAGTTGGCGCTTCAACTCTGCTATCCTGGTGGCATTCCGACCCACCAACAACATGTCATCAACATAAGAAACAAAATAATAAAATCATCCTCGACAAAGTACCTCAAAAAATACAATGATTCAACGTCGTCCGTGCATAGCCATGCTCCCCCATAAATGACTTGAACTTCCTGTACCACTGCCTCAGTTCCTGTTCCAGACCATACAAGCTCTTCCTCAACCGACAGACCAAATGTGACTTTCCTTCTCACAGAATTCCTCTGGATGCTCCATGTACAACTCCTTCTCAAGATCACCATGGAGGAATGTCGTCTTCATGTCCATTTGCTCGACCTCCAAGTCAAAACTGGCTGCCAAAGCTAGCACCACCCGAATAGACGACTGCTTGACGACTGACAAAAAAATTTCATCATAATCTATGCCTTTCCGTTGGCTATAGCCTTTAGCTACCAGCCTCGCTTTGTATCGAGGGCGAGTAGTATCATCTGTTTGCTTCACTCTGAATACCCAATGATTCTTCAAATCCTTCTTGCCCTTTGGCAACCGCACCAGATTATAAGTAGAGTTGGCCTCCATGGAACTCATCTCCTCCTACATGGCCTTCATCCACTCATGCCTGTGTTCGTCTTCCATAGCCTCTACAAAACTTTTGGGTTCTCCCCCGTCAGTCAGTAGCACATACTCACCCGGTAAGTATCTTGTAGATTGTCGACGCTCTCTATCGCTCCTCTTTAACGAAATTACTGGTGCTGGCTGTATATCTACAACATCCTTCCCTCCAGGAACTGCCTCTTCGGCATGCTTATCCTCTTGAGGGTCACCCTGACCAGCATCAGCAAGATGATGATCAAGGTTGGGAGCATCTCCATGTATTGGCTCCTCCATAATTGGATCCTCTGCGATATCCTCTAGAAACTGCTCGAAGCAAAATGACTCTAACTAAGGTAATTCCTCGGCCTCAGAAGGCATCACGGAATCATGAGTGTTGGTCATGGTCTGATCCTCGACGAATACCACGTCCTGCTTCTATAGAGCTTTCTTTCTACTGGATCGTAGAGTCTATATCCAAACTCATCCCGACCGTAGTCGACAAAGACACACCACCTCGTCTTTGGCTTAAGTTTGGATCTCTCGTCATTCGGTATATGTACGATGGCCTTATAACCAAACACTCGCAAGTTATTGTATGATGGCTCTTTATCGTACCATACTTTGTCAGTCACATTACCCTGCAAATGAGCACTAGGGGATAAATTAATAATATAAGCTGCTGTGTAAAGTGTTTCATCCCAATAGCTGCCCGACAAGTTTGCTTCTGACAGCAAATACCGTACCCTCTCCATCAGTGTCATGTTCATCCTCTCCGCTACTTTGAGCTGAGGTATCTTTGGCGGAGTCTTCTGGTGTCGTATCCTTTGCTCTCTGCAATAAGCATCAAAGGGACCGATATACTCGCTGACATTGTATGACCGAACACATAGCAACTTCTTGCCCGTCTCCCTTTCAACAGAGGCCTGAAACTCTTTGAAAGTGGGCAGCACCTGATCCTTGGTCTTTATGGTATAGACCCAAACCTTCCTGGAACAATCATCAATAAATATTATAAAATAAGAAGCACCACCAATGGATTTTACCTTCATAGGATCACAGACATCCGAGTGAATCAACTCGAGCAACCCCGACTTCCTTGAACTTGGGTGACATTGGAAAATTACCATATTTTGCTTTTCTGCCAAACAGTGCGTGTCACGCCCCGATCTCCCGCAGGCAATTCTGCCGTTCCCGCTAGGCGGGAATCACCCTCGCCAGCGCTCCCGCGGAACGATCGCTTGACCCATCCGGGCGTGATGCCGCACGGGCGTGATCTACGCCCGTGCAAGGCCATGGTTCATTAGCTGGCGGCAAGAGTTCTAAGCCACAGAGTCGCACAGATTGTCCGAGTGCAGCGGAGTGATGAACGCATAGCCGATCGGTAACAGGTTCTCTGAGTTGACAAATATAGCGGAAGCATTGAAACACAAGTTGAAGTAAAGCAAGCTCTTTTATTGATATAAACATGTATTACAGGCGGCGTATAGCCGAGATTACAAGTCGCTCAAGCCTCTCTCTCTGAAATAGTAAAAGCGTGCCAAGTGGCTACAACAGTGGAATGTTTGTAGAGGCGATGTTCAGACGATGTTCTCAACTTATGTCTTATATATGTGCTTCTGTTCCGGACGCACCGTTGCTTCGGAGTGATGTCCACGCCTTAGCACGTACGTTGGAGGCGTCCGCACCGAACGAGGTTCCCTGCACCCTGCATACAAACTGGTGGATTATCAGTACATTGAATGCACTGGTGGGGAAGCTACTCGCCCGCTCGACAAATCCAAACACGTAATACAGGTTCCGTGCACAACTATTAAGTTGTCTTTCTAGTTGCCTTAGGATCAGTTTCATGCAAGATTTGAATAGCCTAACGTGTCGGGCAGTGCGCCGTGCGATATTGAGAAAACACGGCGAGACTTACCAACTTACCATTTGTCCTTCCCTGTCCAAGGCAAACATTGTTAATTCATGCACGGGCAAGTATAAACATTCAGGAGCATAGCATATGCAAACATGAGGGTCGTTATTTTCAGATCGTTCAGGTGTTCAGTTCATTGATGCTATGCAATGACTCGCACGCAGATAGCCGCTAAGCGAGGATGACTTATCTATATGAACATAAGTCGCTGGCGTAGCCATTATGGACGGTTCACAGTCTCAAGACACAGAATGATATACAACGCAGGTGGCGAGCCCCGCTGCATAACACCTTGCCCCATAACATACGACTGCTCATACGTCCCGTCCGGATCAGATCGGTCCCAGTGCCCCAGTGACCGTCCGCGGGACTCAACATAACATACCTTGTGCACAAGCTGTCCGCGATAATGCAGGTCAGGGTCTATCCATATTCCATAGCTTGACATGATAATCATGAAACTTAAACTTAATCTGAACGAGCATATTGCTCCACGAGCTGGGATTCCATCAGTACATAACACGATCCCCGTTCAGATGCATACATAGCATGATTATCATTCAAGTGTGATTCACGTTCAGTATTCATTCTTGCTTAATGCATTCCCCTGGTTCGGGGATATGCCTTGGTGACCTAATGGTCCCGGATACTTGCAGGTTCATTTGCACAGAAGGACTATTTGATAGTCTCCTGGATAACAAGAATGCATGCACAATACAATCACGTTAAACATTCGTAAGCAGGCGAGCATGCGTTTCTAAGGAACATAAGCAGGCACGTTTGCTCGGACCCGAAGGTAAGCCGAGAGTTATATCGTTAGGGGACTTGGCATGCGAGGGTCTGAATACAAGCAGTATTTAAATTTTCATGTTCTAGTCCAAGCAATACAAGTTGGGATTATTCCCTTAGCTAGGTGCGTTGGATTTATTAGCATGCAGGGGGTGAATCACCTAGCGACTAGCATGAATATTCCAGATTTTATGTGTGCTGGCTAAGCAAAGACAAGTTCACCGTAGCCACCCACCTTAGCGATGATTCGCTTCGGTAGAGCGATACGCCTGAGCGAGCCTCTGAAAGCCTAAGCCGGGATTCCTGTAGGGACAAGTCTGGATATCTTTTGCTTCTCGTTGAGGCAAGGCGGGTCGGGACAGTTGCACTATTGCCGATTGAGTCGGCAGTCCGCTTGAGCGGAACGGGGTGTTACATCCTACCCAACTTAGAAAAAGTCTCGTCCTCGAGACTTACTGAGGACAAGCAGTAATCTAAGGTTGAGGCAATCCTAGACAAGTCGTTGTACTTGTTCATTTGGATATTCACTTGCACAAGCGTCGAAATCAGCATATCGCTTAGACTGGATCGTGCGCACTTTCGAAGGGCCCCTCTAGCGTGAACACGTCAACCAGCTTAGTGATAGCGAAGTCTCAGCACTCGAGTTTCACCTTTTTCTAAGTCTTGGATGGTGCACTAGTTCAAGGCGTCCATCGAATAGATGCATTCAACCAAACTTAGGGTTAGTAAAAATCGGACAAGCTACTAGCGATACTCTCAAGGGTTCGCACAGGTTGGCACAAAGGCCACTCGCAGCATACAACTAGACAAGCAATCATATCATTCCAAACGCATTTTGAAAGTATTTAGACTTATTGTTGGAACATCCCATCGAGGCATTGAGAGAGAGCGTGCACATAACCCACGAACGAGCTTTTGAAACAGAGATATCGAATCGAAGTCCAAAGGCGTAGAAGCCAGGCTCTGATACCAACATGTCACGCCTCGATCTCCCACAGGCAATTCGGCCGTTCCCGCTAGGCGGGAATCACCCTCGCCAGCGCTCCCGCGGAACGATCGCTTGACCCATCCGGGCGTGATGCCGCACGAGCGTGATCTACGTCCGTGCAAGGCCATGGTTCATTGGCTGGCGGCAAGAGTTCTAAGCCATAGAGTCGCACAGATTGTCCGAGTGCAGCGGAGTCATGAACGCATAGGCGATCGGTTACAGGTTCTCTGAGTTGACAAATATAGCGAAATCATTGAAACACAAGTTGAAGTAAAGCAAGCTCTTTTATTGATATAAACATGTGTTACAGGCGGCGTATAGCCGAGATTACAAGTCGCTCAAGCCTCTCTCTCTGAAACAGTAAAAGCGTGCCAAGTGGCTACAACAGTGGAATGTTTGTAGAGGCGATGTTCAGGCGATGTTCTCAACTTATGTCTTGTATATGTGCTTCTGTTCCGGACGCACCGTTGCTTCGGAGTGATGTCCACGCCTTAGCACGTACGTTGGAGGCGTCCGCACCGAACGAGGTTCCCTGCACCCTGCATACAAACTGGTGGATTATCAGTACATTGAATGCACTGGTGGGGAAGCTACTCGCCCGCTCGACAAATCCAAACACGTAATACAGGTTCCGTGCACAACTATTAAGTTGTCTTTCTAGTTGCCTTAGGATCAGTTTCATGCAAGATTTGAATAGCCTAAGGTGTCGGGCAGTGCGCCGTGCGATATTGAGGAAACACGGCGAGACTTACCAACTTACCATTTGTCCTTCCCTGTCCAAGGCAAACATTGTTAATTCATGCACGGGCAAGTATAAACATTCAGGAGCATAGCATATGCAAACATGAGGGTCGTTATTTTCAGATCGTTCAGGTGTTCAGTTCATTGATGCTATGCAATGACTCGCACGCGGATAGCCGCTAAGCGAGGATGACTTATCTATATGAACATAAGTCGCTGGCGTAGCCATTATGGACGGTTCACAGTCTCAAGACACAGAATGATATGCAACGCAGGTGGCGAGCCCCGCTGCATAACACCTTGTCCCATAACATACGACTGCTCATACGTCCCGTCCGGATCGGATCGGTCCCAGTGCCCCAGTGACCGTCCGCGGGACTCAACATAACATACCTTGTGAACAAGCTGTCCGCGACAATGCAGGTCAGGGTCTATCCATATTCCATAGCTTGACATAATAATCATGAAACTTAAACTTAATCTGAACGAGCATATTGCTCCACGAGCTGGGATTCCATCAGTACATAACACGATCCTCGTTCAGATGCATACATAGCATGATTATCATTCAAGTGTGATTCACGTTCAGTATTCATTCTTGCTTAATGCATTCCCCTGGTTCGGGGATATGCCTTGGTGACCTAATGGTCCCGTATACTTGCAGGTTCATTTGCACAGAAGGACTATTTGATAGTCTCCTGGCTAACAAGAATGCATGCACAATACAATCACGTTAAACATTCGTAAGTAGGCGAGCATGCGTTTCTAAGGAACATAAGCAGGCACGTTTGCTCGGACCCGAAGGTAAGCCGAGAGTTAGATCGTTAGGGGACTTGGCATGCGAGGGTCTGAATACAAGCAGTATTTAAATTTCCATGTTCTAGTCCAAGCAATACAAGTTGGGATTATTCCCTTAGCTAGGTGCGTTGGATTTATTAGCATGCAGGGGGTGAATCGCCTAGCGACTAGCATGAATATTCTAGATTTTATGTGTGCTGGCTAAGCAAAGACAAGTTCACCGTAGCCACCCACCTTAGCGATGATTCGCTTCGGTAGAGCGATACGCCTGAGCGAGCCTCTGAAAGCCTAAGCCGGGATTCCTGTAGGGACAAGTCTGGATATCTTTTGCTTCTCGTTGAGGCAAGGCGGGTCGGGACAGTTGCACTATTGCCGATTGAGTGGGCAGTCCGCTTGAGCGGAACGGGGTGTTACAGTGCGTACACTTCTCCAACTTTATAGACTTTAGCCCTGGAATCACCTTCCGGTTCACCAAGTAGCTCATCTCCTTCTCGCTGATATGGCTGATCCGCCTATGCCACAACTCAGTAGACGCATTAGTAGCTGCGTTAACCTTATGTACCCCATGTGCGCTCTCTTCCATATAATAGAGTCTGGACCTCTTGCTTCATCTGAAAATCACCATCGAACCTCTGGAAAGCTTCCACTGCTTATTTTTGAAAAGATTAAAGAAACACTCATCATCCAACCTTCCAACAGACACCAGGTTGAAGCGGATATCAGGGACATGGCGAACATCTTTAAGAACAATAATTGCACATGTCTTTGTCCTCAAATGTACATCTTCAATGGCAACCGCCTTTGACACATCTCTATTGCCCATTTTCAACACTCCATAGTTGCCTGTTGTGTAGGTAGCAAATAGTGTCCTGTTGTGAGATACGTGCCCTGAAGCACCTGAGTCCACCAGCCAAGATTTGTCATCGCAGGCGAGGTTCATAACTATCTCATCACCTATAATGATCACGTTGCCTCCATGTGTCGAGGTCGCCGCTGTAATGTTCTCACTTTGATTCCCCTTGTCGCCCTTCTTCTCTGTCTTCCAAGCAAAATAGTTTCGCTTGATATGGCCCTTCTTGCCATAATGGTAACACTCCGAGTCCTCGTATCGACCCTTGAATATTCCCCTACTTTTGTCTCTGGCACCGCATCGACCCCTGCTTTTACCCATTCTATGGCTCTCTGAAACAAGCACCTTTGAGTGGGATATGGATGAAGTTCCTTGAGAACGTCTCCGCATCTCTTCATTCAGTACCCCGCTCTTGGCAAACTCCAGACTGACTACGCCTTCCGGAGCAAAAGCGACCATAGATACTTGTACGGTCTTCCATGAGTCTGGCAATGTACACAGCAGCCATAGTCCCTGAACCTCGTCGTCGAACTTGACTCCAATCGAGGATAGCTGGTCAACCACGCCCTGGAACTCACTCAAATGATCCGTAATAGACGTCCCATCTTTGTAGTGCAGATCCATTATCATCCGGATCAGGAAGAATTTATTTATCCCGGTCTTCTTCGCATATAAAGATTCCAGCTTATCCCACAGTGTCCTCGCGTGCTCAATACTGGTAATGTAGTTGCACATGTTCTCGTCAACGAACTTCCTGATGTACCCACACACCTGTATATGCTCGAAATTCCAGTTATCTTCGGATTTGTCACTGGGCCTCTCGAAAATAAATACCGACAGATGCAGGTTCTTGACAAATAGCAGATCCTTTATCTTGCTCCTCCAGTAATGATAGTTGGTACCGTTCAGGTTTACCATGCGCACCGACTTGTCACGTCCCAGTCCCAAAATACGTAGGACTAAGACACGTAAGCATGCCAGCCGTATAGATATGGCAACTCCAATATATGGAAACCAAAATCTACACGTACGCTGTAATATGAATATCAAATCCACAAGTGGTATAAAATGTATCACAAGTCACAGGGTATAATCTAAATCTCATCCACAGAAAATAAATAAGCAACATCTATATTACTAGATCTCAATAAGAAGTATCTAAATATGATAGTTGGATGGAAACAAATCCACTACCAACTCGAATGGAAAAGTACAACACAATAAACACAAGAACAGATACACCTGGTAGGGGACCAGGTCCTCAGAGGGACGTAACAAGATACAGAAAAGCGAGCCAATTTGAATACAGTAAACATGCATATTGTTTGAAAATAGATAAGTACGCTGTACAAGAGAATCTATATGAATGCAAATGAGGACAACTTTTCGACGTATGGGCAAGGGTAGGCTACTCGATCTAAGCCTCACAACTCACACACCCGTCAATGGACATCAGAAATCGACATACCTCTAGGGTAGCGACCAGCGCGACTCTACAGAAATCGACATACCTCTGGGGTAGCGACCAGCGCGACACACGTCCGTAGTGCGAACTATATACTACGGTTTACCAGAGTGGTTAAAAGCCCATACGTCTAATGATTGTCCTCTCATGATACTAAGTGTCATGTCAACATATCTAATACATAGTAATGACTGAAAGAAAACTACACATGCAAGAAATATACAGAATGCAATAAATATACAGAAATATAAATAGCATGCAAAAGTACTGTAACAATTTGGCAAAGTATCTTGCCTGGCAAGAAAGCTGCAAAGCGTAACGTCCTGAAGTCCAACACACAAGATCAGAAGCTATGGCCGCAGAACAAATGTCTCCGAATGCTGAAATAAATATCACCAACGTCCCCAAAATAAGCAAAATAGCTAAAAAGTACTTTCCTTTCATCCAATTTGGACACAGGAGCAAAACGGTAATTTCGGATAAAAGTGGGGTCCACGTGTGGCCCACTTTTCACCGAAAAACGTGCCAAGGATAACAGTTTTTAAATGGGACAAATTATAGGTCAAACCAACTCTAGATGTTAATACGAACCCGACGGTATGTCCAAATGTGAATTCCGATAGGCCGAACACAATTTTGCCCAAAAAGTCAACCGTGGGGCCCGCCAATTAGCGACTTGGTCAACTGTCTCAGAATTGCGTGAAAATTGGATCACAGGACCAGCGCGTCACCACGAGTCCAGTGGCGCAAGTTTCGTCAAAATCTGACGAGCGTGCACAAAATGCGTCCGACTTCCACAAAAGTTGCGATACAGGGTGTGTCCGCGGATACGGGTTGATTTCGGTGCGCACACTCGTCCAAATCAGTTTTCGTAAATTTTTACGTGTCCGGTTATGCTGCGCGCATCGTTCGGTACACTCGGTACACGACGGGGCGGTCCCGTTTGGCGGAGAGCGCTCCGTTTCACAACTTTTGGAAATTTGAAAAAGTTGGTTCGCGGGATTTTCCAAAGAATTTAATTCTGTCTACAATAGTTAATAATCTAGGGTTATTTAACAGAAATTAAACTAGGTCAAGTGGTCTACGCATACCAAAAAGAATCATCGAATTTGAATCTCTGTGGTGGGAGATACGAACTCCGAAACATGGGTGGTCACCGTAGTTTTCTGCGATCCCAGAATTCGGTCTGTTTCCGCCAACTTTGGCGTTATTTTCGCCTAGGGTTACGCGTTGTTCGAGGTCTGCTATCATACAGATATGGAAGAGGGTTAAGGGGTGAGCATACCGGTGAAGACGGGGTGGCGTTTGGTTGAGCGAGTCGACGGAAAACAACTCCGGAACACAGGTACCTTCTTTGGGAATCTACAGTGCGCGGGGTCGCAGTCGTCGGGATTTGTTTGGACGGCCTGGCGGGGTTCTCCGGCTGCGGTGGCGGCGCTCTCTAGGTATAGATGAGAAGAGGGAGGGTTTGGATAATTTAAGTTTAGGGTTTAGAGAAATAAATATATATATATATATATATGAATAGGAAGAGAGAGGAGTTTGTATTAGAAGCCGCGTTGGGGGGGGGGGGGGGGGGTTCTTGCTAACGTGGCTAAAGGGGTATGCTCACAAAGTGGGTCTGCATATAAGGGGCGGATGCTTGCTGCTTCCAGCGGCTGTGCTTTGTGGGAATGTTTGGTTTGCTTATAGTTTGCTTTGGTTTGCTTAGTTTGCTTTGTTATTAGTTAATATTGTTATTCTTATTATTAGTTTATTATTATTTGTTTATATTTTCTTTTCTTTTCTTTTTCTTTTTCTTTTTTTAAAATATATATATGCATATATATATATTTGTATATATATATATATATACTCATAAGAAAAATTCTAGATTATAATAATGCACACCGTTAGGCTAGCAACTGCTCAAGGGGTCTCCTACATGAAATAAATTTCGAAAAATTTCTGATGGACCCATAAATCCTCTAAGTGCACCAACACCTAAAATAAAAATTAATAAAAATCTATTTCTCCTAATTAGCACATAATTACTATGATTAAATTATTAATTAATAAAAAAAATAATAAATACGTTTTTTTTTTAAATAGGGGTTTTACACGACTTTCCGTCCATCTCTCCTCCCTGGTTTGCATGTCAACTCCTTACACCCTTCTGAAATTCCAGAATCTGGCTCTGATACCACACTATTAGGAAAGAAGCGCGAAAACCTTCTCCCAAACCAGAGAGTACCTGCGAGAGAACCGAGCAATACAACGCACAAACCAAACACTATACTACAAAAAATAATCCACGCAGACACAGAGAATTTTGACGTGGAAAATCCTTGCGGGAAAAACCATAGGACGATCGGAGTCCAACCCTGAAGAACCTCCACTAATGGAATAAAGAGAATACACCATCTACAAGCTCCTACCGATCCAACACGGATCACCACAACACTTAGGAATAGAAAATAGATCACACCACGAAGATAGTAGACAATGTGAAATTACCAAAAATTGATGTCCTCCTCCGAAACGGCCTCCAATCCTTCTTTCTCCTTCCCAAAGTTGCAATGGCACTATTGCCACATTTTTTTTCTCTCTTTTCAGATGATATGTTAGGGTTAGGGTTTAGGAAAACCTAATATATATCCACTAATCCCGCAACAAATCCTGGGCCGTAGAATACGATCCAACGGTGTACAAAATACCTCTGAATTTTCGTCTAGTCCGTCGACTGAATTCGGACTGAATTCGGCCGAGTTGGTGATTTACGAGTAAACGAAGACAGCAGCTTTCTGGAGCTTCTGGCGCACCCTAGCCGAACTCGGACCGAGTTCGGCCCGAACTCTGTCTCCCCCCGTACAGTAGCTGCTCCTCCATCCTCCCGAGCTTCTTCGACCTCTCGAATGGCTCTCGTCGTCTCCCCGAACTTCTCTGACCACAGACGGCGCTCGTCGCACTCCGAAGTGTTCTCCACATAGGTTGGGAGCCCCACCCACTCCAACAGTTTCCAGTCTAATGGATGTTCAGTCTACTGCAATGATGAACTGTTTTTCCTAGAAAATAAATGGTAGCAAATATAAGTAGATGCCATAGATTTTTTTGTGTACGACTATGGTAGTTCAAGCAACTTTGTGGCATTGATTTTGCAGGAAGTATGTTTGGTCATAGGAATGGGTGGTAAGTAAGAGTTGTCTGCAACTTACTTATATGTTGCACACTTTGATAGGTTATGGTGCTAAATTGATAAGGTAGCAGAAGGACCGTTCATGAAAATAGTGTTGTATGTTCTTGAGCTATTGGAACACTACATGCCTATGATTTATTCTTTTAAAAATAATGAGGCTTGTTCTAAATTTAAGATTGTGGCCAAATTATTATTTTTTGTGTTTCCAGGGATTACCTCTTAAGCATACAGGGTCTGGGACTGAGAAGTGTCGAATGTGTTTGCCTTTACCATTTGGCTTTCCCAGTAAGCACTCTATCCTCTTTCAGACACAAATGTTGGTCGCATTTGTGTGAGGCAAGGATGGGTACCACTTCAACCCATACCTGGGTCTATTCAGTTGCATCTGTTAGAAATGTTAGTGCTTTGCTAGAATTGGTTACTACACTCAATTCTTTTATTATCTTAATTTTTTTATAACAAACTAAATTCTGAACAAAGATCCAACTTATCTTTTTCTTGTTACTGTCAAATGATATCCTGTCCTGGAGACCATTCAGAAGTACCTATGGCCTAGTCTATGTCAACTTGATCAACGCACACTGTAAGATCTTGAAAACTATTACAATTATATGCATTCAGGGAATTTTGTTTCTTCTGAAAAGCGTAGTTATGACTCTTCTGAAAAGCATAGTTATGACGTAAATCATGGCATCTTGTTATAATTATATGTTTGGCCTCACAAGTATGAGTTACACTATTAATTAATTACTTTTGGCAAGGTATGTAATCATACTACATGAAGTTTATATATGGAAAAAGAAACACTTCAAAGAGAACGATAAGGCATGTATTTGATTTCTAATGCAGGTTTTCTGTAAAAAGAGCAAGCCAAATTGCAATACATGTCCTATGAGAGGAGAGTGCAAACTGTTGTTATATTAGAATATTCTTGACATATTTGTTGGTATATTAGAATATTTTTTGTATATTTGTTGGGGTATTATAATATTCTACAGAGATTTTTAATGGAGTAATAATATAAAATTAAGGGTTGTAAGGCTAAATAGCCAAGAGATTATCAATAAAAAAATATAATAATTACTACAAAATATTCTACATGGTATCAGAGTCCAAACCCTAACCACCACCTCACAAACCCTAGCCGCCACCGCTCCCACACCGTCCGCCACCACAGCTGTCGCACCGCCACCACCGTCGCTGCTCGACCGCCACCACCACCGCGAAGTCGCTGCTCGACCGTCACAAACCCTCGGGTCCTGACATCTCCCGCGGGTCGTTCCATACGTTGACATCGAAGGTCTAGATCTGATGGGAGAGAGACATGATCGGGTCTAGGAGAGGACGAAGAGTGCGAACGTGAATCGTGGGCTGGGTGTGAGGTGATCGGAGAAGAGGAGGATCGATGGAGGAGATCATCAAGAAGTTGGACTCTGCGGAGGTTGCAACGTTGATGAAGTTGATAAAACTGTCGCCTGGTGAGAGCGCGACACGAACATTAGCGAAGTTGGAGCTTTCATCCATCGATCTGAAGCTTGATGGATCAGCCACCTACCTGAGTTTGTCACGACGGGTGAGAAGAACCCTCGCAGGGAAGAACCTGGAGAGTTTCTTGTCAGGAGAGAAGACTGAGCCGGATGAGAGCTCGGCAGGACGCGATGAGTGGAAGTCCACTCATATAGTGGTATACATTTGGCTCCTCAATTCTTTAGTCCAGTCGATCGCCGCCACAGTGGATGGCCTTGAGATGGTGAAAGACGTGTGGGAGAAGTTGAGGAGAACCTACGATGGTATGGAAAATAACTTGAGGGTTTTCCAGATCAAGGGGGAGATCGACGACACCGTACATGGAGAGAAGAAGATACAGGAGTATGCCACGGAGTTGGAGAGTCTATGGTTGGATTATGATCACTTCTCAGATTGGATGAGCTGCGTGGACCCGAAGTGTAAGAAGAGACATGTATACCTGCAGGAGAGGAGCTGGCCGCAGTGTTTACTCAGAGGAAAACACTACTTCTAGCCCAACCGAAGATTCCTACACTTGAGGAGGCTATCTCGGCCATGATCCAGGAGAAGACTCGTATCAAGCTACAGGCAGGAATATGTGGTCCTCCTGAAGTGAAGACAACACTGGCGGTTGCCAATTCAGGCAGCACAGGACCTAAGGAAAATCCCCGACAATATTACAACTAAGGAGAGGTGGGCCATCTGAGGTATGCTTGCACCAAACCATCTAAGGAGGAAGATTCAGGTGGCGGACGTGGACAGTTTAAAGGACGTAGCCGTGGTCGTGAGGGTCAACGGGGTGGTCGAGGAGGTTATCGGACGAACCTGCTGGTAGTAGAAGGCGAAGAGAGAGCTAATGGTTCCTATACTGAGGAGGATCAGACACTACTGGACATGTTGGAAGTACTCAGGAGAAAGCAGAGAGCGTCAAGCGATGGAGACAAGAGGAGTAGGACTGAGGAGACGTCCACCTCAGTCTTCGCCAGAGGCAATACTGTCATATATGCTCATCCATCGGCAGGTACTGATGACTCACTCTCCCTTGCATCTATGTCTTCCTATAGATCGTCGGACTGGATTATCGATTCTGGTGTGTATCGACACGTGACATGGAATGCTAGTGAGTTCTCTTCCTACACCCACCTACCATCTACAGACAACATTCAAACAGCTGATGCTACTTTCCAGCCAGTGGTCGATAATGGTACTGTCGATTGTACAGATTCAGTAAGATTATCCAATATTTTACATGCTTCTTCTTTTCCAGTCAGTCTTTTGTCCATTAATTATATAATCCTCCAACTAAAATACATTGTTTGTTTTGATATTCCTAAGGTGATCTTCTAGGAGAAGGAAACGGAACGGAGACTTGGGACTGACACTTGGCATGATGGACTGTGGTACCTGGATCGGGAAGGACTAAATTCAGTATTGGTGTTTGTGGCAGAAAGGGCAGGAATGAAAGAAACAAAGATGAGTATCGAGGATATACTAATACTCCCTCACAGGCGGTTGGGGCACTCATGTTTTGGTATTTTGAGTTGGTTGTATCCATCTATTTATGAGACGGCAAATAAGGAGAAACTAGTATGCGATGCATGTGATTTAGACAAACTTACTAAGAGCTCATATGTTGGTGCGGGCCATAGGAGCTCTTATGTATTTGACATTATACATTATGATGTCTAGGAGCCGTGCACCATAACTACTATGAATGGTTACAAGTATTTCGTCTCTTTTATTGATTGTTCCTCTCGTGTCACCTGGTTATATTTGATGAAGAATAAGATTGAGATCTTTGCCTGTTTTTGGGACTTTCATAAACATGTAAAGACTCAGTACAGAGTAGTGGTGAAGGTACTAAGGTTTGACAATGGAACAGAGTATACCAACAAAGTACTTGAGGAATACCTGTCAGCCCAAGGGATACAACATCAGACCACCTATACATATCAGAACAGAATGGAGTAGAAGAAAGGAAGAACAGACACCTTCTAGAGGTGGCAAGGAGCATGATGATCGCCATAAATGTTCCACAGAGCCTGTGGGGTCATGCAGTGTTGACAGCAACTCGATTGATCAACAGGATACCTTCGAAAGTACTGGGATGGAAGTCTCCATGTGAGATATTACAAGCAAATAATAATGGAATACTCCCACTAAAGGTGTTTGGCTGCGTATGTTTTGTGAAGGACCACTGACTGTCTGTTGGAAAATTTGACCCCAAAGCAGTCAAGTGTGTATTCGTGGGCTATTCGGCGACTCAGAGGGGGTACGTGTGCTGGTGCCCAATAGAGAAGAAGAAGTTTGTAAGCATAGATGTTCACTTCAGAGAGTTTGAGCCATACTATCGCCAGGAGGGAACCTCATCCATGAGCAATTCAGCTGATATTGGGAGTATGAGGCATGAGAGAGAGATTGGTGAGAGTGTGGTGACCGATTTAAGAGTATGGCATTGAGAAACGTTTGAGGAGGAGCAAGAGAGTAAAGAGGAACATGGAGAGGCAATGAGAGGTGTTAGGCCCATGGCTCAGGGGGAGTTACTTACCTACAGCAAAAAAGTGAAGCAAATTGCAGGATCAGTACCTATAGTGCCAGTGTCAAGTCCCTTGCCTGCGTTCGTCTCAAATCCTGAGACACCTACACCACTACTACCAGATTACCCTTCAGGTGATATCATTCTTCATACTCCTTCCACACCATTATCAGTACGGAGGACCACTCACAGCAATACGGGAAATTCTCCTGATAGATATGGTTGGGACCTTCCTCAGTTTATTTTATATAATAACATCTCTTCTTCTCATGGAGCATTCATTGCATCTTTGGATAGTATTATTGTACCTAACAATTGACAGGTTGCCAAGAATGATCCAAAGTGGAAAGCGGCAATGCACGAGGAGTTATGCGCTTTTGAGAAGAACCACACTTGGAAAATGATAAAACTGCCAGGGGGAAAGAGAGCAGTCAGATGCAAGTGGGTCTTTACTGTGAAGCAGAACCGAGATGGAAAAGTAGAGCGCTACAAGGATCGACTAGTGGCAAAAGGATATAGTCAAAGGTACGATATTGACTATGATCAGACCTTTGCATCAGTGACGAAGATGAGCACCATCATGACCCTGATTTCTTTGGCAGCGAATGATGGATAGAAGCTATACCAATTGGATGTGAAGAATGCGTTTCTTCATAGGGATATAGTAGAGGAAGTGTATATAGAGATACTACCAGGATTCTGTATCGATAAGACAGTGGACAAGGTCTGTAGGTTGAAGAAGTCTCTCTATGGACTGAAGAAGTCTCCTCGAGCGTGGTTTGACAGATTCAGGAGGACGATGATAGGGATAAGATATCAGCAGATTAATTTTGATAATACTATGTTCTTCCATCGGAGTGACGACCATATCACCATGTTTACGGTGTATGTGGCCGCTATGATTATCACAGGAGATGATGAGCAGGAGATTGCCCGACTCAAGGGGAAGCTTGGCAAGGAGTTCGAGGTGAAGGACCTTGGCCTTCTTCGGTACTTTCTTGGGATTGAGATTGCTTGAGAAGCAGAGGGGATTATTCTTTCTCAGAGAAAGTATGCGCTGGACCTTCTCAAAGAGACATGGATATTGGGATGCAGACCTGCAGCGACGCCGATCAACCAGGAGTTTAAGCTGTGTGTTGAGGCTGGAGAACCAGTTGACTGAGACAGATACCAGAGACTGGTGGGCAAGTTAATCTATTTGAGCCACACACACTCTGATATCTGCTTTGTAGTGAGTGTGGTGAGCCGCTACATGCATGACCCAAGGAAGGGTCATATGGACACAATGTATCAGATTCTGAGATTCTTGAAGGGTACCCCCAAAAAAGGGGTTGATATTCAAGAAAAATGATCATTTGAGCATCGAGGGATACTATGACTCTGACTTGGCTAGTTGTACTGATGACATGAGGTCTACCTCGGGCTATTGCATATTTGTAGGAGGCAACTTGGTCTCTTGGAGGAGTAAGAAGTAGTCGGTGGTGGCCAGATCGACAGCTGAAGCGGAGTACAGAGTTATGGCCATGGGAGTTGCAGAGCTGCTATGGCTGAAGAGTATGCTGGTGAAGCTGAAGCTGGATCAAGGAGCCAAGATGAAGCTGTAGTGTGATAACCAGTCAGCCATCAGTATCGCCAATAATCCAGTGCAGCATGACAGGACCAAACACATCGAGATCGATAGGTTCTTCATCAAGGAGAAGTTGGACCGTGGACTACTGGAGCTAGGTCATCTTCCAACCAAGGAGCATGTAGCAGACAGTATGACCAAGGGAATTAACTCTGCATATATGATTAAAGGATGTGACAAGATGAGCTTAGTGAATATCTTTCGTCCATCTTGAGTAGGAGTGTTGGTATATTATAATATTCTTGATATTTTTGTTGGTATATTAGAATATTTTTGGTATATTTGTTGGGATATTAGAATATTCTACAGGATTTTTAATGGGGTATTAATGTAAGATGAAGGGTTGTAAGGCTATAAATATCTAAGAGATTATCAATAAAAAATATAACAATTACTCTAAAATATTATACACAAACACTTTGCATGTGCATTTGTTAGGCATGCCACTGGAACTTCAAACAGTTGAATTAATAATGAAATGGCAAGTGATACATAAGAGTAACATAATAAGATCATTCATATATCTAAACTGATGAATATTAGCAAAATATTTTCATCAAGTGGGAGAGACTGTTTATCATAAAAGAGATTACAAATCATGGGAATGACTATAACTATATAGTATGAAAGTCTATATGGGGTGATTAAACATCCACAAATACTTCATAAAACCTTACTTGATAACTTTTAGATGATTGGATACATAGCCACCTAATCCATTGTTGTTTGAGGTTGGGTACCAGCGAGGGGCAGAGGACCGCTGTGGAGGAAGGGGGATACCGGTGGTCGAGGATAACTTGGGTTCTGAGTTGGCTGATTTTATCAGGCAATTATCTTTTTCTATGCTCATTTTACTTTAGTTTTAGATTTACATTAGTCACTTCGTCTTTTGAGTCCCCAAAACTGAACATTGGCACGATTCTGAAATCATTGAAAGGTGAATAACCCTTTTAAATTTCAATGACATAAAATTTTCCATTTTGTAGCTTTCTAACTCTACATTCCATTTGAATGAAGTGATCCCTAAGGTAGGTAAAGAGTAAATAAACCCTCGTTAGATTTACGTTTTTTGTAATTAATGACTCCTGGATTTAAAAAACTTCCACTTTTTTATTTTTGTTCGGTTTACACCATTTTGGATTTTTTTTATTAACGTACGTTAATTTAGACGTAAAATGAATAATATACCCTTCATAATGTCACGCCCCAGTCCCAAAATACCGAGGGACTAGACGCGTGTCAATGGCCAGCAGTACGCACCGATGGACAAACCCAATTTAATGGATCCATCAGGGCATACTTAAGCTGTAAAACAAGTCTACGACAATCATGCCACAACTAATCTCATCCACACAAGATATAAAATATGATCCACAGAATAAATAAGGAATGTAAATCATCAACTAGTCTCATCAAGTGCTTCGGGGAACAACCCGATAAATATCTGATACAATGGTTCAACAGACCAGAATATAAATGACTGAAATAAATAAATAAATAAATACTGAGCATGAACATGGATGCTCAGGCAAAGTCTTCGGCTAACACCTCATCCTCGGATGTCGGTACAGCTCCTGGATCAGCTCCTGCTCCGGTCCTGTAAATCTCGGGATAAACCTCGTCTGCAAAATCTGGGGACAAAATCCGGATCCAGGTCCTCAGGGGACATAGCAAGTTACAAGAAAGCTCATGCCAAAATAAATAATGCAGTGCAGCAGATAATGAAATAAATAGGGTAAGTATGTAACCATCTATGTGAAAATGCAAATGAGAGCATCACGAGTACTCAGGTTGAGACCACTACAAGCTCTGTGTCTGGGAGCCGGTAGCAGCAATAACTATGTATTTTACTATGTGTTTACTATGGTTTATATATATATAATCAGCCTGTAGCCTGTGTGTCTCTCCCCACCCAATGTAACCACGCATATCATGTCCATAACGTCTCATGTCCATGTCAAGCGCGATCATAGCTAAATGCAACAAGTCATAAAATATCTAAGAATATAGTACCTCTGTCAAGTCTTGTATCCTATACAGAATCACCATGAATATCTCGGGAAGATCCTATCTCATGAATAGTATCAAGTGTCCTGGGTCATATGGTACTTAATAAGACAAGTACGAGAATATAAGTGTCACGAATGTCCATCTCTAAATGACAGTACCCAACACTGCATACAGTGTCGACACCCGACTGATAATCGGACGCTAAGTACGTCACACGGTCCTAGGTTGAGCATGCACAGCAATATAATGAAGCAAGAAAATATGTAACAATACTGCAAAGTTTGGCAAGGTACACTTGCCTGGGGTCCTGGATCCAACAACTATCCCTGGATCAGTGGGTCCGGTGGGTACTCCTCCAAAAGCTGTAATAAACATCACCAACAGTCTCAGAAGATCTCAAATAGCTAGAAACGCCTGTCCTTAAGTCCAATTTGGACACAGGACAAAAAGGTCATTTCCGGGCCAAAGCGGGTTCCATATGTGGGCCCGCTTTGCACCAAAAAGCGCGTCAGGGTCAAAGGTCTCCAAATTCCGCAAAGTCAGTGTCTACAAGTCAGGAACGATGATACGAACCCAACGGAACTTTCAGAATTGGATTCCGATGAGCCGATCACAAAATCACCTGTCAAGTGGAGCCTGTGGGGCCTACGACACGCGATTCTGTCAACGTTCTCAGAATCGGACCAAACTTGGGTCACAGGACCAGCGTATTGCTACCAGTCCGATGGCGCAAGTTTCGTCTCGATCAGACGTGTGTACACAAAGTTACAGCGCATTCCAGAAAGGACGGATACGGGGTGTCGTCTGCGGATACGCGTTGATCCCGGGGTGCACGCACCTCCGAATCGACTTCTGCGAAATCCCACACGACCGTATCAACGTCGCGCACAGTTCGGTAAAAGATCGCGTACGACCAAGTCGTCCCGATTGGCAGGGCGTACTCAGTTCCGGGGTGAAACAGGGCGTTATTTTTCCTGTTTTTGGATCGCGGTGTGCGATCACTACAGGACGCGATGCACCGAGCGAGTTGCACGGGCACCGAGAGGGTTACACAGTCTACGCATAGCAACTGACGGAAACTAAAACGGAGTTGTGAGGTGGAAGATAACGGTACCTGAACAGGGCTCCGTGAGTTCTGAAATTCACGTGTCCGAGAGTCAAATTTGACGTCCTGGTCGTGTCCTCGCGTGTCGGGTTGCTGTGTCCAGACCTAGGGTCTGACTCGGGACAGCGGGGCGTTGCTGGAGAGGGTCGGCGAGGTTGCTAGGCGGCGGTCCTGCACAACTGTCCGGAGTCGACGGGGAGATGTCGACTGATGCTTGGGACGAGGGTGGGGGCAGTGCTCGATGTGGCAGCGGTCGGCGACTGCTGACTCACCGGAGGGGTGATCGGGGTTAGGCGCGGCTGCGTCTAGGCGGGGACTCGTCGGCGTGGGCGGCGGGTTGTGAGGTCGAGGGGCGGCGGTGGACGATCGGCAGGGAGAAGTTGGGGGGTTCTGCGAGTCGGGGTACTCGCTGTCGAGGGCGGAGACGGGCCGAGGGGGAAGTCGAGGTGAGTGGAGGCAGAGGTCGCTGGAGGCACGACGGGCGGAGCGGGTCTCCGGTGGGTCGTCGAGGCGGCTAGGGCTTCGAGGCGAGGGGGATCGATGGGTGAACGCGGCCACGGCGGGGGAGGTCGTGCGGCGGAGCGAAGGGGCGGAGGTGCTGGTGATGATGGTGGTGGGTGACGGAGGAGGTCGTGCGGCAGGGGGTCGGCTGCTCCGGCGGGGGGTAGCCGACGGCTAGATTAGGGTTAGGGTTAATTAGGATTTGGGAAAATAGGGATTTAGGATTTTGTTATTTTTCTTTTTATTCTTTTTTTTTCTTTGTGGAGAAAAACTAGAAACATGCATTTATATATACAGAAAAATTGGAATAGGATTTGACCTAGGATTCGGGCTGGGTCAACGCTCCTTGGGCTTGGCTTCGGCTCTCATGGGAATGTCGGACGTTGGCACGGATTTAATTCGGTTTAAAATCTACATGGGTCTTCAGGGCTTTAAACGGGTTTCCGGAGTCCAATAAATTCACAGAAAATTTTCCTGTGTCCGATTTTCTATTTTACACCATAAAATATTATTTTCATAATATTTTAATATAAATAAACCGCAATTAAAAATCATTGAATTGCCAAAAGCCTGGGTTTTAATTATCGAAAAATCCCGGGAAATTACAAATTAAAATTCCGAAAATCAGGGGGCTTACAATCTACCCAACTTATAAAAATTTCGTCCTCGAAATTAAAATAGGGTAGGGTTCTCTCTATCCAATCTCACTTGATTACAGTCTAAAGGATTCCTCTCAAGTGAACATTGCGGTCTCTACCCAACTTAGAATTTACCCATCTATCATCTAAGGCTATACATCTAATAAAGCTATGCCCCAACTTATTTAATCATGGTATTGAATCCTCAAGTCTTTAACACCAAACACATCACCTATGGTATTCCCTTAATCATATATAAAAGGGTCATCAACATCGCGACCGGCCTGTGGGGTATATCTAGTACTGTCTATAAATCAAACTTATACCAAGCACGAGGTTTCGTCTTTCCGAAATAAGGGAAGACGGAGATCAATAATAAAGAGTTCAAGGGAATGGTATTATAATACAAGTACAAGGTTCAAGGAGATTATAGAATTCAAAAATAGGAGAGTGGTCAGGGCAGTTTGTGGATTAAAATCCTATTGGTAAAATCCTATTCGTATGCTCGTATTAGTACCGTTATGTAACTGATACGATATGCTCAGACATATCTAGAGGGCAAGTATACTATATATCTCAATCCACGTGAAGTAGTCGTGCGAAGAGCGAACCAAAATGCACTAAGGTTGATCAGACCGTAGTACACTAGTTCTGAATAGACAATTGTATTAGTGTGTCGACCCAATAATACATATGTCATGAACAAGCTCGATAAAAGGATAAGCTTGCAAAAGTAGGCTATATTTAGCAGCATAAGTCAGGATAGTACAATAAATATAAGTACGCTAGACGATGATTAAAAGAGGTACAAATTAATTCAAGTTCACAAAATAAGCACAATAACAAAAGACTCTATAATCTCTACAGTTATCATTTATAAAAACATTCTAGGTTATAAATTATTAGCAAGTTCAAATTAATTACTAGGTTAAGGCTAGGTCACGAATCAACATGCACGAACTAAAGCAATACTAGAAACAGAAAACTATAAAAACTTACGCGCATTAGCTACTCCATGAGTTTGTGCGTCTACCAAAGTCATAGCCAGGGCTTGTCCGCGTCCTTGCGGTGGATTCCTCTGTTGCTGCTGAGCCTGCCGGAAGAGTGCTGCTTGTGGAGCCAAGGGTGGCCTTGGTTGATACCCTCCTGGTGCTGGTAGAGCTTGTCTGTTTAATGTCAGTGCTCTCTCTCGATGATGAGGACAATCCTTGGCTAAGTGTTGGTTGGTTCCGCAAATCAAGCATAATCCTAACTTGCGTCTGCAGTCCCTCTCAATATGGCATTCCTTGCCACAATATTGACATGTAGGTAGTATCTGCGGAGAGGCTCTGGGTGGCTGGTGTAGGTGAGGCCTCTTTGCAGCTTCTTCTTGCGGTGCTTTGGCTGATGTGGAAGATCGTTTCAGACTGATCTCTCTCCTGGTGACGCGTTCCATGCGTCGGGCTGCTGCAAGGACGTCCGAGTAAGAAGTAGGCGCAACGGACCCGATCAGTCTCTGTAGCTCGTGGGTTAGACCGTCGAAGAACTTCTCAGCCTTCTCTTCTTCTGTCGGGATCAAGGTTGGGGCGAAGCGACTTAGACGAATGAATTCTGCATTGTATTCTTCCACTGTCATACTGTCCTGAGTGAGGCAATTGAACTTATCCCGAAGTTCTGATCGAGCGGTCGCCGGAATGTACATCTCCTGAAAGAGCCTGGAAAACTCTTCCCAAGTGACTCGGTCTGGTCCGAGCCGTGTCTCCTCAGATAGCCACCAGTGATGAGCATTGTCCGTCAACTGCATTCTAATCGCAGTCATCCAACGTTCTTTTGGAAGTTCTGCTGCTTCCAACTGGTGTTGTATGTTGGTGAGCCACTCATGAACTTCGGTTGGTCCTTCCTTGCCAGAAAAGGTACGGGGCATTAGCTGCCTGAAATCGGTGATAGATCCTGTCACTGGCCGTCGTGCTGGTAGATTCGCCTGCTCCAGTACAAGTGCTAGGCTGCGACTCAACGTCTCTTGTTGACTTTGTTGTTGCGCTTGCATCATTGCGCAGAACATTTGGAACATTTGTTGTCCGTCCATAGCTTGCCCTTGTGGAAATACAGGCATTGGTGGGGTGAACTGCGGCGGAGGTGGAATGTCGTCTTGCAGACCTCTTGAGGTATCTTGACTGTTTTGTTGTTCTAGTTGACCTCCACCAACTGGTGTCACTTCATCGTCATAGGTGACACCTGCAACTTGTGGTGTTCCTGCGGGAGTCTCGTCGCCTGCTTGTGAATCCATTGCTCTGCATCAAAAATAAACTATAAGAGGCGCACTGGAATCAAGGCATGATGCAAGAAAATTTAATTCGAATACGATATAGATATCAAAAACGTTTCAAGCAAGTGGATGAGATCCTAATAACTTATCCTATTCTTGTTGTAGGCTTGCTCGGTCCCTAAGTTGAAATCGAACAATTTGTCGTAGACCTGCATGGGCCACCACAAAAACCATGTCACGCCCCAGTCCCAAAATACCGAGGGACTAGACGCGTGTCAATGGCCAGCAGTACGCACCGATGGACAAACCCAATTTAATGGATCCATCAGGGCATACTTAAGCTGTAAAACAAGTCTACGACAATCATGCCACAACTAATCTCATCCACACAAGATATAAAATATGATCCACAGAATAAATAAGGAATGTAAATCATCAGCTAGTCTCATCAAGTGCTTCGGGGAACAACCCGATAAATATCTGATACAATGGTTCAACAGACCAGAATATAAATGACTGAAATAAATAAATAAATAAATAAATAAATACTGAGCATGAACATGGATGCTCAGGCAAAGTCTTCGGCTAACACCTCATCCTCGGATGTCGGTACAGCTCCTGGATCAGCTCCTGCTCCGGTCCCGTAAATCTCGGGATAAACCTCGTCTGCAAAATCTGGGGACAAAATCCGGATCCAGGTCCTTAGGGGACATAGCAAGGTACAAGAAAGCTCATGCCAAAATAAATAATGCAGTGCAGCAGATAATAAAATAAATAGGGTAAGTATGTAACCATCTATGTGAAAATGCAAATGAGAGCATCACGAGTACTCAGGCTGAGACCACTACAAGCTCTGTGTCTGGGAGCCGGGTAGCAGCAATAACTATGTATTTTACTATGTGTTTACTATGGTTTATATATATATAATCAGCCTGTAGCCTGTGTGTCTCTCCCTACCCAATGTAACCACGCATATCATGTCCATAACGTCTCATGTCCATGTCAAGTGCGATCATAGCTAAATGCAACAAGTCATAAAATATCTAAGAATATAGTACCTTTGTCAAGTCCTGTATCCTATACAGAATCACCATGAATATCTCGGGAAGATCCTGTCTCATGAATAGTGTCAAGTGTCCTGGGTCATATGGTACTTGATAAGACAAGTACGAGAATATAAGTGTCACGAATGTCCATCTCTAAATGACAGTACCCAACACTGCATACAGTGTCGACACCCGACTGATAATCGGACGCTAAGTACGTCACACGGTCCTAGGTTGAGCATGCACAGCAATATAATGAAGCAAGAAAATATGTAACAATACTGTAAAGTTTGGCAAGGTACACTTGCCTGGGGTCCTGGATCCAACAACTGTCCCTGGATCAGTGGGTCCGGTGGGTACTCCTCCAAAAGCTGTAATAAACATCACCAACAGTCTCAGAAGATCTCAAATAGCTAGAAACGCCTGTCCTTAAGTCCAATTTGGACACAGGGCAAAAAGGTCATTTCCGGGCCAAAGCGGGTTCCATATGTGGGCCCGCTTTGCACCGAAAAGCGCGTCAGGGTCAAAGGTCTCCAAATTCCACAAACTCAGTGTCTACAAGTCAGGAACGATGATACGAACCCAACGGAACTTTCAGAATTGGATTCCGATGAGCCGATCACAAAATCACCTGTCAAGTGGAGCTTGTGGGGCCCACGACACGCGATTCTGTCAACGCTCTCAGAATCGGACCAAACTTGGGTCACAAGACCAGCGTATTGCTACCAGTCCGATGGCGCAAGTTTCGTCTCGATCAGACGTGTGTACACAAAGTTACAGCGCGTTCCAGAAAGGACGGATACGGGGTGTCGTCTGTGGATACGCGTTGATCCCGGGGTGCACGCACCTCCGAATCGACTTCTGCGAAATTCCACACGACCGTATCAACGTCGCGCACAGTTCGGTAAAAGACCGCGTGCGACCAAGTCGTCCCGATTGGCGGGGCGTACTCAGTTCCGGGGTGAAACAGAGCGTTGTTTTTCCTGTTTTTGGATCGCGGTGTGCGATCACTACAGGACGCGATGCACCGAGCGAGTTGCACGGGCACCGAGAGGGTTACACAGTCTACGCATAGCAACTGACGGAAACTAAAACGGAGTTGTGAGGTGGAAGATAACGGTACCTGAACAGGGCTCCGTGAGTTCTGAAATTCACGTGTCCGAGAGTCAAATTTGACGTCCTGGTCGTGTCCTCGCGTGTCGGGTTGCTGTGTCCAGACCTAGGGTCTGACTCGGGACAGCGGGGCGTTGTTGGAGAGGGTCGGCGAGGTTGCTAGGCGGCGGTCCTGCACAACTGTCCGGAGTCGACGGGGAGATGTCGACTGATGCTTGGGACGAGGGTGGGGGCAGTGCTCGATGTGGCAGCGGTCGGCGACTGCTGACTCGCCGGAGGGGTGATCGGGGTTAGGCGCGGCTGCGTCTAGGCGGGGACTCGTCGGCGTGGGCGGCGGGTTGTGAGGTCGAGGGGCGGCGGTGGACGATCGGCAGGGAGAAGTTGGGGGGTTCTGCGAGTCGGGGTACTCGCTGTCGAGGGCGGAGACGGGCCGAGGGGGAAGTCGAGGTGAGTGGAGGCAGAGGTCGCTGGAGGCACGACGGGCGGAGCGGGTCTCCGGTGGGTCGTCGAGGCGGCTAGGGCTTCGAGGCGAGGGGGATCGATGGGTGAACGCGGCCACGGCGGGGGAGGTCGTGCGGCGGAGCGAAGGGGCGGAGGTGCTGGTGATGATGGTGGTGGGTGACGGAGGAGGTCGTGCGGCAGGGGGTCGGCTGCTCCGGCGGGGGGTAGCCAACGGCTAGATTAGGGTTAGGGTTAATTAGGATTTGGGAAAATAGGGATTTAGGATTTTGTTATTTTTCTTTTTATTCTTTTTTTTTCTTTGTGGAGAAAAACTAGAAACATGTATTTATATATACAGAAAAATTAGAATAGGATTTGACCTAGGATTCGGGCTGGGTCAACGCTCCTTGGGCTTGGCTTCGGCTCTCATGGGAATGTCGGACGTTGGCACGGATTTAATTCGGTTTAAAATCTACATGGGTCTTCAGAGCTTTAAACGGGTTTTCAGAGTCCAATAAATTCACAGAAAATTTTCCTGTGTCCGGTTTTCCATTTTACACCATAAAATATTATTTTCATAATATTTTAATATGAATAAACCGCAATTAAAAATCATTGAATTGCCAAAAGCCTGGGTTTTAATTATCGAAAAATCCCGGGAAATTGCAAATTAAAATTCCGAAAATCAGGGGGCTTACACATAATCCTAAACCTAATCAAAATCATAATCCTCCTAACTAATCCTAAACCTAACCCTCCCCCTCTCTCTCTCCGGTCGGCAACCCTCCCCTCCTATCTCTCCGGCCAGTGGGAGGAGGCGGGGTGGCACGGGGAGGAGGGGGAGAAGAAGGAGGGGAGGAGGGAGGAGCTGGCGGAGGGGGAGGAGGAGGGAGGAGCTGGCAGAGGGGGAGGAGCTGGCGAAGGGGGAGGAGGAGGAAGGAGCTGGCAGAGGGGGAGGAGGAGGCGGGGATAAGGAGGCGGGGTAGGGGGGAGGAGGAAGGAGAAGCTGGCGGAGGGGGAGGAGGGAGGGAGGGAGGGAGAGGACGAGACGGGGTAGGCGGGGAGGAGGGGGAGGTGTAGGGGAGGAGGGGTAGGAGTTGGAGGGAGGGTGAGGACGAGGGAGGGTGAGGACGAGGAGGGAGGGAGGAGGGAGGAACTTGAGGAGGGAGGCGGAGAGGGAGGAGGAGGAGGAGGAGGAGGCGGGTTAGGCGAGGAGGAGGGGGAGGCACAGGGGAGGAGATGGAGGCGGGAGGAGGTGGAGTAGGGCGGCGGGGAAGAGGTAGGCACGAGGGAGGAGGGGGAGGCCTTTGGGGGCTCGAGGAGGAGGGAGTCCTGGTGGGGACGGGGGAGGAGGGGTTGGAGGCGCGGGGAGGAGAGGGGGGAGCTCGGGGGAGGCGCGGGGGGCAGGGAGGGGGGGGAGGGAGGAGCTCGTTGGCGGGGAGGGGTGAGGGCGCGAGGAGGAGGGGTGAGGGCTCAGGTAGGGAGTGGGAGTGGCGTGGGGTGGGGAGGAGGGTAGTTTTATTTATTTTTTATTTTTTTTACATTCACTCCAAACGAACAGATAACGGGAGGAGACTTTTTGAATAAAATGTTTATTGCGGGAGGGTGTATTTGCTGTAAACGTCTAATAGGTCTTAATTTGTAAAAATAGATAATCTAAGGAGAATTTATTTGCACTTTATCTGTCCTGAGGCCAACAAACCCAAACCAGAGTCAAATAACAAGCATGGAATCATTTCCATGACCAGTAGAATTGAATCCCTCACCATTCAAGAAGATGTGAACGAGAACGAGGCTGAAGTCGAAGAGGGGCTTCCTGTATTCCCCTATGAACCCTTGAAAGTAAACTCTCCCGACCCTGTTACTGAAATCGATTTTACCAAAAATCGATGTTACCAAAAGAGAGAGAAACCATGAAAACACTTATAAATTCTATAGTACTTATTGAAAATTCTATTTAAGTCTCAAGATTTTCTTTCATACCAATTGCAGACTTATTTATCATCGGTGGAATTCAAAGAAAAATTTGGTATAAAAAAGGATGCTTTCTACAAGCGACCCAAATGGAAGTAGAACAAGCATAAATTATTCATTCAGCTGTTCTAAGCTTACCCTTATTTTTATCCAATCCAATTTCCCAATCCTTGGTTGTACCAATATGATTTTATTTCTCTCTGTCAATAGGTTGTCAACTTCAGTGGATCCGACATTCATTTTCATGTTAGACTTTTATCAATGTCAACACTGCAACGTATTCAATATTAAATATTTGTGAAAGAAATGTATCTAGCTAAAATACTTTTAAAAAACCTTAGACTGTAAGAAGTTATTGAACTTCTCTCAAAAACACACACAAATATTCTATAGTTTCTTTACATGTCAATTCAAGGCTACTTGTGTAGGATACGTAGCCATTTCTTAATTTCTAAAGGAGTTAAAACATTTTATCCCACATCGACCAGCTAAATCATTTGAGATATTTTGCCAAGGCCTTTCATTGCTTAGTACTGCCTTTCTTACTAATTTTCACCAGATCATGGGTGGGGCATTAGGTTTCATTGTAAAATTGAGTCAATGGTGTGGGAAAGCCTTCTCAACAAAAACTCATCTCCATAGTCGACTCCACTTTTGTTGGGAAGGCTTTTCAGGTTTTGATGACCTCTCGTCAACATTTTGCATCTATTTATCTAGCGCATTTTCTTTTTGGATACTCAAGCCAAATACATTGCATTATGCACTATTATTCTGGCAAGTACACACATGGAGAATTTTCAAAAAAGTTAATCGTGAAGATTTACACATGTTTCTTTATGTCCACCATAGACGTGTTTAATTACTAATTGTAAAAGTCACCAATAGCTAATACATACAACAGCAAAAGAACAAAATGACAACATACAATTTAAAAGGTCTTCCTAGGAGTTTGAATGTGACTAGAAATAAGTTTTCTAAGTCACTTCAGAATAGACAAATGACAATCATACTGTGAGAAACTTTAAAGTAAACAAATTGCGTACATGTAAAATAATCACAATACAATCTTATAGTGGACTATATCTCTTAGATTGTTAAAATTTTAATTTGATTTCTGATATGATCCTCTTTCCATGACTACGAAATTGGAAAAGATTCTATCGAAATTAACCAGAAAATCAAGAAATTAAGTAGAAACCCTAAAAGAAAAATAATTTGGGGAAGAAGGCGATTCTTTATTTCCTAACAGAAAGTGGTTACAGAAAGAAACTAAAATAAACTCCATACATTCCAATCCATGAGTTCTCTGCTGCTACTACTCCATATTTATAGTTCTATAGTATCAGCTCAATTGCCAAATGCTAACTACTCTGCTGACGTGGAGCCTTCAGGATGAGCTGGACAATCCAATTAACTGACTGGGCCACTACTAGCTGACTGAGCACAAATTAGCTAACTGTCAGAATACTGAAGCTAACTAACTACTTTGTTAACTACCTGATACTAAGAAAAAAAGTGAATGGAGTCTGATACTCTCACTAATAGCTAATACTACTTCTTGCTATTCTCTCTACTTGCATTTGTGTCACTCCTCATTCCCGAAATACGTATTTTGGGATATATTTATTTCTTGCTTGTATTTATTTCTGCTTAGAGTAATTCTTGCTCGCATGATCATTAGGTTGCATTTATGGAGACTAGACCAATTCTTTGATTTAGCATGGTTCATGGTTTATTTGTGGGTTGGTTTATTCATGAATTTGAACCCATGATGTAAACCTAAAATCCTAGCTATATAAGCTAACTTGTTTCTCTCTCTTCCCTCATTCTTCATTTTCCCTCTTTCTTTCATTTCTAGGCAAGTACACCTTGCACCACATGGAGAAATTCCTTGATTTTCGATTCTTACTTTTTCTTGCATTTTATTAGTCTATTATGTGCTTATAATGATTCTAAACACTTTTAGTACTTGGATTTTTTCGGTTTTGATAGGTGGATTTGTTTAGATATACTTTTATAAGTTAGGGTTTCATGGGTTCTTTGAGAATTTGGGAGTTTTTTGGATGGATGGAGCACTTTATTTCGAGCATTTTGGCTTTTGGTTCACTCAATTCGGAGTTAAAACGTAGTTTTTATGAAGAAAATAAAATTTCGGTTTTGGAGATTTTGCCATGGCTGAACCTGCTGTTTGGAACGATGAAGATCTCATGCGGCCAGCACCACATGTGGCAGAGAGGGCTATGCGGCATGAAGATTCTATGCGACCTGAACTCTTTGTCGTATACTAGCATGCGTCCATCTCTTTTGACGCATGACTGACTAATACATATGTGTTCTGAAAGGACTTCTTGTGTTTAGTCGCTGAACGAATGAGAAATTCGCTAAGTCCAAAACACTACATATGACATCGAACCCATGCAACACCGAAACTTATGCGGCAAGCAGGGTATGCGACAACCATCTTTGGATGCTTAACTCTGAAACCGTGGCACATCTTTTCATTGTTTTATTTTTTCTTCCTGACACACTTTCTGTCACATCACTGACACTTTAATTATTCTCCGTCGTCTCATCACTTATCCCAAGGAGTAGACCTAGCCCTGGCTCTATGCGACATGACTCCATGCCGCCAGGATTGTCATGCGGCCTGACTTCTCATGCGGCCTTGATCCTTCTGCGCGCATGCGACCTCTTGTATACGTTTTATTGGACTAGTTTTGGTTGAATGTTCCTTTGGACTTTATGAGTGGTATGTGTGAACTTGATGACCATAAAAGTATTAGACCCATCTATGCGTCATGACCCGACCACTTGTATCCATGCTGATACACTTACTATGTGCTATATGTTCCTACGTGCTAAGTGTTCCTACGCGATTATATTACATGTTTTCACTACGGTGTACCTATGCGCTACGTCACATATGATGTGACTCAATCTCCAGCATAGACATAAGGGTTAGTCAATGACCAAGCGTGGCTAGGAACTGTTGATTGTTGCATCATGCTGGGTGAATCCAAATTAAACTATCAAGTGACAAAGTGGATTCGTATCTAGCATGGCCGCAGCACGGTACGCCATATAAGGGAAATACCATGTGACCACGCCATGAGATTCTAGTTAACATTAGGGTTAACTAGGCAACTAAACTTGTAGAGCATTGGGAGATAATGGAATCTCGAGATCGTGCCTAACTATCCACCTCCAGTCATCTGAATTAGGGTGTGCAGGCTAGTCCCCATCGATATTGTTTAAATCCTTATTAGTGGATGTGGATGGCAATATCCGAATACTATATGATACTATGTGTTCTATGCGATCTTAGCACGATGGCCTTACGAGGGACTGGTGTATACTATTATGTGCTATGCGGCGATTTATGTCTCGGCTAACCTTGCCAGTACCTGGTTCGATATGAGGATTCCTATATGTATAATATCTGTAGGATAACCCAGACTCCATCTAGTAAGCCGTACAAGTAATTGGCCGATTATATAACTGAGCGTGTTTGTGCATTGTATCTGCTGTTAAATATTCTAGGGACATGGACTATCATGGTGTGATGGTTTAACCCTTGTCCTTGTTTGGTTGTAGGGTTAGATTGTTGTATCACGATAGGCTATGAATCAAAACTACGAGACAGGACTATATGTATATATATGTATCTATTCCATAACCTGGTTTTATTTCTGCATTCATGCTTCCTTTGTGGTACTTGCTATTTAGGGTCTAATCCCACTGGTTTTGCTTGACCAGGTTTAGAGCCAGCACCCGAGGATCAAGCGTACTCCCCCTGAACAATGACGAGCACCAAGCGGATGGCTATTGAGAAAAATGAGTGGGTCTCTTCTTTCCTGCTCGTTATTTCATATTTTACTCATTTTGGGCGTTTAGCCACCGACACTTGTTAGCCGCGAATTTGGATATCTAGTTCCCTACATGATTGTAATTAATCAGACTACATCTGATCATGGTCATGTACTCTTATTACTCTGCCAGCCTTATCATTTTTGCACAGTTAATTTCTTGAATGTTGTGGCAGGGCGTTTGGGACGCCTTACTTCCTTGTCATATACGTTCTATGTTTACTATTCTTATTTGACTGTTTGAGACATTAGATGTTCTATGTGACCCTAGGTGACTATCTTGTAGTATGCAACCCTTTGTCTAGTTACATCCGTGACCGCCGTACGGCGTTCTATACCTTATACGGGAGAGCTGGCCATGTTCGTCTCCGTATTTTGGTACTGGGGCGTGACAAGATTTTAGTGGTAGCCCATGCAGGTATGTGTTTTCAGACTTGTGGGATGTTATGTTCATAGGAGTCTCAATCAAAATTTGTCCCCCTTGATATATTGCTTCATCTTCCTCGATACCACCGCTTGTTGCCTACTTGATTCTTTCCGTCCTATTCTTGATATTTCTTGTCCTTTTTTTAAGGACTTCTTTAGTTGCTGGAGAAGCAGGCATAGCAGGACAGGGTTCCCCTGGGCAAAAACATGAGGGAGCACCTGTTCAGAGTCAAATTTGAATAGAGCTATAAGTTGAACAAGCTGGCACAGTGGAACCAGGAGTGGGACATATCGAGCAACCAGCCCCTGAAATACCCATACCCCAGTAGTACCAGCAGTACCAGTGGTACTTGATACCCCGATATTGCTAGAGATCCTCCGGGGAATGATGACTATGCAGCAACACCAGCATCATCAATTTCAATAGCAAAAACAGAATATCATTTTGAGTCAGGGTTTGTAGAAGGCCCTCGAAAGAGGAAGAAGGACTAATTCGGGAGCATCGGTTATATTTTGCCAACTTAACCCAAGGTACTTCGATGGCACGGAGGACGCCATCACAGCAGATGCCTGGTTACAGGATATTGAGGTCATTATGGCAGTAGCAAGGGTTCCGACTGATGAACAAGTTGATCAAGTTCGATTGCAGCTTCAAGACATTTCCTGTGACTGGTGGGTGTTAGTAGAGGTTGGCTTGAGGCATCCTATCCCATGGGATAGTTTCAAGGCTCGATTCAGAGCTATATATTTTGGATTCGTAGCGCAGTATGCGCTTCAACATATATTTATCAGTATCAAGCAGGCTGATAGAACAGTAGATGGATATGCATCTGAGTTTTGCAAATTGAATAGATTCACTCCAACTATGGTGGCTACAGAGTCGGATAGAGCAATGATGTTCAGCAAGGACTTCATCTGGATATTTTACAACTGGTAGAGGGGCACGACTACCAGCCTTATGAAGATGTACTGATAGCAGCTCGAAGGCACAAACTTACCATGCAAAGATTATCAGGAAAGAAATGAGGCCGGAAGAGTTTCATGCTCAGAGTGAAGGAGGAGGCAGAGGAGTACCTCAGACGTCAGCACCATCACCTGGCGTTCGCGTCCATGATTCAGCGCCGAGGAGGACGACAGACAACAACAACAACAACAGCGTCAGGGAGCACTGGTGGGTTGCACTTACTGTGCCAAGGGAGGCCATACTAGAGATGTATGTAGGACAGCCAATGGGTTGTGTATGAGGTGTGCATTCCAGATCATCGAATTTCCAATTGCCCGATGATGTAGAGGCTAGGAGGGCCAGTCTAACAGTTACCAGCACTGCCAGCACCAGGGGAAGTCCAGCAGAGAGGGCCAACAATAGCAGTAAGGCCATTAGCTCAGCGTCCATTATTGACACAAGATTAGATATACCAACAGCAACAAAACCAGTAGCAGGGCCAGCAGAGGCCATAACAGCATCACCAAGGGAGACAGCAATAAGGAGCGCAGCAGGGCCAAGGGCAGGAATTCACCTTATCCTTGGATGAGGCTTTAGCATCAGACGACGTGGTAGCAGGTAACATTTCTGTCGTATCCTTTCCTGCTGTAGCATTGTTTGATTCAGGCACATCTCATTCATTTGTATCTGCATGATTCGTGACACGTATTGGATTGGAGTTCGAGGCATTGCCAGAGAGGTTGAATATACTCACTGGTAATGGGCTCGTATGAGTTAGTAGAATATGTATAGCTTGTTTGGTCGTAGTGTGTGGGCGTTCACTACCAGCACGATTGATCGAGTTCCCTATGGGTAACTTTGACGTTATCTTAGGCATGGACTGGCTAAGAGACAGTCATGCTACGATAGATTGCCACAAGGGTAAGATATTATTTAGTATCCCGGGTACGGAAGGTTTCACCTTCGATAGATCTGTGGTGGACCAACATGAAAAGAGGATCGCAGCGACAACATTAGTAGAAGAATAACTCCCTGTGATAGTTAAGGATTTCTTAGACATCTTCCAGGAAGAACCACCAGGGTTACCCCCAGTAAGGGACGTTGAGTTTTGTATAGAATTGATCCCTAGGGCAGGGTTAATATCTTGTAAAGTTTACCAAATGGCACCATCAGAGCTAGACATATTGTACCAACATATAGAGGAACTGAAGTCAAAGAAGTTTATTCGAGCCAGTAGATCACCTTGGGGAGTGCCAGTGGTTCTGGTGAAGAAGAAGGATTGGTCATCATAATTATGTATCGACTATAGACAGTTGAACACTGTAACAATGAAGAACAAGTATCCATTACGAAGGATCAATAATTTGTTTGATCAGCTGAGTAAAGCCAAGGTTTTCTCCAAGATCGATCTTCGATCAGGGTATCATCAAGTAAGAGTTTGGGAGCAAGATATACCCAAGACAACATTTAGGTCACGATATAGACATTACGAAATCTTAGTTATTCCATTCAGACTGACTAATGCTCCAACGATATTTATAGATTTGATGTACTGTCACGCCCAGTCCCAAAATACGTAGGACCAAGAATACGCCACATGCCAACTATGCATTCGACCAGACTCTGGTCCGACTCGAATACGTATAAGCTGTACTATAATAAATATCTATGTCTCAATCCACCAAGAACATAAATACATAAGAATGAGCTACATGTACTAGAGTCGGCCGCCCAATAACACACAAACTCAAATAGACTCGAGAAGAAATATGAGTCTATAAATACTAGGCTACAACAGCAGATGAATAAACAATATGAATAAAGTAACCATAACTCCGGTAGAAATGATATGAGTACCCGGTACCAATGCCTGCAAGACAAGCAACTCCATCAGCAACTCCAAGGGCTCCATAATCGTCTACGCTGCAAAACTGGCAGTGGACCAGGTCCTCAGAGGGACGTAACAAGGTACAAAAATACATCATGCCAAAGTATAACAGAAAGTACAAGTGCAACGACGGTGTAATCTAGCATAATCACCTAAGTGAGACACAGTTTGAAGACAATGTTCGACGCGTGGGCTGTCCAAAATAAAACCGTAGCTCCGGACACAAAAATACATGGGACGTACCGCAGCTCCGGGCAAAGAGTCACACGGGTGATACTACTACGGATACAGGAAATCTACAGAAATAGAATATATATATATATATAGCTCGTGCGGAGGAGCCCAAACGTCTAGTAGCTGTCTTTCCCTTCCCAAGTGGTCAATGATTGTGCGCTGAACCTGAACCTCTATCTAGTAGTCTCGTCATACTGAAGTAACTATCAACAAATGCGACTCTAAGGTCGTCCCAGATTCTGATCATGCTGTTAGTATCAGGATACAGGAAATCTGGCACGATGACAGTATCTGAATGTGTCCTAGGGTTATGATGTAACCAAGTGTGTACATAAAGGTGTTGCGAAAATCTATCAATCATTACCAGACGTTACCGACGAACGTCTGCACCCAGTTATGACCCGAACGCGAAGTAATGATTCTAATAAAAAATACGCACAATGCATATAATAAATAAATAAATATCTGGTACTGAAATACAGTGTGGCAAGGTACACTTGCCTGGATTTGGATGCTGAAGATGGGGCTCCGGTACAACGTCCAAGTCCGCGGGTCCCGCAGTACCTAGAGACGAGATACAAGCTCCATCAATAAACTATCACGTGGCTAAAATAAGAGGTGACGCACGTCTAGCATATGTTTCAATCTTAGTTACACGCTCACATAGACACTAAGCTAGAGGGTTGACCAAGGTTGACTAAAGGTATGTTACATCTAATACGATTAATCACTTGTATAATATCATCAGACAAATCCTCAATCCTACTATTCATTACGGTGTTTATCAGTATTTCGAGCCATGATCAATCCTCAGGTTCCTCCTGGTATTCACAGTCATTATCATGCACGTTGACATATATCATCCTCAAATAAATAAATTATTAATTATTAAACCCTAAATTTATAAAATCGTCATTCTATAATTCAGATACCCTTTCACATGAATGAATCTCTCTTTTCAGGAAGGGCTGGATTAATTCCCGGAAGGGAAGTGGAGAAAGAAGAGTGTGCATAGAAACAATATTCATCAATCTTCGATCTATCAATTTGTTTATTAGTTATCAAGTCCTCAACCAATGAACAACTTAATAATATCTGAACACCATTTCACAACAATTAACCTGCTCCTCAAAAATAATCAATGTTTTAATATCACAACATCATTTCACAATAATTAAAACTGCTCATCAACAATAATCAATATGCATATAATAAAATAAACAACAACCTAAAATCTCACACCTAGCATTCATAAACCCTACTCTCAAAATATATCATTCTCAACCTTAAACACAATGCATAACATAAAACCTAACTAACTAAGTTATATATAACAAAACAATAATACTAGACTAACCATAACAATATTACACTACAAAAGGGAATGGGGGTGAGTTTACCTCGATGGCGGCATGTGGTGGCACGCCGGGGTGGTTGCTTGCCAGAGTGAGGTCAGCAGCAAAGTGGAGATGGGTGGCACTCGGATGGAGGTGACCAGTTGACGAGTGCAGCAGGTCAATGGCCGAGGTGGTGGAGTCTCGTGGAGGTGGTGGTTCGAGGTGCAGCGGGTGGAGGAAGTGATGGAGGAGCTGTGGTCGACGAGTAAGGTGGAGATGACGGTGGTGTTGCGAGGCTGGGGGGAGATGGCAGTAGCAGCCGTGGATGGCCGGTGGAGGTTGGATATAATTGTGGATTCGACACGGCTACTGCTCGTGTTAGACTGAACCTCTAGGCAAGCTCGGCGTGGCAATGAAATGCTCGTTGGGATGAGCTCGATGACGAAAAGCTTAACGTCCGCGCGACCAAGGGAGGTTTCGAAAGACCACAGGGACTCGGTGAGGCACGGGGGCATGGCGACACTCTGGTTGGTGCCGAGGGACCTCCGGGTGCCGAAGCGACCAACGTCCGTGGCGAGGTGGCGGCACAACGTTGGGCCTTTACAGTGGGGGTACTCCGGCACTCACAGGGCCAAAGGGTCGATGCAGCGGTGTAGGTTTGGGTTGTACTAGCGCGCGGTGAGGGAGGAGCTATGACAACGCAACAATGCCAAGTTGTGCTCGTCATCGATCGATATAGGAAGAGGCGGTTGAGTGCAACACAGTTACACCGATGGAGATCCTGACTTTAGCACCAGATCCATGGTGAGGACGGCGTCCTGCTTCAGGTTGTCGGTCATAGAGGCCGGTCGAGATGTAGTGGTTGCTGGAGGAGACTACGGCGTGGATGAGGGGTTGGTCGGCTGGCCGAAGTATGGGAGGCTGGTCGGGTGGAGCTGCTGACTCGGGTTGGAAGGAGAAATATATAAGAGGTGAAGAAGAAGAAGAAGAAGAAGAAGAGAAAGGGAGGGGTTGGCTGTGAAGTGAAGTAGGAAGAGGGAGGAGAGAGAGAGGAGGGTGGTTTTCAATGTCCCTAGGGATTAGGGCCGGCCTTGGGAAGAGGGGTATGAAGAGGTATTAAATAGGAGAGTATATGGTGAGTGTGTGGTGATGATGAGTTCCAATTTTATCGGATGGCTCAGATTCAACATGAAGGAAATGTGCATCCAAAGGGGGGAGTGGGGATGATATGACCGATCAATGATTGAGGGAGAGGGTTTCTTCATTGGCTTGGACCAATAAGGTGATGACACATTTTACCACATTTGCAAATAAGTCCCTTAACTTTTGGGTATTTGCACAAATATGTAAAATGATGGGAATTTGGTGTGGGAAGTGGTGTTTGGTATTTTATAGGATGAGGGGTTGTTGTGTGTTTTGCATGAGCTTAATGAATGAGGGATTGGGTTAAATTGGGGTTAAGTTGGGATTAGACAAAGTTGGTATCCCAATTTAATTAAAATAAAATGTCATGTGCTCTTAAATTAAATGGGGGCACATGGGGTCTCAATTAGGAGTGACACAAAGGTCATAAAAGGTGTTGGCTTGGTGTTAGTCGTGGGCCATTTAATTGTCCCGGCTAAACAGGTTGAGTTTGTGTCTTAAAATTGATGGCAACGACAAAGGTACGCGACACAGGGTTAAAGAATGGATTTCTGGACGGGAAAGTTGTGCAATTAAATTAGAGCACAAGGGATTGTGATTTTGAGTGACGAAAAAGTTCAGTGCCTAGGTTGGCTTGTCAAGCCAAGAGTGCAACAATTAGATAGAAATTATGGGCTATTGTTGGGCCCCGAATATTGCAACAACGGAAGGGTGCACCAAGGGTTTAAATACATAAGCAAACAACTGCAACTAATTTCTAAACCTCAATTATACTAACGCTACAACAATATTTCTAACTCAATCTAGTCTACCTAAATTAAAAGTTTTGAGGGGGTTTACATCCTTCCCAACTTAGAAAAATTTTGTCCCCGAAATTAAAAGTAAAGCACGACTAATAGCTACGAGAATTTAAAAGTAAACTGGTAATCGAATGCGGTACGTAAATTCGTAACTTGGTCCTCAAATAAATACGAGAAACACTATCGAATGGAGTCCTCGTGCTCCTAGGTAGACTCGCCTGGTGAATGATGCTTCCATGCAACCCTGACCAGTCGAATAGTCTGACCTCTCAAAGTCTTCTTACAGCGATTGAGTATCCCCACTGGCTGCTCTGCATACGATAAACTGGGCCCGACTGTAATCTCTGAATGATAAAGCACGTGGCTTGGGTCTGCCATGTATCTCCTCAACTGCGATACGTGAAACACGTTGTGCACTCCTTCTAATGATGGAGGCAATGCAAGACGATAAGCCACTTCGCCAACTCGTTCCAAGATATCAAAAGGTCTGATGTACCTCAGACCCAGCTTGCCTCTGCCTCCGAAAGTGATGGTACCACGAGTAGTCTATATCTTCAAAAATACATGGTCACCCTCCTTGAACTCCAAAGGTCTGCGGTGCGCATCTACCCAATGCTTCTGTCTGTCTTTTGCTGCTCGCAGGTGGCTCTGAATCAGCTTTACTTTCTCCACTGTCTATGTCACCAACTCTGGACCAAGTATCTGATGCTCTCCCACGGCACCCCAACATTCTGGTGACCTACACTTTCTACCATACAGTGTCTCATAAGGTGCCATCTGTATGCTGGCCTGGTAGCTGTTGTTATAGGAGAATTCTACTAAGTGTAGATGGTCCTCCCAAGATCCTCCAAAGTCGATCATGCATGCTCTCAACATATCCTCTAGTATCGGAATTGTGCGCTCTGACTGGCCATCAGTCTGTGGATGATATACAGTGCTGAACTTGAGACGAGTTCCTAGGCTCTCCTGCATACTCCGCCAAAAATATGACGTGAATCTGGAATCACGATCAGATACAATACTGACAATCACTCTATGTAGTCGTACTATCTGTCTCATACACATGTCGGCTAATATCTCCGTTGACTGCCCAACTCTGAAGGGAAAGAATTGTGCAGACTTGGTGAGTCGGTCTACGAAACCTAAACTGCATCCTTCCCGCTGGGGCTCCTCGGGAATCCTGTGACGAAGTCCATGGTAATGTGTTCCCACTTCCACTCAGGAATAGGAAGCGGCTGCAATAGTCCTGTAGTCCTCTGATGTTTAACCTTGACTTGCTGACAGACCAAACATTTCGCCACGAATCATGCAATCTCCCTCTTCATCCCATGCGACCATTAGTGTTGTCTCAAATCTCGTTACATCTTCGTACCCCCGGAATGAATAGAATAATTCGAGCTATGAGTCTCGGTCATCAACTCCTGGCGTAGCTCGCCACTCGGAACGTATAGCCGATCTCCATATCTCAATGTTTTGTCTTTATGAATCCTGTGTCTCGTCTGCATGCCGGCCTCTGTCCTCTCTCACAGTCGTCAGAATCTCGTATCTGTAGACAGGGCTGCCTTGATCCTCTCAATCAATGTAGACTGAACCACGAGACTGGCCATCTCTCCATCCATGTCTGGCAATTCAATCTCTAAACCGAGCTCTTGAAGATCCTCTAACAATTACCGCTGAGTCGTCAAAAAGTATGCAATGGGCTTCCTGCTTAAGGCATCTTCTACTACATTCGCCTTGCAAGGGTTGTACTGCAACTGTATATCATAGTCTGTCATCAACTTTAGTCATCGTCTCTGTCTCATATTGAGCTCCTTCTGAGCGTAGACATACTTCCTACTTTTGTGATCTGTGTAAATCTCAACACGCTCTCCATAAAGATAGTGCCGCCATAGTTTTAGTGCATATATCACTGCAACTAGCTCTAGATCGTGCGTCAGATAGTTCTTCTCGTGAACTCTCAGATGTCTCGATGCGTAGGCTATCATCTTGCTGTGTTGCCTCAGTACACAACCTAATCCGCTCCCAGACGCATCACTATACATTACAAATCCTTCCGATCCTAAAGGAAGTGTCAAAATTGGTGCTGATGTCAGACGCTTCTTCAGCTCATCGAAAGCAGTCTGACACTCCTCAGTCCAGATAAACTCCTCGCCTTTACGCGTCAGTCGTGTCATAGGCGCAACGATCCTCGAGAAGTTTTTCACAAACCTCCGATAATATCTGGCAAGTCCGAGGAAACTCCTAATCTCTAAAACTGATGTAGGGGTAGGCCACGTCTCTACTGCAGCGATCTTCTCCGGGTCAACTGATAGTCCATCTCCGGTGATTATGTGTCCCAGGAATGGTACTCTATCCAAGCAGAACTCATATTTGCTGAGCTTGGCATACATCCTCTCCTGCCTCAGTGTCCCTAACAATATACCAAGATGTTGTCGATAAATACCACCACGAACTTATCTAAGTACTAGTGGAAAATATTGTTCATCAGACTCATAAATACTACTGGCGCGTTGGTTAAACCAAATTGCATGACTAGAAACTCATAGTGCCCGTACATCATCCGAAAAGCCGTCTTCGGAATGTCCTCTCTCCGTACCTTGATCTGATGGTAGCCGAATCTGAGATCGATCTTCGAGAATACACATGCGCCACTAAGCTGATCAAATAAATCATCGATGCACGGCAGTAGGTACTTGTTCTTTATCGTTACCACATTTAATGCCCTATAATCGATACACAAACATACCTTCCCATCCTTCTTCGGCACAAATAAGATGGGTACTCCCCATGGAGAAACACTAGCCCGAATGAAACCCTTATCTATGAGATCATCTACTTGGACTTTCAACTCAACCAACTCCTTCGGTGCTAGTTTATAGACAGGGGAAGTAACTGGCTCGGCTCCGGGAGTCAACTCTATAGTGAACTCTATCTCTCTGTTAGGTGGCAGGACTGGAAGATCCTCTGGAAACACATCCTTAAACTCTGATATAAAGTGAGGGTACAACGGTTCACCTTCTGCAATGTGTGTCGCTAAGGTAGGTTGGACACCATGCGCTCGGACTCCCTGAAGAAACTTAAACTCAGGGTGATCTGGTGGTCTAAATATAATTCTACCACTTCGGCAATCTAGCATTGCGTGGTATTGGCTCAACAAATCTATGCCTAGGACGATGTCATAGTCTAGACTTAATCTCGTAACAAATTCTCCCGTTCTATTTACAACACTAACCCTAAAAAAAAATTACGCTTCTCATCAAATTACGCTTCTCATCAAATTTTTTCCTAATGTATAATTACGCTTCTCATCAAATTTCTTCTTATAATTGTATTCCTCGAATTTCTTCTTTCCGTTATTTATTGCTCCGAGTCACATAGTGCAATTTATCATAATGGTATTACCCAAGCACATGCTAGAATTCCTGGTATCAGATCATCATCTTCTAGATAAGGGCCTAAAATTATTATCTTTTCCAGTTCATAATATCATTCCTGGTATCGCTATCATGTGCTACAACTAATTCCTAACATCTGGCTATGCATTTCCATAAATTATTCTAGAGGGTTAGGATCAACGATCTTTCTAGCTCCCAATACTTCCCAAATCACTGTTATCTCAAGTAAGAGTAGGGTTTTACCAGTTCTAGGAATATACTTCTAAGTCCAATTCTCTTGCTAACATTCTCCACTAGCTCTAGCATCTAAAAGAACCTATCAACCTACCCTACTGAGGGTAACAATCTTCTCAGAGATTATTGCACAAATCATGTCTTCTTTCGTCTGGACTACGATCATCTTCTGGAGGGAACCATCAGGCACAAGCATTCATCTTTCCGAAATAAAGGAGATGAGAAACAATGATAACGATATTTGATGAAAAAGGAACGAATACAATTTGGAAGTCCAAGGGTGATAATCACATACAAAAGGAGTTTTAAAAATCGATTATGGATTAAGATCCTATTCAACAATACTCCTAAGCTACAGGCTCATTTGGTACAGTAACGTAAACAAAACGATATGCTCTTAGACCTGCAAGGGCCACCACAAAAATATGTCATAGCCCAGTCCCAAAATACGTAGGACCAGGAATACGCCACATGCCAACTACACATTCGACCAGACTCTGGTCCGACTCGAATACGTATAAGCTGTACTATAATGGTTACTATCTAAATAATCCAGTAAATATAAATATCTATGTCTCAATCCACAAAAAACAGAAATACACAAGAATGAGCTACATGTGCTAGAGTCGTCCGCCCACTAACACACAAACTCGAATAGACTCGAGAAGAAATATGAGTCTATAAATACTATGCTACAACAATAGATGAATAAATAATATAAATAAAGTAACCATAGCTCCGGTAGAAATGATATGAGTACCTGGTACCAATGCCTATAAGACAAGCAACTCCATCAGCAACTCTAAGGGCTCCGTAATCGTCTACGCTGCAAAACTGGCATAACCACCTAAGTGAGACACAGTTTGAAGACAGCATGCCAAAGTATGCCAAAGTATAACAGAAAGTACAAGTGCAACGACGGTGTAATCTAGCATAACCACCTAAGTGACACACAGTTTGAAGACAATGTTCGACGCGTGGGCTGTCCAAAATAAAACCGTAGCTCTGGACACGGAAACATACGGGACGTACCGCAGCTCCGGGCAAAGAGTCACATGGGTGATACTACTACTCCGGATACAGGAAATCTACAGAAATAGAATATATACATATATATAGCGCGTGCGAAGGAGCCCAAACGTCTAGTAGCTGTCTTCTCCTTCCCAAGTGGTCAACGATTGTACGTTGAACCTGAACCTCTATCTAGCAGTCTTGTCATACTGAAGTAACTATCAACAAACGCGACCCTAAGGTCATCCCAGATTCCGGTCATGCTGTCAGTATCAGGATACAGAAAATCTGGCATGATGACAGTGTCTCAATGTGTCCTAGGGTTATGATGTAACCAGGTGTGTACATCAAGGTGTTGCGAACATCTATCAATCGTTACCAGATGTTACCGACGAACATCTGCACCCGGTTATGACCTGGACGCGAAGTAACGATTCTAATCCAAAACACGCACAATGCATATAATAAATAAATAAATATCTGGTAAATGAAATACAGGGTGGTAATGTATACTGTCTAGATCCGGATGCTGAAGATGGGGCTCCGGTACAACGTCCAAGTCCGCGGGTCCCGCAGTACCTAGAGACGAGATACAAGCTCCATCAATAAACTATCACGAGGCTAAAATAAGAGGTGACATACGTCTAGCATATGTTTCAATCTTAGTTACACGCTCACATAGACACTAAGCTATAGGGTTGACCAAGGTTGACTAAAGGTATGTTACATCTAATACGATTAATCACCTGTATAATATCATCAGACATATCCTCAATCCTACTATTCATCACGATGTTTATCAGTATTTCGAGCCATGATCAATCCTCAGGTTCCTCCCGGTATTCACAGACATTATCATGCACGTTGACATATATCATCCTCAAATAAATAAATTATTAATTATTAAACCCTTAATTTATAAAATCGTCATTCTATTATTCAGACACCCTTTCACATAAACACATATATTCCTCTATCAATTTGTTTATTAGTTATCAAGTCCTCAACCATTGAACAACTTAATAATATCTGAACACAATTTCATAATAATTAACCTGCTCCTAAAAAATAATCAATGTTTTAATATCACAACATTATTTCACAACAATTAAAACTGCTTATCAAGAATAATCAATATGCATATAATAAAATGAACACCACCATAAAATCTCATACCTAGCATTCATAAACCCTACTGTCAAAATATATCATTCTCAACCTTAAACTCAATGCATAACATAAACCCTAACTAAGTTATATATAACAAAACAATAATACTAGACATACCATAACAATATTACACTACAAAAGGGAATGGGGGTGAGTTTACCTCGGTGGAGGCGTGTGGTGGCACGCCGGGGTAGTTGATGGCCGGAGTAAGGTCGACAGAAAGGTGGAGATGGGTAGCACTCGGATAGAGGTGACTAGTCGACGAGTGCAGTAGGTCAATGGCCGAGGTGGTGGAGTCTCGTGGAGGTGGTGGTTTGAGGTGCAGCGGGTGGAGGAAGTGATGGAGAAGCTGTGGTCGACGAGTAAGATGGAGATGACGGTGGTGTTGCGAGGTTGGGTGGATATGGCAGTAGCAGCTGTGGATGGTCGAAGGAGGTTGGAGATGATTGTGGATTCGACACGGCTACTGCTCGTGTTAGATTGAACCTCTGGGTAAGCTCGGCGTGGCAATGAAATGCTCGTTGGGATGAGCTCGATTACGGAAAGCTTAACGTCCGCGCGACCAAGGGAGGTTTCGAAAGACCACAGGGACTCGGTGAGGCACGGGGGCACAGCGACACTCTGGTTGGTGCCGAGGGACCTCCGGGTGCCGAAGCGACCATCGTCCGTGGCGAGGTGGCGGCACAACATTGGGTCTCTACCGTGGGGGTACTCCGGCACTCACAGGGCCAAAGGGTCGATGTGGCAGTGGAGGTTTGGGTTGCACTAGCGCGTGGAGAGGGAGGAGCTGCTATAACGCAACAGTGCCAAGGGGTGCTCGTCGTCGGTCGAGATAGGAAGAGGCGGTTGAGTGCAACACAGTTACACTGATGGAGATCCCGATGTTGGCACCGGATCCATGGTGGGGACGGCATCCTACTTCAGGTTGTCGGTCATGGAGGCCGATCGAGATATAGTGGTTGCTGGAGGAGACTACGGCATGGATGTGGGGTTGCTCGGCTGGCCGGAGTAGGGGAGGCCGGTCGGGTGGAGCTGCTGACTCGGGTTGGAAGGAGAAATGAAGAAGAAGAAGAAGAAGAAGAAGAAGAAGAAGGAAGAAGAAGAAGAAGAAGAAGAGAAAGTGAGGGGTTGGCTGTGAAGTGAAGTGAGGTAGGAAGAGGGAGGAGAGAGAGAGGAGGGTGGTTTTCAATGTCCCTAGGGATTAGGACCGGCCTTGGGAAGAGGGGTGTGAAGAGGTATTAAATAGGAGAGTGTGTGGTGAGAGTATAGTGAGGATGAGTTCCAATTTTATCAGATGGTCAGATTCAACATGAAGAAAATGTGCATCCAAAGGGGGGAGTGGGGATAATATGATCGGTTAATGGTTGAGGAAGAGGGTTTCTTCATTGGCTTGGACCAATGAGGTGATGACACCTATTATCATATTTGCAAATAAGCCCCTTAACTTTTGGGTATTTGCACAAACATGTAAAATAATAGGGATTTGGTATGGGAAGTGGTATTTGGTGTTTTGTAGGGTGAGGGGGTATTGTGTGTTTTGTATGGGCTTAATGAATGAGGGATTGGGTTAAATTAGGGTTAAATTGGGATTAGACAAAGTTGGTATCCCAATTTAATTAAAATAAAATGTCATGTGCTCTTAAATTAAATGGGGCCACATGGGATCTCAATTAGGAGTGACATAAAGGTCATGAAATGTGTAGGCTTGGTGTCAGTCCTGGGCCCTTTAATTGGCCCAGCTAAACAGGTTGAGTTTGTGTCTCAAAATTGATGGCAGCGACAAAGGTACGTGACACAGGATTAAAGAATGAATTTCGGGACCAGGAAGTTGTGCAATTAAATTAGAGCACAAGGGATTGTGATTTTCAGTGACGAAAAAGTCCAGCGCCTAGGTTGGCTTGTCAAGTCAAGAGTGCAACAATTAGATGGAAATTATGGGCTATTGTTGGGTCCCAAATATTGTAACAACAGTAGGGTGCACCAAGGGTTTAAATACAGAACCAAACAACTGCAACTAATTTTTAAACCTCAATTACACTGACGCTACAACAATATTTCTAACTCAATCTAGTCTACCAAAATTAAAAAATTTGAGGGGGTTTACATGTATCGTATTTTTATGCCATACCTAGATCAGTTCATGGTGGCTTTCATAGACGACATTCTTTTTTATTCCAGTAGCGAAAAGGAACTTTAGGGGCATCTTCGGAAGGTCTTACAGATTCTAAAAGAATACCAGTTGTACATAAAGCTCATAAAGTGTGAGTTTTAGTTGGATTATGTGTCATTCTAAGGGCACATCATATCTAGAGCTTGTAGTAGATCTGAAGAAGATTGAGGCCGTAGAGAGTTGGCCAATTCCTAAGACAGTAGTTGAAGTGTGTAGTTTCCTAGGATTGACGGAATACTACAGAAGATTCATAGCAGACTTTGCAAGAATTTCAGCACCGCTGACTCGATTAACGCGCAAGGAGGCTAAGTTCAACTGGTCAGCAGAGTGCCAGACATTATTTGAAGAATTGAAGAAGAGATTGATTTCAACTCCGATTCTCACGCTTTCAGTAGGTTCTTGAGGGTTCACAGTGTATTACGATACGTTAGGCAAAGGACTTGGGTGTGTATTAATGCAACATGGAAGAGTGATAGTTTATGCATTGCGACAACTTTGAGATCACGAGAAAAATTATCCGACTCACGATTTGGAGTTGGCGGTGGTAGTATTTGCACTTAAGCTATAGAGGCATTACTTGTATAGTGATCGGGTAGAAATATTTACAGATCACAAGAGCTTAAAATATGTATTCACCTAGAAGGACTTGAACATGAGGCAGATGAGGTGGCTAGAATTGATAAAGGACTATAATTTGGAACTTCAGTACCATCCAGGCAAGGCAAACATGGTAGCGGATGCTCTTAGCAGGAGAGGTAATACATTTATGTTGACATCGCAGTGACATATCGTAGAAGATCTTCGAGAATTAGGAATTGAGATAGTACTTCCTCAAGATGTCGGCGTATTGGCTAGTTTACATGTGCAATCTACCATTATAGAGGGGATTAAGGCAGCTCAGACAAAGGATCCGATAGTTCAGAAGCTTCGGGCGAAATGTGAATCTGGTCTCAGGAAAGAGTTGACTATTCATGAAGATGGAACTCTTAGGTTCAAAAACCGTCTCTGTGTACCAAGTGAAGATATCTGGTAAGAAGTAATGACTGAGGCGCACAGTTTCCAGTATTCAATTCATCCAAGAGGTACTAAGATGTATCAATATATCAAACAACATTTCTGGTGGAATAGGATGAAGAGAAAGATCGCACGATTCATTTCTCGGTATTTGGTATGTCAGCAAGTGAAGGACGACCAGCAGATGAAGGACCGCGAGGCAACTCTAGAGGGGGGTGAATAGAGTGCAGCAGAATAATCTACCCAATTTTTGATTAACGGAATAAAGGCAGTTGCTAACTAAAAGTGTACTTAGAGACAGTAAAGTAAAGCAGTAAAGTAGAGAGAGAAAGCAAACGTAAACACCAAGATGTATACTGGTTTCCCTCTGAGAGGACTAGTCCAGTCCCGAGAACACAAGCTCGGAGTTTCTCCACTATAATCACCAATAGTGAATCACAAGCTTTGATCTGAAGGCTTACCACTTCATTAGACCACGAGTTTTGATCCGAAGTCTCACAACTTCACAGGTTAGAGAGAGAGAGAGAGAGAGAGTAACTAATCGAACAAAGCTCTTTATTACTCAGAAGACTTCTAGACCGAGATCGCACTTGGCACTAGGAAGGCTAGGGAGTTGCTCTTTGAGATGGAAAAGTTAAAGCTTAGAGGTTTGCTCACAATATGATAGAAGACTTAAGAATAGTTGAGTAAGTAAGAAAGAGAATTCAAATCCTATTTATAAGTTGTAGGCAAACATAATTCGGCCAGAATTCGGTCAGGGTTTAATTTAAATTTTCAACTGTTGGGCCAAAAATCAGGAGCTATTGAACTGGTTGATTTCATACCAAAAGGGTAACCGAGTTCGGTCCGAGTTCGGCACGAGTTCGACCCAAGTTCGGTCTCCTATTATGGTAGACTTTGTAAATGAATGTGGCCTGATTTGGTGGAAAGGTTTTTTGGTTCATTTGAGTGGACTAGGTATCTGGTTTATAGGTTCTTGGTTTTGCCAGTGCGACTCAGCGTACATCAGTTCTAGACTCAAATAAATAAAAGATTACATTTGAATAGATGCAATACAGACGACATACAATAATAATATTGAGGCTTCAGATGCGAAATATTAATACATAGTTTAGTTAACTATCAAAATTAAGTTGACTGAGACCGGATGGGTCAACAATCTTCCCAATTTTGATAATTGTTAAACTATGAATGATACTGCAAGTCTTTGATATGCAAGGCTCCTCCGTAACTGTGGAGTAGTTGATATGCTGAAGAAACGTCTGTCAAGTATCGTCTTGTATGCTAGTACCATGTATTCTTTCTCCCCCGTTGTTATTTGATCAAAATAGCATGCTCCCCCAAAATCGGTGAGATGACAAAAATAATAATAGAGTAAAGTGTATGCAGGATAATATGTAATGACAAAAAATTTGCATTTAAACTTTTATTCATTTGACAGAAAACATATAGAAGTGGATTTGTATGGAAGCATCATAGTAGAACATCTAAAAGTAAACTTTTTAATATTCAAATCAATTGAGTAACTAGTTATCATTTTCTTCATCTTCATCATATGGTTCAAGTATTCTGTTTGGATCAAAGAAGGCATCGGCTGGATCCAAATGTCGCTGAAAATATGGGTGATCAATACGAAATCCTGTTGATTTGGATTCTAGAGAATCGAAAAAGGTCTGGCTGGATGCTTCGATAGGGTGTACTGAATGTCTATCAAAGTATTGCCAAGAGCCTGAATCTGAAGAGTTTGGCGATGATCAGTAGCACGATTGTGTAAATCTTCTTGGTGGAAGCAACCACGCAAAAGAGTGAAAATAGACTCTAAGGTTTGCGGTTGTTCATCAGCAGGAGGAACAAAATCAACAGGATGAGTGTTGGAGTTTGATGATGAGTTATAAGGTAAAAGCATAGTTGGCTCAATTCTCCGAATTTGATTGAGGTATAAAGGTTCCTCAAGATTTGGACAAGTATCCAAAGGAATATCGAAATAGCTAAAAATGGTTGGCAAGTACATAGCGTATAGTAGTGGACGCCCTTTCTTGCGACATTGAACCATTTGAGATAAGATGGTCTGTGGAACATTGAAGTTAATGACGAAATACAAATGATATAAAGCTGACATTTCTAGATAAGAGATCTCATCAAAGTAAGCCTTCTTAGGTAGAAAAGTTGAAAAGATAATACGATGCATTTCAAAGAAGTGACCATTCAAATATCTAGCATAAAATTTACCAGGTGGACATTAAAGAGGGTGATAAAGGATATTCTTGAAAGAATATAGGGTTAAGTCATGATCGAATTGAACTTGTGTGATGTTGACTAAGGGTTGTCCATCAACGGGAATGCGTAGGATTTTACCCAAGTCATCTGCATCGAATTCAATTGGAATGCCATAAACTCTAGATGAAATAGTGTCATGTTCATATGTTAAGTTACAATAGAACATTTGAATATAATTGGTGTAAATATTGGTACAGGTTGGAACAAATTATTCAAGTTGAAGTTTTTGAAAAGTAGGTAGATAGTCTTTGTGTTGAGACATAAAATCAATAGGATGGCCAAAACAGATGTGTCTTTTAGAGAAATTATTAAACCAATCATTTGAAATTTTGATGCTTCGAAAAGTAAAACCGTCGAATTCACCTATGTTTGGTATAATAGGACAGAAAAGAGAGTCGAAAAAGGAATCTTGTTTCCTTTTAGGGGCCATTAGGAGAGGATGTAGGAGAAAATATTAAGGTTATTTATGGAGGAGGAAAGATTTTCATTGGTCTGAATCAATGAGCAGTGAAATGATCAATATATAGAGTAGCAAAAATCCAAATTAGAAAGAGAATTAAATGACATAACATATTCTGGAACTAAACTAACCGAGTTCGGTCCGAGCTTGGCCCGAGTTCGGTCCGAATTCTGTTGACATTTATTTCCAGAATCTCAATGTAACTTTAATCAATATTATACCTTTCTTGACTTGATATGAATACAGAACAATAAGTGCTGAACTTAAATCGTATATTTTTAAGAATTTAAATTATCTTGAAGTAGCTGTAGGGGTTATATCCTATCTAATTATGGTCCGAAGACACATAAATACCGTGTCGCTTAGGTTATTTATACCTTGTTGACCGAAGGGCCCTTTCGGCTTGAATCCAAAATTTTCAAAGCTTTAAAAAATGTGTCAAAAAAAGAGTAAAGCATCTTATGATTCTTATATTTTATCAGAATCAAAAAGACCTAATTCTCGACGGATAAAGTTAAATCGATCTTTAGCTAAAGATTTAGTAAAGATGTCTGCTAATTGGTGTTCTGTGTCCACATACTCTAAACAGATACCTCCGTGTGATTGATGATCCCTTAAAAAATGATGACAGATTTCTATGTGCTTAGTGCGAGAGTGGCATACTGGATTTTTGGTGAGATTAATGGTGCTAGTGTTATCACATAAAATATGAATGTTCTTATAGTGCAGATTGAAGTCTTTTAGGGTTTGCTTCATCCACAAAATTTGAGTACAATAAAGTCCTATGGCGATATACTCTGCCTCGGTTGTTAATAATGCAATATAATTTTGTTTCTTGCTAAACCAGGAGACTAGAGACATTCCAAGGAAATAACACGTGCCGCTGGTGCTTTTTTGATTGACTTTACATCCAGCAAAATTAGCATCCGAGTAACCAGCATGGTTAAAGGACGTGGTTTTGGGTTACCATAAGCCTGCCGTCAAAGTCCCTGTAAGGTATCTGAGGATACACTTAACTATGAACAAATGTGATTCCTTAGGATTAGCCTGATATCTAGCACAAAGACATACAACAAACATAATGTCTGGGCGACTAGCAGTTAGATATAACAAACTACCAATCATACGTCGATACTTACGTATGTCTGTTGGTTTATTGCTTTCATTAAGGTCAAGCTTAGTGGATGTATCCATTGGAGTTCCGATAGGCTTTGCATTGTCCATGCCGAACTTTTTGAGCAAATTCTTCGTGTACTTAGCCTGACGGATAAAGGTCCCTTGTGAATCTTGTTTGATTTGCAATCCTAGGAAGAAAGTCAGTTCTCCCATCATGCTCATCTCAAATTCACTCCGTATACACTTAGCAAACTCGTTACATAGCATCTCATTAGTAGATTCAAATATGATATCATCAACATATATTTTCACTAATAACAAAGAATTAGCAGACGTTTTTTATAAAAATGGTAGTATCAATTTTTCCTTTTATAAAATTGTTTCCAAGTAGAAAGAAGCTAAGACGTTTATACCAAGCACGAGGGGCTTGTTTGAGTCCGTAAAGAGCCTTTCGTAACTTGAATATGTGGTCAGGGTGTTTGAAATCTTCAAAACCAGAGGGTTGTTTAACAAAAACACTTTCTTTGATAACACCATTTAGAAAAGAACTTTTAATATCCATTTGAAAAAGTTTAAAGTTATAAAAACTAGCAAAAGCGCAAAGCATCCAGATTCAAGTCTAGCAATAGGAGCATAAGTCTCATCGTAGTCGATACCTTCCTCTTGGTTGTATCCTTGAGCTACAAGACGTGCTTTGTTACGTATAACTGAACCATCCTTATTTAATTTATTTAGAAAAACCCATTTAGTACCAATGATCGGATAATCATTAGGTTTAGGAACACGTTTCCAAAATCGACTACGTTCAAATTAGTTGAGGTCCTCTTGCATAGAAATCCAAAATTTATCAGCAAAAGCTTCATTAGTATTTTTAGGTTCTACTTGAGAAATAAAAGCAACATTTGTAATGATATCTCTATTTGAGGAACATGTACTTACACCTTTCGGTACATCACCTATTATCAAGTCCTCAGGATGATCTGTGGAGAACTTTAGTCTCCTTGACAGACTTTTCGGATGACTTGTACTGTTTGTATCTTCTGATGTCTTGTTGGTTGTTGACTACCTTCATCGTCGCTTTCATTTAGTGCTTGAGTGTTTTATTCATTAAATGTAACATTGATTGATTCTTCAACAGTCAATGAGATTTTATTGAATACTCTGAATCCTTTACTTTTGGCGGCATAACCTAGAAAAATAACTTTATCAGCCTTAGAGTCAAAATTTTCTATATTATTTTTAGTATTAAGAATAAAACATTTACAACCAAAAATTTTACAATAACTAATTGTGGAGATTTTACCAAACCAAATTTCATAGGGGATTTTCTTTGATATAGGTTGAATAGGCACCATATTCAAAACATGGCATGAAGTACTTACAGCTTCATTCCAAAAGTATTTCGGAAGATTATACTGATTTAACATGACTCTAGCTATATCGACAAGAGTTCTATTCTTCTGTTCAACAACATCATTTTGTTGTGGAGTTCTTGGACAAGAAAATTCATGAAAAATACTATTTTTATTGTAAAATCTTTTGAAATCACTATTTTCGAATTCGCCTCCATGATTACTTCGGATACGAGTAATCATGAAACCTTTTTCGTTTTGAACATTTTTGTAAAAAGTAAAAAATTCAGAAAATGCTTTATTTTTATTTGCAAGAAAATAAATTCATGTGTATCTACAAAAATTATCAACAATAACATAAGCATAAAGCTTAACGCCAAGACTTGCGACTCTACTGGGTCCAAACAAGTCCATATGCAAGAGTTGGAGCGGTCTAGAGGTACTTACAGAGTTAATTGATTTAAAAGAAGATTTAATAGCTTTATCCTTTTCACAATCAGCAAATACCATATCTTTCTTGAAATTAATCTCTCGTAAGCCTCTTACGAGTTTTTTTGTAGATAGTCTTGCAATAGTGTCCATGTTTGCATGTTCTAAACGCATATAACATAGCCAACTATCATCTTTGTTGGCGTATAGATATTTGCCTGCATTATTAGTATCTTTTGCAAGATAGAAAATATATATATTGTCTTCCCTGATCCCTTCAAAGATAACCTTACCAGTGGATCTTTCATAAATATAATATTTGTTTATAACAAAGTTAATACCATAACCATGGTCAGCTAGATGACTGATGCTGAGTAGGTTGTGTTTTAATTCCATTACTATACATACGTCTTTAATGTCAGGATAGGGAGAAACACCTATATTACCATCACCAATAATGTATCCTCTGAGGTTATTGTCGAAGGAGACATAACCTTTTTTTTCATCGATAGTGTTGCAAATAGGTTAGCATCACCAGTCATATATCGTGAGCAACCACTATCGAGAATCCACTTGCTTCTAGCATGAGAGGGTTGGTCCACCTACAAAATGAGTTATAGATGTAACCCTTGGTACCCATTTCCTTGAGGGTCCTGCTATGTTAGTTTTTGGTACCCATGCATAGACATTCATATCTACTAATTTTTTTTGTTCTACAGAATCTAGATATATGTCATTTCTTACCAAAGTAGTGACATATAGCTGTGTGATTGATGCTTGGTGCATCATGATAGATATGATTGTGTGAAACAGTTCTTTATGGTCTATGTGGATAGAATGCATGATTGTGTTTGATATTTTTTTGTGGTCTTCGTGGATATCTATAATAGAATTCATGATTGTGTTTGATTCTATGTGCATGATGATTGCATGAACTGTTATGCATGTAGGTAGGAGCATAATTGTGAGTGTTCTTTTGTCTTGCTACGTGTCTCGTATTAGGTAGGGTGGAGGTTTATTCGACCTGTTTACCCAATCTAATCTCTAACTTTGTAGAGATAGCATATACTTCATCATATTTAGCAGTGAGAGCATCTATTCTACGTGTAGCAATGGAATACTTCTTCTTTTCAGATTCAAGTTCTTTCTTAAGTTTAGCGTTCTCCTGAGAGAATTTGTCAAGACTGGCAAGTGCCTCGTGGAGGTTAAGCTTAAGTCTAGAATTCTCGTCTGAATCGTTTGAGGTATCATTTACTTCACTTAGTAGAGATGTTAGTCTTTCTATTTCAGTTTGAAATTCTTGAACATCTTTCTTAGCATGCTTGTACTTATTTTTAAGTTTTCTAAAATCATCAAGCAGATCACTAAAAGCATTACCTAGTTCATCAAAAGTAAAATCATCATAAGAGTTGTTATCCGTTACCTGATCAGCTAACGCCATGAAGCATAGGTTTGCTGCTTCTCGAGGATTCTCTTCTTTGAATTCACTAGCTTCACTTTCGTGTCAAATACTAGTGTTTGCATATTTCTGTGATGATATTCTTCTGGATGAGTAATTATGGTAATTTTCTTTTCTTTTCTTAGGTTTGGACAATCTTTCTTTATAAGTCCTGTCTTCTTACTATTGTAGCACATAGGCTCTTCATCACTGTTGTCAGTTGGCTCATTCTTCTTTGATTTCTCAATCTTTAGAAAAATTTTGAAGTTTCTTTTGGTCAGGGCAACTTTCTCATCTTGAGACTCATTGTCGTCGGAGTTATATTGGTGACATTTTTGTGATGTGCCTTAAGAGCGGTCATCTTCTCCTTGGGAGTGGGTTCTTTAAATTCCTTGAGATCCAGCTCGTAAATCATCAGCTTGCCCATGAGTGTCTCAAGGGTCATCGTGGTAAGATTATTTCCTTCTATGATTGTAGTGGCCTTAGAATTTTAATTCTTGGTGAGTCCCTTGAGTACCTTGCGAATCTTCTCGTGATTGGTGTACTCCTTGTCGAGTGATAATAGAGGGTTGATGATGTCGAGAAATCTTGTGAATATTTGAGTGAACGTCTCATTTTGCTTCATCTTGAATGCTTCATACTCTTGTTCTAGACGAATTATTTTTGATTCCTTCACTTGGGAGGTTCCTTCATGAGTAACCTCAAGAAGTTTTCATACTTCGTGCAAAGTTTCGCAAGTGGAGACCTTGTTAAATTCAATTTGGTCTACAACACAAAATAGAGCGTTAATAGCTTTAGCATCAAGACTAGCTTATTTTTTTTCGGTGTCTGTGTACTTATCATGAGGCTTCTCTACAAGGTTACCATCTATGACTATTCTAGGTGGCTTCTTGTATCCTTCTACTACTATAGCCTAAAGGTCAAAATCAAGTAACTTTAGGTAGAAGCTCATACGTGTCTTTCAATATGTGTGGTTAGTACCGTCAAATATGGTGGCCTATTTGTGGACTGGCCTTCACCATTGTTGGTGTGGATAGATCTAACAGTTGCCATAAGTCTCTTAGGATGTTAAACCAAATATCAAGAGAACTCGCACTGATATCAATTGAAGGAGCAATTAGTATGAGCAATAGTTCCTATATAAAGAGAACCTACACTGATACCAATTGAAGGACCGTGAGGCAACTCTAGAGGGGGGGTGAATAGAGTGCAGCAAAATAATCTATACAATTTTGGATTAACAGAATGAAGGCAGTTGCTAACTAATAGTGTATATAGAGACAATAAAGTAAAGAGTAAAGTAGAGAGAAAGCAAACGCAACACCAAGATGTATACAGGTTTCCCTCTGAGAGGACTAGTCCAGTCTCGAGAACTCAAGTTCAGAGTTTCTCTACTATAATCAACAATAGTAAATCAGAAGATTTGATCTGAAGGCTTGCCACTTTTTTACACCACGAGTTTTGATCCGAAGTCTCACAACTTCATAGCTTAGAGAGAGAGAGAGAGAGTAACTGATCGAACAAAGCTCTTTAAAACTCAGAAGACTTATAGACCGAGATCGCACTTGGCACTAGAAAGGCTAGGGAGTTGCTATTTGAGATAGAAAAGTTAAAGCTTAGAGGTTTGCTCACAATACGATAGAAGACTTAAGAATAGTTGAGTGAGTAAGAATAAGAATTCAAATCATATTTATAAGTTGTAGCAAACGTAATTCGGCCAGAATTCGGTCAGGATTTAATTCAAATTTTTAATCGTTGGGCCAAAAATTTAGGAGCAATTGAACTGGTTGATTTTATACCAAAAGGGTAACCGAGTTCGGCACGAGTTCGGCCCGAGTTCGGTCTCCTAGTATGGTAGACTTTGTAAATGAATGTGGCATAATTTGGTGGATAGGTTCTTTGGTTCATTTGAGTGGACTAGGTATATGGTTTATAGGTTATTGGTTTTGCTAGTGTGACTCAGCGTACATCAGGCCTAGACTCAAATAAATAAAAGATTATATTTGAATAAATGTAATACAAATGACATACAATAGCAGTGTTGAGGCTTCAGATACGACATATCAATGCATGGTTTAGTTAACTATCAAAATCAAGTTGATTGAGACCGGATGGGCCAACAGCAGAGACCAGTAGGATTATTGCAGCCACTTTCTATTCTGGAGTAGAAATGGAAACATATCATGATGGACTTTGTGACTGGTTTACCTAGATCCCCGACTAGTCGTGATAAAGTTTGGGTAATAGTAGACCGTCTCACAAAAGTTGATCACTTTCTTTCCTTCCGAGTAGGGTAATACATAGAGAAGTTAGCGGAGATGTACATGTGACAGATAGTAAGATAGCACGGCGTCCTAGTAAGTATCATATCAGATCGAGACACTCGGTTCACTTTAAATTTTTGGAAGAGTTTGCACCGGAGTTGGGGCACTAAGTTAAGATTTAGTACCGCTTATCACCCTCAAACAAATGGGCAATTAGAGAGGACCATCCAGACATTGGAGGATATGTTGCGAGCTTGTACTTTGGACTTTGCTGGTCTTGGGAAGATCACCTATATCTCGTCGAGTTCTCGTACAACAATAGTTATTAGGCCAGCATCCAGATGGCACCCTTCAAAGCGTTGTATAGGAGAAAGTGTAGGTCACCATTGGCATAGGATGACATTGGTGAGCGAAAGATGTTAGGCCCTGAAATGATCACACAGACAATAGAAGTTGTCAAGCAAATCAAATAGCGACTTCGGGTTGCCCAAGATAAGCATCATCATCGGGCAGATCGGCATCGTAGGCCATTTGAGTTTTGTGTCGGCGCCCACGTATTCTTTCAAATTTTTCCAACCCGTGGAGTCATTAGATTCGAGATTCGCAGGAAGTTTAGTCCGTGATACGTTGTTCCGTTCGATATTCTCGAGGGGGTAGGCGATGTTGCTTATCGTCTTACCCTTCCGTCTTTGCTACGTGAGGTGCACAATGTATTTCATGTTTCTCAGTTCCGTAGGTATATCCCAGATCCGAGTCATATCCTCGACCATTCTGAACTAGTCGTTGGTACCGACTTGTCATATGAGGAGCATCACATATTCATTTTGGACCGAAGTGAGAAGGTGCTCAAGAATCGAACTATTTATCTTGTCCGAGTTGTTTGGGGTCATCACCTTCCCGAAGAGTCGACGTGGGAGCGTAAGGATGATATCCGGTCTCGGTATCCGCACCTATTCAAATCGAAAGGTATATTCATTCTTATGCCTTCGTATCTCGAATCTCGTGATTCATTTATCTATGCTACGTGACACAGTTTCTTCATATGCTTGGATTTAATTACATGAACTTGTAGATAGCGTAGTGCTTGTTCTGATTTCTCTAGTTAGCCTTGGGTTTAAATTCCGAGGACGAAATTTTTCTAAGGTGGGTAGAGATGTTACTCCCCGTTTCGAAAATACGTATTTTGGGATATATTTATTTCTTGCTTGTATTTATTTCTACTTAAAGTAATTCTTGCTCGCATGATCATTATGTTGCATTCATAGAGACTAGATCCATTCTTTGGTTTAGCATGGTTCATGGTTAATTTGTGGGTTGGTTTATTTATGAATTTGAACCTATGGTGTAAACCTCAAACCCTAGCTATATAAGCTAATTTGTTTCTCTCTCTTTCCTCATTCTTCATTTTTCCTCTTTCTTTTATTTTTAGGCAAGTACACCTTGCACCACATGGAGAAATTCCTTGATTTTTGATTCTTTTTTCTTACATTTTATTAGTCTATTATGTGCTTATGATGATTCTAAACACTTTTAGTACTTTGATTTTTCGGTTTTGATGGGTGGATTTGTGTAGATATACTTTTATAAGTTAGGGTTTAATGGGTTCTTTAAGTATTTTATGGTTTTGATCTACTAAAACATAGTATTTTCAAAAAATAGTTTTTGGGATGGATGAAGCACTTTATTTCGAGCATTTTGGCTTTTGGTTCACTCAATTCGGAGTTAAAACGTAGTTTTTATGAAAAAAATAAATTTTTATTTTTGGAAATTTTGCCATGGCTGAACCTGCTGTTTGGAACGATTAAGATAGCATGCGGCCAGCACCATATGCGTCAGAGAGGACTATGTAGCATGAAGATGCTATGCGGACTGAACTCTTTGTCGTATACCAGCATGAATCCATCTCTTTTGATGCATGACTGACTAATACACATGTGTTCTGAAAGGACTTGTTGTGTTTAGTCGCTGAACGAATGAAAAATTTGCTAAGTCCAAAATACTCCATGCAGTATCAAACCCATGCGACACCGACACTTATGCGACAAGGAGGGTATGCGGCCACCATCCTTGGACACATGATACTGAAACCGTAGCACATCTTTTCATGGTTTTGTCTTTTCTTCCTGACATACTTTATGTCACATCACTGACACTTTAATTATTCTCCGTTGCCTCATCACTTATCCCGAGGAGTAGACCTAGCCCTGGATCTATGAGACATGACTCCATGCGGTCAGTATTGTCATGCGGCCTGACTTCTCATGCGGCCTTGATCCTTCTGCGGGCATGAGACCCCTTGTACACATTTTATTGGACTAGTTTTGGTTGAATGTTCCTTTGGAATTTATGAGTGGTATGTGTGACCTTAATGACCATTAAAGTATTAGACCCATTTATGCGTCATGACCCGACCACTTGTATTCGTGCTGATACACTTCCTACGTGCTATGTGTTCCTAAGTGCTAAGTGTTCATGCGCGATTATATTACATATTTGCACTGCAGTGTACCTATGCTCTACGTGACATGTGATATGACTCGATCTCCTGCATTGACATAAGGGTTAGTCAATGACGAAGCGTGACTAGGATCTATTGGTTGTTGAATCACACTGGGGTGAATCCAAATTGAACTATAAAGTGACAAAGTGGTTTCGTATCTAGCATGGTCGTACCATGATACGTCATATAAGGAGAATACCATGTGACCACGCCATGAGATTCTAGTTAACATTAGGGTTAACTAGGTAACTAAACTTGTAAAGCATTTGTAGGGAATGGAATCTCGAGATCGCGCCTAACTAGCCACCTCCAGTCATCTGAATTAGGGTGTGTAGGTTAGTCCCTATGGATATTGTTTAAATCCTCATTAGTGGATGATAATATCCGAATACTATATGTTCTATGCGATATTAGCAAGGTGGCCTTACAAGGGACCGATGCATACTACTATGTGCTATGCGGCAATTTGTGGCTCGGCTAACCTTGCTAGTACCAGGTTCGATCTGAGGATTCCTATATACATAATATCTCTAGGATAACCCAGACTCCATCTAGTAAGCCGTATAAGTGATTGGCCGATTATATAATTGAGCGTGTTTGTATATTGTATCTGCTGTCAAATAGTCTAGGGACATGGACTATCATGGTGCGATGGTTTAACCCTTGTCCTTGTTTGGTTGTAGGGTTAGATTATTGTGTCACGATAGGTTATAAACTAAATCTACGAGACAGGACTATATGTATATGTAAACCCCCTCACCCAAAATTATGCCTACTTGGTTAGATAGAGAAACTAGGACTAGTTTGTATCCAATTGGAAATAAGACACGACATTTTATTAAATTTTACGATAATTAAATAACTTAGTGCACCTTACCGTTGCTTCGATAATTGGAGCACTACCCTAACCATTGCCTTTCTATAAATTTCACACCCTTGTCCTAGACGTGCCAGTCCTCCATTCTGACCTTTTTGTAACTTATGATTATGCTCTCTTGTGCTACATTTTTGTCGCACAACATTCGTCGCGGACGTTTATATATACTTCCAAATAATTCCAACTTTGTATCCTTGTGCGTTCCAATCGAAATTGGAGACACAATCTTGACCCATTTTATACAACCCAATTTATGATAATATTCTACTCTGAGCCCTCTATGTCCATGACACTTGTGTCCTACCTAATTTTAATCCCATGTACTTCTAATTAATTCAAGAACACCTTGCGCATTAATTTTAATTAATTTAAACCCAATTTTCGTCTTTGTGCAATTTTCCCATTGTTGGGCACTTCTATGCAAAAGCGCATTGAGGTGTCCATACCATTGGACAATACATGAAGAAACCCATTTTTCCCTTAACATGAATTTTTTCCATAATTTTTTGAATGTGCAACGCATAACATCGCCCCTCATTTTAACCCTATCCTTGCATTTTAAACAATGTAAATTATAGCCTTCAACATCCCCATGTAAGGCCAAGCCCATCCAAAGAAGATGTTGACCAAGCCCACCTACCTAGGTCAAACCCAAACCCAAAGTCCACATGTATAAAAATAACTTTTTTCTTTTCCTTCTTTATTTTTTTCTCAATCAAACCTATACCTAGCCGTATACAAACCCCTCCCCCTACTATTCACCTTCTTCATCCCCTTCCTTCAACCCCCCCGACCGGAACCTCATCCCTCGCCGAAGTTCTCGCTTGAGACCTCACCACCCTCTTCTCCGTTTCCGACAGCCTCGCCGAGCGCCGTCGACCTCTCACCGGACTCCCCCCATCACCATCACCATTACCATCTCCTCTCCACCGCTGTCCTCTTCCTCAGCCTGACCGCCGGAGCACCACTGCACGACAACCCGCCGTCCTCCTCCTCAGTCTGAACGCCGGAGCGCAGTCTGCACCGAGCAGCACCGCACCACCTTCCTCCTCGTCTCCTTCCTCCATCTTGAACCGATCTCCTCCTCTCCCTCCGGTCACCTTCCCCGACGACGACGGCAACTGAGTCCGCCGTCCTCGACCATTGTCCTCGTCCGCCATCCACTCCGCTCACTACCATCACTATTACCACCATCACCTCCCCACCGGACTAATTTCCCGAACCCCCTCGACCCGAACTCTGCTCCCGCCGCCTGAAGCCGACGACGGCCATGACCCCGCCGAGCCTCAACTATACAACAGCCACCATCCATCCTCCATCCCGACCTCGACAAGCCTCCGGTGATCTTCTCATCCTGTCGATCGCCTGCACTTCCCACCGTCTTCTTCCTTGCCATCTCCACCTCGTCCCAGTCCGACCTCCTCCCTGAACCAACTCCTCCACCCCGCAACCCACCCTCGCCGGATCTCTATGTCCCTCTCCTCCGCCCTGTCATCAACTCCTCTCCCTCGCAACACTCGACCCTCGCCGGACCTCCCCTGGCCGGGCCTCCTCCGGCAGACATCATCATCAACCCACCATCATCATCATCAACCCATCATCATCATCATCATCTCCAACCCTAATTACCATAACTATCATCATCCCAATCGCCATCCACATCATCACCCCTATCATCATCCTCGTCATCACCATTATCCCAGTCACCATCTACATCATCCTCATCATCTCCAACCCTAATCACCGTCACTACCATCATCCCAATCACCATCCATATCATCACCCCTCATCCTTGTCATCACCATCATCCCAGTCACCATCTACATCATCCTCATCATCTCACCATCACCTGATCACCATTATTATTCACATCATCATCCCATAATCATCAACATCATCACCCCATCATCATCATCTCATCATCGTCATCATCATCATCTCATCATCGTCATCATCATCAGCTCATCATCATCATTATTATTACCATCGTCGTCAACCTCATCGCCGTCCCCTTGCGCGTACCCCGAGGATATTGGATTGTTCTGTGCGACTTCTGGAGCAGGTTATTGGTATAACGCAGCTTCTTTCCAAGCAAGTATACCTTGCCTTGTTGTACTGTTTAAATTAAGTTATTATTTTAGTTGCATGTTTATTCTTTTTATATTATATAACTGTGCGCGTCCGAGAAAGACTCGGGTGCAGTCAACGAAGGTGTTGACTTAGGACTTGTGTCTGACCTAGTGTCTAGTGGACCCACCTAAAGTTATGGAGTTATCAGTATGACTCCCCAGGCCTTGACACATTTCTTACACGTGTTGTGAATCTCATGTAGGATATGGACTTGCGTATGCGGTTGGCCACCTGTACGTGTAGGTCGTGCGACGGATAGAAAATAACTGCTATTAGTGATGCATGTTAGAAGACTTAGCAGTTATTAGTAGTCAGAGCATAGACTATTATAGTACGGTTGTCCAATCCTTGTCCTTGTTTGGTTGTAAGGTTGGGCTATTGTTCTAACGATAGACTTTGAGCCAGAGTTACGATGCCGATACTTGCACTCCGTCTCGGCGTAGTAGCTAAAGCGTATTGTGGATACAACATGCATAGATCATTGGGCGGGGAGGACAACTAGTAGGCGTATTGGACACCCACCTCCTTTATACAGATATCGCGTTCTTCGGAGTGATACGAACGTATATATTTATGCAGATACCATGTTCTTTAGAGTGTTGGACGTTACTTGGTGATTTTACAGATACCACACTTTAGAGAACATTGGACGTTATACAGATACCATGCTCCTCGGAGCTGGACGTTATTATATTGTAGAGTGCCCTTGTTACGGGAGCATATGTGGCATATACTAGCCAGTCATCACGATTGGTGAATTACGTCAGCATATGTCTAGCCTACACTTTTCCATACGCACAAAGTTGTCCTCAAATTGCATTCACTTAGATGGTTAGCACACCCCCTTCATTTATTCAGTATTTACTTTATGGCATGTTTCTATGTATCTTGTTATGTCCCTCTGAGGACCTGGTCCCTTTCCAGGTGTAAATGTTCATGATTTAGCAGGAGCGCAGATCCAGACTTGCTACTTATCTTTGAGGAGGTCTTCTCTTCGAGCCTCGTGATTTATAGTTATTGTACATTATTTTGTTCATTTTATATTCTAGTTGGTAGTAGATTTGTTTCCATCCGACTATCATCTTTAGATACTTTATATTGAGATCTAGTTTCATAGATATTGGTTATTTATTTATATTTGATTTTCGTGGATGAGAATTAGATTATGCTTGTGACTTGTGAGAGATTTATACCACTTGTGGATTTGATATTCATATTACAGCGTACGTATGGGTTTTGGTTTCCATATATTGGAGTAGCCATATCCATGCGGCTAGCATGCTTATGTGGCCTGGTCCCGTATATTTTGGGACTGGGGCGTGACATATTTTTAGTGATGGCCCATGTAGGTCAAGAGCATATTGTCTCGGTTACGTTACTGTACTGAGCAAGCCTGCAATTAGGATTAGAGTATATGATCTCATACACATTTGACTATGACTCATCTTCCTTCCAATATGTTCTATTTAAATAATTGCATCATGCTTGATTCATGTGCTTCCCTAATAGTTCCTTGAGTATAACATTCTCCTAGAATATAGGAATCCTTGTTGTTAGGATGATAATTGGGCAACATTGCTATTAAGAATACAACTAGAGTATTGACACATCACTAAGTTTAGAATATCTAGTGAACCCTAGCATTCCTTATCTATAGATTGGTTTACCATTACCCCTTGATGTATTTATGAAGACTTGAGAGTAGTATAGACACTACTAGGATTATTTAGAAATTTGACCATAGCGTTTGACCCTAGTATTGAGGAACCAATAGAAATCCAAGGTTAAATATTAGGACTAGCCTAGTTTTTATGGTGAGATAGTACTAGTGAACTACAACTTTAGCTTCTTGTCTTATAGTAGCCGAACAATACCTTAGGAAGCCAAGAGGAATGAATATAATATTTTCCTCGATCATACCTCGAACATAGAGACTAGCATGCCACCTTTCCTTAAGAAACCATGATGTTATCTAGAGTCTCTCTATTTTAATTTCATATCTTGTTCCTCTGAAAACTTAGCGCTCGCTATTTGTGCGACGACTGATTAAGCTTTTCCTTTCTTTCAACTCGTGCCACCTGACACTTCTAATTGTAGACCGAGTGATTCCTTTTATGTTAGGATATATAGCTTGCTAGGGTTATAGCTGTAATCTTGAATTTTAAAATTTTGTGCTTGGTAGTTAGAACTTGATAGTTTGAGTTGTTCTTTTAGATTGTAATTTTATCCTTTAGTTTTGAATCACGTAATTTGTAACCACACCTCGATACAAGTTATATTCCCTTTTCCCTTGAAGGCCAGTAACTTTTCCACTCTTACTATTAACACTTGTTCTATATGCACTATGATTAAAACTTAAGATGACCATTACCTATATAATGCAATAAGATACCCTAATAGGTACCAAGATCTTTTCCTCGTGTACCCCAATAAGAGTTTCTACTTTATTCACAAGGGCCAGGTTATTCTGTAGAATCCCCTCAAAGCAATTACATTATTAATTTATTCTTTTAAGTCGGATAGTATGCCGCACAACCTAGTAACACATAGTCCTCTTGACCCACTAATGAGGTGTAATGGAATGACACCAACTTTAGACTTGCATAAGAAGATAGTGTTTATTCAGACTGTAGAACTTAGAAGCTCATACCCCTACTTGGTCGACTAGCGACTTAGACAAGGAGTTAGTATGACAACTATAGAGACTGGATGAGTCTTATCTTCTTTGTGAACTTGAATTATTATGTATCTTCTTTCATCATAATCCAGCGTATTTATATTTTTCTAAATTACCTCGACTTATGCTGCTATTATAGCCTTGTTTTTGCAAATTTAATCTTTTATCGAGCTTGTTCATGACATATGTGTTATTGGGGCCTGATCAACCACACTAATACAATTGTCTAATCAGAATCAGTGTATTAAGGTCTAGCTAACCTTAGTGCGCTTGGTTCGCTCTTTGCATGACTACTTATGTGGATTAAGATAAAATTGACTTAACTTCTTAGACGAATGTACTTGCTCTCTAGACATGTCTGAGCACATCGTATCGATTACATAACTATACTGATACGAGCATGCGAATAAGAATTTACCAAATAGAATTTCAATCCACAACTGCCTTGACAATTCCTTTTCGAATTCCTTAAACGCCTTGATCCCCATACTTCTATTCTATTACCTCCCCCTTGAACTCTTTATCATTGTTTTCCGTATTCCCTTATTTCGGAAAGACGAAACCTCGTGCTTGGTATAAGTTTGATATACATATAGTACTAGATATACCCCATAGGCCAACCGCATTATTTGGGGACTAAATTCCGTAATTAAGGGCATATCATAGGTGATATATTTTGATGTTAAAAACTTTGAGGATTGAATAGCACGATTAAATAATTTGAGGAATAATTTTCTTAAATGTATAGCCTATTGTAATAGATGAGTAAAATCTAAGTTGCGTAGAAATTGCATTGTTAACTTGAGGTGAATTTCTTTTAGATTGTGATCAAGTAAGATTTGATTGGGAGGTGCAAGTCATTTTTAATTTTGAAAAATTTTAAAAGAAGGATTAAGATGATGATTTAATTTTTTAAATCTTGATATGGCGAACCAAATATTTATACTTGAGCATATGATTTAAATTTTAGATATTGAAGGTTGAATCATCGATTTAAACTTTGAGGATAAATATGAAAATCTAGACTTGAACGATTGGTGAATTGGATTTCAAATTTCATAATTTGAGGCCTTAAATTAAAAGTTAAATTTTGATTGTTAGATTACCTATTTCAATTATTGAGGATGTAAATTGAATTTAAAATTTGAAGAGTACAAAAATTTATAAGTTGAAGATAGGAATAATATTTGATTAGAAATATTTTCTAAAGGAGATTATGATAGCTGCAGCTCGTGATATAAAATTGATATGCGTTATTTAATTCTTGAAGATGTTATATGGATTTAATTTAAATTTGGATGCTGATAATTTGTAAAAGTGAGAAGAGATTACAATAGGTTAAATTTTGATTTGAACAGTGATTATCTTAATTTTGAAGTGATTGCGATGAAATTGAAAAGATTATGTTATTTTGAAAGAGTTTGCGATTGACTTGCTTTATATACGAACGTGAAGGATTGACAAATTATACCTTAGTTTAATTTCGAAGACGAAATTGTTTTAAGTTGGGTAGATTGTAAACCCCCTCACCCAAAATTAGGCCTACTTGGTTAGATAGAGAAACTATGACTAGTTTGTATCCAATTGGAAATAGGACATGACATTTTATTAAATTTTATGATAATTAAATAACTTAGTGCACCTTACCGTTGCTTCGATAATTGGAGCACTACCCTAGCCATTGCCTTTATACAAATTTTACACGCTTGTCCTAGACGTGCCAGTCCTCCATTCTGACCTTTGTGTAACTTATAATTATGCTCTCTTGTGCTACATTTTAGTCGCACAACATTCGTCGCAGACGTTTATATATAATTCCAAATAATTCCAACTTTGTATCCTTGTGCGTTCCAATCGAAATTGGAGACACAATCTTGACCCATTTCATGCAACCTAATTTATGATAATATTCTACTCTGAGCCCTCTATGTCCATGACACTTCTGTCCCGCCTATTTTTAATCCCATGTACTTCTAATTAATTCAAGAACACCTTGCGCATTAATTTTAATTAATTTAAACCTAATTTTCGTCTTTGTGCAATTTTTCAATTGTTGGACGCTTCTATGCAAAAGCGCATTGATGTGTCCACACCATTTGACAATACATGAAAAAATCCATTTTTTCCTTCACATTAATTTTTCTCATAATTTTCGGAATGTGCAACGCGTAACATCGCCCCTCATTTTAACCCTATCCTTGCATTTTAAACAATGTAAATTATAGCCTCCAATATCCCCATGTAAGGCCAAGCCCATCCCAAGAAGATGTTAACCAAGCCCACCTATCTAGGTCAAACCCAAACCCAAAGTCCACATGTATAAAAATAATTTTTTCCTTTTCCTTCGTTATTTTTTTCTCAATCAAACCTATACCTAACCGTATACCAACCCCTCCCCCTACAATTCACCTTCTTTATCCCCTTCCTTCAACCCCCCGACCGGAACCTCACCCTTTGCCGGAGTTCTCGCCTGAGACCTCACCACCCTCTCCTCCGTTTCCGACAGCCTCGCCGAGCGCCGTTGACCTCTCGCCGTACTCCCCCCATCACCATCACCATCACCATTGCCATCTCCTCTCCACCCCTGTCCTCTTCCTCAGCCTGACCGCCGGAGCCCCACTGCACGACAACCCGCCGTCCTCCTCCTCAGTCTGAACGTCGGAGCGCAATCTGCAGCGAGCAGCACCGCACCACCATCCTCCTTGTCTCCTTCCTCCATCCCGAACCGATCTCCCCCTCTCCCTCCGGTCACCTTCCCCGACGACGACGACAACTGAGTCCGCCGGACTCGACCACTGTCCTCGTTCGCCATCCATCTCCGCTCACCACCATCACCATTACCACCATCACCTCCCCGCCAGAATAATTTCCCGAACCCCCTCGACCCCGACTCTCCTCCCGCTGCCTGAAGCCGACGACGGCCACGACCCTGCCGAGCCTCTACTGCACAGCAGCCACCATCCATCCTCCATCCCGACCTCGACAAGCCACCGGTGATCTCCTCCTCCCGTCGATCGCTTGCACTGCCCACCATCTTCTCCCTCGCCATCTCCACCTCGTCCCAGTCCGACCTCCTCCCTGAATCAACTCCTCCACCCCGCAATCCAGCCTCGCCGGATCTCCCTGTCCCTCTCCTCCGCCCTGTCATCAACTCCTCTCCCTCGCAACACTCGACCCTCGCCGGACCTCCCCTGGCTGGGCGTCCTCCGGCAGATATCATCATCAACCCACCATCATCATCATCATCATCATCAACCCATCATCATCATCATCATCATCATCATCTCCAACCCTAATCACCATAACTACCATCATCCCAATCACCATCCACATTATCACCCCTATCATCATCCTCGTCATCACCATCATCCTAGTCACCATCTATATCATCTCCAACCCTAATCACCATAACTACCATCATCCCAATCACCATCCACGTCATCACCCCTATCATCATCCTCGTCATCACCATCATCCCAGTCACCATCTACATCATCCTCATTATCTCACCATCACCTGATCACCATTATCATTCACATCATCATCCCATAATCATCAACATCATCACCCCATCATCATTATCTCATCATCGTCATCATCATTATCTCATCATCGTCATCATCTTCACCATCGTCGTCATCATCGTCAACCTCATCGTCGTCCCCGTGCGCGTACCCCGAGGATATTGAATGTTCTGTGCGACTTCTGGTGCAGGTTATTGGTACTACGCAGCTTCTTACCAGGCAAGTATACATTGTCTTGTTGTACTATTTAAATTCAGTTATTATTTTAGTTGCATATTTATTGTTTTTATATTATATAACTGGGCGCGTCCGAGAAAGACTCGGGTGCAATCAACGAAGGCGTTGACGTTAGGACTTGTGTCTGACCTAGTGTCTAGTGGACCCGCCTAAAGTTATGGAGTTATCAGTATGACTCCCCAGGCCTTGACACATTTCTTACACGTATTATGAGTCTTATGTAGGGCACAGACTTGCGTATGTGGTTGGCCACCTGTACATGTAGGTCGTGCGACGTATAGGAAATAACTGCTATTAGTGATGCATATTAGAAGACTTAGCAGTTATCAGTAGTCGGAGCATAGACTATTGTAGTACGGTGGTCCAATCCTTGTCCTTGTTTGGTTGTAAGGTTGGGCTATTGTTCTAACGATAGATTACGAGCCAGAGTTACGACGCCGATACTTGCACTCCGTCTCGACGTAGTAGCTAAAGCGTGTTGTGGATACAACATGCATAGATCATTGGACGGGGAGGACGACTAGTAGGCGTATAGGACACCCACCTCCTTTATACAGATAACGCGTTCTTCGGAGCGATACGGACGTATATATTTATGCAGATACCACGTTCTTTAGAGTGTTGGACGTTACTTGGTGATTTTTCAAATACCACATTCTAGAGAACGTTGGACGTTATACAGATACCATGCTCCTCGGAGCTTGACATTATTATATTGCAGAGTGCCCTTGTTATGGGGGCATATGTGGCATATACTAGCCAGTCATAACGATTGGTGAATTACGTCAACATATGTCTAGCTTACACTTTCCCATACGCACAAAGTTGTCCTCAAATTGCATTCACTTAGATGGTTAGCATACCCCCTTCATTTATTCAGTATTTACTTTATGGCATGCTTCTATGTATCTTGTTATGTCCCTCTGAGGACCTGGTCCCTTTTCAAGTGTAAATGTTCATGATTTAGTAGGAGCGCAGATCCGGACTTGCTACTTATCTTTGAGGAGGTCTTCTCTTCGAACCTCGTGATTTATAGTTGTTGTACATTATTTTGTTCATTTTATATTCTAGTTGGTAGTGGATTTGTTTCCATCCGACTATCATCTTTAGATACTTTATATTGAGATCTAGTTTCATAGATATTGGTTATTTATTTATATTTGATTTTCGTGGATGAGAATTAGATTATGCATGTGACTTGTGATAGATTTATACCACTTGTGGATTTGATATTCATATTACAGCGTACGTATGGGTTTTGGTTTCCATATATTGGAGTAGCCATATCCATGCAACTGGCATGCTTACGTTGCCTGGTCCCGTGTATTTTGGGACTGGGGCGTGACAGTATATATATGTATCTATTCCATAACCTGGTTTTATTTCTGCATTCATGCTTCCTTTGTGGTACTTGCTATTCGGGGTCTAGCCCTACTGGTTTTGCATTGCCAGGTTTAGAGCCAGCACCCGAGGATCAAGCGTACTTCTCCTGAACAATGGAGCACATCAGGCAGATGGCCACTGTGGAAAACGAGTGGGTCTTTTCTTTCCTGCTCGTTATTTTACATTTTACTCATTTTGGACGTTTAGCCACCGACAATTGTTAGCCATGAATCTGGATATCTAGTTCCCTACATGATTATAATTAGTCATACTGCAGCTGATCATGGTCATGTACTCTTATTACTCTGCCAACCTTCTCATTTTCGCACAGCTGGTTTCTTCAATGTTGTGGCAGGACATTTGTGATGCCTTATTTCCTTGTCATATATGTTCTATGTTTACAGTTCTTATTTGACTGATTGAGACATTATATGTTCTATGTGACCATAAGTGGCTTGCTTGTAGTATGCACCCCCTTGTCTAGTTACAGCCGTGACCACCATACGACGTTTTATACCTTGTACGGGGGAGCTGGCCATGTCAGTCTCCGTATTTCGGTACTGGGGCATGATAATTTGCTTCTATAATACTTCCTTACCCTTCCCTTATTTTGACTTGTCTCAAGGTCAAAGAAGGATCGGTTCTGACAAACTGCTTATAAGGTACCCAAGTGAATTGTACTACACCGAACACTGCAGTGATACTGAACAATGATACCAACTCAACTATACTGCTATAGGCTACAACTGACTGAGCCAGAACATGAATGTTTGGATAGGTGGTCACTAATTCACCGACTGATTTAATGTGATTCCTGGATCCCATACCCTCACTAGTTCCTCTTTGGATTTAGGAAATCGTGGGGCATTAACTTGTCCCACCGCCGGCCTTGCATTTTCCACTTTCGTTGTCTTCCCATCATTTAACTCTGTCATTCCCTTAACTTCAGAAAATACAACAAGATTCCAATTATATGAACTTGTGGAAGAAATATGCAGCTTATTCCACATAGTTCTGCCTTTTGTTATTGACTCATAAATGCTCCTGAATATATCAGATAATAGGCTATATTGAACAACCTCTGCAATTTCTTCAGTTGTCGGCCACATGTACCTGCAGTAAATACACTTTCCATCCTTTGATATTCCAATAGGTTCCCTCTTGAATTCAATGTCAACTGGGCAAGCAAAGGCATATGCTACAACCAGAGGAGGTGAAGCAAAATAATTAGCTCGAGTTAAGGGATGCACTCAACCTTCGAAATTCCTATTTCCAGAAAGTACAACAACAGCAACAATGTTATTTTAAGAAATTGAAGTAATAACAGATTTATCTAGATCTCCTGAATTTCTATTACAAGTAGTACAACCATATCTAACCCATGGTTTGACCTCTAGACCTAATTCACAAGCTTTCTTTACAACTTGAGCAATAACAAGCATGGCACTAAGATTAGAGGTATTTATGCCTGCTATGACAACACTACCATGTTTGAGCTCAGCAGGTTGTCCATGCTCATAGGCTGACCGAGCATTACAACCTCTACTTCAATGCCACCAACTCCCAAACCAGCAACTCCTAGTCCATCAATCATGGTAGTGTGGGTAGTATGGGAATCATTTCCAACTACACTGTCGGGGTACATAATGCCATCAATATAGAAAATAACTCGAGCAAGGTATTCCAGGTTAACCTGGTGGACAATAACAGAACCAGGAGGAACAACAATCTTGTTTTGCACTGAGTGATCAAAACATACATGAACTAGAGGATTGATCTTATTTGAATCGTTTCCCAAATTGTCCATATCATCGTGCATTAAAGCAAGGGCCACAACAACTGGAGTAAAATCCTAATTCTTGGAAACTGGATCTTCAGGCCTCTGTTTTGATTCGACTTCAACTTTTGTAGTGGACTCTAACTCAGCATTTTCTGCCTCTTCAACCACATACACAACTGATTGTGGAACTATAACTGACTCTGACTCTTTTACATGCATTTCATCAAACATGAAGACCTCGCAGTTAGGACTTCCACGTGCTTCTTCCTTCATTGGCATTTCGTCAAACACATACCGGGCAGATTGGTACATGTACTGCAGTGCAGGAAACTGTGGCGTCATCGATGGCCACTGCCCTGACAACGATGGATAGTGATACAGTGTCAACAACGGCGGAGTCGAGTACTGCTGCTGCTGATATTAGTCATACATTAAGGAGAACTGCGGGGAGTAACTGTATGGTTCAGGTGCAGTGGACTGTAGTGGCAAAAGAGAATACGGTGTCGGTTGCCACATTAACGTCAAGGATGAGTGCACGTATGGCAACGATTCACGTCGACGAGTTCGCATACAGCTGCGAGTAAGAAGCAGTATATGTCGACGCCAACTTCATTGGCGGATAGTGATCGTATGGATCTGGTGCTGGTGGTGGTGGCGAAGGCGGTAGCTCCATGGCCGGAGTGTAGGATTGAAGTAGCACTTCATTCCTAGATCTCGTCCAATCTTCCAATATAACCATTTTAGGATCAAGATCAAGAAACATACCTTCGATAGATCGTAGGCTCTCCTCCTTGGTGGTGCTCCAGCGATCCTCCGGTAATCCTCGCTGGAATCCATGGCTGATCGGACTCTGACCTTTGTATGCTCCAAGAATAGAATCGTAGAGCTTTGATACCAATTGATAGAATCCTCTTTCCATGGTTATGAAATTGGAAGAGATTCTATCGAAATTAACTATGAAATCAAGAAATTAAGTTGAAACCCGAAAAGAAAAGCAATTTGGGGAAGAAGACTATTCTTTGTTTCCTAACAGAAAGTGGTTACAGAAAGAAGCTAAAATAAACTCCATAAATTCCAATCCATGAGTTTTCTGCTGCTACGACTCCCTATTTATAGTTCTGTAGTATCACCTCCATTGCCAAATGCTAACTATTTTGCTGACGTAGAGCCTTCAGGATGAGCTGGACAATCTAATTAGCTGACTGGGCCACTACTAGCTGACTGAGCACTAATTAGCTAACTATCAGAATACTGAAGCTAACAAACTACTTTTTAACTACCTGATACTAAGAAATTAAGAGAATGGAGTTTGATACTCTCACTAATAGCTGATACTACTTCTTACTATTCTTTCTACTTGCATTTGCTTCTATAATACTTCCTTCACTCTACACTACTGGTGAGCTCTGCACACTGCAGAAATATTGAGCTGAATACACAGGGGTTGTATCAACTTCCTATAAACAAAATTAAGAGAAGGTTAGATTTACCAGTCTCTGGGGAGTCGCGCATAACGCAATGCCCTAAGAGATAATTCAAGATCTATATACAAACTTGTTCGTGAATCCTTCTAGAGGTAAAACTCCCGTGCTATCGACTTTTTGTCACTGCACATAGTTTCGAGAGAGTGACCCAAACTTAAATTTTACCCAGAGGAAGAAAGTGAATAAGAGAATGTTTTTAGGAGGAAAGAAGAAACAAAAGTTTTTTGGAAGAGAGTTTTTAGACTTGTCATTTTTTTCACACTTTTCACAGAAGCAAAGGACAAATATATATACACATCAACCAACGGTTAAGGTAATAGACAATAAATTGGGATTTAAAGGGCTAATAAGATGGCCATTACCAGCCATAAAGTAGAATATTAAATCGCAATGAATGAAAAATTAAGGGATTTGGTTTTTTGTATTAAATATCAACAACATACAACAATTTTCTCTCTGATCTCTGTGAAAGGAGGAGATTTTATGGAGTGTCTTGTAAATTTTGGAAAGGAAGAGGTGGCAGGAAGGAGGAAGAGGCGGAGGCGTCATGCTAGGGGTGTGCAGGGGAGAGCAAAAGATTTTAGGGGCGGCAGAAGAGAGTGGAGAGAGAGTGTGTTAGTTAGGTTTAGTGGTAGAATAATAAATAGATGTGCACCGATTCGGTTTTCGGTTCGATTCTGGTTCTAAAATCCAAATCCGATTCGATAATCGAATTGTTTAAAAGATAAAACCGAACTCCGAATCGATTTAATAAAAACCAAATTGAACTTCAATTTCGGTCCGATTCAGTTCGATTTTTGATTAAAAACTGCCAATTGCTCACCCCTACATGTAAATGCCTCCTTCAAACTTCATTGTTGTGTTCTACAAGTGAAACAGAAATCTGAAAACATGATGTTATTGTCAGGCTCCCTAGTGAAACAGAAATCTGAAAACAATGTGTTTTTAAAGTCATGTCAGGCTCCCTAGTTAAACCGAAACCTGAAAACCAATAGAAAAAAAACACAAAAAAATAGTGAAGATACTAAAAATATGATGTTATGTGGCTAGATAATAAGAAAACAGGATGGATACAGAAAACATAATTAATATGATTATGTTATCCATTCTGTGGGTTGAGAATTAGAATACAATATGGATTCTGGATAGAAAATATGATATGTTAGCCAGTGGAGAGGAAGTTGTATGGAAACAAGAATTGTGAAGAGTGTTAACGGTTGTATAGGTTGTATAGTTACTACCAACGGACGGTTTGGTTGGTTGCTTGAGAATGGTGAAAGCCAAATTGAACTGAAGGTGATCTTCAATGTCAATTTAGATTATTATTAGTTTCTTCTTCTAAGGATCTTCCATTCGCAGCTCCAGGTAGCTCTAGCCCGATTGCACTTGAATCAATGTTCCTGGATTTTACTCTCTTGACTATTCATGTCAAATAGAAAATATGAAGTCAAAACTAGAGTAAACCGATTGGATAAGAAGTTTTCTTTAGAATTATGAATTGAATTCACTGTGGTCATTGACCTACAATACGGAGAGTGGGCAGAGCAAAAGGGAATGAGGTCCTCATACGGAGTCACACACTTGAGCAGTGCGGGAGACTAGAGAATGGGTCGAGTAAACTCCCTTGGGGCCGAAAAAATCACAGGCGACCGGAGGGAGCTTTGATTTGATCATTTCACAGTCTTTCTTTTTTCTTAGTGATTGGAAAGGTAAGCCCTTGGTATGTTATAAAAAATGGAAGGCGAGCGGAGTGAGCTGAATAATCGAAGTGAGACGAGCGCAGTGAGGAGGCACCCTACGGAAGAGGGAGCTAATATGCGGTGAGAAGGGAGCAGTGAGGATAGGAAGTAAGGAGTAATCGAATGGCAAAGAGAGGCGGCTCGGTAGGGAAGGAATGGTCAATCGTCAAGTCAAGGATGACTTCTTTGTTGGCAAAAGGCGCCCAAAGGCGAACAAGTCCACTCTGCGGTGACTGTGCCGGGAGGTAATAGCCAGTGATTCTCTGAACCGATCTTTCATAAAGCAATAACCGCTGGAAAAAATAAGAAAAGCCTTCCAGACGATTATAATAAGTAGTTATGCTGCTATTTTTCCAATATCATGGAATAGCACGTCCCGGGGCTAAGGTAACTCCAGTGGGAGAGCCGTGTTATGGGTGACCATATTGTACGGTTCAGAGGGCACTTGTTTATGTGATGCAAGTGAACGTGTACGAAAAAGCTGTCGTAAACTTTCGTTGTTCGTTCCGTCGTCGACCCTATCTATGTTTCTACGATGGCCCAAGAACACGCTCATTCTTCAGCCATAAAAAGACTTTTGAATTGCGAGGTGCATTACGAGCTCAATATATACAAGTGTTATTTCGTGAAATAACTCAAATTTCAAATCATTCACTTACTTCAACTACTCATGCTATGGATGTGGGAGCATCAACTCCATTCCTTTGGGCTTTTGAGGAGCGGAAGAAATTATTGGAATTCTATGAAAGAGTCCTGAGAACCAGGATGCATGCCAGTTTCATACGACCTGGTAGAGTGGCACAAGATTTGCCTCTTGGCTTATGTCAAGATATTGATTCCTCTACACAATAATTTGCTTCTCGTATTGACAAATTAGAAGAGATGTCAACCGGCAATCGTATCTGGAAACAACGATTAGTGGATATTGGTACTGTCACTGCACAGCAAGCAAAGATTTGAGGATTCAGTGGTGTAATGTTAAGAGGTCGTACGACATGAAGACCTTGATAGCAATATGAGGGAAGTTTCCATCAGGCAATAACGGTTCTGCCTGAGCCTACTCAAGCATGCATATATTGTCAGTGAAGATTTTGTGTGAAGCCTTGGAGACAATATTCCTATTCTAGGCGTGAGCTGAGGGGGGACAGTGTAAGTGAGCGAATGTGTGTAAGACCAGTCAAATATTCCTATTCTAGGCGGGCTATCCACCTTCGAATGGTGTTGGTCCGTAGGACCATGAACGGATTCGCCTCTGGTCTCTGGGCACATCAGAACCGCATGAGTTCACCGGGGTGGAGCACGGTCCGCCAAAATCGGCATAGGTTAGGTGCTATTGATGGAACATGGTAAGCCCATCTTTCTCCATATGGAAGTGATGTGGGCACATAGAGATGTGGGTAGAGGAAGTCTCAAAAAGTGAAGGCCCAGCTGTAGTTCATGTGACCTGTACCGAAAAGGTGGCTGACTGGGCTTTCTCCTGGATCAAAGCAGATTAGCTCGCCGAATTCGTTGATCGAATCACCGAAACGTCAAATAAAAATAGGTGGCCGGGTTCTCTTTCAACAACCCTATTTATATGAGAGGCCCGACCCCCTTCCCCTATCCCTCCCTTATGTTTAGGAGAGAGATCCACCCAATAATGAATTATGGTGGTACGGAAGGCATAGACTCCGCGAGCGTCTCGCACCCTCAGATAAAGAAACTCCTCAACCATTACAAGAAAATTATGACGCTCTGTGTCTGACTCTATTGGTCATAGTTCCTTGTTGTTGCGGCCGGTACTCATTTGTGCGCGCATGAACCACCACCGAACTAAGGAAAGGATGCCTTTCAGGCATCTGAGAATGATTTGAGCCGTATGAAGGGAAACTCCCATTGTCCATAAATATGACGGCAAAGTATAGCCCTTGCAGCCATTTGACTGGCGAAGCAGAGACCATGGAGTCGTTGATAACATTGTTTGTCCCTTCTCCCCATCCTGCACCCCCTTCTAGCACTCCCTCGACAATGATAATACCATAACCCATAACTAAATTTACATTATGTGCACCATCAAAACCTGGTACGTAAGATAACTCTTAAGTATTTAAAAAATTTATTATATAATTTAATAAGATTATTATTAAACTAATGCATTTTTAATATTTCATACACAAGAAGAAAAGATTACGAAGGAGGAGGGAGATCCCTCTTGTGTTTTTTTGTACACAAGCAGACGTCGCTAATGTGACAAGAAGCTGCCGCTAAAAATGCCATCATCATATAATCGACCTATCATTGAAGCTTCGACTACCTAGCAATGGCTTCTTGGTAGCGATGCGTCTTTCATCGATGCACTGTTTCCGTCCTATATCCTTCGCCAAGTTGCCGCTAATGATATTTAGTGACTACTTGGCGATGTATTGAGTCATCGCTAATCAATTGTATTTTTGTAATATACACCCAAAATCTAACGAATATTAAAATTTGTTCAATCCCAATGAATCTGAAGTTTCGTTCAAACCCAATGAACCAGATGATTCGTCCAAACTAAAGGAATCTGAATATTCGTTTAAACTCAATAAATTTGGACTAGGAAGTTTGTCCTTATAATCAAACTTAAATCCTCAACAGTGCGAGTCTTGTATAAAGATGAAGTAGTATATGTAGAAAGACAAAAAAATTCCAAAAATCAAGATAATATTATTCAAAGTTAGACATATTAAGTCTAGTTGAGTTGAATAGGCATTGCAAGGTTGAGATGAAGGAAAGACAACGGTTTAACGTGGAAAATTCTGACGGAGAATAAAACACGGGAAGATCGAAGTTCAACCAGAAAAAGAACCAACCAATGGAATAAATAAAGTACACAAACTCCTTTACAAAATCCTTCACCTATCCACATGGATCACTGTTTGTGGTATTAAACGAAAGAACGAAATGTATATAATACGAGATTTGCACGAAACCTACTTTCTTTGGTTTACAAACAAACTTGTACAATTTGATCCTATACGAGGATGTAGGAGTACAATTTATTTAATCTGGGTAGATGATTGCTATAGGTGTCTGATCTGCAGTCGATCACTTTAGCCCTTGGACTACACGATGGTGAAGAAGTGCCGTGGAAGACGGAAAGCAGCTTCGTAGGTGGCGGAAGAGGATGGATGCACGATGCCAATGTCGTCGATCGCTACTCTTCGCCTGAGCTCTGGATGCTTCTCTCTCTCTCTCTCTCAAAGACTCTCCGATCTTTAAAATCTCGACCTTGTTCGATTCTCTCGACCTTGTTCGATTTCTTCGACCTCTCCTAAATTTCCGCTCTGTTCCTCTGTTGATAGAGGTCTCTATTTATAGAGTTTTGGTGACAGTGACCACTCAATCGGTATGGAAACCGAGTAGTGGAAAGTACAGCTGTAAACTCCCTCGTCAAAAATAGGATTTAATTAATTATTTTACTGGATTCCGGACTTCATATATTCCCCTGACCTGATTGACGATAAGCAGAGAATCACCAAAAGCTTCCAGAGATTCGACCCCCAGCTCTTTAGCGACTTGGAGCCCGATTAGTAGAGCGTTGTACTCCGCCACATTGTTGGAACAGGGCTCGTTAAGAGAGTATGCTCGATAGATGACGAGTTTATCGGGAGTAACCAGGACAATTCCTACCCCTGAAACCACGTTTCCTTTGGGACCAGTCCTGGAGGCGCCGTCGAAGAACAGTTGCCATGCGTCACTTTCCATTGCGGAACTACATTCTGCAACTTCGTCGGGAATGTCCTCGTATAATTTGGAGGCCTCCGGGATCGGATGAGCAGCTAGGAAGTCAGCCAATGCTTGGCCTTTGATGGACTTCTGAGGGACGTACACCATGTCATATGGTGTCAATAACATCGCCCAAGTTGCGAGTCGGGAGTTAATAACACTTGGCTTGCTCATCAGTACCCGAAGAGGATTGATCTTGGAGATGATGTGAATAGTCTGGCCGGTGACATATTGCCGCGTCTTCTGGATAGCCAACATCAGAGCCAAACATTCTTTTTCCACTGGATTGTACCGGTGCTCAGCTCCGATCATCATTCTACTTAGATAGTAGATAGCCTGTTCATGTCCCGCATCGTTCTTCTACGCGAGAAGAGCTCCCAAAGAATGGTCCATCGCTCGAACGTACAGGAAGAATGGTCTTCCTACGACGGGAGGCACCAGAACTGGCGGACTAGTGAGGTAGCGCTTGATATCCCCGAACGCTTGCTGACAGGCTTCGTCCCATACGAAGGATACACCTTTCTTCATGAGGCAAGAAAAAGGCTGGCATCTTCCAGAGAGGTTGGATATGAATCTCCGGATATAGGCCAGACGACCTTGAAATCCCCTGAGTTCCCTCAGATTACGGGGTGGTCGCATTTCCAAGATGGCCTTGACTTTATCAGGGTCCACTTGAATGCCTTTGACGGTAATGACGAATCCCAGAAATTTGCCACTAGATACACCCAGAAAGGACTTTGTAGGATTCATTTTGAGTTGATGTTGGCGCATCAGCTCAAATACCGTCTTTAAGTCTTGGATGTGATTGACCCTGAGGCGGCTTTTGACAGCTATATCGTCTACGTAACATTCCACTGTTTTGCGTAAATGCTTGTGGAATATGTTACTCATAGCCCGTTGGTAAGTAGCTTCGGCGTTCTTCAACCCGAAGGGCATGACCGTATAGCAATATACCCCCAGTGGTGTCCGGAAGGCAGTATGCTTCTCGTCTTCAGGATGCATCTTGATTTGATTGTATCATGAGAATCCGTCCATGAAAGACATACGTTCGAAACCGCAGGTATTGTCGATCATGACGTCTGTGATGGGAAGAGGAAACTCGTGCTTGGGACAGGCTGCGTTCAGATCTCGGTAATCGATGCAGACTCGTACTTTCCCATTTTTCTTCATGACCGGGACAACATTGGCGACCCAGTCGGGATGTTGTTCCTCCCGGATGAAACCGCAGGCTATCAACTTCTTGACTTCAGCTTCAATGGCGTCCATCATATCCGGGCGGAACCGGCATTGGTGCTGTTTTACAGGCTTTGAATCGGGCAATATGTTGAGTTTATGAGTAGCCACCTTTGGATCAAGTCCTGGCATATTCTCATAATTCCACGCAAAGACGTCGATGTATTCTCTTATCAGTTGAATGACTTCTTCCCTTTCAGCTGGGAAAAGATTGTTACTGATAAATATCGGCTTTGGTGAAAGTTCATCCCCGACATCAATCTGGATAACTTCATCTTTAGTGGGAGGTTCTCTCTGCTCGAAGCGGAATTCCCACTGTGTATCCATTTGCTGAGCCCAAGCGTCCTTCTCGAATAGTTTGGATTCTTGCTCGTCTGATTCGAAGGGATCTGTCACTACCATATTTACTGGTAATGTTTGCTCGAGAGCACGAGGTGAGTTTGAGGGCGACGAGCCGTCTTGAAAAGGGGAAAAGGTGTCCTCATCTGACTTGGAAGTCGTAAGGGAGGTGGCATACCCTAACCCGACACGAGTTTGTTGATAGTGGGGATTGCCGTGCGGCGGTATTCGTCTACCTTTCCCATAGTTGAGACCTGGCTTCAGTTTTAAGTCATAACCCATATTTTGTATGATCTTTAAGGCTTGCGGGCTGTACCTGTGAACTTGTATTTCACCAGCATCATCATTGAAGGAATCTTCTCGTATAGTCGATTCGTTGCGTGATCGGCCGAAGACTATTAAATGCTGACTGCTGCGGGCAGGCGGAACAATGAAGATAGAGTCCTCATGGGGTCCATATGTCGCGACGATATTGGATGATGATGACGCCACTTCCCATATGTATGGATGATAGGAATCTATAGCTTCCAAGAATTTTTGCGCTATAGGTTCTATATCGTCATGGGGAGAGGATTCCTGATTTGAAATCTGAGCGTCGATATACTGGAAAAGATGATGTTTATTATCATCTGGAACTCCGTTCCTGGTTGCATTTACATCAGTCGGCTGCTTGTTGCGCCGAAGGTTGATGACCAAGGGTGGAGGCTCACGTCTGCTCAGAGGTAATATGGACATGGCAGGTTTTTTTTTTTTGACTTAATACTGCTGGCGTACTTATGACTAAGTACGGGTGCTGATAGCCGAAGGTTTATTCAGAGGTAATATGAACATAACAAACTTTTGATCGTGACTCCTTTGGAGATGGAGGTACACGTCTGCTCAGAGGTGATATGGACATGGCAGTTTTTTGTGGACTTAACACTGCTGGCGTACTTATGACTAAGTACGGGTGTTAAGTGTAGATGGCAACCTACATCAGAAGATAGTAGATAGCCGAAAGTTTATTCAGAGGTAATATGAACATGACAAACTTGTGATCGTGACTCCTTTGGAGATGGAGGTACACGTCTGCTCAGAGGTGATAAGGATATGGCAGTTTTTGTGGACTTAACACTGCTGGCGTACTTATGACTAAGTACGGGTGTTAAGTGTAGATGGCAACCTACATCAGAAGATAGTGAATAGCCAAAAGTTTATTCAGAGGTAATATGAACATGACAAACTTTTGATCGTGACTCCTTTGGAGATGGAGGTACACGTCTGCTCAGAGGTGATATGGACATGGCAGTTTTTTGTGGACTTAACACTGCTGGCGTACTTATGACTAAGTACGGGTGTTAAGTGTAGATGGCAACCGTCTGGTATTTTTCTGTAGTGATCGTTCCCTCGTTTATAGATGCAAAGTGATGACCTTGGCGTCGATCAATTCCTGAATTCTCCTTTTTAGTAGATAGCAGGCCCTTGTGGGGTGATGGGTGTACCGATAGAAGAGGCAATAATTTGGGTCATCGACTCTGCCGGCCCTCTCAGGGTATCTGATGTTGGGTAGCTGAAGCTTGCGTTCTTTCCTCAATATATTGAAGATTTCAATTATGTCATCTTCTTTGAAGGAGAAAGTCCCTTTCGGTCGTAGGGCTCCTGATGCCTTAGTTTCACGGTCTTCCGGGAAGATTGCCGTTGTTGCATCATCTTCGAATCTTGAGGACATTCTGCCACTAGTCTTGGATGCCGCCTTGTTTTGTCGAGGTGAGTTACCCCCAGACATGCCGCGGCCTCCGGCCATAGAAACTGATTCGGCAGGAGCCGCCTCTGGTTGTACAGGATCAGATTTTGGAGTTTTGGGTTTTGGAAGAGATGCAGTATATCCCAACCCGAAATGAGCTTGTTGATGGTGAGAATTACCCCGCAACGGTGTTCGTCTACCTTTTCCATTATTGAGGCCTTGTTTCAGCTTCAAATCATAACCCATGCTTCGCATAATATTTAATGCTTGCGGGCTATATCGGTGGGTTTGTATCCTGCCAGTTTCAGACTCGCGAGATTCTTCCTGTATGATCGGGGTATCCCGTCTGCGACCGAAGATTTTGGATGATGATCGTCGCGAGTTGGTGGAATAATAAAGATGGAATCTTCACGTGGTCTATGACGACATTAGACGTTGACGTGTCTTCCCATAAGATCTCCCCGCGTTTGACCGTTAGAGGAACTGAAGTCCGTTTATGACTCTTGTCTTTGCGTTTCCGGACCAGATAATCCCGTAGGTCAGGAGGGTTTGTAGAAGAAGAAGATGAAGAAGACTGCTCGTTCTTTCAGTTCGCCGTGGTAGGTATGCGGACGATGGAGACCATAGTCTTCCTGGTGCCACCCGTATACAAAAGATTGGCCATCTGGGTGGCGGATAATCTCCGAGGAGCGTGTCTTTCCGTCAATCGAGCCTTCTGTACGCTTAGGGACGTCGCCTGGCGTAATTTCGAGCTTCGCTCTGGTTGGCGTAAGGCTGAGGATGTCCTCAGGCGGCCATCAACTTCTCGCGTAATTTGGAGGGCGGGTAGATTGTTCCCTTGTCGGCGTGAATGTCGAGAAGTTAAGTAGCTTGCCGCTTGCTTTCCCTTGCGGAGATCACGGATGTCATCTGGTTCCCCGTAGAGGTCAGATGTTGTCTTACGCGCGGTGCATGCTTTGTACTTCCGATTTGGCGCTGAGGCATCATCAGAAGTTTTGTCTATTTCGCCACGGACGGGAGACTGGTTTCTACGCGTAGAGCGCAGTGAATACTTCTGGGTTAGCGCTGAGGCTTTGCCCGAAGTTTCGTCTGTACCGCGCGTAGCGGGAGACTGATTTCTACGCTTGGAGCGCAGTGGATACTTCCGGGTTAGTGCTGAGGCTTTGCCCGAAGTTTCGTCTGTACCGCGCGTAGCGGGAGACTGATTTCTACGCTTGGAGCGCAGTGGATACTTCCGGGTTAGCGCTGAGACTTTGCCCGAAGTTTTGTCTGTACCGCGCGTAGCGGGAGACTGAATTTTACGTGCAGGGCACGGAGGGAGCAATGCTACAACCTTATTGGTCGGAGAGATCGGAGAGATTGGAGAGATCGGAGAGTCCACAGGGATGGTAGAGGATGTCTTGGGCATCCAGACCTTGCGCAGCTTCCTGTTATTTTGTACAGAGAGAGAGTGAGAGCTACCCCCCGTCCGAAGCATGTCTTCGTAGGCAGACCGGTCGAACTTGACGACAAGTGTCTTCTTCATGGATCCCACGGATACCGCATCGTGTTGAGCAATCGCTTCCTCATCAGAAGAGAAAGATTTCCCCAGCAGAGTCGTCATCTTGTTTGTGGTATTAAACGAAAGAATGAAATGTATATAATACGAGGTTTGCACAAAACCCGCTTTCTTTGGTTTACAAACAAACTTGTACAATTTGATCCTATACGAGGATGTAGGAGTACAATTTATTTATTCTGGGTAGATGATTGCTATAGGTATCTGATCTGCAGTCGATCACTTTAGCCCTTGGACTACACGATGGTGAAGAAGTGCCGTGGAAGACGGAAAGCAGCTTCGTAGGTGGCGGAAGAGGATGGATGCACGATGCCAATGTCGTCGATCGCTACTCTTCGCCTGAGCTCTGGATGCTTCTCTCTCTCTCTCTCTCTCTCACAAAGACTCTCCGATCTTTAAAATCTTGACCTTGTTCGATTCTCTCGACCTTGTTCGATTTCTTCGACCTCTCTCCTAAATTTTCGCTCTGTTCCTCTGTTGATAGAGGTCTCTATTTATAGAGTTTTGGTGACAGTGACCACTCAATCGGTGTGGAAATCGAGTAGTGGAAAGTACAGCACCATTTTACACAACGGTTAAAATAACCTAAAGCCTGCGTATAGATGACCTTCTGAATGAGCGTGTGACGCGGGTCCAACTAAGGGACAAAACGCGTATAATCGCTACGAAGATCACGGCGTAGAAGCCACGTCGGTAGGTATCCCCTGTGTAGAAGAGGTTGGCGTAGAAGCCAATGTCTGTCACCATGACGTAGAAGCCAAATAGGCATAGAAGCCGAGTAGGCGTAGAAGCCTGATGGCATAGAAGCCGAATAAGCACAGAAGGCCGAATGAGCATAGAAGCTGAATGGGCGTAGAAGCCGCTGCGTAACGTGCCAGAGTGGTCGTAGAGGCCGAGCAGTCACAAAAGCTAAATGGGCGTAGAAGCCGAGGTGATGTGGACGTCTTTAGCCAAAATCATAGCTCTTGGAGATATAATCAAATCTCTCACATTAAATGCAGAGATCCGCCATCATCATTAATTGCAGAGACGTGTTCCGAAGGCCTGCCACCGTTCTGAGCATTCATTTGCAGAGACGTGCCTCGAGCCCTGTACGAAGAGCAGCTTTTGACGTGGCAGTCTGTTTGTCTTCCGCGGAGCGTAAACAGTTCGCGTTTGCCTGTGAAAAATAAGGCGGCGTATCCCCTTGTACGCGTAAAAGCAGTCTCCGCTGAGGGGATGTCAGTAAACGATGGTTCGGTGATATTTAACCAAATTTCCTGCATTAAATGCAGAGATCCGCCATCATACTGTGGGGCGCGTCCCGAGTGGTCTGCCATCTTTCCAGCCGTTGTCTGGGTAGCCGTGCAGCACTTTTTGTCAGGAGTCAGACGTCAGGTTCACTGCGTGACTTGACAGGTTCATTTCGGGGAAGACGAAGCGTTCCTCGTACGCTTTAACGCTGCTTTGAAAGCGGATGAGTTTTATGCCATGGAGGCGATGAAGCACCCCGTCTACGCTGAAGCGGCCTGGACATACTATATTTTACGCGGATGGTCCCATTATTTTTTACGCCGTGCTCAGTGGAAAAGCTCCGTTGCACTCCTGATGGCCTTGAGGTCCCCTGCTTACGCTGCCCTGCATCACCATGTTGCGTAGAGCTATCCAGCGTATTTTTCATGCTTCTACAATCACCGTAACTTTTCGCGTACAATAGAAATATATAACAAAAAAAGATAAAGATTACCGTAGACTAGAGGGCTGTTTGCCATTTAAATCAATAAGAGAATTAAAAGAACTATATTTGATTAACAAACTAAGAGAAAGTACAGAGAAGTCCTAGAAGACAATCTAAGTACAAATTTATTTTCTGGGGGTGACGATGGAGGGTTAGGAGTGTAGCAACTCTCTTTACTTCGTGGACGATCTGATGTAGAAGCTCTTCTCTCTTGTTCGAGTGTAGATCCACAGATAGCCAGCCAGGTCCCTTGGTCTAGTCTCCCTGAAGTAGAAAAAGCCCCCCTTTAGAATATTCAAGTTGCTCCTATTTATAGCCATCGTGCTGATGGGCTATGGGTGCCGTATATGCCTCTATTTGGTGGCCACATAAGGCTGCTTAACAAAATGTGGTTACAACTGTTGCCATATGACATAGCAGATTGTCATGTGGTCATGGTTGAGATATATTTTTGATGAGATCTTGGGATTGTTATCAACCCGTTGTAGGCGTGACTTGGTCAGCTGGACAAGTAGTCAGCACCAACTGAGCAAAGATCTCTGCAGTTGTAAAAGAAAAATCTTATGAACTGGAAGTCGCATAATAACTAGGTCGCATGTTGGCGAGGCCGCATGGGTCATGTAGCTGCATACGTGCTCTCATTTGGGCCTTTGTCGAATGGACATTCTGGCCGCATGTTGGCGAGGCCGCATGGGTCTTGTAGCCGCATACATTCTCTCGTTTGTGCCTTGGTCGAATGGCCACTTTGGCCGCATGTTGGTGAGGCCCCTTAGGACGTAGCCGCATATAAGGGAACACGTGGCATGGCACTCTTGTCAAAGTAATTAATGCGCTGATGTGACCCAGTCTTCTTCTGATGCATCATTATCACAAGTCTTGAAGTGTCTCAGAGTGATGAGTGATGTGTTAGAGCCTCTAACAGACATCAAAATCTGTGTCAGGGGTCCTTACGCGGCCTCCATGTTCTGTGGTCATTCATGCCGCATATATTATACTATGCTGCCTCTCTGCGACTTGGTTGTTCAGGCCGCATACGGCTTCTCTACCACTTGATTGTTCTGGCTGCAAGAAGGCTATTATGCGGCTTCCGTCTGGCTGTATCAGTCATATTTTATGCGGCATGAGCTCTATGCGGCCTGTAGTATTTTTATGCTTCTACAAGATCCCCTTCAAAGTTTCCAAAAATGACAAGTTTGGAATACTTTGAATAAGAAGCATAGTCGAGCACTTTTGGCCGCATAGGAGCAATATGTCGCATAACCATGTTACCGCTTGACTCTTTGTTACCGTATAACACGTTCTACCAGGCTGTCAAGTCATTAATTGAGTGGATTCGGTTCAATCTCTGAGGAAATCTCTTGGTATTTGGCGCCGTTAGGAAATAAATGGCCCAACAATCGAGGAGACATCATCATCCCTGGTTGTTACGTGGATCGAGATGACTCGGGATCTGAACAGCCGTCGCCTTATCTTCAGTCGCATGTTGATGCCTATATATATATACGGGCAGAGGAAAAAGGAAAAATCCTTCTTTATATTTTCTTATTTCCTTCTCTTCTTCTTACTGCTGCTGCCATGTCCCCCAAAGTTTCTTCCTCCACCACTACCGCGGACGCTAAGGGTAAGGGCAAGATCAAGGGCAAGGGACGTGCCGCTGTGGCGGACCCTCTGTCGTTCCCCGTCGACGTTCAGATGCCGATCAAGGGTAGGTCTTGAACGAGGAAGACAAACTGATTCTCCAAGACGCAGCAACACATGTGCACAGTTGGACGCATGGATTCGTCTATGCGCCAACTTTTCACTGCCGCATGGGTAGCCGCATAGGCGACCCTGCCGCATGTAAAGCTATGTTGTATAGTGTATGCCATACAAGGGACTATGCCGCATAGACTATAATTTCGCATAGTCGGCTCGGCCGAATAGGTGCCTAGGCCGTATATGTATATCATATAGAATGCTTCTGACCAAAACTCTTTTATGGTTCTCGTAGTCACTTTGCCTTTTATACCGTCTGGCGAATTAGTCCTTAGGCAGAACGTGCTACCTTTGAACATGAATCTCAGGGACCTGGTTGCGACTGTCCAGAATCAGATTGATAATAATCTTTCGACTGGGTGACAACAAAAGATTGGCGAGCAGAGTCCTTCCTTCCAGTTGAGCCAGATAAATGCAGGGGAGATCCCTGTCGGGGATGGCAACAGAACGTTTAAGAAGCCGTACTTCTTGTTTGGCGATGCATTGGAGTCTTATCAGTCCGGCATGGGTGCAACCAGAGAGAATTGGTCATTTACGTTCCGCGAGATGGAGATGTCATTTTCCTTCTTTGAGCATCACCTCTCTTTATCAGACTTGAAGGTGATGATGGGTCAACAGGGGATAGACTCGGCCACTCAATTTGGCTATACTCAGCTCTTATTAAGTCACCCGAGTGCTTCCCTCGGATACAATGGCAGCTTGCTTTAAGGAGACAAGGCCTGGAGTTACTATAATGCAACCGACACCAAAGTTTATTTCCAATTGCCAATAGCCGGGGTCGTGCCAAGAATATTATATACGATGGCTAAGTATTATTGTACGGCCAACGCCCCGCTGCCTAACTTTTACCCGGAGAGGAGTTATATCGAGGGCACCATGCTGATGCCTCCCGAGGCAAAAGGAAACAAAACACTCAAGAAGGGTAAGGGGGTTGCTAGGCCCCTTCTTGTGGAGTTGGACACATCAACCGGTGAAGGAGAGACAACGTCTCCTTCTGATGATCCTCCGATTGCGAAGCGCAAACTGAAGGCTGGGACCCAGCATGCTCGCTACTCCAAGAAGGCGAGGACCGATGTGGTCCCAAAGATGGGACCAGCGACGAAGACTAATCCCCCATTGAAGGGGACCGCAAGCGAAAAGGTAGGACCCCTTGCACTAATGGATCCTGAAGTAAGACCCTATTTAGATGCTATGGCGGTATCCATAAATTCTCTTAGTTTGATTCTTCCTGGTCCTCTTTATAACTCTCTCTTCTGGACTGTTTGGAAATTTACAGACATAGGAGAAAAGGGGCCATCCCTAGTGGACAACCGCTTCGGTGGTTTCCTACGTCGAACCGGAACAGGAATCTCCCCCAAAGTTCGATATAGGTGTCTTAGAATCAGCACTTGAGGCTTTGGGGGCTCGAGGCTTGGATGCATTTTTTTGCGGAGCAGCTTTATACCCCTTTGGAGCATATATCCGTGGATGACATAGAAGCCATGGGGAAGGCTATGACATCGCTGAACGAGTCACAACCTAGGTTGCCTCCCTCTGGTATATCATTTTACAACTTGACGAGAGATTAGATATTCTGGCTTTAACTCTAGATTCTTCGAGTAAAGCTGATTACCCGTTGTTCTGGTTCTGCAGACCCTATCTTTTCCTTGAAGATTGTGGATGTGGCCGTTGAGGAGGGTGTCGAAGAAGAACAAGGTGGTGGGCTTATTCGGAGGAGTTCTGTGTCTCTCCCCTACTCTTCTAGAGGAGGAGGACACCTTGCGCGGTTTGTCTAGGACACCTCAGACGTTGCGGGTTCTTTTGGTGCGGCGGCTATTCCTCCGGCTATTGTTGTTGGGAACTCTGTGAATGAAGCTTCTCTGCATAGTAGGGTGGTGAACCGTCATGATGAGGTTGTTCCCCGTCTTGAGGTTGCTGTGTCACATCCCGAAGCCATCGTGACGCGATCTAGGGATGAAGTAGTGGAGGAAGACGATATGGCGAGGCACCACGTTACTTTTGTTCCCAGTCTTGGTAATACTCTGCCATCTGCGGCTCAGCTACCGGGCATCCAAGCTCTTCATGCATCCATGAAAGATTGGCTCGCAGACATGACTGCTGGTTGCTCCTCTACTGTTGTTTCACCTTCGAGGTTTTTGAGCATCGTATTGTCGCCTACTGCATCTGTGGACTCTTCTTCAATCCCGCCGCCCTTGACTCCGGCTATATTGGAAGAGATTGACGAGACCATAAAATTTTCTATCCGGACCTTCCACATGTTCTTGAAGAAGGGGATCGAGGGTGTGTTGGAGCACAACAGATCTTTCTCCTGGATAAGGCACATTGCTGAGGGCCAGGTTCATTCTCTGAGGGGTATCCCTGGTTTTGAGCAGATGGCCGAATTTCTGGGCCATAAATTGAAGGAGGTGGAGAAGTGCCTAACAGAGCTGCGAAAGTATCAGCAGGAGGACATGGGAATGCTAATCTCCCATGAATATAATGAGTTCTTAAAGAAGGTAGAGACGGAGAAGGCCTTCTTTGCTTCGTCTATGGAGTACTTGCAGCGTGATCTTTGAATTTTACGAGAGAGGCGTGACAGGCTTGGCGATCTCAGAGAGGAGTGCATTTCCCGGCCAAAGGACCTGACATAGTAGATTAGACGACTCCAGATCAAGCTTGTTGCAATGGAAAATAAGCTGCGAGAGGCCCAGTAGGAAGATGAGGCCATCCGCACTGAGGCGAGCCAAACAGCACAGAACGCGACTGATGTTGAGGTTCTGGTGCAACAACTAGAGGACCGACACGAGTCCTACGCTTGCTACAAGGATCCGGAAGTTATGGCCCAAGAGGTTAAGCGCTGGGCTCGAAGGTGCCTGGATGGCCATATTTCTTGTCTCCATGAACGGATAGCAGAGTTATGTTCCGACTCATAGTACTCATTGTCCCTTTATTTTGCCTTCGGGCTTGGGATCTTGATAATCCTTTGAAATATAGTTTTTCTTTTAATCACTTTTTTGCGGAGAAAAATAAAAGTTATATGTTTTACAATTCATTTGTGGTAGCTTTAGGTATCGTACTAGAGGTAATATAAACGTAGTAAAATACTATGACTTTTCAAGGATATCCCGCTGGGGGATCTTCGGTGGACTTGTTACTTTTTGCGAACTAGGGTGCAAGTAATATGTTCGAAATAGGCCTTGCCAGAGGTGGTATGGACGTGGCAAGTTTAGTGGACTTAACACCGTTGGCGCACATAAATTTAAGAGCAGGTGATAAGTTGAGACGATGACTGGTGATAGTCGTAGAGAGAGATTTGCTCAGAGGTCACTTGGATATGGCAGACTCTCGGGGTAGGATGGGAGGACGATAGCTCAGAGGTGACGTAGATGTGAGTTGATCAATAGCCATACAGAGAGGTTAGGTACGATCATGGTATTTTTGTGGAAGGAGAAGGAAGCGTGCCAGAAGTAGTAGGGACGTGGTTGTTTGCTTCCATTGACGACGTCCGACAGGTAGATTTTTGGTGGACTTATTATCTGTTATGCACATTGAGTGCAAATAATAAATTCGAAACTAGCCCTATCAGAGTTAATATGGACGTGATAGGTTTTTTGGATAGTAAGGACATTCCGCTGGGGGGTATTTGGTGGACCTATTACCCTTTTGCGCACTTGGGTGCAAATAATAGATTTGAAACAAACCCTATCAGAGGTAATATGGACGTGATAGGTTTTGTGGACCCATTTCTTCTTCTTTATGCGCATATTAGTGCGAGTAATAAGTTTGAGGTAAGCCCTGCCAAAGATAATATGGACGTGCCAGTTTTTGTGGACTTAACTACGCTGGTGTACCTTGGTGAGTACGAGTGATAAGTGGGGATGACAACCGACATCAGAGGTAATATGGAGATGGCAAACTCAGCCGAAAAAAAATGTTTATGAAAGTAGTTCAGAGGTAATATGGACGTAAACCAATGTTCAAAAAACTCACTGAGGAGTGATTTGTTGAGTTTGTTCTATCCTAACATGAAGATAGACCTAAGGATTGCTCCACTGGAGAGGTTGGTGGGACGACAGCTCAAAGGTAATATGAACATGGATAGCATCTAACGTGGTTGGTTTTTGAGTGGTCCCTATGGGAGTGTGCGAGTGGACCCGAGGACTGCTCCGCTGGGAAGACTTTGGGGACCCATCATCCATTGCGTATCCAGGAATCCAGGATACAGATGATGGCTTTTACGAGAATTTGAAACGAAGGGAAAAATGTTGCTCATAGACACTTGTTGTGGATGAAGAAAAAGTTAATTTGTACATCTGGGTTGTCCCGTTGGTGATGAGGGGAGTACAAGTCTAGTTTAGGCGTAGTATTTTTTTAGAAACTTGCGTTGATAGGAATCCTGAGCAAGTTGCCGTTAGGTTTCACTAGCCGGCATGTGCCGTTGGAAAACACGATTTCTACAATGAACGGGCCCTCCCATTTAGGTTGGAATTTTTCGACCGTCTTGTGAGTCATGGCGCATACACACATCTCTATATCCTAGCCCTCTATGAGTGTTGTTGTAATAACTATCGAATTGTAAAGGAATACGCCGTCATTTACCAAAGTTTAGACCTTGAGCTTTTTGGAGGTCGTATCCCATCTTCGACATGAGACGGAGTAATTATTGACTGTAATAATGGAACTGGGACAGCTCATCATTTGTTGCTTTGAATACTGCTGATGACATAGCTTGCGCCGAATAAGGAGCTCCGTGCACAGAAATACTGCCAAATATACACGAGAGAGTTGGCTGAGTTGTGCGTGTAGGATCATTGTCGCGTGTGCATAATTTTCTACCACGTCAAGGAATACCGCTTGCTGCACATTTTTGTATATAGAATACTGTTTATTGCCGGTAAGGATTTGTAACGACGAGTACTATCTTGTGCACATAAAGTGTGATACGTCCTTGCGCTAAAGATTTTCTCGGATTGGTACAATGGAGTGCTGCCTATCATGCACCATTGCTGATGAGTCATACGATACTTAGATTTTTTGCACAGGGAGACTTGTTGAGCTGCGCTGAGCATCCGAAGTCTACAATTTGTGTTTTCTATGGAAAGGATCCTGCGGCCCAGCCTGCATTGCTTTCTTTTTGACTCGATGGTTGAAGGCGCTTTGATGTTTGGCGCCTCGGAATCCTGCCGGTAAGCAAGGCCCGACCTGGTTGCCCTTGCCCAAGCCTCCTCAGTGGTGGAAGAAACTATGCAGCAAGACTTGGTTTTTCGTGTTTTAGGCCTGACGACGGAAGGCGCTGCTTGCTGCGTCAAGTCTGGGACAAGATCCGGGTGGACCCACATGATTTTGCCGCTAGGTGTAGTAAGAGGTGTCAGCCTGGATGCTTGGTCGCGAGCTGGTGGAAGGTTGACAACTTCCATAGTAACCTTAGGGACTGGGACCACTCCGTCATGGGCTTCCGTCGATAGAAAGTTACCAAATTAGAGGGACACCATGTTGGCGGCGACCGTCACGTCGTCAAAATCTAGGGAAAGGGACTTGGTATCGATCATGCGTTGGATATACCGCTTCAGGGTATAGCACTCCTGCGTTGGGTGGTGGACGTATCGGTGGAAGTGATAATACTTCAGGTTGTCAATTTTTACCGCTTTAGGCTGACGTCTGACGTCGGAGAGTCAAATTTTGCCTCCCTGCATCAGCATGTCGAAGATGGTTTTGACATCCCGATCTTTGAAAGAGTAAGTCTCCTTTGGTTTTATAGGCTCTGCCTGCTTTTGCTCAGGCTTCTTGGTCAAGGTAGTGACCATAGTCGGTTTTCCCTTTCCATCGCGGCTGCCATTGCCGCTGTTACTATTGTTGTTGTTGGGGTTGGGATGTTTCCCCTTGTCCTCAGTGGTAGGGATATGGATCCCCAAGTTTCGGGCATTATTCAGCTTCTTCTTTGCGTTGATGGCGCTTACGATGAATGTCGTCCAGTCTTTAAACTAGGCGTCATCCATCCAGAAGTTGACTGCCAGAAGTAGGTTCCTCTGGGACATCTCCATTAGCGTCACTACGAGATTTCCAGGGGCAGTCTTAGAGCTGTCTGTCAGAATCGTTCGATGTAGTTACGAGCGAGCTCCTTTTCTTCGTAGGCGACATCCATCAGGGAAAACATTGTCATATCATGTCCTGCCTCATAGAATCTTTTAAAGAAAAGACTCTTGAGATCGTCGAATGATGATATGCAATTGTCCGACAGGCTATAGAATCAGTCGAAGGCTACTCCCGCTAATGCTCCGACAAAGAGCCTGGTAAGGATGGAATAATTGTGGGGTAGGTGCCATGTTGTTGTCTCAAAGTAGCTTATGTACCGAGGAGGGGAGGACTTCCCGTCAAATGTGTCTATGTCGAAGGGCTTGTACCTAGACGGGTAAGGTACATCCCTCCATTCCAGTGGGTACGATTGACGTACTCCGAGATCACGGAGTGAGTTCCGATTACTCATGGAGTCCAGTCGAGCTCGGAGTTCTCAGACCTCTTTCATTGCATCCTTAGTCTCGTTTGCTGCCGAAGGGTCTAAGGAACCAGGTCGGGGAGGATTACCTCCTCCGGATGGAGCTGTTGTGTTTGAATCCGCGTTAGTCCCGGGATCCAAGTTAGATGGCACAGAGGTCCTTGCCGGCTGAGAGGCCAAGTTTGCCTTGATTTCTAATATTGTTTGGATCAAAGCTTGCATCGATGCATTCATGGTCTACATCATGTTCTCGAGAGCCTCTAGGCACTGTAGGTCACTAGGGGCATCATAGTCATCCCCGACCATGTATATTTTCCTCACGTGGGAATAGATGGACGGGGCCATGGATGCCGCACTCTCCGTCTCGGACCCTTGCAGTAAGCCGTCTTCAAGGAAGATTGGCAGCGTTGTGTCCTCCTCAGATTCGTATTAGGCTATGTTATCTCTGTGAGAGTAGCCACTCCCAGGAGTTTCTGAATCTATTCCTTGAGAGTCATCATCTTTCCGGAATGCTGGATTGTTGGATTGTTGTGTAGGTCCAGGGCGTACTACCCCCAGCTTGGGGAGCCCCTCGAGCATCCGAGGAAGAACTACCCCCAGTAGTTGATAACTTCTTCCTTGTACGAGTGCCCTGGAAAATTCCTTCCATGGGTCTTGTTGCCAGACCTCCTAGTAGTCCTCTTCTCAATGCGTTGGTCGAGAGTGGCGGACTGGAGGTGCTGGCCTTCTTTTTCCTTTTGGTAAGGGGACCTTCCGAGCCGAGTAACATGCGGCGAAGGGGAGCTCCTTCTCCTTTGGCTCTAGCGCCTGACCTCTGGGTTGTTGGCTGGCAAGTGTCTTCTGGTGCAGTCATTGGAAGGCGACTGCCTGTTTATATGCGCTGCTACTCTGTTGCAGTAGCAGTTGATGAAAATCTTAGCACAATGACACCTTAGAGAGGATATTTCATCGGTCGTAGTTGTTTCCCTTGCTTTGCACTTGTGGTTGATCACGTTGCTCAAGTCGAGCGAGGGTTGTTCCACCTTTGCATCCTTTTTATGGGCTTGGGTAGACCAAGCGCACGGGTGTGTCTGTGTTATGTTGGCTCCCGAATCCGAGGTTCGTACATAAACTTGCCTCAGATCATTGGCAGGAGACTTTTGAGACCGGCCCTGTCCATTTGTCGCTGGGGGATGGACGCATAGTGCAATCTTATATAATTTTTCATCAGGGGCCCACGTAATGATTAGCGGTTCCCTTTGACGGTCGGTTGACTAAACAGTTGTTTGAGCTTGGCGATCTACCACTGTCCTGGACCTCTTTAACTTAGCCCCTGCAGACGCATAGTATGCAGATTCCAAGTTTTTGTCTTTGCCATTCTTATAGGGCCGCATAGAATCTTGGACATGAGATACGATCAAAGACAGAAATTATGCTGTTGTCTGGGCCGCATAGGGATGTCTCAGATGGATACTCAGGCCGCATGGTTCATAGCCGTATGGGGATATCTGCATGCAGCTGTGAGCTGAGGCCGTATGAGGCTGTCTGCCAGTCTTATGCGGCCTCCTTCTTGGCCGCATGGAACTTGCTTCAGCCCCATAACGTATGGTATCGTAGTGTTTTCCTTTACCAGAGTCTAGACGGTGAGTAGATTCCATGTCGGGTAGGGAGGCCGCATGGAAGTGGACTTCCTGGGTGCGCACCTGGCTGTCAGCAACAGGGCGAGTGGTTGGAAACGCCCTGTCCGTAATTGGGCGAGGTGCATCGGCTTTTACTACCCATTTCCCGCGGGTCACCTTGGGCTTGGCTAGCCTCGGGGAAGGACTGACGCTTGCTTCTGAGAGCATGTCCTCGAATGCTTGCTAGTCGAAGCGAACCACCAGCCTCTTTTGGGTCGAGCCGAGCTTGGACACATTGGACTACATCACTGACTTATCAAAAGAGGAGAAGTTTGTCCCCAGCACAGTCACCATCATATATGTTATTTAAATCAAAAAGAGAACTGAAAGATTGGATTTAATTAACAAACTAAGAGAAAGTACAGAGAAGTCCTAGAAGAAAATCTAAGTACAAATTTATTTTCTGGGGGTGACGATGGAAGGTTAGGAGTGTAGCAACTCTCTTTACTCCGTGGATGATCCGATGCAGAAGCTCTTCTCTCTTGTTCGAGTTTAGATCCGTAGATAGCCAGCCAGGTCTCTTGGTCTTGTCTCTCTGAATCAAAAAAAGTCCTCTTTAGAATGTTCAAGTTTCTCCTATTTATAGCCATCGTGCTGATAGGGTATGGGTGTCGCATATGCCTCTGTTTGGTGGCCGCATAAAGATCCTTTAACAGAATGCGGTTGCAACCGTTGCCGCATGCCATGGGCAGATTGCCACGTTGTCTTGGTTGGGATATGCTTTTGATGAGATCTCGGGGTTGTTATCAACCCGTTGTAGGAGTGACTTGGTCAGCTGGACACATAGTCAGCACCAACTGTGTGAAGATCTCTGCAGTTGTAATGAAAAGATCTTGTGAGCTGGAGGCCGCATGTTGGCGAGGCCGCATGGGTCATGTAGCAGCATGCGTGCTCTCATTTAGGCCTTGGTCGAATGGACATTCTGGCCGCATGTTGGTGAGGCCGCATGGGTCTTGTAGCTGCATACGTTCTCTCGTTTGGGCCTTGGTCGAATGGCCACTCTGGCTGCATGTTGGCGAGTCCGTATAGGGAGTAGCCGTATATGAAGGAACACGTGGCATGTCACTCTTGTCGAAGCAATTAATGCGTTGATGTGACCCGTTGTCTTCTTCTTAGGCATCGTCTTTATGAGTCTCGAAGCATCTCAGAGTGATAAGTGATGTGTCAGAGCCTCTGACAGACATTAAAATCTGTGTCAGGCGTCCTTACGCGACCTCCCTGTTTTGTGGTTGTTCATGCCGCATATAGTATACTATGCGACCTCTCTGCGACTTGGTTGTTCAGGCTACATGTGGCTTCTATACGACTTGATTGTTCAGGCAGCATGAAGGCTATTATGCGGCTTCCGTCTAGACGTATCTATCATGTTTTATGAGGCATGAGTTCTATGCTGCCTGTAGTATTTTTATGCTTCTATAAGGATGAAAAAGAACCAATGTAGAACATCCAAGACAATCTCTCTTTAAATCAATTTATAAAACTTTGAAACTCTCTTCCTCTTGGTTGAAGAATTCACCCTTGGTAGAACTTTATCCTCAGATTGTAATACATATAGTTTAGGGTTAGGAAACACCTATTAAAGCACCCAGCTCCTAAAAAGATATAGATCTTTGGTTATGATTCAATGCTTATAAGTGTCACTATAATTTTTCCTAATGGTTTTTACCATTGGTAAATTAGTGTGGGGAATATCCCTGATGAAAATACTAACGCCAATAACCGTTGGTAATTGTGAATCCTAATGCTAATAAGCGTTGAAAATTATAGACTCCTAACTGTCAAGCATAATTATTTGTGGCCCCACCGAGATTAAATGCCCTATAGGCATACTTGTAAATATTTTAAATATTTTGGTAGCTAGAATTATGTAAGGAATATTCTTAGGATATAGAATAATTCCTATCATATTTCGAGAATAATTTCTGAAATATTCTTATTCCAGAAGGTTCTTGTAAGCCCTTGAGACAACATAAATAGGGGAGACTCATTAGCTCCTCACCACCAAAAACTTGTATGATTTTCATATAATAATAAAAAGTCTTCATGTTTCTATCTTGCTCCAATACTCTCTATTTTCCTTAGCAATCTAGTTTAGTTCGCTCGGAAAGGCTTGCACGGGTCTTAGAGGAGGAAGCTTGTGCGCCGCATGCGTCGAAGTATAGGAAAAAAATACTAAGTCCGTGACGAGTAGTATAAGAGCGAAGGTCGATCGTAGCCATGCCGACATCCGAGATCGGCACCGACTAGTGTCCCGTATCGCCCAAGAAGATAAACAGGAGAGAAAGAAGCAAGGAGCCGACGTTGGAGCCAGCCCTTGACAATTTGACGTCCCGCTTGGAACTCTTGGAACAGGGCGTGATGGGTATGGGGATGCAAGTGGAGCAGAAACAAGCAGCTCACGAAGAGTTCTCTCATGCGTTGGAGAGCGATGTCGCCAAAGCCATGACGTTGCTCTAAGAGAAACTTCTCGAGATGCAGTCTGGGTTCGAGGAGGAACGCTAGGCTATAAAGTCGGAGATTGCTGAACTACGGGAAGAAATCAAGACTAAAGCCACTATTCTTGAGAAAGCCATCGCCAATGCTGGGTCTTCGAGTAGGGAGGTGGCACCTAAGGTGAAGTACCCAGAGCCAAAATCCTTCAATAGCGCTCGAGACGCAAAGAAAGTGGATAACTTCCTATGGAACAGTGAGTGGTACCTTAAGGCAATTCACATCGAGGACGAAGCCGATATGGTAAATAATACGTCCCTTTAGTTCACCGACGATGTTATGCTTTGGTGGCATCGTAGGTGCATTGAAAATGAGAAGGGTTTGTGCTCAATCGAGTCTTGGAGGACCTCAAGAAGGATATCAAGTCTCAATTCTACCCGGAGAACGTTGAGTTCATGGAAAGGAGGAGCTTGCATTAACTCAAGCATACTGGGTCGATCAAGGAGTATGTTACGAAGTTCACTCATCTCATTTAGTGCTTGGGGCAGAGCCGGTGTCGCAACAAGTTTACGGGATCAACAACAACAAGCTGGAAGAACTGAAGAAGTAGGTTGATGATTTGCTAGACAAGGGTTTCATTAGATCGAGTTCCTCACCTTTGCGAGCCCCGGTCTTATTTGTACCAAAGAAAGATGGGTCGGTGCGAATGTGCATTGATTACAATAAGCTATAGGATCAACAACAACTGAATATATTGATGGTCTCCGAACCCCTGGTGGTGAAACTGCGCAAGAGGCCTCTGAAACCATCACTGACACTAGATGTCATGACCCACACCCTTCATTTGGGCATGAGTCATGGGAACACCCAGCCTACGCCGTAGTATCTGCGGTAGAACGTTGTACAATAAGCTACCAATATATTCTACATCTCCCACATAACAAAATGTATATCCACTCTATACTCAATCACAGACATTAAAAGATAAATGAAAACACAAAGAGATAATAAGGAATAATCGTCTCAAAATGTGAGTCCAAATAATAGTCTCCCAAAATAATACAAAAATCCAAATGATAATATCCACAATAACTATATATCCTAGAGAACAATCTGGTCCAAATCAACTAACTAAAATAACTACTCTAAACTAAACTACTCAATCGTAGTCGGTGCCTGTGTTGCGAACTCTCCATAATCCTCCTTAAGGGCAAGATCAGGCTCATCCATATCGCCAACATACGGTCCATAATGAGTGGGGATATCATCCCTATTGTAGTCACCTAAAATATTTATCCAGTCAGGAAAGGAACGAGTACAATTCATTGCATGTAGTTCTAAATATATGATAGCGACTATAAAAGGAGTAAAAAGTCATGGAATACAGGATAAGCAATAACTGATGGCAAGACATAGCTATAAATGATAAAAGATAATTATAAGTAAACATGCAACAACATCAAGAATAGGATGAAACATGAGGAATCTACTAACTACGTGTTTTGAAATACTCCTTGGATATGTGACGACTTAGGACAGAGCCCAGCGAAACTACGGTAATGCTCAACCACACATGAGGTGCATGATTGCGCATAAGCACGGGCTAAACTATGGCATTGATCACATATCTAATTAGTACTTTTCCTCCCGACTAACATACATAGATCAAACTCATGGCACAAGGGTCACAAGGACAGGAGAATATGAACATAGTGAATCACGACTATATAGCAACACTGGAAATAATATATGTTATGAAAGAGATCCATATAATGCTACCATGTAACGAACATGTCAAGAATCAACTTTCTCATTTCTAATCATGCAAAAATAGTAACTAACAATACTGGAAACAAACAGAAAATGTACTCGTCTGTGGTCCTTAGCTGGTAGTACTAATCAGGTCCCAGGTTAGAGTTCAGTTAGCCTAGATGTAATGAATTACAATTTCAAAAGATGATTTATTTAATTCTGAAATAATTACTCTAAAATTCTATTTTATTTCTATTATTCTAATTTCTAAGTTAAAACCTAGTTTTATCCAAAGAAACCAAAATTTACCAACTTTGGATTTGTGGCACGCAAATCGAGGCTTCAAGTTGACCAAAAAGTCAACCAACACAATCTATATATGTGTTTGAAATATTATATATTCCAGTGCTACATGAACATTGGAATCGACAATTTCAGAAACTCACAAGTCGGTAAAGAGTTATGGCCAATAAGGGGCACAGATAACAGTTTTGTTGGTTCCCTAATTATATTTATGTTGTACGAATTTTCCAGAATAGTAGAATAAGATATTTAATTCTGAGAAAAAAAGTATATTATAAGTTATCATGTCAGCTTTTCGAAACTTCAAACGGTTCATGATTCTGAGTTCAGAATCTCCCAAAATCTTGAAAATACCTAATCATGTAATATTTCGGATGAGTGGCACTCCACGATTTTTACAGAATTTTGTGTTCATAATTATAAAAAAATTAGATATTTTGAAATCTAACCTCAAGTGGTTCCAACACAAGAAACAGGGATGCGTATGGAATTTGGAGCTAGTCGCAATGGCCTCTGGAAGTTGAAGAACAACAAGAACCTCCCTCTCCCCAAAATTTGGTTGTAAACAAACCCTAGAAATTATAATCTATACATATATATAGAGAGAGAGAGGGAAGAGGGCAGTCGCGACTTTGGACAGGGACACGTGTCGGCCATTCATGGCTTCTCGTCCGGATCGAATGGATGAGGGCGCACACAGCTTGGCCTGGCTGAGTCCGAGTCGGATTTGGACTTAGCTCGGGTTTGCAGACCGAATTGCACCCGCACCCAAACGGGCACATGATTGTGACCGACGGGGCCTACGACTGTTCGGTTGACGGCTGACGGGTGGGTCCCCCGGTCGACTGACTATGCAAGGATTTAATTTATTAGGTTTTCTTTTTCAGGAAATAGTTTTTAAATCAATTTTTGTTTTAATAACTCATAATAATTATTAAAAATGCCCAAAAAATTATGGAAAAAATCTAGAAAATATAAATTGGATATTGAATCCTAAAAAGTTTTTTGGGATCAAATTTGGCCTCTAAGTTTTCTATAAAAATTCTTAGAAGCTATAAAATTTAGGATTTAATTAATTAATAACTATGAAAAAATCCTAGAAAATACCAAATGGCCTAATTATGTTTTTAAACCCTAGAATGAGCCTCTATGAGCCCCCAAGGACCTAGGTTACCTTATTGGTGATAGCAACCCTAAAAGTATATTAATATATTATTTATTAGTATTATTATTATTATTATTATTTAATTGGAAAGTTGGTGCTACAAACCTACCCCCCACATAAAAAAATTTGTTCTCAAAATTTAAAGTAGGACAAGTATAAGGAGGAAAAATACCTCATGGTACAAAAAATATAGGGGTAACGCTCACGCATATCGTCATCTCTCTCCCAAGTCGATTTACCGGGAGAGTGATGCCTCCAAGAGACGCGAACTAAGGGAATCACTTGGTTACGAAGCACATTCTCTTTGTGATCTAGGATCTCCACAGGCTGCTCCGGATAACAGAGACTCGGTCCAACCCCAAGCACCAATGATCGAGTACTTGGCTAGGATCTTGCTCGTAACGTCTCAGCTGGAACACGTAAAATACGTTGTGTACTCCTTCTAATGTAGGTGGCAAGGCTAGTCGATAGGCTACAACACCGACCTTCTCAAGAACATCGAAAGGTCCGATGAACCTTGGACTAAGATTTCTGCCTCCACCGAAACGAATTGTGCCACATGTTAGAGAAATCCTTAAGAAAACCAAATTGCCAACCTATGCCAAAACAAAACTTAACACATAATCTAAGAGCGTAATCATCCCCGAAATAATTAGATCTATACCTCAAACTCTAACGGTCTCTGGTAGCTATCGGCCCACTGCTTCTGTCTGTCCTAAGCCACGCGAAGTCTCTCTCTAATCTGCTTGACTTTTTCTACAGCATCAACTACATATGTGGTCCCAAAAGTTCTCTCTTACCCACATCATTCCAAGATAATGGAGTCCGACATCTCCTACCGTACAGAGCCTTGATAGGAGACATCTTGATACTGATCTGGTAGCTATTGTTGTATGCAAACTCTACCAGGTGAAGATGACCCTCCCATAAGCCACCAAAATCCAGTACACATGTCCGAAGCATGTCCTCGAGCGTCAGAATACTCCTCTCCGATTGTTCATCCGTCTAAGGGTGGTAAGTAGTGCTAAACTTGAGTTGGGTACCCAAGCTAGCCTATAGACTCCTTCAAAGATGGGAGCCTGGTTTCCCGATCATAGACGATACTCACTGGAACTCCATGCAACCTGACGATCTGCCTCACATATAACTCGACAAGCTTCTCCGTAGATAGTTGCACCTTGCAAGGCAAAAGTGGGCATATTTGGTCAACCTATCAGCGATGACCCAAATTGCGTCCTTCCCTCCTGGAGTGCGTGGTAGTCTAGAAACAAAATCCATCGTGATATATTTCCACTTCCACTCAGGAATCGGTAGGGGTTGAAGCAACCCTCCCGGGCTCTGCCTCTCGGCTTTGACCTACTAGCACACCAGACATCTGGAGACAAAGCCTGATATATCTCGCTTCATACCATACCACCACACATGTTCCCTCAGATCCTTGTACAACTTATTAGCTCCCGGATGTATAGAATACTGGGAACAATGAGCCCCATGCATGATCTCTTCCCACAGGTTACCACTAGGCACACATAATCTTGCTCCATGCTCAGTGAACCGTCCTCTACAACGGTAAAATTATCTAACAATTCGGCCTGCACATGAGCTCTGATACTCCTTAGACTCTCATCCCGGTACCGCGTCTTTCGTATCTTGTCCATCAATCCTGAATGAATCTGCATACCCATTATCTATATCTCCACTCCCGGAACAATAACCTCAATGCCCAAGCTCTCCAAGTCTGCTAATAAGTGGCGGTCCGTCATCAGATACATAGCTACTAGATACCTGCTCAAGGTATCAGCAACTACGTTGGCCTTTTCCGGATGATACTGTAATAAAATATCGAAATCCTTCATCAGTTTCAGCCATCTGTGATGCCTCATGTTCATCTCTTTTGTGTGAAGACGTACTTCAAGATCTTGTGGTTAGTGAATATCTCCACATGCTCTCCGTACAAGTAATGTATTTACAGTTTTAGAGAAAAAAACACAACTGCTAGTTCCAAGTCACCGAATCAATTTGAATGACTTCAATTAGACTCCGGATGAGAGAGTTATGATCATTTTGCTACAAGGTGTCAAAACTGTCCAGAATTGAGAATTAGCTTCATTTTGCATTTAGTGACTCCAAATGTATCCTAGATCAAAATATTAAAATAATAAGCATCTTTAGTCATAAAATGAGCATAAAAAAGTAAATATTAAGGGATAAAAATATGATATTTTGTTTTCTCATCACTTTCCTTTTATACAAACTAGAGATAGAAAGATAAATATAATGAAAGTTCCAACCAAAAGAGTTGTAGTATAAAATTGAAAATGCATTAATTAGAAAATGATGGAAAATATCCCTATTTCATTTGTTTCAACTTCTAGTATTAAATAATGACACCAAGCATTTTGGACACAACAAAGAGAAAGCTAATACCCTTTTAGTTATGAAGTTTAAGTTGTGCAACAATGAGCATACAACAGACTAATAGCACTCAACTAAACCTTATCTTCTCTCAATCTTCCTATAATAAAAGTTTAAGAGATAGATTTGTAGAAGCAAGGAAAATTTCATACTCATACGCGGGAGAAATTGCCATGCGCCAAAGCAGGATGCTATGAAGACAGTTTTTCAAACCCTTCACAAAGGCAACCATGCACCAAGGAGTGCTCCATACTCAACTCCATACGCCTGGAGCTATGTGCCACCCAGACTCAGTGCCATACGCCACCTAGCATATGCAAAAAAATAGTCTGTTAAAAGACGTGAAAGCTAAGTATGGATCTTGAGCATACGATAAAAAATAATATGTTTTGCCTATTGACCGCATATACAACTGTTTTTTGTTAATGGTTATAAATACCCTGGGACATGTGCTCCCCAAAATGATCAAAAGTTTAGATCTTGAGCCTACTTGCTGCCTAACTCTGGTCTCTACTGTTTATGAGCTGAGACTTAGTAAGTCCTACCATCAACCACATCGAGTAGTCAAAGGAACAAAGCGATCGCGCATAGATCGAACTTCCACTGCTACTCATCCCCAGAATTTATTTTTATTGCCTTTATATAGAACTTTTTCACTTAAGGATTCTTTGTATTCCTAAAGCAATAAACAAATATTTTAATAAACAAGAACTTAACACCAACACTCTCTTCCTTGTTCGTACCAAAAATAAGATGGCGACTCTGCTAGGGACGTCCTTCTCCACCAATGAAAGCGTAATGGTGACTCTGTGTAGTGGCACAATCTGACATAGCGCTGATGGGAACTACCCAAAAAATATTGGTCATTGAATTCAACTAACTGGCGTTTGAGGACATGCCCTCCGAGGGATGCTAAATCTCATCGTCGGTGGCAAATCCAAAGGAAGTTTGAAGAACTTGGCTTCCCAAGCCTCGTATCTCTTACCCGATGTCGCCAGTGACAAAAGAAAGAACGTATTGGGAGACGACATAGTAGATCAACTCGTCGTTAAAGCTACTGCAAAGCTTTCGGACCATGGCTCTGTGGATACCATTCTCGGTCATGTCAGTGTGCCAGCTAAGGGGTTGCGTTGTCCTCGCAACAAAATTAGTGTCCCTAGCTCTGTGGACGACATCATTGGCCATGCCATTATGCCCGCCAAGGAGTTGCGACATCCTTATAACAAAATAAGTGTCCCTAGCTCGGTGGACGCCATTATTGGCCATGCCATTGTGCCCACCAAGGAGTTGTGATGCTTTCGCAACCAATTCAGTGCAAGGCATGAGGAATCCGAAAGAGGAATGCATTACGATATCAAAACTCCTGCCGTTAGACACTCAACAAAGGCCATACGCGCCTAGTGCGAAGTGCCAAACAACTAATGTCCTGCAAAGTGCTCTACTCACGAGCAACGACGTATGCCAGAACACCATATTCCTCTAAACAAGTGAATCTATGTGCACCAGTTCCGAGATTGGAAATATTTCTCTGAAAACATGCCCGTGAAGAGAGGGGAAGTCGCTCAGACTATGCGCATCCAATCAATTGATTCACCGCACATGAAACAACAATAGGCTTTGCTCGAGCGGATCCGTGCGGATGACAAAAAATTATATTAGTGTCACAATCCTCTCCCAAATAATCGGGTACGGATTTGACATATCCAGACTATGTTGTTGTGAATAGTGGTAGTCAGTTGTCTAAACCTCATGAATCGTCAGGATACAAGTATCAATCACTCATCACAGCTACTACGTACGTGCCCATATATACAATCACCACACACCACCATATTTTACTATCTTTTACTATACCGTTTACAAAGAATATTCAGAGACAAATTCGATAAAAAATAAAGGCAAAACCTCAACTCAGTATATTCAGTCATCCACACCCACCCTCAGAAAATAACAAGTACAATTGAATATAAACCTAAATAATCTACTACATCTCTGCAACGGTGTCCAAATCCTGGCCAGCATCCTCAACAGTCTCTAAGGTGTCCTCCGTGCCATAGAATGTAGGACAAAATTCCTCTAACTCATCTGCCACTTATCCAGTCAAGAAACAGAGCGAAGTAACAATCTACAACCATGAATCAATACAATATATACAAGAAAAATAAATGCAACAAGTATATATATGGATTAACCTGATGAACCAAAGAACTATGCAAGTGTTGAAACATGTACAAGAAAAGCATCATGACAAGTGATTGAAATACTTGGGTCAATATGTGACCGGCTGGGTAAAAGCACATGAACAATAGGGTACATCTTAACCACACGCGTCGTGTGTGGCTAGGTTATCCACATGACCGAACTAGCGAGTGGGATTGGTCACATACTTACCTAGTATTTTCCCTCCCCAAGTACCAGAACCAGAATCGTAATAATAAGCATAAGAAGTACATATCCAATCGTGTCTGAACCGTGTCCAACAAGAATCCTACACTACATGCATGAAGTAAAGAGACACAGTTGTAGAGTACTTGCCAGGATATCCGTGGAAGGTCAAGGTCAGGTTCGAATCCTCGCTAGCTTTGTGTCAAAAGACAAAAATACCCTTTAGCTATTCCTATTTCTATATTATTTCTTAAACTCTTTGTTTATTTAAAGTCTTCTAATAAACAATTTCTTAACTAATTATTTACTAACTAAATATTAAATCATTAACAAGTCTTATTAGCTAAATATTTCTTGATTACTATAATTTACCTATTAACTAACTTTTGTTATACTAACTAATTATTAATCTAACTTATTTTAACTTATGCTTATGAATGTTCTAAGTCATACTAACAATTTATTTATAAATTGTTTTATTAAACACTGGACAGTAAGGGGTCCAGTCTGCTGCTATATACTTATAGATTGATCCAATTCTCAAGGTTGGCCTGTCTTGTAGTACTCAAGTCTGGACCAAACAAAAATATATCCCTTACTTGATACTGCTCTTTGGGCCAAACATAAATCTCTGTGAGCCCAACACTCAACTAACCTATAACTGAACCCACGAATAGAATTTACCCTTCTTATTTTAAATCTACCACACCCGCCATTCTCTACTTATCCAAATATCACTATTCAAATCTGAACGTTTAAAATTTAGTATTCTACTGAAACAAATATTACCTAATTCCTACTCAATTTCAATTTGAACTTCTAATAATTCACAGTCAGATGACTTTACATGACAACGAGTTAGTTCTAGACACAGAGTCCTTCCTGAGTCAATAGCTCAGACACGGTTCAACCTAATCCCCACTCTGTCCAGTACTGGACACAGACACAGTGTCCATGTCGAGTTGGACACAATAATTGATCGACTGATTCACATAATGTTTTCCCTATTTAATGTCGAATTTGACAATGTATCGATTTTAGAAATGACACACTTACCTTTGCGTCGAGTCTGCACGAGCTCTGGTTCAGAGAGACACGACACAAGCACACGTGTAGTCTACAGACACGAATATGTATCTAGAATAGGAATCATACAAGATCAGTTCAATGATTTTATTAGATAAAAAAAATTAGAATATAACCTGTTATCGAGTCAATTAGACGCAAATACAGGGACACGTTCTTGACGAGTTGGATAATCCTCTACGTATCAACTTATTCTAAGACCTGGTTAAAGCATTTCATCGAACATTTTAGGTGCATAACAGAGAAAGGAAGTTCCTATGGAATTCATATTTCTAATCCTTCAAAAATGAAGAAATCACAAAGGATTCAAAGGGGAAGTCCCTATGGGATCGAGTTTGATCATGAATTTCTCGATCTCAGTTCGAAACAACCCTTTTTCCACAAGAACATTGATCCGATCATTTAAAGCTCGATCAAAGAAAGTCAGAGATGAAGAAGAACATAATCAATCAAAAACTTAATTCATTCGATAATGAAACAAAATTAGAATCGAATTCAAAAGGAATCAAAATGAATTTGAAACTTACCGCGATCAATCGATTAGAAGGGAACGCTGACTCGAACTCGTGGCGGACGATGTGGTGGTTCGTCGGGCTCGCGGTGGAGGCTCAGTTTTGCTGTGGAGAAACATCGATCACCACTTGTTTGCATTGGAGGGACTCCCGTCGACTTGACGTTGATCGCCGCCTCTGGATCCACTCGTCGGAGTTGCGTGGAGGAGATTACTATAGAACTGCCATGGACGCCATGGCCGAGTTCGGGAAGAAGACAAGCTCGGGGAAGACGAAAGCCTAACGGCTTCTTGAATTTTGGGCAGGAACTGAGATTTGGGTTTTAAGGGGAATGGATAGGCCGAATCATGAGGAATGGGCTGGGGATTGGAAATGAATATGAAAAACTTGGGTATTTATAGATTTTTAGGAGAAGGTTCTAGTTCAAGGTGATTGAGGAGTTAGTTACTAGTTAGTTAGAATGAACTTCTAGAATCCTTTAATCTTCACATGCTTAAATAAAGATATCTAGATTAGTTTGCATAATTACTAAAATGCCTCTTTTAATCCCTTTTTAATTAATTTCTCTAAGTTAATTGCTTTAGAAAAAAATTTGTGTTAGGGAAAACCTACGATTTAAAATTTATTTAAAATTTTATTAATTGAAATTTTATTTATTCAAAAATGGTCAGATTGTGCAGCCTCATCTTTCTGCAATCCAGGATCTCAACTGGCTGCTCTGAATAGGTAAGGCTGGTTCCTACCTCGAGCTCGGAATGGTCTAGCACGTGACTAGGATTTGATATGTACCTCCTAAGCTGAGATACGTAGAAGACATTGTGTACTCCCTCTAGGTTGGATGGTAGTGCAAGTTGTATGCCACTACACCAACATTGTCCAGTATCTCGAAGGGTCCAATATACCTTATATTGATTTTTCCTTCTCCCCAAAATCTGATGGTGCCACGGGTAGAAAAAATTCTTAAAAAGACTAAGTCTATAACTGCAACTCCAATGGCCTTCTGCTACTATCTACCCAGTGCTTCTGCCTATCCTGAGCTACTATGAGCCTTTCCTTGATCAACTTGACCTTGTCTGCAGCATCAACAACCATCTCTAGACCAAGCAAGGCTCTTTTTTCTCGTCATAAAGGTGTGTGACACCTACGACCATATAACGCCTCAAATGGTGTTATACTAATACTGGCTTGGTAATTTTTGTTGTAAGCAAACTCTACCAAGTATAGATGATCTTCCCAAGACCCCCCAAAGTCCAAATCACATATCCTCATCATATCCTCCGGCGTCTTGATGTTTCTCTCAGAATGCACATCGGTCTGAGGATGGTATGCCTTGCTGAACTTCAGCTGAGTTCCTAGACTCTCTTGTAGGATCTTTCAGAAGTGTGAAGTAAACATGTTGTCTCTGTCTGAGACAATACTAACCGGTACTCCATGAATCCTCCCGATCTGCCTCATGTACAACTCTGCCAACTTCTTCGTCGATAGTCCAACCTTGAAAGGTATGAAGTGTGTTGATTTGATCAACCTGTACACAATCACCTATATAGCATCCTTTCCGCCAGGTAATCGTGGCAATCCAGAGACAAAGTACATAGTAATATGCTCCCACTTTCATTCTAGAATGGGTGAAAGCTAGATCAAGCCTCGCGGTCTCTTTCGTTCTGCCTTAACTTGTTGACATACTAAGCATCTCGAGACAAATCTGACTACGTCTCTCTTCATCCCTTACCACCATATATTCTCCCTCAGGTCTTTGTACATCTTTGTTGATCCTGTGTGGTTGGAATATTGGGATTGGTGGGCCTCCTGCATAATATCCTCTCTCAAGCTCCAACTAGGTACACAAAGTCTAGTGTCATACCTTAGTTTCTCGTCTTCTGCAATGATAAAGTCCTCAAGTAACCCTGCTTGGACTTGAGCTCTAATGTTACGGAGATACCCATCTAGAAGCTGAGTCTCCTTAATCTTCTCCAAAAGGATTGATTGGAGTTGCATGTTCATCAACTGCCCTACAACTCCTAGAATAACAACTTCTATCCCCAGACTTTCCAAATCTTCCAAAAGATGTCTATCCACTGTCAGAAATATCGCCATCGAATATCGGCTAAGGGCGTCTGCTACTACATTAGCCTTCCCTGGGTAATATTTGAGGTTGATGTCAAAATCTTTCATAAGCCCCAGCTACCTTCTCTACCTCATATTCAGTTTTTTTTAGTGAAGACATATTTTAGACTCTTATGGTCTATGAATATCTTTACTCTTTCTCCAAACAAGTAGTGATTCCAAAGCTTTAAAGCGAATATTATCGTTGCAAGCTCCAAGTCATATGTGGGATAAATTTTCTCATGAGACCTTAGTTGCCTAGAAGCATATGCTATCACCAGTTTATTCTACTCTAGCACACATCCCAGCCACTTCCCAGATGCATCACTATTGATGGCGAAACCTCCAGACCCTGAAGGTAAATCTAAGACATGAGCTGTAGTCAACCTTTTCTTCAACTCATCAAAGGCTTCCTGGCATGCTTCGGTCCATACAAAATTCGTATCCTTTCTGGTAAGCTTGGTCATTAGCTCTGCAATATTGACAAAGACTTACACAAACTTCCTGTAGTAGCCTACTAATCCCAAGAAACTTCTAACCTCGGGTATTGAACCTTGTGTAGTCCATGATTCTACTGATGCATTCATCTTTGGATCTACTGCTATGCCATCTCCTGTCACTACATATCCCTGGAACTCTACCTTGTCTAGGAAAAACTTACACTTGGAGAGTTTTCTATACAACTTCTCATTTCTCAATATCTCCAAAACTATTCTCAAATGCTTCTCATATTCTTCTGGGGACTTGGAGTATATCAAGATGTTATCGATAAAAATTACTATAAATTTGTCCAAATATTGGTGAAAGACCTTGTTCATGAGGTTCATAAAAACTACTCGGGCGTTAGTAAGTCCGAAGGGCATTACCAGGAACTCGTACTGCCCATACCTGGTATTGAAGGCCATCTTCGGAATATCCTGCTCCCTGACCTTCACTTGATGGTACCTAGACCTCAAATCTATCTTGGAGAATCCCTTCGCACCACTCAACTAGTTAAAAGCTCATCTATCCGGGGTAAAGGATTCTTATTTTTAATTATAATGTTGTTCATGGCCTGGTAATCTATGAACATCCTAACCATCCTGTCATTCTTAGATACAAAAAGTACTAGCGCTTTCCAAGGCAAAGCACTTGACCGAATAAAACCTTTGTCTACATGTTCATTAATCTCTGCCTTCATCTCCTTTGACTCCTTAGGATTAATCTATAACAGTTTAATGATACGGGAGCTGCCTCTGGAAGTAAGTCAATGTTGAACTCTATGTCTCGATTTGGTGGAAGACATGGTACCTCATCCAGGAAGACATCCATAAACTCTGTAATGATGGGGTGAGGTAGTTCCTTCTCTTCTACTACCACTCCATAATTGATTCCCTCAATCTTTGCTTTAGCTTTCCTCCAGACTTCAAACTGGGGCTCTCCTGGTAGGCTAAAAATAACACTCCCATGATGGCAATCGATAACCGCAATGTTCTCGCTCAACCACTCTATCCCAAGGACTATGTTGAATCCTGAAAGTGGCATTACGAGGATCTTGGCCTGAAACTCTCTATTTACTATCATAATTGGGCAATCGCAAATATAGCTGACTGGTACCACACAACGACCAGTCATGATCCTATAATTCCTCCTAAAGAAGGCTGGTACTATACCGTATCTACGAATGTGTAAACTCATTCACCCAAAATAGATATTTTGTGTGTATTTTATATTATTATATTTATTATAGATATTAAAAAAATTTAGATTATTCTCTTAGTTAATTAGAAATAAATTTTTTGATATATTTACTTATATAAATATTTATTTAGAATTATTTTTAGGCTATTTTAGATTTTTGGAGAATTTTCAAGAATTTTTGGTAATTAAAACCTAGAAAACGTAAATTTCTAGGACTTCCATGATTTACTATGAGACAATACTTGAATGTTGTTACTACCAATTTATTTCAGAGTTAAAATATTTAAATATATTTTTCTGTAATTTATTTAGAATTTTAAGGAATTATTGAATTTTTGGAATTATTGAGGATTTATTTGGATATATAAAGTCTTAATATCAGATAGATGCTAATTTAGTAGTAATAGATATTAATAAGATTATATATAAATTATTTGTATTATCTTTAATTCTATTTAATATTATAAATTATTGAGATAAATTTAAACTATATTTTAAATTAATTTAAATCCTGAGCCTACTAGGAAAATAACTTCATGCATATCCTATCCTTATTTAAACTGATCCTAATCATATCCAAATTAGTCAATCCTAGTCGTATTCAATTAAATGGTCTTCACCATTATAAATACCTATTAGACTTATGGAATAAACTCATCTTTCATATTTTTCTTCCCCAAACTCCGTTCTCTTTTGTCCAAAAACAGTCAAAATTCGTCATAAATTCAACCTCATTTTCTAGTAGTTATGACGACTTAAAAAGACGATATCTCCTAGCTCCGGACTCCAAACGCGCTCCAGTTTTTTTTTACAACCATATCAAGGTTAGTTTTCTGAATATATAAATTATTTTAATAATTTCACAACCTATTTTTTCAGAAAATTCTAAAAGTGCCAGTTGTCTGAAATTAGACGTATTTTCGTGTTTTCGAGATTTCGGGAGATCCTGAACTCAAAATTATGAGACGTTTGATGTTTCTAAAAGATGACATGATGAAATTCCATAAATTTATATTTCCAGAATTTAACATGCAAGTTTAATCTACTTTAAAATTCGTGCAACGTAGACGTAAATACGAAACCACCAAAAATTGTCATCTGTGCGCCCTTGTGGCCATAACTCTTTACCGACTTGTGATTTTATGAAACCGTCGATTTTGGTATTCCTGTAGCATTAAAATTTATAGGATTTCACACACAAATCCAGGATTTTAGTCGATTGACTTTTTGGTCAACGGATTGTCTCGATTTGCGTGCCACGGATCACAAATCCGTAAAGTTGACTTTCTTTGGACAAAAATTAGGGTTTAACGATAAAATTAGATTATAATAAGATAAAAATACTATTTTCGGTTATTTTATTCAAAATTAAAATATATTCAAATGGAGGAACCTATTCGTCCACTTTTGTAACCTAACTTGTTTAATTTATGTGACGGGTAGATCGGACGACGCCTTGAGTTGTGACTTCATCCTTTTGAGAGAAGGCAAGTATACCTTGCTATTGTACTGTGATTTATATTCCATATGATGTATGCATTTTATTTCTGTCTTTTAGTTCATATATTTTAACTGCTATATAAATTGCGCGTCTAAGAATAACTTGGGTGCAACAACGGTGGCGTCGTATTTTATCTTTATTATATATATTTTGTATGTTGACCTAGTTTTACGTGACCACCACATGATTGGAGGCATCATTAGGTTTCATTGGCCGTGACACATCTGTTACATGAGTGTGAGTCTCATGTCGGATACGGACTTGCGTGATGGGTTTGTTATGCCCCAGTCCCAAAATACGTAGGATTATGAACACGTAAGCATGCCAGCCGTATGTATATGACAACTCCAATATATGGACACCATAATACACACGTATGCTGTAATATGAATATAAACTCACATGTGGTATAAATATAGTCACCAGTCACAGATATACTAAATCTCATCCACACAACAAGTCACAAAAAGGAAATAACTAAACTAGAATAATGAGTCTGAATAATCCAAAACTAATAGTCGGGTGGAGACAAATTCACTACCAATGACTATATCAATACTAAAATGAGGGAGGAGTATAAAACCACCAATATAAAATAATGTGATGATAGAAGTGTATCAGCTAAGTGATCCATCGCTAGAGATACTCAATGATGCTCAAAAGGTAAGACCTCCTTGAAAGAGATAAGTGGTAAGTCCTGATCCGTGCTCCTGCGAATAGTCATGAACATCTACACCTGAAAAGGGACCAGGTCCTCAGAAGGACGTAACAAGATATATAGAAGCAAGCCAATTTGAATACAGTAAACATGCAATATAGATGGAAAATATATAAGTACGCTGTACAAGACAATCTATATAAATGCAAATGAGGACAACTTTTCGACGTATGGGAAAGGGTAGACTTCTCGATCTAAGCCTCACAACTCACACACCCGTCTAGAACATCATCAGCCGGCATACCGCAGGGGTAGCGACCCTCGTGACTCCATCAATCGACATACCGCGGGGGTAGCAACCATCGGACACTACTACCATAGTGCATGCTAGTTACTACGGTTTACCAGAGTGGTTAAAGCCCATACGCCTACTAATTGTCCTCTCATGATACTAAGTGTCATGTGTGTGTGTCAACATATCTAATATATAGTAATGATTGAAAGAAACTACACATACAATGAATATACAGAAATGCAATGAATATACAAAAATATAATAAGCATGCAAAGTACTGTAAACAATTTGGTAAGGTATCTTGCCTGGTCTGAAAAAGAATGAAGTCCCAACTCAAGGCGTCGTCCGATCTACCCGTCACATAAATTAAACAAGTTAGGTTACAAAAGTGGGTGAATAGGTTCCTCCAATTTAATCTATTTTAATTCTGAATAAAATAACCTAAAATAATATTTTAATCTTATTATAATCTGATATTATTATTAAATCCTAATTTTGGTCTAAAGAAAGTTAACTTTACGGATTTGTGATCCGTGACACGCAAATCGAGGCAATCCGTTGACCAAAAAGTCAACTGACTCAAATTCTGGATTTGTGTATAAAATCCTATAGATTTTAGCGCTACATGAACGCCAGAATCGACGGTTTTATAAAATCACAAGTCGGTAAATAGTTATGGCCACAAGGGCGAATAGATGATAGTTTTCGGTGGTTTTCTATTTACGTCTATGTTGCACAAATTTTATAGTAGATTAAACTTACATGTTAAATTCTAAAAAAGTAATTTTATGTAAGTTCATCATATCAACTTTTCAAAACTTCAAACGGTTCAAAATTTCGAGTTCGGGATCTCCCGTAATTTCAAAAATACCAAAATGCGTCTGATTTCGGACTACTGACACTTTTAGAATTTTCTAGAAAAATAGGTTCATAAATTATTAAAATAATTTATATATTCAGAAAACTAACCCTGATATAGTTCTAACAAAAAAAATTGGAGCGCGTTTGGAGTCCGGAGCTAGGAGATATCGTCTTTTTAAGTCGTCATAACTACTAGAAAATGAGACTGAATTTATGACGAATTTTGTCTCTTTTTGACGAAAAAGAGAGGATTTTGGGGAAGAAAAATATGAAGGATGAGCTATTTATAATGGTGGACACTACTTAATTGAATACGACTAGGATTGATTAATTTGGATATGATTAGAATCAGTTTAAATAATGATAGGATATGCATGAAGTTGCTTTCCTAGTAGGCTCAGGATTTGAATTAATTTAAAATAGAGTTATAGTTTATCTCAATAATTTATAATGATAATACAAATAATTTATATATAATCTTATTAATATCTATTAACACTAAATTAGCATATATATAATATTAAGACTATATATATCCAAATATATCCTAAATAATTTTAAAAATATAAATAAATTTCTTAAAATTCTAAATAAATTGCAGAAAAATATAACTAAATATTTTAACCTAAAATAAATATTTGGTAGAAACAATATGCAAGTATGGTCTCATAGTAAATCATGGAAGTCCTAGAAATTTAGGTTCCCTATGTTTTAATTACCTAAAACTTCTAGAAAAAATCTCCAAAAATCTAAAATAGCCTAAAAATGATTCTAAATAAATATTTACATAAGTAAATATACTAAAAAAATTATTTTCTAATTAACTAAGAGAATACTCTAAAGTAATTTAATATCTATAATAAATATAATAATATAAAATATATACAAAATATCTATTTTTGGTAGGGGGTTTACAATCTATCCAACTTAAAAGAATTTCGTCCTCGAAATTGATACTAACCAATATTCGTAATAAATCACAATAGCTATTAACACTTCGTTGCTAGCTTGCAGTGCTTCCTAAAATTTTATGGTCAGCCACCCTAACACTTTTCTCCCTTATTGTCCATATACTATTCTTTTATCCTCTAACTCATCTACACTACCCAACTTAAAAGAATTTTACTAGTAGTCAAAGTTTTTTTGTGGCTATTGTCTAGGTTGTTAGACGAATTTATTTATTGGGTCGAGAATCTTCGGATACCTGTCTGGAATCTCATAACCATAATTTTTTTTTTTATAACCGTCAAGCATCATATTCTAATACTGCCATGCCACCTGACCAGTATGTCTGCAATTACTTCGACTATTCTACTATAATGGTCTAGCTGCAGCTGTCGCTACTTTGCTAGCTATTTTCTATAGTCGTCAGTTCGTAACAAGTGCCTTCCATTCTTTCATAAGCATAGTCTAAGTTTTAGGGCAACTATTTAGGTCTTGACTAACTTATAAAACTATTAGAAGTGTAAACTAATTCAACAATCCAACTAATTAACGTTTAGACTAAGGGATGCTATTCATGGTTTAAAATAATAAGAGGATACAGATATTGCTATAGTGCATATAAGGGTTATCATTATGAACTTATCTTTTAGTTATTAATCATTTACTAAACAATTTATGTTTTTAACTAACAAAATAAGGGTGAGGTTGAAGTAATTCAAACAATTCATAATGGCACGAAAGGATACGACTATGATAGGAAGAGTTAAGCACGAGATAAGGAATGGATATAGAAGAGAAGATGAGCCTTCCCAAGGGCGAGATGGTGATAGGGAAACAATACTACTGCTGCTACTTGCGTCATCTATTAGCATCTCGTGTATGCCATCTGGGTAGAATATCAATATATCCTATAACTGCTAAACCACCATATATATAATTCTACGTCTACTATGCACCTAAGATCTCGCGTCATAAAGGGGGTCATGAGTATGCAATGACAAATATAACTAAAGGTCGTACCTGTATCTACGACTTCCTGTGCCTGCCTTCCTTATTTGTCATCATGAGCGCTTAGCCTATGGGTATATCTAGTACTATCCGTGTATCAAACTTATACTAAGCACGAACGTTCGTCTTTCCGAAATAGGGGAAGACGGAAGACAACAATAAAGAATTCAAGGAGGAGGTGATAGAATACAAGTACGAGATTCAAATGGATTAGAGAATTCGAAAGGGAGTTGCCAAGGCAGTTGTGGATTGAAATCTTATTTTGGTAAATTCCTATTTGCATGTTCACATCAGAACAGTTATGTACCTGGCATGATATGCTCTGACCAGTCTAGAGGGAAAGTATATTCGTCTAACAAGTTGAGTTAACTATATCTCAATCCACGTAAAGTAGTGATATGAAGAGTGAACCAAGCGCACTATGGTTGATCAGACCATAATGCACTGATTCTGATTTAGACAATGTATTAGTGTGGGCCTCCAATAATACATATGTCATGAACAAGCTCAATACAAGAATAAGCTTGCAAAACTAGGCTATAATAGCAGCATAAGTCGAGGTAGTAAAAAATATAAATACGCTTGATTATGATGGAGGAAGGTACAGAATAATTTAAGTTCACCAAGAATATCGGTGTTGTTCCTCTATAGTTGCCATACTAATCTCTTGTCTAAGTCTAAAGTCAACCAAATTGGTGTATGGGCCTCTAAGTTCTACAGTCTAGATAAACACTAAAGTTCTATAGTCTAGATAAACACTATCTTCTTTTGCAAGCCTATAGTTGGCGTCATTCAATTATACTTTATTAATGGGGCAATCGGACTATGTGTTACTAGGTTATGAGACATACTATCCAACTTACAATAATTTAACTAATAGTGTTATTGAATACTAGAGGGTATATACCTAGTACAAGTCATCTTCCTAACCCCTATCAAGCATGAGAGAAGGTTGACATTAAGAAGGGATCAAGCAAGATGCAACGCAAGAAATCAAATGAGAATGCGAAACGAAATCAAGGGAGGTGATAATTAAGTGGATGAGATCTTATATTCTAATCCTATGCGCAGGCTTGCTCGGTATAGTAACGTAACCGAGACAATATGCTCTCGACCTGCATGGGCCACCACAAAAATATGTCACGCCCCAGTCCCAAAATACGTAGGACTAGGAACACGTAAGCATGCCAGCCGTATGTATATGGCAACTCCAATATATGGATACCATAATACACACGTACGCTGTAATATGAATATAAACTCACATGTGGTATAAATATAGTCACCAGTCACAGATATACTAAATCTCATCCACACAACAAGTCACAAAAAGGAAATAACTAAACTAGAATAATGAGTCTGAATAATCCAAAACTAATAGTCAGGTGGAGACAAATCCACTACCAATGACTATATCAATACTAAAATGAGGGAGGAGTATAAAACCACCAATATAAAATAATGTGATGATAGAAGTGTATCAGCTAAGTGATTCATCGCTAGAGATACTCAATGATGCTCAAAAGGTAAGACCTCCTAGAAAGAGATAAGTGGTAAGTCCTGATCCGTGCTCCTACGAATAGTCATGAACATCTACACCTGGAAAGGGACCAGGTCCTCAGAGGGACGTAACAAGATACATAGAAGCAAGCCAATTTGAATACAGTAAACATGCAATATAGATGGAAAATATATAAGTACGCTGTACAAGATAATCTATATGAATGCAAATGAGGACAACTTTTCGACGTATGGGCAAGGGTAGGCTACTCGATCTAAGCCTCATAACTCATACACCCGTCTAGAATATCATCAGCCGACATACCGCGGGGGTAGCGACCCTCGTGACTCCATCAATCGACATACCGCGAGGGTAGCGACAATCGGACACGACTACCATAGTGCGTGCTAGTTACTATGGTTCACCAGAGTAGTTAATGTGGTGTCCCATTCTCCCGGTGCGGAGAGCGCGGCTAAGAAACACAAGACGGTATCATTCGATCGGGATAGATTGAATTAAGAACTCGTCCTCGTTATGGATTTGTTTCTTCGAAATTGATTCCCATATTCAGTGGACCGCACCCCAAGGATCGGCTTAGCGGCAGAATCAGGAGGGACCTCTCCGCTGCTATCTTTTATTGCCTCGGTTTTCGATGTCGCTTGTTGCTTTCGTGCTTTGAGTTGGTTTTAGGATTTGCTTGTTTTCCAAGAACGGTTTCGATGGTTTTCATTGTTTTCGTTCATTGAACTGCACTTCAATTCCGAGATTGGAAAAGTGGAAGAGGTATTGATCGAGCTGTTCGTAATACAGGTGAACGAGCAGTAGGCGGCTTGCGAGCGGAGTCGTGAAGCGCCTCTTTCCTTCTCCCTTCCAACAATCTAAGTGAGTGGCTACCAACCCGATTAGCTAGCCCTGCTTCCAAGCTTCACATCTAATAAATCTGCATTCTTCTTTGCCCCGATCAAACGATACCAAGTAATAATAAAAGAAACCAAGATAAAAGAGAATAGACTTGGTTATTATGCTTGTCAATCAAACATGTGAACTGTTATCTTATAGTATGCTTGTTCGTGCAAATGTTCGATAAACCGTGCAAAGTATAGATCACATCTTGTATATGCATAATTATTCAGGGAGGCTATGCAAAATAAATCATGCAATACTGCTTGTCATGTACTCGTGTTGCCTCAATGCATGACTTGTTAACTTGTTAAATCGTGTTCGATCATGGACAACTTGTGCACAAGGTATTGGTTCTGCGGACGGTCGCTGGGGCACTGGCACCGATCCGATCCGGGCGGAACTCGTGTGTAGTCGTCGTGTTCGGGACAGGATAGCTTGCAGCGCAATCGTGTACTCTCGTAGCATGCTATCCTTGTCCTCGGCTACGTCCACTATGGCAATCATGCCAGTGATCATCGTGTATATTTAAACCTGTTGCAAACTAACTTGTGTCTTCGTGGCAGGGAAGGCATGGTAAGTATTGTGCAGGTAATTCAGACGGGCAGGTAAAATCCACCAAACGGTGGCACGTTCATTTCAGTAAATTCTATATGTGCTTACTTGTAAATGAACTAAGGCAAGATAGAAACCCATAAATATGCATGCTTCATTATAACAACGTGTTGATTGGTATAGCTCGGTTAGCTCGCCTTCACCAGTATGTTTCGACATGCAGACCCTCGTTGAAACAGGTTCTCCGCACTAAGGCGAACCGAGCGAGGAGCCAAAGTCGTCTTCCCGATCCAGTCCAGCTGTTGGCGCATCTTCATCGCGTCCCTTGAAGCATTTTGAAGACAGGAGCTTGCAACTCTTCATACACAAATGCAGCTCCGTGGCAAAGCTATCCTCCAGCCCGGAGGTCTATATCTTTTGAAGTTTAGTAAAGGGATATAATGTACAGGACTGCTATCTCATTTTGAGTCATCTCTTTTGTAAGCCCGTGCGGCATATTAGTTGACTCGTTCAAGAGTTTGTAATAGATGTTCATTATCAATAAAGAGAACTTTTCCATGTTTCGAATTTGTGTTTCAATTTATCTGCGTACTCTGAATATGTGCTCGTTATGCAAAATACTTTAGCCTTGTGCGGGCGCAACCCCAGGCCCGCACGGCATCACGATTCGGGGGATGCCCCAATGATTCTATGGAATCGGGTCATGACATAATGGTATCAGAGCATAGATTCAAGTTCCTTAGACTTCGTGCTGGAAAAGTTCCTTTAACGATCAAATTCCTGTGCGAACTCTTGAACTCGCTAGGCCAAAATGAGATACGTTCATGCAATATGTCCATAATACAATATGATCCTAATGTAATTTACCTTCTTTTGAAGGAATGGCTCCAGCGCAATCCACAATGCAAACTCCGGATGAAACACAAGGCCAAGGAAGTTGTTTGGGCACTTCGGGAAGTTCAGGAAGCCAGCGAGCCATGCCAAGCATCGATCCCATCCAGCAAATATTGCAGATGTTGGAGGCAAACCAACAAAGGGACGAGGCTCGCTATGAACGGGCCGAGAAGCGGGCGGAAGAGAGTCAGCTCAAGTTTCAAGACAATATAGAAGCACGATTCTCAGTCCAACAGAAGCAGGTGGATGCCCTGCAACAGATCGTTCAAACTTTGGCTTCCAACCATTCCACGGCAAGAGCGCCGACTCTGGTGGAACAGCCCACGCTTGAAGTAGAGACGCCACAAATTCTAAGGGCGAGGGACGTGACTGCCTTCGACTTTGGCCACTTCAAGAAAGTTTGCAACACCCTATTCAACGGGACTGAGGACCCAGTCGTAGCTCTAGATTGGTCGGACGAACTTGAAGATCACTTCGCTCTGCTAGAGGTCCCCGAAGAGAAGCGTGTCGCCTGCGCGCAACTACAGCTCCGCCTCAACGCGCACGATTGGTGGGACGTGTATCGACGATCTCTCCAATTTGATCACGGAAAGGAGGCGATCTCGTGGACGACTTTTTGTGCCGCGTTTGAAGAGGAGTTTATACCCCCTCCAGTACAACGTCAAATGGAGAACGAGTTCGTGCAACTGTGGCAAGGCAGCATGACAGTTAAGGAGTACTCCGTCGAATTCAATCGACTCTCCAAATTCGCTAGGGCCTATTTACCTGATGCAGCGAGTCGAGCTAGAAGGTTTGAAGGCGGTTTGCGCCCTGCCATTCATGGGCACGTAGTCGTTCATCAGTATCGTACAATGCGTGAAGTCATGAATCACGTCCTATCTCTCGAACCACATTATTCTCACGTTCCTGCCGGCGCTGTGCATACCTACAATCACAAACACCAAAGTAATGAGAGAGGAAACAGCGTCGCAAAGCGACGAAATGACGGTGGTCAGCAAATAAGGGATTGGAGCAATACGTGTCGTTTCTGCAAAAAGCTTGGACATGACAAGAAAGACTGCCGCTTGAGACTTGGGTTATGCCTCGCTTGTGGACGATCAGGCCATGCCATTAATTCCTGCCCGAACCTTCCTGATCGTCATCCCCAACGAAATGCTAACTAACGGTAGGTCCTATTCCTAAGTTTTGGGACGAAACTTCCAATTAGTTGGGTAGGATGTGGCACCCAGTTCTCCCGGTGCGGAGAGCGCGGCTAAGAAACACAAGACGGTATCGTTCGATCGGGATAGATTGAATTAAGAACTCGTCCTCGTTATGGATTTGTTTCTTCGGAATCGATTCCCATATTCAGTGGACCGCGCCCCAAGGATCGGCTTAGCGGCAGAGTCAGGAGGGACCTCTCCGCTGCTATCTTTTATTGCCTCGATTTTCGATGTCGCTTGTTGCTTTCGTGCTTTGAGTTGGTTTTGAGATTTGCTTGTTTTCCTTGAACGGTTTCGATGGTTTTCATTATTTTCGTCCATTGAACTGTACTTCAATTCCGAGATTGGAAAAGTGGAAGAGGTATTGATCGAGCTGTTCGTAATGCAGGTGAACGAGCAGTAGGCGGCTTGCGAGCGGAGTCGTGAAGCGCCTCTTTCCTTCTCCCTTCCAACAATCTAAGTGAGTGGCTACCAACCCGATTAGCTAGCCCTGCTTCCAAGCTTCACATCTAATAAATCTGCATTCTTCTTTGCCCCGATCAAACGATACCAAGTAATAATAAAAGAAACCAAGATAAAAGAGAATAGACTTGGTTATTATGCTTGTCAATCAAACATGTGAACTGTAATCTTATAGTATGCTTGTTCGTGCAAATGTTCGATAAACCGTGCTAAGTATAGATCATATCTTGTATATGCATAATTGTTCAGGGAGGCTATGCAAAATAAATCATGCAATACTGCTTGTCGTGTACTCGTGTTCTTGCACTCGTGTTGCCTCAATGCATGACTTGTTAACTTGTTAAATCGTGTTCGATCATGGACAACTTGTGCACAAGGTATTGGTTCTGCGGACGGTCGCTGGGGCACTGGCACCGATCCGATCCGGGCGGAACTCGTGTGTAGTCGTCGTGTTCAGGACAGGATAGCTTGCAGCGCAATCGTGTACTCTCGTAGCATGCTATCCTTGTCCTCGGCTACGTCCACTATGGCAATCATGCCAGTGATCATCGTGTATATTTAAACCTATTGCAAACTAACTTGTGTCTTCGTGGCAGGGAAGGCATGGTAAGTATTGTGCAGGTAATTCAGACGGGCAGGTAAAATCCACCGAACGGTGGCACGTTCATTTCAGTAAATTCTATATGCTGGTTACTTATAAATAAACTAAGGCAAGATAGAAACCCACAAATATACATGCTTCATTAAAACAACGTGTTGATTGGTATAGCTCGGTTAGCTCGCCTTCACCAGTATGATTTGACATGCTGACCCTCGTTGAAACAGGTTCTCCGCACTAAGGTGAACCGAGCGAGGAGCCGAAGTCGTCTTCCCGATCCAGTCCAGCTGTTGGCGCATCTTCACCGCGCCCCTTGAAGCATTTTAAAGACAGGAGCTTGCAACTCTTCATACACAAATGCAGCTCCGTGGCAAAGCTATCCTCCAGCCTGGAGGTCTATATCTTTTGAAGTTTAGTAAAGGGATATAATGTACAGGACTGCTATCTCATTTTGAGTCATCTCTTTTGTAAGCCCTTGCGGCATATTAGTTGACTCGTTCAAGAGTTTGTAATAGATGTTCATTATCAATAAAGAGAACTTTTCCATGTTTCGAATCTATATTTCAATTTATCTGCGTACTCTGAATATGTGCTCGTTATGCAAAATACTTTAGCCTTGTGCGGGCGCAACCCCAGGCCCGCACGACATCACGATTCGGGGGACGCCCCAACGATTCTACGGAATCGGGTCGTGACAGTTAAAGCCCATATGCCTACTGATTGTCCTCTCATGATACTAAGTGTCATGTGTGTGTGTCAACATATCTAATATATAGTAATGATTGAAAGAAACTACACATACAATGAATATACAAAAATGCAATAAATATACAGAAATATAATAAGCATGCAAAGTACTGTAAATAATTTGGCAAGGTATCTTGCCTGGTCTGAAAAAGAATGAAGTCCCAACTCAAGGCGTCGTCCGATCTACCCGTCACATAAATTAAACAAGTTAGGTTACAAAAGTGGGTGAATATGTTCCTCCAATTTAATTTATTTTAATTCTGAATAAAATAACCTAAAATAGTATTTTAATCTTATTATAATCTGATATTATTATTAAATCCTAATTTTGGTCCAAAGAAAGTTAACTTTACGGATTTGTGATCCGTGACACGCAAATCGAGGTAATCCGTTGACCAAAAAGTCAACTGACTCAAATCCTGGATTTTTATATAAATCCTATAGATTTTAGCGCTACATGAACGCCAGAATCGACGATTTTCTAAAATCACAAGTCGGTAAAGAGTTATGGCCACAAGGACGAATAGATGATAGTTTTCGGTGGTTTCCTATTTACATTTATGTTGCAAAATTTTTACGATAGATTAAAATTGCATGTTAAATTCTGGAAAAGTAATTTTATGTAAGTTCATCATGTCAACTTTCTGAAACTTCAAACGGTTCATAATTCCGAGTTCGGGATCTCCCGTAATCTCAAAAATACCAAAATGCGTCTGATTTTGGACAACTGACACTTTTAGAATTTTCTAGAAAAATAGGTTCATAAATTATTAAAATAATTTATATATTCAGAAAACTAACCTTGATATAGTTCTAACAGAAAAAAACTGGAGCGCGTTTGGAGTCCGGAGCTAGGAGATATCGTCTTTTTAAGTTGTCGTAACTACTAGAAAATGAGACTGAATTTATGACGAATTTTGACTCTTTTTGGATGAAAAAGAGAGGATTTTGGGGAAGAAAAATATGAAGGATGAGCTATTTATAATGGTGGACACTACTTAATTGAATACGACTATGATTGATTAATTTGGATATGATTAGGATCAGTTTAAATAAGGATATGATATGCATGAAGTTGCTTTCCTAGTAGGCTCAGGATTTAAATTAATTTAAAATAGAGTTATAGTTTATCTCAATAATTTATAATCTTAAATAGAATTAAAGATAATACAAATAATTTATATATAATCTTATTAATATCTATTAATACTAAATTAGCATATATCTAATATTAAGACTATATATATCCAAATAAATCCTAAATAATTTTACAAATATAAATAAATTTCTTAAAATTCTAAATAAATTGCAAAAAAATATAATTAAATATATTAACCTAAAATAAATATTTGGTAGAAACAATATGCAAGTATGGTCTCATAGTAAATCATGGAAATCCTAGAAATTTAGGTTCCCAATGTTTTAATTACCTAAAACTTCTAGAAAAAATCTTCAAAAATCTAAAATAGCCTAAAAATGATTCTAAATAAATATTTACATAAGTAAATATACTAAAAAATTTATTTTCTAATTAACTAAGAGAATACTCTAAAGTAATTTAATATGTATAATAAATATAATAATATAAAATATATACAAAATATCTATTTTTGGTGAGGGGGTTTACAGGGTTGGCCACCTGTACGTATGGGACGTGCGATAGGGAATATTAGCTGATAGAATTTGCATAATTAGAAGACTTTGCTGTTATTAAAGGTCTCATCGTGTCATGGATATGACATGCTTAGAGCATGGGGTGGGGAGGACAACAAGTAAGGTGTTTGGGCTCCTTTGCACTTTCCTTGTGTAACCCGTACGCTCCGCCGGAGATGCACGGTCATGATGGCCAATATATATATATATTATTATTACCTGGCGGCCTCTGAGGTTCAAAAGACGTCATGCTTTTTAGGCCCCTGAATCTCCGAGAGAATCATGTCAATCCCATTTTAGCCAGATAGCCCACGTGTTGGAAACTTATTCTCAAAGTGCATTCACATAGATGGTTAGGCGACACATTGGATGTTATTTTTTAGTACTTTATTGGCATGCTTCTATGTATCTTGTTACGTCCCTATGAGGACCTGGTCCCTTCTCAGGTATAGACGATCATGATTATTCGTAGGAGCGCGGATCAGGACTTGCTACTTATCTTTCGAGGAGGTCTTCTCTTCGAGCTTCATTGTTCATTAGATGTACTTATTTTGTTTCTCTTATATTCTAATTTGGTAGTGGATTTGTCTCCACCCAACTACTTGTTCTATCAAGCATCTTATACTTGATTTAGTTGTATAGTTGATTGGTTATTCATTTATATTTGATTATGTGGATGAGATTTAGTTATGTCCTGTGACTTATGACAAATATATACCACTTGTGAATTATTGTTTATATTACAACGTACGTATGTTTTATGGTTTTCATATATTGGAGTCTCCATATCCATACGGCTGACATGCTTACGTATTCCTAGTCCTACGTATTTTGGGACTGGAGTATGACATATTTTAGTGGTGACCCATGCAGGTCGAGAGTATATTGTCTTGGTTACGTTATTGTACTGAGCAAGCCTGCACCTAGGATTAGAGTATAGGATCTCATCCATAATTTGACTATGACTCACCTTTCTTTCAGTCCGTTCTATTTAAATAATTGTATCATGCTTGATTCATGTACTTCTCTAATAGTTCCTTGAGTGTAGCCTTCTGCTAGAATATAGAAATCCTTGTTGTTAGGATGATAATTAGGGTAACATTCCTACTAAGAATACAACTAGAATACTGACACATCACTATGTTTAGAATACCTAATGAACCCTAGCATCCCTTACCTGTAGATTAATTGACCATTATCCCTTGATATATTTATGAAGGACTTAAGAGTAGTATAGACATTACTAGGGTTAGTTAGAAATTTGACCATATTGTTTGACCCTAGTATTGAGGAACCAATAGAAATCTAAGGTTGAATATTAGGACTAAACCTAACTTTCATAGTAGGATAGTATTAAAGAACTATAAATTTAGATTCTTGTCTTGATATTAGCAGAACAGTACCTTAGAAAACTAAGAGGAATGAATAGAACATTTTTCTTGATCATACCTCGAACATAGAGATTAGCATACCACTTCCCCTTAGGAAACCATGATATTATCAATAGTCTCTCTATTTAATTTTATATCTTGTTCCTCTGAAACTTTAGCGCACGCTATTTGTGCGACGACTAAATTTGTTCCTTCATCTTTTAATTCGTGCCACCTAACCCTTCTGATTGTAGGCGAAGTGATTTCCTTTTATGTTAGGATATATAGTTTGCTAGGGTTATAGTTGTTAATCTTGAATTTTAGAATTATGTGCTTAGTAGTTAGAAACTTGATAGTTTGAATTGCTCATTTAGATTATGATATATGATTATCCTTTAGTTTTAAATTAAGTAATTTGTACCCATATCTCCATATAAGTTATATCCCCCTTCACTTGAGGGCAAGTAACTTTCCATTCTTAATATTAACGCTTTTTGTTCTATAAACACTATGATTAAGACTTAAGATGACCATTACTTTTATAATGCAATAGGATACCTTAATAAGAACCAAGATCTTTTCCTCGTGTACCCCCAACATGAGTTTCTACTTTATCCCCACAAGGAAGTTACAATATTAGTTAATTCTTGTAAGTTGGGTAGTATGCCTCACAACCTAGTATCACATAGTTCTTTTGACCCATTAATGAAGTGTAATTGAATGACCATAACTATAGGCTTCCATAAGAAGATAGTGTTTATCCAGATTGTAGAATTTAGAGGCCCATACCTCCATTTGGTCGACTAGAGACTGAGACAAGGAGTTAGTATGGAAACTGTAGAGGCACAATACCGGATGAGTCTCATCTTCTTGGAAAACTTGAATTATTTTGTACCTTCTCTCATCATAATCCAGCGTACTTATATTTTCTGTACTACCTCGACTTATGCTGCTATTATAGCCTAGTTTTGCAAGCTTATTTTTTTATCGAGCTTGTTCATGACACATGTGTTATTGGGGTCTGATCAACTACACTAATACATTGTCTAAATCAGAATCAGTGTATTATGGTCTAGCAAACCATAGTGCGCTTGGTTCGCTCTTCGCATGACCACTTACATGGATTGAGATATATAGTTGACTAGTAGACGAATATACTTGCCCTTAGACATCTCCGAGCACGTCTCATCGGTTACATAACTGTACTGATATGAGCGTGTGAATAGGAATTTACCAAAATAGGATCTCAATCCACAACTGTCTTGACAACTCCCTTTTGAATTCTTTAAACGCCTTGAACCCCGTACTTGTATTCTATCATCTCCTCCTTGAATTCTTTATTGTTGTTTTTTGTCTTCCCCTATTTCGGAAAGACGAAATCTCGTGCTTGGTATAAGTTTGATACACAGAGAGTACTAGATATACCCCATAAGCCAATCGTATTACTTGGTGACTAACTTTTGTAATTAAGGGCATATCATATGTGATATATTTGGTGTTAAAAAATTTGAGGATATATTGAGTAACACGATTAATTAATTTGAGGAAGTCTTTTTTAAAGGTATAGTCTTATGTGATAGATCGATAAATTCTAAGTTGGGTAGAAGTTGCATTGTCAATTTGAGCTAAAAATTTATATGAAGGTAAAAATCTTAGACGGTGGTTACGAAGGTTATCAAGTAAGATAAGATCAAGAGAATTAAGTCATTTTAATTTTGAGAATTTTTAGAAGAATGATTATGATGATAAGGAGTTAACTTTAAAGAGAAGAATGCCTTATGGAATGAATTTGAAAACTTTGATATATTGGACCAAATATTTATAATTTGAGCACATGATTTAAATTTTGAATATTGAAGGTTGAATCATCGATTTAAATTTTGAGGATAAATATAGAATTTAACTTTGAACATTGGTGGATTGGATTAAAAAATTATACAATTTAAGGATTTAAATTTAAATGCTAAATTTTTAATGTTGAAACACCCAGATGAAATTTTGAGGATGTAGATCGAATTTACGATTTGATGACTACGAAATCCTTAAATTTGAAACTAGGAATAAGATTGGATTCAATAGATTTTTGGTTATTTAAAATCTAGAGAAGATTATGATAGTTGAAAATCGTAATTTAAAATTTGAGGTGGGTTATTTAAATCTTGATGATGTCACATAGATTTGAATTAAATTTGGATGTTGATTATTTAAACATCGAGAAGAGATTACGATAGGTTAAATTTTGATTTAAATATTGGTTATTTTAATTTGGAAATTGTGATGGATTTGAATAGATTTTGTTATTTAATTTTTTTAAAAAATTGCGGTTGACTTGCCTTAGATACAAATGTGAAGGATTTAACAAATCATTCATTATTTTTAATTTTGAGGACGAAATTCTTGTAAGTTGGGTAGATTGTAAACCCCCTCACCCAAAATAGATAATTTGGGTGTATTTTATATTATTATATTTATTATAGATGTTGAATTTCTTTAGATTATTCTCTTAGTTAACTAGAAAATAAATTTCTTGATATATTTACTTATATAAATATTTATTTAGAATTATTTTTAGGCTATTTTACATTTTTGGAGATTTTTCTAGAATTTTTGGTAATTAAAACCTAGGAAACGTAAATTTCTAGGACTTCCATGATTTACTATGAGACCATACTTGAATGTTGTTACTACCAATTTATTTTAGAGTTAAAATATTTAAATATATTTTTCTGTAATTTATTTAGAAATTTAAGGAATTATTGGATTTTTGGAATTATTGAGGATTTATTTGGATATATAAAGTCTTAATATCAGATAGATGCTAATTTAGTGTTAATAGATATTAATAAGATTATATATAAATTATTTGTATTATCTTAATTCTATTTAATATTGTAAATTATTGAGATAAATTTAAACTATATTTTAAATTAATTTAAATCCTGAGCCTACTAGGAAAATAACTTCATGCATATCCTATCCTTATTTAAACTGATCCTAATTAAATACAAATTAGCCAATCCTAGTCGTATTCAATTAAATAGTCTTCACCATTATAAAAACCTATTAGACTTATGGAATAAAATCATCTTTCATATTTTTATTCCCCAAAATCTTCTCTTTTTCGTCCAAAAACAGTCAAAATTCGTCATAAATTCAGCCTCATTTTCTAGTAGTTATGACGACTTAAAAAGACGATATCTCCTAGCTCCGGACTCCAAACGCGTTTTTTTGTTAGAACCATATCAAGGTTAGTTTTCTGAATATATAAATTATTTTAATAATTTCAGAACCTATTTTCCAGAAAATTCTAAAAGTGTCAGTTGTCCGAAATCAGACGTATTTTCGTGTTTTCGAGATTTCGGGAGATCCCGAACTCAAAATTACGAGTCGTTTGAAGTTTCGAAAAGCTGACATGATGAACTTCCATAAAATTATATTTTTAGAATTTAACAAGCAAGTTTAATCTACTTTAAAATTTGTGCAACGTAGACGTAAATAGAAAACCACCGAAAATTGTCATCTGTGCGCCCTTGTGGCCATAACTCTTTACCGACTTGTGATTTTATGAAACCGTCGATTTTGGTGTTCATGTAGCATTAAAATCTATAGGATTTCACACACAAATCTAGGATTTCAGTTGGTTGACTTTTTGGTCAACGGATTATCTCGATTTGTGTGCCACGGATCACAAATCCGTAAAGTTGACTTTCTTTGGACCAAAATTAGGGTTTAACAATAAAATCAGATTATAATAAGATAAAAATACTATTTTAGGTTATTTTATACAGAATTAAAATAGATTAAAATGGAGGAACCTATTCACCCACTTTTGTAACCTAACTTGTTTAATTTATGTGACGGGTAGATCGGATGACGCCTTGAGTTGCGACTTCATCCTTTTTTAGAGCAGGTAAGTATACATTGCCATTGTAATGTGATTTATATTCCTTATGGTGCATGCATTTTATTTTTGTCTTTTAGTTCATATATTTTAACTGCTATATAAACTGCGCGTCCAAGAATAACTTGGGTGCAACGACGGTGGCGTCGTATTTTATCTTTTTTATATATATTTTGCATGTTGACCTAGTTTTACGAGACCATCACATGATTTGAGGCATCATTATGTTTCATTGGCCGTGACACATCTGTTACACGAGTGTGAGTCTTATGTAGGACACAGACTTGCGTGACGTGTTGGCCACCTGTACGTATAGGACGTACGATAGAGAATAACTGTTGATAGAATTTGCATAATTAGAAGACTATGCAGTTATTAGAGGTCTCATCGTGTCATGGATATGACATGCTTAGAGCATGGGGTGGGGAGGACTACAAGTAAGGCGTTTGGGCTCCTTTGCACTTTCTTTGTGTAACCCGTACGCTCCGCCGGAGATGCACGGTCATGATGACCACTATATATATATATATATTATTATTACTTGGCGGCCTCTGAGGTTCAAAAGACGTCATGCTTTTTAGGCCCCTAAATCTCCGAGAGAATCATGCCAATCCCATTTTAGCCAAATAGCCCACGTGTTAGAAAGTTGTTCTCAAAGTGCATTCACATAGATGGTTAGGCGACACATTGGATGTTATTTTTCAGTACTTTATTGGCATGCTTCTATGTATCTTGTTACGTCCCTCTGAGGACCTGATCCCTTTCCAGGTATAGACGATCATGATTATTCGTAGGAGCGCGAATCAGGACTTGTTACTTATCTTTCGAGGAGGTCTTCTCTTCGAGCTTCATTGTTTATTATATGTACTTAGTTTGTTTCTCTTATATTCTAGTTTGGTAGTGGATTTGTCTCCACCCAACTACTTGTTCTATCAAGCATCTTATACTTGATTTAGTTATATAGTTGATTGGTTATTCCTTTATATTTGATTCTGTGGATGAGATTTAGTTATGCCTTGTGACTTACGACAAATATATACCACTTGTAAATTATTATTCATATTACAGCGTACGTATGTTTTATGGTTTCCATATATTGGAGTCTCCATATCCATACAGCTGGCATGCTTACGTATTTCTAGTCCTACGTATTTTGGGACTGGGACGTGACAGTATTAACTCGACTGATAAGAAACTATGTGACGCACCATAATCAAATAATGCAGTAGCGAAAAAAGAATAAAGTAAGAGAGAACTTGTGATGACATCTGTTGTAGTCTCTGGATCCTAAATGGCCATAGTAAAGGCTCGTCCCTGAGGTGGTGCTCCACGGTTCTGCTTGTGCTAGGAAAACCTCTGCTGCTGAGTCGAGAGAGGTGGGCCCCTCTGCTGAGGTCCTGATGGTCCTCATGTCCCTTTCGGGCCTGCAGTTGGTCCTAGAGCAAGTTCGACAAATCCTAAAGGCAATCCCTCATCTGGTGAGCGGATGATCCACAGAATAGGTAGAGTCCCAAGCTCTTGCAACATATATCAAAGTGGTGACCTGGCCTATTGAAAAATGCACAAGTAATAGGAGCATGGGCCGTCTTCTATTGTGGTGGTGTCAGGGCTTTAGTAGGATGACGGTACTAATGTTGTTGAGGCTGATGATGTTGAGGAGAAAAAGGCATTGCCTGATTGTTAGGATGCTTTGTAGTCCCCAAGTGACTGCTAGTACCTCCAAAAGCCTCCTTTCTCTCTTAGGCCTGGGTGCCATATCCCTCTCTACTCCCTAAGCTACACTGAGGATCTCCACGTAAGTATGGGCCCGGTTGGTGGTAACTACTAAACGAATCTCACGGATAAGCCTTTCTTGAACCAATGGGCTCGATCCTCAGGGGTGCGAACCATGTACTCAACAAAGTGACTCAGATGGTTGAACTCCGATATGTACTCATCGACTGTGAGACTTCCCTGCTCTAGTCGCTAAAACTGGCTCTCGATGGCCTTTCGAGCTACCTCGGTGAAGAACTTCTTTTTGAACAACTCTTTGAAGTCGTCCCAAAGAAGCCCTGGAGCTGAGATTCTTGACTTGTTGCAGTACCAAGTGTGGGCTATATCAAATAGATGCATTCTAGCGACCTCGATCTTAAGGTCGTCAGGGATCCGAGCAATCTTCAGGAGACACTCGACTTTCTCTATCCACTCATTAACGTAGAGAATGCCCTCGGTGTTCCTGTGTTCCTGTGTTCCTGGTCTAAACCATCCTAGAACGAAGAAAATGAGGAGTTAATTATCCACATTTTAATGTTTCCTAAGTTTACTAAGTGATAAATGAGTGCTATTTTACTACTATAAATACACTACCGGCCTCTGCAATGATAAGATTTCCTTAGTCTAATAGATCTCTTAATAGCACTCTAAGTCATAGGTGCCATTAAGTCAGACCTGTATGGGCCACCACTAAAATATGTCATATCCCGCTCCCAATTAATCGGGTACGGGTCGGACACATCCATCCTTCACTGCTGTGAATAGCGGTAGTCAGCTGTCAAAATCTCATGAATCGTCAAGATATAACTATCAATCACTCATCATAGCTACTACGTATTTGCCCATGTATAAAATCACCACATAACACCATATTTACTATATTTTAGTACACCTTTTACAAAGAGTATCCAGAGACAAATTCGGTAAAAAGTAAAGGCAAAACCTCAACTCAATATATACAATGATCTACACTCACTGTCACAACACAACAACAAGTACAGCTAAATATAAACCTAAACAATTAGCTACATATCTACAACGGTGTCCAGATCCTGGCCAGTATCCTCAACAGTCTTTAAGGTGTCCTCTATGCCATAGAATATCGGACAAAAGTCCTCTAACTCACCTGCCAATTATTCAATCCGAAAACAGGGCAAAGTAACAATCTACAACTGTAAATCAATACAATATATGGAAGAAAATAAATGCAACATGTATATGGACTAAGCTAATGAACCAAAGAACTATGTAAGTACTAAAATATGTACAAGAAAAGCATCATGGGAAGTGATTGAAATACTTGGTTCAATATGTGACCGACTGGGTAAAAGCACATGAACAATAGGGTACAGCTTAACCAAACGTGTCGTGTATGGTTAGGCTATCCACATGACCTAACTAGCGAGTGGGATTGGTCACATACTAACCCAGTATTTTCCATCCCCAAGTACCACAACCAGAATCATAACAATTGGCAAACAAGTACAAGTCTAATTGTGTCTAAACCATGTCCAACATGAGTCATACACTACATAAATGAAGTAAAGAGACACAGTTATAGATTACTTGCTTGGATATGCGTGGAGGGTCAAGGTCAAGTCCGAGTCATGGCTAGCTCTGTGCCAAAAGACAAAAATACCCTTTAGCTATTTAATTCTAGAATTCCTAATTATATATTATTTCGTAAAATCTTTGTTTATTTAAAGTCTTCTAATAACCAATTTTTTAACTAATTATTTACTAACTAAATATTAAATAATTAACAAGTCTTATTAGCTAACTATTTCTTGATTACTCTAATTTACCTATTACTAACTTTTGTTATACTAAATAATTCTTAATCTAACTTATACTTATGAATGTTCTAAGTCATACTAACAATTTATTTATAAACTATTGTATTAAGACTGCACAATAATGGGCCCAGCCTGCTACCATTAATCCTCATATATTAATCAAATTCTCGAGGTCGGCCTATCTTGTACTACTCAAGTCTGGACCAAACCAAAACCTATCCCTTACTTGATATTGCTCTTTGGAGAAAACATAAATCTCTGTGAGCGCAACACTTAACAAACCTACTGAACCCACGAATAGAGTTTAGCCTTCTTATTTGAAATCCGCCATCACCCACCATTCTATTCTTATCCAAATATTTATGATTCAAATATAAACGTTTGAAATTTGGAATTCTTACTGAAATAAATATTACCTAATTCCTACTCAATTTTAATTTGACCTTCTAATACTTCACAGTCACATGACTTTACATCTATCGACAACGAGTTAATTCTAGACACATAGTCCTTCCCATGTCTAGAGCTCAAACACGGTTCAACCCAATCCCCCATTCTGTCTAGTACTAGACACAGACACATGTGTCTATGTTGAGTTAGATATAGTAATTGATCGATTGATTCCAAGAATGTTTCCCTTATTCAGTAGCAAATTGGACGCTGTATCTATTCTAGAACCGACAAACTTACCTCTGCGTTGAGTCTGCATAAGCTCTGTCTCAGCGAGACATGAAACGAGCATACGTGTCAGTCTACAGACATGAATCTGTATCCATAAAAGGAACCACACACGATCGGTGCATTGATTTTAAGATATGAAAGAAATCAGAATCGAACATGTTATCGAGTCAATTAGGCGCAAATGTAGGGACACATTCTTGACGAGTTGGATACAATCCTCCAGGTGTCAGACTTATTCCAAGACCTAGTTGAAACATTTTATCGAACACTTTTGGTGTAGAACAGAGAAAGGAAGTTCTGAAGGAATTCTTGATTTATAATCCATCAAAAACGAAGAAATCATAAAGGATTCAAAGGGAAAGAAGATTTGTTACTTACTGATTATTTTGGAATCGAGTTCGATTATGAATTTCTTGATCTCGGATCGAAACAACCTTGTTTCTACAAAGACATTGACCTGATTATTTAAAGCTCGATCAAAGAAAGTGAGAGATGAAGAAGAACAAAATTGATCAAAACTTAATTCATTAGATGATGAAACAAAAATAGAATTGAATTCGAAAGGAATCAAAATGAATTCAAAACTTACCGCGATCAATCGATCAGCAGGGAACGCTAACTCGAACTCATGGCAGTGGATAAGGTGGTTCGTAGTGCTCGTGGTGGAGACTCGGTTCTGCGGTAGAGAAACACTGATCACCTTTTGCATGCGGTGGAGGGACTTTCGTCGACTTGATGTCGAGCGTCGCCTTTGGATCCACTTACCAAAGCTGCACGGAGGAGATCGGTGGAGAACCGCCATGGACGCTATGGCCGAGCTCGGGGAAGATGAAAGCCAAACGGCTTCTTGAATTTTGGGCAGGAACAAAATTCTCCTCTATGATTTGGATTTTAAGGCGAAAGAGTGTGCGGAACCATGATGAATGGGCTTGGGATTAGAAATGAATAGGAAAAAATAGAGTATTTATATAGTTTTAGGGGAAGGTTCTAGGTTAAGGTAGTTGGGGAGTTAGTTACAAAGTTAGTTAATTAGAGGGTGCTTCTAGAATCCTTTAATCCCCACATGCGTAAATAAAAATATCTAGATTAGTTTGCATAATTACTAAAATGCCCCTTTTAATCTCTTTTTCTTATTTTAATTAATTTTTCTCAATTAATTGCTTTAGGAAAATTTTGTCTAGGGAAAACTTACGATTTAATTTTTTTCAAAATTTTATTTATTGAATTTGAATTAGAGGAGTTACAATCATGTAAGGTCTATGCGCCGACAGTCATTATACGCCAACAAGAGAAGATAGGCTCTTCAAATGGACACCCGCACTTAGTACCCAAGCACAAATTTTGGCCTGTACGACATCACGTACAATGAGGATATTCGGGTCTGCAGAATCTGGATGTGATATTTTGGTATTAGAGCACGACTTTACGTCCTTGGACCCTTAATGATTCTCTCAGTTTGAGTTGCGTTCATTATCGATATCATTGACCCTCTCTCGATGTTCCGCGGGATATTCTATACAATAAGTCTAGATATTTTATGAATCTCATGTAGGTATTTTGTTGACCATGGATAGCTTGGCAAATGGCCTCATTGGCTTAGTTGTGTTGGGATATTACTGAGTAAGTTGGTTTGAGCAGTTGGTGTGTGATCAGAATATCTTGTTGAATATATATATCGAATTTTGGATAGGCTATCGATAGAGGTGCTGCTGTGATATTGAGACTATCGAATTGCGAGTATGGACGATATGTGCATAGATTTTTAGGATTGTCCAAAATGGGTGTTGGCTCAAGATGTGAAGTAGATATTGATTCTAGTTGAATTTTATAGAAATATTGGTATGTAGAATGGCTTAATCCCTGAGTGGTGTATTGGGTAACCCTGGAGACATTCAAAGGATTAAGAATTTTGGGGTATCAATGAGTCTATCAGCAATAGATGTGATAGTATAAAGCCTTAGAATAGTGTTGCCTAGTTAGTCGTGATTATGAAATAGAGCAAAGCCTTAGAATGAGTGTTGCCTAGTTAGTCGTGATTTCAAATTGTTACGCCCCAGTCTCAAAAATACGTAGGACTAGGACACGTAAGCATGCCAGCCGCATGGATATGGCAACTCCAATATATGGAAACCAAATCCACACGTACGCTGTAATATGAATATCAAGTCCACAAGTGGTATAAAATATATCACAAGTCACAGGGTATAATCTAAATCTCATCCACGAAAATCAGATATAAATAATAACCAGCATCTATATAACTAGATCTCAACATAAATATCTAAGGATGATAGTTGGATGGAAACAAATCTACTACCAACTCGAATGAAAAAATACAACACAACAAATACAATATAGGAATACCAGCTAACGACCATGGGCTCGAAGAGAAGACATCCTCGCAACACAAGTAATCATCCAAATCTGCGCTCCTGCAATTACTCAAGAACAGATACACCTGGCAGAGGACCAGGTCCTCAGAGGGACGTAACAAGATACAGAAAATACGAGCCAATTTGAATACAGTAAACATGCATATTATTTGAAAATAAATAAGTACGCTGTACAAGACCATCTATATGAATGCAAATGAGGACAACTTTTCGACGTATGGGCAAGGGTAGTCTACTCGATCTAAGCCTCACAACTCACACACCCGTCAATGGACATCAGAAATCGACATACCTCTGGGGTAGCGACCAGCGCGACTCTACAGAAATCGACATACCTCTGGGGTAGCGACCAGCGTGACACACGCCCGTAGTGCGAACTATATACTACGGTTTACCAGAGTGGTTAAAAGCCCATACGCCTAATGATTGTCCTCTCATGATACTAAGTGTCAAGTGTGTGTCAACATATCTAATATATAGTAATGACTGAAAGGAACTACACATGCAATAAATAACAGAGATACAATAAATATACAGAAATATACTAAGCATGCAAAATACTGTAAGTAATTTGGCAAGGTATCTTGCCTGGGGTCCTGCTGTTGGTATGAATCAGAGTCCAAGTCACAGTCCAAATAGCCTATGTATTACAAATTTATCACGTCAAAAGATAATTTATTTTAATTTATTTAATTCTGGAATAATTACTCTAAAATCCTATTTTAATCTTATTATTCTGATTTTTATGTTAATTCCTAAATTTTGTCCAAAGAAACTGAATTTTATCAACTCGAGACTCATGGCACGCAAATCGAGGCGATCTGTTGACCGAAAAGTCAACCGACACAAACTCAACTTTCATGCATGATTTCCTGTAGATTTCAGCGTCAAAAATATGCTGGAATTTACGGCTCATCCAAATTCAAATTCGTTTGGGAATTATGGCACATACAATTTTTGTATTGTGCACCGATGGTTAAATTCTAACCTAGAAGTTCTACAGAATTAACAGTATATAAATACTTCGAATTAAATTCTAATAAAAATATATGTCAATGATCTCGACATTAGCTTTCCAAAACTTTAAACGGTTCATGATTCTGATTCCTGGTTCTCCCGAAATCGCGAAAATATTAAAATACGTCTATTTTCGGATATGCTGTGCTCTACGAATTTTCCAGAATTTAATACTCATAATTTCATAAAATAAATTATATAATAAGAAAGCTAACCTCAATATCTTTTTAACGCAAGAAACTAGGCCTCGTTTGGAGTCTGGAGCTATGCGCAATGGCTTGTGGAAGATGAAGGAAGCCTAGATGGCAATTCTACAAAATCTCTCTCTCTAAAAAAATGATGAGATAATTAGGGTTATTATATTATATATATATAGGGATTGAGCGGCTGAATAAAAGTTGATAGGAGGGTGACACATGTCATGATTTGATTGGATGGTTTTGGTTATATTATTTGATTTTGATTTGCCTTTATCAAAATATTATTTAAGTCATTTTAAATCTAAATAACTCAAAATAAATATTAAAAATAATCATAAAAATCTGGAAAAATTACAGAAAATATATTTTGAATTTAAAACTCTAGAAAATATTTGGGATAATTTTATATTCATAGATTTTCTACTATAATTAGGAGAAGCTCTAAACATTAGTTTTATCGATTTAACTAAAAATAAATACTAACATTATTCCAAAAATTTTAAAATAATTCCAGAAAATATATAATAATATTATAAACCCTAGAAAATAACGTGGGCCCATTCTATATTCCTGGAATTGCACAATAAATTCTACAAGTCCTAAAAATTAGTTATTAGCCTAATTACTCCCAATAAATACTAAAATACTTAGAAAATTCCCAGAAAATTCTAGAAAATATATTTTATTATTTAGAAACTAAAATAAAAGTTTGGATATTTTTAATCAAGTTTGTACATAAAATAAATTCTTCAAAGTCCTAGAAAATTAGTGTTACTAGTTTTTAATTAACTAAAAATTATGAAAAAATCTCAATAATCTAAAATAGCCTAAAAATAATTCTAAATAAATATTTATATAAGTAAATATACTAAAAAATTTATTTTCTAATTAACTAAGAGAATACTCTAAATAAATTCAACATCTATAATAAATATAATAATATAAAATATACACAAAATATCTATTTTGGGCGAGGGAGTTTACAATCTACCCAACTTAAAACAATTTCGTCCTCGAAATTAAAATAAGGCATAATTTGTTAAATCCCTCACATTCGTACATAAGGTACGTCAATCGCAATCTCTTCCAAAAATTTAAATAACAAAATCTATTCAAATCTATCGCGATCACTTCAAAATTAAGATAATCATTGTTCAAATCAAAAATTCAACCTATTGTAATCTCTTCTCACTTTTCCAAATCATCAATATCCAAATTTAAATTGAATCCATATAATATCTTCAAGATTTTAATAACCCATATCAAATTTTACCTCATGATCTCCAACTATCATAATCTCCTCTAGAAGTAATTCGAGTCCAATATTATTCCTATTTTTACTTATAAATTTTTTGTATTCTTCAACTTTTTAAATTCCATTCACATCCTCAATATTTTAAATAGGTAGTCCAACCATCAAATTTTTAATTCTTAATTAAAATCATCAAATTAAAAAATAATTTAAATGCAGTCCCCCAATGTTCAAGTCTGAAATTATATATTTATCCTTCAAATTCAAATTGATGATTTTACCTTCAATACTCAAAAATTTAAATTATGTACTTAAGGTATAAATATTGGGTCCTCAATATCAAGATTTTTAAAATTCATTAATCCTCATCATCTTAGTCATTCTTCTAAAATTTTCAAAATTAAAATGGCTTGAACCTCTCCCAATCTAATCTTACTCGATCACAATCTAAAAGAAATTCCTCTCGAGTTGCCAATGCACTGCTACCCAACTTAGAATTTACCCATCTATCACAGAAGGATATATACTTTAAGAAAAATATTCCTTAATTTATTTACTCATGTCATTCAATCCTCAAAACTTCAACGCCGATTATATCATATATGATATGTCCTTAATTACGAAAGAATAATCCTCAAGTATGTGATCGGCCTATGGGGTATATCTAGTACTCTCTGTGTATCAAACTTATACCAAGCACGAGGTTTTGTCTTTCCGAAATAAGGGAAGACGGAGATCAATAATAAAGAGTTCAAGGACGAGGTAATAGAATAGAAGTATCGGGATTAAGGCGTTTAAAGAATTCAAATAGGAATTGTCAAAGCAGTTGTGGATTGCAGTCCTATTTTGGTAATTCCTATTCACATGCTCGTATTAGTACAGTTATGTAGCCGATACAATACGCTCAGACATGTCTAGAGGGCAAGTACATTCGTCTACTAATCACTATATATCTCAATCCACGTGAAGCAGTTATGCGAAGGGCGAATCAATGTACTAAGGTTAGCTAGACCTTAATACACAAATTCTGAAATGTATTAATGTATGCATCCACTAATACATATATAGTGAACAAGCTTGATGAAAGAATAAGCTTGCAAAACTAGGCTATAATAGCGACATAAGTCAAGGTGGTACAACAATTATAAGTACGCTAGATGATGATGAAAGGAGGTACAAGTCAATTCAAGTTCACAAAAACAAAAACAAAAACAAAAAAACAACATAAGCAATAATAATAAAGACCCTACCATTCTCTATAGTTATCATACAACCTCCTTGTCTATGTCGCTAGTCGACCAAATGGGGGCAAGGACCTCTAAATTCTATTGTCTGAATAAACACTGTCGTCTTTGCTAGCATACAATTAATGTCATTCAGTTATACTTCATTAATGGATCACAAGGACTATATGATACTAGGTGGTGAGGTATACTACCCAACTTAAAATGATTTAACTACTATTGTATTGTCTTAAGGATACCGTAAAAGCTTCTGTTAAGGTCTATGAGAAGGGGTCTTGGTACTTTATTGGGGTATCCTCTTCTATTACATAGGTCATGGTCATCTTACATCTTAGTCATAGTGCTTATAGAACAAGTGTCAATAGTAAGGATAGAAGAGTTAATGGCCATTTAAGAGGAAAAGGGATCTCGCTTGTATCGAGGTGAGGGTACAAATTACGTGATTTAAAAACTAAGGGTTAATCATCGGTCACAATCTACAAAACAACTTAAACTTATCAAGTTCTAACTACCAAGCATAAAAATTTTCACATTCAAGGCTACAACTATAATCCTAGCAAACTATGAGCCCTTAACAAAGAATAAAATTACTTGGCCTACTATCCGAAGTGTCAGATGGCACAAGTTGAAAGATGAAGAGAAGAAACGTGATTAGTCATCGCAAAATAGCGAGCGCTATGGTCGCAGGGGAACAATATATAAAATTAAGATAGAGGGCTCTAGATAGCATCATGGTTCTCTAAGGAAAATGGGGTGTTAGTTGCTATGTTTGAGGTATGATTAGGAAAATGTTCTATACATTGCTCTTGGCTTTCTAAGGTACTGCCTGCTCATCTCAAGACAAGAACCTAAATTTAGTTCTCCAATACTTATCTAACTGCGAAGGTTAGGTTTAGTCCTAATATTCAATTTTGGTTTTCTATTAGTTCCTCAATACTAGGGTCAACCATTATGGTAAAACTTCTAACTATCTCTAGTAGTGTCTATACTACTCTCAAGTCTTCTTAATACATAAAGGGGTAATGGTATACCAATCTAAAGATAAGGAATTATATGGTTCACTAGATATTCTAAACTTAGTGGTGTGTCTATATTCTTGTTATATTCCTAATAGGTGTGCTACCATAATTATCATCCTAATAACAGGGGTTCCTATATTCTAGCAGAAGGCTATACTCAAAGAACTATTAGGGAAGTACATGAATCAAGCAGGATACAATTATTTAGATAGAACGGATTAGAAGAAAGATGAGTCGTAGTCAAATGTGGATGAGATCCTATACTCTAATCCTATTTGCAGGCTTGCTCGGTACATTAACGTAACCGAGACAATATGCTCTCGACCTGCATGGGCCACCACAAAAATATGTCACGCCCCAGTCTTAAAAATACGTAGGACTAGGACACGTAAGCATGCCAGCCGCATGAATATGGCAACTCCAATATATGGAAACCAAATCCACACGTACGCTGTAATATGAATATAAAGTCCACAAGTGGTATAAAATGTATCACAAGTCACAGGGTATAATCTAAATCTCATCCATGAAAATCAGATATAAATAATAACCAGCATCTATATAACTAGATCTCAACATAAATATCTAAGGATGATAGTTGGATGGAAACAAATCCACTACCAACTCGAATGGAAAAATACAACACAACAAATACAATATAGGAATACCAGCTAACGACCATGGGCTCGAAGAGAAGACATCCTCGTAACACAAGTAATCATCCAAATCTGCGCTCCTGCAATTACTCAAGAACAGATACACCTGGCAGAGGACCAGGTCCTCAGAGGGACATAACAAGATACAGAAAATACGAGCCAATTTGAATACAGTAAACATGCATATTATTTGAAAATAAATAAGTACGCTGTACAAGACCATCTATATGAATGCAAATGAGGATAACTTTTTGACGTATGGGCAAGGGTAGTCTACTCGATCTAAGCCTCACAACTCACACACCCGTCAATGGACATCAGAAATCGACATACCTCTGGGGTAGCGACCAGCGCGACTCTACAGAAATCAACATACCTCTGGGGTAGCGACCAGCGTGACACACGCCCGTAGTGCGAACTATATACTACGGTTTACCAGAGTGGTTAAAAGCCCATACGCCTAATGATTATCCTCTCATGATACTAAGTGTCAAGTGTGTGTCAACATATCTAATATATAGTAATGACTGAAAGAAACTACACATGCAATAAATAACAGAGATACAATAAATATACAAAAATATACTAAGCATGCAAAATACTGTAAGCAATTTGGCAAGGTATCTTGCCTGGGGTCCTGCTGCTGGTATGAATCAGAGTCCAAGTCACAGTCCAAATAGCCTATGTATTACAAATTTATTACGTCAATAGATAATTTATTTTAATTTATTTAATTCTGGAATAATTACTCTAAAATCCTATTTTAATCTTATTATTCTGATTTTTATGTTAATTTTTAAATTTTGTCCAAAGAAACTGAATTTTATCAACTCGAGACTCATGTCACGCAAATCGAGGTGATCTGTTGACCGAAAAGTCAACCGACACAAACTCAACTTTCATGCATGATTTCCTGTAGATTTCAGCGTCAAAAATATGCTAGAATTTACGGCTCGTCCAAATTCAAATTCGTTTGGGAATTATGGAACATACAAATTTTGTATTGTGCACCGATGGTTAAATTCTAACCTAGAAGTTCTACAGAATTAACAGTATATAAATACTTCGAATTAAATTCTGAGAAAAATATATGTCAATGATCTCGACATTAGCTTTCCAAAACTTTAAACGGTTTATGATTCTGATTCCTGGTTCTCCCGAAATCGCGAAAATATTAAAACACGTCTATTTTCGGATATGCTGTGCTCTACGAATTTTCTAGAATTTAATACTCATAATTTCATAAAATAAATTATATAATAAGAAAGCTAACCTCAATATCTTTCTAACGCAAGAAACTAGGCCTCGTTTGGAGTCCGGAGCTATGCGCAATGGCTTATGGAAGATGAAGGAACCCTAGATGGCAATTCTACAAAATCTCTCTCTCTAAAAAAATGATGGGATAATTAGGGTTATTATATTATATATATAGGAATTGAGCGGCTGAATGAAAGTTGATAGGAGGGTGACACATGTCATGATTTGATTGGATGGTTTTGGTTATATTATTTGATTTTGATTTGCCTTTATCAAAACATTATTTAAGTCGTTTTAAATCTAAATAACTCAAAATAAATATTAAAAATAATCATAAAAATCTGGAAAAATTACAGAAAATATATTTTGAATTTAAAACTCTAGAAAAATATTTGGGATAATTTTATATTCATAGATTTCCTACTATAATTAGGAGAAGCTCTAAACATTAGTTTTATCCATTTAACTAAAAATAAATACTAACATTATTCCAAAAATTCTAAAATAATTCCAGAAAATATATAATAATATTATAAACCCTAGAAAATAACGTGGGTCCATTCTATATTCCTGGAATTGCACAATAAATTCTACAAGTCCTAAAAATTAGTTATTAGCCTAATTACTCCCAATAAATACTAAATTACTCAGAAAATTCCCAGAAAATTTCCAGAAAATTCTAGAAAATATATTTTATTATTTAGAACCTAAAATAAAAGTTTGGGATATTTTTAATCAAGTTTGTACATAAAATAAATTCTTCAAAGTCCTAGAAAATTAGTGTTACTAGTTTTTAATTAACTAAAAATTATGGAAAAATCTCAATAATCTAAAATAGCCTAAAATTAATTCTAAATAAATATTTATATAAGTAAATATACTAAAAATTTATTTTCTAATTAACTAAGAGAATACTCTAAATAAATTCAACATCTATAATAAATATAATAATATAAAGTATACACAAAATACCTATTTTGGGTGAGAGAGTTTACACAAATGTCTCGTATGAGATTGGTTCGGACGATTGAGGATGAGATGTACAAAATTGAAATGATTTGATCAAGGAGAAATCAATAGGAATGTTTAATAGAATGGATTGGCTTAGTCGAGGAATTGATAGGAATCATATATGGAATTATGTCTTAAAATCCAATGTGAGTGAGTTTCAAATTAAGTAAGGAAAATCAATTACATGATCAGAAGTTTGATTGAAAGATATAAGAATGACACCAAGGATTGAGGATTATACTGCTCGATGGAATTAAGTTTGAGTATGGCTGATTTAGTTTCAAATTTGGATTAGTTGACATGGTATCGATGCTAGAAAGATATTCTTGATTGATACATATAAAATAATTATGTTATTTGATGATCTGAGATAGGCGAAAGCGAGATTGATCTTGAGCTTGGTTGATTTGTATCTAGTTCGAAAGATACATTGGCTGAAATGGATTTGAGTTATAGGTGAATAAATATTATCTTGATTATGCAAATACTTGATGATGTCGAAGTGTATAAAAATCGATGGACTGTGGCTCGAGGATATTCTAACTAGATTTAATAATGATCAAATTACATATGGAATCAATGAGTTTCTTTATCTTAATGAATACCAAGGTATAGATTATTGGAAATTTGAATGATAATGTTAGGGAAAGTTTGGACAACTTGGCTAGATAAATCTTGATAATGGCATGATGGACATTAGTTGGATACGGATTGGTAGATGTGTAACTTATGATTGATGACTTAGAGTTAATGATTTAGGATTGATGACTTAGAATTCTGAATTATGTTATGGTGATCGAGATTGGTGAAACTGGATCGGTGGATTCTATCATACGCATTTGAGGGTTTAGACTGTAGAAATTATTTGAATAGATGTCAATCAACCACGATATATCAAGGATGATAGTTGGAACGATTGACCCTAGGAATGGCTTTGTTGAACAGACTCAGACCCTTTGAACTTGAGTTGTTGATATTGGTAGAATGATCTTTGCACGATGTTTAAAAGTTTGGGTGAGAAGAGCTCGGGTAGAATTCCCTATATTACCGATTATGGTTTGAACCTAGGATTTGGGCGAGTACATTGACTCTAGTTGCATGTTAAAGATGGTGATCTTGATATTGACTATGGCCCGGTGAGCTAACCTAGTAGTTAGGCAGTGTCACCCCCAGTCCCAAAATACATAGACTTCGGAATACGTAAACATGCCAACTACGTATCAACCAGACTCTTGTCCGAGTCAAATATGTATAAGCTGTACTATCTAAGTATTATAATAGAATATAGATTTCTTAATCCACAAGGACACAAAATACTAAGAATGTACTACATGTGCTAAAGTCGGTCGCCCAGTAACACATAAGTTCGAATAGACTCAAAAAATAAATAGAGTCTATAAAACTAGGCTATATAAGCAGAGGAATAACAATATGAATAGATAAACATAACTCCGGTAGAAATGATCTGGTACCAATGCTAGCATGACAAGGCAATACGCATAAGCAACTCCAGAAAGGCTCCACAACAGTCTATGCTGCAAAATTGGCAAGTAACCAGGTCCTCAGAGGGACGTAACAAGGTATAAGAAATAGCGTGCCGGAAGTAAAATAGTATAATGATACCATAATCAAGGGTAAGTTATTGTAACGGTCTAAGTATTATGCAAGTAAGAGCAATACTTATACTCAGCCTGGAAAACATAAAAGAACTCAATAGACACTTTCACAAACTGTGCAACCACTAAAGGTTCCATGTCGTGAGGCCTAAAGCAAACTGTGCCAAACACTAAAGGTTTTATATCATGGAACCTAAAGCAAACTGTGCAACCACCAAATCTTTACTACAAAAACTTAGACAAACTATGTAAAATCAATCCATAGAACGGTGTATACTCTTCTCTCCTATGTAACCTTATGTATATGTCATATTATGCTAGATTATGAACTCTAACTATCACCACGAGTCACACACACACACACACACACACACACACACACACACACACACATATATATATATATATATATATATATATATATATATATATATATATATATATATATATATATATATATATATACATGTCTCATATCACGAGTCCTAAAATCCTGTACAAAATCCAATCATCATGAATATAGCAAGATGGATCCTGTCACATAAATTCTTGTTAAGTATCCTACGGTCTAACGTTCAAGGATACAAGTATGTATCATGGATTCGAGGTATCGACTCTCTAACTACGATACTCGACTCCGATGACGGACGTCGGCACCCGAATCTAGTTCGGGCGCTAAGTATCTTGTATCGGTCCTAGGATAACCGCATACATCAATAATATCAAGTAATAATAATACTATATAAAATAAATAATATAAGGAATTGTGATACTATATGGCAAGGTATACTTGACTGGATCCTGGATGATGGTATGACCAATTCCAAGTAGCGAGCTCGATACATCAACTACTCTTGAAAAGGTAGAATCCGTATGAACACCTCCGAATATAGAAAATGATATCACCATCATTTCCAGAATATGCGAAATAGCTAAAATTGACTACCCATAAGTCTAGTTTGGACCCAGGGGCAAAATTGGCAGTTTTGGGTCAAAGTAGTTTATAAATGTGGCCCAATTTGCACCTTAAACCGTGCTGGAGTTAAAGTTCTCTAAATTTGGCATACTTAGTGTCTACGAGTCTAAAACGATGACACAACCTTAATGGAATATCCAAAGTTAGATTCTGGTGAGCCGGTCACGAAATTGCCTGTCAAGTAGGACAGTGGAGCCTGCGAAATGGCGTTCCGATCAACGTTCTCAGAATCAAACCAAACTTGGGTCACGTGACCAGCATAACACTGCGAATATGATGGAACAAGTTTCGTTGCGTAATGACACACGCATACAAAGTAATTGTACAAATTCGGACAAGGTCAATACGAAGTTTTTTGACTGATACATGTTGATTTCGACGTGCACACACGTCCAAATTAAGTTTTACGAAAGCCCACATGTCCGTGTTGGTACGCGCCTTTTGGTGCAATCCTCACATGATAAAGTCATCTTGTTTGGCGGGGCGGACATCATATCGAAGAATTTTGGAGTTTTAAAAACAAGGTTTTTTCTTTGTTTTGGAATACGATTATACATAGATTAAAAGTGAATTAAAATAAAATAAAAGAAGGGATTTAAACTTGGATATGTTGTCTAAAATACTGTTCAAGTAGATTTTTAAAATAATAAATAATTTGGAAGAAAATAGATCACGAACATGGGAGTTTAGGATAATTTGTATACTACTTTTAACACAGATTTTGTCCAACTTTGGATCTATCTCTCTCTCGATCCAAAGCATCATGAATCAATCTATTTGAAGGGAGTTGTAGGTGGTTATGTTATAGACGCACACGAAGAAACGGTTCATGAAATAATTGAACGAGGAGGGAGGAATCATACCAAAAAGGGGGTCAGGGGCAGCTTTCGTGCTGGTGGCCGCGCGTTTCTTTGCGAAGGCGCTGCTTCGGCCGGCAACAGCGGCGTTGGAGGTCCGGCCAGGGGGTGGGGTCGTTGGAGATGCTGGGGTGATGTTGATAGTTGGGGTTTAGGGTTGAGTTAGGGTTCGTAATATATATATATATATATATATATATATATATATATATATATATATATATATATATATATAGGGGAAGAGTGAGAGCACGGGTCTGGGCCAAGGCTTGTACGCGGGAGAGAAGTAGGGTTTAGGTTTTTCTTTTTCTTTTTCTTTTAGTTTTATTTATTTTATTTTCTTATATATATATATATATATATATATATATATATATATATATATATATATATATATATATATATATATATATATATATATATATATATGTGTGTGTGTGTGTGTGTGTGTGTGTGAATAAAATTCTAGAAAATAAACATCTATTTGAAAATAAATTTAGAAAAATTGATAACACCCTTTTAAAGAAATTCATACTATAAACTATTTTTGTGAAACTTTTAAAATTATTAATTATTTATATTTATATTCTATAAAAATAGAAATATATTTGAAAATAAATTTAGAAAAATTGATAACACCCTTTTTAAGAGATTTTACACTAAAAACTATTTTTGTGAAACTTTTGAAATTATATATATATATATATATATATATATATATATATATATATATATATATATATATATATATTAGAAAAATAGACATCTATTTAAAAATAAATTTAGAAAAATTCATAACACCCTTTTTAAGAAATTGTATACTAAAAACTATTTTTGTGAAACTTTTCAAATTATTAATTATAGAGAAATATTTATATATGTTATAAAATCAAGAATATTTTTCTTCAAATTAGATAAAATATCCATAATTTCTATAGTTATTATAAAATAATAAAATTCAAAAATTTAAAATTTTGGGGGTTTACAATCTACCCAACTTATAAAAAATTTGTCCTCGAAATTTAAAATATGCATGGAAGAAAAGAATTGAAGTATGCAAGGTCATACTTGATTTTCCAAAAGGTGGGAGACGCTGTTAACAATGGGTCCAAGTATGACGTCCTATTCTAGAGCCAGGATACACTTAGTTCAAGACGCTACCCAACTTATAGAAATTAATTTGGTAGCAGAAATTCTAGTCATGTAAGCAAGAGACTTATGAATGTAAAACAAGATATGAATTATTGATAGAAAAGATAGGAATGCAGTCGATGAAGTAATACAACAAATCCTTAATCTTAATAATATATTCCTATAAATTTTATTCTATATAACCTCACTCATTCTATTAGCAAACCACTTCTAGATATAGGTAAGTACCAACCAATCCTTACAACTTCGTCTAACTCATATATTCCTAATTTAGTAGGTAAGGGTCTAGGATAAACTAAGCAGGTACTCAGGTCGATCACTCATGGCATACTATTTACTACGGACACTCGTCAAATCATGATTGGGATTGGTCATTCCAATACTAGTCTAACCGTCAATTGAAATGTCTACCTATTCTCATACAGCTTAGCCCTTCTATTATCTATTCCTCTGTATTGTTGTTCTTCTAGTTTCTTCTATCTTAATACATATCTTTCTCATGGAAGTCTTCTTGTCTAGGTTACTACCCTATTACACAAGCATAAAGTCATGATCACCTCTTCTAATTGATAATTTCATCGAACTCAATAAGATGGTAAGATTCTATACTGGTTTAGGTCTAATCTTAACTACAAGGATTATCGAACTATTCTATTCATAATAAAATCCCAAATCATATCTTCTAAAGTCTTCCTTAAGGTTGGTCCTATTGGTTTATGGAGCTACAACTAATTCTAATATTTTAACTGTGTATTCTCTAAAATAGTGATCATAGTCCTCTCAGTCATTAGAAAAATTTATATCTATCATGACCAATATTTATAAAAGTAAAGCTTCTAGTCCAACACTAACTGCTAGTGGGAGTTCTAATATCTATTTGATAAGAAAAAATTCTCTGCTAAAGCTAATTCTTATATACAACTCCAAGCTATCTTCTCGTTCTAGTAGTCTGCCTAGTACACACATCTATCTTACCCACGTCTGACTTAGATAACCCTTCCTATGAATTATTCTACCAACCCTGTTTATATCCTATGATCAATATATAACTAAAACTCAAGCATGAGTGTTCATCCTTCCGAAATGGGAAAGAACGAGAATCAATAATAGGAAGTTCAAGAAGGGTATCAACGAATATGATTTTTGAGGTTCAAAGGCGATAATAGAAATCAAAAGATGGTTCAAAGCAATTATGGATTGAGATCCTAACAAACATATCCAAGCTCAGGATCGCTCGACACAGTAACGTAACCGAAACGATTTAATCAGGACCTGCATGGGCCACCACAAAAATATATCATGCCCTAGTCCTAATATATATAGGCCTAGCAATACATAAACATGCCGGCTCATATCAACCAGAGTCTTGTCTGACTCGAATACGTATAAGTTGTACTATCTAAGTATTATAATAGAATATAACTATATTTTAATCCACAAGGATACCAAATACCAAGAATGTGCTACATGTTCTAAGATCGGCCACCCAGTAATACACAAGCTCGAATAGACTCAAAAAATAAATAGAGTCTATAAAACTAGGCCATATCAGTAGAGGAATACCAATATGAATAAATAATCATAACTCTGGTAGAAATGATAAGTACCTGGTACTATCAAGCATGACAAGGCAAAAGCATCAACAACTCCAGAAAGTCTCAACAACAGTTTATGTTGCAAAACTGGCAAGTTACCAGGTCTTCATAGGGACGTAAGAAGGTATAAGAAACAACGTGCTAGAAGTAAAATAGTATAATGATACCATACTCAAGGGTAAACTACTGTAACTATCTAGGTGATATGCAAGTGAGAGCATCACTCATACTCAGGTTAAAAATTATGTAAGAATTCAATAGACACTTCTGTAAACTGTGCAAACACTAAAGGCTCCATGTCATGAGACCTAAGGCAAACTGCGTCAAATACTAAAGATTTTGTATATGGAACCTAAAGCAAATTGTGCCACCACTAAAGCTCTGCTACAAAGACTAAAGAAAACTATATAAAATCAGCCTATAGAACGGTGTATGTCACGCCCTGATTCCGTGGAATCGATAGTCGTCCCCCGGGCGTGACGCCGTGCGGGCTTAGGTTGCGCACCGCATAAGGCTAAGGGATTTTGCATAGCGAGCACATATTCAGAGTACGCAGATAAATTAAAATACATATTTGAACATGGAAAAGTTCTCTTTTATTGATAATGAACATCTATTACAAACTCTTGAACGAGTCAGAAGGTTGTTGCACGGGCTTACAAAAGTTGACACAAAATGAGATAGCTGTTGTAGAAGCATGAAAAATATGCTGGGAGGATCTACGCGGCATCTTAATACAGAGCAGCGTAAGCAGAGGCCTCCAGAGCCGTCGAACATGCAACAGAGCTCTTCCGCCAGATACAGCGTGAAATATGAGCTCAAAGGACCATCCGCGTAAGTACGGTACGTCCAGGCCGCCCCAGCATAAAAAAGAGTTCTTTATCGCCTCCATGGCGTAAAACTCAGCCGCTCTCAAAGCAGCTTAAAGCGTACGAGGAACGCTTCGTCTTCCCCGAAACGAACCTGTCAAGTCACGCAGTGAATCTGACCTCTGACTTCTGACAAAAAGTGCTGCACAGCTACCCAGACGATGGCTGGTAACGGTGGCAGACCCCTCGGGATGCGCTCCACAGTATGATGGCAGATCTCTGCATTTAATGCAGATGATTTGGTTAAAATATCACCAAGCCGTCGTTTACTGAAGTCCCCTCAGCATAAACCGCTCTTTCGCGTACAAAGGGATACACCGCCTTGTTTTACACGGGCAGACTTGAGCTGTTTACGCTCCACAGCGGACAAACCGCCTGCCACGTCAAAAGCTGCACGTTGCGCAGGGCTCGAGGCACGTCTCTGCGATTGGCGGACAAGGTGGTAACAGTCTTCTCGAGGCACGTCTCTGCGACGAACACACAGGAGAGCTGCAGACCTTCAAAAACACGCCTCCGTATTTAATGCACAGAATGATGGCGGATCTCTGCATTTAATGCAAGGGATTTCTCGAGGCACGTCTCTGCGATTGGCGGACAAGGCGGTAACAGTCTTCTCGAGGCACGTCTCTGCGGCGAACACACAGGAGAGCTGCAGACCTTCAAAAACACGCCTCCATATTTAATGCACGGAATGATGGCGGATCTCTGCATTTAATGCAAGGGATTTGGTTATATCTTCAAAAGCCGTGATTCCGGCTAAAGACGTCCACATCAGCATTTTGGCACGGTACGCAGCGGCTTCTACTCCCAGGATCTGTGCCTATTCAGCTTCAACGCCCGTTCGGCTTCAACGCCCACTCAGTCTCTACGACCATTCGGCTTCTATGCCTGTTCGGCTTCTATGCCTATTCGGCTTCAACGCCCGTTCGGCTGCAACGCCCACTCAGTCTCTACGACCATTCGGCTTCTATGCCTGTTCGGCTTCTATGCCTGTTCGGCTTCAACGCCTGCTCGGCTTCTATGCCTATCGGGCTTCTACGCCCACCCGGCTTCTATGCCTACTTAGCTTCTATGCCACGATGACAGACCTCGGCTTTTACGCCCACCTCTTCTACACGGGAGATACCTACCTACGTGGCTTTTATGCCGTGATCTTCGTAGCAATTGTACGCGTTGTGTCCCTTAGTTGGACCCGTGTCACACGCTCATTCAAAAGATCATCCATACGCAGGCATTGGTTACTTTAACCATCGTGTAAAAGGGTGCTGTGTTGTCCACTCCTCGGTTTTTACACCAACTGAGTGGTCACTGTCACAAAAACTCTATAAATAGAGACCCCTATCAATGGGGAAAAAGGTCGACAAATTAAAAGATCGAACAATTGAAGACTCAGAGAAGAGGTCGAACAATTGAAGGTCGAGCAAGGAGAGAGGAGATCGAGAGAGAGAGAGAGAGGAACCCGGAGCTCGGACAAAGGATAGGGATCGGCGACCTGGGCATCGTGCATCCACCCTTTTCTGCAACCCCCGAGGCTGCTTCCTGTCTTCTACGGCACTTCTTCAACATCGTGTGGTCCAAGGGCTAAAGTGATCGACTGCAGATCAGACACCTATAGCAATATTTACCCAGATTAAATAAATTGTACTTCCACATCCTCGTATAGGATTACATTGTACAAGTTTGTTTGTAAACCAAAGAAGGCGGGTTCTGTGTAAACCCCATATTGAATACATTTTCATTCTTTCGTTTTCTACCACAAACAAGATGACGACTCTGCTGGGGACAACTTTCTCTTCTGATGAGGAAGTAATTGCTCAACACGATGCGGTATCTATAGGAACCGTGAAGAAGACACCGGTCGTCCAATTCGACCAGTCTGCCTACGAAGACATGCTTCGAACCGGGGGTAGCTCTCACCCTCTCTCCGTCCAAGACAACAGGAAGCTACGCAAAGTCTGGAAGCCCAAGACATCCTCTACCGTTCCTGTGGACTCTCCGATCTCTCTGATCTCTCCGACCAATGAGGTTGTAGCATCGCTCCCTCCATGCCCCGCACGTAAAATTCAGTCTCCCACTACGCGCGGTACAGACAAAACTTCGGGCAAAGCCTCAGCGCTAACCCAGAAGTATCCACTGCGCTCTACGCATAGAAACCAGTCTCCCGCTACGCGCGGTACAGACAAAACTTCGGGCAAAGCCTCAACGCTAACCCAGAAGTATCCACTGCGCTCTACGCGTAGAAACTAGTCTCCCGCTACGGTACAGACAAAACTTTGGGCAAGGCCTCAGCACTAACCCAGGAGTATCCAATGCGCCTTACGCGCAGAAATCAGTCTCCCGCTACGCGCGGTACAGACAAAACTTCTGATGATGCCTTAGCGCCAAAACAGAAGTACAGGTCACGCTCCGCGTACAAGACGACATCTGACCTCTACGGGGGCCCAGATGAGCGCTGTGATCTCCGCGAGGGAAAATAGGCGGCGGAATGCGCAACTGCTCGGCCCTTACGCCAGCGAGGGAACAATCTGCATACCCTCCGGATTACGCGAGAAGCCGATGGCCGACTGAGGACCTCTTCAGCTTCACGCCGGGGGTTACCCGCCACCCAGACGGCCAACCTGTTGTACACAGGTGGCGCAACCAGGACCATGGTGCCCAACCTCCGCGTAACCACTAATGGGAGCAGAGGAAGCAAACAATCATCCTCTTCTGCAACTCCTCCTGACCTGCGCAAATATCTAAGCCAGAAGCGCAAAGAGAGGGAACCTTTCAATATGTCTATTACGCCTCCGGACGAGCACTGTTGCAATAGCCATAGAGTTGTGATTAACTGTTGCTGCTCTAATACAAGACGACCGGTCTTCGACCGGTTAAGCTACTCTCTGTCTTTTCAAGGAAAGGAGCCCGCGCATGCATCTGTGAACATGGCTTCACACATGCCTAGACGGGGTTCGAACTCAAGACGTCATCCCTCCAGGCCTCCGAGCCGAAGGAGGTTCAATGAACTCCTCAGAAACGCTGAAGCCGGGGTATTCCAAAATACACGTGCAAGATCACGACAACCAGCTTCATCCTCTTCTGATTCCGACGCTGGGGATCGCCAGGCCCCTGAATCAGATGCTGAAAGCGTAGAGTCGACTTCTACAGCGACCTACACTCATCCTTCGACGACACCCAGGGAGATGGGAGTTTACGCCGTTGAAGATGAACGTGAGGAGGCTTCACTATCGGGAAACGCGGAGCAACGCATCACTACGCTGGAAACATCTCTGAAACAAATGCAATCCATGATGGAAAGCATACACCAGATGATGCTAACCCAGCACGCAACTACCATGGCTCAAGCATCGGTCCCGCCAACTCAGATACGTGTGGGGGTGGACTTGCCATCATCTAATCCAAGCCAAGGCCCTGCTCTAGATCAAGAGTCAGCGGTTCCTCCGCTTTCGGAGAATATATTGCCTCCCGTTGGAGTCACAATGCAGCCAACTCCGTACCACTCCGTAGTCTCGCCTCCGGCTGAAAATCTGATACAGGCAGTGCAAGAGTTGAAAGCCCAGTTTGACGCCTTGAAGCACAAAGATCAGCTCAAGAAACTGGGAATCAACCAGCCTTACCCAGCTATCTGGGAAGAGGTCCCTTTCCCTCCGAGGTACAAACCTCAGACCATGGCCCTGTTCGAGGGAAAAATATCACCAAGTCAGTACATGAACTATTTTAGTATGATGACGGTGTTGCTGCAAGGGAACAACGCCCTCCTCACCCGGGTGTTCAAAGGCTGCCTCTCGGGAGTAGCCTATCAGTGGTACCGTAGCTTGGCGGACAACTGCATCACTTCCTTCGAAGACTTCAAAGCTTTATTCTTCACGCGATTCTACGAGGGAGGAATGGACATGTCCATGTCCTCTCTCATCGAAGTCAAGCAAAGGGAAAAAGAAGACGTTCGCGCCTTCATCGAGCGTTTTCGTCGGGCCACCTTACAGATGCCTCCAGGAGTTCCAGACTCTGCATTAGTAGACATTTGCAGAAAAAACCTCCTTCCCGTGGTCTCGGTGTTCACAGGACCATATCAGTTCCGTGATTGGCCCTCGTTCATCCTCTCGGCCGTAGCCGCTGAAGACAACAGTCGCAAGGCGCGCGACAATGGCATTATGATCTCCACCTCTGACAAAGGCAAGAAGTCATCTCCCAGCAGCGACCATCCTCGTGGTCCAAAAGGGAAAGAAGCTCTGACGGTCAATACGTCCAGACAAAAGATTGCGGCAATCACGCAAACGAGACCAGGGACGTCCAGGCCCGTAGAAGTCTACTCCTTTGACGACGAGGATATCCCAAGTATATTCGAGTGTCTCATCAAAAGTGGCAAGATCACCCTTCCGGAGTTGAAACGGCCCCAAGAAGTCGGCAGTATTGACGACCCCAAATACTGCGTCTTCCACAGATATGTGCACCACCCGACAAAGGCGTATTACATACTGAAAAGGAAGATCCAGGGTTTGATCGATGCCAAAGCCATAACCCAGCACAACACTGAGAAGACAGTCACAGCCAACATGGTCTCTCTACAGTTTGGCAATCTGTCTCCCCAGGAGGTCCCGAATGGTGTTGCGCCTATCTCTCGGACCACGATGAACATCGTCAATCTCCCTCCAGCTAGGGGTCAAAATCACGACCTGGTACCCCTAACCACCCGGCGAGGCGAGATCATGTGGGTTCATCCGAATCTGGTGTCAGAGCTCGAAAAAGAGTCTAATGCTCCTAGAGCTGCGTCTAGAAGGAGCTCCAAATGCAAACCATGTCATATGGTTGCAACTTCTGCACCGTCAGACGAGGACGAGGTACTAGCCGCAACCCGTTCAGGGAGAGCTTACCTCAATGACTACGAAGCAAATCAGGAAGGTACACCGGCGGGTACTTCAGCCACCAAACCTTCAGGACCCGAGTCCGTCATGCCAGAGACCGATCCTACAAGGCCGACTCCAACGGACAAGGGGAAGCAGAAGGAAGTTCGCTTTGATAAACCTGTGAGAAACATCCCTAACAAAGGTTTAGAAAAGCCCTACAACTTCGACATCCTGGCCCAACTGGCTAATACACCAGCCAGGCTGTCTATCTTCGAGCTACTCAGGCTCTCCCAGGACACTCGTCTAGCCCTGAGTGAAGCACTAATGCAGGCAGAGGCATGCTTGACCCAGCTCAAGTCCCCCGACGAAGAACCGGTGGCGTGTCCCCAGTGCCACAGTGTGATGGAGGTGGTGTCGAATATCACTTTCACTCAAGACGACATGCTGTTGAAACATAACAGGCATGACAGGCCCCTCTATTACACCGGGTACATCGGTTCCATGGAGGTCGACCGGATTCACATAGATCCGGGATCGTCAATCAGCATAATCCCCCACAGTCTGCTCAGGCCGCTGAGGATCCCTACTAGCGAGTTAGCTTTCACCACCACCACAATCGTGGGTTTCAACGCTGGAAAAAGCAAGTCTTTGGGAAAAATTCGCCTGAGGATCCAAATTGGAAACCTCAGATCGGTAGTCACATGTTACGTCATCGATTCAGAGGTATCCTACAACATCTTGCTGGGAAGACCGTGGATCCACGACCACAACATTGTTCCCTCAACTCTACATCAATGTCTTAAATATGTAGACGCACAAGGAACAGTACGAACGGAGGTTGCTGACTTGAACCCATTCAAAGGAGTAGAATCCTACTATTCCGATGCCGTGTTGTACTCTCAAGACCACACAAAAGAGGTGTCAGACGAGGCAGAGAAGAAATCCCACCGGGAGCCAGAAGAGCCCTCTGTCGCACTACCACTGTTAATCGGGGTAAAGGGACGAACCACTCGTCCAAAAGCCATGGAACCTATGACTATCCGCCTTAACAGATCCGGTTCAGGAAAAGGGGGTGATCCCCTCGTGATCACTTCAAACCGGAAGCTTCCTCCCTTGGTCATCGACCTCCGGCGCCACAAGCAGCCAACTGATGTAAATGCAACCAGGAACCGAGCCCTAGATGATAATAAACATCCTCTTTTCCAGTATGTCAACGCTCTGATCCCGAACCAGGAATCCTCTCCCCATGACGATATAGAACCTATAGCACAAAAATTCTTGGCAGCTATGGATTCCTATCACCCGTACATATGGGAGGTGACATCATCATCCAATGTCGTCGCAGCATACGGACCACAAGAGGACTCTATCTTCCTCGTCCCGTCTACCCACGACAACCAGCGTACAATAGTCTTCGGCCGCATGCGCAATCAACCGACGGTCCAAGAGGATCCTCTCGATAACGATACTGGGAAAATGCAGGTCCACCAATACAGCCCACAGGCATTAAGGATCATGCAAAGCATGGGCTACGACTTGGAGCGGAAGCCAGGCCTCAACTACGGGAAGGGCAGACGAACGCCACTGTTCGGCAATCCCCGCTATCAACAGACCCGTTTCGGGTTAGGGTATATCGCCTCCTCCAAATCAGGCGAGAATGGCCTTTCCTCCTATCAAAACGGCTCGTCACCCCCCGACTCACCGGACGCTCTCGAACGGACATTATCAGTAAATATGGTAATGACAGATCCCTGCGGAGCGAACAAGCCAGAGTCTGAGCCATTCGAAAATGACTCTTGGGCTCAACAGATGGATACACAATGGGAGTTCCGCTTCGAGCAGAGAGAACCTCCCACTGAAGATAAAGTTATCCAGATCGACGTTGGGGATGAACTCGCACCAAGGCCGATATTTATCAGTAATAATCTTTCCCCAGCCGAAAGGGAAGAAGTTATTCAACTGATAAAAGAATACATCGACGTCTTCGCGTGGAATTATGAGGATATGCCAGGACTTGATCCAGAGATGGCTACCCACAAACTCAACATATCACCCGATTCAAAGCCGGTGAAGCAACACCAGCACCGGTTCCGCCCGGATATGATGGACGCCATTGAAGCCGAAGTCAAAAAGTTGATAGCCTGCGGTTTTATTCGGGAGGAACAACATCCCAACTGGGTCGCCAATGTTGTCCCAATCGTGAAGAAGAATAGGAAAATACGCATCTGCATCGATTACCGGGATCTGAATGCGGCCTGCCCCAAGGATGAGTTCCCTCTTCCCATCACAGACATCATGATCGACAACACCTGCGGTTTTGAATGCATGTCTTTCATGGACGGATTCTCGGGGTAGAATCAGATCAAGATGCATCCTGGAGACGAGAAGCATACCGCCTTTCGAACACCACCGGGGTTATATTGCTATACAGTAATGCCCTTCGAATTAAAGAACGCCGGGGCAACATACCAATGAGCTATGAGTAACATATTCCATGAGCATTTGTGCAAAATGGTGCGATGCTACGTAGATGACATAGCTGTCAAAAGTTGCCTCAAGGACGATCACATTCGAGACTTGAGGTCGGTGTTCGAGTTAATACGCCAACATCAACTCAAGATGAATCCTACGAAGTCCTTTCTGGGTGTATCTAGCGGCAAATTCCTGGGGTTTGTCATTACCGCCAAAGGCATCCAAGTGGACCCTGAGAAAGTCCAAGCCATTGTAGAAATGCGATCGCCTCGCAATCTGAGGGAACTTAGGGGATTTCAAGGTCGTCTGGCTCACATCCGGAGATTCATATCCAACCTCTCCGGAAGATGTCAGCCTTTTTCTCGCCTCATGAAGAAAGGTATATCCTTCGTATGGGACGAAGCCTGTCAACAAGCGTTTAACGATATCAAACGCTACCTCACTCATCCGCCAGTTCTGGTGCCCCCCGTCATAGGAAGACCATTCTTCCTATACGTTCGAGCAATGGACCATTCCCTGGGAGCTCTTCTTGCGCAGAAGAACGATGTAGGGCATGAACAGGCTATCTACTATCTAAGTAGAATGATGGTCAGAGCCGAACACCGGTACAACCCAGTGGAGAAAGAATGCTTGGCTCTGATGTTCGCTATCCAGAAGACGCGGTACTATGTCACCGGCTAGACTATCCATATCATCTCCAGGATCAACCCTCTTCGAGTACTAATGAGCAAGCCAAGTGCTCTTAATTCCCGACTTGCAACATGGGCGATGCTGTTAACACCATATAACATGGTGTACGTCCCTCAGAAGTCCATCAAAGGCCAAGCATTGGCCGACTTCCTAGCTGCTCATCCAATCTCGGAGACCTCCATGTTGTACGAGGACATCCTTGACGAAGTTGCAGAATGTAATTCCGCGACAGAGAGTGACGCATGGCAACTATTCTTTGATGGTGCCTCCAGAACCGGTCCTAGGGGAAGTGTGGTCTCAGGAGTGGGAATCATCCTAGTTACTCCCGACAAACTCGTCATCTACCGGGCATACTCTCTCAACGAGCCCTGCTCCAACAACATGGCAGAGTATAACGCTATTTTAATCGGGCTCCAAGTCGCTAAAGAGCTGGGGGTCGAATCCCTGGAAGCTTTCGGTGATTCCCTGCTTATCGTCAATCAAGTCAGAGGAATATATGAAGTCCGGAATCCAGACCTCATCCCCTATCACCAAGCAACGGTCAAGATAGCCATGACATTCAAAGGGTTCTTCCTGGAGCATGTACCTCGATCCCTGAATCTTGAAGCTGATGCCCTAGCTAGTCTAGCCGCAGATCTGGCTACTCCTATAAGAAGACAGGACTCGGTAATCCTTCTTAATAGAGATTTATTCTGTGTGAAAAACAACTCTAACATAGAACGCAGCTACACTGCATACGCCAATCCTCCCGAACGAGATTGGAAGAGTCCTTTCATAGATTTCGTGGCATACGGGATCTTGCCAGAAGACCTTAAAGAAGCAGTATCCGTCAAGAGGCGGTCCTTACGCTTCTACTTCGATGCATCTTCACAGTGCCTATATCGTCGGACCTATGACGGACTGCTATTAAGATGCCTCTCTGATGACGAGGCACAGATGATCATCCGTGAAGCTCACGACGGCATATGCGGAGCGCATCAACCCGGTCCTAAGCTACAGGATCGTATCAGGAGAATGGGCTACTACTGGCCCACTATGATCACAGACGCGATCAGCTATGCAAAACAATGCAAGGCCTGTCAGGTCCATGCGGACTTCATACATCAACCGTCTGAATATCTACATCCTACGGTTGTATCCTGGCCTTTCGAAGCATGGGGTATGGATGTCATTGGTCCTATCCACCCGTCTTCTTCCAGGGGTCACCAGTTCATACTGGCCATTACGGATTACTTCTCCAAGTGGGCAGAGGCAATCCCTCTCTGTTACGACCCGCACCCGGTTTAGGGGCACGAGTGCGTGGGTACGTCCAGCCTACGCCGCAGCATCGGCGGTAGAACGCTGTCAAGGTCTTGATACTATCTAGCTAATGTCACATAAACATCCAATCTCCATAAGGAGGCACGGATGACACAAATAAGATGAACACATACTCAATCACAGGATTACAGCACGATAAGATTTCGAACAGAAATAAAAATTAAACACAACACAAGTCAACAAGTAATATTCTAACTCAACAATATCCAAGTCTCATCAAAATGCCGGAGACAAATCCGGTACCAAATAGTCTACTTGAAGAATTAACAATAAATAATAATTCTGGCTAGACCTTCCAGAATCACAACTAAACTACCAAGTCTGCAGCTACTCACCATATGGTCCATAAAGTGTCGGACAGCGGTCCTCTAAGGCATAGTCTGGAAAAATATTTCCAGTCAGGAAGGAGCAAAGCAACACTCTCAAATAACAGTTCCATTAATTGATAATGTCTATAATACAATAAAACATGTCATGCTAGCTACTGAGAAGACAGTGAAATAAATGCAATGGCAATTTTAAGAGAGACAGGCAATAGGCAATATGATACAGTCAGTGCATGTATGAAAATGAAAAGAACAAGTATGGTATCATATACGGGTGATGTAGTATATGATTTAAATAGGGAAACAGTAATCTATTCTAAGTGTTTGAAATAGTAGTTTCAAAATGTGATCGGCTTGGGAACATGTACGATAGCTACAGGGCCTGGCTAATCATGGTGAAGAGCATGATTAACACTTACAATTTCTACACTGCAATAAGAGGTTATGATCACATTTCTTACTAACTACTTCTCCGCCCCCAACTAGTACTGTGGATCCAACCATGACACGTCAAGATACACGAGCAAGTCAAGTCTATCATGTACGATGTCTAATATACATGTCGTGTACAATGTCAATACGATAATCAAGATAACATCTCATGACTGCAGATCCAAGCTATACTAGTCCGTGTAGCACAGTGTCAAGGATTCAGTTGTAACATTTCAGGATTATTGAATTTATAGAAATTATCAAGAAATTGGAAATTATCGGAGAATGTACTTGCCTTGGGTCCTTAGCTGGTAATTATGGATGTCTTATTCCAGAGTATCTCCTGGACGAACCAACAGTCCTATAAACATATCCCAGTTATAACACTTGTGTCAGATGCTATACTAACACACAAAAGAAATATACTGGCCTCAGGGCTATGCCAGGCATGGCACTAGTCAACTAGGGTCATCTAGTAGGGATACGTATATAAATACACATTTATACTCAGAAAATATATATATGTATCAATATAATACGTATAATGTATATATATAAGTGTATATGTATATACACTAGATAGAAGTATATAGATATATATTTATATGTTATAAATATACATAACACATTTATTCATAACTATATTTAAGAATAGACATGTATACATATATATGTACTAGTGAAAAATATACATTTGTTATATCTATATATGTGTATATATACCAATACATATACTATATACTTGTATACAAGTATATATATACATATATATATATATATACCATTCACTTATATTAGTACATACTAATACACTAATTTAATTTATACTAGTATACTTTATTAAATACATATTATAAGAAAATACCAATAAACATACATATATATAATTAATTTATATACTATATAAAAATACCCAATATACATACATATACATATGCATTAATTAAATACGTACTATACAATTATTTAAATATATACTTATACAATTAATTAAATACATACTATACTTATACAATTAATTAAATACATACTATACTCATACAATTAATTAAATACATACTATACTTATACAATTAATTAAACACATACTATACTTATACAATTAATTAAATACATACTATACTTATACAATTAATTAAATGCTATAATTATACAATTAATTATACATACTATACTTATACAATTATTTAAATACATACTATACTTATACAATTAATTAAATACATACTATACTCATACAATTAATTAAACACATACTATACTTATACAATTAATTAAACACCTACTATACTTATACAATTAATTATACATACTATAATTATACAATTTATTTAAATACATACTATAATTATACAATTAAATATTAATAAAATAAATAATATACATATCTTAAATTATACATTACTAATGTATTTATATACTATGCATATATGCGTATTCAATATTAATTTAATAAATAATATACATATACATATATTAGTATATACTCATACGTATATACGTATGTATATATATACATATATATATATATATAAAGAAGGAAGAGGGAGAAGAAGAAAGAAACTTACAGAGGGGGTTAGCCGGAGTCTCGCCGGAGGGAGAGCTGGTCGGGGTGGCTGCCAGCGGCCGCCGGAGTATAGAGGGGGCCGCCGGGGACAGTAGGTGAAGGTGAACAGTATTCCCCCCCTTTGAAATTTAAATTTTAGGGAAGAAAGGAAGAAGAAGAAGAAAAAGAAGGAGAAGAAGAAGAAGAAAGGAAGAAGGAGAAGGAGAAGGAGAAACTCCTACGTTGGAGGCTTGTGAGAATGTGGGGGCTTGTTTGTAGGTGGGGAAACCTAGGTTTTCTAGGGAAAGGTGTTGATGGGATATTAAATAGGGGAGAGGGTGTGTAAATTTAAGGGTAAGGATTGGCCCATTAAATGTGTGTCCAGATTGGTCATGAAGGAAAAATAATTCATGTAGGAATGAGGGTGAGGTTTAATTAAAAATTAATAGGGCTCCCTCATTGGTTTAAACAAATGGGTGTTGACACCAAAAATGCAAATTTGCAAATTAGCCCCCTTAAATTTGGGTATTTGCACAGACGCATAAAATGATGAAAATTTGGCGGGCGATTCGGGGTCCGGTGTTTTGTAGGGTCAGGGGGCGCTGTAAAATCGGTATGGGCTCAATTTACAGGACACTGGAATAAAATTGGGATTTCAGAATCAGATAAAATAGTATCCTCAATTTAAATAGAAATAAATGCAAGTTGTGTTCAACAATTAATTAGGAGTACATGGAGCCAAAATCAGGTCAGGTCATCAATACCAATAATGAAGAAGACTCAGAACAGAATATTACCCTAATTTGGGCCGCACGAAAAATAGGTCAAGATTGCCTCCAATTTCAATTGGAACGCACAACGATACAAAATAGGGATTTATTAAATAACGTCCGCGACGATTTTTGTGCGGCCAGAAATAATGTACAGAGAGCACAATTATGAGTTGCAAAAATAGCAGAATGGAAGGCGGGCATGTCTAGGGCAAGATTGTGAAATTTGTTGGAAGACAAAAGTCAGGGAAGTGCTCCAAATATCGAAGCAAAGGCAATGCGCAATAATTAAATAAAAATACAGTAATTAATTACAATCTCCAATAATTAAATTTTAAAATAAAACAATTAACCTCAAAATCCCATAATTTGGACAGGTGTTCACCTATTGGGCTTCTAGGTCAAGTCTACCAGCTCAACACAATTAAACACTGTCTATAATATAATATATTAAAGTACACATCACACAGTTATTTAATTTAAATATATACTATTCATACAATTATTTAATTGTAACTACAATAATATTAAATATTATAAAAAGTCGAAAATACCCCTGTTTTCGGAACGTGGTAGTGACAAGTCTACCCACCTTAAAAGAATTTCGTCCTCGAAATTTAAAATCCTCATAGTAGCATTTAATCATGCACATTATTTTTCCCTCAAAATCTAAATTCATCAAATCATATAATCATGAACTACTCCATATTGTTATTTCACCATTTTTTTTTTCGAAATTCTATAAATATCATATCCCTAAAATTCTTCAATAAATAAATCAAATCCCATTCTTATCACAATATCCTCCAAAATTTTTAAGTTAATAACGAAATACAAGAATTTTTAATATTCAATCCTCTAATTAAAATCCAATCAATGCATATTTCTAAAATTGAATCTCATCCCAAAATTTGAATTCAACACTAATCCATTTGTGTTCTTATTCCTCGATTTTTTTTTTCCACATAATATGCAACGATGCGATACTTAAGGATTCTCTAATTACAACATCCCATATAAAATTCTAAAATTCATAACTTGCAATTAAATAAATATATTGATAAATCTCCCAAAATTTCCAAATTTAATAACCAATTTAATTACATCATAATCTTCCTGGAATTAAATAAACCACCAGTTATGCAATGTTAATTTCTTAACCCTCTATTTAAATCAATGGTTATCCTCAAATTTAATCATCTTGCCTCTCTTGTCAAGTCATAACTCCTTCATGAATCTTCGTCATGGTCAAACCCCAATAATCATGGTCTAAGAAGAATCTTTCCTACAATCATACAACATGCAACCCAAGGGAATATGTACGGTCAGGGTATCTTTTGTCAGGGTATGGCAGTCTCTGTATCAGGGTGTACTACATTATAACAAGAAAATCATGCTTACAAGCTACGGTACTAAGGTATCAGTCAATCAATCAAATAGATAGGAACAAAATGAAGGAAAGAACAGAACCTGCTAACACATTACCTGCAGTATCTCCTATCTCTAACATACACTTAACTCTAGCATAATCACTAACTAATTCCTATTCCTGTACACTGGTACCCATATCAACTAGTCATTTATCCACAAGATCCATGAATATATCCATATTGCACACACATGTCTATTAACACCTAAATCTGATGCCAAGAATCTCTAATATAACCATGATTCAATAATGCATCCAAGTTGATACCTCTATCTCCTTAGTACCATACCCTCTGTCAGTTCTCGTTCCTACTACAATCGTCCATACCATTTGTTCTCATCACTCCAGTGCACACCAAGTGTAACACCTTACTAAGTGCTAAACCCTTTCTAATACAACTCTAGATGGACACCCAAGTCAGTCTGCGGTGCCACCTCAAGCATTCTCAAGCCAATAGAGCCTTAAACATGCACATCAACCACTCATATACTGTTATACATTTCTTACCCACCATAAAATTTTATCCTCAAAATAAAATCATCAAAATTTAACTTCTCGAACAATTTAAAATAAAATGCATATACTTCCTCAAAAGTCAAATACTTAATATCGAAATAAAATTTTTTTTTTAATCACTTCTAAAATCTTTATAGCTGTGACTATGTTTATTGAATTGAATTTGAATCCTCAAAATTTAATAACATAAAATCTCATCTCCCCAAAAATTCTTTAAAAATTGAAATTCATTTCCACTCTACAAATTATAAATTTAAATCCACAAGCATCTAAGTACACATATATACTCACAGTCTCTAATACTCAAGGTTCACACAAATACATCAATTATCTACAACTCTCAACTGTGTACTAAATATTGCACTGCCTGGATTACTTGCAATATTACTTCCAATAATCAAAGTTATCATCACACATATTTTCTCCAATGATTTTCTATCTATTTTAATTGATACACCAATCTAATTATCATCACACGAAGTACTTACTGTTATCAGCATCATTCTCGACTAATCCTTGATATAGAATCACTAGCACTATTGGTATGGTAACATTAGCTTCATCATTAGATTATCTCATCAAACTTATTAGAACTCACGATCACTTGCACTTTCTATAATACCAATACTAATTATAATAACACCTACCATAGAACTATTGCTACAAGGTACTATGCTATGGGTATCTCTAGATTAATGCCTAATGCTCCCATGTCCAACTAAGAAATACTTACAAACTCACAAGTCACACTCAGTCAAACTAATACAAGACACAACCAAAATTGCAAGTCACTAATTATCATACTAACAAGGAATCCTCAAAGAAAAATAAGCTCAAAAGGAACTGGATCAAGGACGGAAGGTATCTTTACTGCTAGTAAAGGAAAGAAGCGATGGAACAAAGTCCTGGAATAACATAAATAGATAAGTCTTGAGATGATACTTTAAGAACCAATTTAAGATACAACCTGATAATCATACACGTCTGTCAGAAATCATGACACACAGAATCCTCGCCACGCCAGTAAGCATAGATGCGATAAACGACAGGTTCCGTAACTAAGGTATGCAACTCTATAATCATGTCATCTAGAATCCTTGCCACGCCAACCGGTATGGCTTCGAGAAACTCTAAATCTCATAACTAAAGTATGTACATCCAAGTTAGGTTCCTACGTTCTCGTCACGATAGCTAATATGGCTGCGATAAACTCTAGGTTCCATAACCAAAGTAGACGTTTTACCTTTCTCACTGTCCTCATCAATGTATGTCATCAGATGATACCATAAATTCTAGTCCGTAAAATTCATCTCAATATGAAATCAACTCAACAACGATACCAAGAATTAAAGTTAATAGCTGGTCAACAAGAATCAAACTCAATATCAATAAGTAGGAACGAACAAAAACATGGAGGAAGGATTTAAATTGGAATTTATAATGAGATTCTCAAGGGTCGTCCCAGGAATCTCTCAAATAATCTGTGATTGAGTATCCGCTCTCGTCCTAGTATCCTATGTCCTAGAATCCTATCGCAGGCACGCAGTAGTATAACAAGGATGCCACACTACTACGACATCGCACAACTCGCGAAGTCTGACCTGCATGGGCCACCACTAAAAACGTGTCACGACCCGCACCCGGTTTAGGGGCACGAGTGCGTGGGTACGTCCAGCCTACGCCGCAGCATCGGCGGTAGAACGCTGTCAAGGTCTTGATACTATCTAGCTAATGTCACATAAACATCCAATCTCCATAAGGAGGCACGGATGACACAAATAAGATGAACACATACTCAATCACAGGATTACAACACGATAAGATTTCGAACAGAAATAAAAATTAAACACAACACAAGTCAACAAGTAATATTCTAACTCAACAATATCCAAGTCTCATCAAAATGCCGGAGACAAATCCGGTACCAAATAGTCTACTTGAAGAATTAACAATAAATAATAATTCCGGCTAGACCTTCCAGAATCACAACTAAACTACCAAGTCTGCAGCTACTCACCATATGGTCCATAAAGTGTCGGACAGCGGTCCTCTAAGGCATAGTCTGGAAAAATATTTCCAGTCAGGAAGGAGCAAAGCAACACTCTCAAATAACAGTTCCATTAATTGATAATGTCTATAATACAATAAAACATGTCATGCTAGCTACTGAGAAGACAGTAAAATAAATGCAATGGCAATTTTAAGAGAGACAGGCAATAGGCAATATGATACAGTCAGTGCATGTATGAAAATGAAAAGAACAAGTATGGTATCATATACGGGTGATGTAGTATATGATTTAAATAGGGAAACAGTAATCTATTCTAAGTGTTTGAAATAGTAGTTTCAAAATGTGATCGGCTTGGGAATATGTACGATAGCTATAGGGCCTGGCTAATCATGGTGAAGAGCATGATTAACACTTACAATTTCTACACTGCAATAAGAGGTTATGATCACATTTCTTACTAACTACTTCCCCGCCCCCAACTAGTACTGTGGATCCAACCATGACACGTCAAGATACACGAGCAAGTCAAGTCTATCATGTACGATATCTAATATACATGTCGTGTACAATATCAATACGATAATCAAGATAACATCTCATGACTGCAGATCCAAGCTATACTAGTCCGTGTAGCACAGTGTCAAGGATTCAGTTGTAACATTTCAGGATTATTGAATTTATAGAAATTATCAAGAAATTGAAAATTATCGGAGAATGTACTTGCCTTGGGTCCTTAGCTGGTAATTATGGATGTCTTGTTCCAGAGTATCTCCTGGACGAACCAACAGTCCTATAAACATATCCCAGTTATAACACTTGTGTCAGATGCTATACTAACACACAAAAGAAATATACTGGCCTCAGGGCTATGCCAGGCATGGCACTAGTCAACTAGGGTCATCTAGTAGGGATACGTATATAAATACACATTTATACTCAGAAAATATATATATGTATCAATATAATACGTATAATGTATATATATAAGTGTATATGTATATACACTAGATAGAAGTATATAGATATATATTTATATGTTATAAATATACATAACACATTTATTCATAACTATATTTAAGAATAGACATGTATACATATATATGTACTAGTGAAAAATATACATTTGTTATATCTATATATGTGTATATATACCAATACATATACTATATACTTGTATACAAGTACATATATACATATATATATATACCATTCACTTATATTAGTACATACTAATACACTAATTTAATTTATACTAGTATACTTTATTAAATACATATTATAAGAAAATACCAATAAACATACATATATATAATTAATTTATATACTATATAAAAATACCCAATATACATACATATACATATGCATTAATTAAATACGTACTATACAATTATTTAAATATATACTTATACAATTAATTAAATACATACTATACTTATACAATTAATTAAATACATACTATACTCATACAATTAATTAAATACATACTATACTTATACAATTAATTAAACACATACTATACTTATACAATTAATTAAATACATACTATACTTATACAATTAATTAAATGCTATAATTATACAATTAATTATACATACTATACTTATACAATTATTTAAATACATACTATACTTATACAATTAATTAAATACATACTATACTCATACAATTAATTAAACACATACTATACTTATACAATTAATTAAACACCTACTATACTTATACAATTAATTATACATACTATAATTATACAATTTATTTAAATACATACTATAATTATACAATTAAATATTAATAAAATAAATAATATACATATCTTAAATTATACATTACTAATGTATTTATATACTATGCATATATGCGTATTCAACATTAATTTAATAAATAATATACATATACATATATTAGTATATACTCATACGTATATACGTATGTATATATATACATATATATATATATATAAAGAAGGAAGAGGGAGAAGAAGAAAGAAACTTACAGAGGGGGTTGGCCGGAGTCTCGCCGGAGGGAGAGCTGGTCGGGGTGGCTGCCAGCGGCCGCCGGAGTATAGAGGGGGCCGCCGGGGACAGTAGGTGAAGGTGAACAGTATTCCCCCCCTTTGAAATTTAAATTTTAGGGAAGAAAGGAAGAAGAAGAAGAAAAAGAAGGAGAAGAAGAAGAAGAAAGGAAGAAGGAGAAGGAGAAGGAGAAACTCCTACGTTGGAGGCTTGTGAGAATGTGGGGGCTTGTTTGTAGGTGGGGAAACCTAGGTTTTCTAGGGAAAGGTGTTGATGGGATATTAAATAGGGGAGAGGGTGTGTAAATTTAAGGGTGAGGATTGGCCCATTAAATGTGTGTCCAGATTGGTCATGAAGGAAAAATAATTCATGTAGGAATGAGGGTGAGGTTTAATTAAAAATTAATAGGGCTCCCTCATTGGTTTAAACAAATGGGTGTTGACACCAAAAATGCAAATTTGCAAATTAGTCCCCTTAAATTTGGGTATTTGCACAGACGCATAAAATGATAAAAATTTGGCGGGCGATTCGGGGTCCGGTGTTTTGTAGGGTCAGGGGGCGCTGTAAAATCGGTATGGGCTCAATTTACAGGGCACTAGAATAAAATTGGGATTTCAGAATCAGATAAAATAGTATCCTCAATTTAAATAGAAATAAATGCAAGTTATGTTCAACAATTAATTAGGAGTACATGGAGCCAAAATCAGGTCAGGTCATCAATACCAATAATGAAGAAGACTCAGAACAGAATATTACCCTAATTTGGGCCGCACGAAAAATAGGTCAAGATTGCCTCCAATTTCAATTGGAACGCACAACGATACAAAATAGGGATTTATTAAATAACGTCCGCGATGATTTTTGTGCGGCCAGAAATAATGTACAGAGAGCACAATTATGAGTTGCAAAAATAGCAGAATGGAAGGCGGGCATGTCTAGGGCAAGATTGTGAAATTTGTTGGAAGACAAAAGTCAGGGAAGTGCTCCAAATATCGAAGCAAAGGCAATGCGCAATAATTAAATAAAAATACAGTAATTAATTACAATCTCCAATAATTAAATTTTAAAATAAAACAATTAACCTCAAAATCCTATAATTTGGACAGGTGTTCACCTATTGGGCTTCTAGGTCAAGTCTACCAGCTCAACACAATTAAACACTGTCTATAATATAATATATTAAAGTACACATCACACAGTTATTTAATTTAAATATATACTATTCATACAATTATTTAATTGTAACTACAATAATATTAAATATTATAAAAAGTCGAAAATACCCCTGTTTTCGGAACGTGGTAGTGACACTCTCGCAGAGGTAAAAGCGTCTAATGTGATCAGCTTTATCATGCATCACGTCATCTATCGCTTCGGGGTACCTCGGAGGATAATTCACGACAATGGGCCTCAGTTCATCAGTCAAGCGTTTCATCGATTTTGTGATAAAAATCGGATACATAATGTTGCCTCTACGGCATATTATCCAGCTGCTAATGGTTTAGCAGAAGCTTTCAACAAAACCATTATCAAACTCTTGAAGAAGTTCGTCTCTTCAAACAAGAGAGATTGGAATGAGAGACTAGGCGAATGCCTCTGGGCATATCGCACAATGGTACGAACACCGACAGGTTGTACTCCATTCTCACTGGTCTATGGGAGCGAAGCAGTTCTCCCCATTGAAGTCCAGATCCCGTCACTCAGAATAGCCGTGGCTAACGAGCTGACTCAAGAGAAGAACGACCTTTTAAGACTTCAGGAGCTAGAAGGATTAGACGAGAAACGCCTCCAAGCTCAGCAGCGCATCGCGCTCTACCAAGCACGCATTTCTAGAGCTTTCAATCATAAAGTAAAGGAAAGAGTGTTCAGAGTCGGCGAGCTAGTTCTAGCCGTAAGAAGGCCGATGATTCTTACCCACAGGAGTAAAGGCAAATTCCAGCCCAAATGGGAGGGTCCTTATGTGGTCGAGACAACGTTCTCAAATGGCGCTTACAGGTTAGCCCAGCCTAATGGAGACCTGTTAATGGCTCCTATCAACGGCAAATTCCTAAAAAGGTACTATGCTTAATCTCCTCTGCTCGGGTAGAATATAGCGGAAACCTCAATTCTAACAAAACTACTTCCAAAACAAGCCTTAGTCAGAGCATATTCTATTATGTCCGTTTGACCTCTGAATAAATGTGTCCTGCTGAAGTTTCTTGAGAGCCTATCATGTCCATATCACCTCTGATAGTATCTTACCCACAAACCTTAGTCAGAGCATATTCTATCATGTCCGTATGACCTCTGAATAAATATGTCCTGCTGAAGTTTCTTGAGAGCCTATCATGTCCATATCACCTCTGATAGTGTCTTACCCACAAACCTTAGTCAGAGCATATTCTATCATGTCCGTATGACCTCTGGATAAATGTGTCCTGCTGAAGTTTCTTGAGAGCCTATCATGTCCATATCACCTCTGATAGTATCTTACCCACAAGCCTTAGTCAGAGCATATTCTATCATGTCCGTATGACCTCTGAATAAATGTGTTCTGCTAAAGTTTTTTGAGAGCCTATCATGTCCATATCACCTCTGATAGTATCTTACCCACAAGCCTTAGTCAGAGCATATTCTATCATGTCCATATGACCTCTGAATAAATGTGTCCTGCTGAAGTTTCTTGAGAGCCTATCATGTCCATATCACCTCTGATAGTATCTTACCCACAAGCCTTAGTCAGAGCATATTCTATCATGTCCGTATGACCTCTGAATAAATGTGTCCTGCTAAAGTTTCTTGAGAGCCTATCATGTCCATATCACCTCTGATAGTATCTTACCCACAAACCTTAGTTAGAGCATATTCTATCATGTCCGTATGACCTCTGAATAAATGTGTCCTGCTGAAGTTTCTTGAGAGCCTATCATGTCCATATCACCTCTGATAGTATCTTACCCACAAGCCTTAGTCAGAGCATATTCTATTATGTCCGTATGACCTCTGAATAAATGTGTCCTGCTGAAGTTTCTTGAGAGCCTATCACGTCCATACTACCTCTGATATCACTCTCGCCCAAACCTGTCATTTATATTCCGAAATGATGGGTCCACAAAGTCAGAAAAGAGTTCGCTTTATTCCCAAGAAAGAGCAGAATTACACTGGCAAGCAAAAAAAAAGGGGGTACATCATTGCGGGGGAGCAGTCAGATCATGAATCTGCCGCGCCAGTACGGCTACCCTCTCATCCCTGCAGGCCAAGGTATCGGCGCGGGCCTGCTCCAGCCGTGCTTCGTTGTCTCCCCTGAGGGACAATTCGGCCCTCGCCCGACGAACACCCGCGCGGGCAGCTTCTGCACGATCCAGGTCCCGTCGCGCTGCACTCAATCGAGCGGTCGCTACGTCTAGACCTGCCAACGACTGGGAAGCCCACTCCTCTGCCTGAGCGAGCTCCTCTTTCAACTTGCGAGCCCTCGCTACGTTCCCTTCATGCTCGGATTGGCACTTCAGTTGAAGGGCAAGGGCCTCCTCCTCGACGGTCTTTCTTTCGTCCATCTCCAACTGACGTGTTTGAGCGAGTTTATCTAAGCTCTCCATCTGTTTGGCAAACTGCGCAGTCATGAAGTCATATCTGGACTGGACCTCAGCTTCAATATCACCCCGAGTTAGCTGCAGATATTCGTTAATGGGTTGCTCCAAATTATTAACCATCGCCTCCAGGGCATCAGCTATCCCGGTGCCGTCAAAATCCCGGATCGCCTCTATCGGAATCCGATAGGACTTCTTCAGGCGCTCGAGATCCAGATTCCCCTTCAGCACCATCGGTATCAGCGCTTTCAAAGTAGCGTAGAAGACACGGGTATATTGCTCGGTCAGCGCAGCTAAATCCGATTGGGCCCCAGGAGTGGCCGCGGCGTTGGCAAATCCCCCTCCAAGAACGATTGCGGACAAAGTGGTCACAACCGTCGCCTCGACAGGTGGTGCAACCAAAAGAGGCACGTCGACCGAAGTAGTCGCAATGACAGGCTCTTCTTCTTCTTGGGATATCGAAGCCTCTTCAATAGGCGAACCGGACCCCGAAGATATTTCCTCCTCAAGATCAAACGCCTTCGTATCATCGCCAGGAGCCGGAGCGGAGCCAGAAGGCGCTTCAAAGCTATATTCCCCGTGGACGCCATCCCCTGGGAAAAGGACAAGAGAGTTGATATCAATATAATGGTACTCTTTTTAGAAATGAGACATAAAGATGACATTTACCTCAGGCCAGCTTGTATACGGCACACCATAGCAGGGAGCAAGCCCAGTCTCGCCCCAAACACCAGACGCACCGCGGGCCACAGGATATTCCGGTGAATGCGGTCCGCAGATGCAGTGCCGGGCACCACTACTCGACGCAGCCATATGGAGAGGAAACCAGCCAGCTGGGCTTCCTTAGACAGAGGCCTGCGGCAATGCCTCAAGTAGCTATAGGCCTTAGTGCCTTCGGGATACTTTCCTACCCCGTCGTCAAGAATCTGGTCCGAAGCCTTGGCGTCATCCATAAGAGCCTCGACGACCTGGGCACTAAGCACGCCCAAACAATTTACGGGCTCATCCTTGCCCCCCGAGACTTTCTCCGGCTTGGCGGCCCTGGCCCGGTGGAAGAAGAGGTAGGACGTCCACTTGGTAGTATGGGCCAAATCAGAAGGCTCGTCATAAAAGGCCGTGCACGCGAAGTAGTGGCACATCAGCTCCTGATACACCTCTACTACCCGAGGGTCCGAATCCCCCAACTCCCGATTGGTGGGGACATACTCTTCATATGGGGCATCCCCCATCGGCAGCCTCGAGATCGCTGCCATCTCATGGAGGGCCAATCCCAACTCCCCCAGCGGAGTGGCGAAAGTCCCAGTGAGCAAAATGTATCGCTCCATCAGTGCCAAGTACAGGTTAGGGTTGGGAGGCAACCCAACACTGGTCGCACTCACAGCGGCATACAGCCCAATGCACTCCAGCTCTCTCTGATAGTGCTTCAAGGCCCAGTCAACAAGGCAGGCCCATCGACGGTTTGTTGGAGTGATCCACCCGTTGCATCGAGGATTCTCCTTGGGATATACTCCCCCTCGTCCCATGAAGTTATTGCAGAAAGTCAGCAACTGGACCGGCTAGATCACTAGACTGTCCTCGCTCGGAGCACTGCCCGGGCTCAGTCCCCTGAACAACGTCACGAGGCCAGAAGGACGACTGACAAACGACCCCTGGTCAGCCCCTTTCAGATAAAAGATCTTCCCCGGTTTGCCGTGAAGATCGGACCTCAGGTTCCACGATATCCTCCTAGGGTGTGTCGCATGGAAGAATGTAGAGATGGGATAATCCCTCGGCATCGTCGGCAGATACAAAACCAGATTCCCGGCAAGAAATACCCAAGGTTCTCTCTTAGGCTTCGTCTGGGACCGTTTATCGATCATGTCCCCAAAGAGAAAAGCTGGCTTTATGTACTGCTCCCCGTCTATATACGTCAGGGGCTCCCCGTTAATCATATTCAGCAGCGTCCGCTCGCCCTGGGCTGATATCAAAAGCCCCCTTCCCTCAGGATACTGGGGTCCAGAGATGGGAAATGCCACGTGGGACAGATCCTCCAAATAGTTCGAGTGCAGCATCCCGGCAGCGGAACCCATCACCTCAGCCAGTGGAGACTCACCCAAATTAACTGCAAAAGTGCGAGAAAAACACGTCATTACGAAATCTTGCAACATGAGGATCCAGAAGCCACAGTCTGTGCTTTAAGCCAAAACTGTACAAATTTGGCCATTTTTACGCAGGAAGTCTCATCCAGAGACGTAACTGGCAGCGTACGATCCGTGCTTTACGCTGGGCTACCAAAAATTCTAGTTATTACACCGGAGGCTCCGCCCCCAGGCATAAAACTAAAATTTTATAGTATACACCACGTTTTCGACAGTCGGAGCTGTTACGCCCAGAACTGGGAAAATGATGGAGCCCTTACGCTGGCACATTAGAAATGTGAGCGTAAGAGATGAAAACGTCTCCGTGCGTCTTCTTCCTCAAAGAGGCTATCAGCACAGAAGACGACCTAGCGCGGTCACGTTCAACGTGTGCGAAGGATTTTTCGTCGTTCTTTGTCATCCCGAAGGCTCTACCTCTAAGGCCGGGAGCGCTGCTCGTCGGCGGGATACTTTGCTCAGGATGAAGTTCGCCCTGCCCAACCGAAGACTCCCTCGCCGGGGCAGAAGAATGGGAAGAAGAACCTACACTCTTTCCCTTAGCGGAGGAGGTTTGCTTCGGCGCCATTTCTGAAAACTCTGAGTGCTCGGAGAAACAACGGAGAAAAAAACTCGAACAGACGAAGGCTCTCTTTCGCAGCAGACGAATGAAAAGTTTTCTCTCCAAAGCTCGAGATATATATAGGGGTCGGATCGACTCCTCGAATCCTCAGACGGATTCCTCGAAACCCTAACCAAATCTCGTAATTAATAGTTGGTTATGATTGGATGCTACGTCAGCCCACTACTCTCGGAAGACAGATAGTCAGCAAAATTCGAAGAGTTTTCGTGCAAAGCAGGTTCGTGGTTCTATGCTAAAGAGCTTTCTACGCTCGACAGCAACGGATCTACGGTTTTACGCTCGCAAGCTACAAGTCTATAGTTTTACGCCCGGATGCCTTTTTGTGCTCAGTAGCTTTCATGCTCGAGAGGCTACAAACCTACGACTTCACGCTCAGCAGTTACCAAACCTACGATCTCACGCTCGGTGGCGTTTAGTTTACGCTCGGAAGCAACAGGTCCACAGACCCTACGCTCGAAGATTTCTTTCTCTAAACAGGCTACGAATCTACAGTTCTACGCTAAGGGGCTTTCTACGCTCGACAGCAACGGATCTACGGTTTTATGCTCGCCAGCTACAAGTCTATGGTTTTATGCCCGTATGCCTTTTGTGCTCGGTAGCTTTCATGCTCGAGAGGCTACAAACCTACGACTTCACGCTTAGCAGATACAAACCCACGGTCTCACGCTCGGTGGCTTTCTACGCCCAATAAGCTATGAACTCAGGATTCCCAGCTCATCTACACTACGAATCTCTGACTTTCCGTGTATCCAGACGAGTTCTCCAAGCGGTCAATTACAAAGAGTTTACACAGAAGATACTCGTTCTTGACCCAAAGCATCCCAAGTACCCAAAGCATGAAGAGTTCAAACATTGAAAATTACTCTTCTTCGTGGGTCGACTCGGAGTTCATCCAGAAACCCAGTCTGAATATTTCATCTACAGTTCAAGATGGCGGCTCAGTTTTATAGCCATTTCTCGCCCTGTTCCAAGGGACTTTCGGGAAATCACTCTTGAAGATGATATCTGGGACAAAGAAACTCTACGCGGTTCCTACATTCCTAAAGCAACTGCGCATCACTAGTTATGCGTAAAAGACAGGACGGGACCTAATACTCTTTTTATCAGAGTCAGCGTAAAGAATCAGACGTGTCGAAGCTACACATATTCAGACTTCACAGTAACATATGGCAAAGACGATCATATGAAGAGAAGAAAGACGACTTTATTTAAAGATTAAAATCACAATTACATATGAGGGAAATCCTGGCTACAAGGGATTTTTCTTCATTTTCTGTGATTACATATGAGGGAAATCCCATCTACAAAGGATTCCCCCATCGTCGTCTGAAGATCGCCCAGAAGCTGTCCTGACAGATTCTCGCGCCGGTGCAGGTCTTCCTCTTCTTTCATGGCTGTTCATGACCACCACAGTCATGAACAAGAAGATCCTCCATTCGCCATGGACGATCCGGTTGAGGTTTCTTTAAACCCAACTCAGTCAGGACGACAGATTACGGTTTGTCTGATCTCGTCCGCAGGGGTCTCAGGAAGAAATAAACAGTCTGCGAGCTGTCTGGTCCAATGCGACCCTTCCTTTCTCCTGGTGCAACGCCATATGAAGTTGCTGATTATCCCGAGCAAGGGAGGCTAAGATATCCTTCCATGATCCATCGTTGCAATGGACACTTGCTCGAAGATGCCGTCTTTTTTGGCTCCTTACATGCTGGAAGAACATGGTCTTCTTTTTCCTCAGGTCGACCCGACGAACTCCAGCGATCATCTCAGCATGGTGAAAGGAAATGTAGGAAGAAACAGGTTAACTCCTCAGCCCTTTTATAGGCAAGCGAGGTCGCACCTACCCCCAATAAATCCGCCATCAAGACCGGCCTGAAAGAACGCATCAAACTTGACCGTTTTAACGCTCCACTCAGAAATGTTTCGAGTTACGAGGGACCGTTCATGCTTCATTCAAAGCGTTTCAAATTCCGATAAATTTAAAAGCTTTGAAAGGGGTCTTGTAGAAGCATGAAAAATACGCTGGGAGGATCTACGCGGCATCTTAATACAGAGCAGCGTAAGCAGAGGCCTCCAGAGCCGTCGAACATGCAATAGAGCTCTTCCACCAGATGCAGTATGAAATATGAGCTCAAAGGACCATCCGCGTAAGTACGGTACGTCCAGGCCGCCCCAGCATAAAAAAGAGTTCTTTATCGCCTCCATGGCATAAAACTCAGCCGCTCTCAAAGCAGCTTAAAGCGTACGAGGAATGCTTCGTCTTCCCCGAAACGAACCTGTCAAGTCACGCAGTGAATCTGACCCGTGACTTCTGACAAAAAGTGCTGCACAGCTACCCAGACGACGGCTGGAAACGGTGGCAGACCCCTCGGGACGCGCTCCACAGTATGATGGCAGATCTCTGTATTTAATGCAGAGGATTTGGTTAAAATATCACCAAGCCGTCGTTTACTGAAGTCCCCTCAGCATAAACCACTCTTTCGCGTACAAAGGGATACACCGCCTTGTTTTACACGGGCAGACGTGAGCTGTTTACGCTCCACAGCAGACAAACCGCCTGCCACGTCAAAAGCTGCACGTTGCGCAGGGCTCGAGGCACGTCTCTACGATTGGCGGACAAGGTGGTAACAGTCTTCTCGAGGCACGTCTCTGCGACGAACACACAGGAGAGCTGCAGACCTTCAAAAACATGCCTCCGCATTTAATGCACAGAATGATGGCGGATCTCTGTATTTAATACAAGGGATTTCTCGAGGCATATCTCTGCGATTGGCGGACAAGGCGGTAACAGTCTTCTCGAGGCACGTCTCTGCGGCGAACACACAGGAGAGCTGCAGACCTTCAAAAACATGCCTCCGTATTTAATGTACGGAATGATGGCGGATCTCTGCATTTAATGTAAGGGATTTGGTTATATCTTCAAAAGCCGTGATTCCGGCTAAAGACGTCCACATCAGCATTTTGGTACGGTACGCAGCGGCTTCTACGCCCAGGATCTGTGCCTATTCGGCTTCAACGCCCGTTCGGCTTCAACGTCCACTCAGTCTCTACGACCATTCGGCTTCTATGCCTGTTCGGTTTCTATGCCTATTCGGCTTCAACGCCCGTTCGGCTGCAACGCCCACTCAGTCTCTACGACCATTCGGCTTCTATGCCTGTTCGGCTTCTATGCCTGTTCGGCTTCCATGCCTGTTCGGCTTCAACGCCTGCTCAGCTTCTATGCCTATCGGGCTTCTACGCCCACCCGGCTTCTATGCCTACTTGGCTTCTATGCCACGATGACAGACTTCGGCTTTTACGCCCACCTCTTCTACACGGGGGATACCTACCTACGTGGCTTTTACGCCGTGATCTTCGTAGCAATTGTACGCGTTGTGTCCCTTAGTTGGACCCGCGTCACACGCTCATTCAAAAGATCATCCATACGCAGGCATTGGTTACTTTAACCGTCGTGTAAAAGGGTGCTGTGTTGTCCACTCCTCGGTTTTTACACCAACTGAGTGGTCACTGTCACAAAAACTCTATAAATAGAGACCCCTATCAATGGGGAAAAAGGTCGACAAATTAAAAGATCGAACAATTGAAGACTCAGAGAAGAGGTCGAACAATTGAAGGTCGAGCAAGGAGAGAGGAGATCGAGAGAGAGAGAGAGGAACCCGGAGCTCGGACAAAGGATAGGGATCGGCGACCTGGGCATCGTGCATCCACCCTTTTCTGCAACCCCCGAGGCTGCTTCTTGTCTTCTACGGCACTTCTTCAACATCGTGTGGTCCAAGGGCTAAAGTGATCGACTGCAGATCAGACACCTATAGCAATATTTACCCAGATTAAATAAATTGTACTCCCACATCCTCGTATAGGATTACATTGTACAAGTTTGTTTGTAAACCAAAGAAGGCGGGTTCTATGTAAACCCCATATTGAATACATTTTCATTCTTTTGTTTTCTACCACAAACAGCTATCATGTACATTATATCTTTTACTAAAACTCAAAATAATGGACCTCCAAGCGGGATAATGGCTTTTCTGCGGAGCTGCATTTGAGTTTAGGTTGCTAGCTCCTGTCTTCTAAATGCTTCAAAAGTTGGCATGATCAGGATGCGCCGACAGCTGGACTGGATTGGGAAAACGACTTTAGCTCCTCGCGCGGGTCTCCTTAGTGCGGGGAACCTGTTTCAAAGGGGGTCAGTACATCGAAATATACTGGTGAAGGTGAGCTAACCCAAATATACCAATCAACACATTATTTATGTGAAGCATGCATATTATTTGTGGTCTTTCTATCTTGCCTTAGTTTATTTTACAAGCAAGCATTTATATAGAAATTACTTAAATGAACTTGCTATGTTCGGTAGCTTTTACCTGCCCGTCTGAACCACCTACACAATACTTACCATGTCCTTCCCTGCCACGAAGACACAAGTTAGCTTGCACAAGTTTAAATATACGAGGGGATCACTGGCGTATGCCATAAAGTACGATTAGTCAATGGCGAGGATGGAATGCATCGAAAAAGAACAAGTGGCGCTACAAACCATCCCGTCCAGTATAAGACGACTATACTTGAAGTTTCGTCCAGATCGGATCGGTGCCAGTGCCCCAGCGACCGTTCGCAGGAACTATACCCTTGTGTACAAGTTGTCCGTGATCAAACGACATCTATATTAAGTTAACTATTCATGCAGTTAAGGAAATACGAGTACAAGACAAGTAGCATTTGCATGATTTATTTTGCATAGTCTTCCTGTTTAGATTATTGTATTGCAAGATGAGTCCTATACATAGCACAATTTAAAGAAGAAGTATACATTCTCACTTATATTTATGCATATGATGAACATTCCAAATGAACAAGCATGCCAATAAGTAACCATTCATAAGTTAATTTGACAAGCATCTTAATCCAAGTCTATTCCTTTTTATCTTGACATCTTTTAGTTATTACTTGGTATCGTTTGATCGGGGCAAGCAAGAATACAAGATTTTAGATGTGAAGACTTGGAAGAAGGGTCACTGAATCGAATATAAGCCACTCACAAGTTTGTTGGAAGAAAGAAGGAAAGAGGTGCTTTAGGACTCCACTCGTACATCGCCTACTGCTTGTTCACCTGCATTGCCATGAATAACTGATCAATACCTCTTCCACTCTTTCCAATATGAGAATTGAAGTTCAGTTTAATGAACAAAAATAATGAAATCCATCGAAACCGTTCAAGAAAATGCAAGCAAATCCAAAAACTAACTCAAAGCACGAAAGCAACAAAGCGACAACGAAAACTGAGCAAGGAAAACTTGCAGCGGAGAGGTCCCTCCGGACTCTGCCACTAAGTCGATCCTGGGGGCACGGTCCACTGAATATAGGAATTAATTTCGAAGAAGTAAATCCATAACAAGGATAAGATCTTGTTTCAATCTATCCCGATCGAACGATACCGTCTTGTATTTCTTAGCCGCACTCCCCGAATAGGGGGAACGGGATACCACATCCTAACCAACTAATTGGAAGTTTCGTCCACAAAACTTAGGAATAGAACCAACCACTAGGAAACAATAAAGGGAACCTTTCCTTCATCTCAGATTCAAGCTCCCAAGTAAATTCTTCGACCGAATGATTTTGCCAAAGCACGTGCATAAGAGGAACCGAACGACTTTGAAGCAGCATTTCCTTACGATCCAAAATTTGCACAGGTAGTTCGACATATGTCAAGTCTGCCTTAAGATCCACTTGATCAAGATCTACCATATGACTCGGGTAGTACAAGTACTTTCTAAGATGTGAAACATGGAAGATATCGTGCACTTCGAATAGAGACAGTGGTAGGGCAATCTGATATGCAACTGAGGTGACTCTCTTTAGTATCTCGAACGGACCGACGAATCTAGGACTTAGCTTTCCCTTTGCTCCAAATCTGGTGACTCCTCGCATGGGCAAATCTTTGAGAAATACTCGATCACCTTCTAGAAACTCAAGTAGACATCGATGCGTGTCTGCGTAGCTCTTATGAAGACTCTGAGCTACCTTTAGCCGTTCACGAATCAAACGAATTTTCTGGACGGTCTGCTCCACGAGCTCCGGGCCAAGAATTTTTCGTTCGCCAACTTTATCCCAATAGATTAGGGATCTGCACTTCCGTCCATACAATGCCTCATACGGCCCCATCTGAATGATGGATTGAAAGCTATTGTTGTATGCAAATTCGGCTAATGGTAGATGCGTGTCCCAACTTGTCTTCAAGTGCAAAGCGCAGAGTCGTAGCATGTGTTCGAGGATTTGGTTGACATATTCTGTTTGACCGTCTGTCTGTGGATGGTAGGCGGAGCTGAACTTGAACTTCGTCCCCATTGGTGACTGCAGGCTTTCCCAGAAATGCGATATGAATCGACCATCTCTATCAGAGATAATGGATACGGGCACGCCATGGAACCGAATGATTTTGTTGTGGTAGATCTGAGTGTAAGCCCCCTGATTTTCAGTAATTATTAATTTGGATTTTTTTTCACAATTTTCCATAATTTTCTGGGATTTTTCTGTAATTAAAACCTAGGCTTTTGGTAATTAAATGATTTTTAAATACTGTTTATTAATATTAAAATATTATGAAAATAATATTTTATGGTGTAAAATGGAAAACCGGACATAGGGTAATTTTTTGGAAATTTATTGGACTCCGAAATCATTTTTAAAGCTCTGAAAATCGATGTAGAATTAAACCCGTGCCAAACGTCCGACATCCCCATGAGAGCCGAAGCCAAGCCCAAGGAGCGTTGACCCAGCCCAAATCCTAGGACAAACCCAAGCCCAAATTTCTGCATGTATAAATGCCTATTTTCCTAGTCTTCTCCAAAAAAAAAAGAAAAGAAAATGAAAATCCTAATTAACCCTAATCCTAAACCTAACCCTAGCACAGCGCCGCCTAGCCGGCCGACCCCGCTTAGCCGCCGCCCTCCGCGCCTCGCCGGCCCATGACCCCGACTCCCTCTCCGCCTCACCTGGCCACCCATGGCTGTTTGTGGTATTAAACGAAAGAATGAAAATGTATTCAGGATAAGATTTATACGAAACCCGCCTTCTTTGGTTTATAAACAAACTTGTACAATTTGATCCTATACGAGGATATGGGAGTACAATTTATTTAATCTGGATAAATATTGCTATAGGTGTCTGATCTGCAGTCGATCACTTTAGCCCTTGGACCACACGATGTTGAAGAAGTACCGTAGAAGACAGGAAGCAGCTTCGAAGGTTGCAGAAGAGGGTGGATGCACGATGCCAAAGTCGTCGATCCCTACTCTTTGCCTGAGCTCCGGATTCTTCTCTCTCTCTCTCTCTCTCTCTCTCTTGACCTCTGGTTCGATCTTTCTTGGAAGTTCGACCTTGGATCTGATATTGGTATTCTTGACCAATTTTCTGACCTTCCAATTTGTCGACCTTGTTCCTCATTGATAGAGGTCTCTATTTATAGAGTTTTAGTGACAGTGACCACTCCGTCGGTATAGAAACTGAGGAGTAAAAAGTACAGCACCCTTTTACACAACGGTTAAAGTAACCAATGCCTGCGTATAGATGATCCTTTGAATGAGCGTGTGACGCGGGTCCAACTAAGGGACAAAACGCGTATAATCGCTACGAAGATCATGGCGTAGAAGCCACGTAGGTAGGTATCCATTGTGTAGAAGAGGTTGGCATAGAAGCCAAATGTCTGTCACCATGGCATAGAAGCCAAATAGTTATCAAACCGGCATAGAAGCCGAATAGGTGTAGAAGCCGAGTGGTCATAGAGGCCGAGTAGGCGTAGAAGCTGAACGGGCGTTGAAGCTGAGTGGTCATAGAGGCCGAGTAGGCGTAGAAGCCGAATGGGCGTTGAAGCCGAGCGGTCATAGAGGCCGAGCGAGCACAGGAGCTGGATGGGCGTAGAAGCCGCTGCGTACCGTGCCAGAGTGCTAATGTGGACGTCTTAGCCGGAATTACGGCTTTTGAAGATATAATCAAATCTCTTGCATTAAATGTCGAGATTTGCCACCATCCTGTGCATTAAATATGGAGGCGTGTTTTTGAAGGTCTGCAACCCCTTCTGCGCATCAGTTGCAGAGACGTACCTTGAGAAACTGTCACCGCTCTGTGCATTAGACATAGAGACATGCCTCGAGCAACTGTCATTGCTCTGTGCATTGGACGCAGAGACGTGCCTCGAGCCTCGTACGGAGTATAGCTTTTGATATGGCAGGCGGTTTGTCTACTGCAGAGCGTAAACAGCTCATGTCTGCCTGTGTAAAATAAGGCAGCGTATTCCTTCGTGCTTGTAAAAGCAGTTTACGCAAAGGGGATGGCGGTAAATGATAGCCTGGGTCGCAGTGCTGGGCCATCTTTATAGCCGTCGTCTGGGTAGTCGAGCCGTATCCCTTTGTCAGAAGTCCAGACGTCAGGTTTATTGCAGGATCTGACAGGTTCATTGCAGGGTCTGATAGGTTCACTTCGTAGAATACCAAGCGTCTCTTGTACACCTCAATGCTGCGTTTGAAAGAGGATGAGTTTTACGCCCTGGAGGCGATGAAGCACCCTGTTTACGCTGAAGCGGTTTTGGACGTACTGCCTTACGCGGATGGCCTTTTGAGCTTTTAATATTTTACGTTATGTTTAGCGGAAAAAAGCTCTGTTGCACGCTTGATGGCTCTGAAGGCCTCTGCTTACGCTGCTCTGCACCAATATGCTGCGTATAGCTATCCGCGTATTTTTCATGCTTCTACAAGCCCCCCTTCAAAGCTTTCAAATTCTTCGAAATTTGGAACGCTTTGAATGAAGCATGAACCGCTCCTCGTAACTCAAAACTTTTCTGAATGGAGCGTTGAAACGGTCGATGCTGACTTTATGGCGGATTTATTGGGGACCGGTGTGACCTCTTTCGCCTATAAAAAGGCTGGGGGAGTTAACCTGTTCTTCCCACATTTCCATCACCACGCAGAGATGATCGCCGGAGTTCGTCGGGTCGACCTGAGGAAGAAGGAGATCATGTTCTTCCAGCGTGTAAGGAGCCAAAAAAGACGGCGTCTTCGAGCAAGTGTCCACTGCAACGATGGATCATGGAAGGATATCTTAGCCTCCCTTGCTTGGGATAATCAGCAACTTTATATGGCGGTTCTTCCAGGAGAAGGGAAGGGTCGTATTAGACCACACGGCTTGCAAGCGGTGTCTTCTCCTGTTACCTCCGGGGGTGAGAGCAGCAACTAGCTCTGACCTCGGGCATTGAGTTGGGTGAAATATCTCAACTCAATCTGTCACGGCGCACGGAGCATGGGATCTGCATAATTTATGCAAGCCCCAACTCTGTATTCTCCCGCCGTTGATCATTGCCATGTCAGTCAGTTTGCTGGAACTGACTGACTGCTGGAGAAGATGGATGAAGAATTGTGCCCGTGCAGGAACCTGTCAGAACAACTTCTGGGCGATCTTCAGACGATGATGGGGAAATCCTTTGTCGACGGAGTTTCCCTTATATGTAATCATAAAAATAAAGAAAAAACCCCTTGTAGACAGGATTTCCCTCATATGTAATCATGACTTTAAATCTTTTAATAAAATCGTCTTTCTTCTCTACATATGATCGTTTTGCCATACGTTGCTGTGAAGTCTGAATATGTGTAGCTTCGACACGTCTGATTCTTTACGCCGACTCTGTTTTAGAAAGAGTGCTAGGTCCTGTCCTTTATGCATAGCGAATAGTCCATAGAACGCTGTTGAGCATTTTGAGCATTTAGAATTGTCCTGCTGCTAGGACTGAGTAACCGCATAGAGTTTTTACTTCTGATGAACAGAATTTTTGTTCAGACTTCGTCTTCAAGAATGACTTCTCGAAAAATCCCTTGGAACAGGGTCGAGGAATGGCTGTCAAACTGAGTTTGCCATCTTGATAGACGAGATATTTAGACTGGAGTCTGGATGAACCTTTGATTGACCCGAGAAGAGTAATTCCTCAATGTTTGAACTCTGTATGTTTCAGGTACTTGGGATATTTTGAGGTCAAGAAGGAGTATCTTCTGTGTGAACTCCTGTAATCGACCGCCTTGGGAACTGTTCGGATATGCGAAAAGTCAGAGATCCGTAGTGTAGATGAGCTGAAAATCCTGAGTTCGTAGTCTATTGAGCGTAGAAAGCCACCGAACGTAAAATCGTAGATTCGTAGCTGCTGAGCGTGAAGTCGTAGGTTTGTAGCCTCTCGAGCGTAAAAGCTGCTGAGCACAAAGGCATCCGGGCATAAAACCATAGACTGATAGCTTGCGAGCGTAAAACCGTAGATCTGTTACTGTCGAGCATAGAAAGCTCCTTAGCGTAGAACTGTAGATTTGTAGCCTGTGAAAAAGAAATCTTCCGAGCGTAAGGTTGCGGATCTGTTGCCTCCGAGCATAAACTAAACGCCATCGAGCGTGAGATCATCGATTTGGTATCTGCTGAGCGTAAAGTCGTAGGTTTGTGGCCTCTCGAGCATAAAAGCTACCGAGCACAAAGGCATCCGGGCGTAAAACCATAGACTTATAGCTTGCGAGCATAAAACCGTAGATCTGTTGTTGTCGAGCGTAGAAAGCTCCTTAGAATAGGAACCGCTGACCTGCTTTCGCACGAAAAACTCTTCGAATTTGCTGACTGTCCGTCTTTCGAGAGTAGTGGGCTGACGTAGTACCCAATCATAACCAAATATTTAATTGTGAGATTTGGTTGGGGTTTCGAGGAGCCCGTCCGAGGATTCGAGGAGTCGACCCGAACTCTATATATATCCCAAACTTTTGAGAGAAAAACTTTTTATCCGTCTTCTGCGAAAGAGAGCCTTCGATTGTTTGAGTTTTTTCCCTCGTTCTTTCTCCGAGCACTCCGAGTTTTCAGAAATGGCGCCGAAACAAACCCCCTCCACTAAGGGAAAGAGTACAGGCTCTTCTTCTCGTTCTTCTGCCCCAGCGAGAGAGTCCTCGGTCGGGCAAGGTGAACTTCCTTCTGAGCAAAGCATCCTGCCGACGAGTAGCGCACCCGGCCTTAGAGGTACAGCCTTTGGGATGACGAAAAATGACGAAAAATCCTTCGCACATGTTGAACGTGACCGCGCTAGGTCGTCTTCTGTGCTGATAGCCTCTTTGAGGAAGATGACGTACGGAGATATTTTCATCTTTTACGCCCACATTTCTAATGTGCCAGCGTAAAAACTCCATATTTTAGCAGTTTTGAGCGTAAAAACTCTGACTGCCGAAAACTTGGTGTATACTATAAAATTTTAGTTTTACGCTTGTGGATGGGACCTCCAGCGTAATAACTAGAATTTTGGCAGTCTGACGTAAAGCACGGATAGTATACCGCCAATTACGCTTCAGGATGTGACTTCCGGCGTAAAATGACCAAATTTTGTACAGTCTTGGCGTAAAGCACAGACTGTCATTTCTTGGTCTTTATGTTGCAAGATTTGTAATGACGTGTTTTCCTTGCACTTTCGCAGTTAACTTGCATGAGTCTCCACTGGCTGAGGTGATGGGTTCCGCTGCCGGGATGCTGCACTCAAACTATCTGGAGGATCTGTCATACGTGACATTTCCTATCTCCGGACCCCAGTATCCTGAAGGAAGGGAGATCTTGATATCGGCTCAGGGCGAGCGGACGTTGCTGAACATGATTAACGGAGAGCCCCTGACGTACATAGACGGGGACCAGTACATCAAGTCGGCTTTTCTCTTTGGGGACATGATTGACAAATAGTCCCAGACGAAGCCCAAGAGAGAACCCTGGGTTTTCCTCGCCAAGAGTGTGGTCTTGTATCTGCCCACGATGCCGAGAGATTATCCCATCTCGGCTTTCTTCCATGCCACACATTCCAGGAGGATGTCGTGGACGCTGACTTCCGATCTTCACGGCAAGCCGGGGAAGATCTTTCATCTGAAAGGAGCTGACCAGGGGTCGTTTGTCAGCCGCCCTTCCGGCGTTATGACGTTGTTCAGGGGACTGTGCCCGGGCAACGTCCTGAGTGAAGACAGTTCAGTGATCTAGCCGGTCCAATTGTCGACTTTCTGCAATGACTTTATGGTGCGAGGGGGGGTATACCCCAAGGAGAATCCTCGGTGCAATGGGTGGATCACCCCAACTAACCTCCGATGGGCTTGCCTAGTTGACTGGGCCTTGAAGCATTTTTGGAGAGAGCTGAAGGTCATTGGACTGTATGTTGCTGTGAGTGCGACGAGTGTTGGGTTGCCTCCCAACCCTAACTTGTTTCTGGCGCTGATGGAGCGATACATTTCGCTCACCGGGACCTTCGCCACTCCACTGGGGGAGTTGGGATTGGCCCTCCACGAAATGGCAGTGATCTCGAGACTGCTAATGGGGGATACCCCGTATGAAGAGTATGTTCCCACCAACCGGGAGTTGGAGGACTCGGCCCTCGGGTTGTGGAGGTGTATCAGGAGCTGATGTGCCACTACTTCGCGTGCACTGCTTTTTATGATGAGCCTTCTGATTTGGCTCACACCACTAAGTGGATGTCCTACCTCTTCTTCCATCGGGCCAGGGCCGCCAAGTCGGAGAAATTTTCGGGGGGCAAGAACGAGCCCGTGAACTTTTTGGGCGTGCTCAGTGCCCAGGTCGTCGAGGATCTTATGGAGGATGCTAAAGCTCCAGATCAGTTTCTCAATGACGGGGTAGGAAAGTATCCTGAAGGCACTAAGGCCTATAGTTACTTGAGGCGCTGCCGCATGCCTTTGTCTGAGGAAGCCCGGCTGGCTGGTTTCCTCTCCATATGGCTGCGTCGAGTAGTGGTGCCCGGTATCGCGTCCGCGGACCGCATTCACCGGAACATCCTGTGGCCCGCCGTTCGTCTGGTGTTCGGGGCAAGACTGGGCTTGCTCCCTGCCATGGTATGCCGTATACAGGCTGGCCTGAGAGCCATGACTGACGGACTGCTCGTCGATGAAGCTCGGCGTGATAGCTTTCCTCGGGTAGAGTTACCATACCTGTACATGATGGGATGGTTAATTCTCCACAACCCCCAGGTGATGTCTCCCGGCCCTGGTAGTAGCACGGGGGGTAGTTTCTTGCTAAACTACAAGGACTCCCTCTGGAATATGAACACAGTTTTAGACTGTCGGCTGGTGCTGAGCCTCGGTCATTGCTGGAAGCTCCTCTGCACTATCCCCTCTGTGTATCGCAATCAGTCGAGGATTAGGCTTGAGGATTTAGGCGGAGAGAAGACCAATCTTTCTTCGAAAGCTTTTAATTGGTTGGTCTGCATCAGACCCTTCCATTTGCTGTACAGAAGCGAAGATCATTGCTTCTTCGAGCCTTACTTGCCCAGTCAGTTCGCCAAGCAGTTTGGGTACGATCAGCTGCACGTGGGCAATGTCGTCACCAGTTTCAGGTCCAGGGGCGGACTCATTGATGGAGCCAGAGGATGGCGGTATTTTATCATGGGCTGCACGGGAGCAATCTTTATCGTGCCGGTCGTCACACTCTCCACGGAGCTGCGCATCCTCTATTCGTACGCTCAGTTCTACGTGGCGATCAACACCTTCCATCATAATTTTTATATGCGTGGAAGCTTTAGGGTGCCTTCTCCCAAGCCTGGGAGAAGAGTCAAAGTCCCCTCGGTTTCATCTGACGAGGGTGAGGAGTCAGTCACTCCGGATGAGCCTCTGGTGTCGGTGTCGAGATGTGAAGTGCCTCCGCCTGCGGGGGCTTTGGCAGTCTCTGGGAAGCGAAGGGCTCCTGCTTCGAAGCAGACTTCCCCTCGCAAGAGGAAGAAGAAGACGGTTAATCGTTCTCTTCGGATTCCTGGCATTGAGGCTCCTAGAGAGGAACCTGCTGTCTCTCCTGTTGGGGATGTCTCTTTGATTGGAGGTTCCCCGCCTTTCGGAGAGGGACCCTTAGTTTCGACTGGCGGTGCCGGAGAACTCCTGCTTGAGGCTGCCATTGCTGCCACTGCCTCCGGTAGTGGACTGAAATCGCCTGCGTGGCCGAGGCAAATGGGAGAATCTTCCCCTAGACCAGCAACAGATGAAACTCCTGCCGCGTCCGTGAGCATGACTAGCGAGATTCCAGCTGACGAACCTCGACTGCTGTAAACTCCCTCACCCAAAATAGGTATTTTGTGTATATTATTATATTATTATATTTATTATAGATGTTGAATTTATTTAGAGTATTCTCTTAGTTAATTAAAAAATAAATTTTTTAGTATATTTACTTATATAAATATTTATTTAGAATTATTTTTAGGCTATTTTAGATTATTGAGATTTTTTCCATAATTTTTAGTTAATTAAAAACTAGTAACACTAATTTTCTAGGACTTTAAAGAATTTATTTTATATTCAAACTTAATTAAAAATATCCCAAACTTTTATTTTAGGTTCTAAATAATAAAATATATTTTCTAGAATTTTCTGAGTATTTTTAGTATTTATTGGAAGTAATTAGGCTAATAACTAATTTTTAGGACTTGTAGAATTTATTGTGCAATCCCAGGAATATAGAATGTACCCACGTTATTTTCTAGGATTTATAATATTATTATATATTTTCTGAAATTATTTCAGAATTTTTGGAATAATGTTATTATTTATTTTTAGTTAAATGGATAAAACTAATGTTTAGAGCTTCTCCTAATTATAGTAGGAAATCTATGAATATAAAATTATCCCAAATATTTTTCTAGAGTTTTTAAATTCAAAATATATTTTCTGTAATTTTTCCAGATTTTTATGATTATTTTTAATATTTATTTTGAGTTATTTAGATTTAAAACGACTTAAATAATGTTTTGATAAAGGCAAATCAAAATCAAATAATATAACCAAAACCATCCAATCAAATCATGACATGTGTCACCCTCCTATCAACTTTTATTCAGCCGCTCAATACCTATATATATAATATAATAACCATAATTATCCCATTATTTTTTTAGAGAGAGAGATTTTGTAGAATTGCCATCTAGGGTTCCTTCATCTTCCACAAGCCATTGCGCATAGCTCCGGACTCCAAACGAGGTCTAGTTTCTTGCGTTAGAAAGATATTGAGGTTAGCTTTCTTATTATATAATTTATTTTACGAAATTATGAGTATTAAAGTTTGGAAAATTTGTAGAGCACAGCATGTCCGAAAATAGACGTATTTTAATATTTTCGCGATTTCGGGAGCACCAGGAATCAGAATCATGAACCGTTTAAAGTTTTGGAAAGCTAATGTCGAGATCATTGACATATGTTTTTACCAGAATTTAATTCTAAGTATTTATATACTGTTAATTCTGTAGAACTTCTAGGTTAGAATTTAACCATCGGTGCACAATACAAAATTTGTATGTGCCATAATTCCCAAACGAATTTGAATTCGGATGAGCCGTAAATTCTAGCATATTTTTGACGCTGAAATATACAGGAAATCATGCATGAAAATTGAGTTTGTGTCGGTTGACTTTTCGGTCAACAGATCGCCTCGATTTGTGTGCCATGAGTCTCGAGTTGATAAAATTCAGTTTCTTTGGACAAAATTTAGGAATTAACATAAAAATTAGAATAATAAGATTAAAATAGGATTTTAGAGTAATTATTCCAGAATTAAATAAATTAAAATAAATTATCTTTTGACGTAATAAATTTGTAATACATAGGCTATTTGGACTGTGACTTGGACTCTGATTCATACCAGCAGCAGGACCCCAGGCAAGATACCTTGCCAAATTGCTTACAGTATTTTGCATGCTTAGTATATTTCTTTATATTTATTGTATTTCTGTTTATTTATTGCATGTGTAGTTCTTTCAGTCATACTATATATTAGATATGTTGACACACACATGACACCTAGTATCATGAGAGGGAATCATTAGGCGTATGGGCTTTTAACCACTCTGGTAAACCGTAGTATATAGTTCGCACTACGGGCGTGTGTCGCGCTGGTCGCTACCCCCGCGGTATGTCGATTTCTGGAGTCTCGCTGGTCGCTACCCCCGCGGTATGTCGATTTCTGATGTCCATTGACGTGTGTGTGAGTTATGAGGTAGATCGAGTAGCCTACCCTTGCCCATACATCGAAAAGTTATCCTCATTTGCATTCATATAGATGGTCTTGTACAGCGTACTTATTTATTTTTAAATAATATGCATGTTTACTGTATTCAAATTGGCTCGTATTTTCTGTATCTTGTTACGTCCCTCTGAGGACCTGGTCCTCTGCCAGGTGTATCTGTTCTTGAGTAATTGCAGGAGCGCAGATTTGGATGATTACTTGTGTTGCGAGGATGTCTTCTCTTCGAGCCCATGGTCGTTAGCTGGTATTCCTATATTGTATTTGTTGTGTTGTACTTTTCTATTCGAGTTGGTAGTGGTTTTGTTTTCATCCAACCATCATCCTTAGATATTTATGTTGAGATCTAGTTATATAGATGCTGGTTATTATTTATATCTGATTTTCGTGGATGAGATTTAGATTATACCCTGTGACTTGTGATACATTTTATACCACTTGTGGACTTGATATTCATATTACAGCGTACGTGTGGATTTGGTTTCCATATATTGGAGTTGCCATATCCATGCGGCTGGCATACTTACGTGTCCTAGTCCTACGTATTTTTGGGACTGGAGCGTGACATGTTTTTGTGGTGGCCTATGCAGGTCGAGAGCATATTGTCTCGGTTACGTTACCGTACCGAGCAAGCCTGCAAATAGGATTAGAGTATAGGATCTCATCCATATTTGACTACGACTCATCTTTCTTCTAATCCGTTCTATCTGAATAATTGTATCCTGCTTGATTCCTGTACTTCCCTAATAGTTCTTTGAGTATAGCCTTCTACTAGAATATAGGAACCCCTGTTATTAGGATGATAATTAGGGTAGCACACCTATTAAGAATACAACAAGAATATAGACACACCATTAAGTTTAGAATATCTAGTGAACCCTATAATTCCTTATCTTTAGATTGGTATACCATTACCCCTTGATGTATTAAGAAGACTTGAGAGTAGTATAGACACTACTAGAGATAGTTAGAAGTTTTACCATAATGGTTGACCCTAGTATTGAGGAACTAATAGAAAACCAAAATTGAATATTAGGACTAAACCTAACCTTCGCAGTTAGATAAGTATTGGAGAACTAAATTTAGGTTCTTGTCTTGAGATGAGTAGGCAGTACCTTAGAAAGCCAAGAGCAATGTATAGAATATTTTCCTAATCATACCTCAAATATAGCAACTAATACCCCACTTCTCTTAGAGAACCATGATGCTATCTAGAGCCTTCTATCTTAATTTTATATATTGTCCCCTGCGACCATAGCGCTCGCTATTTTGCGACGACTAATCACGTTTCTTCTCTTCATCTTTCAACTCGTGCCATCTGACACTTCGGATAGTAGGCCAAGTAATTTTATTCTTTGTTAAGGGCTCATAGTTTGCTAGGATTATAGTTGTAGCCTTGAATGTGAAATTTTTTATGCTTGGTAGTTAGAACTTGATAAGTTTAAGTTATTTTATAGATTGTGACCGATGATTAACCCTTAGTTTTTAAATCACGTAATTTGTACCCTCATCTCGATACAAGCGAGATCCCTTTTCCCCTTAAACGGCCAGTAACTCTTCTATCCTTACTATTGACACTTGTTCTATAAGCACTATGACTAAGATGTAAGATGACCATGACCTATGTAATAGAAGAGGATACCCCAATAAAGTACCAAGACCCCTTCTCATAGACCTTAACAGAAGCTTTTACGGTATCCTTAAGACAATACAATAGTAGTTAAATCATTTTAAGTTGGGTAGTATACCTCACCACCTAGTATCATATAGTCCTTGTGATCCATTAATGAAGTGTAACTGAATGACATTAATTGTATGCTAGCAAAGACGACAGTGTTTATTCAGACAATAGAATTTAGAGGTCCTTGCCCCCATTTGGTCGACTAGCGACATAGACAAGGAGGTTGTATGATAACTATAGAGAATGGTAGGGTCTTTATTATTATTGCTTATGTTATTTTTTTTTTTGTGAACTTGAATTGACTTGTACCTCCTTTCATCATCATCATCTAGCGTACTTATAATTGTTGTACCACCTTGACTTATGTCGCTATTATAGCCTAGTTTTGCAAGCTTATTCTTTCATCAAGCTTGTTCACTATATATGTATTAGTGGATGCATACATTAATACATTTTAGAATTTGTGTATTAAGGTCTAGCTAACCTTAGTGCATTGATTCGCCCTTCGCATAACTGCTTCACGTGGATTGAGATATATAGTAATTAGTAGACGAATGTACTTGCCCTCTAGACATGTCTGAGCGTATTATATCGGCTACATAATTGTACTAATACGAGCATGTGAATAAGAATTACCAAAATAGGACTGTAATCCACAACTGCTTTGACAATTCCTATTTGAATTCTTTAAACGCCTTGATCCCGATACTTCTATTCTATTACCTCACCCTTGAACTCTTTATTATTGATCTCCGTCTTCCCTTATTTCGGAAAGACGAAACCTCGTGCTTGGTATAAGTTTGATACACAGAAAGTACTAGATATACCCCAGGCCGATCACATACTTGAGGATTATTCTTTCGTAATTAAGGACATATCATATATGATATAATCGGCATTAAAGTTTTGAGGATTGAATGACATGAGTAAATAAATTAAGGAATATTTTTCTTAAAGTATATATTCTTCTGTGATAGATGGGTAAATTCTAAGTTGGGTAGCAGTGCATTGGCAACTCGAGAGGAATTTTTTTTAGATTGTGATCGAGTAAGATTAGATTGGGAGAGGTTCAAGCCATTTTAATTTTGAGAATTTTAGAAGAATGACTAAGATGATGAGGATTAATGAATTTTAAAAATCTTGATATTGAGGACCCAATATTTATACCTTAAGTACATAATTTAAATTTTTGAGTATTGAAGGTAAAATTATTAATTTGAATTTGAAGGATAAATATATAATTTCAGACTTGAACAGTGGTGGACTGCATTTAAATTATTTTTTAATTTGATGATTTAAATTAAGAATTAAAATTTGATGGTTGGACTACCTATTTGAAATATTGAGGATGTGAATAGAATTTAAAAAGTTGAAGAATACACAAATTTATAAGTGAAAATAGGAATAATATTGGACTCGAATTACTTCTAGAGAAGATTATGATAGTTGGAGATCGTGAGGTAAAATTTGATATGGGTTATTAAAATCTTGAAGATATTATATGGATTCAATTTAAATTTGGATATTGATGATTTGGAAAAGTGAGAAGAGATTACAATAGGTTGAATTTTGATTTGAACAATGATTATCTTAATTTTGAAGTGATCGCGATAGATTTGAATGGATTTTGTTATTTAAATTTTTGGAAGAGATTGTGATTGACGTACCTTATGTACGAATGTGAGGGATTTAACAAATTATGCCTTATTTTAATTTCGAGGACGAAATTATTTTAAGTTGGGTAGATTGTAAACTCTTTCACCCAAAATAGGTATTTTGTGTATATTTTATATTATTATATTTATTATAGATATTGAATTTATTTAGAGTATTCTCTTAGTTAATTAGAAAATAAATTTTTTAGTATATTTACTTATATAAATATTTATTTAGAATTATTTTTAGGCTATTTTAGATTATTGAGATTTTTTCATAATTTTTAGTTAATTAAAAACTAGTAACACTAATTTTTTAGGACTTTAAAGAATTTATTTTATATTCAAACTTAATTAAAAATATCCCAAACTTTTATTTTAGGTTCTAAATAATAAAATATATTTTCTAGAATTTTTTGAGAATTTTCTGAGTATTTTTAGCATTTATTGGGAGTAATTAGGCTAATAACTAATTTTTAGGACTTGTAGAATTTATTGTGCAATCCCAAGAATATAGAATGTACCCACGTTACTTTCTAGGGTTTATAATATTATTATATATTTTCTGAAATTATTTCAGAATTTTTGGAATAATGTTAGTATTTATTTTTAGTTAAATAGATAAAACTAATGTTTAGAGCTTCTCCTAATTATAGTAGGAAATCTATGAATATAAAATTATCCCAAATATTTTTCTAGAGTTTTTAAATTCAAAATATATTTTCTGTAACTTTTCCAGATTTTTATGATTATTTTTAATATTTATTTTGAGTTATTTAGATTTAAAACGACTTAAATAATGTTTTGATAAAGGCAAATCAAAATCAAATAATATAACAAAAACCATCCAATCAAATCATGACATGTGTCACCCTCCTATCAACTTTCATTCAGCCGCTCAATCCCTATATATATATAATATAATAACCATAATTATCCCATTATTTTTTTAGAGAGAGAGATTTTGTAGAATTGCCATCTAGGGTTCCTTCATCTTCCATAAGCCATTGCGCATAGCTCCGGACTCCAAACGAGGCCTAGTTTCTTGCGTTAGAAAGATATTGAGGTTAGCTTTCTTATTATATAATTTATTTTACGAAATTATGAGTATTAAAGTTTGGAAAATTTGTAGAGCACAGTATGTCCAAAAATAGACGTATTTTAATATTTTTGCGATTTCGGGAGCACCAGGAATCAGAATCATGAACCGTTTAAAGTTTTCGAAAGCTAATGTCGAGATCATTGACATATGTTTTTCCTAGAATTTAATTCTAAGTATTTATATACTATTAATTCTGTAGAACTTCTAGGTTAGAATTTAATCATCGGTGCACAATACAAAATTTGTATGTGCCATAATTCTCAAACGAATTTGAATTCGGATGAGCCGTAAATTCCAGCATATTTTTGACGCTGAAATCTACAGGAAATCATGCATAAAAATTGAGTTTGTGTCGGTTGACTTTTCGGTCAACAGATCGCCTCAATTTGCGTGCCATGAGTCTCGAGTTGATAAAATTCAGTTTCTTTGGACAAAATTTAGGAATTAACATAAAAATCAGAATAATAAGATTAAAATAGGATTTTAGAGTAATTATTCCAGAATTAAATAAATTAAAATAAATTATCTTTTGACGTGATAAATTTGTAATACATAGGCTATTTGGACTGTGACTTGGACTCTGATTCATACCAGCAGCAGGACCCCAGGCAAGATACCTTGCCAAATTGCTTACAGTATTTTGCATGCTTAGTATATTTCTTTATATTTATTGCATTTCTGTTTATTTATTGCATGTGTTGTTCTTTCAGTCATACTATATATTAGATATGTTGACACACACATGGCACCTAGTATCATGAGAGGGCAATCATTAGGCGTATGGGCTTTTAACCACTCTGGTAAACCGTAGTATATAGTTCGCACTATGGGCGTGTGTTGCGCTGGTCGCTACCCCCCGCGGTATGTCAATTTCTGGAGTCTCGCTGGTCGCTACCCCCGCGGTATGTCGATTTCTGATGTCCATTGACGTGTGTGTGAGTTGTGAGGTAGATCGAGTAGCCTACCCTTGCCCATACGTCGAAAAGTTGTCCTCATTTGCATTCATATAGATGGTCTTGTACAGCGTACTTATTTATTTTCAAATAATATGCATGTTTACTGTATTCAAATTGGCTCATATTTTCTGTATCTTGTTACGTCCCTCTGAGGACCTGGTCCTCTGCCAGGTGTATCTGTTCTTGAGTAATTGCAGGAGCGCAGATTTGGATGATTACTTATGTTGCGAGGATGTCTTCTCTTCTAGCCCATGGTCGTTAGCTGGTATTCCTATATTGTATTTGTTGTGTTGTACTTTTCTATTCGAGTTGGTAGTGGATTTGTTTTCATCCAACCATCATCCTTAGATATTTATGTTGAGATCTAGTTATATAGATGCTGGTTATTATTTATATCTGATTTTCGTGGATGAGATTTAGATTATACCCTGTAACTTGTGATATATTTTATACCACTTGTGGACTTGATATTCATATTACAGCGTACGTGTGGATTTGGTTTCCATATATTGGAGTTGCCATATCCATGCGGCTGGCATGCTTACTTGTCCTAGTCCTACGTATTTTTGGGACTGGGGCGTGACAACTGCATCTTGGTGAAGGCTCGGTGGAGCACCTGGCGATGTCGGTTGGCCCACCTCCTTCTCTAGGTATGATAGTTCGTATTGCGTCATTAAGGCGTGATATAGCTACATCGGCTGCAGACGCGGCATATATACCGTTGGCTACGGGTAAATGTCATCTTTATGTCTCCTCTTAGAAAGATTACCATCATATTGATATCAACTTTCTTGTCCTCTTCTCAGGGGATGGCGTCCACGGGGAGTATAGCGTTGAAGCGCCTTCTGACTCTGCTCGGGCTCCTGGCGATGATACGGAGGCGTTCGACTTCGAGGAGGAAATACCTTCGGGGGCCAGCTCGCCCGGAGTAGTTTCGTCACCTCAAGAGGAGGACGAACCCGTTATCATGACCTCGCCTCTTGCGAGTATGCCGATGACTTCGACCGTCGTTGTCGCACCTTCTTCGGTCGCACCACCCGTCGAGGCGGCGGCTATGGCCACCTCGTCTGCAATCATTCCTGGAGGGGAACTCACCAATATCGCGGCCACTCCTGGCGTTCAACCAGATCTGGTTGCGCTGACCGAGCTGTATACCAGCCTCTTTTACACCAGTTTGAAAATGCTGATATCAATGGTGTTGGCGAAGAATCTAGACTTTGAGCGTCTGAAGAAGGCTTCCCAGTTTTCGATTGGGGCGGTCAGGGAGTTCGGCGATTCTGGGGTAGCTGACGCCCTGGAGGCGATGGTTAATGGGTTGGAGCAACCTATTAACGAATACTTGCAGCTGGCCCGGGGCAGTCTTGAAGCTGAGGTCCAGGCCAGATACGACCTCATGACCGCACGACTTACTAAACAGCTAGAAAGCCTAGATAACTCCATCAAAGCACATAAGCTGGAGATGGATAAAAGAAAAGCTGTCGTGGAGAAGGCTCTTGCTCTTTAGACGAAGTGCCAATCCGAGCATGAAGGGAACGTAGCGAGGGCCCACAAGTTGAAGGAAAAACTCGCTCTAGCAGAGGAGTGGGCTTCTCAGTCGTTGGCAGGTCTAGATGTAGCGACTGGTCGACTGAGCACAGCACGACGGGATCTGGAGCATGCAGAAGCTGCCCGTGCTGGCTTTCTTCGGGTAAGGGCCAAACTGTCCTTTATGAACAATCCCGAGGCACGGCTGGAGCAGGCCCGCGCTGATGCCTTGGTTTCCAGGAATGAGAGGATAGCTGCGCTGGTACAGCTAATTTGCGATCTGACCGCTCCTCCACAATGATGTACCCTTTCTTCTTTTTGCTTCCCCAATGTAATTCTGCTCTTTTTGGGAATAAATAAAGCGAATCTTTTCTGACTTTGTGGACCCATCATTTCGGAATGTAAATGAGAGGTTTGGGCGAGAGTGATATCAGAGGTAGTATGGACGTGATAGACTCTCGATAAACTTTTAGCAGGATATATCAATTCAGAGGTCATACGGACATGATAGAATATGACCCGGCTAGTTTCGTTTTAGAAGTAGTTTGGTCAGAATTGAGATTCTCGCTATATTCCACTTGAGCAGAGGAGGTTTAAGCATAGTACCTCTTCAGGAATTTACCGTTGATAGGAGCCATGAACAGGTCTCCATTAGGCTGGGCTAACCTATAAGCGCCGTTCGAAAATGTTGTCTCGATCACATAAGGGCCTTCCCACTTGGGCTAGAATTTGCCTTTACTCCTGTGAGTAAGAATCATCGGCCTTCTTACGGCTAAAACTAGCTCGCCGACTTTGAACACTCTTTCCTTTACTTTATGATTGAAAGCTCTGGAAATGCGTGCTTGGTATAGCGCGATGCGCTGTTGAGCTTGGAGGCGTTTCTCGTCTAATCCTTCTAGCTCTTGAAGCCTTAACAGGTCATTATTTTCTTGAGTCAACTCATTAGTCACGGCTATCCTGAGTGACGGGATCTGGATTTTAATGGGGAGAACTGCTTCGCTCCCGTAGACCAATGAAAATGGGGTACAACCTGTTGGTGTTCGTACCGTTGTGCGGTACGCCCAGAGACATTCGCCCAGCTTCTCATCCTAATCTCTTTTGTTTGAAGAGACGAACTTCTTCAAGAGTTTGATAATGGTTTTGTTGAAAGCTTCCACCAAACCATTAGCAGCTGGATAATATGCCGTAGAGGCAATATTATGTATTCAATTTTTATCGCAAAAACGATGAAATACTTGGCTGATGAACTGAGGCCCATTGTCATGGATTATCCTTCGGAGAATCCCAAAGCGATAAATAACGTGATGTTTGATGAAGCTGATTACATTAGACGCCTTTACCTCAGCAAGAGGGATCGCCTTTGCCCATTTGGAGAAGTAATCCGTGATGGCCAGTATGAACCGTGACCTCTGGAAGAAGACGGGTGAATAGGACCAATGATATCCATACCCCATGCTTCGAAAGGCCAGGATGCAACCGTAGGATGTAGATATTCAGACGGTTGATGTATGAAGTCTGTATGAACCTGACAGGCTCTGTATTGTCTTGCATAGTTGATCGCGTCTGTGATCATAGTGGGCCAGTAGTAGCCCATTCCCCTGATACGATCCTGTAGCTTAGGACCGGGCTGGTGCACTCCACATACGCTGTCGTGAGCTTCCCGGATAATCTGCTGTGCTTCATCGTTAGAGAGATATCTCAATAGCAGTCCGTCGTAGGTCCGGCGATATAGGCATTGTGAAGATGCATCAAAGTAGAAGCGTAATGATCGTCTTTTGACGGAAACTGCTTCTCTGGGGTCCTCCGGCAAGATTCCGTATGCGACGAAATCTATGAAGGGACTTCTCCAGTCTCTTCTAGGGGGATCAGTGTTCACAACGTAGCTGCGTTCTATGTGAAAGTTGTTCTTCACACAGAATAAATCTCTGTTAAGAAGGATTACCGAATCCTGCCTTCTTATAGGAGTGGCTAAATCCGCAGCTAGACTGGCTAGGGCATCAGCTTCCAGATTCTGAGATCGAGGTACATGCTCTAGGAAGAACCCTTTGAATGTCATGGCTATCTCGACCGTTGCTTGGTGATAGGGGATGAGGTCTGGATTCCGGACTTTATATATTCCTCTGACTTGATTGACGATAAGCAGAGAATCACCGAAAGCTTCCAGGGAGACGACCCCCAGGTCTTTGGCGACTTGGAGCCCGATTAGCAGAGAATTGTACTCTTTCATATTGTTGGAGCATGGCTCGCTAAGAGAATATGCTCGGTAGATGACAAGTTTATCAGGAGTGACCAGAACGATTCCTACCCCTGAAACCACGTTTCCCTGGGGACCAGTCCTGGAGGCACCGTCGAAGAACAGTTGCCATGCGTCACTTTCCATTGCGAAATTACATTCTGCAACTTCGTCGGGAATGCCCTCGTATAATTTGGAGGCCTCCGGGATCGGATGAGCAGCTAGGAAGTCAGCCAGCGCTTGGCCTTTGATGGACTTCTGCGGGACGTATACCATGTCATATGGTGTTAACAACATCGCCCAAGTCGCGAGTCGGGAATTAAGAGCACTTGGCTTGCTCATCAGTACTCGAAGAGGGTTGATCCTGGAGATGATATGAATAGTCTGGCCGGTGACATAGTGCCGCGTCTTCTGGATAGCGAACATCAAAGCCAAGCATTCTTTCTCCACTGGGTTGTACCGATGTTCGGCGCCGACCATCATCCTGCTGAGGTAGTAGATAGCCTGTTCATGATCCATATCGTTCTTCTGTGCGAGAAGAGCTCCTAGCGAATGATCCATTGCTCGAATGTACAGCAAGAATGGTCTTCCCATGACGGAAGGCACCAGAACTGGCGGACTGGTGAGATAGCACTTGATATCTCCGAACGCTTGCTGACAGGTTTCGTCCCATATGAAGGATATACCTTTCTTCATGAGATGCGAAAAGGGCTGACATCTCCCCGAGAGGTCGGATATGAACCTCCGGATATAAGCCAGACGGCCTTGAAATCCTCGGAGTTCCCTCAGATTACGGGGCGGTCGCATTTCTACGATGGCCTGGACTTTGTCAGGGTCCACTTGGATGCTTTTGGCGGTGATGACAAATTCCAGGAATTTGCCACTAGATACACCCAGAAAGGACTTCGTAGGGTTCATCTTGAGTTGATGTTGGCGCATTAACTTGAATACCGTCCTCAAGTCTCGAATGTGATCCTCTTTGAGGCGGCTCTTGACGGCTATGTCGTCCACATAACATTCTACTATTTTGCGTAAATGCTCATGGAATATGTTACTCATAGCCCGTTGGTATGTAGCCCCGGCGTTCTTCAATCCGAAGGGCATGACCGTATAGCAATATACTCCCAACGGGGTCCGGAAGGCAGTGTGCTTCTCGTCTTCAGGATGCCTCTTGATCTGATTGTATCCTGAGAATCCGTCCATGAAAGACATGCGTTCAAAATCGCAGGTGTTATCGATCATGATGTCCGTGATGGGAAGAGGGAACTCGTCCTTGGGGCAGGCTGCATTCAGATCTCGGTAATCGATGCAGATACGTATTTTCTTATTTTTCTTCATGACTGGGACAACGTTGGCGACCCAGTCGGGATGTTGTTCTTCCCGGATGAAACTGCAGGCTATCAACTTCTTGACTTCAGCTTCGATGGCGTCCATCATATCCGAGCGGAACCGGCATTGGTGCTGCTTCATAGGCTTCGAGTCGGTCAATATATTGAATTTATGAGTAGCCACCTTCGGGTCAAGGCCCGGCATGTCCTCATAATTCCACGCAAAGACGTCGATATATTCTTTTATCAGCTGGATAACTTCTTCCCTTTCAGCTGGGGAAAGATTGTTACTGATAAATATCGGCTTTGGCGAAAGCTCACCCCCAACATCAACCTGGATAACTTCGTCTTTGGTGGGAGGTTCCCTTTGCTCGAAGCAGAATTCCCACTGTGTATCCATTTGTTGAGCCCAAGAGTCATTCTCAAACGGCTCAGAATCCTGTTCATCTGCTTCAAAGGGATCTGCCACTACCATATTTGATGATAATGCTTGCTCGAGAGCGTCAGGTGAGTCGGAGGGCGATGAGCCATTCTGAGAAGAGAAAAAGATATCCTCGTCCGACTTAGAGGAGGTGGCATATCCCAACCCGAAATGAGTTCGTTGATAGTAGGGGTCGGCGCGCAGCGGCGTTCGTTTGCCTCTTCCGTAGTTGAGGCCTGGCTTCCGCTCCAAGTTGTAGCCCATGTTTTGCATGATCCTCGACGCTTGCGGGCTGTATCGGTGAACTTGTATTTTTCCAGTGTCGTTATTGAAAGAATCTTCCTGGATAGCCGGTTGATTGCACATGCGGCCGAAGACTATTGAACGCTGGCTGCTACAGGTAGGCGGGACAATGAAGATAGAATCCTCATGTGGTCCATACGTCGTGATGACGTTGGATGATGACGCTACTTCCCATAAGATCTCCCTGTGTTTGACTGTTAGGGGAACTGAAGTTTGTTTATGACTCTTGTTTTTGCGTTTCTGGATTAGATAATCCCGCAGGTCAGGAGAATTTACAGAAGAAGATGAAAGAGACTGCTCGTTTCTTCTGTTCCTATCAGTGGGCATACGGAGATTGGGCACCATGGTTTTCCCTGTGCCACCTGTGTACAACAGGTTGGCCATCTGGGTGGCGGATAATCCCCGGGGAGGGTGTCTTTCCGCAACCTGAGCTTGCTTTATGTCGTGGGACTTCGCCTGACGTAATTTGGAGATTTGCTCAGACTGGCGTAAAGCTGAAGAGGTCATTAGTCGGCCGTCGGCTTCCCGCGTAATCCGGAGGGTAGGCAGATTGCTCCCTCGCTGGCGTAGAGGCCGAGAAGTTGAGTACTCTGCCGCTTGCTTTCCCTTGGAGAAATCACAGTGCTCATCTGGTTCCCTGTAGAGGTCAGATGTTGTCTTGCGCATGGAGCGTGATTTGTACTTCCGTTTTGGCGCTGAGGCATCATCAGAAGTTTGGTCTGTACCGCGCATAGCGGGAGACTGGTTTCTACGCGTAGAGCATAGTGGATACTTCTGGGTTAGCGCTGAGGCTTTGCCCGCAGTTTTGTCTGTACCGCGCGTAGCGGGAGACTGGTTTCTACGCGTAGAGCGCAGTGGATACTTCTGGGTTAGCGCTGAGGCTTTGCCTGAAGTTTCGTCTGTACCGCGCGTAGCGGGAGACTGAATTTTACGTGCAGGGCACGGAGGGAGCAATGCTACAACCTCATTGGTCGGAGAGGTCGGAGAGATCGGAGAGTCCACAGGAATGGTAGAGGATGTCTTGGGCATCAAGACCTTGCGCAGCTTCCTGTTGTCTTGGACGGAGAGAGGGTGAGAGCTACCCCCGGTTCGAAGCATGTCTTCATAGGCAGACTGGTCGAATTGGACGACTAGTGTCTTCTTCACGGATCCCACAGATACCGCATCCTGTTGAGCAATTACTTCCTCATCAGAAGAGAAAGATGTCCCCAGCAGAGTCGCCATCTTGTTTGTGGTATTAAACGAAAGAATGAAAATGTATTCAGGATGGGGTTTATACGAAACCCGCCTTCTTTGGTTTACAAACAAACTTGTACAATTTGATCCTATATGAGGATATGGGAGTATAATTTATTTAATCTGGGTAAATATTGCTATAGGTGTCTGATCTGCAGTCGATCACTTTAGCCCTTGGACCACACGATGTTGAAGAAGTGCCGTAGAAGACAGGAAGCAGCTTCGAAGGTTGCAGAAGAGGGTGGATGCACGATGCCAAAGTCGTTGATCCCTACTCTTTGCCTGAGCTCCGGATTCTTCTCTCTCTCTCTCTTGACCTCTGGTTCGATCTTTCTTGGAAGTTCGACCTTGGATCTGATATTGGTATTCTTGACCAATTTTCTGACCTTCCAATTTGTCGACCTCGTTCCTCATTGATAGAGGTCTCTATTTATAGTGTTTTAGTGACAGTGACCACTCCGTCGGTGTAGAAACCGAGGAGTGAAAAGTACAGCACCCTTTTACACAACGGTTAAAGTAACCAATGCCTGCGTATAGATGATCATTTGAATGAGCGTGTGACGCGGGTCCAACTAAGTGACAAAACGCGTATAATCGCTACGAAGATTACGGCGTAGAAGCCACGTAGGTAGGTATCCATTGTGTAGAAGAGGTTGGCATAGAAGCCAAATGTCTGTCACCATGGCATAAAAGCCAAATAGTTATCAAACCGGCATAGAAGCCGAATAGGCGTAGAAGCCGAGTGGTCATAGAGGCCGAGTAGGCGTAGAAGCCGAGTGGTCATAAAGGCCGAGTAGGCGTAGAAGCCGAACGGGCGTTGAAGCTGAGTGGTCATAGAGGCCGAGTAGGCGTAGAAGCCGAATGGGCGTTGAAACCGAGCGGTCATAGAGGCCGAGCGAGCACAGGAGCTGGATGGACGTAGAAGCTGCTGCATACCATGCCAGAGTGCTGATATGGACGTCTTAGCCGAAATTACGGCTTTTGAAGATATGATCAAATCTCTTGCATTAAATGTCGAAATTTGCCACCATCCTGTGCATTAAATGTGGATGCGTATTTTTGAAGGTCTGTAACCCCTTCTGCGCATTAGTCGCAGAGACGTGCCTTGAGGAACTGTCACCGCTCTGTGCATTAGACATGGAGACGTGCCTCTAGCAACTGTCATCGCTCTGTGCATTGGACACAGAGACGTGCCTCGAGCCTCGTACGAAGTGCAACTTTTGATGTGGCAGGCGGTTTGTCTACTGCAGAGCGTAAACAGCTCATGTCTGCCTGTGTAAAACAAGGCAGCGTATCCCTTCGTGCTTGTAAAAGCAGTTTACGCAAAGGGGATGGCGGTAAATGACAGCCTGGGTCACAGTGCTGGGCCATCATTATAGCGGTCGCCTGGGTAGTCGAGCCGTATCCCTTTGTCAGAAGTCCAGACGTCAGGTTCATTGCAGGATCTGACAGGTTCATTGCAGGGTCTGACAGGTTCACTTCGGAGAATATGAAGCGTCTCTTGTACACCTCAATGCTGCGTTTGAAAGAGGATGAGTTTTACGCCCTGGAGGCTATGAAGCACCCTGTTTATGCTGAAGTAGTTTTGGACGTACTGCCTTACGCGGATGGCCTTTTGAGCTTTTAATATTTCATGCTGTGTTTAGCAGAAAAAAGCTCTGTTGCACGCTTGATGGCTCTGAAGGCCTCTGCTTACGCTGCTCTGCACCAATATGCTGCGTATAGCTATCCGGCGTATTTTTCATGCTTCTACAATGGCACCGTCCTCCCCCTATAAAATTCCCTTCCTCCCTCACCTTCATCCCCCAATCGAGCCCACCTAAACCCTAGACTCCGCCGTCGGCACCCTCCTTTCCGCCAGGCCGCCCCCGAGCTCCACCACCTACTCCTCCTCCTTCCTCCTCCCTCTCTCCTCCTACGTTCGCTTCCCCATCCACGACCGTGCGAGCCACTCCGGCCGCCTCCTCCGCGAAGCACCCGACTCCAGCTCCGCCCTCATCCCCGACTCCGCCTCATCGACCACCGCCCTCGCCCTCGACGACCCTCGCCGAGCCTCAAACTGCCCGACTCTAGCCTGCAGCAGCCAGCCAGCCGCTGCCCCGACCTAGCCCGGCCTCCGAGCGCCGCCGCACGGCCACCTGAGCAGCCCCTGACCTCGCCGCTGTCGCCCGCGAGCGCCGCCCCGCTCGCCGTGAGACCCGACACAGCAGCCACGACGAGTCCCTGCTGCCCTAGCTCTGACATGGACACCGGACTCGGACGACGCAGGACACGAAGGAGACACTCGAACACAGGAATTCAGACTTCTCGGAGCCCTGTACAGGTACCATTTTCTCCCTCCTCGTAACTTCATTTTCGATTCCGTCAGTTGCATTGCGTAGACTGTATGACCCTCTCGGTGCCCGTGCAACCCGCTCGGTGCATCGCGTCCTATGGCGATCGCGAACCGCGATCCAAAAATAGGAAAACTAACGCCCTGTTTTACCCCGAAACTGAGTGTGCCCCGCCAAACGGGACGACTTGGTCGCATGCAGTCTTTACCAAAACATGCGCGACGTCGATACGGACATGCGGGATTTCGCAGAAGTTGATTTGGATGTGCGTGCACACCGAAATCAACGCGTATCCGCCGACAACGCCCCGTATCCGTCCATTCTGGAATACGCTGTAACTTTGTGTACACACGTCGGATCGAGACGAAACTTGTGCCATCGGACTCGTAGCAATACGCTGGTCCTGTGACCCAAGTTTGGTTCGATTCTGAGAACGTTGACAAAATCGCGTATCGTGGGCCCCACAAGCTCTACTTGACGGGCGATTTTGTGATCGGCTCATCGGAATCCAATTCTGGAAGTTCCGTTGGGTTCATCTCATCGTTCCTGACTTGTTGACACTAAGTTGGACGAATTTGGAGACCTTTGACCCTGACACAGTTTTCGGTGCAAAGTAGCCCACATGTGGTCCCCGCTTTGACCCAAAAATATTATTTTTGCCCCTGTGTCCAAATTGGACTTAAGGACAGGCATTTTTAGCTATTTGATATTTTCTGATTCTAATGTAGATGTTTATTTCAGCAACCGGAGTAGTACCTGCAGATCACACTGAGACCAGAGCTACAGTTGGAGCCAGGACCCCAGGCAAGTGTACCTCACCAAAACTTGCAGTCTTTGTTACTTATTTCCTTGGCTTATATATATATATATATATATATATATATATATATATATATATATTGTGGTTCATGTTTGACCTAGGATTGTGCGACTTTACTTAGCGTCCGATTCATAGTCGGGTGCCAACACCGTACGCGGCGTTGTGTATTGTCATCTAGACATGGATACCGAGACCCCATCTTTCTCGTACTTGTCCTATCAAGTACATTATAACCCAGGACATTTGATACTATTCATGGACAGGATCTTCCTGAGATATTCGTGGTGATTCTGTATAGGATACAGGACTTGACATTGACATTATGTTCCTAGATACTATATGACTTGTTGCATTAGATATAATTGTGCGTGACATGGACATGGGGCCACATGGACATGAGACGTATGATTACATTAGGTGGGGAGAGACACACATGCTACAGGTTAATTTTATATATTATGCCGGCGTCTCAGTCTTTCGCTGAGCTAGACGACCACATGATATCACTGCTACCGGCTCCCCGACACAGAGCTTGTAGTGGTTTTAGCCTGAGTTCTAGTGCTGCTCTCATCTTGCATTACACTTAGCTGGTTATATAGTGTTCCCATCTTGTTTCATTTATTGCTGGAGAGACACACAGGCTACAGGTTGACTTTATATTATGCCGGCATCTCAGTCTCTCTCCGAGCTAGACAACTACATGATATCACTGCTACCGGCTCCCCTACACAGAGTTTGTAGTAGTCTCAGCCTGAGTACTGATGATGTTCTCACCGGCATTACACATAGATGGTTACATATTTACCCTGTTTATTTTATTGACTATTTCACTGCATTATTATGGCTTGTATTTTCTGTACCTTGTTATGTCCCCTGAGGACCTGGATCCGGATTATGTCCCCAGGATTAGCAGAGGAGATCCACCAAGAGTTATAAAGTACAGGAGCATTAGCAGGAGCAGAAGCAGGAACAGGTGCAGTTACTGGAGTAGTACCAGATTCAGCAGACGAGTGATCACCAAGGTTATCTTCTGAGTATATACTATTTCCATACTCAGTATTGGCTGTAGTTATCTTTATTCTTGTATCTTGACAGATGTATCAGACTCATTGTCGGGTTATTTCCCAAGTTTATATTTTATTGAGATATGATCTTGCTTTATGATTCTGATATTGTGGTATTTATTCTGTGGATGAGATTAGTATATTTAGACCATTATTGTTATACTACAGCTTAAGTACGCCCTGATGGATCCATTAAATTGAGTTGTCCATCGGTGCATGCTGTTCGCTATTGCCACGCGTCCGGTCCCACGGTATTTTGGGACTGGGGCGTGACATGGTTTTTGTGGTGGCCCATGTAGGTCTACGACTAAATTGTTTGGTTTCAACTTAGGGACCGAACATGCCTGCAAATAATAATAGGATAAGTTTCTAGGATCTCATCCACTTGCTTGAAACGTTTTGATATCTATATCAGATTCGAATTAAATTCTTGACTTGCATCCTGCCTTGATTCCTGAGCGCCTCTTATTGTTTATTTTGGATGCAGAGTTATGGAACCACCAGCAAACGACGAGACTCCTGCAAGATCACCACGAGATACTGTGGTAAACAACGAAGAGAAAGTAACACCAGTAGAAGAAGGTCAATCAGCTCAACAACGTAGTCAAGCGAATCAGCATGCCTCAGGAATCCAGTAAGATGACATTCCACCAACGACGCAATTTACTCCACAAATGCCCGTAATTCCACAAGGGCAGGCCATAGACGGACAGCAGATGTTTCAAATGATTTATGCAATAATGCAAGCTCAACAAGAGGCTTTGAGTCACAGCCTAGTAACCGTACTAGAGCAGGCGAATCTACCAGCACGACGACCAACAACAGGCTATATTTCTGATTTTCGCTAGCTGAAGCCCCGTACCTTCTCAGGCAAAGAGGAGCCCACAGAAGTTCATGAGTGGCTCACCAACACTCAACATCAATTAGAAGCAGCCGAGCTTCCAAGAGAACGTTGGATGACTGCCGTCAGAATACAGTTGACGGACAATGCACATCACTGGTGGCTATCTGAGGAGACAAGGCTCGGACCAGACCGAGTCACTTGGGAAGAATTTTCCAGACTCTTTCAGGAGATGTACATACCAGCCATCGCTCGATCAGAACTTCGCGACAAGTTTAATCGCCTCACCCAAGACAGTATGACAGTAGAAGAGTACAACGCGGAATTTATTCATCTAAGTCGCTTTGCCCCAACCCTGATCCCGACAGAAGAAGAGAAGGCTGAAAAGTTCTCTGACGGAATAAACATTGAGCTACAGAAACTAATTGGATCCGTTGCACCTACATCTTACCCGGATGTCCTTGCTGCAGCCCGATGCATGGAGCGCGTCATCAGGAGAGAGACCAGTCTGAAGCGATCATCCACATCAGCACCCGCCGAAGTACCACATGAAGAAGCTACAAAGAGACCTCACATGCACCAGCCATCAGAAATATCTCCACAGGCACTACCTATCTGTCAATATTATCGCAAGCGAGGCCATATTGAGGACAAGTGCAGACGAAAAAGGAAAGTATATTTAGCTTGCGGATCCAGTCAGCATTCATTGAGGGAATGCCCTGAGCGTCGAGAAAGAGCACCAATGGTTAACCGACAAGTATTACCAGCACCGAGGCCAACCTATCCAGCATTGGGAGCACCACAAACGGAAGTTGAAGGAGTCCTACCACCAGCTCCAGGAGGGTATCAATCGAGGCCACCTTTGATACCACAAGCAGCACTCTTCCAGCAGGCTCAACAGCAGCAGAGGAATCAACTGCAAGAACGTGAACAAGCTCCAGCGATGACTTTGGAAGACGAACAGACCCATGGAGTAGCTAATGTGCGTAATTTTTCGTAGTTATCTGTTTATAGATTTATTTTATCTCGTGCCTATTGGTTCGTGACCTCAGCCTTAACCTATGTAATTTTGAACTTGCTTATAATTGATAACTGTAGAGATTATAGAGTCTTTTGTTATTGTGCTTATTTTGTGTTGTTTTGTGAACTTGAATTAAGTTGTACCTCCTTCCATCCTCATCTAGCGTACTTATATTTCATATACTACCTTGACTTATGCTGCTATATTATAGCCTAGTTTTTGCAAGCTTATCCTTTTATCGAGCTTGTTCATGACATATGTATTATTGGGTCGACACACTAATACAATTGTCTAATCAGAATCAGTGTATTACGGTCTGATCAACCTTAGTGAATTTTGGTTCGCTCTTCGCACGAGTACTCTACGTGGATTGAGATATATAGTTGACTAGTATACTTGCCCTCTAGATATGTCTGAGCATATCGTATCAGTTACATAACTGTACTAATACGAGCATGCGAACAAAGGATTACCAGAATAGGATTTCAATCCACAATTGTCTTGACAAATCCTATTTGAATTCGTTAAACGCCTTGATCCTGATACTTCTATTCTATTACCTCCCCCTTGAACTCTTTATTATTGATCTTCGTCTTCCCTTATTTCGGAAAGACGAAACATCGTGCTTGGTATAAGTTTGATATATAGACAGCACTAGATATACCCCACAGGCCGGTCGCATTGTTGATGACCCTTTTATATATGATTAAGGGAATATCATAGGTGATATGTTTTGTGTTAAAGACTTGAGGATTCAATACCATGATTAAATAAGTTAGGGCATAGCTTTATTAGATGTATAGCCTTAGATGATAGATGGGTAAATTCTAAGTTGGGTAGAGACCGTAATGTTCACTTGAGAGGAATCCTTTAGACTGTAATTAAGTGAGATTTGATAGAGAGAACCCTACCATATCTTAATTTCGAGGACAAATTTTTTATAAGTTGGGTAGATTGTAAGCCCCCTGATTTTCAGTAATTATTAATTTGGATTTTTTCATAATTTTCCGTAATTTTCTGGGATTTTTTTGTAATTAAAACCTAGGCTTTTGATAATTAAATGATTTTTAAATGCTGTTTATTAATATTAAAATATTATGGAAATAATATTTTATGGTGTAAAATGGAAAACCGGACATAGGGTAATTTTTCAGGAATTTATTGGACTCCGAAATCATTTTTAAAGCCCTGAAAATCGATGTAGAATTAAATCAAATTAAACCCGTGCCAAACGTCCGACATCCCCATGAGAGCCGAAGCCAAGCCCAAGGAGCGTTGACCCAGCCCAAATCCTAGGACAAACCCAAGCCCAAATTTCTGCATGTATAAATGCCTATTTTCGTAGTTTTCTCCAAAAAAAAGAAAAGAAAATGAAAATCCTAATTAACCCTAATCCTAAACCTAACCCTAGCACAGCGCCGCCTAGCCGGCCGACCCCGCTCAGCCGCCGCCCTCCGCGCCTCGCCGGCCCACGACCCCGACTCCCTCTCCGCCTCACCCGGCCACCCACGGCACCTTCCTCCCCCTATAAAATTCCATTCCTCCCTCACCTTCCTCCCCCAATCGAGCCCACCTAAACCCTAGACTCCGCCGCCGGCACCCTCCTCTCCGCCAGGCCACCCCCGAACTCCACCACCTACTCCTCCTCCTTCCTCCTCCCTCTCTCCGCCTACGTTCGCTTCCCCGTCCACGACCGTGCGAGCCACTCCGGCCTCCTCCCCTGCGAAGCACCCGACTCCAACTCCGCCCTTATCCCCTCTTCCCCGACTCCGCCTCATCGACCACCGCCCTCGCCCTCGACGACCCTCGCCGAGCCTCAAATCGCCCGACTCTGGCCCGCACCAGCCAGCCAGCCACTGCCCCGATTTAGCCCGGCCTCCGAGCGCCGCCCCACGGCCACTTGAGCAGCCCCTGACCTCGCCGCTGCCGCCCGCAAGCGTCGCCTGCTTGCCGCGCGACCCGACACAGCAGCCACGGCGAGTCCCCGCTGCCCTAGCTCTGACACGGACACCGGACTCGGTCGACGCAGGACACGAAGGAGACACTCGAACACAGGAATTCAGACTTCTCGAAGCCCTGTACAGGTACCGTTTTCTCCCTCCTCGTAACTCCGTTTTCGATTCTGTCAGTTGCATCGCGTAGACTGTATGACCCTCTCGGTGCCCGTGCAACCCGCTCGGTGCATCGCGTCCTGTCGCGATCGCGAACCGCGATCCAAAAACAGGAAAACTAACGCCCTGTTTCACCCCGGAACTGAGTGCGCCCCGCCAAACGGGACGACTTGGTCGCACGCGGTCTTTACCGAAACGTGCGCGACGTCGATACGGACGTGCAGAATTTCACAAAATTTGATTTGGATGTGCGTGCACACCGGAATCAACGCGTATCCGCCGACAACGCCCGTATCCGTCCATTCTGGAACACGCTGTAACTTTGTGTACACACGTCGGATCGAGACGAAACTTGTGCCAACAGACTCATAGCAATACGCTAGTCCTGTGACCCAAGTTTGGTTCGATTCTGAGAACGTTGACGAAATCGCGTATCGTGGGCCCCACATGCTCCACTTGACGGGCGATTTTGTGATCGGCTCATCGAAATCCAATTCTGGAAGTTCCGTTGGGTTCGTATCATCGTTCCTGACTTGTTGACACTAAGTTGGATGAATTTGGAGACCTTTGACCCTGACACAGTTTTTGGTGCAAAGTAGCCCACATGTGGACCCCGCTTTGACCCGGAAATGTCAATTTTGCCCCTGTGTCCAAATTGGACTTAAGGACATGCATTTTTAGCTATTTGATATTTTTTGAATCTAATGGAGATATTTATTTCAGCAACCGGAGTAGTACCTGCAGATCACACTGAGACTAGAGCTATAGTTGGAGCCAGGACCCCAGGCAAGTGTACCTCGCCAAAACTTGCAGTCTTTGTTACTTATTTCCTTGGCTTATATATATATATATATATTATGGTTCATGTTTGACCTAGGAACGTGCGACTTTACTTAGCGTCCGATTCATAGTCGGGTGCCAACACCGTACGCGGCGTTGTGTATTGTCATCTAGACATGGATACCGAGACCCCATCTTTCTCGTACTTGTCCTATCAAGTACATTATAACCCAGGACACTTGACACTATTCATGGACAGGATCTTCCTGAGATATTCGTGGTGATTCTGTATAGGATACAGGACTTGACATTGACATTATGTTCCTAGATACTATATGACTTGTTGCATTAGATATGATTGTGCGTGACATGGACATGGGGCCATATGGACATGAGACGTATGGTTACATTGGGTGGGGAGAGACACACGGGCTACAGGTTGATTTTATATATTATGCCGGTGTCTCAGTCTTTCGCTGAGCTAGACGACCACATGATATCACTGCTACCGGCTCCCCGACACAGAGCTTGTAGTGGTTTCAGCCTGAGTTCTAGTGCTGCTCTCATCTTGCATTACACTTAGCTGGTTATATAGTGTTCCCATCTTGTTTTATTTATTGCTGGAGAGACACACAAGCTACTGGTTGACTTTATATTATGCCGGCGTATCAGTCTCTCTCCGAGCTAGACAACTACATGATATCACTGCTACCGGCTCCCCTACAAAGAGTTTGTAGTAGTCTCAGCCTGAGTACTGGTGATGTTCTTACCGGCATTACACATAGATGGTTACATATTTATCCTATTTATTTCATTGACTATTTTACTGCATTATTATGGCTTATATTTTCTGTACCTTGTTATGTCCCCTGAGGACCTGGATCCGGATTATGTCCCCAGGATTAGCAGAGGAGATCCACCCAGAGTTATACAGTACATGAGCATTAGCAGGAGCAGAAGCAGGAACAGGTGCAGTTACTAGAGTAGTACCAGATTCAGCAGACGAGTGATCACCGAGGTTATCTTCTGAGTATATACTGTTTCCATACTCAGTATTGGCTGTAGTTATCTTTATTCTTGTATCTTGACAGATGTATCAGACTCATTGTCGGGTTATTTCCCGAGTTTATATTTTATTGATATATGATCTTGCTTTATGATTCTGATATTGTGGTATTTATTCTGTGGATGAGATTAGTATATTTAGACCATTATTGTTATACTACAGCTTAAGTACGCCCTATGGATCCATTAAATTGGGTTGTCCATCGGTGCGTGCTGCTGGCCATTGCCACGCGTCCGGTCCCACGGTATTTTGGGACTGGGGCGTAACACTGAGCCAGGCGGTCGGCACTCCAAGTACTTTTAATAGGCAGAAAGTGAGCTGACTTGGTGAGCCGATCGACGATAACCCAGACGACATCATTCTCCCGTTGCGTCTTTGGCAAGCCAACAATGAAATCCACTGTTATGTGTTCCTATTTCCACTCTGGAATAGTGACGTTCTACATCTCTCTGCCCGGCTTCTGGTGCTCGGCCTTTACCCTCTGACAAGCCATGCATTGCTACAGGAATAGCGCCATATCTTGTTTCATGCCGTGCTACCAAAAGTCGAACGAAGATCCCGATACATCTTTGTGCTACCCGGATGAGAAGTATAACTAGCATATTGGGCTTCCGTGAGTATCTCCTTTCTGAGGGCTGCATCATTTGGAACGTAAAATCTGTCCTTCACTCGGATCATCCCGTCCGTGCTTACCGCAAAGTCGGTTGCCTTTCCTGCTAAGATAAGACCTTGCATCTTTTGCAGGAATAGGTCATCCTTCTAAGCGGACGACCTTTTGTAATAAGTCAGGTTCGAGGCGCAGTTGAGACACTTGTGCCCCCTTTTTGTATCTGATTATAAGTGTAATGCCTAAAGCTTCCAGATCTTGACGCAGCTTGTCATCAATAGCCAAACTCCCGACGAACACTCGACTCAGTGCATCAACTACAATAATTTCCTTGCCCGGTGTGTATCTAATCATCAAGTCAAAATCGGTAAGGAGTTCAAGCCAGCACCATTGACGAAGATTCAAATCCTTTTGTGTATATAGATCTTTTAGGCTCTTATGCTCCGTATAGATCTCGTACGGTACACCATAAAGGTAGTGGCGTCACAGCTTCAGTGCGAACGCCACTACGGCAAGTTCTAAATCTTGGGTTGGATAATTCTTCTTGTGAGGCTTTAAATGCCTCGACGCGAAGGCTATCACTTTCTTCCATTGCATAAGGACACTTCCAATCCGTCTGGAAGGGTAAGAATTGGTGCTGAGAAGATGCACTGCTTTAACCCCACAAACGAAGCTTCACAGTCGTCCGTCCACACGAACATTACTCCCTTCCGAGTGAGCTGAGTCAGGGGCGATGGGATTCTAGCAAAATATTTAATAAATCTCTGGTAGTAGTCTGCCAGACCAAGGAAACTCCGTATATCGCTAGCTGACTCAGGCCGTTTCCAGTTCACGATGGCTTCTGTTTTTTTTTGGGTCAACTGGGATGCCTTGTGCAGAAATAATATGCCCTAGAAAGGATATGCTGTCCAACCAGAACTTGCATTTACTTAGCTTGGCATATAGCTTATTGTCTCGAAGGGACTGAAGCACCATCCGCAGGTATCCTGCGTATTCGTCCCTATTATTCGAGTACACTAAGATGTCGTCTATAAAAATGACCATAAATTTATCGAGGAAGGGTCGGAACACTCGATTCATCAAATCCATAAAGGCGGCAGGGGCATTTATCAGACCAAACGGTATGATGGAAAATCGTAGTACCTATAACGGGTTCAGAATACAGACTTGGGCATGTCTTTTGGCTTAATCTCCAGCTGGTGGTGTTTGATAATAAACGAAAGAAATAAAACAAGGTTTATACGAAACCCTCTCTTTGGTTTACAAACAAGAAGTACAATTAATCCTATACAAGGATGTCAAGTACAAATTTTAATTTGGGTAAATATTGCTATAGGAGTCTGATCTGCAGTCGATCACTTTGTCCCTTGGACCACACGATGATGAAGAAGTGCTGTAGAAGACGGAGAAGCTTCAAAGATTGCAAAAGGGGAGTGGATGCTCGATGCCAAAATCGTCGATCAGTACTCTCTGTCTGAGCTCTTCTCTCGCTGTTCTTCGATTTTTTGACTTTTATTCTCTAAGTTTTTGACCTTTTTCCCGATCCTGGACCTCTGTCAACAGAGGTCTCTATTTATAGGGTTTTAGTGACAGTAACCGTCCAGTCAGCGTAGAGGCCGGATAGTGGAGAGTAGGGCACTTTTTATGCGGTGGTTACAACAACTGCCACCCACGTATAAATGATTCTTTGAATAAGCGTGTGACGCATGTCCCATTAAGAGATAATGCGTATAACTGCTGCGAAGATCACGACATGCAAGCCACGTAGGTAGCTGTCCCTCGCGTAGAAAAGGTTGGCATAGAAGCCAATAACTGTCACCATGGCGTAGAAGCCAAATAGTTGTTGAACTGGCGTAGAGGCCAGGTAGGCGTAGAAGCCTGATGCTGCAAGGATAGGTAGCTAGCGTAGAAGATAGCCGATCCTCCTTTCTTGACTGAGGTCTTGGGCTAATTCTGGACCAAATAGCCTTATTACGCACAAATGCAAATGTAGCCTGAGTTGGCGTATTCCGAGGAGATAGCATACGACGTACTCCTATAGTTGAAAATAGCTAGGTTAGCGTATTTCAAGGAGATAGCGTACAGCGTGCTCCTATAGCTGAAAATAGCATGACGGTGTAATGTGCAAAGGTGATGATGTGGACGTATTAGCCGTAATTATGGTTCACCCAGTTTTTAAAAATAGAATAAATCCCGTGCATTAAATACAGAGATCTGTCCCCATCCTGCGTATTAACTACAGAGACGTGCCTCGGGCTCTGTACGAAGAGCAGCTTTTGACGTGGCAGTCCGTTTGTCTTCTGCGGAGAGTAAAAGCTCACATCTGCCTGTGTAAAACTAGGCAGCGTATTCCCTTGTATGCGTAAAAGCAGTTTATACCAAGGAAATGTCACTAAATGATGGTTTGGATCTCTGTGCCGCACCATCATTACAACCGTCGTCTGGGTAGTTATGTAGTACTCTTTGTCAGGAGTCAGGTTCACTGTATGATCTGACAGGTTCATTCGAGGAATACGAAGTGTTCCTCGTACACTTCCATATTGCATTAAAAGCGGATGAGTTTTACGCCATAAAGGCGATATAACAACCTTTTTACGCTGAAGCAGTCTGAACACACTGTACTACGCGGGTTGTCCTGGAGCTTATATTTTACGCTGTACTAGTGATGAGGCTCTGTTTGTACGCCGATGGCTCTGAAGTCAAGTCTTACGTCGCACAACACTTAAATACTGCGTATAACTCCTCAGCATATTTTTCATGCTTCTACAAGACCCCCTTCAAAGTTTTCAAATTCCTCGTAATTTGAAAGACTTTGAATGAAGCATGAAACAGTCAAGTCTGACTCGTTCCTCGAGGCTGATTTCTTGGCAGATTCTTAGGGATTATTGGGATTCGGTGTATTCTCTTTTGCCTATATAAAGACTGAGGAGTTAACCTTTTCGTCCCATATTTCCTTCATCACACAGAGATGATTGCCGGAGTTCGTCGGGTCGACTTGAGGAAGAAGAAGACCATGTTCTTCCAGCATGTAAGGAGCCGAAAAAGAAGGCATCTTCGAGCAAAAGTCCTCTGCAACGATTGATCATGGAAGGATATCATAGCTTCCTTTGCTCGGGATAATCAGCAACTTCATATGGCGATTCGTCCAGGAGAGAGGAAGGGTCACATTCGACCATACAGCTTGCAAGCTGTATTTTCTCCTGTTGTTCGTGGACGAGGGAAGACAAACTAGCCATGTCTTCCAATATTGAGTTGGGTTTAAAACCTCAACTCAATCTGTCATGACGTTATGGAGGATGGGCTCTTGAATAATTTATACAGGCCCAGTTATGTATCCTCCTGCCATTAATTATTTTCTTGTTCATCAACTGTGGAAGTCGATGAACTGCTGAAGAAGACGGATAAAGATCTCCACCAATGCGAGAACCTGACAGAACAGATTCTGGGCGTGATCTTTTAAATGAAGATGAGAAATCCTTTGTAGACGGGATTTTCCTCATATGTAATCATGAAGATGAAAAAAACCCTTTGTAGACTAGATTTCCCTCATATGTAATCATGATTTAATAAAATCGTCTTCTTTTGCGTATCTGATGATTTGCCATATATATTTTGCTGTGATGAAGTCTGAATTTGTGTAGCTTCGACACGTCTGGATAACTTTACGCCGACTCTGAAAAAAGAGTATTTGATCCCGTCATGTCTTTTATGCGTAACTGACGATACATAGAAGACTGCTTAGCATTTAGGTCGAATATTTGAACTGTCCTGCTGTTTGGAATAGGGGATTGCGTAGAATTCTGAACTGTCACTCTTCTGAGAAGGAGAATTTTTGTTCAGACCATCGTCTTCAAGAATGATTTCCCGAAAATCCCTTGAAATAGGGCAAAAAACGGCTGTCAAAACTGAGTCGCCATCTTGAACTGTAGAGGAAATATTCAGACTGGATTCTGGATGAACTTCCAATCGACCCAAGAAGAAGAGTCATTTTCAATGCTGAACTCTGTATGCTTTGGATACTTGGGATATTTTGAGGCTAAGAAGGAGCATCTTCTGCGTGAACCCTTGAAATTGACCGCCTTGAGATTAGTTCAGATATACGCATACTCTGGCCTGCGTATTTTCAGATATACGGAAAGTCATAGATCTGTAATGTAGATGAGCATAAAATCATAAGTTTGTAGCCTCTTGAGCGTAAAAGCTGCTGAGCATAAGAGCATCCGGGCATAAAACTGTAGATTTATAGCCTCTGAAATGAAAATCTTCCGAGCGTGAAGTCATAGATTTGTCACCTCTGAGCGTAACAAGCTTCTGAGCGTGAAATCATAGATTTGTAGCTTCTGAGCGTGAAGTCGTAGGTTTGTAGCCTCTGAGCGTAACAAGCTTCTGAGCGTGAAAGCATCCGGACGTAAAACCTTAGACTTATAGCCTCTGAGCGTAAAACCGTAGATTTGTAGCTGCCGAGCGTAAAAAGCTTCTGGCGTAAAATCATGAATCTGCTCTGCACAAAAAAAAAACTTTTTGAGTAATAGGCTGACGTGGTCCCCAATCATAACCGAATATTAAATATCAGATTTGGATAGGGATTCGAGGAGTCCATCTGAACTCTATATATACCCCAAGGCCTTCAGAGAAAACTTTTCATCTGTCTTCTGCAAAAGAAAACCTTCGTCTCTTTGAGTACTCTCCTTCGTTTCCTCTCTGAGCATTCTGAGTTTTTTTTTTTAGAAATGGCACCAAAACCAATCTCCTCCTCTAAGGGAAAGAAGGCTGCCTCCTCTTCTCGCTCTTCTGCCCAAGCAAGAGCGACTCCCATCTAGCAGGGCGAACCTCGCTCTGAACGAAGTGTCCCTCCGACGAGCTGTGCATCGGGTATTATAGGTAAAGCTTTTGGGACGATAAAAACGAAGAAAACCCTTCGCACACATTGTACGTGGATGCGCTAGGTCATCTTCTGTGCTGAATGCCTCTTCGAGGAAGATGATCCACAGAGATGTTTTATCTTTTACGCCCACGTTTCTAATGTTCAGCGTAAAAACTCCATATTTTCGCAGTCTGGCGTAAAAACCTTGACTGTCAAAATTTGGCGTATACTATAAAGTTTGGGTGTTACGCTATGGATGAAAACTCCGGCGTAATAACTCAAACTTTGGCAGTCTGGCGTAGGAAAACACAGACTGTCATTTTTGTGTATACTGCCAATCTTGGATTTTACGCTTGGGAATGAGATTCAACCGTAAAAATTCAAGTTTTCATAGTCTTGGCGTAAAAGCACAGACTGTTTGATCTTCGGCATAAACTGCAAGACTGTGAGGTCTAGTAGAGAAATTGACATATTTTTCTTGCACTTTGTAGTTAACTTGCAGATACCTCCGTTGGCTGAGATGATGGGTTCTTCTACTGGGATGCTGAACTCCAATTACCTGGAGGATTTGTCCCATGTGACATTTCCTATTTCCGAACCCCAGTATCCTGAAGGAAGGAGAATCCTGATATCGTCTCAAGAAGAGCGAATGCTGTTGAGCATGATCAACGGAGAGCCCCTGACGTACATAGACGGGGCCAAATACATAAAACCGGCTTTCCTCTTCGGGGATATGATTGACAAACAATCCCAAATGAAGCCCAAGAAAGAAAACTGGGTCTTTCCTGCCGGGGGCCTGGTCCTGTATCTGCCCAAGATGCTGAGAGATTACCCTATCTCGACATTCTTCCATGCCACGCATCCCAGGAGGATGTCATGGACTCTGACTCCCAAACTTCACGGCCAGCCGGGGAAGATATTTTATCAGAAGAGATCAGACCAAGGGTCATTTGTGAGCAGCCCTTTTAGTCCAGTCATCCCTTTCAGGGGATTATTTCTGGACATTGTCCCGAGTGAAGACACTGCACTATTCCAGCCAGTCCAATTACCGACTTTCTGCAATGACTTCATGGGGCATGGAGGAGTATACCCCAAGGTTAATCCTCGGACCAATGGGTGGCTTACCCCTACAAATCTTTGATGGATTCGTTTAGCTGACTGGGCCCTGAAGAACTTTCAGACGGAGCTGGAGAGCATTGGTCTGTACGCGGCTGTGAGTGCTACCAGTGTTGGGTTACCTCTCAACCCCAACCTATTTTTGGCTTTGATAGAGCGATATATCTCCCTCACTGGGACTTTTGCCACTCCACTGGGGGAGTTGGGATTGGCCCTTCACGAAATGGTAGAGATTTTAAGACTGCCAATGAGGGATACTCCTTATGAAGAGTATGTTCCCACAAACCGGGAGCTGGGGGATACAGACCCTCGGGTGGTGGCAGTGTACCAGGAGCTGATGTGCCACTATTTAGCGTGCACCACCTTCTATAATAAGCCCTCTGATTTGGCTTATACCAACAAATGGGCGTCCTACCTCTTCTTCCATCAGGCTAGAAATGCTAAGCCAGACAAAGTCGTGGATAGCAGGGATAGGCCTTTGAGCTTTCTGAGTGTGCTTAGTGCTCAAGTAGTCGATGACCTTATTGAAGACGCTGGGGATTCAGATCAAATTCTCAACGAAGGGATAGAGAAATATCCTGCATGCACTAAAGCCTACAGTTATTTGAGGCATTGCCGCAGGCCTCTGTCCAAGGAAGCTCAACTGGTTGGCTTCCTCTCCATATGGCTGCGCCGACTGGTAGTACCCGGCATTGCATCTTCGGATCGCATTCACCGTAACACTTTATGGCCCACGGTGCATTTGGTGTTTGGGGCAAGACTGGGCTTGCTCCCTGCCATGGTATGCCGGATACAAGCTGGCCTGAGGGCCATTAATGATGGGCTGCTTGCCGATGAAACACGGCGTGACAACTTTCCCAGGGTAGAATTACCGTTCCTGTATTTGATGGGATGGTTAATTCTTCATAACCCCAGAGTGATGTCTCCCGGCTCTGCCAGTAGTTCGGGGAATAATTTCTTGTTAAATTACAAGAATTCCACCTGGAATGTGACCACAGTTTTAGACTGTCGGCGAGCGTTAAAGTTTGCTCACAGCTGGAAGCTCTTCTGCACCGTTCCCACTGTACATCTCAATCAACAGGGGACGCGACTTCAGGATTTAGGTGAAGGAAAGACCGTTCTTTCTTCTGAAGCTTTTTATTGGTTGGTCTGTATTAGACCTTCCCATTTATTGTACAGAAGTGAAGACCATTTCTTTTTGGAGCCCTATCTGCCTAGTCAGTTCGCCAGGCAGTTTGGGTATGACTAGTTGCACGTGGGCAATGCCATCACTAGCTTCAAGTCCAGAGGTGGACTTATTGATGGAGCGAGAGGATGGCGGTACTTCATAATGGGTTATACCGGAGCGGCCTTTACTATACCAGCGACTTCTCTCTCCATGGAGTTGCGCATCCTCCACTCTTACGTCCAGTTTTATGTGGCAACCAATACCTTCCATCGCGATTTTGATATGCGTGGAAGTTTTAGGATGCCTTCTTCTAAGTCCACGGGAAGAGAGGAACTCCAATCAGTTTCCTCTGACGAGGGTGAAGACTCTGTCAATCCAGATGAGTTTTTGTTGACAGTACCGAGAGGCAAAATACCTCCACCTGTAGAGCCTCTGGTTATCCCTGGTAAGCGAAGGGCTCCTGTTCTGAAAGAGTATTCCCCTCGCAAGAAGAAGAAGACGATTGGTGGTCCTGTCAGGACTCCCTACCCCGAGGTTCCTAGAAGTGAACATATTGCTTCCCCTGTTGGGGATAAATTTTTGACTAGAGGTCCTTCGTCTATTAGAGAGGGAACCTCCATAGTTTCGGCTGTCAGTGCCGAAGATTCTTTGCTCGAAGCTGCTGTCGCTGCTACCTCTTCAGGCAGTGGTACGAGATCGCCTTCGAGGCCAAGCGAAATAAGAATACCTTTATCCAGACCAGTAACGGAAGAAACCCCTGTTGCGTCTGTAAGCACATCTAGCAAGATTTTACCCGATGAGCCTCGAGTGGATCTTGGTGAAAACCTGGGGGAGTACCTGCCAGTGTCAGTTGGCACACCCCCTTCTCCAGGTATGACAGCTCGCTTAGCATCATTAAGAAATGATTTAGCTGTACTGGCTGCCGACGCGACATATATACCATCGGCCATGGGTAAATGTCATCTTTATGCCTCTTTTAGAAAAATTAACATCATGTTGATATTAACTTTCTCTTGTCTTCTTTTCAGGGGAAGACATCTACGGGGAGGGCAGTGTTGACGCACCTTTTGGCTCTGTTTCAGCTTCTGTCGATGACATGGAGGTGCCCGACTTCGAAGAGAAAAAATTTTCGGTTGTCGGCTCGCCCGAAACAGTTCCAATATCTCAAGAGGAGGATGAGCCTGTCATGACGACTATGCCTCCTTTGAGTACGCCTACCACTTCAGCCGTTGTCGGTGCCTCTACCTTTGTCGCGCCCTCTACTGAAGCGGCGACTGTGACGATACCCTCTGCAGTCGTTCCAGGAAGGGGATTCTCTGATATTGCAGCCACTCCCAGCACCCATTCGAATCTCGCCATGTTAGTTGAGCAGTTCTCAAGCATTTTCTATGCCACTTTGAAAATGCTGATATCGATGGTGCTGGAGAAGAATCTAAGCTTCGAGGCTCTGAAGATGTCCTCCAACTTCATTATAGCGCAGATTAGATACTTCAACGATAATGACAGAGCTGATGCGCTAGAGCAAATAGTTAATGGTTTGGAACAACCCATTAACGATTATTTGTAACTATCTCGAGGCAGCATCGACGGTCTCATTCAAGCTAGGTATGACTCCTTAACTGCAGAGCTTGCTGGGCAAATGGAATCTCTGAACAAATCCGTCAAGGAACAGCAGCAGGAGATGGATCAAGAGCGTGCCGTATTGGGGTATGTCATTCCCCAGCTGGCTTAATGCGAGGCCGAATATGAGGAAGAGACAGCGAGGGTCCGCAAATTGAAAGATGAACTCGCTCAGGCAGAGGAGAAGGCTCTCTCTTTGTCGGCATCTCGAGATGTGCTGAAGATCCGAAGGGAAACATCTCAGTAAAACCTGGCACGTACGGGTGTCATCCACGCAGGTTTTGTACATGGTCGGTCCGAGCTATCTGCTTTGAACAATGAGGCGGCAAGGTTGGAGCGGGCTTGTGCCGACGTCTTCCAGGGATGAGAGAATGGTTACTCTGGCGCAGCAGATTCGCGACTTAACTGCTCCTCCCAAATGATGTACCTTTCGCTTTTACATGTAATTTGCTCTTTCTGGGGATAATAAAGAGGCTTTATCTAACTTTGTGGATCCATCATTTTGGAATATAAATGATAAGGTAGAGTGAAAGTGATATCAGAGGTAATATGGACGTGATATCCCTTCGGTAGGCTTCAGCTGGACATATCTATTCAGAGGTTATATGGACATGATAGAATATGATCCAACTAAATTTGTATACAAAACACTATCAGAGGTAATATGGACGTGATAGGTTTTGATGTTCCAGATTAGTTGGACATATCTATTCAGAGGTTATATGGACATGATAGAATATGATCCAACTAGAATTTTGTTTTGGATGTAGTGTTGTCAGAATGAGATCTTCACCATACTCCATTTGAGCAAAGGAGGTTAAGCATAGTACCTCTTAAGGAATTTGCCGTTGATAGGAGCCATTAACAAGTTTCCATTAGGCTTGGCTAATCTGTAAGCACCGTTTGAGAACGTCGTCTCGATCACATAAGGGCCTTCCTATTTGGGTTGGAATTTACCCTTACTCTTGTGAGTAATAATCATTGGCCTTCTCACAGCTAAAACTAGCTCGCCAACTTTGAACACTCTTTCCTTCACTTTTTGATTAAAAGCTTTAGAAATGCGTGCCTGGTAGAACGCGATGCGCTGTTGGGCTTGAAGGCGTTTCTCGTCTAATCCTTCTAGCTCTTGAAGCCTTAATAGGTCATTCTTTTCTTGAGTCAACTCGTTAGCCACTGCTATCCTGAGTGACAGAATTTGGATTTCGATAGGGAGAACTGCTTCGCTTCCGTAAACCAATGAGAATGGGGTACAACCCGTCGGTGCTCGTACCGTTGTGCGGTATGCCCAAAGACATTCTTCTAGCTTATCGTTCCGATCTCTTTTGTTCGAAGAGACGAACCTTTTCAAGAGTTTGATAATGGTTTTGTTGAAAGCTTCCGTCAAACCATTAGCAACAGGATTGTATGCCGTAGAGGCCATATTTTGTATCCAATTTTTATCGTAAAATCGATGAAACGCTTGGCTGATGAATTGAGGCCCATTGTCATGAATTATCCTTCGGGGTATCCCAAAGTGATAAATGACATGATGCTTGATGAAGCTGATCATATTAGATGTCTTCACCTCAGCAAGAGGGATCGCCTCTACCCATTTGGAGAAATAATCCGTGATAGCCAATATGAACCGGTGACCTCTGGAAGAAGATGGGTGAATAGGACCAATGATATCCATACCCCATGCTTAGAAAGGCCAGAATGCAACTGTAGGATATAAATGTTCAGAAGATTGATGTATAAAATCTGCATGAACCTGACAGGCTTTGCATTGTCTTGCATATTTTATTGCATCTGTGATCATAGTAGGCCAGTAATAGCCCATCCTCCTGATACGATCCTGTAGCTTAGGACCGGGTTGATGCGCTCCGTATACGCCGTCGTGAGCTTCACGGATAATCTGCTGTGCCTCATCATCGGAGAGACATCTTAATAGCAGTCCGTCGTAGGTCCGGCGATATAGACATTGTAAAGAAGCATCAAAATAGAAGCGTAATGATCGTCTTTTGACGGATACTACTTCTTTAGGGTCCTCCGGTAAGATTCTGTATGCCACGAAATCTATAAAGGGGCTTCTCCAGTCTCTCCTAGGAGGATCTGTGTTCACAGCGTAGCTGCGTTCTATGTGAAAGTTATTTTTCATACAGAATAAATCTCTGTTAAGAAGGATCACCGAATTCTGCCTTCTTATAGGAATAGCTAAATCTGCAGCTAGACTGGCTAGGGCATCAGCTTCCAGATTCTGAGATCGAGGCACATGTTCTAGGAAGAACCTTTTGAAAGACATAGCTATTTCGATCGTTGCTTGGTGATAAGGAGTGCGGTCTAGATTACGGACTTCATATATTCCTCTGACTTGATTGACGATCAGCAGAGAATCACCGAAAGCTTCCAGAGATTCGACGTCCAATTCTTTAGCGACTTGGAGCCCAATTAGTAGAGCGTTATACTCTGCCACATTGTTAGAACAGGGCTCGCTAAGAGAATATGCTCGATAGATGACGAGTTTTTCAGGAGTAACCAGGACAATTCCTACTCCTGAAACCATATTTCCCCTGGGACCAGTCCTGGAGGCACCATCGAAGAATAGCTGCCATGTATCACTCTCCATTGCTAAATTACATTCTGCAACTTCGTCAGGAATATTCTCGCATAGTTTAGAGGTTTCCGGAATTAGATGAGCAGCAAGGAAATCAGCCAATGCTTAGCCTTTGATGGACTTCTGAGGGACGTACACCATGTCATACGGTGTTAATAACATCGCCCAAGTCGCGATTCGGGAATTAAGAACGCTTGGCTTGTTCATCAATACCCGAAGAGGATTGATCCTGGAGATGATATGAATAGTCTGGCCTATGACGTAATTGTTTAGGATAATAAACGAGAAAAGATTTGATGAATATAGGAAAACAAGGTCTTGTGCGAAGACCCGCCCTTCTTTTATGTTTACAAACAAGATTGTACAAATTCGATCCTACACGAGGATGTCTAAGTATAATTTATTTAATCTGGGTGAATATTGCTATAGGTGTCTGATCTGCAGTCGATCACTTTAGCCCTTGGACCACACGATGTTGAAGAAGTGCCGTGGAAGACAGGTAGCAGCTTCGAAGGTTACTAAAGAGGGTGGATGCCCGATGCCAAAGTCGTCGATCCCTTCTCTTTGCCTGAGCTCTGGATTCTCCTCTTTCTCTAGACCGTCGGATCTGGTGCTGGATCTTTTGATCAGTTTTCAGACCTAACTTCCTCGACCCTCCAATTTGTCGACCTTTTCCTCTGTTGATAGAGGTCTCTATTTATAGAGTTTTAGTGACAGTGACCACTCAGTCGGTATAAAAACAGAGTAGTGGAAAGTACAGCACCCTTTTACACAACGGTTAAAATAACTAATGCCTGCGTATAGATGATCTTTTGAATGAGCGTGTGACGCGGGTCCAACTAAGGGACAAAATGCGTATAACTGCTACGAAGATCACGGCGTAGAAGCCACGTAGGTAGGTATCCCTCGTGTAGAAGAGGTTGGCATAGAAGCCAATGTCTGTCACCATGGCATAGAAGCCAAATAGTTATCAAACCAGTATAGAAGCCGAATAGGCGTAGAAGCCGAGTAGGCATGGAAGCCGGGTGGTCATAGAGGCCGAGTGGGCGTAGAAGCCGAGTGGTCATAGAGGCCGAGTGGACGTAGAAGCCGAGCAGGCACCAAAGCTGAATAGGCGTAGAAGCCACTGCGTAACGTGCCAGAGTGATGATGTGGATGTCTTAGCTAGAATTACGGCTCTTGGAGATAATCAGATCTCTTGCATTAAATGCAGAGATCTGCCCTCATCCTTGAATCCAGTACGAAGAGTAGCCGCTGTCGTGGCAGTCTGTTCGTCTTCTGCGGAGCGTAAGGAGCTCACGTTTGCCTGTGTAAAACTAGGCAGCGTATTCCCTTGTATGTGTAGGAACAGCTCTCGCAAAGGGGATGTCACTAAACGACGGTTCGGTGACATTTAATCAAATCTCCTGCATTAAATGTGGAGATCCGCCATCATCCTGCGCATTAAATACAGAGGCATGTTTTGAAGGTCTGCCACCCTTCTGTGCATCAAATGCAGAGACGTGCCTCAGGCATCTGTCAGTATTCGGTGCATTAATTGCAGAGATGTGCCTTGAGGGCCTGTCACCACCCTGTGCATTGAATGCAGAGACGTGCCTTGAGCCCTGTACGAAGTGCAGCTTTTGACGTGGCAGGCGGTTTGTCTTCCGCGGAGCGTAAGGAGCTCTCATCTACCCGTGTAAAACTAGGCAGCATATTCCTCTGTGCACGTAAAAGCGGTTTACGCAAGGGAAATGCCAGTAAATGATAGCCTGGGTTGTAGTGCCGCGCCATCATTATAGCCGTCGCCTGGGTAGTCGAGCAGTATCCCTTTGTCAGAAGTCGAGACGTCAGGTTCATTGCAGGATCTGACAGGTTCATTGCAGGATCTGACAGGTTCACTTCGGAGAATACGAAGCGTCCCTCGTACACTTCAATGCTGCATTAAAAGAGGATGAGTTTTACGCCATAAAGGCGATGAAGCACCCTATTTACGCTGAAGCAGCCTGGACATACTGTGTCACGACCCGCACCCGGAATTTGGGCATGAGTCGTGGGTACGTCCAGCCTACGCCGCAGCATCGGCGGTAGAACGCTGTCTAGGTCACAAACATAGTATATCCTGTCAATAGTCTCAACTCCGTACGGAGGACAATGATAAATAAATCACATTTCTATAATATACTCAATCACAACTATAAACATAATGGCACGATGAGAATTGAAAAGAGTTCTATTTAAAACCAACCACAATAAATCTAACTCAAATCCTGGTCCAAATGACCTCACAAAGTCACAAATAAAAATAAATACATCTCAGTCTCAGTCTCAGTCTAAAATAGTAAATGCAGAAAAATAATCTAAGCATGGGCAGGCAAGTTCTCCTCTAAGATAGGCACCTCCTCTGGGATTTCTGGGGTGAAATCCTCCTCTATTCCTGGACCGTAATGAGTAGGGCAAAAGTCCTCCAGGTCCTCTGAAAAATGTTGGTTATCCAGTCAGGATTGGAGCGAAGCACAAGCACTAACAGCAGTTTCATTAAATTGACAAAATCTATAAACAGTGTAAGAGATACAAGATGGAAATAAAAGCTGAACATGTGAAGTACAGGAGAAAATGAAATAGACAATAGAGAATCTAGCAATGAACAACAAATAGTGAATGCTAGAACAAGTAAATCAGAATAAAGATAACATCTAGCTAAGTGTGTGAAATATTAGTTTATTATGTGATCGGCTTGGGACTGGATCAGGCTGGTTATATATGATTAGCTATGATTCTTTTAGGTCAGGCTAACCGCATGGTTAGCTATGGTGCATATAATATGGTCAGGCTAATCATATATAACAGCTATGGAGCATATAAGTGGTCAGGCCGCACCCGACGTGAGAAGTGGGGTGAGCTATGGTGCATATAAATGTTTGGATATGATCACATAATCTACTAATAGTTCCCCATCCCCCAGCTAGCACGATGGATTCCAACCACGACTCCTCGTGATGGGGATCTAGGGTGCTAACCCGTGTATCCATAGTGTCGGAATCAAGTATGAAATACACTACAATTTATAGAAGTAATCAACCATGAAAACTGTCAGAGAATGTACTCGCCTGTGGTCCTGAGCAGAATGTAAGGAGCGAGGTCCAAAATGGAATCACAATGACCTATTTATGGAAATTCAATGTTAAATAATGAATTAAAAGAATAACATGCTTAACAATTTAAAAACGAGGTTTCTAGGTCATGTCTAAGGTTTTCTGGTCAATACTAGGTCCAACTAAGTCCATTCTAGGTTTTTCTCATGAGTATCTAGATACTAGGTATCATATAGCTATATAGACTATATAGTGAGTCGTAATAATATATATATGACTTATAAATATACTTGTATTAAGCTATAACTAATATCTCACCTAGGACTTAATACCTACCCTATTACATTATACTAATACCTTGGTAGCACTCACCAGCTTACCTACACTAGGCTTCTTGATACACTATGTGAACTGTTATAACACTAGTATATAAATACCATAACTATATTACCTATAAATATTACTGACACTAACCAATTTATACCTTAACATATCTTATATCTTATTAGCTACCCATATTCAACCCCAACTTGATATCCCCACTACTCACTAGCCTAGTACACATTAACATTTAATACCCCTTAGCAACCACATACCTGTACCTGCAAATTCCAAGTGCTGGAACATTTCCCCCCTCACTGTGACACATACACAGCTACACCTAGTGTTCTAGGACTCTTTGCACCCTCATATCACTGACACTCCTAGACACACATGAAACTAGGTTCTATGGGACTCACACACACAAACACCTACCCTGAATTCTGCACACTGCACAGTTTAGGAATACACACTACTATACACACACACACAGGAAATGGAGGATACAACCTGGGCACACACACACACCCACATACACAGGTAAACACACAGGCACATGCTTGCACTGACACAGGGACAGATTCTAACATCCTTAACTCTCTGAACTTACTGACACTTAAACTCCCTGTACAATCCCCTCAGAAAGAAAATCCCCAACACAAGACTGAACTGATACCATCATAACACTAACTTATATATGATTAACTGTTACTGTCCTCACTCATGAACCCAACTACTGCATCTCTAAATTATTCTAACTGAACACTCACCTTAAACTGGTCTTACTATCCTTATCAATTGCAACCTTTAGTTATCATGCATACACAGACACATAAACACATACCTACACACTGAAAATCTAGGATTTCCCCAAATCCCACACATCCTATATTAGACTGATACACTCAATTAAAACCCATCACAGTGAACTACATCCACACCTACACAGTTTTCCACCTTAGTTCACAGCCAAACACACAGGGAATTAGTGACTGAATTGACAGTACACACACACACAGGCAATTATACTGAACACCTTCAGTGCTAGTGCACACACACATATATATATGTTGACTGATACATATACAGAATTCTCCACTGTGCACAACCTGCCCAACAAAATCCCTGCTTCTTAATTACCTACACACACACAGGCAATCTCCCTAATCTGATACACATCTAAGTACATACTGAAATTAAAATCCTATATACAAAATTTACACTCACACATAGACAGATATGGGCACTGATACCCTATATCCTACTGATACAAATCCCTCTCCCTTCCACCATCCTCTGAACACCACAACCCGATTGCACAATTTACTTCTCCATCGATGCACACAGCACACAAAACAGAAATCCAATTCACACAGTATGCAACCCGATTTGCCCAGAATTCCCAATTCACATACCCGACTGCACAGTCAACTACAAATCTAGATACATATATACAAACACATCAAATCCCTATACATATGTATAAATATATATATATACATACACACCATACATCAAATTAAATATTTTAGAGTAGATTAAATAGGTGTTCTTCCCTTTTGGCATTACAACAAACACTTATCATGTGGAAAATAGGGTTTCATCTAGTTTACTCATGAACCTAACTTAAAACCCTACAAATCAAGATCAAACCTAAATGTAGAAGATGTAAACATGCCTACACGAAATCCCTAGGATTAGTATTCCAGAAATTTAGGGAAAAACCAAATGAAAGTTCACCAAACCCTAGATCTCCTAGGTTTACATGAAAAAGCCCTAAAATTTGAATTCCAACCTTAGGGTGGGTTCCTAATGGCCATGAACATCTGAAAACAGGAATTAAATGAATAAAAACTAGGGTTTTACCTGCAGGGAAGGTTTCTTCAATGAGATTCTTCTTCTCCCAGGCTTCCTGACCCACGTTCCTTGCTTTGGAGGAAGAGGAAAGGGAACCTAGGGTTAGGGTTTCGAATTTCTGGATGGGAGATGGTTTTTCTCTAGTGGAGGCTAGGGTTTCTCCTGCTTACATGAAGGATGGCTTTGTGGGAAGCTCCTTTTTATATTAAACCTAGGTTTTAGGGTTTCTATGCCTAGTTTTTAGGTTTAACCCTTTATGTTAAGTCATGTAGAACCTAACAGACTCAGGTTAAGTCAGTCTAGGGTTTTGAGGGTTCACCCTAATTTTTAAATTCTAGGGTTTTGCTAGAATAGGGTTTTCTAACTAGGGTTTACCCATTAGGGTTGTCCTAATGGATTTCTAGGGTTAGACCTAAAACTAAATATTATTAACAATATATATAATTACTTATAAAACTCAGCAATTAATTAAATACATAATTATTTAAGTAGTTAAATTACAGAAATACCCTTACATGGAAAAGTGGTAGTGACAAGTCTACCCTCCTAAAAGAAATTTCGTCCTCGAAATTGGACTGAACTACAACAAGAATGAATTCAGAAAAGGAAATATACCTCAAGTCTGGAAGAGATAAGGGTATTGCTCGCGCATTTCGTCTTCTCTCTCCCAGGTCGACTCCCCTGGAGAGTGGTGTCTCCATGCTACGCGAACCAAAGGAATAGTTTGGTTCCGCAACACCTTCTCCCTGCGGTCCAAGATCTCCACGGGCTGCTCAGGGTAGCTGAGCGTTGGACCAACCTCAATCTCCGAGTGATCAAGTACGTGACTAGGGTCTGCCACGTACCGCCTCAGCTGTGACACGTGAAACACATTATGCACTCCCTCCAATGCAGGCGGCAAGTCCAGTCTATATGCCACTGCACCTACCCTCGCCAGAATACCGAAGGGTCCGATGTAGCGTGGGCTAAGCTTTCCGCCTCTACCAAAACGAATCGTTCCACGCGTCGGAGAAATCCGTAGGAATACTAGATCGCCAACCTAACACAAAAATAGTCTCAGCACGCAATCTAAACAAACAACAAACACAACCAGAAAACAACAATCTATACCTGAAACTCAAGGGGTCTACGGTGGCTGTCGGCCCAATGCCGCTGTCTGTCCTGCGCCACTCGCAGTCTGTCTCTGATGAGTTTCACCTTTTCTGCTGCATCCACGACCATTTCTGGTCCTAGCAAGGCTCTCTCTCCAACGTCGTCCCACGACAGCGGTGTACGACACCTCCGTCCATAAAGAGCCTCAAACGGTGACATCTCGATGCTGGCCTGGTAGCTGTTGTTGTAAGCGAACTCTACCAGGTGCAGATGATCCTCCCAAGAACCTCCGAGATCTAAAACGCAAGTGCGTAGCATATCCTCGAGAGTCTGAATAGTCCTTTCCGACTGCCCGTCTGTCTGGGGGTGATACGCGGTACTGAACTTGAGCTGAGTGCCCAAGCTAGCCTGTAGACTCCTCCAGAAATGGGAAGTGAAACGACTATCCCGATCTGAGACGATGCTCACAGGAACTCCATGAATCCTAACAATCTGTCGCACGTACATCTCTGCTAGCTTCTCTGTCGACGTGCCCACCTTGAAAGGTAAGAAATGGGCTGATTTGGTCAACCTGTCCACGATGACCCAAATCGCGTCTTTCCCTCCTGGAGAACGTGGAAGCCCTGAAACGAAATCCATGGTCACGTGCTCCCACTTCCACTCTGGGATCGGTAAAGGTTGAAGCAAACCTCCTGGCCTCTGTCGGTCCGCCTTTACCTGCTGGCACACTAGACACCGAGATACGAAGCGTGCTACCTCACGCTTCATTCCATACCACCATACATGCTCTCTCAAGTCTCGATACATCTTGTTGGCACCGGGATGCATTGAGTACTGAGAGCGGTGTGCCTCCTGCAAAACCTCCTCGCGCAGCTCCCCGCTAGGCACACATATCCTTGTGCCGTGCCGTAAGGAACCATCATCTGCGATAGTGAAATCGTCCGACAATCCCATCTGAACTTGGGCTCTGATACTCCTCAGAGTCTCATCATCGTACTGCGTAGCTCTGATCCTGTCCATCAGTTCTGACTGTATCTGTAATCCCCACATCTGAATCTCAGCACCGGGAACTAACACCTCAATCTCCAAGCTTTCCAGGTCAGCCAATAAATGTCTATCTGTCGTCAAGTACATAGCCATCGGATACCTGCTCAAGGCATCGGCGACTACGTTGGCCTTCCCTGGATGGTACTGCAATGAGATGTCAAAGTCCTTCATCAACTCTAACCACCTCCTCTGCCTCATGTTCAGCTCCTTCTGTGTGAACACGTACTTCAAGCTCTTGTGGTCTGTGAAGATCTCCACACGCTCTCCGTACAGGTAATGTTTCCACAGCTTTAGAGCGAAGATAACTGCTGCCAACTCTAAATCGTGGGTGGGATAATTCTTTTCATGAGGGCGCAACTGCCTGGAAGCATAGGCAATTACTTTCCCGTGCTGCTGAAGAACACATCCCAGACCCTTCCCTGAAGCATCACTGTAGATGGTAAAACCACCTGTCCCTGATGGCAATGTCAAAATTGGAGCTGTCGTCAACCTCTTCTTCAGCTCATCAAATGCAGCCTGGCACTCCTTTGTCCAAACAAAATCCACGTCCTTCCTAGTCAGTCTGGTCATCGGCGCTGCAATCTTGGAGAAGTCTTGTACAAACCTCCTGTAGTATCCTGCAAGCCCGAGAAAACTCCTGATCTCAGCTACCGAACTCGGGGTAGCCCATGACTCTACTGCCTCGATCTTCTTTGGGTTTACCGAGATTCTGTCACCCGATACCACATGCCCAAGAAATTCGACCTTGTCAAGGAAGAATTCACACTTAGAGAGTTTCCCGTACAGTTTCTCCCTCCTGAGAGTCTCTAAGACCAATCTCAGGTGCTCTTCGTGCTCCTCCGGGGTCTTGGAATACACAAGAATATCGTCGATAAACACCACCACGAACTTATCAAGGTACTGGTGGAACACCTTGTTCATCAAGTTCATGAATACTGCCGGCGCATTGGTTAAACCAAATGGCATCACCATGAACTCAAACTGGCCGTATCTGGTCCGAAAAGCTGTCTTCGGCGTGTCTTCTTTCTTCACCTTCACCTGGTGATAACCTGACCTCAAATCAATCTTTGAAAACACCCTCGCCCCGCTCAACTGGTCGAAAAGATCATCTATCCTCGGCAACGGGTACTTATTCTTGATAGTGATATTGTTCAAAGCTCTATAATCAATGCACATGCGCACCGTGCCGTCCTTCTTCGGTACGAACAATACCGGAGCTCCCCATGGTGATGAACTGGATTTGATGAAACCCTTGTCCTGCAGCTCCTCGACTTGCTTCTTCAGTTCTGCCAGCTCGCTGTTGTTGACTCTATAGACATGTTGTGAAATGGGCTCCGCTCCTGGAACCAAGTCTATAGAGAATTCAACATCCCTGTCTGGCGGCAAGCCTGGCAACTCTTCTGGAAATACATCCAGGAACTCCGCTATCAGAGGATGTGGCAACTCCTCTTCTTCTGTCCTGGCTCCGCAAAATGTGCTCCCTCTCTGTTCCGCTGTTCCTCTGACGACCTCGAACTCCGGCTCTCCTGGTGGTCTAAACAATACTCTGCCTCTATAACAATCTATAGTAGCATGATGCCTACTCAACCAGTCCATTCCGAGTACAATATCGTACCCCGGAAGTGGCATAACAAGTAAGCTCACGCTCAAGTCTCGGCCTCCTACTGACACTCTCCGGTCCTTGCAGTGATCACGGACTAGGATAATACCTCCACCAGTCATGATCTTGCAAGTTCTAGCTAATGGTTCTGTGTCTAAATGATGTCGAAGTGCATATGATACAGACACAAAACTATGGGAAGCGCCAGAGTCGAATAAGGTAAATGCAGGAATACAATCGAGAAGAACCGAACCTGTGATCAAGTCTCCTGCTGGCTCGATCTCCTCGACTGCCATGGCGTATGCTCGCCCCTGGGGTGCACCTCTCTGCTGCTGATGCTGGGCGAACTTCTGATTTTGCGGTGGAAGTGGTCCCCTCTGTTGTTGGCCTCCTGGTACGGTAGGTACCCTGCCTGGTCCTCTCTGGGCGGCTGCTCCACCCTGACCTGGACGAGTCCGAATGGTAGGGCAATCCCTCAGCTGATGTGTCGTCGATCCGCAGGACAAACATGAGCCCAATCTATGCCTGCAGATATCTCTAGTATGTCCCATCTTCCCACAGTACGCACACTGGATGGCGGGCTGAGTCTGCCTCTGCTGCTGTTGCTGAACCTGCCCTCGAGCTGGTGCCTGATGCTGCTGCTGAAAGGGCCTCTGCTGCTGCTGAAAGTGTGGACGCTTGCCTGGTCCCGCACTACTGTTTGCTCCTCCGGAAACATCGCGTCCCCTCTTGGGTCTGAGGTCCAAGTCATCCTCGGCTACTTGGGCATCCATCAATATGCCCTCATAGGTAGCTGTGCGACGTCCCGACGTGCGAGACTTGATCTCTCTTGTCAGCCCCTTTCTGAACTTCCGGGCCCTGTCCCCCGGATCTCTAATCATCGACGGCGCAAAGCGGCTCAGGCGGGAAAACTCCGCGGCATACTCGTCGACGGACGAGCTCCCCTGGGCTAAGTCATGGAACTGACTCTCCAAAGCTCCCAGGGCGACATCAGGAAAGAACTTTTCTTTGAAGAGTTCCTTGAAAGCTTCCCAAGTGAGTCCCTCGCGCAAGAGTCTCGGCTCCGTGCGAAACCACGTCAAGGCAATGTCGAACATCTGGCTGCCAGCGGCCTCGATCTGGAGCGCCTCTGGAATCTGCGCCAAACGCAAGTTCCTCTCGATGTCCTCTAGCCAATCATCGGCGTAGAGTATCCCTTCTGTCCCCTTGAACTCCCGAGGCATCATCCTCTTGAAGTCCACAATGGTGCCCGGCCTCTGTTGTTGCTGACCGGGTTGTTGCTGCTGCTGAGCGACTCTCTCCACAGCCTGGAGAGCCACTTGGTGAGCATTATCCATGTTCACCCTCATCATCTCTGTCTGGGCCTGATGTGCCTCAGCCTGCACTCTCTGGGCCTCTGCCGACGTCCTCTGGGCGTCGACCATGCCCTGAATCAAAGCGAACATCTGTGCCCCATCGACGGGCACACCTCCTGGATGCTGAGCTGGGGGTGGTGGAGGTGGTGGTGCCGTCGTAGCTGTGGGGACCCTCTGAACTGGTGGTGGAGGACCCCCGAATGCTGCAGACACTCCCACCTGTCCTGGAGATGTAGGAGGTGCTGCTGATGTCTGTCCGGCAGCGCGAGAGGTGGCAGACCTCTCTGAATCTGCTGCTCCGAGTCTCTGGGACCTTCTTGGCGGCATCCTAGAGACAGATCGAAAGATTCAATTAAGGCAATAGATATGATATCAAGGAAGGACAGAAAATTTCTAAAGGAATTAATCATTAAGAATAGTATCATAAGAATCAGAATTCCCTAATTGTGATTGAGTATGCCTCGGCCTAATTCCTATTTCCTAAAACAGTCTAAGACTATGACTGGAGACTAGACCTGCATGGGCCACCACTAAAACGTGTCACGACCCGCACCCGGAATTTGGGCATGAGTCGTGGGTACGTCCAGCCTACGCCGCAGCATCGGCGGTAGAACGCTGTCTAGGTCACAAACATAGTATATCCTGTCAATAGTCTCAACTCCGTACGGAGGACAATGATAAATAAATCACATTTCTATAATATACTCAATCACAACTATAAACATAATGGCACGATGAGAATTGAAAAGAGTTCTATTTAAAACCAACCACAATAAATCTAACTCAAATCCTGGTCCAAATGACCTCACAAAGTCACAAATAAAAATAAATACATCTCAGTCTCAGTCTCAGTCTAAAATAGTAAATGCAGAAAAATAATCTAAGCATGGGCAGGCAAGTTCTCCTCTAAGATAGGCACCTCCTCTGGGATTTCTGGGGTGAAATCCTCCTCTATTCCTGGACCGTAATGAGTAGGGCAAAAGTCCTCCAGGTCCTCTGAAAAATGTTGGTTATCCAGTCAGGATTGGAGCGAAGCACAAGCACTAACAGCAGTTTCATTAAATTGACAAAATCTATAAACAGTGTAAGAGATACAAGATGGAAATAAAAGCTGAACATGTGAAGTACAGGAGAAAATGAAATAGACAATAGAGAATCTAGCAATGAACAACAAATAGTGAATGCTAGAACAAGTAAATCAGAATAAAGATAACATCTAGCTAAGTGTGTGAAATATTAGTTTATTATGTGATCGGCTTGGGACTGGATCAGGCTGGTTATATATGATTAGCTATGATTCTTTTAGGTCAGGCTAACCGCATGGTTAGCTATGGTGCATATAATATGGTCAGGCTAATCATATATAACAGCTATGGAGCATATAAGTGGTCAGGCCGCACCCGACGTGAGAAGTGGGGTGAGCTATGGTGCATATAAATGTTTGGATATGATCACATAATCTACTAATAGTTCCCCATCCCCCAGCTAGCACGATGGATTCCAACCACGACTCCTCGTGATGGGGATCTAGGGTGCTAACCCGTGTATCCATAGTGTCGGAATCAAGTATGAAATACACTACAATTTATAGAAGTAATCAACCATGAAAACTGTCAGAGAATGTACTCGCCTGTGGTCCTGAGCAGAATGTAAGGAGCGAGGTCCAAAATGGAATCACAATGACCTATTTATGGAAATTCAATGTTAAATAATGAATTAAAAGAATAACATGCTTAACAATTTAAAAACGAGGTTTCTAGGTCATGTCTAAGGTTTTCTGGTCAATACTAGGTCCAACTAAGTCCATTCTAGGTTTTTCTCATGAGTATCTAGATACTAGGTATCATATAGCTATATAGACTATATAGTGAGTCGTAATAATATATATATGACTTATAAATATACTTGTATTAAGCTATAACTAATATCTCACCTAGGACTTAATACCTACCCTATTACATTATACTAATACCTTGGTAGCACTCACCAGCTTACCTACACTAGGCTTCTTGATACACTATGTGAACTGTTATAACACTAGTATATAAATACCATAACTATATTACCTATAAATATTACTGACACTAACCAATTTATACCTTAACATATCTTATATCTTATTAGCTACCCATATTCAACCCCAACTTGATATCCCCACTACTCACTAGCCTAGTACACATTAACATTTAATACCCCTTAGCAACCACATACCTGTACCTGCAAATTCCAAGTGCTGGAACATTTCCCCCCTCACTGTGACACATACACAGCTACACCTAGTGTTCTAGGACTCTTTGCACCCTCATATCACTGACACTCCTAGACACACATGAAACTAGGTTCTATGGGACTCACACACACAAACACCTACCCTGAATTCTGCACACTGCACAGTTTAGGAATACACACTACTATACACACACACACAGGAAATGGAGGATACAACCTGGGCACACACACACACCCACATACACAGGTAAACACACAGGCACATGCTTGCACTGACACAGGGACAGATTCTAACATCCTTAACTCTCTGAACTTACTGACACTTAAACTCCCTGTACAATCCCCTCAGAAAGAAAATCCCCAACACAAGACTGAATTGATACCATCATAACACTAACTTATATATGATTAACTGTTACTGTCCTCACTCATGAACCCAACTACTGCATCTCTAAATTATTCTAACTGAACACTCACCTTAAACTGGTCTTACTATCCTTATCAATTGCAACCTTTAGTTATCATGCATACACAGACACATAAACACATACCTACACACTGAAAATCTGGGATTTCCCCAAATCCCACACATCCTATATTAGACTGATACACTCAATTAAAACCCATCACAGTGAACTACATCCACACCTACACAGTTTTCCACCTTAGTTCACAGCCAAACACACAGGGAATTAGTGACTGAATTGACAGTACACACACACACAGGCAATTATACTGAACACCTTCAGTGCTAGTGCACACACACATATATATATGTTGACTGATACATACACAGAATTCTCCACTGTGCACAACCTGCCCAACAAAATCCCTGCTTCTTAATTACCTACACACACACAGGCAATCTCCCTAATCTGATACACATCTAAGTACATACTGAAATTAAAATCCTATATACAAAATTTACACTCACACATAGACAGATATGGGCACTGATACCCTATATCCTACTGATACAAATCCCTCTCCCTTCCACCATCCTCTGAACACCACAACCCGATTGCACAATTTACTTCTCCATCGATGCACACAGCACACAACACAGAAATCCAATTCACACAGTATGCAACCCGATTTGCCCAGAATTCCCAATTCACATACCCGACTGCACAGTCAACTACAAATCTAGATACATATATACAAACACATCAAATCCCTATACATATGTATAAATATATATATATACATACACACCATACATCAAATTAAATATTTTAGAGTAGATTAAATAGGTGTTCTTCCCTTTTGGCATTACAACAAACACTTATCATGTGGAAAATAGGGTTTCATCTAGTTTACTCATGAACCTAACTTAAAACCCTACAAATCAAGATCAAACCTAAATGTAGAAGATGTAAACATGCCTACACGAAATCCCTAGGATTAGTGTTCCAGAAATTTAGGGAAAAACCAAATAAAAGTTCACCAAACCCTAGATCTCCTAGGTTTACATGAAAAAGCCCTAAAATTCGAATTCCAACCTTAGGGTGGGTTCCTAATGGCCATGAACATCTGAAAACAGGAATTAAATGAATAAAAACTAGGGTTTTACCTGCAGGGAAGGTTTCTTCAATGAGATTCTTCTTCTCCCAGGCTTCCTGACCCACGTTCCTTGCTTTGGAGGAAGAGGAAAGGGAACCTAGGGTTAGGGTTTCGAATTTCTGGATGGGAGATGGTTTTTCTCTAGTGGAGGCTAGGGTTTCTCCTGCTTACATGAAGGATGGCTTTGTGGGAAGCTCCTTTTTATATTAAACCTAGGTTTTAGGGTTTCTATGCCTTGTTTTTAGGTTTAACCCTTTATGTTAAGTCATGTAGAACCTAACAGACTCAGGTTAAGTCAGTCTAGGGTTTTGAGGGTTCACCCTAATTTTTAAATTCTAGGGTTTTGCTAGAATAGGGTTTTCTAACTAGGGTTTACCCATTAGGGTTGTCCTAATGGATTTCTAGGGTTAGACCTAAAACTAAATATTATTAACAATATATATAATTACTTATAAAACTCAGCAATTAATTAAATACATAATTATTTAAGTAGTTAAATTACAGAAATACCCTTACATGGAAAAGTGGTAGTGACATACTGTCCTACGCGGATGGTCCTCGAGCCTATATTTCACGCTGTGCTTGGCGGAGAAGCTCTGTTTGCACATTGAAGGCTCTGAAGTCCTCTGTTTATGCTGCTTTGCATCAATATGCTGTGTAGAGCTTCCTAGCGTATTTTTCATGCTTCTACAAGACCCCCTTCAAAGCTTTTAAATTCCTCGTAATTTGAAACGCTTTGAATGAAGAATGAACTGCTCCTCGTAACTCGAAACATTTCTGAATGGAGTTTTGAAACGGTCGAGGCTGACTTTATGGCAGATTTATTGGGGATCGGTGCCCTCTCTCGCCTATAAAAAGGCTGAGGAGTTCTCCTGTTCTTCCCACACTTCTTTCATCATACAGAGATGATGGCCGGAGTTCGTCGGGTCGACTTGAAGAAGGAGATCATGCTCTTCCAACATGTAAGGAGCCGAAAAAGATGGTGTCTTCAAGCAAATGTCCTCTGCAACGATGGATCATGGAAGATATCATAGCCTCCTTTGCTCGGGATAATCAACAACTTTGTATGGTGGTTCTTCGGGAGAAGAAGAATCATATTTCACCACGCTGCTTGCAAGTGGCACCTTCTCCCGTTACCTTCGGGGACGAGAGCAGCAAATAGTTCTGACCTCGGGTATTGAGTTGGGTGAAATACCTTAACTCAATCTGTTACGGTGCACGGAGCATGGGATCTGCACAATTTAGGCAGGCCCAGTTTCGTATTCTCCCTCCATTTATTATTTTAGTCGGTTGTGGAAACCGACCAACTGCTGGAGGAGAGATAAAGAATTGGCGCCCATGCAAGGACCTGGTAGAGCAGATTCGGGGGGTGGCCTTCCGACGACGACGAGAAAAATCCTTTTGTAGACGAGATTTCCCTCATATGTAATCATGAAGAAAAAATGAAAAAACCCATGTAGACTGGATTTTCTTCATATGTAATCATGACTTTAATCTTTAATAAAATTGTCTTTCTTCCGCATATGATCATGTTGCCATACTTTGCTGTGAAGTCTGAATATGTGTAGCTTCGACACGTCTGATTCTTTATGCCGACTCTGTTTAGAAAGAGTGCTAGGTCCTGTCTTGTCTTTTACGCATAACTTAGGGATGCGTAGGAAGTCACTTTAGCATTCGAGTGTTCGAACTGTCTTGCTGTTTAGGAGTGAGGAACCGCGTAGAATTCTGATAAACAGAATTTCTTTGTTCAGACATCATCTTCAAGAATGATTTCTCAAAAATCCCTTGGAACAGGGCGAGAAATGGCTGTCAAACTGATTTCCTATCTTGGTAGATGAAATATTTAGACTGGAGTCTGGATGAACTTTGAATCGACCCATGAAGAAGAGTAATTTTTCAATGTTGAACTCTGTATGCTTCGGGTACTTAGGATATCTTGAGGTCAAGAAGGAGTATCTTCTGTGTGAACTCCTGTAATTGACCGCCTTGAGGATCGTTCAGATGTACGCATACTCTGGCCTGCATATCTTTCAGATGTACGGGAAGTCATGGAGCACAAAATCGTAAGTTGGCAGCCTCTGAGCATAAACTAAACACCATCGAGCGTAAAATCATAGACTTATAGTTCCTGAGCGTGAAGTCGTAGGTTTGTAGCCTCTCGAGCATAAAAGCTACCGAGCACAAAGGCATCCGGGCGTAAAACCCGACTTATAGCTGTCGAACATAAAGCCGTAGATTCGTAGCTGTCGAGCGTAGAAAGCTCCTTAGCGTAGAACTGTAGATTTGTTGCTTCTGAAAAGAAAATTTTTTGAGCGTGAAGTCGTGGATCCGTCGCCTCTGAGCGTAAACTAAGCGCCACCGAGCGTAAGATCATCGATTTGGTATCTGCTGAGCGTGAAGTCGTAGGTTTGTAGCCTCCCGAGCATAAAAGCTACCGAGCACAAAGGCATCCGGGCGTAAAACCATAGACTTATAGCCTGCGAGCGTAAAACCGTAGATCTGTAGCTGTCGAGCGTAGAAAGCTCCTTAGCGTAGAAACCACGAACCTGCTTTGCGCGAAAAACTTTTCGAATTCGCTGACTGTCCGCCTTCTCTGAATAAATAGGCTGACGTAGGACCCAATCATAACCGAATATTAATTAGGGGATTTGATTTAGGGTCCGAGGAGTCCATCCGAACTCTATATATATCCCAAGTTTCTGAGAGAAAAACTTTCCATCCGTCTTCTGCGAGAGAAAGCTTTCGACTGTTCGAGTTCTTCTCCGTTTCTTTTTCGAGTCTTCAAAGTTTCCAGTAATGGCTTCGAAACAATCCTCCTCCGCTAAGGGAAAGAAGGTTGATTCTTCTTCTCGTTCTTCAGCTCAAGTGAGAGCGTCTCTGGTTGGACATGGCGAATCCCATTCTGAGCGGAGCATCCCGCCGACGAGTAGTACACCCGGCCTGGAAGGTAGAGCTTTTGGGAAAACGAGAATGATTAAAAATCCTTCGCACACGTTGTACGTGACTGCGCTAGGTCGTCTCCTGTGCTGATAGCCTCTTTGAGGAAGATGATGCACAGAGACGCTTCATATTTTACGCCCACATTTCTAATGTGTCAGCCCAAAAACTCCATATTTTCGCAGTCCGGCGTAAGAGCTTCGACTGTCAAAAGTTGGCGTATAAAATTTGAGTGTTACGCTTCTGGATGAAGATTCTGGCGTAATACCTCAACTTTATCAGTCTGGCGTAAAGCACAGACTGTATACTGCCAGCCTTGAACTTTACGCTTTAGGAAATGGATTCCAGCGTAATGGTCAAGTTTTTACGGTCTTGACGTAAAGCACAGATTGTTGATTTTTGGCGTATGCTGTAAGATCTGAAATGTCTAGTTTATAGGAACTGACATATTTTTCTTGCACACTTGCAGTTAACTTGCATGTGTCTCCACTGGCCGATGTGATGGGTTCTGCCGCAGGGATGTTGCACTCCAACTATCTGGAGGATCTGTCGCACGTGACATTTCCTATCTCCGGGCCCCAGTATCCCGAAGGAAGGGCAATTCTGATATCGGCTCAGGGCGAGCGAACGCTGCTGAACTTGATCAACGGGGAGCCCCTAACGTACGTAGACGGGGAGCAATACCTGAAGCCGGCTTTCCTCTTCGGGGACATGATTGACAAGCAGTCCCAGACAAAGCCCAAAAGAGAACTCTGGGTTTTTTCTGCCGAGGGTTTGGTCTTGTACCTGCCCAATATGCCGAGAGACTACCCCATCTTGGCTTTCTTCCATGCAACACATCCCAGGAAGATATCGTGGACGTTGACTCCCGATCTTTACGGCAAGCCAGGAAGATCTTTCATCTGAGAGGAGCTGACCAGGGGTCGTTTGTCAGCCGCCCTTCTTGCTCTGTGACGCTGTTCAGGGGGATGTACCCGGGCAGTATCCCGAGTGAAGACAGTTTGGTGATCTAGCCGGTCCAGTTATCGACTTTCTGTAATGATTTTATGGGGCGTGGGGGACTATACCCTAAGGTGAACCCTCGGTGCGGTGGGTGGATCACCCCTTCAAACCTTCGATGGGCTCGCTTAGTTGATTGGGCCTTGAAGCATTTCCAGACCGAGTTGGAGAACATTGGTCTGTTTGCATCTGTGAGTGCTACCGGTGTTGGGTTACCTCCTAAATCTTACCTGTTCCTGGCACTGATGGAGTGATATATTTCACTCACCGGGACTTTCACTACTCCACTGGGGGAGTTGGGATTGGCCCTGCATGAGATGGCAGAGATCTCAAGACTGCCAATGGGGGACACTCCATACGAAGAGTATGTTCCCACGAACCGGGAGCTGGGGGGTTCAGACCCTCGGGTAGTGGAGGTCTATCAGGAGCTGATGTGCCACTACCTCGCCTGCACCATTTTTTATGATGAGCCCTCAGATTTGGCTCACATCAACAAATGGACGTCCTATCTTTTCTACCACCGGTCCAGGACTGCTAAGCCGGAGAAGGTATTGGAGGGCAAGGATCTGCCTGTGAATCCCTTGAGTGCGCTTAATGCTCAGGTAGTTGACGATCTCATGGTGGATGCTGGTGCTCCGGACCGGTTCCTCGACGAAGGGATGGGAAAGTATCCTGAAGGCACTAAGGCCTATAGTTATTTGAGGCGCTGTCGCAGGCCTCTGTCCAGGAAGGCTCAACTGGCTGGCTTCCTCTCTATATGGCTGCGCCGAGTAGTAGTGCCTGGCGTCGCATCTGCGGACCGCATTCACCGCAACATGCTATGGCCTGCAGTGCGTCTGGTGTTCGGGGCAAGACTGGGCTTGCTCCCTGCCATGGTGTGCCGTATACAAGCTGGCCTGAGGGCCATGACTGACGGGCTGCTCGTCGATAAAATTCGGCGTGATAGCTTTCCCAGGATAGAATTACCATACCTGTATTTGATGGGGTGGTTAATTCTCCATAACCCCCGGGTGATGTCTCCCGGTTCCGGCAGTAGTTCGGGGGGTAGTTTCTCGTTGAACTACCGGAAGTCTTCATGGAACGTGAACACAGTTATAGACTGTCGGCAGGTGCTAGGCTTCAGTCATAGTTGGAAGCTTTTCTGCACCGTCCCTTCTGTACATCGCAATCAATCGGGGATTAGGCTCGAGGATTCGGGTAGAGAGAAGACCATTCTTTCTCTCGAAACTTTTAATTGGTTGGTCTGCATCAGACCATCCCATCTGCTGTACAGAAACGAAGATCATTGCTTCTTGGAGCCCTACTTGCCCAGTTGGTTTGCCCGGCAGTTTTGGTATGATCAGTTGCATGTGGGCAACGCCGTCACCAGCTTCAGGTCCAGAGGTGGACTCATTGATGGAGCGAGGGGATGGCGATATTTTATCATGGGCTGTACTGGGGCAATTTTTACTGTACCCGTCATTACACTCTCCACGGAGCTGCGCATCCTGCATTCGTATGCCCAGTTCTATGTGGCAACGAATACCTTCCATCGCAATTTTGATATGCATAGAAGCTTTAGGGTGCCCTCTTCCAAGCCTGGGGGAAGAGTTGAAGTCCCCTCGGTTTCTTCCGACGAGGGTGAGGAGTCCGTTACCCCGGATGAGCCTCTGGTGTCGGTCCCAAGGGGTGAAGTACCTCCGTCTGCAGGGGCTTTGGTAGTTCTTGGGAAGCGAAGGGCTCCTGCTCCAAAGGAGACTTCCCCTCGTAAGAGGAAGAAGAAGGTAAATCGTCCTCTCCGGATTCCTGGCATTGAGGCTCCTGGAGGTGAGCTTGCATCTCCTCGCGTTGGGGACGATTCTTTGATTGGTGGTTCCTCGCCTTTTAGAGAGGGACCTTCTACAGTTCTGGCTGGTGGTGCCGGAGAATCTCAGCTGGACGCTGGTGTCGCGGCTATTGCTTCAGGTAGTGGAGCGAGGTCGCCTTCGGGGCTGAGTATAATAAAGTTCCGTATACCTCTAGCTGGATCGGCATCGGGAGGGACTTCTGTCGCGCCTGCGAGCGCACCTAGCGTGATTCCAACCGATGAGCCTCGGTTGGATTTTGAGGAGGACTTGGAAGACTATTTGTCAGCTTCTGTTAGCAGACCCCTTTCCCCAGGTATGACAGCTTGCCTAGCATTATTAAGAAATGATTTAGCTGTACAGGCTGCGGATGCGACATATATGCCGTCGGCCAAGGGTAAATATCATCTTTTATGCCTCTTTTTTAGGGAAATTAATATTATATTGATATTTACTTCCTTTTGCCTTCTCTTCAGGGGAAGATCTCTTCGGGGAGGGTGATGTAGATGCGCCCCTCGGCTCTGTGTCAGGTCCTGGCGGCGACACGGAGGTACCCAATTTTGAAGAGGAGACATCTTCGGGTGCTGGCTTGCCTGTCGAGGAGACTCCGATATCTCAAGAGGAGGATGAGCCTGTTATTGCGACAGTGCCTCTATTGAGCACGCCGGTCACTTCGTCTGGTGTTGGCGATTCTTCTTTCGTCGTACCTCCTGTTGAGGCGACGGCCGTGGCGACATCGTCTGTGGTTATTCCTGGAGGGAAAGTCGCCATGATAGCGGACACTCCCCGCGTTCATGCGGACCTAGTTGCGCTGACCGAGCAGTACACCGGTATCTTCTAAACCACTTTGAGAACGCTAAGGTCAATGGTGTTGGCGAAGAAGCTGGACTTTGCGTCGCTGAAGAGATCCTCTCGGTTTTCGATAGAGGCGATCAGGGAATTTAATGATACCGGGGTAGCTGACGCGCTGGAGGTGATGGTTAATGGTTTGGAGCAACCCATTAACGAATACCTGCAGCTAGCTCGAGGCAACATTGAAGCTCTGGTCCAGGCCAGATACGACTCCTTGACTGCGCATCTTATTGAAAAGAAGGAAGGTCTGAATAAATTCATCGAGACTAACCAGCAGGAGATGGACAAAGGAAAAGTTGTTTTGGAGGAGACTATCGCCCTTTAAACGAAGTATCAGGCCGAGCATGACGGCAATGTGGCGAGGGTCCGCAAACTGGAGACAAAGCTTGCTCAGGCAAAGGAGTGGGCTTCTCAGTCGTCGGAAGGTCTAGATGTGGTGAATGGCCGACTGGTCGCAGCACAACAGAACTTGGCGAGTGCAGTAGTCGCCCGTGCTGGTTTCCTTCGGGCTAGAGCCGAACTGTCCCTCCTGATAGATGACGATGCACGGTTGGAGCGGGTCTGCGCTGATGTCTTGGATTCCAGGGCTGAGAGGATGGCCGTACTGGCACAGCAGCTTCGCGACCTGACCGCTCCCCCTTCATGATGTACTTTTGCTTTTGCTTTTCAATATACTTTTGCTCTTTTCTGGGAATAATAAAGAGGCTTTTCATCTGACTTTGTGGACCCATCATTTCAGAATGTAAATGACAGATTTGGGTGAAAGTGATATCAGAGGTGGTATGGACTTGTTCGTAAGCTTTAGCAGAGCATATCTATTCAGAAGTCATATGGACATGATAGAATATGATCCAACTAGTTTCGTTTCGGAAGTAGTTTTGTCAGAATGAGGTCTACGCCATATTCCACTTGAGCAGAGGAGGTTTAAGCATAGTACCTTTTCAGGAATTTGCCATTGATAGGAGATATTAGCAGGTCTCCATTAGGCTAGGCTAACCTGTAAGCGTCGTTTGAGAACGTTGTCTCGATTACGTAAGGGCCTTCCCATTTGAGCTGAAATTTGCCTTTACTCCTGTGAGTAAGAATCATCGGCCTTCTTACAGCCAAAACTAGCTTGCCGACTTTGAACACTCTTTCCTTTACTTTTTGATTAAAAGTTCTGAAAATGCGTGTTTGGTAGAGCGCGATGTGCTGCTGAGCTTGGAGGCGTTTCTCGTCTAATCCTTCTAGCTCTTGAAGCCTTAACTGGTCATTCTTTTCTTGAGTTAACTCGTTAGCCACGGTTATCCTGAGTGACAGAATTTGAATCTCGATGGGGAGAACTGCTTCATTCCCGTAGACCAATGAGAATGGCGTACAACTTGTCGGTGCTCGTACCGTGGTGCGGTATGCCCAGAGACATTCTCCCAGTTTCTCATTCCAATCTCTCTTGTTCGAAGAGACGAACTTCTTCAAGAGTTTGATAATAGTTTTGTTGAAGGCTTCTGCCAACCTATTAGCAGCTGGATAATATGCCGTGGAGGCCACATTTTGTATCTGATTTTTATCACAAAATTGGTAAAACGCTTGGCTGATGAACTGAGGCCCATTGTCATAGATTAACCTTCGAGGAACCCCAAAGTGATAAATGACGTGATGCTTGATGAAGCTGGTCACATTAGATGTTTTCACCTCAGCAAGAGGGATCGCCTCTGCCCATTTGGAGAAGTAATCCATGATGGCCAGTATGAACCGGTGACCTCTGGAAGAAGACGGGTGAATAGGATCGATGATATCCATACCCCATGCTTCAAAAGGCCAGGATGCAACCGTAGGATGTAGATGTTCGGACGGTTGATGTATGAAGTCTGCATGAACCTGACAGGCTCTGCATCGTTTGGCATACTGGATTGCGTCTGCGATCATAGTGGGCCAGTAATAGCCCATTCTCCTGATACGATCCTGTAGCTTAGGACCGGGTTGATGCGCCCCGCATACGCCGTCGTGAGCTTCACGGATAATCTGCTGTGCTTCATCACCAGAGAGACATCTCAATAACAGCCCGTCGTAAGACCGGGGATATAGGCATTGTGAGGATGCGTCGAAGTAGAAGCATAATGATTATCTTTTGACAGATATTGCTTCTTTAGGGTCCTCCGACAAGATTCCGTATGCTACAAAATCTATAAAGGGACTTCTCCAGTCTCTCCTGGGCGGATCTGCGTCCACCGTGTAGCTATGTTCTATGTGAAAGTTATTTTTCACACAGAATAAATCTCTGTTAAGAAGGATTATCGAATTCTGCCTTCTTATAGGAGTAGCTAAATCTGCAGCTAGACTTGCTAGGGCATCAGCTTCCAGATTCTGAGATCGAGGTACATGCTCAAGGAAGAATCCCTTGAATGTCATGGCTATCTCGACCGTTGCTCGGTGATAGGGGATGAGGTCGGGATTTCGGACCTCATATATCCCTCTGACTTGATTGACGATCAGCAGAGAATCACCGAAGGCTTCCAGAGATTCGATCCCCAGCTCTTTAGCGACTTGGAGCCCGATTAGTAGAGCATTATATTCTGCCACATTGTTAGAACAGGGCTCGCTAAGAGAATATGCTCGGTAGATAACGAGTTTATCAGGAGTGACTAGGACGATCCCTACTCCTGAAACCACGTTTCCCCTAGGACCAGTCCTGGAGGCGCCATCGAAGAACAGTCGCCATGCATCGCCTTCTGTTGCAGAATTACACTCTGTAACTTCGTCGGGAATGTCCTCGTACAGTTTGGAGGCCTCCGGGATCGGATGAGAAGCTAGAAAGTCAGCCAATGCTTGGCCTTTGACGGACTTCTGAGGGACGTACACCATGTCATATGGCGTTAATAACATCGCCCAAGTCGCGAGTCGAAAATTAAGAACACTTGGCTTGTTCATTAGTACCCGCAGAGGATTGATCTTGGAGATGATGTGAATGGTTTGGCCCGTGACATAGTGTCGCGTTTTCTGGATAGCGAATATCAGGGCCAAGCATTCTTTCTCCACTGGGTTGTACCTGTGTTCGGCCCCGACCATCATCCTATTGAGGTAGTAGATAGCCTGCTCGTGGCCCATATCATTCTTTTGTGCGAGAAGAGCTCCCAGGGAATGATCCATTGCTCGGACGTACAGCACGAACGGTCTTCCTATGACAGGATGTACCAGAACTGGCGGACTAGTGAGGTAGCGAAGGATACACCTTTCTTCATGAGGCGCAAAAAGGGTTGGCATCTCCCGGAGAGGTTGGATATGAATTTCCGGATATAAGCCAGACGACCTTGAAATCCCCTGAGTTCCCTCAGATTTTGGGGCGGTCACATTTCTAAGATGGCCTTGACTTTATCAGGGTCCACTTGAATGCCTTTGGCGGTGATGACAAATCCCAGAAATTTGCCACTAGATACCCCCAAAAAGGACTTTGTAGGGTTCATTTTGAGTTGATGTTGGCACATCAATTCAAATACTGTCTTCAAGTCTTGGATGTGATTATCCCTGAGGCAACTTTTGATAGCTATATCGTCCACGTAAAACTCCACTGTCTTGCGTAAATGCTTATGGAATATGTTGCTCATAGCCCGTTGGTACGTAGCCCCGGCATTCTTTAATCCGAAGGGCATGACCGTATAGCAATATACCCCCAGTGGTGTCCGGAAGGCAGTATGTGTCACGCCCCAGTCCCAAAAATACGTAGGACTAGGACACGTAAGCATGCCAGCCGCATGGATATGGCAACTCCATTATATGAAAACCAAATCCATACGTACGCTGTAATATGAATATCAAATCCACAAATGGTATAAAATGTAATACAAGTCACAGGGTAAAATCTAAATCTCATCCACCAAAATCATATAGAAATAAATAACCAGTATCTATGAAACTAGATCTCAATAAGAAGTATCTAAGGATGATAGTTGGATGGAAACAAATCCACTACCAACTCGAATAGAAAAGTACAACACAACAAATACAATATAGGAATACCAGCTAACGACTATGGGCTCGAAGAGAAGACATCCTCGCAACACAAGTAATCATCCAAATCTGCGCTCCTGCAATTACTCAAGAACAGATACACCTGGCAGAGGACCAGGTCCTCAGAGGGACGTAACAAGATACAGAAAATACGAGCCAATTTGAATACAGTAAACATACATCATATTTGAAAATAGATAAGTACGCTGTACAGGACAATCTATATGAATGCAAATGAGGACAACTTTTCGACGTATGGGCAAGGGTAGGCTACTCGATCTAATCCTCACAACCTCACGCTCGTCAGTGGACATCATCAGCCGACATACCTCTGGGGTAGCGACCCTCGGACTCCATCAATCGACATACCTCTGGGGTAGCGACCATCGGACACGACCACCATAGTGCGTGATAGTGACTATGGTTTACCAGAGTGGTTAAAAGCCCATACGCCTAATGATTGTCCTCTATGATACTAAGTGTCAAGTGTGTGTCAACATATCTAATATATAGTAATGACTGAAAAGGAACTACACATGCAATAAATAAACAGAAATGCAATAAATATACAGAAATATACTAAGCATGTAAAATACTATAAACAATTTGGCAAGGTATCTTGCCTGGGGTTCTGCTGCTGGTATGAATCAGAGTCCAAGTCACAGTCCAAATAGCCTATGTATTACAAATTTATCATGTCAAAAGATAATTTATTTTAATTTATTTAATTCTGGAATAATTACTCTAAAATCCTATTTTAATCTTATTATTCTGATTTTTATGTTAATTTCTAAATTTTGTCCAAAGAAACTGAATTTTATCAACTCGAGACTCATGACACGCAAATCGAGGTGATCTGTTGACCAAAAAGTCAACCGACACAAACTCAACTTTCATACATGATTTCCTGTAGATTTCAGCGTTAAAAATATGCTGAAATTTATGGCTCGTCCGAATTCAAATTCGTTTGGGAATTATGGCACATACAAATTTTGTATTGTGCACCGATGGTTAAATTCTAACCTAAAAGTTCTACAGAATTAACAGTATATAAATACTTCAAATTAAATTCTGGAAAAAATATATGTCAATTATCTTAATATTAGCTTTCCGAAACTTTAAACGGTTCATGATTCTGATTCCTAGTTCTCCCGAAATCACGAAAATATTTAAACACGTCTATTTTCGGACATGCTGTACTCTACGAATTTTCCAGAATTTAATACTCATAATTTTGTAAAAAAAAATTATATAATCCAAAATCTAACCTCAATATCTTTCTAACGCAAGAAACTAGGCCTCGTTTGGAGTCCGGAGCTATGCGCAATGGCTTGTAGAAGATGAAGGAACCCTAGATGGCAATTCTCCAAAATCTCTCTCTCTAAAATAATGGAATAATTAGGGTTATAATAATATATATATATAGGGATGTACCTGCGGCTGAAAGGATATTTATAGGCTGACACGTGTCAGAATCTGATTGGATGGTTTTTGTTATATTATTTATTTTTGATTTGAGTTTATCAAAACATTATTTAAGTCATTTTAAATCTAAATAACTCAAAATAAATATTAAAAATAATCATAAAAATCTGGAAAAATTACAAAAAAATATATTTTGAATTTAAAAACTCTAGAAAAATATTTGGGATAATTTTATTTTCATAGATTTCCTACTATAATTAGGAGAAGCTCTAAACATTAGTTTTACCCATATAACTAAAAATAAATACTAAAATTATTCCAAAAATTCTGAAATAATTCCAGAAAATATATAATAATATTATAAACCCTAGAAAATAACGTGGGTCCATTCTATATTCCTGGGATTGCACAATAAATTCTACAAGTCCTAAAAATTAGTTATTAGCCTAAATAACTCCCAATAAATACTAAAATATTCAGAAAATTTCCAAAAATTCAAGAAAATATATTTGACTATTTAGAACCTAAAATAAAATTTTGGGATATTTTTAATTAAGTTTGGACATAAAATAAATTCTTCAAAGTCCTAGAAAATTAGTGTTACTAGTTTTTAATTAACTAAAAATTATGGAAAATCCCAATAATCTAAAATAGCCTAAAAATAATTCTAAATAAATATTTATATAAGCAAATATACTAAAAAAATTATTTTCTAATTAACTAAAAGAATACTCTAAATAAATTCAACATCTATAATAAATATAATAATATAAAATATACACAAAATACCTATTTTGGGTGAGGGAGTTTACAATCTACCCAACTTAAAACAATTTCGTCCTCGAAATTAAAATAAGGCATAATTTGTTAAATCCTTCACATTCGTACATAAGGTACGTCAATCGCAATCTCTTCCAAAAATTTAAATAACAAAATCTATTCAAATCTATCGCGATCACTTCAAAATTAAGATAACCACTGTTTAAATCAAAATTCAACCTGTCGTAATCTTTTCTCGATTTTTTTTAAATAATCAACATCCAAATCTAACTCAAGTCTATATGACATCCCCCATCAAAATTTATATCACCATTTTCAACTATCATAATCTCCTCTAGACTTTGAACAATAAACAATTCTAATCAAATCTTATTCCTATTCTCAAATTAAGAATTTTGTACTCTTCAAATATCTAAACTCAATTTACATCCTCAATATTTCAAATAGGTGAACCAACAATCAAAATTAAACTTTTAATTCAAATCATCAAATTGTAAAATTTAAATCTAATTCACCAATTGTTCAAGTCTAAAATTTTATATTTATCCTCAAAATTTAAGTCGATGATTCATCCTTCAATATTCAAAATTTAAATCATGTGCTCAAAGTATAAATATTTGGTCCGCAATATCAAGATTTTAAAATTTGTTAAATCCTCATTATCTTAATCCTTCTTTTAAAATTTCTCAAAATTAAAATGACTTGAATCTCCCAATCTAATCTTACTTGATCACAATCTAAAAGAAATTCCTCTCAAGTTGACAATGCACTGCTACCAAACTTAGAATTTATCCATCTATCGCAGAAGGCTATATACTTTAAGAAAAATATTCCTTAATTTATTTACTCATGTCATTCAATCCTCAAAACTTCAACGCCGATTATATCATATATGATATGTCCTTAATTATAAAAGAATAATCCTCAAGTATGTGATCGACCTACGTGGTATATCTAGTACTCTCTGTGTATTAAACTTATACCAAGCACGAGGTTTCGTCTTTCCGAAATAAGGGAAGATGGAGACCAATAATAAAGAGTTCAAGGGTGAGGTAATAGAATAGAAGTATCGGGATCAAGAAGTTTAAGGAATTCAAATGGGAATTATCAAAGCAGTTGTGGATTGAAATCCTATTTTGGTAATTCTTTGTTCGCATGCTCGTATTAGTACAGTTATGTAACCGATACGATCCGCTCAGACATATCTAGGGGCAAGTACAGGTGTTTATTAGTCAACTATATATCTCAATCCACGTAAGGTAGTATTGCGAAGGGCGAATCAAGCGCACTATGGTTGATCAGACCGTAGTACTCTGATTCTGAAATATATTATTGTAGCGCTCCAATAATACATATCATGAACAAGCTCGATAAGGAATAAGCTTGCAAAAGCTAGGCTATAATAGCAGCATAAGTCAAGGTAGTACAGCAAATATAAATACACTGGATTATGATGAAAGAAGGTACATAACAATTCAAGTTCACAAAACCAAAACAACTAAGCAACAATAATAAAAGACTCTACAATCTCTACAGTTATCATACAACCTCCTTGTTTAAGTCGCTAGTCGACCAAATAGGGGCAAGGACCTCTAAATTCTATTGTCTGAATAAACACTGTCGTCTTTTGCTAATATACAATTAATGTCATCCAATTACACTTCAATAATGGGTCAGAAGACTATGTGATACTAGGGTGTGAGGTATACTACATAACTTATAACAATTGAACTACTATTTGTAATTGTCTTAAGGATACCGTAGAAGCTCCTATTAAGGTTTATGAAAAGGGGTCTTAGTACCTATTAGGGTATCTGCTTTCATTACATAAGTCATGGTCGTCTTAAGCCTTAGTCATAGTGCTTATAGAACAAGTGTCAATAGCAAGAATAGAAAGGTTACTAGTCTCAAGGGAAGGGAATATAACTTGTATCGAGGTGAGGGTACAAATTACGCGATTTAAAAACTAAGGGTTAATCATCGGGTCACAGTCTACAAAACAACTTAAACTATCAAGTTCTAACTACTAAGCACACAACTTCAAAATTTAATATTAACAACTATAATCCTAGCAACTATATGTCCTTAACACAAAATAAAATCACCTGGCCTATAATCAGAAGTGTCAGATGGCATAAGTTGAAAGATGAAGAGAAGAAACGTAATCAGTCGTCGCACACTAGCGAGCGCTATGGTCACAGGGGAACAATATATGAAAATAGAGGGGCTCTAGATAGCATCATGGTTTTCCAAGGGAAAGGGGTATGCTAGTCTCTGTGTTTGAGGTATGATTAGGAAAATATTCTATGCATTGCTCTTGGCTTTCTAAGGTACTGTCTGCTTATCTCAAGACAAGAATCTAAATTTATGGTTCTCCGATACTCATCTAACGGCAAGGGTTAGGTTCAGTCCTAATATTTACTTTGGTTTTCTATTGGTTTCTCAATGCTAGGGGCAACCATAATGTTAAACTTCTAACTAACTCTAGTAGTGTCTATACTACTCTCAAGTCCTCATAACACATCAGGGGGTAATGGTAAACCAATTCTAGAGATAAAGAATTCTAGGGTTCACTAGACATCCTAAACTTAGTGGTGTGTCAGCACTCTAGTTGTACTCTTAATAGGAAGGTTACCCTACTTATCATCTAACAACAGGAACTTCTATATTCTAGGAGAGACTATACTAAAGGAACTATTATAGGAGTACAGGAATCAAGCAGGATGCAATTATTTAAATAGAACAGATTAGAAGAAAGATGAGTCATAGTCAATTTTGGATGAGATCCTATACTCTAGTCCTAGGTGCAGGCTTGTTCGGTACAGTAACATAACCGAGACAATATGCTCTCGACCTGCATGGGCCACCACAAAAATATGTCACGCCCCAGTCCCAAAAACACGTAGGACTAGGACACGTAAGCATGCCAGCCGCATGGATATGGCAACTCCAATATATGGAAACCAAATCCATACGTACGCTGTAATATGAATATCAAATCCACAAGTGGTATAAAATGTAATACAAGTCACAGGATAAAATCTAAATCTCATCCACCAAAATCATATAGAAATAAATAACCAGTATCTATGAAACTAGATCTCAATAAGAAGTATCTAAGGATGATAGTTGGATGGAAACAAATCCACTACCAACTCGAATGGAAAAGTACAACACAATAAATACAATATAGGAATACCAGCTAACGACTATGGGCTCGAAGAGAAGACATCCTCGCAACACAAGTAATCATCCAAATCTGCGCTCCTGCAATTACTCAAGAACAGATACACCTGGCAGAGGACCAGGTCCTCAGAGGGACGTAACAAGATACAGAAAATACGAGCCAATTTGTATACAGTAAACATGCATCATATTTGAAAATAGATAAGTACGCTGTACAGGACAATCTATATGAATGCAAATGAGGACAACTTTTTGACGTATGGGCAAGGGTAGGCTACTCGATCTAATCCTCACAACCTCACTCTCGTCAGTGGACATCATCGGCCGACATACCTCTGAGGTAGCGACCCTCGGACTCCATCAATCGACATACCTCTGGGGTAGCGACCATCGGACACGACCACCATAGTGCGTGCTAGTGACTATGGTTTACCAGAGTGGTTAAAAGTCCATACGCCTAATGATTGTCCTCTATGATACTAAGTGTCAAGTGTGTGTCAACATATCTAATATATAGTAATGACTGAAAAGGAACTACACATGTAATAAATAAACAGAAATGCAATAAATATACAGAAATATACTAAGCATGTAAAATACTATAAACAATTTGGCAAGGTATCTTGCCTGGGGTTCTGCTGCTGGTATGAATCAGAGTCCAAGTCACAATCCAAATAGCCTATGTATTACAAATTTATCATGTCAAAAGATAATTTATTTTAATTTATTTAATTCTGAAATAATTACTCTAAAATCCTATTTTAATCTTATTATTCAGATTTTTATGTTAATTCCTAAATTTTGTCCAAAGAAACTGAATTTTATCAACTCGAGACTCATGACACGCAAATCGAGGCGATCTGTTGACCAAAAAGTAAACCAACACAAACTCAACTTTCATGCATGATTTCCTGTAGATTTCAGCGTTAAAAATATGCTGGAATTTACGGCTCGTCCGAATTCAAATTCGTTTGGGAATTATGGCACATACAAATTTTGTATTGTGCACCGATGGTTAAATTCTAACCTAAAAGTTCTACAGAATTAACAGTATATAAATACTTCAAATTAAATTCTGGGAAAAATATATATCAATTATCTCAACATTAGCTTTCCGAAACTTTAAACGGTTCATGATTCTGATTCCTAGTTCTCCCGAAATCATGAAAATATTGAAACACATCTATTTTCGGACATGCTGTGCTCTACAAATTTTCCAGAATTTAATACTCATAATTTTGTAAAAAAATTATATAATCCAAAAGCTAACCTCAATATCTTTCTAACGCAAGAAACTAGGCCTCGTTTGGAGTCCGGAGCTATGTGCAATGGCTTGTAGAAGATGAAGGAACCCTAGATGGCAATTCTCCAAAATCTCTCTCTCTAAAATAATGGGATAATTAGGGTTATAATAATATATATATATAGGGATGTACCTGCGGCTGAAAGGATATTTATAGGCTGACATGTGTCAGAATCTGATTGGATGGTTTTTGTTATATTATTTATTTTTGATTTGAGTTTATCAAAACATTATTTAAGTCATTTTAAATCTAAATAACTCAAAATAAATATTAAAAATAATCATAAAAATCTGGAAAAATTACAAAAAAATATATTTTGAATTTAAAAACTCTAGAAAAATATTTGGGATAATTTTATTTTCATAGATTTCCTACTATAATTTGGAGAAGCTCTAAATATTAGTTTTACCCATATAACTAAAATTAAATACTAAAATTATTCCAAAAATTTTGAAATAATTCCAGAAAATATATAATAATATTATAAACCCTAAAAAATAATGTGGGTCCATTCTATATTCCTGGGATTGCACAATAAATTCTACAAGTCCTAAAAATTAGTTATTAGCCTAAATAACTCCCAATAAATACTAAAATATTCAGAAAATTCCCAAAAATTCAAGAAAATATATTTGACTATTTAGAACCTAAAATAAAATTTTGGGATATTTTTAATTAAGTTTGAACATAAAATAAATTCTTCAAAGTCCTAGAAAATTAGTGTTACTAGTTTTTAATTAACTAAAAATTATAGAAAATCCCAATAATCCAAAATAGCCTAAAAATAATTCTAAATAAATATTTATATAAGCAAATATACTAAAAAAATTATTTTCTAATTAACTAAGAGAATACTCTAAATAAATTCAACATCTATAATAAATATAATAATATAAAATATACACAAAATACCTATTTTTGGTGAGGGAGTTTACAGTATGCTTCTCGTCTTCAGGATGCATCTTGATCTGATTGTACCCTGAAAATCCGTCCATGAAAGACATACGTTCAAAACCGCATGTATTGTCAATCATGACATCTGTGATGTGAAGAGGGAACTCATCCTTGGGGCAGGCTGCATTCAGATCTCGGTAATCGATGCAGATACGGACTTTTCCATTCTTCTTCATGACCGGGACAACATTGGCGACCCAGTCGGGATGTTGTTCCTCACGGATGAAGCCGCAGGCTATCAACTTCTTGACTTCAGCTTCAATGGCGTCCATCATGTCCGGGCGGAACCGGCGTTGGTGCTGCTTCACAGGCTTTGAATCGGGCAGTATGTTGAGTTTATGAGTAGCTTACTTTGGATCAAGACCTGGCATATCCTCATAATTCCACACAAAGACGTCGATATATTCTTTTATCAGTTGGATAATTTTTTCCCTTTCTTCTTCGGAAAGGTTGTTACTGATAAATATCGGTCTTGGTGAAAGTTCATCCCCAACGTCAATCTGGATAACTTCATCTTCAGTGGGAGGTTCTCTCTGCTCGAAGCGGAACTCCCATTGTGTATCCATCTGCTGAGCCCAAGCGTCATTCTCAAACAGTTCAGATTCTTGCTCGTCTGATTCGAAGGAATCCGTCACTACCATATTTGCTGATGATGTTTGTTTGAGAGCGTGAGATGAGTCGGAGGGTGATGCGCCGTCTTGAAAAGAGGAAAAGATATCCTCGTTCGACTTGGAAGTCGTAAGGGAGGTGGCATATCCTAACCCGAAACGAGTTTGTTGATAGTGGGTATTGCCGAGCAGCGGTATTCGTCTGTCTTTCCCGTAGTTGAGACCTGGTTCCATCCTCAAGTTGTAACCTATATTTTGTATGATCTTCAAGGCTTGCGGGCTGTACCTATGAACTTGCATTTCACCAGCATCGTCATCGAAGGAATCCTCTTGTATAGTCTGTTCGTTGCGCATGTGGCCGAAGACTATTGAATGCTGACCGTTGCGGGCAGGTGGAATAATGAAGATAGAATCCTCATGTGGTCCGTATGTCGTGGTAACATTGGATGATGACGCCACTTCCCATATGTACGGATGATAGGAATCTATAGCTGCCAAGAATTTTCGTGCTATAGGCTCTATATCGTCATGGGGAGAGGGTTCCTGATTTGGAATTCGAGCGTCGATATACTGGAAAAGAGGTCCATTGTTATTATCAGAAACCGCATTCCTGGTTGTATTTACATTACTTGGCTGCTTGTTGCACCGAAGGTTGATGATAAAGGGTGGAGGCTTCTGGTTCAGAGTGATCACTAGAGGATCACCCCCTTTCCCTGACCTGGTCTTGTTCAGGTGGATACCCATAGGCTCTGTGGCTTTTGGACGGGTAGTCCGTCCTTTCACCTTGATTGACAAAGGTTGCTTGGCAGAAGGTTCTTCAGGCTCCCGGTGGGATTCCTTCTCTGCTTGGGCTGACACCTCTTCCGTGTAGTCTTGAGAGTATAACACAGCGTCGGAGTAGTAGGATTCTACTCCTTTAAACGGGTTTAGGTCAGTAACCTCTGTTTGTACTGTCCCTTGGGCGTCTACATATTTGAAGCATTGATGTAGAGTCGAAGGAACGATGTTGTGGTCGTGGATCCATGGTCTTCCCAGCAGGATATTGTAGGACACCTCTGAATCGATGACGTAGCATGTAGCCACCGATCTGAGGTTGCCGATATGGATCCTTAGGCAAATTTTTCCCAACGGCTTACTTCTTCCGGCGTTGAAACCCACGATAGTAGTGGTGGTGTAAGCCAGTTCGCTGGTAGGAATCCTCAGCGGTCTGAGCAGACTATGAGGAATGATGCTGATTGAGGATCCCGGATCTATGTGAATCCGGTCGACCTCCATGGAACCGACGTACCCGGTGTGGTAGAGGGGTCTGTCATGCCTGTTATGTTTTAACAGCATGTCGTCTTGAGTAAAAGTGATGTTTGGGACCACCTCCATCACACTGTGGCATCGAGGACACGCCACGGGTTCTTCATCGGGGGACTTGAGTTGGGTCAAGTATGTATCCGCCTGCATCAATGCCTCACTCAGGGCTAGACGAGTGTCTTGGGAGAGCCTGAGTAGCTCAAAGATGGACAATATGGCTAGTGTATTAGCTAGTTGGGCCAGGATGTCGAAGTTGTACGGCTTCTCTAAACCTTTGCTTTGAATGTTTTTCACAGGTTTATCGAAGCGCACTTCTTTCTGCTTCCCCTTGTCCGCCGAAGTTGGTCTCGAAGGACCGACCTCTGGTACCGCGGGCTTTGGTTCTGAAGGCTTGACAGCTGAAGCGTCTGTAGGTGCATCTTCCTGACTTGCTCCGTAGTCCTTGAGGTAAGCCTTCCCTGAACGGGTTGCTGTGGCCAAAACCTCGTCTTCGTCTGATGTCGAAGAAGTTGCAACCATATGGCAGGGCTTGCATTTGGAGTTCTTCCTGGACTTAGCCTTAGTAGCATTAGTCTCTTTTTCGAGCTCCGACACCAAGTCTGGGTGAACCAACATAATCTCGCCTCTCTGGGTAGTTAGGGGTAACAGGTCGTAATTTTGACCCCTAGCCGGAGGAAGATTAACGATGTTCATCGTAGTCCAGGAAATAGGTGTAACACCATCCCGTACTTCTTGTGGAGGCAGATTGCCAAATTGCAGAGAGATCATATTGGCCATGACCGTCTTCTCGCTATTGTGCAGGGTGATGGCTTTAGCATCGATCATCTCTTGGATCTTCCTTTTCAGTATGTAACACGCCTTTGTTGGGTGGTGTACGTATCTGTGGAAGATACAGTACTTGGGGTTGTTGGCACTGCCGACTTCACTAGGCCGCCTCTCCTCCGGAAGGGTGATCTTGCCACTTTTGACGAGACACTCGAATATACTCGGAATATCGTCATAGTCGAAAGAGTATACTTCGACGGGCCTGGAAGTCCCGGGTTTCGTCTACGCGGTTGTCGCAGTCTTCTGTCTGGACGTATTGATTGCCAGAGCTTCTTTTCCTTTGGAACTGCGAGGATGGTCGCCGTTGGGGGATGACCTCTTGCCTCTGTCAGAGGTAGAGATCATGATGCCATTGTTACGCGCCTTGCGACTGTTGTCCTCGGTAGCTACCGCTGAAATGATGAACGAGGGCCAATCATGGAACTGATATGGTCCTGTGAACACCGAGATCATGGAAAGAAGGTTCTTCCTGCAAATGTCCACCAATGCTGAGTCTGGAACTCCTGGAGGCATCTGTAAAGTGGCTTGGTAAAAACGTTCGACGAAGGTGCGAACGTCCTCCTTCTCCCTCTGCTTGACTTCGATGAGAGAGGACATAGACATGACCATTCCTCCCTCGTAGAACCGTGTGAAGAATAAAACCTTGAAGTCTTCCAAGGAAGTAATACAGTTATCCGCAAGGCTGCGGTACCACTGGTAAGCTACTCCCGAGAGACAGCCTTTGAACACCCGGGTGAGGAGGGCGTCATTCCCTTGTAGCAACACCGTCATCATACTAAAATAGTTTATGTACTGACTTGGTGATATTTTTCCCTCGAACAGGGCCATGGTCTGAGGTTTGTACCTCGGAGGAAAAGGGACCTCCTCCCAGATAGCTGGGTATGGCTGGTTGATTCCCAATTTCTTGAGCTGATCTTTGTGCTTCAAGGCATCAAATTGGGCTTTCAACTCCCGCACTGCTTGCATCGGATTTTCAGCTGGTAGTGAGATCACGGAATGGTGCAGAGTCAGTTGTATCGTGACTCCCGCAGGAGGTAGTACATTCTCCGAGTGAGGAAGTGAAGGACCAGCTGACCCTTGATCTAGCGCAGGCTCTTGGATCGTGTTGGATGGTGGTAGGTCCACTCCCACGCGTATTTGAGTAGGCGGGACCGATGTTTGAGCCATAGCAGCCGCCTGTTGAGTTAGCATCATTTGGTGCATGTTCTCCATCATGGATTGCATTTGTTTCAGAGATGGCTCTAGTGTAGTAATGCGTTGCTCAGCGTTCCCTGATGGCGAGGCTTCCTCGTGTTCATCTCCAATGGCATAAACTCTCATCTCCCTGGGCGTCATTGAAGGATGAGTATAGGTCGCTGCAGAAGTTGACTCTATACTCTTAGTATCTGATTCGGGAGACTGACGACCCCCAGCATCGGAATCAGAAGAGCACGAAGTCAGTTGTCGTGACTTTGAACGAGTATTCTGGAATACCCCAGCTTCGGTGTCGCTAAGGAGCATGTTGAATTTCCTTCGGCTCGGAGTTTTAGAGGACGGACGTCTTGAGCCTGAGCTTCCTCCAAGTATATGTGAAGCCATGTTCACAGATGCATGCGTGGGCTCTTCTTCTAGGAAAGATGGAGAGTAGCTCAGCCGGTCGAAAACCGGCCGTTTTGCTTTAGAACAGCAACAATTAATTACAATCCTGTGACTATTACAACAGTGCTCGCTAGGAGGCGAAATAGCCACACTGGAAGATCCCCTCTCCTTGCGTTTCTGGATTAGATACTTGCACAGGTCAGAAGGAGTTGCAGAAGAAGAAGATAATGGCTTGCTCCTTCTGTTCCCATTGGTGGGTATGCGGATGATGGGAGCCATAGTCTTCCCTGTGCCACCCGTATACAACAGGTTGGCCATCTGGGTGGCGGATAATCCCTGAGGAGGGTGTCTTTCCGCAACTGGAGCGTTCTTTACGCTTAGGGACTTCGTCTGGAGTAATTTGGAGCTTCGCTCTAGTTGGCGCAAAGCTGAGGATGTCCTCAGGCGGCCATCAGCGTCTCGCATAATTCGGAGGGCGTGCAGATTGTTCCCTTGCTGGCGTAAAGGCCGAGAAGTTGAGTAGTCCGCCGCTTGCTTTCCCTTGCGGAGATCACAGGGATCATCTGGTTCTCCGTAGAGGTCAGATGTTGTTTTACGCGCGGAGCGTGTCTTGTACTTCTGATTTGGCGCTGAGGCTTTATCCGAAGTTTTGTCTATTCCGCCAGGGACGGGAGACTGAATTTCACGCGCAGAGCGCGAAGTATTCTTCTGGGCTAGTGTTGAGGCATTGCCAGAAGTTTTGTCGGTTCTGTCAGAGACAGGCGACTGAATTTTACGGACAGGGCGCGGAGGGAGCAATGCTACAACCTCATTGGTCGAAGAGATCGGAGAGATCAGAGAACCCACAGGAATGGTAGAGGATGTCTTGGGCATCCAGACCTTACGCAGCTTTCTGTTGTTTTGGACAGAGAGAGAGTGAGAGCTGCCCCTTGTTAGGAGCATATCTTCGTAGGCAGACTGGTCGAACTGGACGACCAGTATCTTCTTCACGGATCCCGCAGATACCGCATCGTGTTGAGCAATAGCTTCCTCATCAGAAGAGAAAGATGTCCCCAGCAGAGTCGCCATCTTGTTTAGGATAATAAATGAGAAAAGATTTGATAAATGCGGGAAAATGAGGTCTTGTGCGAAGACCCGCCCTTCTTTTATGTTTACAAACAAGATTATACAAATTTGATCCTACACGAGGATGTCTAAGTACAATTTATTTAATCTGGATGAATATTGCTATAGGTATCTGATCTGCAGTCGATCACTTTAGCCCTTGGACCACACGATGTTGAAGAAGTGCCGTGGAAGACAGGTAGCAGCTTTGAAGGTTGCTAAAGTGGGTGGATGCCCGATGCCAAAGTCGTCGATCCCTTCTCTTTGCCTGAGCTCTGGATTCTCCTCTCTCTCTCTCTCTCTCTCTCTCGACCGTCGGATCTGGTGTTGGATCTCTTGATCAGTTTTCAGACCTAACTTCCTCGACCCTCCAATTTGTCGACCTTTTTCTCTATTGATAGAGGTCTCTATTTATAGAGTTTTAGTGACAGTGACCACTAAGTCGGTGTAAAAACCGAGTAGTGGAAAGTACAGCACCCTTTTACACAACGGTTAAAATAACCAATGCCTGCGTATAGATAATCTTTTGAATGAGCGTATGACGCGGGTCCAACTAAGGGACAAAACGCGTATAACTGCTACGAAGATCACGGCGTAGAAGCCACGTAGGTAGGTATCCCTCGTGTAGAAGAGGTTGGCATAGAAGCCAATGTCTGTCACCATGGCATAGAAGCCAAATAGTTATCAAACCGGCATAGAAGCCGAATAGGCGTAGAAGCCGAGTAGGCGTAGAAGCTGGGTGGTCATAGAGGCCGAGTGGGCATAGAAGCCGAGTGGTCATAGAGGCCGAGTGGGCGTAGAAGCCGAGCAGGCACCAAAGCTGAATAGGCGTAGAAGCCGCTGCGTAACGTGCCAGAGTGATGATATGGACATCTTAGCCGAAATTACGGCTCTTGGAGATAATCAGATCTCTTGCATTAAATGCAGAGATCTGCCCTCATCCTTGAATCTTGTGCGAAGAGTAGCCGCTGTCGTGGCAGTCTGTTCGTCTTCTGCGGAGCGTAAGGAGCTCACGTTTGCCTGTGTAAAACTAGGCAGCGTATTCCCTTGTATGCATAGGAGCAGCTCTCGCAAAGGGGATGTCACTAAACGATGGTTCGGTGACATTTAATCAAATCTCCTGCATTAAATGTGGAGATCCGCCATCATCCTGCGCATTAAATACAGAGGCGTGTTTTGAAAGTCTGCCACCCTTCTGTGCATCAAACGCAGAGACGTGCCTCAGGCATCTGTCAGTATTCGGCGCATTAATTGCAGAGACGTGCCTTGAGGGCCTGTCACCACCCTGTGCATTGAATGCAGAGACGTGCCTTGAGCCCTGTACGAAGTGCAACTTTTGACGTGGCAGGCAGTTTGTCTTCCGCGGAGCATAAGAAGCTCTCATCTGCCTGTGTAAAACTAGGCAGCGTATTCCTCTGTGTACGTAAAAGCGGTTTACGCAAGGGAAATGGCAGTAAATGATAGCCTGGGTTGCAATATCGCACCATCATTATAGCCGTCGTCTGGGTAGTCGAGCAGTATCCCTTTGTCAGAAGTCGAGATGTCAGGTTCATTACAGGATCTGATAGGTTCATTGCAGGATCTGACAGGTTCACTTCGGAGAATACGAAGCGTCCCTCGTACACTTCAATGCTGCATTAAAAGAGGATGAGTTTTACGCCATAAAGGCGATGAAGCACCCTGTTTACGCTGAAGCAGCCTGGACATACTGTCCTACGCGGATGGTCCTCGAGCCTATATTTCATGCTGTGCTTGGCGGAGAAGCTCTGTTTTCACGTTGAAGGCTCTGAAGTCCTCTGTTTACGCTGCTTTGCATCAATATGCTGCGTAGAGCTTCCCAGCGTATTTTTCATGCTTCTATAGTAATGACCCTCATCGTTGTTCAGCTCCCAGAGAATGACGAACATTAGGGCCAAGCATTCTTTTTCCACTGGATTGTACCGGTGTTCAGCTCCAACCATCATCCTGCTTAAATAGTAGATGGCATGTTCATAACCCTCATCGTTCTTCTGTACGAGGAGAGCTCCCAGAGAATGATCCATTGCTCGAACATACAGCAAAAATGGTCTTCCTATGACGGGAGGCACCAGAACTGGAGGATTAGTGAGGTAGCGTTTGATATCATTAAACGCTTGCTGACAGGCTTTGTCCCATACGAAGGATACACCTTTCTTTATGAGACGAGAAAAAGGCTGACATCTCCCCGAGAGGTTGGATATAAATCTCCTGATGTAAGCCAGACGACCTTGAAACCCCCTGAGTTCCCTCAGATTACGGGGTGGTCGTATTGTCACGACCCGCACCCGGTTTAGGGGCACGAGTACGTGGGTACTTCCAGCCTACGCCGCAGCATCGGCGGTAGAACGCTGTCTAGGTCAAGTACTATCTAAATAATCTCACGCTAGTATCCAACTCCATAAGGAGACTCGGATAACACTATAAAAATATTAACAACATACTCAATCACAACTACAGTACGATAGGAATTTGAAGGAAAAAGAATACAACACAAGTCTAATGAAAAAATAATCATACCTGCAATCATTAACTTCCAATCCCCAAGTGTGTCAGAAACCAGTCTACTAAGGTCACAGTCTGGAAAATATTTTTCAGTCAGGAAGGAGCAAAGTACATCTCTAAATAGCAGTTCTTTATTAATGATATAAACTATGTAGCAGTTCTAGATGTAAATATACCAGATGCATGTATAGGTACGAGAAATGTACAATGAAAGAAATACTGGAAAATACTGTAAGTAACTGCAGGAAAAGAAACAATATGTCCATGAGCAAGAAACCTATGACTAAGTGTGTGAGTAGTAGCTTTAACATGTGATCGGCTTGGGAACTTGATCAGGCTGGTTACATGTGATTAGCTATGATTCACGAAGGTCAGGCTAACCGTTGGTTAGCTATGATTCATGTAGAGGTCAGGCTAATCACACGTAACAGCTATGAAGCATGGAGAGGGTCAGGCAGCACCCGACGTGAGATGCGGGGTGAGCTATGATGCATGGAAAATTGGGTATGATCACATATCTATACTAAAATACTCCCCACCCCCGACTGGTATAGTAGATCCAATCATGGTACGCTATGGCACGGGATTCCCTAGGGAGGTAGCAAATCTCCCCGAAAATCAGTGTCTGTACATGCACAAGATATCAAGGAAACAAGTCTTGTACAAGCTACACCATGAATAAGGAATAACATCTCATGACGAGATCCGTGTATACCAATTCGTGTAACCAACGTGTCAAGAACATGGATATTTACACTAGATACAGGGAACATAGGAGATATCATAAATTAGAAACTAATCAGAGAATGTACTCGCCTTGGGTCCTTAGCTGGTGAATACCGAGGTCCTGTCCCAGAGTATCGTCTGGAGGATCCAACAGTCCTATAAACATATCACAAAGCAAAACCATATTTGCATCAGATGCTACACTACACACAGTCTATAAACACTGAATTCGGGACTTCTCTAGGTATGATACCGGTCACCTAGGTTCACCTAGTAGATTCACCAATTAATCATATATAATTTCCATCAATTACAATAGTAGATATATGTAAAATATATACTTTAAAATAAATAATACTTGTATATATATATAAACATAATAAATAATACTTGTATGCATATATATATAACATAGCTCATGGGAGGGAATACAATACGTATTTATATTTGTATACATACTAAAAAGAATTTAATATAATATATGTATATATTTAAAATATATACCAATATAAATTATACTAGTTATAGTTGTATATTTACTAAAATACGTACATAACATATATCAAAATACGTATATATCATATGTGTGCAAAATACATTTTTAGAATATACATATATATATTGTCAATGTTATTATTAAAATATATACTAATACTAGTACATCACATTAAATACATATACAATACATTAATTGTATGTACAAGATATATATATATATACATTTATACTAATTATACATAATTGAAAATATATTAAGTACATATATATACAAAATATATATACATATACCAAACATTATATATTTTTATACCAAAATACATACATTTATATATTAATGAAATACACATACTATACACCAAATTACGTTTTACAAGCACATATATATCAATACAGTTTTATATATATACTAAATATATTTACATACCAAAATACTTACGTATATATGTATATGTATATATATATATATACCAATTTCAAATACTAACATATACTACGTATATATGTAAGTATATACCAAAATACGTATTTGTATATATATATCAATCAATTATTTTTATATATATATAACAATCAGAGAATGTACATAATGCCACACTTCTCAAGGTGATCCCCAAATGAAGTAGCAGTGTGATACAGATTGAGTATTTTCTTTTTGCTAAATCGCTAGTTATTTTATAGTTAGTAGATATTTTAGGCAATATCAAAAAACTATACATTAGTTTTCTTAGGAATGATCTATTGACAGTAGCATGTAAATCCAATTATCCTTTCCATACAGGAGTAACTAAGAACCATGGCAGTTAGAATAAATGCATAACAGGTTCAGATATATATACACCTAGTTACTGACATATTCAAACATATTAGATACTACAACTGAACTGGATTGCCAAAGTATTGTATACCTGAACAATGGCAATATGCAAGAGATCTACTCTCTGTCCAAAATAAATGGAGCTTGTGACCATCACTACTGGCCCCATGAAGAACCTGACAGCTGTTGCAAATGGCACAATGGCAATATTTAGTTTGGTCCCCTAAGCCGACACCCAACTCTTCTAGTCGACTCTCATAAAGCAACGACGGAGACCACCTGGACAGCAGCTTCGGGATGGCCGGGAAGTGGGGCTCGAACTGGCCAAGGGAGGAGGATGGACTCGGCGGGGGATGCTCGATGGGGTGCTCGAGTTGCTGAGGAAGGAGCTGTGGTGGTGATAGGGAGCAGCGGGGAATGGCAGGGAGCCGCCGGAGAGGGAGGAAGAGCAGCGGGTTGGAGATGGGCAGCGCCGGAGCACTGGCCGACCGGGGTTGCACAGAGGAGCAGCGGCTGATGGTGGGCTTGATGTCGCCGGAGGGAGTGAGCAGGGGGGCCGGAGTCTCACCGCAGAGAGGAGCAGCAGCGGCCGCCGGGGGATCGGGCTAGGCCGACCGCCGGTGATGGATGGATGGATGGATGGGGTTGCCGCCGGAGGGAGATGCTCGGGGATGAGCAGCGGGTTCAGCCACCGGAGTGGGTCGGCGGGTGGAGTGCAGCAGGGAGAGGGGTTGGCTGCCGGGCCACCGGTGAACAGGAACTGCGGGCAGCAGCAGTATGGGGGAGAGGATGAACAGTATTTCCCCCCTAATCTATTATTTGAATTCAAAAATCAAAAACAAAAGAAGAAGAAGAAGAAAAAGGAAGGAAAGAGAAGGAGAAAGGAAAAAGGAGAAGAAGAAAAGGGATGGAGAAAATTTTACATACGTAGGAGAAAGGATGGAGGCTTGTGAGGGGTGTGGTTACCTAGGTTTCTTGGGATTAGGGTTTGAGGGTACAAGACATGAAATAGGATGAGGGTGGTGAATCTAATGGTGAGGATGGACCCAAAGAATGAGTGGTCCAGATTGGACATGGGAAAAATAATTCATGTGGGAAATGAGGGTGAGAGTTTAAATAAAATATTAGGTTCCCTCATTGTTCAACAATTGGGTGAGGCCACAAAATGCAAATTTGCAATTTAGCCCCCTTAAATTTGGGAAATTGCACAAACACATGAAATGACAAAAATTTGGCGGGCGATTCGGTGTCCGGTGTTTTGTAGGGTCAGGGGGCACTGTAAGTTTGATGTGGGCTTCAGCAGCAGGGCACTGGAATTAATTTTGGGATTTACGGAATCAGATAAAATGGTATCCTCAAATTAATTCAAAATAAATGCAAGTTGTGTTCTAAAATTAATTAGGAGTACATGGGATCAAAATCAGGTCAGGTCATCAATACCAATAATGAAGTAGACTCAGTACAGAATGTTACCCTAATTTAGGCCGCACGAAAAATAGGTCAAGATTGTCCCCAATTTAAATTGGAACACACAACGATACAAAATAGGGATTTAAAAAATAACGTCCGCGACGATTTTTGTGCGGCCAGAAATAATGCACAGAGAGCATAATTATGAGTTGCAAAAATAGCAGAATGGAAGGCGGGCATGTCTAGGACAAGATTGTGAAATTTGTTGGAAGACAAAAGTCTGGATAGTGCTCCAAATATCGAAGCAAAGGCAATGCGCAATAATTAATTAAAATTCAGTAATTATTTACAAACTCCAAGAATTAAATTCTAAATAAATAGTTAAATACAAAATTTCCATAATTCTGACATGTGCTCATCTACTGGGCTTCTAGGTCAAGTCTACTAGCTCAAAAATAAATAAACACTGTATATAATATTATATTTAAATTACACATCACACCTTTATTTAAATCAAATATATTATCAGGCAATTAATTAATTGTAACTAACATAATATTAAATATTGTAAAAAAGTCAAAAATACCCCTGTTTTCGGAACGTGGTAGTGACAAGTCTACCCACCTTAAAAGAATTTCGTCCTCGAAATTTAAAATCCTCAAATTAGTGTTTAATCTTACACATTATTATTTCCTTCAAATCTAAATTCATCATCCATGAAATCAGGTTATAATCCACGATGTCTTTTCACAATTTTTCAAAAATTCCGAATTATTGCATTCATGAAAAATCCTCGAAATAAAATCAAAGTCTATTTTTATCAAAAATTTCCTAAAAATTTTTAGTTAATAATTCAATACTCGGAATTTAATATCCACTCCTCAAATTTGATTTTAATCAATGCACATATATAAAAATGTAATCTCGTCCAAAAGTTTGAATTAAACATTAGTCCATCAATAATTTTATTCTTCGATTTCCTCTTCCTCAAAATACTTAACAATACGATACTTAAGGATTCTCCAAATGCGACATCCAAATATAACATTTCAAAAATTTTCATAACTTGCAATCAAATAATTTTAGTGATAATCTCTCTAAATTTCCTCAAATTTTAATGATAACCTCAATCATATCATATCCTTCCTGGAATTAATACATCATAAATCCTGCCACGTTAAATTCTTAACCCTCTATTTAAATCAATATTTATCCTCGAATTTTTAAATCCTCAATTGTTTTATTTATTTATTTACTACTATCAAAATTAAATTCATCAAATCATATAATCATGAACTACTCCATATTGTTATTTCACAATATTTTTTTTTCAAAATTCTTTAAATATCATATCCCTAAAAATCTTCAAATATGAAATCAAAGCCCATTCTTATCACAATATCCTCCAAAATTTTAAGTTAATAACGAAATACAAGAATTTAATATTCAATCCTCTAATTAGAATCCAATCAATGCATATTTCTAAAATTGAATCTCATCCCAAAATTTGAATTCAACACTAATCCATTTGTGTTCTTATCCCTCGATTTTTTTTTTTCATAATATGCAACGATGTAATACTTATGAACCTCCAATACAATATTCAAAATATAAGTTCACAACTTACAGTCCAATAAATATATCGATAGCCTTCTTAAATTCCTCAAATTCAATGATAAATTTAATCACTTCATAATCTTCTTAAAAATCAATAATTTATCAAATTTTCAATTATGCCATAATAAATTCCCAACTCTTTATTTAATTTAATATTTTTCCTCAAAATTTAAGGCACCTTGTCTCTCTTGTCAAGTCATAACCTCTTCGTTAATCTTTACTACAGTTAAATCCTCAACAATCAAGGTCTAAGAGAATTCTACCTACAACCATACAACATGCAACCTAAGGAAATATATATGATCATGGTGTCTTTTGTCATGGTATTGCAGTCTCTGTATCAGGGGTACTACTAACTACATTATAACAAGAATTCATGTGTACAGGCTACGGTACTAAGGTATCAATCAATCAGAAGACAAAAGAACATGAGGAAAGAAAAGAAGGAACCTGCTACCATATTACTTGCAGTATCTTCTATCTCTAACATAATCATAGGTCAAATGATGCATGTAAAGTTTGATACCTCTATCTCTTTAGGTACCACACTCTACTACAAGCATACTCACTGCTAGCTTCCTTACCTACTGCAATAGTTGATACTAGTTATTCTTATCACCCAAGTGCATATCAATTGCAACACACTATACTAAGTACTACTCTCTCTAATACAACCCTAGATTGACACCCAAGTCAGTTGGCAGTGAGATCTCAATCATACTCAAGTCATCAGATCCTTACACATGTATATCATCTACTCACATATTAATATTCATCTCTTATCTACCATAAAATTAATCCTCAAAATAATCGTCAAGGTTTAACTTCTCGATCAACTTAAAAATAATTGCATATACCTCCTCAAAATCAGGTACTCAAATATCGAAAAATTTAATCACTTTTAAAATCCTTATAGCCTTGACTAGGTTTATTGAATTGAATTCGAATACTCAAAATTTAATAACATAAAATCTCATCTCCTTAAAAATTCTTTAAAATTGAAATTCGTTTCCACTCTACAAATTATAAATTTAATCCACAAGTATACATATACTACTCACAGTCTCTAATACTCAAGGTGCATACTAATACACTAATTATTTACAACTCTCAACTGTGTACGAAAATTGTACTGTCCGAATTATTTGTACTATTGCTTCCAAATGATCATTATCACTGATACTCTTTCTCCTCTATCTATAGTGCCAATACTAACTATAACACACCTATCATAGAACTATTGCTACAAGGCACTACGCTATGGTTTAACTCTAGATTAATGTCTACTGCTCCCATGTCCAACTAAGAAACACTTACAAGTCACACTCAGTCAAACTAATACAAGACACAATCAAAATTGCAGGTTACTAATTATCATACTAACAAGGAATCCTCAAAGAAAATAAGCTCAAAAGGAACTGGATCAAGGACGGAAGGTATCTTTACTGCTAGTAAAGAAAAGAAGCGATGGAACAAAGTCCTGGAATAACATAAATAGATAAGTCTTGAGGTGATACTTTAAGAACCAATTTAAGATACAACCTGATAATCATACACGTCTGTCAGAAATCAGGACACACAGAATCCTCGCCACGCCAGTAAGCATAGATGCGATAAACGACAGGTTCCGTAACTAAGGTATACAACCCTATAATCATGTCATCTAGAATCCTCGCCACGCCAACCGGTATGGCTGCGAGAAACTCTAAATCTCATAACTAAAGTATGTACATCCAAGTTAGGTTCCTACGTTCTCGTCACGACAGCTAATATGGCTGCGATAAACTCTAGGTTCCATAACCAAAGTAGACGTTTTTACCTTTCTCACTGTCCTCATCAATATATGTCATCAGATGATACCGTAAATTTTAGTCCGTAAAATTCATCTCAATTTGAAATCAACTCAACAACGATACCAGGAATTAAAGTTAACAACTGGTCAACAAAAATCAAACTCAACAATGATACCAAGAATTTAATTTAATAACTGCTCAACAAGAATCAAGTTCAGTAACAACAAGCGAGAGCAGACGGGAACAGTGGAAAAAGATTCAAATTGGAAATTATAATAAGATTCTCAAGGGGTCATCCTAGGAAATCTTTCAAATAAATTGTGATTGAGTATCCTCTCTCATCCTAGTATCCTATGTCCTATAGCAGGCACGCAGTAGTACAACGAAGACGTCACACTACCACGATATCGCACAACTTGCGAAGTCTGACCTGCATGGGCCACCACTAAAAACGTGTCACGACCCGCACCCGGTTTAGGGGCACGAGTACGTGGGTACGTCCAGCCTACGCCGCAGCATCGGCGGTAGAACGCTGTCTAGGTCAAGTACTATCTAAATAATCTCACGCTAGTATCCAACTCCATAAGGAGACTCGGATAACACTATAAAAATATTAACAACATACTCAATCACAACTACAGTACGATAGGAATTTGAAGGAAAAAGAATACAACACAAGTCTAATGACAAAATAATCATACCTGCAATCATTAACTTCCAATCCCCAAGTGTGTCAGAAACCAGTCTACTAAGGTCACAGTCTGGAAAATATTTTCCAGTCAGGAAGGAGCAAAGTACATCTCTAAATAGCAGTTCTTTATTAATGATATAAACTATGTAGCAGTTCTAGATGGAAATATACCAGATGCATGTATAGGTACGAGAAATGTACAATGAAAGAAATACTGGAAAATACTGTAAGTAACTGCAGGAAAAGAAACAATATGTCCATGAGCAAGAAACCTATGACTAAGTGTGTGAGTAGTAGCTTTAACATGTGATCGGCTTGGGAACTTGATCAGGCTGGTTACATGTGATTAGCTATGATTCACGAAGGTCAGGCTAACCGTTGGTTAGCTATGATGCATGTAGAGGTCAGGCTAATCACACGTAACAGCTATGAAGCATGGAGAGGGTCAGGCAGCACCCGACGTGAGATGCGGGGTGAGCTATGATGCATGGAAAATTGGGTATGATCACATATCTATACTAAAATACTCTCCACCCCCGACTGGTATAGTAGATCCAGTCATGGTACGCTATGGCACGGGATTCCCTAGGGAGGTAGCAAATCTCCCCGAAAATCAGTGTCTGTACATGCACAAGATATCAAGGAATCAAGTCTTGTACAAGCTACACCATGAATAAGGAATAACATCTCATGACGAGATCCGTGTATACCAATTCGTGTAACCAACGTGTCAAGAACATGGATATTTACACTAGATACAGGGAACATAGGAGATATCATAAATTAGAAACTAATCAGAGAATGTACTCGCCTTGGGTCCTTAGCTGGTGAATACCGAGGTCCTGTCCCAGAGTATCGTCTGGAGGATCCAACAGTCCTATAAACATATCACAAAGCAAAACCATATTTGCATCAGATGCTACACTACACACAGTCTATAAACACTGAATTCGGGACTTCTCTAGGTATGATACCGGTCACCTAGGTTCACCTAGTAGATTCACCAATTAATCATATATAATTTCCATCAATTACAATAGTAGATATATGTAAAATATATACTTTAAAATAAATAATACTTGTATATATATATAAACATAATAAATAATACTTGTATGCATATATATATAACATAGCTCATGGGAGGGAATACAATACGTATTTATATTTGTATACATACTAAAAAGAATTTAATATAATATATGTATATATTTAAAATATATACCAATATAAATTATACTAGTTATAGTTGTATATTTACTAAAATACGTACATAACATATATCAAAATACGTATATATCATATGTGTGCAAAGTACATTTTTAGAATATACATATATATATTGTCAATGTTATTATTAAAATATATACTAATACTAGTACATCACATTAAATACATATACAATACATTAATTGTATGTACAAGATATATATATATATACATTTATACTAATTATACATAATTGAAAATATATTAAGTACATATATATACAAAATATATATACATATACCAAACATTATATATTTTTATACCAAAATACATACATTTATATATTAATGAAATACACATACTATACACCAAATTACGTTTTACAAGCACATATATATCAATACAGTTTTATATATATACTAAATATATTTACATACCAAAATACTTACGTATATATGTATATGTATATATATATATATACCAATTTCAAATACTAACATATACTACGTATATATGTAAGTATATACCAAAATACGTATTTGTATATATATATCAATCAATTATTTTTATATATATATAACAATCAGAGAATGTACATAATGCCACACTTCTCAAGGTGATCCCCAAATGAAGTAGCAGTGTGATACAGATTGAGTATTTTCTTTTTGCTAAATCGCTAGTTATTTTATAGTTAGTAGATATTTTAGGCAATATCAAAAAACTATACATTAGTTTTCTTAGGAATGATCTATTGACAGTAGCATGTAAATCCAATTATCCTTTCCATACAGGAGTAACTAAGAACCATGGCAGTTAGAATAAATGCATAACAGGTTCAGATATATATACACCTAGTTACTGACATATTCAAACATATTAGATACTACAACTGAACTGGATTGCCAAAGTATTGTATACCTAAACAATGGCAATATGCAAGAGATCTACTCTCTGTCCAAAATAAATGGAGCTTGTGACCATCACTACTGGCCCCATGAAGAACCTGACAGCTGTTGCAAATGGCACAATGGCAATATTTAGTTTGGTCCCCTAAGCCGACACCCAACTCTTCTAGTCGACTCTCATAAAGCAACGACGGAGACCACCTGGACAGCAGCTTCGGGATGGCCGGGAAGTGGGGCTCGAACTGGCCAAGGGAGGAGGATGGACTCGACGGGGGATGCTCGATTGGGTGCTCGAGTTGCTGAGGAAGGAGCTGTGATGGTGATAGGGAGCAGCGGGGAATGGCAGGGAGCCGCCGGAGAGGGAGGAAGAGCAGCGGGTTGGAGATGGGCAGCGCCGGAGCACTGGCCGACCGGGGTTGCACAGAGGAGCAGCGGCTGATGCTGGGCTTGATGTCGCCGGAGGGAGTGAGCAGGGGGGCCGGAGTCTCACCGCAGAGAGGAGCAGCAGCGGCCGCCGGGGGATCGGGCTAGGCCGGCCGCCGGTGATGGATGGATGGATGGATGGGGTTGCCGCCGGAGGGAGATGCTCGGGGATGAGCAGCGGGTTCAGCCACCGGAGTGGGTCGGCGGGTGGAGTGCAGCAGGGAGAGGGGTTGGCTGCCGGGCCACCGGTGAACAGGAACTGCGGGCAGCAGCAGTATGGGGGAGAGGATGAACAGTATTTCCCCCCCTAATCTATTATTTGAATTCAAAAATCAAAAACAAAATAAGAAGAAGAAGAAAAAGGAAGGAAAGAGAAGGAGAAAGGAAAAAGGAGAAGAAGAAAAGGGATGGAGGAAATTTTACATACGTAGGAGAAAGGATGGAGGCTTGTGAGGGGTGTGGTTACCTAGGTTTCTTGGGATTAGGGTTTGAGGGTACAAGACATGAAATAGGATGAGGGTGGTGAATCTAATGGTGAGGATGGACCCAAAGAATGAGTGGTCCAGATTGGACATGGGAAAAATAATTCATGTGGGAAATGAGGGTGAGAGTTTAAATAAAATATTAGGTTCCCTCATTGTTCAACAATTGGGTGAGGCCACAAAATGCAAATTTGTAATTTAGCCCCCTTAAATTTGGGAAATTGCACAAACACATGAAATGACAAAAATTTGGCGGGCGATTCGGTGTCCGGTGTTTTGTAGGGTCAGGGGGCACTGTAAGTTTGATGTGGGCTTCAGCAGCAGGGCACTGGAATTAATTTTGGGATTTACGGAATCAGATAAAATGGTATCCTCAAATTAATTCAAAATAAATGCAAGTTGTGTTCTAAAATTAAATAGGAGTACATTGGATCAAAATCAGGTCAGGTCATCAATACCAATAATGAAGTAGACTCAGTACAGAATGTTACCCTAATTTGGGCCGCACGAAAAATAGGTCAAGATTGTCCCCAATTTAAATTGGAACGCACAACGATACAAAATAGGGATTTAAAAAATAACGTCCGCGACGATTTTTGTGCGGCCAGAAATAATGCACAGAGAGCATAATTATGAGTTGCAAAAATAGCAGAATGGAAGACGGGCATGTCTAGGACAAGATTGTGAAATTTGTTGGAAGACAAAAGTCTGGATAGTGCTCCAAATATCGAAGCAAAGGCAATGCGCAATAATTAATTAAAATTCAGTAATTATTTACAAACTCCAAGAATTAAATTCTAAATAAATAGTTAAATACAAAATTTCCATAATTCTGACATGTGCTCATCTACTGGGCTTCTAGGTCAAGTCTACTAGCTCAAAAATAAATAAACACTGTATATAATATTATATTTAAATTACACATCACACCTTTATTTAAATCAAATGTATTATCAGGCAATTAATTAATTATAACTAACATAATATTAAATATTGTAAAAAAGTCGAAAATACCCCGGTTTTCGGAACGTGGTAGTGACAAGTATTTCTAAGATGGCCTTGACTTTATCAGGGTCTACTTGAATGCCTTTAGCGGTAATGACAAATCCCAGAAATTTGCCACTAGATACACCCAGAAAGGGCTTTGTAGGATTTATTTTGAGTTGATGTTGGCGCATCAACTCAAACACTGTCTTCAGGTCTTGGATGTGATTATCCTTGAGGCGGCTTTTGACAGCTATATCGTCTATGTAATATTTCACTGTTTTGCGTAGATGCTCGTGGAATATGTTACTCATAGCTCGTTGGTACGTAGCTCCGGCATTCTTCAGTCCGAAGGGCATGATCGTATAGCAATATACCCCCAATGGTGTCCGGAAGGCAGTATGCTTCTCGTCTTCTGGATGCATCTTGATTTGATTATATCCTGAAAATCCGTCCATGAAAGACATGCGTTCAAAACTGCATGTATTATCGATCATGACGTCCGTAATGGGAAGAGGAAACTCATCCTTGGGGAAGGCTGCGTTCAGATCTCGGTAATCGATGCAGACACGTACTTTCCCACTTTTTTTCATGACTGGGACAACATTGGCGACCCAGTCAGGATGTTGTTCTTCTCGGATGAAGCCACAGGCTATCAACTTCTTGATTTCAGCTTCGATGGCGTCCATCATATCCGGACGAAACCGGCGCTGATGTTGCTTCACAGGCTTCAAATTGGGTAATATATTGAGCTTATAAGTAGCCACTTTTGGATTAAGACCTGGCATATCCTCATAACTCTACGCGAAGACATCGATATATTCTTTTATCAGCTGGATTATTGCTTCCCTTTCTTCTTCGGAAAGATTGTTACTGATAAATATCGGTTTTGGTGAAAGTTCATCCCCAACATTAATCTGGATAACTTTATCTTCAGTGGGCGGTTCTCTCTGCTCGAACCAAAGTTCCTACTGTATATCCATTTGCTGAGCCCAAGAGTCATTCTCATATGGTTCAGATTCTTGCTCGTCTGCTTCGAAAGAATATGTCAATACCGTATTTACTGATAATGCTCGTTCGAGAGCATCATATGAACCGGAGGACGACGAGCCATCTTGAGAAGAGGAAAAGATATCATTATTTGACTCAGAAGTTGCAAGGGAGGTGGTATACCCTAACCCAAAAACGAGTTCGTTGACAGTAGGGATCACCGTACAACGGCATTCGTCTGCCTTTCCCGTAGTTGAGGCCTGGTTCAAGCTTCAAGTCATAACCCATACTTTGCATAATCTTCAAAGCTTGCGGGCTGTATCTGTGAACCTGTATTTTACCAGCATCATCATCGGAAGAATCTTCTTATACAGTCGGTTCATTGCGCATGCGACCGAAGACTATTGGACGCTGACTACTGCGAGTAGGCGGGACAATAAAGATAGAATCCTCATGTGGCCCATATATCGTGATGACATTAGATAATGATGCTACTTCCCACACATACGGATGATAGGAATCTATAGTTTCCAAGAATTTTGTGCTATAGGTTCTATATCGTCACGGGGAGATGATTCCTGATTTAGAATTTGAGCGTCAATGTACTGGAAAAGAGGATCTTTATTATCATCAGAAACCACGTTCCTGGTTATATTTACATCAGCCGGTTGCTTGCTGCGCCGGAGGTTGATGACCAAGGGTGGAGGCTTCTAGTTCAAGGTGATCACTAGAGGATCACCTCCTTTTCCTGACCTGGTTTTGTTCAGGTGGATAGCCATGGGCTCCATGACTTTCGGACGAGTAGTTCGCCCTTTCACCTTGATTGACAGAGGTTGCTTGGTAGAGGGTTCTTCTGGCTCCCGGTGGGATTCCTCTTCTGTCTCGCCTGACACTTCCTCCATGTAGTCTTGAGTGTACAGCATGGCATCGGAGTAGTAGGATTCTACTCCTTTAAATAGGTTCAGGTCAGCAAACTCTGTTTGTACTGTTCCTTGGGCATCTACATATTTAAAGTATTGATGTAGAGTCGAAGGAATGATGTTGTGGTCATGGATCCAAGGTCTGCCGAGCAGAATGTTGTAGGACACCTCTGAATTAATGACATAGCATATAGCCACTGATCTGAGGTCGCCAATCTGGATCCTCAGGCGAATTTTCCCTAACGGCTTACTTTTTCTGGCGTTAAAGCCCACAATTGTAGTGGTAGTGTAAGCCAATTCGCTGGTAGGAATCCTCAGCGGTCTGAGCAGACTATGAGGAATGATGTTGATCGATGATCCCGAATCTATGTTAATCCGGTCAACCTCCATGGAACCGACGTATCCGGTGTAAAAGAGGGGTCTGTCATGCCTGTTATGTTTTAACAGCATGTCATCTTGGGTGAAAGTGATATTTGGGACCACCTCCATCACACTATAGCATTGAGGACATGCCACAGGTTCTTCATCAGGGGACTTGAGCTGGGTCAAGTATGCCTCCGCCTGCATTAATGCTTCACTCAGGGCTTGACGAGTGTCTTTAGAGAGCCTGATTAGTTCAAAAATGGACAACCTGGCTGGTGTATTAGCCAATTGGGCCAGGATGTCTAAGTTATATGGCTTCTCTAGACCTTTGTTTTGAATATTTTTCAAAGGTTTATCAAAGCGCACTTCTTTTTGCTTCCCCTTCTCCGCCAAAGTTGGTCTCGAAGGACCAGCCTCTGGTATGGCGGGTTCCGGTTCTGAAGGCTTGGCAGTTGAAGCATCTGTCGATGCATCTTCCTGACTTGCTCTATAGTCCTTGAGCTAAGCTTTTCCTGAATGGGTTCCAGTAGCCAAAACCTCTTCTTCTGATGTCGAGGATACAACCATATGGCATGGTTTAAGCTTCGAGTTCTTCTTAGACTTAGCCTTAGCAGCTTGAGTCTCTTCCTCGATCTCTGACACCAGATCTGGATGAACCCACATAATCTCGCCCCGCTGGGTAGTTAGGGGCACCAGGTCATGATTTTGACCCCTGGCTGGAGGAAGATTAACGATGTTCATCGTTGTCCGGGAAATAGGCACAACACCATCCGGAACTTCTTGTGGAGGGAGATTGCCAAATTGAAGAGAGATCATGTTGGCTGTTACCGTCTTCTCGCTGTTACGCAGAGTGATGGCCTTAGCATCGATCAACTCCTGGATCTTTCTCTTTAGCACATAACACGCCTTTGTGGGGTAATGTATGTACCTATGGAAAATACAGCACTTTGGGTTATTGGTGCTGCCAACTTCGCTAGGCTGCTTTACCTCTGGGAGGGTAATCTTGCCGCTTTTGACTAGACATTCGAATATACTCGGGATATCGTCGTCATCAAAAGAGTACACTTCAATGGTCCTGGAAGTCCCAGGTTTCATCTATGTGGTTGCCGCTGTTTGTGGTATTAAACGAAAGAATGAAAATTTATTCAAGATGTTGTTTATACGAAACCCGCCTTCTTTGGTTTACAAACAAACTTGTACAATTTAATCCTATACGAGGATATGGGAGTACAATTTATTTAATCTGGGTAAATATTACTATAGGTGTCTGATCTGCAGTCGATCACTTTAGCCCTTGAACCACACGATGTTGAAGAAGTGCCGTAGAAGACAGGAAGCAGCTTCGAAGGTTGCGGAAGAGGGTGGATGCACGATGCCAAAGTCATCGATCCCTACTCTTTGCCTGAGCTCCGGATTCTTCTTTCTCTCTCTCTCTTGACCTCTGGTTCGATATTTCTTGGAAGTTCGACCTTGGATCTGATATTGGTTTTCTTGACCAATTTTTGACCTTCCAATTTGTCGACCCTGGATCTGATATTGGTTTCTTGACCAATTTTTCGACCTTGTTCCTCATTGATAGAGGTCTCTATTTATAGAGTTTTGTTGACAGTGACCACTCCGTTGGTGTAGAAACCGAGGAGTAGAAAGTACAGCACCCTTTTACACAACGGTTAAAATAATCAATGCCTGCGTATAGATGATCCTTTGAATGAGCGTGTGACACGGGTCCAACTAAGGGACAAAACGCATATAATCGCTACGAAGATCACGGCGTAGAAGCTACGTAGGTAGGTATCCATTATGTAGATGAGGTTGGCATAGAAGCCAAATGTCTGTCACCATGGCATAGAAGCCAAATAGTTATCAAACCGGCATAGAAACCGAATAGGCGTAGAAGTCGAATAGGCGTAGAAGCCGAGTGGTCATAGAGGCCGAGCAGGCGTAGAAGCCGAGTGGTCATAGAGGCCGAGCAGGCGTAGAAGCCGAGTGGTCATAGAGGCCGAGTGAGCACAGGAGCTGGATGGGCGTAGAAGCAGCTGCGTACCGTGCCAGAGTGCTGATGTGGACGTCTTAGCCGGAATTATGGCTTTTGAAGATATAATCAAATCTCTTGCATTAAATGCCGAGATTTGCCACCATCCTGTGCATTAAATGTGGAGGCGTATTTTTGAAGGTCTGCAACCCCTTCTGCGCATCAGTCGCAGAGACGTGCCTTGAGAAACTGTCACCGCTCTGTGCCTTAGACGTAGAGACGTGCCTCGAGCAACTGTCATCGCTCTGTGCATTGGACGCAGAGACGTGCCTCGAACCCCGTACAGAGTGCAGCTTTTGATGTGGCAGGCGATTTGTCTACTGCAGAGCATAAACAGCTCATGTTTGCCTGTGTAAAACAAGGCAGCGTATCCCTTCGTGCTTGCAAAAGCAGTTTACGCAAAGGGGATGGTGGTAAATGATAGCCTGGGTCGCAGTACTGTGCCATCATTATAGTCGTCGTCTGGGTAGCCGAGCTATATCCCTTTGTCAGAAGTCCAGACGTCAGGTTCAATGCAGGATCTGACAAGTTCATTGCAGGGTCTGACAGGTTCACTTCGGAGAATATGAAGCGTCTCTTGTACACCTCAATGCTGCGTTTGAAAAAGGATGAGTTTTACGCCCTGGAGGCGATGAAGCACCCTGTTTATACTGAAGCGACTTTGGACGTACTGCCTTACACGGATGGTCCTTTGAGCTTATATTTCATGCTATGTTCAGCGAAAAAAGCTCTGTTGCACGCTTGATGGCTTTGAAGGCCTCTGCTTACGCTGCTCTGTACCAATATGCCGAGTATAGTCATCCGGCATATTTTTTATGCTTCTACAGCCACAGTCTTTTGCCTAGGCGTATTGATCGCCAGAGCTTCTTTTTCTTTGGAACCACGGGGATGGTCGCTGTTGGAGGATGACCTCTTGCCTCTAACAGAGGCAGAGATCATGATGCCATTATCACGCGCCTTCCGACTGTTGTCTTCAGCGGCTACCGCTGAGATAATGAACGAGGGCCAATCATGGAACTGATATGGTCCTGTGAACACCGAGATCACCGAAAGAAGGTTCTTCCTGCAAATGTCCACCAATACCGAATTTGGAACTCAGGGAGGCATTTGCAAAGTGGCTTGACGAAAACGTTCAATGAAAGTACGAACGTTCTCTTTTTCCTTCTGCTTTACTTCGATGAGTGAGGACATAGACATGTCCATCCCTCCTTCGTAGAAACGTGCGAAGAACAAAGTCTTGAAATCTTCAAAGGAAGTAATGCAGTTGTCCGCAAGACTACGGTACCACTGATAAGCCACTCCCGAGAGACAGCCTTTGAACACCCGAGTGAGGAGGACGTCATTACCTTACAATAACACCGTCATCATACTAAAGTAGTTTATGTACTGGCTCAGTGATATTTTTCCCTCAAACAAAGCCATAGTCTGTGGTTTGTATTTAAGAGGGAAAGGGACCTCATCCCAGATAGCTGGGTAAGGCTGGTTGATTCCTAATTTCTTGAGCTGATCTTTGTGCTTCAAGGCATCAAATTGGGCTTTCAACTCTCACACTGCCTGCATTGGATCTTCAGCCGGTAGAGGGACCGCGGAGTGATGAGGGATCGGTTATACTGCAACTCCAACAGGAGGCAATACATTCTCCGAGTTAGGAAGTGGGGGAGCTGCTGACTCTTGATCTAGAGCAGGCTCCTGGTTCGCGTTGGATGGTGGTAAATCTACCCCACACGTATTTGAGTCGGAGGGACCGATGCTTAAGCCATAGTAGCTGTGTGTTGAGTCAGCATCATTTGGTGCATATTCTCCATCATGGACTGTATCTCTTTCAGAGATGTCTCCAACACAGCGATGCGTTGCTCAGTGCTTCCTGATGGGGAAGCATCTTCGCGTTCATCTCTAATGGCATAGACTCCTATTTCTCTGAATGTCATTAAAGGGCTAGTATAGGTCTCTATAGAAGTTGACTCTATACTTTCAGCATCTGATTCGGGAAACTGGCGACCCCCAGTATCAGAATCAGAAGAGTACGAAGCTGGTTGTCGCGACCTTGAACGGATGTTTTGGAACACCCCAGCTTCAGTGTTCTTAAGGATCTTGTCGAATCTCCTTTGGCTTAGAGTTCTAGAGGGATGACGTCTTGAGTTCGACCTTTCTCTAGGTACGTGTGAAGCCATGTTCACTGATGCATATGTAGGCTCTTCTTCCTGGAAAGACAGAGAGTAGTTCAATCGGTCGAAAATCGACCATTTTGCTTCAGAACAACAATAATTAACTACAATCCTATGACTATTACAATAGTGCTCCCTAGGAGGCGTAATAGACATGCTGGAAGATCCCCTATCCTTGCGCTTCTAGATCAGATATTCATGCAAGTCAGGAGTTTTAACAGAAGAAGAAGAAGAAGGCTTGTTCCTCCTGTTCACATCAGTTGGCATGCGGATGTTGGGAACCATAACTTTTCCCCTGCCACCCGTGTACAGCAGGTTAGCCATATGAGTAGCAGAAGATCCCCGAGGAGTGTGCCTTTCCGCAAACTGAGCCTTCTTTACGCTGAGGGGCTTCGCCTGGCGTATTTTGGAGTTCTGCTCAGTTCGGCGTAAAACTGAGGAGGTTTTCAATCGGCCACCAAGATCTCGCGTAATCTGGAGGACGGGCAGATTCTTCTCTTGTTGGCGTAAAGGCCGAGAAGTTAAGAATTCTGCCACTTGTTTTCCCTTGTGTCGATTGCAGGGACCATCTGTTTTTCCAAGGAGGGCAGATGCATTTTTATGCGCGGAGCGCGTTTGGAATTTCTGATTTGGCGCTGAGGCATTGTAAGAAATTCTGTCTGCTACGTCACAGACGAGAGACAGAGTTTTACGCGCAGAGCGCGGAGTAGACTTCTGGACTAGCACTGAGGCATCACCAGAAGCTTTGTCTACCACATCACAGACGGGAGACAGAGTTTTATGCGCAGAGCACGGAGTAGACTTCTGGACTAGCACTGAGGCATCACCAGAAGCTTTGTTTACCACGTCACAGACGAGAGACAGAGTTTTATGCGCGGAGCGCGAAGGTTGCGCAGCTACAACCTTGTTGGTCGGAGAAACCAGAGAGTCGGTAGGAATGGTAGGGGATGTCCGGGGCATCCAGACCTTACGCAGTTTCCTGTTGTCTTGTACAGAGAGAGAGTGAGAGCTACCCCCTGCTCGAAGCATATCTTCGTAGACGGACTGGTCGAACTGGACGACCAGAGTCTTCTTCATTGATCCCACTAATACTGCATCGTGTTGAGCAATTGCTTTCTCGTTAGATGAGAAAGTTATCCCCAGCAGAGTCGCCATCTTGTGTTTGATAATAAACGAAAGAAATAAAACAAGGTTTATACGAAACTCTCTCTTTGGTTTACAAACAAGAAGTACAATTAATCCTATATGAGGATGTCAAGTACAAATTTTAATCTGGGTAAATATTGCTATAGGAGTCTGATCTGCAGTCGATCACTTTGTCCCTTGGACCACACGATGATGAAGAAGTGCTGTAGAAGACGGAGAAGCTTCAAAGATTGTAAAAGGGGAGTGGATGCTCGATGCCAAAATCGTCGATCACTACTCTCTGTCTGAGCTCTTCTCTCTCTGTTCTTCAATTTTTTGACTTCTATTCTCCAAGTTTTTGACCTTTTTTCCGACCCCGAACCTCTGTCAATAGAGGTCTCTATTTATAGGGTTTTAGTGACAGTAACCGTCCAGTCGGCGTAGAAGTCGGATAGTGGAGAGTAGGGCACTTTTAAGTGGCAGTTACAATAACTGCCACCCACGTATAAATGATCCTTTAAATAAGCGTGTGACGCGTGTCCCATTAAGAGATAATGCGTATAACTACTGCGAAGATCACGGCATACAAGCCACGTAGGTAGCTGTCCCTCGCGTAGAAAAGGTTGGTGTAGAAGCCAATAACTGTCACCATGGCGTAGAAGCCAAATAGTTATCGAACTGGCGTAGAGGCCAGGTAGGCGTAGAAGCCTGATGCTGCAAGGATAGGTAGCTAGCGTAGAAGATAGCCGATCCTCCTTTCTTGACTGAGGTCTTGGGCTAATTCTGGACCAAATAGCCTTATTACGCACGAATGCAAATGTAGCCTGAGTTGGCGTATTCCGAGGAGATAGCATACGGCGTACTCCTATGGTTGAAAATAGCCAGATTGGCGTATTTCAAGGAGATAGCGTACAACGTGCTCCTATAGCTGAAAATAGCCTGACGGCGTAATGTGCAAAGGTAATGATGTGGACGTATTAACCGTAATTATGGTTCACCCAGTTTTTAAAAATAGAACCAAATCTCGTGCATTAAATGCAGAGATCTGCCCCCATCCTGCGCATTAACTGTAGAGACGTGCCTCGGGCTCTGTATGAAGAGCAGCTTTTGACGTGGCAGTCCGTTTGTCTTCTGCGGAGCGTAAAAGCTCACATCTGCCTGTGTAAAACTAGGCAGCGTATTCTCTTGTATGCGTAAAAGCAGTTTATACCAAGAAAATGTCACTAAACGACGGTTTGGGTCTCTGTACCGCACCATCATTACAGCCATCGTCTGGATAGTTGTGCAGTACTCTTTGTCAGGAGTCAGGTTCACTGTATGATCTGACAGGTTCATTCGAGGAATACGAAGCCTTCCTCGTACACTTCCATGCTGCATTAAAAGCGGATGAGTTTTACGCCATAAAGGCGATATAACAACCTTTTTACGCTGAAGCAGTCTGAACACATTGTACTACGCGGGTTGTCCTGGAGCTTATATTTTACGCTATACTAGTGATGAAGCTCTGTTTGTACGCCGATGGCTCTGAAGTCAAGTCTTACGCCGCACAGCACTTAAATACTGCGTATAACTCTTCAGTGTATTTTTCATTCTTCTACAGGTGGTAGCCTGAGCGAAGATCAATTTTTGAGAATACTGTTGCCCCTTACACTTGATCAAAGAGGTCATCTATCCTTGGCAGAGGATACTTGTTTCTGATGGTGACCTTATTCAGCTCTCGATAATCGATGCTAAGGCGTAGCGTTCCGTCTTTCTTCTTTACGAAGAGCACAGGCACACCCCAAGGAGACACGCTCGGACGGATGAACCCACGATCTAGCAGCTCTTGCAATTGGCACTTTAACTCCTTCAGTTCAGCAGGGGCCATTCTGTACGGAGGCTTAGAAATTGGCTGAGTATTCGGGAATATGTCGATGGTGAACTCGATCTCTCAGTTAGGTGGCATACCGGGTAGTTCGCTCGAAAACACATAAGGAAACTCCGCCTCAACGGAAGAAGACTCGACGTTTGCGTAATCCAGTTGTGTGTCCCGAACCGACGCTAGGTACCCTCGCTGCCTGAGTATAGCATTCATCGAGCAGATATCGCAGAAATCACCATGCAAGCCCTGGACGCATCAGTTGCTGGACTACTCGTGTAGCAGAATTTGGCTTCTTCAGGCAGGCGGAAGATGACTCATTTTTTTGCACATTCGATAGTTGCCGAGCAGGTGCCAAGTCAATCCATCCCCAAAATGATGTCATAGTCCCGAACATCTAGAACTAAAACATCTAACAATAGCTTCCTTCCTCTAATACAGACGTAACCACCTTGGCGTACTGAACGGACAAGTATTTTTGTGCCGGAGGGGGTGCTAACACTAAGGTCTAAATGCAATGGGGTCATTTCTATATTATTTTCTACGACAAAATTCGTGGATATAAAGCTATGCATTACACCCGAATCAAATAGCACACGTGCAGGTATATTATTAAAAAGCAAAGTACCTGACACAACGGTGTCTGAGGCCAGAGCTTTCTCTCGTGTCATAGTGTAGACCCGACCTTGAGCTTGGCGACGCTCTTGCTGAGGCGCAACTCGATTGGCCTGGGGTATAGGGGCTGGATTTGGATATTGAGGGTGGCGATTTGCGAAGCACAGACAGTCCCGAATCTCATGATCTGCTTTACCACAAGCAAGGCATAACCCAACCCTCATTCGACAGCCGTTGATGGTGTGCCCTGGTTTATGACAAAAGTTACATATTTGGTCTGAATTCCCTTTCAGTTGACCGCCGTTGTTTTGACATTTTGCAGTGGTGTTTCCTCTTTCGTTGCTATGGCATTTGTGATTGGAAGTATACACAGCGCTGGCACCAACGTGAGGATACTGCAGTTTAAGAGAAAGAGCATGATTCAGGACTTCCCTCATCGTCTGGTACTAAGAAATGACCACGTGAGCATGGATGACAGGACGCAGACCGCCGTTAAATCGTCTGGCATGACTCACTACATCAGGTAAATAGGAACTTATAAATTTGGCGAGCCGGTTGAATTCGGCAGAATACTGCTTCACTGTCATGCTTCCTTGGCGTAGTTGCACAAACTCGTTCTCTTTCTGACGACATACGAGAGGGGGTATGAACTCCTCTTTAAACGCGCCACGGAAGGTGGCCCATGCGATCGTCTCTTCATTATCATCAACTGGAAGAGATCTCCGATGCACGTCCTACCAGTCGTACGCGTTCAAGCGAAGCTATAGTTGGGCACACGCGACACGCTTCTGCTCGGGTACCTCCAGGAGTTTGAAGTGATCCTCTAGTTCGGCCAACCAATCAAGAGCCATGATTGAATTGTCAGTCCCTTTAAACGGCGTGTGGCAGACTTTCTTGAAGTCGCTAAAGTCGAAGGCAGTCACATCCTTTTTTCTTGGAGTTTGAGGCATCTCGACTTCAAGTGTGGGTTGCTCCACCGGTGTCATCACTGTCGCCGTGGACTGGTTGGAGGCCAAAGTCTGCAGTATCTACTGCAGGGTATCTACCTGCTTTTGTTGGACTGCGAATCGGGCTTCTATATTGTCTTGGAACTGGTTTTGCCTCTCTTCCACTCGCTTCTCGGCCCGTTCATAACGAGCCTCGTCCCTTTGTTGGTTAGACTCTAATATCCTTACATCTGCTGAATATGATCGATATGAAACATAGCTCGCTGGCTCTGAGAACTTCCCGAAGTGCCAGAACTGCTTTCTTGTGCTTGTGTCTCACCCGGTGCTAGCGCTGATGATTGCGCTTGTGGCATTCCTTCAAAAGAAGGTAAATTACTTCAGGATCATAATGTATTATGGACTCATTATATGAACGTATCTCATTTTGGCCTAACGAGTTCAAGAGTTCGTACAGGGATTAGATGGTTAAAAAAACTTTTCTAGTACGAGGGTCAAAGGAACTTGAAGCTGTGCTCTGATACCAATATGTCATGCCCCAATTCTGTGGAATCGATAGTCGTCCCCCGGGCGTGATGCTGTACGGGCCTAGGTTGTGCACCACACTAGGCTAAGGTATTTTGCATAGCGAGCATATATTCAGAGAACACAGATAAATTGAAACACAGATTTGAACATGAAAAAGTTATCTTTATTGATAATGAACATCTATTATAAACTCTTGAACGAGTCAGAAGGTTGTCGCATAGGCTTACAAAAGTTGACACAAAATAAGATAGTTGTCCTGTACATTACATCATTTACTAAAACCCAAAATAAGGGACCTCCAAGCGGGACAATAGCTTTTCCGCGGAGCTGCATTTGAGTTTAGGTTGCTAGCTCCTGTCTTCTAAATGCTTCAAAAGTTGGCACGATCAGGATGCGCCGACAGTTGGACTGGATTGGGAAAATGACTTCAGCTCCTCGCTGGGGTCTCCTTAGTGCGGGGAACCAATTTCAACGAGGGTCAGTACATCAAAATATACTGGTGAAGGCGAGCTAACCCAACTTTATCAATGAACATGTTGTTTATGTGAAGCATGCATATTATTTGTGGTCTTTCTATCTTGCCTTAGTTCATTTTACAAGCAAGCATTTATATAGAAATTACTGAAATGAACTTGCTACCGTTCGGTAGCTTTTACCTGTCCGTCTGAACCACCTGCACAATACTTACCATGTCCTTTCCTGCCACGAAGACACAAGTTAGCTTGCACAATTTTAAATATACGAGGGGATCATTGGCGTATGCCATAAAGGATGATTAGTCAATGGCAAGGATGGAATACATCGAGAAAGAACAAGTGGCACTGCAAACCATCTCGTCCAGTACAGAAAGACTATACTTGAAGTTCCGTTCGGATCGGATCGGTGCTAGTGCCCCAACAACCGTCCGTAGGAACCATACCCTTGTGCACAAGTTGTCCGTAATCAAATGGCGTCTATATCAAGTTAACCATTCATGCAGTTGAGGCAACACGAGTACAAGACAAGTAGCATTTGCATGATTCATTTTGCAGTCTTTCTGTTTAGTTTATTGCATTATAGGATGAGTTCTATACATAGCACAATTTAAAGAAGAAGTATACATTCTCACTTGTATTTATGCATATGATGAACATTCTGAATGAACAAGCATGCCAATAAGTAACCGTTCACAAGTTGATTTGACAAGCATCATAATCCAAGTCTATTCTTTTTTATCTTGACATCTTTTAATTATTATTTGGTATCGTTTGATCAGGGCAAGCAAGAATACAAGATTTTAGATGTGAAGACTTGGAAGAAGGGTTACTGAATCAAATATAAACCACTCACAAGTTTGTTGGAAGCAAGAATGAAATAAGTGCTTTAGGACTCCGCTCGTACGTCGCCTACTGCTCGTTCACCTGCATTACCAGGAACAGCTGATCAATACCTCTTCCATTTTTTCCAATATTGGAATTGATGTGCAGTTCAACAAATAAAAATAATAAAATCCATCAAAACCGTTCAAGAAAACGTAAGCAAATTCGAAAACCAACTCAAAGCACGAAAGCAACAAAGCGACAGCGAAAACTGAGGCAAGCAAAACTTGTAGTGGAGAGATCCCTCCTGACTCTACCGCTAAGTCAATCCTGGGGGCACGGTCCACTGAATATGGAAATCGATTCCGAAGAAGCAAATCCATAAAGAGGATAAGATCTTGTTTCAATCTATCCCAATCGAACGATACCGTCTTGTGTTTCTTAGCCGCGCTCCCCGAATAGGTGGAACAGGGCACCACAGTGTATACTCTCCCCTCCCATATAACCTTAGATATCATGTCAAATTATACGAGATCACTATCACCACGAGTCCTTGTAATATATATATATATATATATATATATATATATATATACATGTCTCATATCATGAGTCCTAGAATCCTGTATAGAATCCAATCACCGTAAATATATCAAGATGAATCCCGTCACATAAAGTCGTGTCAAATGCCCTACGTTCTGACATGTAAGGATACAAGAACGTATCATAGGTTTGAGGTATCGACTCTCTTACTACGATACTCGACTCCGCTGATGGACGTCGGTACCCGAATCTAGTTCAGACGCTAAGTATCGTATATCGATCATAGGATAACCACATACATCAACAATATCAAGTAAAAATAATACTATATGAACTAAATAATATAAGAAACTGTGATACTATATGGCAAGGTACACTTTCCTCGATCCTGGATGATGGTAGGACGAAGTCCAAGTAGCGAGCTCGATACGTCAACTACTCCTGAAAAGGTGAAATCCGTACGAACACCTCTGGATGATGAAAATAATATCACCATCATTTCCAGAATATCTAAAATAGCTAGGATTGACTACCCATAAGTCCAGTTTGAACCCAGGGGCAAAATTGGCAATTTTAGGTCAAAGCGATATCCAAATGTGGTCTCTTTTGCACCATAAAATGTGCCAGAGATAAAATTCTCCAAATTTGGCAAACTTACTGTCTATGAGTCCAGAACGATGGCACAACCTTAACGGAATGTCCATAATTGGATTTTGTTGAGCCGATCATGAAATCGCCTGTTAAGTCGGCCAGTGGAGGCTACAAAATGGCGTTCCGGTCAACTTTCTCATAATCAAACCAAAGTTGGGTCACGGGACCAGCGTAATGCTGTAAATTTGATGGCACAAGTTTAGTTTCATAACGACAAGAGGACACAAAGTAATTGCAAAAATTCGGACAAGGACGATACAATGTTTTTTGACGGATATTGGTTGATTCCGACGTGCACACACGTCCAAATTAAGTTTTGCGAAAGCCAACACATTTGCGTTTATTTTATGCCCCTTTTCGTACAATCCGCACAAGACGAAGTCGTCTTGTTTATCCGGGCGGACACCGTATCGAAGAATTTTGGAGTTTTGAAAACAAAAACAAAATTTGGTTTTGGAACTCGATTATACAGAGATTAAAAGTGAATGAAAATAAAGTAAGATAATAGATTTAAACTTTGATATGTTGTCTAAAATACTGTTTGAGTAGATTTTTAAAATGATTAATAATTTAAAAGAAAATAGATCACGAACATTGGAGTTTGGGGCAGTTTTAATATTATTTTTAACACAAATTTTGTCCAACTTTGGATCGATCTCTCTCTCGATCCAGAGTATCATAAAATTCGAAGGGACTTGTAAGTGGTTATGTTGTGGACGCACACGAATAAATGGTTCACGAAGTAATTGAACGAGGAGGGAGTAATAGTACAGCAATGGGGGTCACGGGATGCTATCGCTCGGACGGCCGCGCAGGTCTATGTGGCGGCGCTGCGGCGCTGATCCGGCTGAAATTTACGACGGTGGAAGTCCGGCCAAGGGGCGATGTTGATGGTGGTATTGGTGTCGGTGGTTTAGGGTTTACCACACACACACACACACACACACACACACACACACACACATATATATATATATATATATATATATATATATAGGGGAAGAGTGAGAGCGTTGGTCTGGGCCAAGGCCTGTACGCGGGGGGGGGGGGGGGGGAGAAGTAGGGTTTAGTTTTTTATTTTAGTTTTATTTCTTTTCTTTTCTTTTCTTTTTTTTTCTTTTCTTAAAGAATATATATATATATATGTGTGTGTGTGTGTGTGTGTGTGTGTGTGTGTGTGTGTGTGTGTTTATGTGATAATAAAATTCTAGAAAAATAGACATCTATTAGAAAATATATTTAGAAAAATTTATAACACACCCTTTCAAAGAAATTTTACACCAAAAATTATTTTTATGAAACTTTTGTAATTATTAATTATAGATAAATATTTATATATGATATAAAATCAAGAATTTATATTTTTTTCAAATTAGATAAAATACCCAAAATTCTTATAGCTAAAATAAAATAATAAATTCAAAAATTTATAATTTTGTGGGTTTACAGGCAGACGCCATTTGCCGAGAGATAGGATCGGTTTGATCGACCTTAGAGATTTTCATAGGTAGACTGTAGAGCTAGGGTCGCTAGTTTAAGAATTTGGACTTAGATTTAATATGGAATTTCTGGAGAATTTTGATGATTGCTACAATTGGAGTGGCATACTATAGTTGGATTTCAGTGGATCGATTTCTTAAATTTGAATGGTTTGATTGTGATCAAAGGAACGAGATAGTATCGAAGACTAAGTTGGATCAATTTATATTTTTGGACTTATCTTATGTGATATTTACTCAAGTAGAATTCATTGATGAAGTTGGGATGACGAACTAAATTATAATTTGATATAATGTGCTCGAAAGATATGATTGATGGTAGTACAATCCTTTGATTTAAAATGGGCTAGATTCTGATTGATCCTACTTAAGGTAATATAGAAAGTGCATAAGCAAAATTACTTAGGATATTGATCGTGTCATCATAAAGATTGACCGAAAGAATATATGGTTAGCTAACAGAACAAATTCAATTTTGATGATCTGTATTTCATGTTATTGGGAGAAGTGTTAATGAGCGGGACAGACACATGTTTGATATGTTGAGAGCAAAGAAATACATTAAAATTATTTCCTTAAGGATTTAACGAAGATGAATTATACTTAGCCAGATTTGGACGATTATTATTGGGATTGCGATCATGTTTAGAAGAGTACGATATAATTATAAGTAAGGACTCGGGTTTCAGTCGATTGTTTCATAGACTTAAGAAGTTCTCGGAATATAGGGCATTTGTTAATTCAATGATGACTTCATAAGATAGTAGAATTTCTTGGCGTGAATTGAGTATCAATATTTGATCGAATTTTGACCTTGATGCAGTCGAGTTTGGGAGAGTGATTAAGATTCGAACTTGATATTTTGAGGATTTTGGTTTTAAATTAAGTGCAACACTTGATTTTGATTGAGGAATGTTGACGGTGTGTTCTTGGACGATGGACTTTGGATTCAAAATTTGATTAAGGTATGACGCTTGGGTGGGTTTGCCCTTGTCACGGCACGCACCCGGTGTAAGGGCACGAAGACGTGGGTACGTCCAGCCTACGCCGCAGCATCGACATAGAACGCTATCTAGGTTATCATTACTATCTATCTATCTCACATTATATATATATATATATATATATATATATATATATATATATATATATATATAAACCTGTCAAATGACTCAACTCCAAACGGAGATCAATAAGTTAGTAATGTAATAATACTCAATCGCATTTATCTATAAGGAGGAAATGGCACGATATCAAAACAGAAGATTTGAAATCACAAAGGCACAAACTAGAATAACTACAACTTATATCCAGTCAATACAAGTCTAAATATTAATAACATCCCAATATATAAAGTTGGAGACAAATCCAGTACAATAAGGATATACTAGCTAAGTGTTTGCTATACTCGTTGTGCCTTCTCAATAGGTGTAACTGGCTTCTCCTATACAACAAAGCTATCTCAATTAGCTCTACAACATGTGGTTCATAATATGTAGGATACCAGTCCTCTAAATAATCATCTGAAAAAAATATCCAGTCAGGATTAGAGCGAAGTACAAAACTCTGAAAGCAGTTCCAAATAAATGGTAGAGAATATATAACAAGTAATAGAAAAGAATACAAGATATACAAGTAACTAGAAAATAGAAATATAACTGAGATAAGCAAATAAATACTGGAGAGTGAAATACAGGAAATATGGAATGAACTGCAAGTGGGAGAAAAATAAAATACTGACTAAGTGCCTTAGAGTATAAGTTCGTTATGTGATCGGTTTAGGTTGTACACTATTATACTAAGGTAAATCGGTTATACGTGAGGTATATAATCGACATGTATACGAATACACTAGGGCTTTGATCACATAACCAACTTCTACTCTATTGCCCCCACCAATACTAATGGATCAGATCACGACATGATATGTACACGAATATAATATAAGTACATAGAGTACATGAATGAATGCGAATACAAAGAATACCCGATGCACACGATAAACTACATGCGTAAGGGGTACCTTTTTTGTATACGATAAAAGGGATAACATAAAAGGGATAACATCTCCTGATATGATCCATATAGTACTAGTCCGTATAACAACATATCAAAATCAAATATAACAGTTCTAGAATATGCGATATATACACAATCATGTAATAAAAAAATAGAGAGATGTACTCGCATTTGGTCTTAAGCAAATGGTATAATTCGATATCCGTACTGGTGTCACACAGACCTATATATAAAATATCATGTCATTTGGGTGTAATGATGTGATAAAAAGCTTAAATGCACTAAAATATGATTTTCTAGGCCATTTCTAGGCCGTGCTAGTCAAACTTGATCAAACTAGGTATTTACCTTGGTTTTAGATTCATACCTAGCTACTAGGTTGATTACAAGTCCATACTAGTTGATATTAGGTGATACTGGGTCATACCTTGGTTTTTAGGACCATACCTTGAAGGTATTAGCTATTAGCTATACTAGCTAATATTGCTAAGTAACTTATATATATATATATATATATATATATATATATATATATATATATATATATATATATATATATATATATATATATTACTTTGGTATCTTGAATACCTCAAACTTATCCATATATAGATATCTGAATATATCTCTAGTTATAAAATAGTTCTACATATACCTTATTACCTAATACCACCCTTAACTAATAAACTAACACTACCCCACTTATTCAGATACACAACTTGCTAGTATAATAATACTCACAATACTCGTACAAGTACTAAACCTGCCTTGCTCCCCACTCTGATACTCAATTGTGCCACTCTACTAATGCACTTGCTTATTAGAACCCAAGTTTTCCTTCCCACATTACCCAGCCTGGCACTACTACACTACTGAAATGCTCAAGCAATGCTCAAGTGTCTGTACAGTAAACTATGGAACCTCTCTGCCATATTAGCATGCACACTTTACACATCCTTTTCCTTTCTAACCTGGCAGGCACTACTACTACTGCTGCATTTTCTCCCCTCCTACCTATATACTGTTATATTGGCCCTACTACCTGACATTGCTACTGCAACTACTCTTCAATTATTGTTACTGTTATACATCCCATTGTGGCCTACAGTCACTACATATATTTGCATCTACTTCAACACATATTATTGCTGTCAAATGGTAACCACCCTTTAAGCTTTTGGATTGGTTACTGCTACCTGCAATTATTATTGTTGGTGTCCTTGTTGTTACTACCCTACACTTGGCAGTTGCTACCCTTCAATCCTACTGCTACTACAAGCTTCTGCCAACATCCAATTCACCTCAACAGCCCTCATGTGATATACACTTAGCTCATGCAACCTATTATACGAGTAACACAACACAAATACACCACTATTACATAGACACAACACTCTATAATATCAGAACCAACTACCCCTTACTTCAACCAATTACAATATCAACAACAACAACTACAACAAGAACAACACCCCTAGTACAGCATATCACCATCTCCTTCATGTCCATGGCAAAACTAAGGCTAAAACATGACTTCTCATAGCACTTGGCATATTCTTTACTCACACACATACACAAACACATAGATACACTCATATCAATCTAATATTCAATATAAATATAGACAGATACACACAACACCCTACTGATAATTTACCAAACACTTTGTGTGCATACATCAAGTATTACACCGTATCACATGATATACTTGTGATACTCCCATCAAACCTCACGATACACTCTCAAAACCCAATGCACACATCTAATATACAATATATAATCTATACAACATATATTATAGCTACTATAATGCAATATGAAGAATTTGGCAAACTAGAGCCCAATACACATGCAAATACTCCTCCTACTACAACGTATCGTGACACGCACTCACCGTATCCAATTGTGGACAAGTACATCATACCGAATCATGCATCACACTCCCAAATCACCCATGATATATTCTAACAAACACCTAATAGCCCAAACTCGGATTTTCTCCAATTTTGCCATAAAAGTCACTATAACTATCACAATAAATCTTATATGAACCTAGTTATTTTTCCTTTAGGTAGTCCTTAGCCATGGAAGGGTTCCTAATAGTCAAATACAATAATTAGAGTAAAAATTAATGTGAAAATATGAATTATACCTATTAGAAGATGGATTTCTAATAAATTATCCAATAGACACAACTAGGACACAAGCTCCTACCCAAATCCTTCTTCTCCAAGTGCTCCTTGCCAAGCTTCTAAGCTCCTTAAATGATGAAAACCGAAGGGATTGAGAGTGATTTGAGAGGGATTGGTGGAGGGATGAATCAATTTGGGAAAGAACAAGCTAGGGTTTCATAGGAAATAAAATGAATGGAATAATGGAATGATGAGATTCTCTCTCTTCCTATATTCGGGCCGACCCCCTTCTTACTTGGGTCTCAAGCAAATTAAAATCCTCCTATTGTCCCCATTGGTTGTCATGAAAAATATTTAATTTAGGGGAAGGTTGTACTCCTAAAGAAGGGTTAATATAATCTCTAATTAAAGAAAGGGAATGACTTAATTGAGTCTAAAGTGTCTAGTCCAAATATTAGGTTCAAGAGTCATGTCAAGTCTAGTTAGGTCAACTAGTGCCAAGTCCAAAATTACTCCAATCTAATCAATAATATCAAACTCATTATATAAAATATAAAATAATATATATATATATATATATATATATATATATATATATATATATATATATATATAATTCAAAATGACAAAATTAAGCATATCTAGAAAAGTGGTAGTTACAAACCTACCCTCCTTAGATAAATTGTCCTCTATATTTAAGGAGGAATAAGCACTAGGAAAACACAAGCACGATCAAGAAAGAAGAAATACCCCATGACTCTAAGATAAGGTAATGCTCACACAACTCCTCTCCTGAGAATATTACCCAATCCTTATGTTTTCATAAAATCTTGCTTCCTTTTTACACTGATCTTGAAGCCTTCAATTCAAGTTCTTACATCATCATTGATACATTATCTTCTATCATATCCTTCTGATCTGTCATCCTTAATATTTTAAATTTTTCATGAATTCGGTGGAAATCACTTTCCTTTATCCCTCAATATTTCTCTTGTCGTCTCTGTCCTCAATTGTAAACTTCTTGTAAGATGTAGTTATCCCAAATTTTAATCTCGTTCATAGAAAAGTCCATCCATCAAATTTTGATTCCTCTTCAAGTTTCCAAATTTATCGTATCAATTTCAAAATTTTATCTACTTTGCATGTTCTTTCCATCGAAACATCTCGTATCTCATTTTATTTGCCTTTCATCTACTATCCTCCGGTATGTGGTATTCTCGTTCTGATTCAACTGTTTGACCACCAATGTTCTCCTCTTGTAGTTTAACCTCCAGCTTACTTCAATTTGTATCTGTAAATCAATTTATTTTATTATAATTCTTACCACTGCAAAATTTTATTTTGTTCCATCCAAAATATTTAAAATCTTAATTCTGTGTTTGATCGTAATATTTTTCCTTTATCACCCTCGAACACTCTCCTTATTCGCATTCCCTTCTAGATTGTCTCTAAGATAATTCCTCTGTCACTTGAATATACACATATTAAAATCCAAGAAGGTTTTACCAATTTTTATTTGGTCCAAAACTTATCTTAGTTAACATTCCATTTTTTCTCAACCTATAAGCCACTGAAACTCAACGTTCATCACTATTTTAGCACCATAACTTTGAATCCTCAATTATATTAATTACCCTTTTCACTAGATTTATTAAAATAAGATTCTCAATATCAGCATTGCCCTAGTCTACTTTATTACTCATCAATACTACCTCAATTTATACCCCCCTACTAATAACAATACCTCTTTTCTTTGAGGTTTATATCCTCTATGGCTTTAAACTTAATTTTACGCTATCAATCTTCAATTTTAACATTGATATTTTGATTTCTCAAATATCATTTATTCCAATATAATCATTTCAGTGATCTCATCAAGATTCTCTTTAGAGTTACAACTCTATATACTTCTGACATATGAAGCCCTATCATCAATGTTCTTGCATACGGTTCCATTGTCAAACCCTTCTTTATTATCCTTTTATGAGACCAGTCTCACAGTATTTGTATTAGTATATAGATACTTATTTTATATTTTATATATACTGTGTTTTATTGGATCTCGTAGAATCTTAAAATTTTCTCAAAACTGAAACTTTACTACTCGATCGGCATCCCGACGGTATACTCCGGCATACCGACGGCATAACATTCGACAGATATTTTTTTTACTTTTGAGATATTTTGAGATATTTTCGTAAGATATTTTTATGAATAGTATTCGATACTTTCTATTATCCATTAGTTTTTTGTTTGTTTGGTCGAGATTGATTTAATCTCGTGATGTGGATCGCTGACATGGTAGATTGGACGGTCACGATTAAATCATCTCTTCTATATATATGAATTAATTTTCTCTCTCCTCTCTCTTTTCTTTCTTTCTTCACTTCTTTATTTCCTCTCTATTTTCTGGGTAGCAAGAAGCTTGGTCTTGAGGCCTAAGAGTGTGGTTTCTGAACTCATCTTTCTGGTAGAGTTGAAGGTTAATGCTAGGAGATTGACTTGAGGCTAGTACATCTTGCAAAAATTTGGAACAACTTTACTTTATTGTAGTTTTTGATTTCCTTGGTAGTTTATTCTTAGAATTTCATAATAGTGGTTTTGTTAAATATGTTTCTAGTGATTTATCATCGTGGGCTAGTTTCAGAAACTGTTTTGAGATTGTTTTGACATTTCGATAGAAATCCTGATATTTACTGGTTAGGTAACTCGGTGTTGGAAATAATAACCGGAGTGATTGCTATGAGACTTAGTATGTGTGCTATATGAGGCTTGCCATTAGACTTGAAATTTTACCATACCAGTTTCAATTAAGTTTTGGAACGTGAATTAGGTTCTGAAATATCCGTCATGACTGAACTTTTCCTAGAATTGCCTATGCGAACCGACATAACAACGGTATAGTGGTGTATACCGATGGTATACCATTTTGGTCCGACTTGGAATCCTAGAAAGCTATTGTGATGTAAACCAGCATACCGACGGTGTAAAGGAGTATATCGACGATATACCAATTTGTTCGAATCAGATACTTGCTGTATTTTTCTATCTCTAGACCGGCACACCGACGGTATACTGGTCTATACCGGTGTTATACCGGTGATGTACTCTTTTTCAGGTGCTTTGTTTTTCATCGTATTTTCTTCGATTTTCTTGCGTGGCACCTCGGTGCATATACTTTTAGTATGTTTACTATTGACTAGTAGTGCCTAGACTTGACCTTGGAGTACCATGTTACGTGATTAGTCTCTTGTATGCTAGGGGATGATTACTACCCTAGATACTCGTGATAGTGACTCGTAGCAGTTCACGCGTGGTCATTGTATATAATAAGCATGATATTGACTCGTAGTAGTTCACTCATAGTCATTGTATATGACATGCGTGATAGTGACTCATAGTAGTTCACGCGTGGTCATTGTATATGACATTTGTGATAGTGACTCCTAGTAGTGTACTCATGTTCATTGTCCCTTACATGCGTAACAGTGACTCAAAGTAGTGCACTCATGATACTTTCTTAGTATGTTATCTGTCGTGGCTTGTTATAGTGCATGCTAGCCATGTCAATAACCTTTTGGTTGTACTATTTTCTTACTTACGTGTGTGTTTGTTAAAATATTATCTTTTCTCGTATATCCCTGCGGGGAGCAACACGTCTAGGATAGATTCAGCGGAATGGCACACCCAAAATTCTTAAGAAAATGTTAAGGATTAACTAGAGTGAATAACTAGATCATTGGTAGGAAGAATCTCTAGGTTTCATGCAGTCCATTTGTCTAGCCACCTTGTTTCGTGGACTTGTTGCTCGCCGTCGTGCAGGGTACATTTCTAGCTCACCGACATTATGTCTGTGTAGACGATTATTAGTCTCATGTGTGGTGCCACTACTTAGCATGCAGTCTTTGAGGTCGGGCAGTCTACTATATTTATTAGTTTAGTTATGGCTTGGCTTAACTTAGATAGGATGTAGGGCATGTGGCCAATACAGAGGTTCTCAAGATTGCATTTTTTAGTAATTAGGTCTTGTGATAATCCTAGTTAGCTAATGATAGCAAGCCGTAGATATTGTTTGGCCGTACATGATTAATTGTTACTATTGCTTGCCCAGTGTCTTTTATTTTCTCGCATGGTTATGTTCCGGTAAGTAACGATAGACTTGGTTCGACTCGAAAAATGAATCATACTCATGGTCCTTGTTATTTAAGGGTTATGGTTCCTATTTAGAGGAGTTCCTGAATCTTCGTGTTACTCGCCGTCTTATCTTTTCCTTTTTATGATTATTGACACCTACTTATTTACTTTTTATTGGTTCATTTACATGTTTATTGTTTTTACCTTTCCGTGATCCGTGCATGCCACCTTTACTGGATATGACGTGTATGTATTTTTGTGCACAGTATTTTCATATTAGCAGTTTATTTCTATGTTTCTCAGTGTTTTCATATCAGCAGCTATTTTTATGTTTCATGGTACATTTATATGCTGGTGGTTATATGCTGCTTAGTATATTTTAGTTGTTTTTCATGCTGGTTTTAGTTCATAGTTTTTGGCCTCATTTGTGGTACTTGCTATTTGGGGTCTGACCCCACTGGTTTTGCTTGGCCAGATCTGGTTGCGGAGCCAGAGGATCTTTCGTTTATTCACGAGGATAGTGACCACACAGAGCAGTAGACCGATTGAGTGGGTTTCTATTTTTTTCTCCCACTTATTGCATATATTCTTTTGTGTGGCATTTAGCCCCGAGCACCTGTTAGCTCGTATTTTGTACCTGATACATCGCCTACTGGGTATGATATAACTAGCATATTCTAGACCATGGCTAGAGCTGATCGTGTATGACTAATACTCTTGCTAGTTCTTTATTTTGTATTACTAGCTTCATGATTATCTATATATATTTGATTTTGGACGCTTTACTATCTTGCTTCTGATGATCATATATCTTATATATTGTGGATTCCTGCTTGTGATTGAGACACTAGGATTGTTTGACCTATGATTGACTAATGGATTATAGTATTAACCCCTCACGTCTTACAACTTCATCTTATATTCGGGGTACTGGTGTGCCCTAAGTATACGTAGCAGGTCGTTGTCTGCCCCGCTCTCTCCAGTATTCTAGTTCTGGGGCATGACAAGGTTTTAGTGGTGGCCCATGTATGTATGGTTTTCAAACGTGTGGGGGTTATTAGTGATTAGATGACTCAATGCTAACTTGTTCCTCCTTGATTTCCTTTCGAACTAATCTACCTCTGGTCTTTGACTTGTTAACTACTTTTATCCTTACTTTATCATGTTCCTCAATTTGATCCTTGTGTCCTTCGACTTTCAGGGGCACTATTCCTAGTTCTTCTGATCAGATCGTTCGGGCACAAACAATGGCAGATCAGCGTCTATATGGTCAGTCGGCACCTGGGCACAGCCTCAACATTCATGAGAAGATTCGAGGATTGATCCAGAGGAAGAGCAGTATGTTCAGCCCAATCCACTGGCAGTACCAGTGTAGCATGTCTCGACATAGCAACCAGATGTAGTTAGAGCACTGATGGACGTTCTGACAGGATTCATGGAGACTCATCAGTGATAGAGTGACCTTCTCACTAAGTCAGTTCAGACGACCATGGAGCGAGGTGGTTCTCAGATCTATAACTCTGCAAACAGCTTCAAGCGTCTCCATCTCTCGTACTTCTATGGTAATGAGGATGAGATTGTGTTTGATCATGGATCCAGGATATTAAGGCCATACTCTAGGCTGCAGGAGTCCTAACTTGGAAGAAAGTGTCAGTGGTTAGGCTGCAGTTGCTGGATTTGGCCTGCGACTGATTGGCAGCTTAGGAGGTTTCTCTATGGACAGACTTCAGAGAGAGATTTCAGACCCATTACTATAATGTGGTATTGTGTTATAACTTGCAGCAGAGGTTTAACAACCTCAGGCAGATGACGAGGAACGTCGATGACTATGCGGGAGAGTTCAGTCGTCTCAGCCGGTTTGCTCCAACTTTTGTGGCGACCGAGTTGGACCGAGCTAGGCGGTCCCAGCAGGGATTTCACTTGGAGATCATCTTTGCGGTGGAGCAGCATGAATTTAAGACTTTTGACGTTGTGATGAGAGCGGCGATGAGGCATAAGTACACTTTTTAGAGGATAGTCGACAGGATTGGGGGACAGAAGAAGCCTCATATTCAGAAGGGATCTTCTACCTAGTCCTCGGCACCAGTCCCGACGGTTCGAGCTTTGTCGATCGGTTCACCGAGGAGAGCGACTTCAGTTTAGCAATCTTCTCAGACTCGTCCTCAACAGCAGAGGCAGACTTCTTCTGTTGGGTGTTCCAACTGTAGGAAGCCAGGCCATTCTTTTCAGAGTGTCGTAAGGCACAGAGCTTATGTTGGGTGTGTGTTATAGCAGACCACATGGTGAGTACTTATCCCCGGAGGGCTAAACCTGGATCATCATCAATCCAGTCAGCAGCTCCGCAGTTCAGGGCACCAACATCAGAACAACAGTAGCAGGCCCCGAGGCCTTTACCGAAGAAATCCCAAATATTCCAGTAGTAGAGGCCACATCAGTATGCTCAGGCCCAGGCTCATGATAGGTAGAGAGGCCAACAATAGAGAGGACCAGCGCCTAGAGGGCAAGGACAGGCTTTTCGGATATACTACGAGGAGGCCCTAGCGGCTGGAGAGGTGGTTGCAGGTACCATTCTCTTACACTTGTCTTCAGCTTCAATATTATTTGATTTAGGCGCAATATACTCATTATATCTATATGATTCGCGACATGAGTTGGCTTGGAGTCTGAGTCTTTCCTGTAAGGTTCAAGATATTTACTGGTAATGGTCTCGTGGGAGTAGACAGAGTTTATGCCTCTTGTCGAGTCAAAGTGTACTATCATGCCCCAGTACCGGAATACGGGGACGGACATGACCAACTACCCCGTATAAGGTACTATACGTCATACGATGATCATGATTGTAACTAGACAAGGGGGTGCATACTATAATCAAGTCATTTAGTGTCAAGAATATCTATGTCTCAATCATCAACCAAGAACCAATAAGATTGAACATATAAAATAAAGCAGTTAGGCATCCCTGACGCTCTATTAGAATGATCATAAAATTAGTTATACTGGATGGTACACTAGTACATTGCCAAGGATATATGGCTGTAAGTCAGCCGCAGTGTGAATAATATACAATCATGTAGAGGAACTAATATCCAGATAAATTGGCTAACAAGTGACGTCAGCTAAACGCCAAAAAGGTAATACAAAATAATACTAATAGTGGGAAAGAAGATACCCACTCAATTTCCTCGACGGATATCGTTCTGGTGTTCGCCATCGGTCAGATACATGACATGGTCCTCGGGCTCTGCTACTAAACCTGGCCAAACCAAAACCAGTAGGATCAGGCCCCGAGAGCAGGTAACACAAAGGAGCATAAGTAAATGAAGCAAAAAATAATAAAGTACATAAAATAGGAATATATACCACAATTGCAAGCGTACGACCTTTTATCGAAGTAGTAGGACACCTCTATAACTAAATAAGGACATGAGGTGTCAAACTGCACCAAGACAGGGTACGACTCACCAATTATGAACAAGACGAAGATACAACACATCAATATAATCCAGAACACACATTCCATAATACCAGCTAAGATAAAGCATAATACGCAGCTTCGGTACATGACCTATTTTGACACATTGGCACAATTCTACAACCAAACAAGGATAAGGGTTGAACCATCGTACCAAAATAATTCATGTCCCTAGACTACCAGCATATACTCTTTTTAATCGGCCAATCAATCCAACAGCATGTTATGTGGGGTCTGAGTTATCTTAGAATGGATGCATAAAGAAATCCTCAGATCGTGAGCTGTTTAGCAGGGCTAACCGAGCCACAGTAATCGTATATCACATTATATATTATGCACCGGCCCCTCGTAAGGCCATCCTTCTAGAATCACATAGAACGCATTGTACAATATAAGTATTCAGATATTGTCGTCCACTAGTGTAGACGCGACCAATATCCATAGGGGTCAGCCTTGCACGTCATGACAGTTGTCTGAGGTAGCTAATGTGCACGAACTCGGGATTTAATCCTTCCCAATTATCTACCAATTTTAGTTGCCTAGATTAACCCTTGGTTATGTTAGGAATCCCATGGCATGGTCATATGATCAATCCTCATATATGTCGTACCGTAGTTCGCTCCACGCTAGATACGAATCCACTTTGTCAATTAATAGTTCAAAATGGATTCACCCGAGCGTGATGCAACAAACAATACTTTGGTAATTGACTCACATACCCTGCCCGTATAGGAGAATTAATATAATAATATCATATGTCAGGTAGTATATGGGACATTCTCGATGCAAATCTGAAACATATAATCTCATAGCATATAGCAAGTTATGTCGCACCTCAGTGCACATTATAATATAGTCGCACCTCAGTGAACCTTATGACACATGTACACGTAGTAATTATATCAGCATGGATAAAAGAAATCTGGTCGAATTACCAAACTTACAGTTGGTCATATAAGCCTTATCACATTGGAACACGGAGCTCATGTTTTGCACATAGCTGGTTAGTCACTTATAATAAAGTCAATTCTAGCACATGGTCATGTCTAGCACAAGGTTGGGTTACTAGGTCTATTCTTCCTTACGATCAATCACAAGCAATTGTCAAGACCAACCACATAGAATAAAAAAATATTCTAAATAAAATAGCTAAGCGGCATGCATAACTTGGCGCATGAGACGGGTGCCGCATGGACTGTCGGCCGCATATGATCCCTGGCCGCATACGATCCAAGGCCGCATGCTCCTTCAAGCTGCATGCTCCAGAAAAAAGTCCCCTCTTTGGGACAAGTGCCAACGTGATATGCTAGAGAAGTGACTGAAGTGAGGGATGTGACTGGACATAAAGTGTGACAAAAAGAAAAAACAAAACTATAGAAAGATGTACAAGGATGAACTAGAGTTTATGCGTCCAAGGGAAGGTGACCGCATACTCTGCTTGCCGTATAAGTCACTCGGCCGCATATTGCTCTTTGGACTTAGCGAATTTCTCATTCGTCCAGCGAACACAACACAAAGAGTTCTGTCACTTAGCTAAGAACACTTTGTGTAATAGTCAGTCATGCTTCCAACAAAATGGACGCATGTTGGTTGGTTATGCGGCAAAGAGTCCAGGCCGCATATGGATCATACCGCATGGAAGTCTCGGCCGCATAAGAACTTTATCTTCTCCAGACAGCAAGTTCAGCCATGGCAGAAAAACTCCAAAAAATAAAAATTTGTTTTCTTCATAAAAACATCATTTTAACTGCGAATCAAATGAACCAAAAGCCAAAATGCTCGAAATGAAGTACTCCATCAACCACAAAACTTTTTTTTTCTAAATTACCATATTTTAATATATCAAAACAAAGAAAAAATTTTGGAACCCATAAAAATCCTAACTTTAAAACTCATATCTACTCAAAATCGTTGATTAAAACCAAAAAAATCCAAGAACTAAAACTAATGAGAAAATCAAGGAGAACATTTTTTATCAAACATATTTTTATTAGTACATATATGCAAAAATATGAAAATCTATGGCTTCACCACTTTGAGCAAGATAAACTTACCTTGGTGGACTAAAAAACCTCTTCCTAGAACCAAGTCTAGGGCTAGGGCTTAGGGTTTCGGTAGGGAGCTCTTGAGGGAAGGAGGAAGTGGAAAGAAGAAGTAAAAGAAAGAAATAAAAAATGAAGAGAGGAGAGAAAAAGAGGAGTATATATACACAAGAGGAGAAAAGGGAATTCTAGTCATGACTAATCCTCATGCAATCCTAACCATCCAAAATAAGCCTAGTGGTTCCAAAAGTAAACCGGGTCAGATATCCATCCTACATACGGGTCCTAGCACGGGTTAATAGAAATTGCCAAGGTTTTCATTACTGGTCTCGGGTAGTCTCCCTCAAAAAAATAGAAATACAATTAAATAAAATACAACATAATTAATAGGAACCAACATGTAAAATACAACATGAATACATCTATAGGAAATTTTTTAAATTTCACAAATTCAAGAATACCAAATTTGTAAACATGTGTGACATCTCTACCCACCTTAGAAAATTCTCTCCTCGAAATTCACTTAGGCTAGTCGAGCTGATAACCAAGCAAAAAAACTCATGATCCAATATGGAACTCATAAACTAAGCAGAAAATTCAGGAATCACAATTCATGCATTACAAGATCACATGGGCTACAACTAACTAAAAACCAAGCACATATGGGACATGCAGATAAATAGCCAATATCAACTACAAGTAAATGCGCAAGCAATCCACACAATCAAAAAGAGAGAGAACTAGAGGCATACAGATAAATATGTCTCCTGAGTCAGTTAAAATAGGAACTCGTACTCGCTGGCCTATGCTGGCTCCTAAAATTGGACAGTGATCAAGTCTCAGGATAAGTCGATACCAACGACCTAGTCAAGAACATGATTATGTCCATAACGTACCTTTGTAGTCAGGAGATATGACATCGATCATGTATCATAAGATACATAAGAAGATGATTGAGACAAAATTATCTCCATTCGCCGAATATACGGGACACAAAAGATATGACTGAAGGAAGCACAAAACTTACCATCGGTTTGACAGCCCTCGGCCAACATCTGCTCTAACATGCCAAACTCTGCTTGCTCACGTATCGGTGATAATGGAACTCTGTCATGAGGATGTCTCTGCTGACCAAACTGAAATTGTCTCTGCTGAAACACCTGTGCTTGTGTCAACATAGGACGTTGGGCTACTGTCACTACAATATTTTCTAGGAAAGGGTATTTTGGTCATTTTATAATTAACTAAATATTATGCATATTGTATATTATTTATTGTATTATTTATTTTTTGTTAGATGTTAGTATATTGTTTTTAACTTGTGTTAGTGGACCTAACTAGTTTAGATTAGATCCATGAATCAATATTTAAATCTAGTTATAATTGAGCCCAATTATAAGCCCAATCATTAGGAGGATGATTAATTAAGTTAAACCCATTAGACTAGAATCTTCCCTCATTAATTATTTCTTCATGAGATGCCCCAAGGGGTATTTTAGACTTTCCATAGTAGCTTGGGGAGGGAGTTTGGTGGCCGGCCATATTTAAATGGAGGGAGAAATTTCTCTCTCTTCATTTTTATTTTAAATCTTGATTTAGAATTTTCTCTTCCAAAATTCTTCATTTTCACATCAAATTTCATCCAAATTTCTTTCCAATTCCTTCTCTAATCATCATTGGAGGCTATTGAAGCAAGGATCTACAAGGAGGAGCAAGGATCTACAAGTTGGAAGCTCTTTTCACCAATTTTGGAAGTTTCATTAGGAATCCATCTTCCAATAGGTATAATTCAGTTTTTCCTCTTTAATTAAACTCTAAATCTGTGTTTTAATCATTAGGAACCACCCATATGCTAAGGTCACCCATAGGAATTGGAATTAGGTTCATAGGAGGCCTATAGAGAAAGTTATTTGATATTTTGTGTCAATTTTGGAGAATTTCGAGATTGACACATCTTGTGTTTGTCAATTAGACCAAATTGACATATATTTGATTGTGTTTGGATAGTGTCGTATCCATAATTAGATACGTGTAGGCCGTATACTGATAATTAGGAGATACTGGTTGATTTGGGAGTTTTCCTCCGATACGGGGGTTTGTGCATGTCATATTTTAACACAGACACGTAGATGTGTGATTAACTCTTCGTATTGTTCATAATTATTATTTTAGACTTGCTCGTATCCTTCGAGGTATGTTTGGTGGTGTGGTGGACTCATATTGCAAGAGTATCATAGATCTAGTGTGATACAGGTGTGATGCACTGCACATGTTTGTTTTCTTGTATTTCAACATAATTATTTATGGCTATTAGAGTATTATGATTGTATGGTTATGTATATATATGTATTCATATGTGTATATATATATCTAGTGTTATATATATATATAGATATTCGCCAGATGGCAAGCTGAATTAGCAATATTTGATTTTGATATTAAATATATCAAAGGAACTGACAATTCACTTCCTGACTTCTTGACTCGTGAATTTTTACAGAAAAATGAGTCAAAGAAGTAAGGGGAAACAACCATGGGTTCCTAGGCCCATGGCTTCGAGCTCCAATGAGTCGAAGTACCAGAAAACCAAGAAAATTGTTCTTGGTAAAGGAAAATCTTCAAATAAGGAAGTTAAAGACTTCGAAGAAACTAATGTTTCTTCCTACAAGCAAGCAGTTGAAATTGAAATCTTTTTCTAAAACAGTTTTAGCAGAACTACAATCAATTCTTAATAAGAATTTCTTATTAAGTAAATCATCTTGGAATTTATGAATACATTGAATAATAGAAAGAATTATCTTGAAATTATTTATGGCTATTAGAGTATTATGATTGTATGGTTATGTATATATATGTATTCATATGTGTATATATATATATATATATATCTAGTGTTATATATATATATATATATATATATATATATATATATATATATATACACACACATTCATATGTACATATATATAAACATACACACATACATATGTATAACTCTATATATATATATATATAATCACTTATATATATATGTTGGTAAGTGATTATATATATATATATATATATATAGAGTTATACATATATATAAACATACACACATACATATGTATAACTCTATATATATATATATATATAATCACTTATATATATATGTTGGTAAGTGATTATATATATATATATATATATATATATAGAGTTATACATATGTATGTGTGTATGTTTATATATATGTACATATGAATGTGTGTGTGTGTATATATATATATATATATATATATATATATATATATATATATATATATATATATATATATATATATATATAAGTGTTATATATTATGTATGTTTATAGATTGATATGTATATATGTTCATGTGTGTGAGTGAGAGTGTTATATCTATATATATATGTTCATGTGTGTGAGTGAGAGTGTTATATATATATATATATATATATATATATATATATATGTGTGTGTGTGTGTGTGTGTGTGTGTGTGTGTGTGTGTTGTGTTGGTGTGTGCATCGTTGTGTGTGTGTGTGTGTGCTAGGAAGAGGGGATCGAACAGTGCACTGAAGCAACTGGAGCAGTGAACTAGTGAGCAGCTGTAGCAGCTAGCATCACACATAGCAGTAGCAGCAACATCATCAACAGTAACATAGAGCAGCAGCAGTTTTAGCCACAGCAAAGCTAGAGCAGTAGCAAGCACAGCTAGCTAGCAACTGCAACAGCAAAGTGCAGCATGGAGAGCAGCAGCAACTACAGCTGCAGCAGTAGCACAACATGCAGCAGCAAGCACATTGCAGCAGCAAGCACACTGCAGCAGCAAGCACACTGCAGCAGCATAACATCCAGTAGCAGCAGCAAGCACACTGCAGTAGCACAGCATCCAGTAGCAGCAACAATAGCATCCAGTAGCCGCAGCAGCAGTTTGAACAGCAATAACAAGTGCAAGAGCAGGGGCAGCAAGGTAAGTAGATGGTTAATTAGTTATAGTTAGTTAGTCATTGTTTTACTTGTAGTTCATTAGTAGTTAGTTAGTTACTTTGTTATTATATATATATATATATATATATATATATATATATATATATATATATATATATGTATGTATGTATTCGTGTGTTAGTAGTTAATTCATGTTAGTTATAGTTAGAGTTTTGGGTAGTTAAGTATATGTTAGAAATTCACATTACCTTGTGATACCAAGGTAATATCAAGGTATTGATGGATACTCAAGGTATTGGGTTGATACTCAAGGTATTGGGTTTGAGTATCAAGATGGGTGTGCAGTGGTGTGACACCGCATTGGTTCAAAGCCAAGGTATCCACTTAGCATTAGTTTGTTAGGAATATTAAATATTGTTGATTTTATATACATACTATAATATTTCATATCTATTGAATGCGTATCTTACGATACGGTATCATATTGGTTTCCTAGTATCCTAGTATAGCTAGTATGGCCTAGTTATATAGTGTATGGACCCAATATCCTAGAGATAGACTCATGCAACCTAGAAATAGCTAGTTTGACCAAGTTTGACCTAGAGTTGACCTAGTTTGACTATTTTGACTTAGAAATAACTTTTTGACCTAGAAGTTGACTAGTTTAACTTATTTTTATTCCAAAACCTTGTATTGATATAATATTCCATATTTAGGTCTTTGAGACACCATATCGGACATCTTTGATACCGTTCACCGGATTCCAGACGAGTATATTATCTGCTAGTTTCTTATTTATAATATCCTCTATGTCTCTTGTATTTAGTGTAGATATCCTTGATTTCTTGACCGATGGTTACACGGATTGGTATATACGGATCTCGTCATAAGATGTTATTCCTTGATATTTACGGTGTACCTTGTGCAAGCCTAGTTTCCTTGTTCTTCTTGTACAAATACAAATATTGGTTCATGTAAAGAGTAGTGCCCTTCTTGTGGAAACCCATGTCATAACGTATAATGGTTGGATCCAATATACCAGTCGGGAGTGGAGAGTATGTAGTATAGATATGTGATCATACCATCCTTGTATCAAGTCTTGTTCATTGAATAGTGTTAATCATACGCCGCACGTATGATTAGCCAGGCCATAATTCTTGTATCAAGTTTCCAAGCCGATCACATGTTAAAGCTGGTACTAACTCACTTAGTCATTAGTATTTCTTGTTCATTTCCATATTTCTCATTCTTGTATTTATTTTCAGTATTTTCTTTATTGCATACCACTTGTATCTATATGTTTTATCTTGTATATTCACATCTATTTACTGTTACATAGTTTATATCATTTATTAGAACTGCTGTTAGAGATGTACTCTGCTCCTTTCCTGACTTGATATATTTTTCTCAGATGATACTGAGGAGTGGTACTCCACTCACTATGGGCCTCAGTACGTGGTTGGCTTAGAGCCAGAGACCTTGGCTCAGGAGGGTCTCATCCCGACTGAGACAGACGACCCCAGACTCATAGCTTCTTAGTTAGTTTCCTTTTGTACTGGATTTGTCTCCAATATTGTTATTAGTATTTCTTGACTCATTGGATATTATTTTGTCTTATAAGTATGTAGTATAGATCTGTGATTGAGTATATTTATATTATATTGGTAGCATTGCTATGTCTTGAATATTAGATAGATAGTTTACCCAAACATTGTTCTACCGCTAATGCTGCGACATAGGCTAGGCGTTGTTCACTACTTCCATCCCTACACCGGGTACGGGTTATGACAGCTACCGACCGTATTGCCAAAGCTGGCTCTTGATACAGAACTGCTCCTAGAGCTGGCAATGTTGGGAATTGTTGGTATGGTCCTCTCTGCCTCTACATCTGGGGACAAGTAGCTATCATGTGGTTCAAACCCTCACACATCAAGCATCTTCCACTTTTCATCCTGCACACATCTTGAGTGTGACCTCATTTGCCATAATAGGTACATCCTACTGAATTCTCCAGGCGTTGTTGATATTGTCTTGGCTGTTGTTGCCAAATTTTTATTGTCTCATCTGATGCCACTGGCCCCCGTGGTGCCAAATCACGAATACGAATGCCGGGTGTTGGTCCTCCACCTGTGTTCTGGGCATGAGACCTCTTATGTCCTCCAGTCCTTGAAGCTAACCTCTGGATGGTAAGCTCGTATCTTTTGGCCGCTATCAATATGGCATCGAATGTGTAGTAGTCATGTCCTTCTACCAGTTGCAGAATCTCGAGATAAAGCTCTTGTTGGAATCTCATAGCCCTTTCTTGCTCCGTCGTCACCATAGTTAGAGCAAATCTGCTCAGACTGCAGAACTCTGTTGCGTATCCATCTACTGTTCTTTCGGATTGTCGTAGATCAATAAATCTCTTCTGCATCTCGTACTGCGCCACTACTCCGAAATACTTGGTCCTGAACTTGGTTCTGAAGTTATCACAAGAGATAAGAAGCTTCAAGCTGACTTCCTCCGTTGCCTACCAATCACAAGCAAGATATTATAGTTATAATTGGACTTGATTGACTTGATCCTCTGATGGAACCTTAGTTGCCGCCATTATCGTCTCAATATCTTAAAGCCAAGCATCTGTCGTAATAGCATCATTTGTGCCTCCGAAATAGGTAGGGTTGAGTTGACAGAATCTGTATGACATCCCATAATCTTCTTCTTCACTCTCCTCCAGAGCCGTTTGTAGTCCTTGGTTTAACAAGACGTTCTGCTCCTGTAGTCAAAGCTGCTGGTGCTGTAACACTGCTATCTGATGCTATTGTATAGCAATCATACCTCTGATAATTTCTAACAGTGTCGATGTCTCAAGTGCTGTTGGTGTTATTGGAACCGTCGGGGGTACCGATATTTATGGTACATGTATAAACTCCCTCACCCAAAATAGGTATTTTGTGTATATTTTATATTATTATATTTATTATAGATATTGAATTTATTTAGAGTATTCTCTTAGTTAATTAGAAAATAAATTTTTTTAGTATATTTACTTATATAAATATTTATTTAGAATTATTTTTAGGCTATTTTAGATTATTGGGATTTTTCCATAATTTTTAGTTAATTAAAAACTAGTAACACTAATTTTCTAGGACTTTGAAGAATTTATTTTAGATTTAAACATAATTAAAAATATTCTAAACTTTTATTTTAGATTCTAAATAGTCAAATATATTTTCTAGAATTTTTTGGGAATTTCTGAGTATTTTTAATATTTATTGGGAGTAAATAGGCTAATAACTAATTTTTTAGGACTTGTAGAATTTATTGTGCAATCCCAGGAATATAGAATAGACCCACGTTATTTTTTAGGGTTTATAATATTATTATATATTTTTTGGAATTATTTCAAAATTTTTGGAAAAATTTTAGTATTTATTTTTTGTTATATGGGTAAAACGAATGTTTAGAGCTTCTCCTAATTATAGTAGAAAACCTATGAATATAAAATTATCCCAAGTATTTTTCTAGGGTTTCTGGATTCAAAATATATTTTCTGTAATTTTTTTCAGATTTTTATGATTAATTTTAATATTTATTTGGAGTTATTTAGATTTAAAACGACTTAAATAATGTTTTGATAAAGGCAAATCAAAAATAAATAATATAACCAAAACCATCCAATCAAATCATGACACGTGTCACCCTATCAACTTTCATTCAGCCGCTCAACATCCCTATATATATATATATATATATATATATATATATTATTATAACCCTAATTATCCCATTATTTTAGAGAGAGAGATTTTGGAGAATTGCCATCTAGGGTTCCTTCATCTTCCACAAGCCATTGCGCATAGCTCCGGACCCCAAACGAGGCCTAGTTTCTTGTGTTAGAAAGATATTGAGGTTAGCTTTCTGATTATATAATTTGTTTTATGAAATTATTAGTATTAAATTCTGGAAAATTCGTAGAGCACAACATGTCCGAAAATAGACGTGTTTCGATGTTTTCGTAATTGCAGGAGAACCCAGAATATCATCGACATATATTTTTTCCAGAATTTAATTCGAAGTATTTACATACTGTTAATTCTGTAGAACTTCTAGGTTAGAATTTAACCATCGGTGCACAATACAAAATTTGTATGTGCCATAATTCCCAAACGAATTTGAATTCGGATGAGCAGTAAATTCCAGTATGTTTTTGATGCTGAAATCTACAGGAAATCATGCATGAAAGCCGAGTTTGTGTCGATTGACTTTTTGGTCAACAGATCGCCTCGATTTACGTGCCATGAGTCTCGAGATGATAAAATTCAGTTTCTTTTGACAAAATTTAGGAATTAACATAAAAATCAGAATAATAAGATTAAAATAGGATTTTAAAGTAATTATTCTAGAATTAAATAAATTAAAATAAATTATCTTTTGACGTGATAAATTTGTAATACATAAGCTATTTGGACTGTGACTTGGACTCTGATTCATACCGACCCTAGGACACCGTGGACTATCCCATACTTACCTTGACCATGTTGACCCTAAGAACTTGTGAATTTGTCTGCCTTGCGTACATTAACGTACTGGCATAGACACCTGTCAGTTGACTGACTGATTTCGTACAGTACTTGAAGACGCGACACCCGCTTAATTCAGCGCGTAATTGACCGTGTTAGATGACTAGTGTTACCCCTAGTATACCCCCTGAGTCCAGTGTAAATATGGTTGTGTATGTGCTAGTGTAATGACTAATGATTTTATTACATTATATTATGTGTACATAGGATATTGGATTTGTTCTGCGCGATTTCTGGAGCAGGTTATTGGTACATTACAACTTCCTTGCCAGGCAAGTATACCTTGCCATTGTACTGTTATTTATATTCCATATGTTGCATGCATCTTTATTTTCTGTCTTAGTTCATATATTTTAACTATTATATAAAATGCGTACGACGATGTCGTCGCGATATGTTTTTATTTATGTATTTGCATTGACCCTATTTATGAGACTACCCCATTATCATGTAGCATCATTAGGTTCATTGGCCGTGACACAGTTGTTACACGAGTTGTGAGTCTCATGTAGATCACGAACTTGTGTGCAGGTTTGGCCTCCTGTACGTGTGGGTCGTGCGTTAGGAATAACTGCTGTTAGAAACTTTGCATGCTAGTAGACTTAACAGTTATTAGAGGTCTAGGGACTTAGCCTATTGTAGTATGGTGGTCCCATCCTTGTCCTTGTTTGGTTGCAGGATTGGGTTAGGGTACTAAGAATAGGCTATGGACCAAATCGTGTCATGAATGTGACATGCTTAGAGCATGGGGTGGGGAGAACAACAAGTACCGCATTTGAGCTTCTTTACACTTTTCTTTTTGTAACCCGGAAGCTCCGCTGGAGATACGGACGGTGATGACCCCTATACTACTTGGCGGGCCTCTGCCGTTCAAAAGATGACATGCCTTTGAGGCCCCTGGTTCTCCGAGAGAGTCATGCCAATCCCAGTTTTCAGCCAGATAGCTCACTTATGGGAAAAGTTGTTCTTAACTGCATTCACTTAGACGGTTAGGTGACCCTTTGGATATTTATTTCAGTACTTTATTGGCATGTGTTTAAGTATCTTGTTATGTCCCTCTGAGGACCTGGTCCCCTGCCAGGTGTATTTGTTCTTGAGTATTCGCAGGAGCGCAGATTCGGATGGTTACCTATGTTTCGAGGATGTCTTCTCTTCGAGCCGTGATTGCTAGCTGGTATACTTATATTTTGTTTGATTGGGTTGTACTTATATTGTATTTACTTTTCCCATTCGAGTTGGTAGTGGATTTGTTTCCATCCAACTATCATCCTTAGATACTTTTTATTGAGATCTAGTTTCATAGATACTGGTTATTTATTTATATTTGATTTTCTGTGGATGAGATTTAGATTATACCCTGTGACTTGTGATAGATTTATACCACATGTGGATTTGATATTCATATTACAGCGTACGTATGGATTTGGTTTCCATATATTGGAGTTGCCATATCCATGCGGCTGGCATGCTTACGTGTTCCTAGTTCTAAATATTTTGGGACTGGGACGTGACAACATGTTGCCCACCTATTGGCTCTACTCGAAGTTGATCTTGAGGAAGTACTGTATTTTACTGGCGCTTAATGGAATCTTTCTCTGCTAGCTGATCTACCATATCTGCTGCCCTAACAGGCAGGGAAGAGGTTCCACTAAAGGAAAAGGACACCAAGACATCAAATGATAGGACAAGAAAGAACAAGGAAGCAAACTATTGATAGTTCAAGCTCGGTTTCGAAGAAGACGAATTCAGGATATCAAAGGAAATAGTTTTGATTGAGACTCCTAGAACAAGATACCCCACAAGTCTAAAAAGACAGACCTGCATGGACCACCACTAAAACCTTGTCATACTCCAATATCGGAATACGGGGACGGACATGGCCAGCTATACCGTATAAGGTACTATACGTCATACGGCGATCATGGATGTAACTAGATAAGGGGGTGTATACTACAATCAAGTCACCTAGGGTCAAGAATATCTATGTTTCAATCATCAACCAAGAACCAATAAGAATGAACATGTAAGATAAAGCAGTTAGGCGCCCCTGCCGCTCTATCAGAATGATTATTAAACTAGTTATACAAGATGGTACACTAGTACATTGCCAAGAGTATATGACTGTAAGTCAACCTCGGTCTGAATAATATTCAATCATGTATGGAAACTAATATCCAGATAAATCGGCTAACAAGTACCGTCGGCTAAATGCCAAAAAGGTAATACAAAATGATACTCATAGTGGGGGAGAAGAAACCCACTCAAGTTTCTCGGCGAACATCCTCCTGGTGTTCTCCATTGGTCAGAAACATGATAGGATCCTCGGGCTCTGCTAATAAACCTGGCCAAACAAAGCCAGCGAGGTCAGGCCCCAAGAGTAAGTACCACAAAGGAGCACAAGTGAATGAAGAAAAACCAATAAAGTATATAAAATAGAAATTTGTGCCACAATTATAAGCATATGACCATTCATTGGAGCAGTAGGAAATCTTTACAAGCAAACAAGGACAAGAGGTATCGTACTGCGTCGAGACAGGGTATGATTCACCAAAATTGAACACGACGAAGATAGAACACATCAATATAATCCAAAACACACAGGCCACAATACCAGCTAAGATATAAGCATAATATATGCAGCTTTGGTACATGATCTATTGTGACACATTGGCGCAACCCTACAACCAAACAAGGATAATGGTTGAACCGTCGCACCATAATAGTTCATGTCCATAGACTACCAGTACATACTCTTTTAAATCGGCCAATTAATCCTACGACTTATTATGTAGAGTCCGAGTTATCTCAAAACGGATGCATAAAGAAATCCTTAGATCGTGAACTGTTTAGACGGCTAACCGAGCCATAGTAATCGTATAACACATTGTATATTATGTACCGATCCCTCGTAAGGCCACCGTGCTAGAATTACATAAAACGCATTGTACAATATAAGTATTCGGATATTGCCTTCCACTTGTGCAGACGTGGCCAATATCCATCGGGGTCAGCCTTGCATATTAAGACAATTGTCTGAGGTGGCTAATGTGCACGATCTCAGGATTTTATCCCTCCAATGCTCTACCAATTTTAGTTGCGTAGATTAACCCTAGGGTTATGTTAGGAATCCCATGGCGTGGTCACATGATCAATCCTCCTATATGTCATACCGTAGTACGATCCACGCTAGATACGAATCCACTTTGTCAATTAATAGTTCAAACTGGATTCACCCGAGCGTGATGCAATAAACAAAAAATCCTAGCCATGCTTTGGTAGTTGACCCACATACCATGCCTGTGTTGGAGAGTTAATATAATAATATCACATGTTGTGTAGTATAGGGGACATTCTCGATGCACAACCCGAAATATGTAATCTCATAGCACGTAGCAAGTTATATCATACCTCAGTACACATTATAATATGGTCGCACCTTAGTGCTCCTTATAACACATGTACACGTAGCATGTAGTAATTGTATCAGCACGGATACAAGAAATCGGGTCGAATTACCAAACTTACAGTTGGTTAGATGAGCCTTATCATATTGGGACACGTAGCTCATGTCATGCACATAGCTGGTTAGTCACTTATGACAGTAAATTCTAGCACATGGTTATTTCTAGCACAAGGTCAGGTTACTAAGTCCATTCTTTCTTAGGATCAATTACAAGCAATTATCAAGACCAACAACATAGAACAAAAAAATATTCCAAATAAAATAACTAAGCCGTATGCACAACTTGGCACATGAGATGGGTGCTACATGGACTGTCGGACGCATGCTACCTCAGGTCACAAACGATCCCAGGCCACATGCTCCTCTAATCCCTATGCTCCGGACAAAAGTCTACTCTTTGGGACAAATACCAACGTGATGTGCTAGAGAAGTGACTGAAGTGATGGATGTGATAGGCCATAATGTATGTCAGGAAGAAAAAAACCCAATAGAAAGATGTTCAAGCACGTAACAGAGTTTATGCGTCCAAGGGAAGGTGGACGCATACTCTGCTTGCCGCATAAGTCACTTGGCCGAATATTGCCGTTTGGACTTAGCGAATTTCTTAATCGTCCAGCGAACAAAACACAGGGAGTTCTGTCACTTAGCTCCAGAACAATTTATGTAATGGTCAGTCATGCTTCCAACAAAATGGACACATGCTTGTTGGTTATTCGGCAAAAAGTCCAGGCCATATATCATGCTGCATGGAAGTCTCAGCCACATAAGGTGCTGCGCATAAGAACTTCGTCTTCTCCAGACAGCAAATTCAGCCATTGCAAAAAAGCTCCAAAAACCGAAAAATTATTTTCTTTATAAAAACTTTATTTCAACTGCGAATCAAATGAACCAAAAGCCAAAATGCTCAAAATAAAGTGCTCCATCAACCACAAAAACTACTTTTCTAAAATACTATATTTTAATAGATCAAAACCAAGAAAAACTTTTAGAACCCATGAAAACCCTAACTTTAAAACTCAGATCTACTCAAAATCGTTCATCAAAACCAAAAACTCCAAGAACTAAAACTAATGAGAACATCAAGAAGAAAATTTTCCATCAAACATATTTTATTACTACATATATTGAAAAATACGAAAATCTATGGCTTTACCACTTTGAGCAAGATGTACTTGCTTTGGTAGACTAACAAAACTCTTCCTAGAACCAAGTCTCAGACTAAGGCTTAGGGTTTCGGTTGGGAGCTCTTGAGGGAAGGAGGAAGAGAAAAGAAGAAGTAAAGAAAAGAAATAAAAATGAAAGAGATGAGAGAGAAAGAGGAGTATATATACATGAGAGAAAAAGGGTATTCTAGTCATGACTAATCCTCATGCAATCCTAACCATCCAAAATAAGCCCAGTGGTTCCAAAAGTGAACCAGGTCAGATATACATCCTACATACGGGTCTTAGATCGGGTTCATGGCAATTGCTAAGGTTTTTACTACTGCTCTCGGGTAGTCTCCCTAAAAAAATAAATATATAATTAAATAAAATACAACATAACTAATAGGAAACAAAATATAAAATACAACATGAATACATCTATAGGGAACATTTTAAATATTACAAATTTAAGAATTCTAAATTTCGGAACGGGTGTGACATGTGCTGTAGAGAGTTTCCCGCTAGATTTATAGAGTTCCCTATGGGAGATTACGATCTAGTCCTAGGAATGGATTGGTTGAGTGTGCGACACATGATAGATTGTCATGCTGACAAGTTTATCTTTCGTATACCTGGCGAGGAGTTCTCATTTTCCAGAGGCGAGATGGAGTCTTTGTCAGTTATCCCAAGGATGGGAGTAGACGAGGAGGTACAGTTTTCCAGAGTTGTCTGTGAGTTTTTGGACGTATTTCCTAATGAGCTTCTAGGCATGCCGCCAGTTCAAGACATAGAGTTCTACATCGATTTGATTCTAGGGGTGGAGCTTATTTCAGAGAGGGTCTATAGGATATCACCATTAGAGTTAGAGATTCTGTACCAGATGATTGAGGAGTTGAGGACCAAGAGAATCATTCGTGCTAGTGGATTACCTTGGGGAGCCCCGTTACTTCTTGTTAAAACGAAGGAAGGTTCATCGTGTTTATGTGTTAATTATCACACTTTAAATATGGTGACCATTAAGAACAAGTAACTCTTACCCAGGATATATAACTTGTTTGATCAGCTCAGTGGAGTAACTGTATTTTCTAAATTTGATTTATGGTCTGAGTATCATCAGATCAGAGTCAGAGAGTAGGATATACCCAAGACGGCGTTAAGATTTATATATGGCCATTTCGAGTTCCTTGTTATGCTATTTGGAGTGACCAATACGCCAGCAATATTCATGGATCTCATGAATCACATCTTCATACCTCACCTAGACAAGTTTGTGATAGTATTTATTGATGATATCTTGGTCTATAGTCGGACTGAGGCAGAGCATGAGCGACATCTTGGTATAGTTCTTTAGACTCTTCTAGAGCATCACCTATACGCGAAGTAAAGCAAATACGATTTTTGGCTAGATCATATTTTATTCTTGGGTTATATCATTTCCGATGGAGGCGTAAAGGCGGATCCCAAGAAGGTGGAGGCTATTATGAATTGGTCGGTACCTAGTACAGTCTCAGAGGTGCATAGTTTTTTGGGATTAGTAGGCTACTTCAGGCGGTTTGTGGCAGACTTTGCTAGGTTTTTTATACCCTTCACACGACTGACGTGTAAGGACGTGCGCTTCGAGTGGTTAGATGCTTTTCAAGTTTTTTTTCGAGAAGCTCAAGCAGATTTTGATTTTGGCTCATAATCTGACACGCTTATGCGGACCAGGTGGGTTCACGGTTTACTGTGATGCATCAGGCATTGGTCTTGGATGTGCCCATATATGGCATGGTAGGATTATTGCTTATGCGTCTTGACAGCTTCGAGACCGTGAGAAGAATTACCCGACTCATGATTTGGAGTTTGCCATAGTTGTGTTTGCACTCAAATTCTGGAGACATAATCTGTATGGCGAGCGGGTAGAAATCTTCACATGTCATACGAGCATGAGGTATGTGTTCACGCAGAGGGACCTCAACATGCGGCAGAGGATATGGCTAGAATTACTAATAAATTATGATGTTAATCTTAAATACCATCCAGGGAAGGCCAACGTCGTTGCAGATGCTTTGAGTAGGAGAACATAAGCTTACTTCTTGTTGGAGCAGCATCATATCCTGGAAGATCTTCAGGAGATGAGCATCGAGGTGGTGTTACCTGGTGATACAAGCTTGATGGCAGGATTGCAGGTCCATTCTACTATAGTAGAGAGGATCAGGGCATCATAGTCAGGTGATGCCGGACTTTGACAACTCAGAGCAGAGTGTGAGGTAGGACGCCGAGCAGAGTAGAGCATTCATGATGATGGGACTCTCAGGTTCGGGAGTCGACTATGTGTCCCGAGGGAAGATATTCGGTACGAGATTATGTTAGAGGTCCAGAGTTTCCAGTATTCAGTTCATCCAGGAGGGATAAAGATGTACCATGATATTCGTCAGCACTTCTGCTAGAATAGGATGAAGAGGGAGATAGCACTGTTCGTCTCTCGGTATTTAGTTTGTTAGTAGGTTAAGGCTAAGCATCAAAGACCGTCCAGGTTACTTCAGCCTTTGTCGATTCTGGAGTGGAGATGGGAGCATATTACCAAGGACTTCATGACCAGTCTTCCTAGATCCCCGACAGGTAGATGTCGTATGGGTGATAGTAGATCGACTTATGAACGTTACTCACTTCCTACTTTTCTGGTTTGGTCAGTTGACTGAACAGCTAGCAGAGATCTACATGAGGCAAATTATCAGAGTGCATGGAGTGCTAGTTAGCATAGTCTCAGACAGAGATTCCAGATTCACTTCCCATTTATAGAAAAGCCTTCAGTAGAGTTTAGGCACCCATCTGAGGTTCAGTTCAGCATATCATTTGCAGACATATGGTCAATTAGAGTGTAAAACTCCTAATTCTAAAATTTCATATTTACTTTTTTTATTAATTATTAATTGAATTGTAGTAATTATAAGAAAATTAGGAGAAATATAATTTATTTAATTTTTATTTCAGGTGTTTGTGCATTTAGGGGATTTATGGAACCATTAGAAATTTTTCTTAATTTATTCCATGTAGGAGACCCTGTGGACAGTTGATAGCTTAATGGTATGCACTAATATAATTTGTAGAATTTTTGTATATATATATATATATATATATATATATATATATATATATGATTATTTAGAAAGAATAATAGAAGAAATGAAATGAAAATAGAGAACCCCCAAACCCTTAGAATATAAAGAGAACAGCAGCAGCCGCTGCCAAGGGATTCTCCCTCTCCTCGCGTGAATCCCCCCCCCCCCCCCCCCGTGGCTCAAATAGAACCCGCCCCCTCGGCGTCGCAATCTCTCTCTCTCTCTCTCTCTCTCCCTCTCTCTATATATCTACTATACTTCCCAAACCCTAACCCTAAACTCGTCGTCATCTCCACCGTGATGCCGCCGCCCAGACCCTGCCGCCGATCGCCTGCGCCGCCCGCCGCCGAGCCGCGTACCCACGTCGACGCACCGCGACAGAATCTGAGCAACAGCGAAGCCACGTTCACTCGTCGTTTTCTGCGCCTTCGCTCAACCAAACTCAACCACGTCTTCACCGGTATGATCCTCACATAACCCTCTTCAATATCTGTACATTAGTTCATCTCGAACCATGCACAAAACTAGGTAAAAATCGACGCCAAGTCGATGAAAAACTATGACATTTTAAATCTCAGAAAATCTGTTGCAACCACCCCTGTTCATGGACTCGTATCTCCCACCACAGAGATCCGAATCCGATTTTTCTTTTTGGTATGCGAAGACCACCTGACCTAGTTTAATTTCTGTTATTTACATTATTCTATTAACTGCCGTATGTAGAAATAAATTAGTTAGAAAAACCAAAAAATATACTTTTTAGCAATTTCCAGAAATTGTGATACAGAGCCCGCCCCGCCAAACGGGACCGTCCCGTCATGTACCAAGTGTACCAAAAGGTGCGCACAGTATACCCAGACATGTGGACTTTCGTAAAAACTGATTTGGACGCGTGTGCACGTCAAAATCAGCCCGTATCCGCAAAAATTCCCCGTATCGCAACTTTTGTAAAAGCCCTACGTATTTAGTGCACGCACGTCAGAATACGACGAAACTTGCGCCATTGGACTCGTGGTATCGCGCTGGTCCTGTGACCCAAGTTTCACGCAATTTTGAGACAGTTGACCAAGTCGCCAATTGGCGGGCCCCACGGTTGACTTTTTGGGCAAAATTGTGTTCGGCTCTCCAGAATTCGTATCTGGACATACCGTTGAGTTTGTACTAGCATTTAGAGTTTGTTTAACCTATAATTTGTCCCATTTAGAGACATTTACCCCTGGCATGCTTTTCGGTGTAAGGTGGCCCACATATGGAGCCCGCTTTGACCCGAAATTACCGTTTTGCCCATGTGTCCAAATTGGACGAAAGGAGAGTGCTTTCTAGCTAGTTTGCTTATTCTGAAAACATTGGTGATGTTTATTTCAGCATCAGGAGACGTTCATTCTGAGGTTGTAGTTTATGACTCTTGGTGTTTGACATCTGGATATTACTCTCTGCAGGTCTATTGCGAGGCAAGTATACCTTGCATTATTGTACTAATTAAATTCAGTTATATATATTAGTTGCGTGTTTATTATTTTAGATTATATAACTGTGCACGTCCGAGAGAGACTCGGGTGCAGTCAACGAATGCGTTGACGTTAGGACTTATGTTTGACCTAGTGTCTAGTACACCCACCTAAAGTTGTGGAGTTATCAGTATAACTCCTTATGCCTTGACACAATTCTTACACGTGTTGTGAGTCTCATGTAGGGCACGGACTTGCGTATGTGGTTAGCCACCTGTACGTGTAGGTCGTACAACAGATAAGGTATAACTTCTAATAGTGATGCATGTTAGAAGACCTAGCAGTTATTAGTAGGAGGAGCATATATTATCGTGGTACGATGGCCAATCCTTGTCCTTGTTTGGTTGTAAGATTGGGCTATAGTTCTAACGATAGAATATAAGCCAGAGTTACGACGCCTGGGCGTAGTAGCTAAGGCGTGTTGTGGATACAACATGCATAGATCATTGGGCGGGGAGGACTACTAGTAGGCGAATGGGACACCTACCTCCTTTATACAGATACCGCACTCGACGGAGTGATACAGACGTTATTATTTATACAGATACCACGTTCCCTAGGGTGTTGGACGTTACTTGGTGATTTTACAGATACCTCATTCTTCAGAATGATGGACGTTACAGACACCACACTCTAGCGAACGTTGGACGTTATTATATTCATGCGCCCGTGTTATAGGGGGCATATGTGGCATATACTAGCCAGTTGTCACGATTGGTGAATTACGTCAGCATATGTATAGCCTACACTTTCCCATGCACCCAAAGTTGTCCTCAAGTTGTATTACACTTAGATGGTTAGGTCACCCATGATTTTTTATAGTATTTACTTTATGGCATGCTTTTATGTATCTTGTTATGTCCCACTGAGGACCTGGTCCCTTTCCAGGTGTATTGTTCATGAGTATTTGCAGGAGCGCAGATCCGGACTGGTTTCTTATATTCCAAGGAGGCCTTCTCTTCGAGCCTCGTGATTGTTAGAGGTTGTATTTATATTGTATTTGTCTTGTTTATTCTTTATTCTAGTTCGGCAGTGGATTTGTTTTCATCCGACTGTCATCTTGAGATACCTCATATTGAGATCTAGTTCATAGATACTAGCCATTTATTTATATATGATTTCTGTGGATGAGATTTAGTTATGCTCTGAGATATATATATATATATATATATATATATATATATATATATATATATATATATATATATATATATATATATATATATATATATATATATGTTTACCACTTGTGAATTGTTATTCATATTACAGCATACGTGTGATATGGTTTCCATATATTGGAATACCAAATTCATACGGCTGGCATGCTTACGTCTCCTAGTCCTACGTATTTTGGGGATGGGGCATGACATGTTTTTAGTGGTGGCCCATGCAGGTTAGAGCATATTGTCTCAGTTATATTACTGTACCGAGTAAGCTTGCAAATAGGATTAGAGTATAGGATCTCATCCACAATTGACTATGATTCACTTTTCTCCCAAATCTATTCTATTTGAATAATTGCATCCTGCTTGATTTATGTGCTTCCCAAATAGTCCCTTGAGTATAGCCCCTGCTAGAATATAGGAATCCTTGTTGTTAGAATGATAATTAGGGTAACACACCTACTAAGAATACGACTAGAGTACTGACACATCACTAAGTTTAGAATATTCAGTAAACCCTAGCATCCCCTTATCTATAGACTGGTTTACCATTGTCCCTTGCTATAATTATGAATGACTTGAGAGTAGCATGGACACTACTAGAGTTAGTACACTACTAGAGTTAGTTAGAAAGTTGACCATACTGTTTTACCCTAGCATAGAGGAACCAATAGAAATCCAAGGTGGAATGTTAGGACCAACCCTAACTTTTATAGTGAGATAGTATTATAGAACTATACCTTTAGATTCTTGTCTGGATATTAGCAGACAGTACCCTAGGAAGCCGAGAGGAATGAATATAGTATTTCCTCGATCATACCTTGAACACATATATTAGCATACATCCTACCCTTAGGAAAACCATGATCTTATCCAGAGTCATCCTATTTTTAATTTTATGTCTTGTTTTCTACAACCCTAGCACTCGCTATTTGTGCGACGACTAAATTATGTTCATCTTTTCTTTATCTTTCAACTCGTGCCACCTGACACTTCTGATTGTAGACCAGATGAATCCTCTTATGTTAAGGATATGTAGTTTGCTAGGATTATAGTTGTCAATGTTAAACTTTGAAAAGTTGTGCTTGATAGTTAGAACTTGATAGTTTTGAGTTGTTCTTGTAGATTGTAACTTGATGATTACCCTTAGTTTTAAATCGCGTAATTCGTATCCATAACCCAATATAGATATATCCTCTTTTCACTTAAGAACCAGTAGCTCTTCCATTCTTAATATTGACACTTGTCCTATAAGCACCATGATTAAGACTTAAGATGACCATTACCGATATAATGCAATAGGATGATTTTCTCGTAAAACCCTAATAAGAGTTTTACTTTAAATTGCAAGTGCAAGGTTATTTTGTGGAATTCCCTTTAAGATGGATACAATATTAGTTTATACTTCTAAGTTGGATAGTATGTCTCACAACCTAGTAACACATAGTCCTCTTGACTTATTATTGTAGTATAATTGAACGACATTAATTATATGCTAGCATAAGACTATAGTGTTTATTCTGATGGTAGAACTTAAAGGCCCATACCCCTATTTTGTCGACTAGCAGCTTAGACAAGGTATTAGTATAACAACTGTAGGGACTGTAGAGTCTTATTTTTGTTTTATTTGTGAACTTTAATTATTTGTACCTTATTTCATCATGATCGAGCGCATTTATATTCTATATACTACCTTGATTTATACAGCTATTTTATAGCCTAGTTTTGCAAGCTTATTCTTTTATCGAGCTTGTTCACGATATATGTATTAGTGGATGCATACATTAATACATTTCAGAATCAGTGTATTAAGGTCTAGCTAACCTTAGTGCGCCTAGTTCACCCTTCGCATAACTACTTTACGTGGATTGAGATATATAGTGTCTAGTAGACGAATGTACTTGCCCTCTAGACATACTTGAGCATATCGTATCAGTTATATAACTGTACTGATACGAGCATATGAATAAGAAATTACCAATAGGATTTTAATCCACAACTGCCTTGACAATTCTACTTGAATTCTTTAAACGCCTTGATCCCCGCACTTCTATTCTATTACCTCCCCCTTGAACTCTTTATTATTGATATCCGTCTTCTCTTATTTTGGAAAGACAAAATCTAGTGCTTGGTATAAGTTGATATACAGATAGTACTAGATATACTCCATAGGCCAACCGCATTAGTCGATGATGATTTACGTAATTAAGGACATATCATAGGTAAAATGATGGTGTTCAGACCTTTGAGGATCGAATAACATGACTAAATAAGTTGAGGAATATTCTTCTTAAGTGTATAGCCTTATATGATAGGTGGATAAATTCTAAGTTGGGTAGAAATTGTATTATTAAAATTGAGGAGAATTCTTTTAGATTGTGATCAAATATGATTAGATTGAGAGATTAAGTCAATTTTTAAAGGTAGAGAATTTTAGAAGAAGGAGTTAGATGTTGAGTACTTAATGAATTTTGAAATCTTGATATTACGGACCAAATATTTATACTTTGAGCGCATGATTTAAAGTTTGAATGTTGAAGATTGAATCATCGATTTAAACCTTGAGGATAAATATAGAATTCTAGGCTTGAACAATTGGTGAAGTAGATATAAAATTTTACAATTCGATGATTTGAATTAAAAGTTAAATTTTGATTGCTGGGTTACCTATTGGGAATATTGAGGATGTAAATTTGAAGGATACAAATTTCATAAGGGAAAATAGGAATAATATTGGATTAGAATTGTTTTCTTTTAAAGGAGATTATGATAGTTGGAGATCGTAATGGGAAAATTGTTGTGGGCTATTTAAAACTTGAAGATGTCATATAGATTTAGCTTAAATTTTGATGTGATTATTAAAAATCGAGAAGAGGTTACAATATTTTGATTAAACAGAGGTTACCTTAATTTCGAAAGTGATTGCGATGGGTTAGAATATATTTTAAATTTTGGAAGAGATTGTGATTGACTTGTATTATATGCGAATGTGAGGAATTAACAAATTATGCCTTATTTTAATTTCGAGGATGACATATTCTAAGTTGGGTAGATTGTAAACTTTCTCACCCAAAATTAAGCCTACTTAGCTTAGATAGAGAGACTAGGGCTAGTTTGTATCCAATTAGAAATAGGACATGGCATTGTATTTAATTATATAATATTTATATCACCTAGCGCACCTTACCGTTGCTTCGATTATTGGAGCACCTCACTAGCCATTGCCTTTCTACAAATTTTACAACCTTGTCCTAGACGTACCTGCCTACCATTCTGACCTCGGTGTAACTTATAATTATGCTTTCTTGTGCTATATTTTAGTCGCACAATATTCGTCGCGGACGTTTCTATTTAATTCTATAATTCCAACTTTGCACCTTGTGCGTTCCAATTGAAATTGGAGACACAATCTTGACCCGTTTCGTGCAACCCAATTCAGAGTAATATTCTACCCTGAGCCCACTATGTCCATGACACTTGTGTCCCACCTAATCTTATCCCCATGTACTTCTAATTAATTTAAGAACACCACGTACAATAATTTTAATTAATTAAATTCTATTTCCATCTTCGTGCAATTTTTTAATTGTTGGGCACTTTTATGCAAAGGTGCATTGGGGTGTTCACACCATTGGACACGACACATGAAGAAACCCATATTTCGTTCATGTGAGATTTTTCCCATAAAATTTTGAAATGTGCGACGCGCAACATCGTCCACTCATTTAAACCTAGACTTGCATTTTATAATGCATATTATAGCCCTCCAAACGTTCCCACGACAATTGGAAAATCAGAGAGGTAAGGATGGAGGAAGGTACATAATAAGATGCAATCTCTATCTTATACCATCCTTGACTTTCTATCGTGGTTTAGTTTTAATTTCGAGGACAAAATTTTAATAAGTTGGGTAGAATGTAAAACCCCTAATTCTAAAATTTTATATTTACTTTTTTTATTAATTATTAATTAAATTGTAGTAATTATGAGCAAATTAGGAGAACTATAATTTATTTAATTTTTATTTTAGGTGTTTGTGCATTTAGGGGATTTATGGAACCATTAAATTTTTTTCCTAATTTATTCCATGTAGGAGACCCTGCGGACAGTTGATATCTTAATGGTATGAACTAATATAATTTCTAGAATTTCTGTATATATATATATATATATATATATATATATGATTATTTAGAAAGAATAATAGAAGAAATGAAAAGAAAATATAAAAGAGAATGAATAAAGGAATTAGAAATAAAGAAAGAAAAAGAAAAGAAAAGCAAATGGCTTAAAATCCTAATGGGTATTAAACCCACTACCCGCGAGAACCCCCAAACCCTTAGAATATAAAGAGAACAGCAGCATCCACTGCCAAGGGATTCTCCCTCTCCTCGCGTGAATCCCCCCCCCCCCGCGGCTCAAACAGAACCCGCCCCCTCGGCGTCGCGATCTCTCTCTCTCTCTCTCTCTCTCTCTATATATATATATATATATATATATATATATATATATACTATACTTCCCAAACCCTAACCATAAACTCATCGTCATCTCCACCACGACGCCACCGCCCCAGACCCTGCCGTCGATCGCATGCGCCGCCCGTCGCCCAGCCGCGCACCCACGTCGACGAACCGCGACAAAATCTGAGCAACAGCGAAGCCATGTTCACGCGTCGTTTTTTGTGCCCTCGCTGGACCAAACTCGACCCCGTCTCCATCGGTATGATCCTCACCTAACCCTCTTCAATATTTGTACATTAGTTTATCTCGAACCACGCGCAAACCTAGGTCAAAATCGATGCCAAGTCGATGAAAAATCGTGACATTTTAAATCTCAGAAAATCTGTTGCAACCACCCCAGTTCACGGACTCGTATCTCCCACCACAGAGATCCGAATTCGATTTTTCTTTTTGGTATGCGAAGACCATCTGACCTAGTTTAATTTCTGTCATTTATATTATTCTATTAACTGTTGTATGTAGAATTAAATTAGTTGGAAAAACTCAAAAATATAATTTTTGGCAATTTCCAAAAATTGCGATATGGAGCGCGTCCCGCCAAATGGGACCACCCCGTCGTGTACCAAGTGTACCAAAAGGTGCGCGCGGTATACCCAGACGTGTGGGATTTCGCAGAAACTGATTTGGACGCGTGTGCAAGTCGAAATTAGCCCGTATCCGCAGAAATTCCCCGTGTCGCAACTTTTGCAAAAGCTCTGCGCATTTAGCGCACGCTCATCAGAATGCGACAAAACTTGCGCCATTGGACTCATGGTATCGTGCTGGTCCTGTGACCCAAGTTTCACGTAATTCTGAGACAGTTGACCAAGTCGTCAATTGGCGGGCCCCACGATTGACTTTTTGGGCAAAATTGTATTCGGCTCACCGGAATCCGCATCTGGACATACCGTTGAGTTCGTACTGACATTTAGAGTTTGTTTGACCTATAATTTGTCCCATTTAGAGACCTTTACCTCTGGCACACTTTTCGGTGCAAGGTGACCCACATGTGGAGCCCGCTTTGACCCAAAATTATCATTTTGCCCCTGTGTTCAAATTGGAAAAAAGGGGAGTACTTTCTAGCTATTTTGCTTATTCTGGGAACGTTGGTGATGTTTATTTCAGCATCCAGAGATGTTCATTCTGAGGCCGTAGTTTCTGACTCTTGGTGTTTGACATCTGGATATTACTCTCTGCAGCTCTCTCGTCAGGCAAGTATACCTTGCCTTGTTGTACTGTTTAAATTTAGTTATATATATTAGTTGCATGTTTATTATTTTAGATTATATAACTATACGCGTCCGAGAGAGACTCGGGTACAGTCAACGAATGCGTTGACGTTAGGACTTATGTCTGACCTAGTGTCTAGTAGACCCAACTAAAGTTGTGGAGTTATCAGTATAACTCCCTAGGCCTTGACACAGTTCTTACACGTGTTGTGAGTCTCATGTAGGGCACGGACTTGCGTATGTGGTTGGCCACCTGTACGTGTAGGTCGTGCAACGGATAGGATATAACTGCTAATAGTGATGCATGTTAGAAGACTTAGCAGTTATTAGTAGGAGGAGCATAGATTATTGTGGTACGATGGCCAATCCTTGTCCTTGTTTGGTTGTAAGGTTGGGCTATTGTTCTAACGATAGACTATGAGCCAGAGTTACGATGCTTGGGCGTAGTAGCTAAGGCGTGTTGTGGATACGACATGCATAGATCATTGGGCGGGGAGGACTACTAGTAGGCGTATGGGACACCTACCTCCTTTATACAGATACCGCACTCGACGGAGTGATACGGACGTTATTATTTATACAAATACCACGTTCCCTAGGGTATTGGACGTTACTTGGTGATTTTACAGATACCTCATTCTTTGAAATGATGGACGTTACAGACACCACACTCTAGCGAACGTTGGACGTTATTATATTCATGCGCCCGTGTTATAGGGGGCATATGTGGCATATACTAGCCAGTTGTCACGATTGGTGAATTACGTCAGCATATGTCTAGCCTACACTTTCCCATGCACCCAAAGTTGTCCTCAAGTTGCATTTCTCTTAGATGGTTAGGTCACCCGTGAGTTCTTACAGGATTTACTTTATGGCATGCTTTCATGTATCTTGTTATGTCCCTCTGAGGACCTGGTCCCTTTCTAGGTGTATTGTTCATGAGTATTTGCAGGTGCGCAGATCCGGACTGGTTACTTATATTCCGAGGAGGCCTTCTCTTCGAGCCTCGTGATTGTTAGAGGTTGTATTTATATTGTATTTGTCTTGTTTATTCTTCATTCTAGTTCGGCAGTAGATTTGTTTCCATCCGACTGTCATCTTGAGATACCTCATATTGAGATCTAGTTCATAGATACTAGCCATTTATTTATATATGATTTCTGTGGATGAGATTTAGTTATGCTCTGAGATATATATATGTTTACCACTTGTGAATTGTTATTCATATTACAACGTACGTATGATATGGTTTCCATATATTGGAGTGCCATATTCATACGGCTGGCATGCTTACGTGTCCTAGTCCTACGTATTTTGGGGCTGGGACGTGACATAGAGCCTACTATTCAGACCTTTGAGGATATGCTTAGGTCAAGTACGCTATACTTTGGTGGTTCCTAGGAGTATCACTTGTACTTAGTAGAGTTCTCCTACAAAAATAGCTTCCAGGCGAGCATTCAGATGGCACCCTTCGATGCGTTGTATGGTAGGAGATGCATATCACCCTTATCTTGGGATGATATTGGCGAGAGGCAGATGCTTGGTCCCAAGATAATTTCTCAGTCAGTTGAAGTTATCAAGAAGGTTAGAGAGTATCTCAGAGTAGCTCAGGATCGTCAGGGTTATTGGACAGATTCATATCGGTAACATCTTGAGTTCTCTATCAGTGACCACGTATTTTTTAGTATTTTGCCTACTTGTGGGGTTATTAGATTCGAAGTACGGGGAAAGATTAGACCTAGATTTATTATCCCTTCGATATTCTAGAGTGAGTGGGAAATGTCTTATATCGATTAGCTCTTCCGTCGTCGCTTCACGAGGTACATGATGTCTTTCACGTATCTCAGTTGTGTCGATATATTCTAAATTTGAGCCATGTCCTAGATTATTCGGAGTTGGTCGTTGGTACCTACCTATCGTATGAGGAGAGGCCCGTATCTATTTTGGACTGGAGGGAGAAGGTTCTCAAGAACCGGACTATCCGACTAGTTCATGTATCTTGGGGACATCACTCACCGGGTGAGTCGACGTGGGAGCACGAGGATGATATTCGTGCTAGTTATCCGTATTTATTCAACTCAGGGGTTATACTTATTCGTAATCTTCGTATCTTATCCTATCATGGGTGTTAGTTGTTTGCAGTAGATAGTTGCTTTTATATTTCTTGATTTATTTACTTGTTTGGATTTCATAGTTATATGAGTTTCCTTCTTAGTTCTTGATAGCATATTTTCCTGGATTGTATTGTTTGGATTTTGGATCCTTATTGGAATTATGAGGACAAAATTTTCTTAAGGAGGGGACAGTTGTGAGACTCACCTCAGAGTATCTGTATTGGTATATGGATAAGTATTTTGTATTTTATATATACAGTATTTTATTGGATCTCGTGGAATCTCAAAATTTTCTTAAAACTAAAACTTTACTACTCGACCGGTATATCGGCGGTATACTCCGGCATACCGATGACATATTGTTCGGCAAATATTTATTTTACTTTTGAGATATTTTTGAGATATTTTTGTAAATAGTGTTCGATACTTTCTGTTATCCATTGGTTTATTAGTTTTGTTTTGTCTGGTCGTGATTGATTTAATCTCGTGATGTGTATCACTGACAAGGCAGATCAGACGGTCACGATTAAATCACCTCTTATATATATATGAATTGAATTTCTGTCTTCTCTCCCTTTTCTTTCTTTCTTCACTTCTTTATTTTCTCTCCATTTCCCACAGGAGCTAGGAGCTTGGTCTTGTGTCCTAAGAGTATGGTTTTTGTACCCCTCTTGTGGTGGAGTTGAAGGTTAAGGCTGGGAGCTTGACTTGAGGCAAGTACATCTTGCCAAAATCTGAAACGACTTTAATTTACAGCAGTTTTCGATTTTCTTGGTATTTTATTCTTAGAATTTCATGATAGTTGTTTTGTTAGATATATTTCTCTAGTAATTTTCTGTCATAGGCTAGTTTCAGAAACTGTTTTGAGCTTGTTTCGACCTTTCGGTAGAAACCTCGATATTTATTGGTTAGATAACTCGGTGTCGGAAATGATAACCGGAGTGATAGCCATGATACTTAGTATATGTGCCATATGAGGGTTGCCATTAAACTTGACATTTTACCAGACCAGTTTCTGTTAAGTTTTGGAATGCAAATTTGGTTCCGGAATACCCGTTGTGACTGGACTTTTCCTAAAATTGCCTATGGGAACAGGCATACCGACGGTACACTGGTGTATACCGACGATATACTTGTGTATACCTTCGGTATACCATTTTGGCCAGACTTGGAATCCTAGAAAGTTATTGTGATGCAAACCGGCATATCGACGGTATACTGAAGTATATCGACGGTATACCGTTTTGTTCGAATCAAATACTTGTTGTATTATTCCTATCTCTAGACCGACGTACCGACGGTATACTGGTGTATACCAACGGTATACAGATGATGTACTATTTTTTATGTGCTTTATTTTTTATCGTAGTTTCTTCAGTTTATCTGCATGGGACCTCGTTGCATATACTTTTAGTATGTTTACTATTGACTAGTAGTGCCTAGACTTGACCTTGGAGTACCATGTTACGTAATTAGTCTCTTGTATGCTAGGGGATGATTACTACCCTAGATATATTTGACTGTGACTTTCGTGACTAGTCTTCCGTATGCTATAGAATGAATACTACCCTAGATACCCGTGATAGTGACTCATAACAGTTTACTCATGGTCATTGTATATGACATGCATGATAGTGACTCATAGTAGTTCACGCGTGGTCATTGTATATGAAATGTGTGATAGTGACTCGTAGTAGTGTATTCATGTTCATTGTTCCTTACATGCGTGACAGTGACTCATAGTAGTGCACTCATGATACTTTCTTAGTATGTTATCTATCGTGGCTTGTTATAGCGCACGCCATCCATGTCGATAACCGTTTGGTTGTATTCTTTTCTTACTTATGCGTGTGTTTGTTAAAATATTGTCTTGTCTCGTATATCCCTACGGGGAGCAACATGTCTAAAATAGATTCGGCGGAATGCCACACCCAGAATTTTTAAGAAAATATTAAGGATTAACTAGCGTGAATAACTAGATCATTGGGAGGGAAGAATCTCTAGGTTGCATGTAGTCCAGTTACCTAGCCACCCTGCTTCGTAGACTTATTGCTTGCTGTCGTGCGGGGCACATTTCCAGCTCACCGTAGTGTGGGGGTATTATGTCTGTGTAGACGATTACTAGGCTCACCATTGTGTGGTGTCACTACTTAGGATGCAGGCTTTAAGGCCGGGCACTCCACTATATTTGTTAGCTTAGTTATGAATGGACTTAACTTGGATAGTTTGCAGGGTATATGACCAATAGAGATGTTCTCAAGATTGCATTTGTTAGTAATTAGGTCTTGTGATTACCATATTTAGCTAATGATAGCAAGCCATAGATATTGCTTTTCTTACTTGATTGATAATTACTATTGCTTGCCTGGTGTCTTTTCTTTCCTCGTATGATTACTTCCGGTAAGTAACGAGAGACTAGGTTCGACTAGGGAAAAGAATCATAATCCTGGTCATTATTTGGTTTAAGGGTTATGGTTCATATTTTGAGGAGTTCCTGTATCTTCTCGTTGCTCGCCGACTTATCTTTTCCTTTTTTATGATTATTGACACCTACATGTTTACTTTTCACTGGATATTGTCATTTACATGTTTATTGCTTTTACCTTTCCGTGATTCGTGCATGCCATCTTTACTCGACATGACGTGTACGTTCTTACGTGGATAGTAGTTTTACATCAGCGATTTATTTCTATATTTCATAATATTTTCATATCAGCAGTTATTTTTATGTTTCGTGGTGCTTTTATAAGTTGGTAGTTATATGTTGCTTTATATATTGTAGTTGTGTTGCATGATGGTTTTAGTTCTTAATTTTTGGCCTCCTTTGTGGTACTTACTATTTGGGGTCTGACCCCATTGGTTTTGCTTGGCCAGATCATGTAGCGGAGCCAGAGGATCTTCCGTTTATTTTCGAGGATGGTGACCACATGAGCACTAGACTGATTGAGTGGATTTCTATTTTGTTGTCCCACTTATTGTACATATTCTTTTTTGTGACATTTAGCCCCGAGCACCTGTTAGCTCGTATTTTGTACCTGATAAATAACCTACTGGACATAACATGACTAGCATATTCTAGACTATGGCTAGAGATGAACATGTATGACTAAGACTCTTGCTAGTTCTTTATTTTGTATTACTAGCTTCATGACAATCTATATATATTTGGTTTTGGACGCTTTAATATCTTGCTTCTGATGATTATATATCTTGTACATTATGGATTTCTCTCGTGATTGAGATACTAGGATTGTTTGACCTAGGATTGACTGATGGGTTGTAGTATTAACCCCCAATTTCTTACAGCTTCACCATATATTCGGGGTACTGGTGTACCCTAAGTATACATAGCTTGTTGTTATCTGGCCCCGCTCTCCACTATTCTGGTTCTAGGGCATGACACTATTATACTCATTCCCGCTCTCCACTTGTCATAGTCCTTGCAGTCTCTACCGCACGCTCCACCTATGAACTACTCCTCAATACCCTAATAAGAATAGCACTACATGGATAGACAATACTATAGTCAAACTGATATGGTCATAACTTTATAATAAAACTAGTATGAATCAATACAAGAGTGGAGTTACAAGAAGATAGGATAGATGGTGGAGAACTTTATTCTAGAATATCTACTCGATCTCCCTTAGAAGTAATTGTTCCTCAAAGCTCGTCTCTATACCTTCATGTAATCTCGTGATCCTTTATCAGATTCCGTAATCCACCATCAATTCAAAAATATTCTACTTCCCTCAATTTTTGCCACTAGCTAATCCATAATCTTAAGTCAATTTTGTATCCTCAAATCAAATTCAATGCTTTCACTAAATCTCGAATTACTCTTTGCATTCTTTAAGTTTACTAAATTCTTAATATTCACATTTCTGTCAAATTCTCATATCCTTTCTCAATAACCTATCACTAAATTAAACCTTGACCTCGAAATATATAGCCTTCCAAATTTTCATCTACTAATTTAACCTTATAAAAAAAATCTCCTAAATTCATAACCTTGTTTCTTGTTGTCGATTATCATTTCCAATTTAAACTATATCCAAAAATTAATGATCTTCTGCCCCTTTTTTTTAATCTTTGGTTTTATTATTCAGCTTTGTACCACATTCCAATAATTTTAATTCATAAAATTTAATTTTTCCATCATCCTCAATACTTTCTCAATCCTTAAAAATATAAATTTAAACCCAATATATTTTTAAAGCATACCCTCTATGCACTTCTCGATATTCAAACTCTCAAAATGCCTTTATGAAAGGAGACTGATAATCCTCAATCTAAACTTCATTTTTCTTATATTTTTCTTGATTTTTGATATCATTCACCACTTACTTAATACCACCAATCTCAAGATCCTCCTCCGTTTGTTTTAGTGATCCTCAACATCATATTATAAATATTTAAACCATTTTGCACATAATTACTTAAAATTTTAAACCCTTATTTTGCCATTTCCCCTTAAATCTCATGTTCAGTATTTATCGATTTGTTCCTATAAGTTATAACTTTAAAATATCGGTAACCCAAAACTCAGTCATCATTTTATCCATCCATATATGTCCAAGAAGTTGTTCAAGAAATATATATCAAATTTAAACTAACGATTACCTCTATCCAGTATTGGTGGGCGTGGTGGCGTAAGAGCGCAATATCTTATCTTGAGCCTATTAGATCCATAATAGAGGCATTGTCCCTTTATCTTCCTACATTCCTTCCATATTTGCCATGACCTCTTGCAAAATTTACAAATGGGACCTCCCTCGGCAAACCTCTGATGAGCGAAAACCCTAATTGGAACATAATGTATATACTATATACTTGGGCACTTCAGAGGCCCGGGGTGGATACCATCTGACGCCCTCTTGAGTCTGGATCTTTTCTCTTGGTGGTGAATAATGCCCAATAACTGTTGGATCCTCTAATCTTCTCCTTCTGTACTTGCCTCAGTTCTTCCAATTCTTGCATAACACTTGCTTCATCCAACCTTCTTTTCCCATGATCTAAGGTTGGAGGCACTGTATCCTCCGAGGTTCCTCCCACCCAAACCTTCTTGCTTGAATCCTCTTCTTCCATGTTCAAACTCGTTATTTCTGAGGATATAGATGAGCACATAATGAGTTTCAAGGAATAAGGATTCAAATGTTTACAAAAAGAACAAATATTCAATAATCAAATGAGTATAAAAATTTCCTAGATGTGATTGAGTATTCTCTCATCCTAGCAATCTAAAATCCTATATTTTATCGCAGGCTCGTAGCAGTACAACTAAGCCATTGCACAACTATGATATCACACTAGTTGTGAAGCGAGACCTGCATGAGCCACCATAAATATGTATCACGACCCACACCCGGTTTAAGGGCACGAGTACGTGGGTACATCCAGCCTACGTTGCAGCATCAACATAGAATAATTTCTAGGTCAACAATACTATCTATATATCTCAAATAATATATATAAAAAACCTGTCAAATGCCTCAACTCCAAATGGAGATCAATATGATAGTAATATAATGATACTCAATAACATTTATCTATAAGGAGAAAATGGCACAATATCAAAATAGATGATTTGAAATCATAAATGAATAAACTAGAATAACTATAACTCATATCCAGTCAATACAAGTCTAAATATAAATAACATCTCAATGTCTAAAAGTTGGAGACAAATCCAGTACAATAAGGATATACTAGCTAAGTGTCTGATATACTAGTTGAGCCTTCTCAACAACTGGAACTGGCTCCTCCTATACTATGGTGCTATCTCAGCTAGCTCTCCAACAAGGGTCCATAATACGTATCACATCAGTCCTCTAAATAATCATCTGAAAAAAATATATGCAGTCAGGATTGGAGCAAAGTACAAAACTCTGAAAGCAGTTTCAAATATATGGTAGAGAATATATGATAATTAATAGAAAAGGATACAAGATGCACAAGTAACTAGAAAATAAAAATATAACTGAGATAAGCAGATAAATATTGGAGAGTAAAATACATGCAATATAGAATGAACTGCAAGTGAGAGAAAAATAGAATACTGACTAAGTGCCTCAGAGTACAAGTTCGTTATGTGGTCAGTTTAGATTATACACGATATACTAAGGTAACTCCATTATACGTGAGGTGTATAATTGACATGTACACGAATACACTAGGGCTTTGATCACATAACCAACATCTACTCCCCCTTTCCAACTAATACTAATGGATCCGATCATGACCGTGCACCTTGTCGTTGTTTCGATACTTGGAGTGCTACTCTAGCTTATGCTTTCTATCAACTTTCACACACTTGACCTAGATGTGCCAGTCTTCCATTTTGACCTTTGTGTCACTCATAAATATCCTCTCTTGTACTTTATTTTAATTGCACAATATTTGTCACAATTATCTAATTTTAAATCCAAATAAATCCAAACCTTGCATCTTTGTCCGTTTCAATCGAAATTAGAGACACAACCTCGACCATTTTCTTGCAGCCAATATTATGATAATAATATATTCCGAGTCTACTATGTCCATGACACTTGTGTTCCACCCAATTCAAATCTTATATACTTCCAATTAATTAAAGAACACCGTTGACACTAATTTTAACTAATTTGGTGCAATGACTCAACCTAGTCCAAAACTAGACCCAACACCAACCCAAACCCCCACTCACACCCTCATGGTTCATACAAAATACCACACACAAATTTTCTCCACTACAACATACCAAACATGGTATTTTTCCACATCCAATCCACTTTTTCCTCTTTGTGCAAGTCCTAAACTATTGGAAACTTTTGTGCAAAGAGATAGCCATGTGTCCACCTCCTATTGGTTAGAGAAAATGAAGAAAACCCTTTTTGGTGAGGCTTGACCGGTCTTAGTACTCTTCCTCTCCCATTTTGTATGGCACTACATATCAAAATACACCTATAATCCATCATAGTCCTCCATTCAAACTTTAAACCATCCTCACCACTCATTTTCTTCATGACAACCCTACACATACCTAGGAATGAGAGGGGAAAGCCGGTCCTAATCCCAATACTCCCTCTCTTCATTAAATATACCTCTTCTCTCTCTCTTTTCACTTATCATTCTTTTTCTTCTTCCCTTCTACTTCATTTTCTTCCACTCCCATTTTTTAACAAACGTTAACTTACTCCTAGAGTAGACTTTCACACTACTGCTTTAGATTTTTACTCTTACATATATGCTTCAAACTTGTGTAACGTAGAGTTTCTTAATGCTGTCACATATACTATCTTACTTGCTGCCATAAAGTAGTTTTCATACTATCGATGTACCCTATGACATAATTTACAACACTAATGTAGAGTTATCATATGGAATATAGTTTTGACACTTTATATACTACAATTAGTCACACCTGGGTTCAGAGTAGAAACATAAAAGATTTAACGACCGTTGGATCACTAAGGCAGTATCCTTGGACTAGGAACTGCATAAAGATTTTATGTTCAGGATGAGTGATGGCTCGAGAAAGAAAATGCTAGTAGAGATGTAATGTAGGCTTCTTTCAGAGATTTTAACATGCATTTGTGTAGAGTTTAGATGTTACACATTTGCATGGTCATTGGATAACTTGTGCCTAAGGATATTGTTCCTCGAAAGATCGCCGGAGCACTGGGATCGATTCGGCCCAGGAGGAGCAAGCAGAGCTGTGCTAGCTGAAGTACTAGCATTTGGTTATTTGAAAACTTTTACCCTAGCTAGCTGAAAGGATGGCTTGTGGTGCCAGTGACATTCATGTAGAGTTAGGCATCATGCTAACGTATATCTGTGTACAGGTCTCTTGGAAATGTCTGGAAGGAAATGAGTGCACTGCGCATTAAATTTTATGAGCTTAACATTTGTCTTATGTAGAGACACGCTCGTGATACCTTGGGTATAGACACTTTTGCTTTCATTGTATATTGATATCGTTACTGTATCTGACAGGAAAAGACATATGGTAAGTATTGGTAAGTTGAACTCTGATGCTCGTTGCATGACACTTATATGTCTGTGACACAAGAATCTTATATTTGTTATGCCATATAACTGATTCTAAGGTAAGACTAGAAAAACTACCTAATAGTTGTGTGCACTAACCTAAATAATGTTTTTGTGTACTGACACTACACCAGACCCTCGCAGGTGCGGAGTTCACTTGGACGGTACTAAGGCATTGGAGTTTGTTTGGCATCTCGGGGTGTTGCGGCCGCTATAAAGTTTTCTTTGTATAAGGGACATAATGTATGGAACATCATCCATTGTGTCATTATCATGTTTTAAGCCTCGTGGCGTGATTATTTGTAATGAGAGAGAGAGAGAGAGAGACTTGTATTCTTGGCCTCGAGCCATTGTATTCTATTATAATATCAATAAAGAGAATTATTTTATTGTATATCTTGTGTTGATTCAAATTTTCTTCTTGGGAACTTCTGTGTGATGGCTCTGTTACTTGGTTGTGCAATAGACCATTTTGGTGCATGCCTTGCACAAGCGCAAATTTAGGCTTGGGCGATATTACGCCCAGCGAGGACATTCGGTTTTGTGAAATCAGGGCATGTAACGCGTATGTAGTAAACCGACGCATAAAACAGCCCAGCATCGTAATTATCTTCCTTCTTCTTTTGATCTACGCATTATAATCAGTTAAAACCATAAGAAAAGATGGACTTTTACGGCAATATTGATGCCTCTTTGTTAGCATCCTTATCACAGCGTTGTTCTCCGATATTGTTGCACCAAAGAAGTTGAGGCACCGTCCAAGTAGTGTGTGTGTTTTAGAGACTGCAACTTGCTTCGTCGGCAAAGCAACATTCCCATGGATGAAGGCCCACCTGTAGAGGACTTGCCTTTAGCCTTCGTTAACATGGTATTCTTGCAGAAGTCGTAGAAGGACGATGAACAACCCATCACTCTTTGGCTATATTGTCTAGCTCGTTCAATGTTGAGGAAAAACCAAGAGTTGATTCGTGGAACATTCCTACATAAGGGGTTTATCATAACACCCGTTCCAGGACCAACTCTTCCAAGAACAACAACGTACCTCTGGCTAGAGGTGGTATCCTGTCAAATTCCGAGGTCGATAGTATGAGATCTAGCTCTACGGTCCAATCCACTACTCCTTCCTTTGACAATCATGTAATTAGTGCATACATGGATGGTGATGAGTAGGAAGGTGCCAGTGCTACGCATACCAACCGAATTTTTGAGACCCTCGAAGTTGCAGTCCAAAGATATACAATCCATGATGCAGCAGATGGCTGCCATATAAAGAGTTATGATTCTACAGTTGTCAATACATTCGGTTCATCCAGCTTTGGACAGATGAAAAATAAGGCTTAGCTGCTCCTCCTTCCAATCTTCCGAATGGTGGGCGTGGACTATGTCAATCGATCCATATAACTCTGACAATTGTTGCTCAACCCATCGTAGCCCCACGAACAATCACCATCGTACTACCAAAATCCTTTTGTACATTGACAACCCGTATTAAATCTACCGACAATGGACAACCTTCTAAAACTGGGGGTATTCCAGCCATACCAATTGAGTGGAATGACATTGTATGCCTACCAAATTTTAAGTCGCAGCCGCTACAACCTTTTGACGGACTAACTTTGTTGCAACAACATCAGTGGTACTTTAGTTCCCAGACGTTCCACACACCAAGGGATGATGCCATCTTGACAAAGATATTCGTAGGAACACTGCAAGGGGTAGCATTAAGTAGTTCTGGAGCCTACCAAACGACTCCATTAAGTCCTTCAAGGATATAGAAAGAATATAGATATATAAATGATTATGAAGTTAGTAATACAAATAAAAACTTAGCAAGAATATAAGTCATACATGATCAGATCTAGCTACAGTCTAGATATACATAAAATTATGTTAGCCCGAAGGCAAGATATCAAGTCCGAAAAACATGGGCTAAAATACGTGCCCGGTGGCTATACACCTCAAAAGAATATATATATATATATATATATATATATATATATATATATATATATATATATATATATATATATATAACCACTAAGGTACTCGGCTAGTGGCCATAGAAAAATTGTTGGGTCAGATCCCACATAGCAAGTACCACAAAGGAAGCACACTATGAACTAAAACCAGTATGAAAGCATAATAAATACAAATATGAAAAGACAACAAGTAAACATGTGAAAAAAAGTAAACATGAATAATATAGACATGTACATGAATTAGGATACAGGTACAAGGCAAAGACATAAGTAGGAAATAGAGTCCATCAATCAATCATGGCCAATCATGAAGTATGATTGCTATTGTTAACTAGCTAGGGTTATCACAATCCTGGTTATTAATATATGCAAGTTGAGATTTTCCAATCGCTCATATGCACTGCAGTCTATTCAAGTTATCCAGGCAAAAGCATGTCAAGACATATACAAGTATAGTATGCACCACCCTCAGGTGTGCTCATATAAGCATCACTCAATGGTAAGCTAATAGCAAGACAAAATGCATCACTCAACAGTGAGCTGGAAGTGTGTCCCTCATGATGGATAGCTCCAACATCCACAAGTGTGGTCAGGATAACATGACTGCTTACAACCTAGAAACTTTTCCTCCAAATAAATCTAGATGACAAGTCTAGTTATTAATTAGGACCTAAACATTTTCATTTAGAATTATAGACCATTGTATCCGAGAATTCTCCCTAAAAATGTTACTCCCCTCGGGGATATGCGACTAGACAAGGTTAACATTTACAAGGATGATAAAGAGAAAGATAGAAACCACGTGCTATGATCACTAGGTTCTAAAGTACACTACAATGAGCCACAATGGAAATTAATACAAAATTAATACTATATATGTCAAGCAATATCAAGCAAGTATGATACAAGTTAGGAACATGATGGCCAACACCAAATATGATATCAAAGTCTAGCTATCTGCGATAAGGATCAAGAACAGTATGTTGCCCCAATCAGGCCAACTCCATAAAGTAGAGAAATAGTACATAGTATATTGACGTATCTGGACAGTGTAAGACCATACATGAAGTGAGAAGGTGCCCCGGCACGTGACAGGCAAGCAATGTATAATAAGGATGCCCTCGTGCACCGGGAATAGGTGTCACAACAATCAAGTCCATGCAATCAATAATCACATGCAATTATGCTTAGGTTGTAAGTATTAAAGTTCATAGTAAAAAAAAGTAGAAGAATCTGGCCATATGTATACCAATAGAACACAACAAGTAATGGTCGAGAAAATAACACAAGAAAAATACCCATAATGGTATACTGGCGTTGTGCTGCGGTATACCGTCATTGTACCAAACAACACAACAACTTTTGGACCACATAGAAAACATTCAAAACGATATACCAGTAGTATGCAATATATAGAAGGTATACCATTTCTGCTAAAACTTTACAATTTTAGTCCAAAAATGATATTTTGGGCCAAAATCAAGTCCAGTTTTCCACCAAAATCAAATCCTGCAAGAAGCAATACTAGGGGTAAGTCTCATCTAGCACTATATACTATGTTCCATGGTGGAAACTCATGTATAACTCCCGATAGTAAGTTTTTCCTATGGTATTCAAAACCACTACCAGGAGATCTTATCCTAGCTTAAAAACCAAAACTATGTCCATGTCGCTAACCAAGAATCAAGAGGAAAACATATTTCACAAAACACATTTTGGATAAAAGTAAGCATGTAAACCATAAGAAAGAGAAAATAATAATAAAATAATATTGTTAAAGATTTTGGCAAGATATATTTGCCTAGGTCAAGCTCCTAATCTAATATTTCTACTAGTCTCAGGCAGTTCGGTGATAAATATGGCTGCCACAAACTCAATAAATCTAATATGTTGCATAAGTTATTATGTATTTTCTCGAAAATAGGAAACCAAAAAATCCAACAATAGAATACAGAATAAAAACTCGTGTATTTGTATACGAATACTGATATAGTGAGATGAGTCTCATAAGATGACTCACTAGGAACCCCTTAGAACTTACATGATCTGTGTCACGTGTCCTCGACATTGGAGTCGGCCACTACCACTGGCTCCTCTATTTTTGGTCGAAGGCTAACCGATGCTGACGTCGATGACCACTAATTCAGCGTCGGAGGTTCGCGAGACTCAACTAATATAAACTTACCCCCTTGCCACTATTTGCTAGTCATCCCACAATCGCAAGGCCAGTCGATCGGCCACCACATAACCAGTCCACAAAGCTGGGCTTTGTAAATCCAGTAGTCAAAAAGGTTTTGGGCTATTTAAACGAGCGTAACTCGACGCTCGTTCAACCGATTTATGAGACATCTTCACAAGTTAACCCTCCTATTTCCCCTCTCTAGTTATGTCAATTTATAGGATATAATTTGTAGAAAACCTATATAAAAACTATAGTTAAAATATGGAACCAATTTTTTTTTAATTTTTATTAAAATATGTCGATCATTTGAAGTCATGATAAACTAGACTACTTGACTTAAACTTATTACACCAGAAGACATGTATGATATTGCTAGATGTGTGGGCTTTGATGGAATTCGAATTTGTCGAGTGTGTCCGACTAATTTGGCCCATATTAGTTAAAAATTACTAAATCGAGTTTTTTGGCAAATTATAATTACTTTTTATACGCTCATCAAATTGCAATAAAATTACGCAATTAGACTCGCATTGTCTACCTTGTATATTGACCCAAGTTTTATCTGATTCTCTGACAGTCGACCGGATCGGCGCTTTGTGGCTCGTATGATCCGAATCGACTAGCATTTTTTTGATCGGCTTATCGGAATCGGCTTATCGGAATCTAAATCTGGTCATACCCTTGAATTCGTATCATTGTTTTAGCCTTCTTAAATATATATTTTGGTAAATTTGGATACATTCATTCTGACACATTTTTGGTGCAACGTAAACCCACTTTCGAATTTTATTTTGGCTCGAAACTATCATATTTGACCATATATCAAAATTGGACTTATGGGTAGGCTTTTATAACTATTTTACCCATTCTGAATGCATTTGTGATGTTTATTGCAGCATCCGGTAAGGTATGTGCATCTTCTATTTTTTGTGTTCTCTGATATAACGAGTTCGCAGCTGGAGTGTCGTCCAGACCCTTCCCAAACTTCATAAAAGTATACCTTGCTACTATTTACTTTATATATATATATGTGTGTGTGTGTGTGTGTGTGTGTGTATGTGTGTGTTCTTTACTTTTTTTCATATTTTATGAGATATATCATGTGCGTCCGAGCTAGAATTGGGTGCAATCGACAGAGTTTGTCGATTTACTTGATTCTTGTTTATTTTATGCATATCGACTTAGTTGTTAGTAGACTACATGTCATGCCCCAGAACTAGAATACTGAAGAGCGGAGGAACGACTCAGCCAATCACACCTTGTATAATACCGAAGTAACCCGCAATGTGTTAAGGTTGTCTAAAGACAAGGGGGTGCAAACTACAATCATGTCTTCTAGGGTCAAGAACTTATAAATCTCAATCATTCAAATAAGTAGCAATAACATAGAACGTTTTTGAATAAGCAGTAAGGCATCCCCAACTCCCCATCAGAATGTTCTAAATATGTAGCAAATACGAGCGATATGCCAGATACACAATCAAAAGTATACATGATAGTAAGTCAGCTGCATTCTGAATTTCTTACAGTCATATAGGGAACTAGTATCCATATTATTCGGCTAACAGGTGTCGGTAGGATAAACGCCCAAAAGATTATAGTTTACAAAAGACGAGTAGTGAATGAAGGAACCCACTCGTGTCCCTCAACAGACATTATTTTGGTGTGTGCCATCAGTGAGGGAGAGATACGCTTGATCCTCAGGTGCTGGTTCTAAACCTGGCCATGCATAACCAGTGGGGTCAGACCCTAAATAGCAAGAACCATAAGAAAGTACGAAATAAAGAAACAAAACCAGTTCTATAGAATGAGATGCTTAAACCAACAATCAATGGCATATGTCCCATCCATGACATGACACGACACCCCTTCACAAAATAAGGATAGGAAGTTCCACTTCACATCAAGATAGATTACGTCCCTTGATTATGGTCCAGCTAAAAAAACTCTACGTCGTAGTTTCGGTCCACAGGCTATCGTAACACAATAGCGCAATCCAACATCCAAACAAGGACATAAGTTGAACTTTCATACCACGATAGTCTATATCCCTAATTCTACTCAATAGAAGGCATAATACACAAGTAGGGATACAATATTAAGTAAAATAACATAGTGATAATAAGTATCTTCGATCCGTGTCCCGTTGTAACACAACAGCGCAACTCAACAACCAAACAAGGATATGGGTTGAACTTTATGTTGCAATGGTCCACTTTTCTAACTAAAACAGATTTAATCGCCAAATATATGTTACGGCTTGATATATGATCTCTAAGTTATCCCATGAATGCAATATATAAGTATTCTAAGATCATGCCATAATTGAGCAGGGCTGGCTGAACCAATGATATAAAAGTAAGAATATATGATGCATCAGTCCCTTACAAGGGCCCTGAGGTAATTTAATAATCAGTAGCAGTTCCAGGCTTTCTATAGGAAAGACACTGGCTCGGCTTATAAGTAAGTCAGATACTGCACTCCACTAGTGCTGATGATATACTGCATCCGTTGTGGCCAGCCTTTACTCCCAGCTAACTTAGGGTGGTTCAACATGCACGATCTCGAGATACCGTTCCCTCCTAATGCACTAAAAATTAAGTTGCCTAGTTAACCCTAGGTGATTTAGAATCTCATGTCATGGTCACATGAACATTCAATCCTAAATATCGTACTTTAAGTACGGGAACACTTGATACAAATCCACTCCATGTTTTCTCTTTAAGTACGGGAACACTTGATACAAATCTATATATTCCTCTATCTATCTATCTCTATATCTAGCCATAGATATCTATATACTATCTATCTATATAAATATACCCATATATATATATATACACATCTCTATATATATATACACATATATATAAAAGAAGGGGGAGGGGAAAAACTGAGCTGCGAACTGCTGCCGTCTGCCACTACAAGTGCTACTGCTGCTGCTGTTGCTGCACCCAGCTGCTGCTGCACGCTATTGCGCCTACAGCTACTGCAGCTGCTGCCGCGGCGCTGCAGCCTGCTGCGTTCTGCTGCTGAACTGCTCCTAATCGCTCACTCTCTCTACCTCTCTACCCTACACACCTCGACACACACTAACACACACACACACACACACACACAGACACATCTATACACACACACAGAAATCTATACACGCACATACACTTACATATATATATAAACACACAAACATATATACATATATATAGATACACACACAACCATATATATACACACAAACACACACACACACACACACACACACACACACACACACACACATATATATATATATATATATATATATATATACACACACTACCATATATATATAGATACACTTATACATATATATATATAGGTACACACACATACGTATATATATATATATATAAACACACACTAGCATGTATATATATATACAGACACACTCATACATATATACAAACACACACACACACACACACACACACACACACACACACACATATATATATATATATACACACACACTCATACAGATACACAAACACACACACACACACACACACACACACACACACACATATATATATATATATATATATATATATATATATATATATATATATATATATATATATATATACACACACACTCATACATATATAAATATATACAAACACACTCATACCTACACATACAGAAACACCAACATACACACTCAACCACACTCACCCCCACACACAAAAACACACACATATATATATATATATATATATATACACACACACTCATAGATATATATACAAACATATATATATATATACACACACTCATACATATATACACAAACACATTCACACCTACACATACACAAACACCAATACACACACTCAACCACACTCACCCCCACACACAAAAACACATATATATATATATATATAAATATATACTCGAAAACTCTAACACACACTCCCCAAGCTAAACCAACGTGTGCACAAGCCCAAAACCTAGAAACCAAGTCGAAGTGGCCATTCGGTCATTTCAACGAACACGTGGAGTGCGGTTCACAAAACGTAGTAAAATGCACACCAAACCAACTCGGAATTAGCCAAAAATTTACTCACGGGTTCTAATCGAGGTCTAGAACCTAGAAAAAAAATGCTAACTCACCCATTCTAGGTCCGTGGCAAAAATACGCACGCAAGCGAAACCTACGACGACGAAAACTCCCAAATCGCCCGAAACGCTCAAATCTCTGCGATACGACCTCACATGTCCGAACGGAGACACGTACTTACCCTCAAGACACCCAAGCACGTCTACCTAGGTCCGTCTAACCTAGGGCAACACCAAAAATTGGGCCAATCTCGGATTTCACCCAAAATTGATACAAAGCCCTATGCCAAAGTCTCCAAACACATCCAAACAAGCTCCAACTTCCTCCCATGGGCAGCCCTAAGTTCTAGGAAGGTTCTAAACTACTAATTACACTATATTAGAGCAATCACAAGGGGAAAAAATCAGGGTTTATCTCTTGGGAGTTTGAATCCCAAGCCAAAGTCTCCAAAAAGCCCCAAATTCACCACACCAAGCTTCCAAGCTCCAACACCAAATCTAAGCTCTACACACCTAGGTTAGGGGAAAGCAAAGGGTTAGGGTTTGTATTAATGGAAGAAATAGAAGAAGAAAGAGAAGAGGTGAAGAACTTACTTGAATTGTAGGAATTGGAAGAAGGAAAGAAGAAGAAAAGAGTGGAGAGTAGAAATGGAGAAGAAGAAAAAGAAATAAAATAAAATGGAATGGGGAGCTGCTGGTTATGATCGGCCAAGGGTTAAGGGTTAGGGTTGGCTTAGTTGAAATGACCAAAATACCCTCCAAATCAAGTCATCCTAAATGGGGTTTGGGTTTGAGGTTCCAAATGCACTCAAATTAATCCCTAATCACTCCAACTAACTAATAAAAATATAAATAACTATTCTAAGCCAATAAATAAGTCTGACAAAGGTGTTGGTTGGGTCTGGCATGGGTCCATTAGGGTCTGACATGGGTCCAGGCTAGCCAAAATACTAAAATAACTAATAAAAATTAATACAACAAACTAATTAAATATTAATACAAATATTTATGATAAATATACAATTAACCAAATTTTAAAAAATACCCTGCTCTGGAAATGGGATAGTGACAAGCCTATCCTCCTTAGAAAAGTTTGCCCTTGAAATTTAAAGTCAATCGCACTTCTTCTAGGTCAAACCCCCAACAATTACAGTCAAGAAATTCTACCTAAACAACATGCAAGATCATGGTCCTACTGGTCGTGTTATCATAGTCTCAATCAGGGTCACTACACTATCTACCACAGCACAAAGAAAGTCTAACAGGTACTAATGAAGCACACCACAAGGAATGGAAAAGGACAGGAAGAAGAACAAAGAGACAGACCTGCTAACCCGACACCCGTAGCATCGGCCTCCTCGACCGTTAAGCCCTGGCCTGCTGGGGTATCTCCCTCTGTTGGTGCGGGGCATGATGCTGTGCCACAGATGGCCTAGCTCCAACTCTCCGATCCTGTGCTCTACCCAATAGAGGTGCAGTGGGGCAATCTCGCATCTGGTGAGCAGCGGATCCACAGAACAAACATACCTTCAGCCTCCTCCTACAAACATCCCAAGTGTGTCCTGCCTTCCTGCAGTAAGCACAAGTGGGCACTCTCTGATCCTGACCCTGTTGTGCTGTCATCTGCCCATAGGGACGCTTAGCCGGTCCCGCACAACCACTCGTACTACCTGAATCATCCCTGCCTCTCTTGGACTTGAGCTCCAAGTCATCCTCTGCCCTCTGAGCGTCTCCTACTATCTGCTCGAAAGTTGCCTCGCGGTCGCTCCAAGTCAAAGACTTGACCGCCATGACCAAGCCCTTGCGAAACTTTCTCGCCTTTGCTGCCTCACTCAAGCCCTCCACAAATCTGCCCAGATGGTAGAACTCCGCTGCGTTCTCATCCACTAGTATGCTCCCCTGGATGAGGGCCTCGAACTGGCTCTCCAAGGCACTGAGCGCCACATCTGGGAAAAATTTCTCCTTAAAAAGCCTCTTGAAAGCCTTCCAAGTAAGCCCTGGTGCCGCGATTCTCGTATCAGTGTGATACCACGTCAAAGCAAGGTTGAACATCTGACTGCCCGCTGCCTCTATCTGCATGCTGTCTGGAATCTGTGTCAGTCAAAAAACCCCCTCAATCTGCTCTATCCATTCATTCGCGTACAGGATCCCTTCTGTACCCTGGAACTCCTTAGGCTGCATCCTTTGGAAGTCAATGATATTTCTCGGCCTCAGATGCTGAGTCTGATCTGCCTTTGGCTGGATCTGGGCCACTCTGTCCACTACCGTCATGGCCACCTGGTGGGTGTTCTCAATGTCCAGCCTTATCACATCTGCCTGACGGTGCTGCGCATCCATCATCTCTCTGAAGAACGCAAACAACTGCGTGAACATGATAATCGATAGCCGACTCCGGAAGGTTTGCTCAGAGGTAATATGAACATGACAAACTCAGCCTGAGAGAAATATTATGACAGCAGTTTAGAGGTAATATAAATGTAAACTAATATCCGAAAAACTCATTAAGGAGTGATTCATTGAGTTTGGTCTATCCGAACATGAAGATAGACCAAAGGATTGCTCCGCTGGGAGATTGATGGGACGATAGCTCAGAGGTAATACAAACATGGCTAGCTTCTAACGAGATTGGTTAGAATAGTCACTGCGGGAGTGTGCGAGTAGACCTAAGGATTGCTTCGCTGGGAAGATTTTGAGGATCCATCATCCATTGCGTATCCGGGACTTTTGGATACGGATGATGGCTCTTTTCAAGAATTTGTCACGAAGGAGAAAATATTGCATATAGGCACTTGTTGGGGATACCAGATTGCTGAACATATCTATTTAGAGGTCATATGAACATGATAGAATATGATTCTCGATCTTCGATGATCGAGAAAATATTGCACATAGTGGTAGAGGCACCACCGGAACGACTGGGTAGTCGTCGGATCGACAAGCGGAGGAGGATCCCTGAGAGAAATAAATGCTCCCTCGACCGCAGGAGTGGTTAGTGGAGCGGTAGCAGCTGCCTCAATATGAGCTGGACTAGAGGTAGCAGACCTCTCGGTGGCAACTGCTGGAACGGTACGATGGGATCGTGTCTTTGGAGGCATCCTGGACATCGATCAAAAGAAGTCAATACGGCGCAAGATACGATATCATCAAAGGAGGACAGTAATATTTCAAAAGAAGCAATTTCAGAATAATTAGAATAGAATTGTTCCTAATCGTGATTGAGTACAATCTCATCCTAGATCATATATCCTAGAGCAGGCTCGTAGCAGTACAACTAAATCGTTGTACTACCACGATATCGCACTAATTGCGAATCGAGACCTGCATGGGGACGCCACCAAAAATGTGTCACGACCCTGTAGAAGCATAAAAAATACGTCGGATAGCTCTACGCAGCATATTGATGCAGGGCAGCGTAAAATAGATGACCTCAGAGCCGTCAACGTGCAACAGAGCTTTTTCGCTGAGCACAGCATAAAATATAGGCTCAAGGACCATCCGCGTAATGCAGTATGTCCCGGCTGCTTCAGCGTAAAAAGGGTGCTACATCGTCTTTATGACGTAAAACTCATTCGCTCTTAAATGCAGCATTGAAGTGTACGAGGGATGCTTCGTATTCCCTAAAATGAACCTGACAAGTCGTGCAGTGAACCTGACAAATCGTGCAGTGAACCTGACGTCTGACTCCTGACAAAGAGTACTCTACGACTACCCAGGCGACGGCTATAATGATGGCGCGACATTGCTACCCAGGCTATCATTTACTGCCCTTTCCTTGGCGTAAACCGCTTTTACGCATACAAAGGAATACGCCGCCTAGTTTTACACAGGCAAAAGTGAGCTATTTACGCTCCGCAGAAGACAAACAGCCTGCCACGTCAAAAGCTGCTCTTCGTACAGGGCTCGAGGCACGTCTCAGCATTTAATGCGCAGAGCGGTGGCAGGTTCTCGAGGCACGTCTCTGCATTTTATGCGCAGAAGAGTGGCAGGTCTTCAAAATATGCCTCTGCATTTAATGCGCAGGATAAATGGCGGATCTCTGTATTTAATGCAGGAGATTTGATTAAATGTCACCGAACCGTCGTCTAGTGACATTCCCTTTGCGTAAACTGCTCTTACGCATATAAGGGGTTATGCTGCCCAGTTTTACACAAGCAGAAGTGAGCTTCTTACGCTCCACAGAAGACAAACAGCCTGCCCCATCAGCAGTTACTCTTCATATAGGATTCGAGGCGCGTATCTGCATTTAATGCGCAGAATGATGACAAATCTTAAAGACACGCCTCTGCATTTAATGCGCAGGATGGGGGCATATCTCTGCATTTAATGCAAGAGATTTGATTATATCTCCAAGAGCCGTAATTCCGACTAAAACGTCCACATCATCTCGGCTTCTACGCCTGCTCGGCTTCTATGCCCAATCGGCTTCTACGCCTGCTCGGCTTCTATGCCCACTCGGCCTCTACGACCGCTCGGCTTCTACGCCCACTCGGCTTCTATGCCTGCTCAGCTTCTATGCCCACTCGGCCTCTACGACCGCTCAGCTTCTACGCCCACACGGCTTCTACGCCTGCTCGGCTTCTATGCCCACTCGGCTTTTATGCCCACTCGGCTTCCACGCCCACTCGGCCTCTATGACCACTCGGCTTCTACGCTTACTCGGCTTTTATGCCTACTCGGCTTCTACGCCTACTCGGCTTCTATGCCTACTTGGCTTCTACGTCATGGTGACAGTTATTGGCTTCTAAGCCAACCTCTTCTACACAAGGGATAACTACCTACGTGGCTTCTACGTCGTGATCTTCGCAGCAACTATATGCGTTTGTCCCTTAGTTGGACACGCGTCGCATGCTCACTCAAAAGGTCATCTATACGTAGGCATTGGTTATTTTAATCCGTTGTGTAAAAGGGTGTTGTACATTCCACTACTCAGTTTCTACGCCGACTGTGTGGTCACTGTCACTAAAAACTCTATAAATAGAGACCTCTATCAACAGAGGACAAGGTTGGTCGAAAGGTCGAGGAAATGGGTCAAAAAGATTGGGGGTCGAAGGTCGAAGAAAGGGGTCAAAAAGATTGAAGGTCGAACGATCGAAGATTGGTCAAGGAATCCAGTATCAGATCCAAGGTCGACAATTGAGAGAAAGATGTCGAGAGAGAGAGAGGAATCTAGAGCTCAGGCAAAGAGAAGGGATCGACGACTTTGGCATCGGGCATCCACCCTCTTTAGCAATCTTCGAAGCTGCTTTCTGTCTTCCATGACACTTCTTCAACATCGTGTGGTCCAAGGGCCAAAGTGATCGACTGTAGATCAGACACCTATAGCAATATTTACCCAGATTAAATAAATTGTACTTAGACATCCTCGTATAGGATTAAATTGTACAATCTTGTTTGTAAACACCGAAGAAAGGGCGGGTTTTCGTATAAGACCTCGTCTCCATATTCTCTCTCGTTTATTATTAAACACAAGATGGCGACTCTGCTGGGGACATCTTTCTCTTCTGACGAGGAAGCAATTGCTCAACACGATGTGGTATCTGTGGGATTCGTGATGAAGACACTGGTCGTCCAATTCGACCAGTCTGCCTACGAAGACATGCTTCGAACCGGGGTTAGCTCTCACTCTCTCTCTGTCCAAGATAACAGAAAGCCTACGAAGACATGCTTTACGCCAACCAGAGCAGAGCTCCGAATTACGCCAGAAGAAGCCCCTCAGCGTAAAGAAGGCTCAATTTGTGGAAAGACACCCTCCTCGGGGATTGTCCGCCACCCAGATGGCCAACCTGTTGTATACAGGTGGCACAGGGAAAACTAGGGTTCCCAACATCCGCACGCCCACTGATGTGAACAGAAGGAACAAGCCATCTTCTTCTTCTGTAAATCCTCCTGACCTGCGCAAGTATCTGATCCAGAAACACAAGGATAGGGGATCTTCCAGCATGTCTATTATGCCTCCTAACGAGCACTCTTGTAATAGTCATAAGATTGTAATTAATTGTTGCTGTTCTGAAGCAAAACGGTCGGTTTTCAATCGGTTGAGCTACTCTCCATATTTCTAGGAAGAAGAGCCCACACATGCATCAGTGAATATGGCTTCACACATACCTAGAGGAAGATCGGGCTTAAGATGTCATCCCTCTAGAGCTCTGAGCCGAAGAAGATTCAACCAGCTCCTTAGGAACACTGAAGCTGGGGTATTCCAAAACACCCGTTCGAGGTCGCAACAACCGACTGCGTACTCCTCTGATTCCGAAGCTGGGGGTTGCCAATCTCCCGAATCAGATACTGAAAGTGTAGAGTCAACTTTAACAGAGACCTATACTAACCTTTTAGTGACACCCAGGGAGAGGGAAGTTTATGCCATTGGAGATGAACACGAGGAAGCTTCCCCGTCCGGGAGCGCTGAGCAGCGCATTACTGTACTGGAGACATCTCTGAAAGAAATATAATCCATGATGGAGAACATGCACCAGATGATGCTGACTCAACATACAGCTGCTATGGCTCAAGCGTCGGTCCCTCCAATTCAGATACGTGTGGGGGTGGACTTGCCACCATCCAACGCAATCTAAGAGCCTGCTCTAGATCAGGAGTCAGCAGTTCCTCCACTTCCTCACTCGGAGAATGTATTACCTCCCGTCGGAGTCGTGATGCAATCGATTCCTCATCACTCCACGGTCCTGCTACCAGCTGAAGATCCGATGCAGACAGTACGGGATTTGAAAGCCTAATTTGATGCCCTGAAGCACAAAGATCAGCTCAAGAAATTGGGAATCAACCAACCATACCCAACTATCTGGGAAGAGGTCCATTTTCCTCCTAGATACAAACCACAGACTATGGCTTTGTTCGAGGGAAAAACATCACCGAGTCAGTACATGAACTACTTCAGTATGATGACAGTGTTATTACAAGGGAGCGATGCCCTCCTCACTCGGGTGTTCAAAGGCTGTCTCTCGGGGGTAGCTTATCAGTGGTACCGAAGTCTGGCAGACAACTGTATTACTTCTTTTGAAGACTTCAAGGCTTTATTCTTCACACGATTCTACGAGGGAGGGATGGACATGTCTATGTCCTCTCTCATCGAAATCAAGCAGAAGGAAAAAGAGAATGTTCGTGCTTTCATCGAACGTTTTCGTCAAGCCACTTTGCAAATGCCTTCAGGAGTTCCAGACTCGGCATTGGTGGACATCTGCAGGAAGAACCTTCTTCCCGTGATCTCGATGTTCATAGGACCATATCAGTTCCATGATTGGCCCTCGTTCATCATCTCAGCGGTAGCCGCGAAGGACAACAGTTAGAAGGCGCACGATATTGGCATCATGATCTCGGCCTCTGATAAAGGCAAGAGGTCATCCTCCAACATCGACCATCCTCGCGGTACCAAGGGTAAAGAAGCTCTGGCAATCAACACATCCAGGCAAAAGACTGTGGCTACCACGCAGACGAAACCTGGGACTTCCAGGCCCGTTGAAGTGTACTCTTTCGACGACGACGATATTCCGAGCATATTCGAATGTCTCGTCAAAAGCGGCAAAATTACCCTTCCTGAGGTGAGACGGCCCAATGAGGCCGGCAGTACCAACAACCCCAAGTACTGCATCTTCCATAGGTACATACACCACCCCACAAAGGCGTGTTATATACTGAAAAGGAAGATCCAGGAGCTGATTGATACTAAGGCCATTACTCTGCGCAACAGCGAGAAGACAGTCACAGCCAACATGATCTCTCTGCAATTTGGCAATCTGCCTCCCCAAGAGATTCCGGATGGTGTTACACCTATTTTTCGGACGACGAAGAACATCGTTAATCTTCCTCCAGCTAGAGGTCAAAATCATGACCTGGTACCACTAACTACCCAACGAGGCGAGATTATGTGGGTTCATCCAGATTTGGTGCCCAGGATCGAGAAAGAGACTCAAGCTGCTAAGGCTAAGAAGAACTCGAAGCGCAAACCATGTCACATAGTTGCGGCAGACTCGGCGTCAGAAGATGAGGTCTTGGCCACCGGAACCCGTTCAGGGAAGGCTTACCTCATGGACCATGGAGCAAGTCAGGAAGATGCACCGGCAGATGCTGCAGCTACCAAGCCGTCAGAACCAGAGCCCGCCGTACCAGGGGTCGGTCCTTCGAGACCAACTTCGGCGAACAAAGGGAAGCAAAAAGAAGTGCGTTTCGACAAACCTGTGAAAAATATTCAAAATAAAGGTTTAGAGAAGCCGTACAACTTCGACATCCTGGCCCAATTGGCTAATACACCAGCCAGGTTGTCCATCTTCGAACTACTCAGGCTCTCTCAAGACACTCGTCAAGCCTTGAGTGAAGCGTTGATGCAGGCGGATGCATACTTGACCCAGCTCAAGTTCCCTGACGAAGAACCCGTGGCATGTCCTCAATGCCACAGTGTGATTGAGGTGGTCCCGAATATCACTTTCACTCAAGATGACATGCTGTTAAAACATAACAGACATGACAGACCCCTCTATTACACCGGGTACGTCTATTCCATGGAGGTCAACCGGATTCACATAGATCCGGGATCATCAATCAGCATCATTCCTCATAGACTGCTCAGACCGCTGAGGATTCCTACCAGCGAATTGGCTTACACCACCACTACAATCGTGGGTTTCAACGCCAGAAAAAGCAAGCCATTGGGAAAGATTCGTCTGAGGATCCAGATTGGCAACCTTAGATCAGTGGCTACATGTTATGTCATTGATTCTCAGGTATCCTACAACATTCTGCTAGGCAGACCTTGGATCCACGACCACAACATTGTTCCTTCAACGCTACATCAATGCTTCAAATATGTAGATGCCCAAGGAACAGTACAGACGGAGTTTGCTGACCTGAACCCGTTTAGAGGGGTAGAATCCTACTACTCCGATGCCGTGTTGCACTCTCAAGACTACATGGAAGAGGTTTCAGCCGAAGCCGAGAAGGAATCCCACCGGGAGCCAGAAGAACCCTCTGCCGAACAACCGCTGTCAATCAAGGTGAAAGGACGGACTACTCGTCCAAAAGCCATAGAGCCTGTGGCGATCCACCTGAACAAAACCAGGTCAGGGAAAGGGGGTGATCCTCTAGTGATCACTCTGAACCAGAAGCCTCCATCCTTGGTCATCAACCTCCAGCGCAGCAAACAGCCGATGGATGTAAATGCAACCGGGAACGAAGTTTCAGATGATAATAAACATCCTCTTTTCCAGTATATTGACGCCCAAATTCCGAATCAGGAATCCTTTCCCCATGACGATATAGAACCTATAGCACAAAAGTTCTTGGGAGCTATAGATTCCTATCATCCGTATATGTGGGAAGTAGCGTCATCATCCAATGTCACCACGACATATGGACCACATGAGGATTCTATCTTCATTGTCCCGCCTACTTGCAGCAGTCAGCGTTCAATAGTCTTCGGCCGCATGTGCAATGGACCGACTGTACAAGAGGATTCTCCCGACGACGACATTGGTAAAATGCAGGTTCACCGATACAGCCCGCATGCTATGAAGATCATGCAAAGTATGGGTTATGACTTGAAGCTGAAACCAGGTCTCAACTACGGAAAAGGCAGACGAATGCCGCTGCACAGAGATCCCTACTATCAACGAACCAGCTTCGGGTTAGGGTATACCACCTCCCTTGTAGCTCCTGAGTCGAACGAGGATATCTTTTCCTCTTCTCAAAACGTCTCAGCGCCCTCCGACTCATCTCATGCTCTCGAACGAACATTATCAGTAAATATGGTAGTGATAGATTCCTTCGAAGCAGACAAACAAGAATCTGAACTGTTCGAGAATGACGCTTGGGCTCAACAAATGGATACACAATGGGAGTTCCGCTTCAAGCAAAGAGAACCTCCCACTGAAGATGAAGTTATCCAGATTAACGTTGGGGATGAACTTTCACCAAAGCCGATATTTATTAGTAACAACCTTTCCGAAGAAGAAAGGAAAGAAATTATCCAGCTGATAAAAGAATATATCGACGTCTTTGCATGGAATTATGAAGACATGCCAGGTCTTGATCCAAAGGTGGCTACTCATAAGCTCAATATCTTGCCCGATTCAAAGCCTATAAAGCAGCACCAACGCCGGTTCCGCCCGGATATGATGGATGCCATCGAAGCTGAAGTCAAGAAGTTGATAGCCTGCGGCTTCATTCGAGAAGAACAACATCCCGACTAGGTCGCCAATATTGTCCCGGTCACAAAGAAAAATGGGAAAGTACGTGTCTGCATCGATTACCGAGATCTGAATACGGCCTGCCCCAAGGGTGAGTTTCCTCTTCCCATCACAGACGCCATGATTGACAATACATGCGGTTTTGAACGTATGTCTTTCATGGACGAATTCTCAGGATACAATCAAATCAAGATGCATCCTGAGGACGAGAAGCACACTACCTTCCGGACACCATTGGGGGTATATTGCTATACGATCATGCCCTTCGGATTGAAGAACCCCGGGGCTACGTACCAACGGGCTATGAGTAACATATTCCACGAGCATTTTTGTAAGACAGTGGAGTGTTACGTGGACGATGTAGCTGTCAAAAGCCGCCTCAAGGATAATCACATCCAAGACTTGAAGACAGTATTTGAATTGATGCGCCAACATCAACTCAAAATGAATCCTACAAAGTCCTTTCTGGGGGTATCTAGCGACAAATTCTTGGGATTTGTCATTACCGCCAAAGGCATTCAAGTGGACCCTGATAAAGTCAGGGCCATCTTAGAAATGCGACCGCCCCGAAATCTGAGAGAAGTCAGGGGATTTCAAGGTCGTCTGGCTTATATCCGGAGATTCATATCCAACCTCTCTGGAAGATGTCAACCCTTTTCTCATCTCATGAAGAAAGGTGTATCCTTTGTATGGGATGAAGCATGTCAGCAAGCGTTCGGTGATATCAAACGCTACCTCACTAGTCCGCCAGTTCTGGTGCCTCCTGTCATAGGAAGACCATTCGTGCGGTACGTTCGAGCGATGGATCATTCTCTGGGAGCTCTTCTCGCACAAAAGAATGATGTGGTCCATGAACAGGCTATCTACTACCTCAGCAGGATGATGGTCGGAGCCAAACACCGGTACAACCCAGTGGAGAAAGAATGCTTGGTTCTGATGTTCACTATCCAGAAAATGCTGCACTATATCACAGGCCAAACCATTCACATTATCTCCAGGGTCAATCCTCTTCGAGTACTGATGAACAAGCCAAGCGTTCTTAATTCCCGACTTATGACTTGGGCGATGTTATTAACACCATATGACATGGTGTACGTCCCTCAGAAGTCCGTCAAAGGCCAAGCATTGGCTGATTTCCTAGCTGCTCATTCGATCCCGGAGGCCTCCAAACTGTACGAGGACATTCCCGACGAAGTTGCAGAATATAATTCCGTAATGGAAAGTGATGCCTGGCAACTGTTCTTCGATGGTGCCTCCAGGACTGGTCCCAGGAGAAACGTGGTCTCGGGAGTAGGAATTGTCCTGGTTACTCCTGATAAGCTCATCATCTACCGAGCATATTCTCTTAGCGAGCCCTGCTCTAACAATGTGGCAGAGTATAACACCCTACTAATCGGGCTCCAAGTCGCTAAAGAATTGGGCGTCGAATCTTTGGAAGCTTTCGGTGACTCTCTGCTGATCGTAAATCAAGTCAGAGGAATATATGAAGTCCGGAATCCAGACCTCATCCCTTATCACCAAGCAACGTTCGAGATAGCCATGACATTCAAAGGATTCTTTCTGGAACATGTGCCCCGATCTCAGAATCTGGAAGCTGATGCCCTAGCCAGTTTAGCTGCAGATTTAGCTATTGCTATAAGAAGGCAGGGCAGAATTCGGTAATCCTCCTTAGCAGAGATTTATTATGTGTGAAAAATAACTTTCACATAGAATGCAGCTACGCTGTGAACACAGATCCTCCCAAGAGAGACTGGAGAAGTCCCTTTATAGATTTCGTAGCATACGGAATCTTGCCGGAGGACCCTAAAGAAGAACTATCCGTCAAAAGACGATCATTATGCTTCTATTTCGAGGCATCCTCATAATGTCTATATCGCCGGACCTACGACGGACTGCTATTGAGGTGTCTCTCAGATGATGAGGCACAGCAGATCATCCGTGAAGCTCACGACGGCGTATGCGGAGCGCACCAACCCGGTCCTAAGCTACAGGATCGCATCAGGAGAATAGGCTATTACTGGCCTACTATGATCATAGATGCAATAAAGTATACGAGACAGTATAGAGCCTGTCAGGTCCATGCAGACTTCATCCATCAACCGCCTGAACATCTACATCCTACGGTTGTATCCTGGCCTTTCGAAGCATGGGGTATGGATATCATTGGTCCTATTCACCCGTCTTCTTCCAGAGGTCACCGGTTCATACTGGCCATCACGAATTATTTCTCCAAATAGGCAGAGGCGATCCCTCTTGCTGAGGTGAAGGCATCTAATGTGATCAGCTTCATCAAGCATCAAGTCATTTATCACTTTGGGATACTGTCACGACCCGCACCCGAAAAATCGGGCATGAGTCGTGGGTACGTCCAGCCTACGCCGCAGCATCGGCGGTAGAACGCTGTCTAGGTCAACTATCTATATAACAATCTCACACAATCAATATATAAACCTGTCAAGATCTCAACTCCAAATTGAGGAGCAATATCATAATGATAATCAAGTACTCAATCACGAATCTAAGCACGATAAGATAACACGGAAGACTAACAACTCCAAAGTCTAACCAACAACAACTACTACAACAACCACAACATTAATAATAATACATCATCCAAAATAATATACAATACAAGGTCTCAATCCAAAACCGGAGACAAATCCGGTGCTAAAAGCTAATAAAAACAATAACAAGGTCCTAGTGATCCCAGCTACCAACCCGGAAATCACCCCTAAACTAGAGGGTCCCTGTCTGCACCATCGACAGGCTCAGGTCCATAAAACGTTGGACACCACTCCTCCGGATACTCTAAAAAATATGTCCAGTCAGGACTGGAGCAAGTACATCCCTAACAGTAGTTCCATTTAAATGATGAAAACTATAAAACAGTTATAGCAAGTAGCAAGAAGAATGAAGCAAGTATGAAACAAGAAATATATAAATCACTGGTGCATAAAGGTAAAGATGCATGGATATCAGAGCAAGATAGTAATAACTGCAAGATACAGGAAATCTAAGCTAAGATCAAGTCCGTGCACATGAGCGTGTAGTGAGTCCAGCATGAAAAACATGTAGTGAGTCAAGTCCAGAAACATGTAAGTGAGACCAGCAAGAATGCAAGTGAGTCCAGACTATAAAGAATAAACTCGGTGTCTTTGAAATACTTGTTTCGATATGTAAACGGCTAGGGGTAAGTACGGCTCACCGTGCACTGGGTGCGCGGCTGCTATCATTCAAGATTAGACCAGAGGGAGTGATTCCTAATAATTCCAGATGGAAATATTTACATGTCTACTCGAGTATTTCCCCGTCCCGACTAATACAAGTGGATCCAAGACCCGACACGCAAATCAAGATGAGTCCAGCCTGAAACATGAGTGATGCCTGTAGTGATGCCTGTAGGTGATGCCAGTAGTGATTCCAGAATAGAGGCCAAAAACATAAAATATATGTGTCGCAAGTAAATGAATCCAGAAATACCAGTCAGTGTCCCGTGTTGTGCCAGAATAATCAGATGATACTATACTAGAAGCTGAATCATAATAATTATCAAATAATGAAAACTATCAGAGAATGTACTCGCCTGACGTCCTGAGCAACTGGCGATCCGAACCGGTATCGCAAGGACCTAATGCGAAAAGCAAGGTTAAACAGGTTTCTAATAAGTTAAACAGATATAAAATAACTAAAAATAGGCTTCTAGGGTCGTTCTAGGTCAAACGGGTCAAACCGGTGAAATCTGGGTCAAAAAGTCAACTCTTGGTCCAAAAAGTCAACTATGTGTCCAAAAAGTCAACTATGGGTCAAAACTAGGTCAAAAGTTGACTTTGGCGGTCAATCGAGTCAACTACGGTCAAGTCTAGGTCAAACTAGGGTGCTCCTAAAATTCTAGGTCAAACCGAGCTCATTAAGCTACTAAACTCTCAAACTCGCCTCCTTGAGATACCGGGATACCCTCGTATCCGATACCTCAACCTACGCTATATACCCCGCCTAAACTCGCTAAAACCTATGCTAGCACGCGTAAATATATACACATAAGCATATAAAAATTATTCCAATACTATTCCTAGGCTATTGCTCAAATACTCCGCTCGAAACTCAATACCTTGTTATCTTAAGGTATTGAAATACCTTGGTATCTCAAGGTATTGAGATACCGCTCTAAACTCAATCCGTCTACCCCTCTAGCTAACTATCTAGGCTAATAGATATATACCTAGTTATTAATCTAGGCTAGAAAATATATATCTATCATATATTTATACATATCTAAGTATCTATATATATATACACATAGCACATACACACATACACGTATAATACCTTACCTTATACCTACATAAATATATATACATGTATAACTATAACACATACCTATCTAGCTATAGGTATATATATCTATGCATATAGATATAGATATAGATATCTAACTATATCTAACTATCTACCTATCCATCTATCTATATCCAATATCTATCTAACTATATATTCACGTATCTACCTATGTATCTATAGTTATATCTATCTATGTAACTATCTACCTAACTATCTAGTATCTATCTATTTATCTAGATATATCTATCTATCTATTGATCTATCTATATACTTATCTATTACCTATCTATCTATCTAATTATCTATCTACCTATATATCTATATATCCATAAATCTATCTATCTATTTATAGCTAGGTATCTAGATATCTAATATCTATCGATCTAGATATCTACCTATCTATGAATCTATCTATCTATCTATCTATTTATCTATGTATCTATCTATTTACCTAGCTATCTATGTATTAATCTATCTATCTATCTAGCTATATAACTATATATCTATCTATCTTATTATCTTATTAATCTATCAATCTATCTATATGTATCTAATATCCATATATCTAACTATCCATCTATTATCTAATCTATATATCCACCTAACTATTAATCTAACTATCTACTAATATATCTATCTATATATATATGTATACCTCTCTCTCTCCCCCGTATTTGCTGCTGCTCTTGCAGCTATATACTGCTGCTTGCCTATGCTGCTACTGCTGTTGTGCCTAGCTTCATATTGCTGCTGCAGCTGCTACAAAACTGCTGCTGCTGCGCCTTTTGCTGCTGCACCTGCTGCTGGTGCAGCAAGTTGCTACTGCTACAGCTGCTGTTCTCAGGTTTTGCTGCCCCCCCTCCCTCACAAACACACATACACACATACACACACACACACTCCTATATACGTATATATAAATCACTATATATATACATACATATATATATATCTCTAGATATATATACAACTAGATATATATATATACACACACTCTCACACACACTAGCACACACTCTCATAAACACACAACCACACACACAAACACTCCTACATATATATATAAATATATATACATATATAGACACAAACTCATATACATATATATATATAAATACTCACTCACACACACACACACTCACCTACACACATAAACTAGCACCAACCCACACTCACACAAGCACTCACTAGCACACTCACATAAGCACTCACTAACACACTTAAAAACACATAAAAATACACATATAAATAGAAATATATATATATATATATATATATATATATATATATATATATAGAAACACGCACAAATATATATACATATATATATATATAAATACCACACAGACACAACACACAACACAACGCACACAACGCCCACAACGCTCACCATCGCACGCCCAACGACCCCGACACGCACAAACACCTATAAATATATAAAATATAGACCGAGAATTCTAGCACACACTCCCCAATGCTAACCCAACGCGCGGACAAGCCCGAAACAAGGAAACCAGGTCGAAATGGCCGTTCGGTCATTTCGACGAACACGCGGTGCGCGGTTCGGAAAATCTCCTGAAACGCACACCAAACCAACTCGGAATCGGCCCAAAATTTACCCACGGGTCCTGAACGATGCCTAGATCCTAGAAAAAATGCTACCACGTCAATTCTATGCCTGTGGCAAAAACGCACATGCACTTAGAATCGGTGACACGAAAACCCCAAATTCGTCCGAAACACCCGTTTCTCCGCGACACGACTTCCCGTGTCCGAACGGAGACACGCACTCACCCTCAAGACACCCGAGCATGTCTACCTAGGTCCGTCTAACCTAGGGCATCACCCAAAATTGGGCCAAATTCGGATTCCACCCAAAATCGACATAAAACCTAATGTCAAATTCTCTAAACTCAACCAAACTAGTTCCAACTTCCTCCGACGGGTAGCCTAAGGGTCTAGGAAGGTTCTAAACTATTAATTACACTACATAAGAACAATTACAAGGGGGAAAATTAGGGTTTACCTCTTGGGAGTTGGAATCCCAAGCCAAAATCTCTAAAATGCTCCAAATCCACCAAACCAAGCTTCCAAGCGCCCAAATCTAGATCCAACACCAAATCTAAGCTCTACCCACCTAGGTTAGGGGAAAATGTAGGATTAGGGTTAATCATTCATGGAGAATAGAAGAAGAAAGAAGAGAAATAGGTACTTACTTGAAGTAGGAAGGAGAAAGGAAGAAGAAAAAATGAGTGGAGAAGAAGAAGAAGTAAAGAAGAAGAAGGAAATAAAGATAGGGGGGAGATTGGCTGCTGTTATGCGGGTCTGAGAAGGAGGGGAAATAGGGTCGGCCAAGAAATAATAAAGGGGGTTTACAAGTTGGCAATTGTCCAAAATGCCCTCCCATAACTCGGTTTTGGGTTTCGGGTTCCAAAAGCACTCAAACTAACTCCAAATCTCTCCAACTAACCCACTAAAAATATAATAAATATTCTAAAATCCAAAATTGGTCTCACAGGGGCGGGGGCTGGGTCGGACATGGGTCCACTAGGGTCTGACATGGGTCCAGGCTAGCCAAAATCCTAAAACAATCAATAAAAATATAATACAATCATTAATTAAATATAAATATAATTAATTATAAATAATACACAATTAACCAAATTAAAAATAAAAAAATACCCGGCTCTGGAAATGGGGTGGTGACAAGCCTATCCTCCTTAAAAAATTTCGTCCTCAAAATTTAAAGTCAATCACTCCCTCTAGGTCAAACCCCAACAATCACAGTAAAAAAATTCTACCTAAACAACATACAAGATCAGGTCCTACTGGTCGTGTTATCACAGTCTCAATCAGGGTCACTATACTATCTACCATAGCACAAAGAAAATCTAACAGGTACTAATGAAGCACACCACAAGGAATGGAAAGGACAGGAAGAAGAACAAAGAGACAGACCTGCTAACCCGACACCCGTAGCATCGGCCTCCTCGACCGTCAACGCATAAGCCCTGTCCTGCTGGGGTGTATCCCTCTGCTGGTGCGGGGCATGATACTGTGCCACATGTGGACTAGCTCCAACTCTCTGATCCTGTGCTCCACCCAATGGAGGTGCAGTGGGGCAATCTCGCATCTGGTGAGCAGCGGATCCACAGAACAAACACACCTTCAGCCTCCTCCTACAAACATCCCAAGTGTGTCCTGCCTTCCTGCAGTAGGCACAAGTGGGCACCCTCTGATCCTGACCCGGCTGCGCTGCCTTTTGCACATAGGGACGCTTAGCTGGTCCCGCACTGCCACTCGCACTGCCTGAATCATCCCTGCCTCTCTTGGACTTGAGCTCCAAGTCATCGTCTGCTCTCTGAGCGTCTCCTACTATCTCCTCAAAAGTTGCCTCGCGGTCGCTCCTGGTCAAAGACTTGACTGCCATGACCAAGTCTTTGTAAAACTTCCTCGCCTTGGCTGCCTCACTCAAGCCCTCTACAAATCTACCCAAACGGCAGAACTCTGCTGCGTAGTCGTCCACCATCATGCTCCCCTGGACGAGTGCCTCGAATTGGCTCTCCAAAGCACTAAGCGCCACATCTGGGAAAAACTTCTCCTTAAAAGCCTCTTTTAAGCCTCCCAAGTAAGCCCTGGCGCCGCGATCCTCGTATCTGTGCGATACCATGTCAAAGCAAGGTCGAACATCTGACTGCCCGCTGCCTCTATCTGCATGCTGTCTGGAATCTGTGCCAGCCTGAAGATCCCCTCAATCTGCTCTATCCAGTCATCAGCGTACAGGATCCCTTTTGTACCACGAAACTCCTTGGGCCGCATCCTCTGGAAGTCAATGATACTGCCCAGCCTCGGACGCTGAATCTGATCTGCCTGTGGCTGAATCTGTGCCACCCTGTCCATTGCCGTCATGGCTACCTGGTGGGCATTCTCAATGCCCAGTCTCATCACATCCACCTGACGGTGCTGCACGTCCATCATCTCCCTGAAGAACGCAAATAACTGCGCGGCATCTACTGGAGCAGGAAGTGGTGGAGGAACCACCGGAACGACTGGGGTAGTCCTCGGATCGACAGGTGAAGGAGGATCCCCGAGAGAAACAGATGCTCCCTCGACCGCAGGAGTGGTGAGTGGAGCGGTAGCAGCTGCCTGAATACGAACTGGACGAGAGGTAGCGGACCTCTCAGTGGCAACTGCTGGAACGGTACGATGGGATCGTGTCTTCGGAGGCATCCTGAACACAGATCAAAGAAGTCAATACGGCGCAAGATACGATATCATCAAAGAAGGACGGTAATATTTCAAAAGAAGCAATTTCAGAATAATTAGATTGAAATTGTTCCTACTCGTGATTGAGTACACTCTCATCCTAGATCCTAAATCCTATAGCAGGCTCGCAGCAGTACAACTAAATTATTGTACCACCAAGACATCGCACTAATTGCGAATCGAGACCTGCATGGGGCCGCCACCAAAAATGTGTCACGACCCGCACCCAAAAAATCGGGCATTAGTCGTGGGTACGTCCAGCCTACGCCGCAGCATCGGTGGTAGAACGCTGTCTAGGTCAACTATCTATATAACAATCTCACATAATCAATATATAAACCTGTCAAGATCTAAACTCCAAACGAGGAGCAATATCATAATGATAATCAAGTACTCAATCACGAATCTAAGCACGATAAGATAACACGGAAGACTAACAACTCCAAAGGGAGTGATTCCTGATTATTCCAGATAGGAATATTTACATGTCTACTCGAGTATTTCCCCGCCCCGACTAATACAGGTGGATCCAAGACCCGACACGCAAATCAAGATGAGTCCAGCCTGAAACATGAGTAATGCCCGTAGTGATGCCTGTAGGTGATGCCAGTAGTGATTCCAGAATAGAGGCCAGAAACATGAAATGTACGTGTCGCAAGTAAATAAATCCAAAAATACCAGTCAGTATCCCATGTTGTGCCAGAATAATCAGATGATACTATACTAGAAGCTGAATCATAATAATCATCAAATAATGAAAACTATCAGAGAATGTACTCGCCTGACGTCCTAAGCAACTGGCGATCCGAACCGGTGTCGCAATGACCTAATACAAAAAGCAAGGTTAAACAGGTTTTTAATAAGTTAAACAGATATAAAATAACTAAAAATATACTTCTAGGGTCGTTCTAGGTCAAACGGGTCAAACCGATGAAATCTGGGTCAAAAAGTCAACTTGTGTTCCAAAAAGTCAACTCTGTGTCCAAAAAGTCAACTATGGGTCAAAACTAGGTCAAAAGTTGACTTTGGCGGTCAACCGAGTCAACTACGGTCAAGTCTAGGTCAAACTAGGGTGCTCCTGAAATTCTAGGTCAAACCGAGCTCATTAAGCTACTAAACTCTCAAACTCGCCTCCTTGAGATATCGGGATACCCTCGGTATCCGATACCTCAACCTACGCTATATACCCCGCCTAAACTCGCTAAAAGCTATGCTAGCACGCGTAAATATATACACATAAGCATATAAAAATTACTCCAATACTATTCCTAGGCTATTGCTCAAATACTCAGCTCGAAACTTAATACCTTGGTTATCTTAAGGTATTGAAATACCTTAGTATCTCAAGGTATTGAGATACCGCTCTAAACTCAATCCGACTACCCCTCTAGCTAACTATCTAGGCTAATAGATATATACCTAGTTATTAATCTAGGCTAGAAAATATATATCTATCATATATTTATACATATCTAAGTATCTATATATATATACACATAGCACATACACACATACACGTATAATACCTTACCTTATACCTACATAAATATATATACATATATAACTATAACACATACCTATCTAGCTATAGGTATATATATATCTATGCATATAGATATAGATATAGATATCTAACTATATCTAACTATCTACCTATCCATCTATCTATATCCAATATCTATCTAACTATATATTCACGTATCTACCTATGTATCTATAGTTATATCTATCTATGTAACTATCTACCTAACTATCTAGTATCTATCTATTTATCTAGATATATCTATCTATCTATTGATCTATCTATATACTTATCTATTACCTATCTATCTATCTAATTATCTATCTACCTATATATCTATATATCCATAAATCTATCTATCTATTTATAGCTAGGTATCTAGATATCTAATATCTATCGATCTAGATATCTACCTATCTATGAATCTATCTATCTATCTATCTATCTATTTATCTATGTATCTATCTATGTATCTATCTATTTACCTAGCTATCTATGTATTAATCTATCTATCTATCTAGCTATATAACTATATATCTATCTATCTTATTATCTTATTAATCTATCAATCTATCTATATGTATCTAATATCCATATATCTAACTATCCATCTATTATCTAATCTATATATCCACCTAACTATTAATCTAACTATCTACTAATCTATCTATCTATATATATATGTATACCTCTCTCTCTCCCCCGCATTTGCTGTTGCTCTTGCTGCTATATACTGCTGCTTGCCTATGCTGCTACAGCTGCTGTGCCTAGCTTCATATTGCTGCTGCAGCTGCTACAAAACTGCTGCTGCTGCGCCTTTTGCTGCTGCACCTGCTGCTGGTGCAGCAAGTTGCTACTGCTGCAGCTGCTGTTCTCAGGTTTTACTGCCCCCCCCCCTCTCTCACAAACACACACACACACACTCCTATATACGTATATATAAATCACTATATATATATATACATACATATATATATATATCTAGATATATATACAACTGGATATATATATATATACACACACACTCACACACACTAGCACACACTCTCACAAACACACAACCACACACACAAACACTCCTACATATATATATAAATATATATACATATATACACACAAACTCATATGCATATATATATAAACACTCACTCACACACACACACACTCACCTACACACATACACTAGCACCAACCCACACTCACACAAGCACTCACTAGCACACTCACACAAGCACTCACTAACACACTCACAAAACATAAAAACACACATATAAATAGAAATATATATATATATATAGAAATACGCACAAATATATATACATATATATATATATATAAATACCACACAGACACAACACACAACACAACGCACACAATGCCCACAACGCTCACCATCGCACGCCCAACGACCCCGACACGCACAAACACCTATAAATATATAAAATATAGCCCGAGAATTCTAGCACAGACTCACCGATGCTAATCCAACGCGCGGACAAGCCCGAAACAAGGAAACCAGGTCGAAATGGTCGTTCGGTCATTTCGACGAACACGCGGTGCGCGGTTCGGAAAACCGCCTGAAACGCACACCAAACCAACTCAGAATCGGCCCAAAATTTACCCACGGGTCCTGAGCGATGCCTAGATTCTAGAAAAAATACTACCACGTCGAATCTAGGCCCGTGGCAAAAATGCACATGCACTTAGAATCAGTGACACGAAAACCCCAAATTCGCCCGAAACGCCCGTTTCTCTGCGACACGACTTCCCGTGTCCAAACGGAGACACGCACTCACCCTCAAGACATCCGAACACGTCTACCTAGGTCCGTCTAACCTAGGGCATCACCCAAAATTGGGCCAAATTCGGATTCCACCCGAAATCGACATAAAACCTAATGTCAAAGTCTCTAAACTCAGCCAAACTAGTTCCAACTTCCTCCGACTGGTAGCCTAATGGTCTAGGAAGATGCTAAACTATTAATTACACTACATAAGAATAATTACAAGGGGAAAAATTAGGGTTTACCTCTTTGGAGTTGGAATCCCAAGCCAAAATCTCCAAAATGCTCCAAATCCACCAAACCAAGCTTCCAAGCTCCCAAATCTAGCTCCAACACCAAATATAAGCTCTACCCACCTAGGTTAGGGGAAAATATAGAGTTAGGGTTAATCATTCATGGAGAATAGAAGAAGAAAGAAGAGAAATAGGTACTTACTTGAAGTAGGAAGGAGAAAGGAAGAAGAAAAAATGAGTGGAGAAGAAGAAGAAGTGAAGAAGAAGAAAATGAAGATGGGGGGGAGAGTGGCTGCTGTTATGCAGGTCTGAGAAGGAGGGGAAATAGGGTCGGCCAAGAAATAATAAAGGGGGTTTACAAGTTGGCAATTGTCCAAAATGCCCTCCCGTAACTCGGTTTTGGGTTTCGGGTTCCAAAAGCACTCAAACTAACTCCAAATCTCTCCAACTAACCCACTAAAAATATAATAAATATTCTAAAATCCAAAATAGATCTCACAGGGGTAGGGGCTGGGTCGGACATGGGTCCACTAGGGTCTGACATGGGTCCAGGCTAGCCAAAATCCTAAAACAATCAATAAAAATATAATACAATCATTAATTAAATATAAATATAATTAATTATAAATAATACACAATTAACCAAATTAAAAATAAATAAAAATACCCGGCTCTGGAAATAGGGTGGTGACAGATACCCCGAAGGATAATCCATGACAATGGACCTCAGTTCATCAGCCAAGCGTTTTATCGATTTTGCGACAAAAATCGAATACAAAATGTGGCCTCTACGGCATATAATCCTGCTGCTAATGGTTTGGCGGAAGCATTCACCAAAACCATTATCAAGCTCATGAAAAAGTTTGTCTCCACGAACAAGAGGGATTGGAATGAGAAGCTGGGAGAATGTCTCTGGGCATACCGCACAACGGTACGAGCACCAACAGGTTGTACCCCATTCTCACTGGTTTACGGGAGCGAAGCAGTTCTCCCCATCAAAATCCAGATTCCGTTACTCAGGATAGCCGTGGCTAATGAGCTGTCTCAAGAAAAGAACGACCTTCTAAGACTTCAAGAGCTAGAAGGATTAGACGAGAAACGCCTCCAAGCTCAACAGCGCATCGCGTTCTACCAAGCACGCATTTCCAGAGCTTTTAATCAAAAAGTAAAGGAAAGAGTGTTCAAAGTTGGCAAGCGTGTCTTAGCTGTGAGAAGGCCGATGATTCTTACTCACAGAAGTAAGGGCAAATTCCAGCCCAAATAGGAAGGCCCTTATGTGATCAAGACGACATTCTCAAACGGCACTTACAGGTTGGCCAAGCCTAATGAAGACCTGTTAATGGCACCTATCAATGGCAAATTCCTGAAAAGGTACTATGCTTAACCTACTTTGCTCAAGTGGAATATGGCTAAAATCTCATTCTGACAAAACTACTTCCAAAATGAAACTAGTTGGATCGTATTCTATCATGTTCATATTACCTTTGAATAGATATGTCCTGCTAAAACTTGCCAAGAGTATATCACATTCATATTACCTCTGATATCACTTTCACCCAAACCTGTCATTTATATTCCAAAATGATGGGTCCACAAAGTCAGATGAAAGCCTCTTTACTATTCCCAAAAAGGAGCAAAAGTACATTGAAAAGCAAAAGCAAAAAAAAGTACATCATTTGGGGGAAGCGGTTAGATCACGAATCTGCTACGCCAGAGCAACCATTCTCTCATCCCGGGAGTTCAAGACGTCGGCACGAGCCCATTCCAACCTTGCCGCATCGTTGTCCGAAGCAGCTAGCTCAGACTGAGCCCACACAAAATCAGCATGGATAACACCCACATGCATCAGATTCTGCTGAACAGTCGTTCGTCGCTCCTTCAGCACATCTCGGGCAGCCGACAAAGAGAGAGCCTTCGCCTCTACTCGAGCAAGCTCATCCTTCAATATGCGGGCCTGCGCTGCCACTTCCTCATATTCGGCTTCGCACCGGGTCAACTCGGGGACGATATACTCCAGCTGGTTCTTCGTCCATCTTCCGCTGCTGAGCCTCGATGGACTTATTCAAAGATGCCATCTGTTCAGCAAGCTGCGCAGTCAGGGAGTCGTACCTAGCTTGAACGAGACCATCAATGTTGTCTCGAGCTAGCTGCAAGTATTCATTAATAGGTTGCTCCAAACCATTAACTATCTCCTCCAGCGTGTCAGCTACCCCGGTGTCGTTGAATTCTCAGATCGGCACTATAGAGGCCCGGGAGGACCTCCTCAGCGACGCAAAGCTCAAATTCTTCTCCAACACCATTGATATTAATATTTTCAAGGTGGCATAGAAGATACGAGTGTACTGCTCGGTCAGTGCAACTAGATCCGAATGGACGCTGGGAGTGGCCGCGATAGTAGCGAGTCCCCCCTCCAAGAACACCCGCAGACGATGTTGCCACGGCCGTCGCCTCAACAGGAGGTGCGACAAAAGAAGAAGCGCCAACACCAGATGAAGTGACCAGCGTACTCAAAGGAGGCAGTGTCGCAACGACAGGCTCGGCCTCCTCTTGAGATATCGGAATCTCTTCGACAGTCGAGCCGGCGCCCGAAGATGTTTCCTCTTCAAAATCAGGCACCTCCGTATCGCCGCCAGGACCTGAAACAGAGCCAAAGGGCGCATCGACACTTCCCTCCCCGAAGATGTCTTTCCCTGAAAAGAAGACAAAAGGAAGTTAATGTCAACATAATGTTGATTTTCCTAAAAGAAGAGGCATAAAAGACGATATTTATCCATAGCCAATGGTGTATATGACGCATCCGCGGCCAGTACAGCTAAATCATTTCTTAGTGATGCTAGGCAAGCTGTCATACCTGGAGAAGGGGGTGCTCTAACGAACACTGGCGAATGCTCTTCCAGGTCCTCGTCAAATTCCAACCGAGGTTCATCGGCTGGAATCTCGCTGGGTGCACTGACAGACACGGCATGGGTCTCTCCCGATGCTGATCCGGGTAAAGATATCCTTATTCGGCTCGACCCCGAAGGCGATCTCATTCCACTGCCCGAAGCGGTAGCAGCGACAGCAGCCTCCACCAGGAATTCTCTGCCACCGCCAGCCGGGACTGTCGAGGTTCCCTCTCTAAAAGGCGAGGAACCTCCAATCAGAGAATCATCCCCAACATATGGAGATGCAGGCTCACTGCTACGAGCCTCAATACCGGGAATCCGAAGAGGACGAACAACCATCATCTTCTTCCGCTTGCAAGAGGAAGTCTCCATCAGAGCCGAAGCCCTTCGCTTCCCAGAAATTACCAAAGGCCCTGCAGGCAGAGGTACTTCACCCCTCGATACCGCCAATAGAGGCTCATCTGGATTGACGGACTCCTCACCCTCGTCAGAAGAAACCGAGGGGACTTCGACTCTTTCCTCAGACTTGGAAGAGGGCACCCTAAAACTTCCATGCATATCAAAATCGCGATGGAAGGTGTTGGTTGCCACATAGAACTGGGCATACGAGTGGAGAATGCGCAGCTCCGTGGAGAGTGAAATAAAGGGCACGGTAAAAGTTGCCTCAGTGCAACCCATGATGAAATATCGCCATCCTCTGGCTCCATCAATGAGTCCACCCCTGGACCTGAAGCTGGTGACGGCATTGCCCACGTACAACTAGTCGTACCCGAATTGCCTGGCAAACCGACTAGGCAAGTAGGGCTCGAAGAAGCAATGGTCTTCACTCCTGTACAGTAGATGGGAAGGTCTAATGCAGACCAACCAAATAAAATACTCAGGAGAAAGAACAGTCTTCCCGGCGCCTACGTCCTAAAGTCTGATCCCCTGTTGATTGAGATGTACGGGGGGGACAGTGTAGAAGAGCTTCCAGCTGTGACTAAGATTCAGCGCCCGCCGACAGTCTATAACTGTGGTCACGTTCTAGGAGGATTTCTGGTAGTTCAACAAGAAACTAGCCCCCGAACTACTGCCAGAGCCGGGAGACATAACCCTGGGGTTATGAATAATTAACCATCCCATCAGATACAGGTATGGTAATTCTACCCTGGGAAAGCTATCACGCCGAGTTTCATCGATGAGCAGCCCGTCAGTCATGGCCCTCAGGCCAGCTTGAATGCGGCACACCATGGCAGGGAGCAAGCCCAGCCTTGCCCCAAATACCAGATACACTGCAGGCCATAACGTGTTACAGTGAATACGGTCCGCAGATGCGATACCGGGTACCACCAGTCGGCGCAGCCATATGGAGAGGAAGCCAGCCAGTTGAGCTTCCCTGGACAGAGGCCTGCGGCAACGCCTCAAATAACTATAGGCCTTAGTGCCTACGGGATACTTTCCTATCCCTTCGTCAAGGATCCAGTCCGGAGCCCCAGCGTCTTCCATGAGATCGTCAACTACCTGAGCATTAAGCACGCTCAGGGGATTCAAAGGCTGATCCTTGCCTTCCAATACCTTATCCGGCTTAGTCGTCTTGGACCGGTGAAAGAAGAGGTAGGACGTCCATTTACAGACGTGAGCCAAATCTGAAGGCTCGTTATAAAAAGCGGTGCAAGCTAGGTAGTGACACATCAGCTCCTGATACACTTCCACTACCCGAGGGTCTGAATCCCCCAACTCCCGGTTCGTGGGAACATACTCTTCATATGGAGTATCCTCCATCGGCAGTCTCGAGATCTCTGCCATCTCGTGGAGGGCCAATCCCAACTCCCCTAGTGGAGTGGCGAAAGTCCCGGTGAGCGAGATATATCGCTCCATCAGTGCCAGAAACATGTTGGGGTTGAGAGGCAACCCAACGCTGGTGGCACTCACAGCTGCAAACAGACCAATGTTCTCCAGCTCGGTCTAAAAATGCTTCAGGGCCCAATCAGCTAAGCGAGCCCATCAAAGATTTGTGGGGGTGATCCACCCGCCTTTCCGAGGGTTCACCTTAGGGTATACTCCCCCGGGCCCCATGAAATCATTACAGAAAGTCGGTAATTGGACCGGCTGGATCACTAAACTGTCTTCACTCGGGACACTGCCCGGCTATAGTCCCCTGAACATCGTCACATTACCGGTAGGGCGGCTGACAAAAGACCCCTGGTCAGCTCCTTTCAGATAAAATATCCTCCCTGGCCTGTCGTGAATATCAGGAGTCAGCGTCCACGACATCCTCCTGGGATGTGTAGCATGGAAGAATACCGAGATGGGATAGTCCCTCGGCATCTTGGGCAGATACAAAACCAAGTTCTCGGCAGAGAAAACCCAGAGTTCTTTCTTGGGCTTCGTCTGGGACTGCTTGTCGATCATGTCCCCGAAGAGGAAAGTCGGCTTTATGTATTGGTCCCCGTCTATATACGTCAGGGGCTCTCCGTTCATCATGCTCAGCAGCATTCGCTCGCCCTGAGCCGATAGCAAAATTTCCCTCCCTTCAGGATACTGGGGCCCGGAGATAGGAAATGTCACGTGCGACAGATCCTCCAGCTAGTTGGAGTGCAGCATCCCGGCAGCAGAGCCCATCACACCGGCTAGCCGAGACGCATGCAAGTTAACTGTAAAATACAAGAAAGACAAGTCAGTTTCTATAATCTTACAGCATATGCAGAAAATAAACAGTCTATGCTTTACGCCAAGACTGTAAAAACTTGATCATTACGCAGGAATCCATTTCCTAAAAACCTAAAGTTCAAGGCTGGCAGTATACGTAAAACTTTCGACAGTCGGTGTTTTATGCCAGATTGCCAAAATTTGAGTTATTACGCCAGAATTTCTATCCTGCGTAATACTCAAATTATATAGTATACGCCAACTTTCGATAGTCAAAGCTTTTACGCCCGACTGCGAAAATATAGAGTTTTTGCGCTGACATATTAGAAATGTGGGCGTAAAAGATGAAATATCTCTGTGCATCATCTTCCTCGAAGAGGCTATCAGCACAGAAGACGACCTAGCGCGTTCACGTACAACGTGTGCGAAGGGTTTTCAGTCGTTCGTTTTCGTCCCAAAAACTCTACCTTTAAGGCCGGGTGCACTGCTAGTCGGCGGGATGCTTCGTTCAGAATGAAGCTCGCCGTGCCCGACGGAAGTCGCCCCCGCTTGAGCAGAAGAACGAGAAGAAGAAGCAACCTTCTTTCCCTTAGAGGAGGAGACTTGTTTCGAGGCCATTACTGGAAACTTCGAAGACTCGGAGAAGAAACGAAGAAGAACTCGAACAGTCAAAAGCTTTCTTTCGCAGAAGACGGATGAAAAGTTTTTCTCTCAGAAACTGTCACGCCCCAGCCCCAAAATACGTAGGACCAGGAATACGTGACACGCCAACTACGCATTCGACCAGACTCTGGTCTGACTCGAATACGTATAAGCTGTAATATAAAAGGCACTATCTAGATATTCCATAAATGTAAACCTCTATGTCTCAATCCACAATGTACAACAGTATACAAGAAAGAGCTGTGCTAGAGTCGGCCGCCCAATAACACACTAACTCGAATAGACTCGAGAAGAAGTATGAGTCTCTAAAAACTAGGCTACAACAGCAGATGAAATAAACAATGTAAAATAACCATAATGCCCGTAGATATAATGTGAGTACCTGGTACCATGCTCACAAGACATGCAACTCCAACAACAACTCCAAATGCTCCGTAATCATCTATGCTGCAAAACTGGCAGGGGACCAGGTCCTCAGAGGGACGTAACAAGGTACAAATATGCAACAAGCCAAGTAAACAGAAAATACAAGTGTACGACAGGGTACTATATCATAACCATACAAGTGTGACACAGTTTAAAGACAATGTTCGACGCGTGGGCTGTCCAACATAAAACCGTAGCTCCGGACACGGAAACACACGGCACGTATCACAGCTCCGGGCAAGGAGTCACATGGGTGGTACAACTACACTAGATACAGGATCACTACAGGAACAATACATATATATATATATAAGCGCATGCAGAGGAGCCCAAACGTCTAGTAACTGTCTTCCCCATCCCAAGCGATCAACGATTGTGCGCTGGACCTGAACCTCTAACTACAGTCTCAACACACAGAAATAACTCAACAGACGCGACCCTAAGGTCGTCCCAGTCTCTAGTCATGATGTCAGTATCAGGATACAGGAATCTGGCACGATCATAGTGTATGAGTGTGTCCTGGGGTATCGATATACTCAGCTACGCATATCGAGATGCTACGAAACATCCAACAATCTTTCTAAGACGTTACGACGTACGTCTTCACCCGGTTGTGAACCGGACGTGAAGTATCGAACGTCAACATAAATACGTGCACAATGTACATAACGAAATAATAAATATCTGTAAACTGAAATACAGGGTGGCAAGGTACACTTGCCTGCGTGCGGCTACTGATGACGGGGTCCCGGTACCACGTCCAAATCCTCAGGTCCCGTAGTACCTAGAGATAAGATACAACTCAATCAATAAACTACCACGAAGCTGAAATAAGATGAGACACACATCTAACCATAAATTCCAACTCAGCTACAACTCACAGGGACACGATGCTAGAGGGTTAACCCAGGTTGACTAAAGGTTATTTACAATTACGATCAATCACCTTTTTAATACCATCAGAACAGTCCTCGATTATTTACAATCAGCTATCATTCGTCTTAAAACTACTCCTCGATCAATTTCTTTACTTATTCCTCCGTCTTACGGTATTCATCACGATATTCCGTTAGTCTAACCCTGATTAAATCCTCAGTCTTCACCTTAGTGTTCACAGACGTTAACATGCACATTTTCTATTATCCTCGAAATAAATAAATAATAATTATTTATTAAAACCCTCAATTATATATAACCTTTACCATCTCACCATAACTACTACTTATTTAATTTCAATATTATTTATCAGTTCTCACAGAATGATTAGGGGTTTGATATTGCACAAAGTTTCCCAATCAATCACCTGCTCCTCCATGTCCATCAATATCTTGGAACGATTATATCAAACCTTAAAACTTAACGCATTCATAAACCCTCACATAATCTATATCATTTTCCTCCCAACTCAATGCATATACAATAGACCATAAAACTCGAAATAGCATTCACCAATCCTAAGGCTCGATTTAACCAAAGTTTTGTTATCACACACTATTTTACCATAATTTTAATCATGCTTCCTCAATAACCATCAAACTGTACCAAACCATGAGATCTCTCGTCTAGTATTTATCTACCATAACCTCGATATATATCATACGTAAACCCTAAAGTCCTAAAGTAACTAAGTTCTATATAACATTATACAATAATACAATACACATGGAGAGGGGGAGTGTTTACCTTGATCCATAGCTTCTCCTTGCTGCTATGGAATAAAATCTACAGTTGTTGGCCCTTGTCCTTTGCTATCTTTCGGATCGTTCCGTGCATCCAAAGAGACATCTGGTTCTTCAACTCTAACAAACGAAACCGTCATGCTAGGAGCCATCTGATCCTCAAGTCTCTTTTGAGGAATAACTGAATCCTTCTCCAGTTCCATTCTCCATGGCAGCTCTGGAGGCACCTTCAAGTTGCCACATCTCGGTAAGAGCAGCCGAGTTCCATTCCTGCAGCTTGTAGTACAGTTTTAGGTGCTCCCCATGGGTGGTGTAGGGATGATGACAACGGTGGTGTGGAAGGAGTTCAGGCAGGGTGGCCGAGGGGTTAGCGTTGGTGTGCGGTGGCTCGGGAATGCTCGGCCGGAGGGAAAAATCTCGTGGTGATGGTGAAGAAGGGGTCAGGGATGGAGTTCAGGCTACGCTCAGGCGTGGAGTCGACGGAGGATTAGCTGTGGATGACTGCTCCGGTGAAGTCAGGGACGAGTCGGGGTCGTGACAGCGTGGCTAGCGGAGTTGGTGTTGATGGTGGTGCTGTGGTGGATTACCGTCGGGTGGCCGGCCCATGGGTGCAGCGGCTCATGGGGGTGATGGCGGGTTGTAGAGGCCGGGGTGGAGTGGTGGTGAAGACTCGGCCGGAGCTCGTGGCGATGAAGTCAGGTCGATGGTCGGGGAGGGGATGTCGATAAGCCCAGTTCGTCGGGGGGACGGGTTGACGTCGAAGAACAGCGGGGCTACGGGTGCATTGCCTTGGAGGCGGAGTGTGGGCTGCTGAAGACGGGGAGCAGCGGGACTGCGGGGGGACTGCAGTCGGTCTGGAGGGGTGCAGCAGGCCGCCGGAGACGGCGGTGCGGGCTTGAGCGGCTTAGTCGAGAAGTCGGTGACTGGGTTGCACAGAGCCGGGGAATGGGTCAGCCGCCGGAGTGGGTGGCCGGACAGGAAATGGAGGAGAGGAAGAAAAGATGAAGAAGGAGAAGAAAAAGAATAGGGGAGGAGTATCTCGGTTTGCATGGAGAATAATAATGGAGGAGGAGAGAGAGAGGGGGGGGTTTCCACACCTAGGGATTAGGGCCGGCCTTGGGGTTTGTGAGGGTGAGGGTGATGGTTTTATAGGGAAGTGGTGAGTTGGATGGAGGGTGATGGTGAATCCTAATTTGAATGGATGGCTAGGATGTGTCATGAAGAAAAAAATGGTGTACTCACAAAGGGGGGTGGAGTGTGGTTTGAACGGTCATGGGTGGGGGTTTCTCCATTTGGGTTTAAACCAATGAGATTTTGACACATGTTACCATATTTGCAAATTAGCCCCTTAAATTTGGGAAATTGCATGAACACATAAACTGACACAAAAATTATGGAGAAAATTACGGTTGATGATTTGCATGGCGAGGGGGTGTTGGGGTTTGGCACGAGTTTAATTTAATGGGCATTGGGATTAATTAAGGATTTAAATAGGATTAGGAAAAATAGGTATTCCCGATTTAAATAGAATTAAAGTGTCCCGCGCTTTTAAATTAAATGGGGGCACTTGGGGTTAAAATCCGGAAATGATGCAACGGTCAAAAATGGTGGGGGCTTGGAGTCAGTCTTGGACCCTTTAGTTGGTCCGGCTCAACGGGTTAAGTTGGTATCTCAAAATTGAGGGTAACGACACAGGTGTCCGACACAAAATTAAATATAGATTTTAGGATACGGGAAATTATGCGATTAATTTAAGGCACAACGGATTTGATTTTTGTGTGACGAAAAGTCTAGAGCCAAAATTGGCAGGTCAAGTCAGAAGTACAATAGTCCGATGAAATTTATGGGCTGATATTGGGCTCCGAATAAAATAGCAATGGTAGGGTGCGCCAAAGGTTTAATTAAATAAAAATGAAATAACTGCCAACGCTACTCTAAACCTCAACATCTGCTACGAATCTAAAAAAATTTCAATACCAAACCTGACTATCTATAGAATTAATCGAAGGGGTTTACAGAAACTTGGGATATATATAGAGTTCGGATGGACTACGTCAGCCTATTTACTCAGAGAAGGCGGACAGTCAGCGAATTCGAAAAGTTTTCGTGCAAAAAAGATTCGTGGTTTTTACGCTAAGGAGCTTTCTACGCTCGACGGCTACAGATCTACGGTTCTACGCTCACAAGCTACAAGTCTATGGTTTTACGCCCGGATACTTTTATGCTCGGTAGCTTTTACGCTCGAGAGGCTACAAACCTACGACTTCACGCTCAAACAGCTACTAATCTATGATCTCACGCTCGGTAGCTTTTTACGCTCAGAGGCAACAGATCCACGACTTCATGCTCGGAAGATTTTCTTTTCAGAAGCTACAAATCTATAATTTTTTTACACTAAGGAGCTTTCTACGCTCGACAGCTACAGATCTACGGTTCTACGCTCACAGGCTACAGGTCAATGGTTTTACGCCCGGATGCTTTTATGCTCGGTAGCTTTTACGCTCGAGAGGCTACAAACCTACGACTTCATGCTCAGCAGCTACGAATCTATGATCTCACGCTCGGTGACTTTTTACGGTCAGAGGCTACAAACTTATGATTTTATGCTAGGACTTTCCGTATATCTGAAAAATGCACAGGCCAGTACAGTACATCTAAACAATTCTCAAGGAGGTCAATTACAGGAGTTAACACAGAAGATACTCCTTCTTGTCCTCAAAATATCCCAAGTACCCAAAGTATACAGAGTTCAACATTAAAAATTACTCTTCTTCATGGGTCAATTCGAAGTTTATCCAGAATCCAGTCTGAATATTTCGTCTACAATTCAAGATGGCGACTCAGTCTTCGACGGCCAGTTCTTGCCCTGTTCCAAAGGATTTTCGAGGAATCATTCTTGAAGATGACGGTCTGAACAAAAATTATGTTTATCAGAAGTGGCAGTTCAGAATTTTACGCGGTTCCTCATTCCTAACAGCAGGACAGTTCGAACACTCGACTGCTAAAGCGGCTTTCTGCGCGTCCTTAGTTATGCGTAAAAGACAGGACAGGACCTAACACTCTTTCTATCAGAGTCGGCATAAAGTATCAGACGTGTCGAAGCTACACATATTCAGACTTCACAGCAAAGTATGGCAAGATGATCATATGCAAAGGAGTAGACGATCTTATTAAAAATCATGATTATATATAAGGGAAATCCAGTCTACAAGGGTTTTTCTTTATTTTCATGGTTACATATGAGGGAAATCCCGTCTACAAAGGGTTTCTCATTTTCACTTAAAGATCGCGCCCATAATCTGTTCGGCCAGGTTCTCACATGGGCGGCATTCTTCATCCATCTCCTCCAGCAGCCAGTCGGTGACCACAAACTGACTAACATATGATCAATGGCGGAAGGATACAAAGCTGGGCCTAGACCCATCCTCCAATACGAGAAAGCAGGGTAAATCTGCTTTCCTACATCCAGCGCCGTGACAGATTGAGTTGAGATATTTCACCCAACTCAATCTCGGACAGCAGCTAGTTTGTCTGCCTTCGTCCACTGGTAACGGGAGAAGGTGCCACTTACAAGCTACGTGGTCAAATACGACCCTTCCTCTCTCCCGAAGAACCGCCATACAAAGATGCTGATTATCCCGAGCAAAGGAGGCTATGATATCCTTCCATGATCCATTGTTGTAGAGGACATTTGCTCGAAAATACCGTCTTTTTCGGCTTCTTACATGCTGGAAGAGCATGGTCTCCTTCTTCCTCAAGTCGACCCGATGAACTCCGGCCATCATCTCTGTGTGGTGAAGAAAATATGGGAAGAACAGGTTAAACTCCTCAGCCTTTTTATAGGCGAAAGAGATCACAGCGATCCCCAATAACTCTACCATAAAGTCAGCCTTGAAAGAACGTGTCAGACTTGACCGTTTCAAAGCGTTTCAAATTACGAGGAATGCTTCATGCTTCATTCAAAGCGTTTCAAATTACGAAGAAATTAAAAGCTTTGAAGGGGGTCTTGTAAAAGCATGAAAAATACGCCGGATAGCTCTACGCAGCATATTGATGCAGGGCAGCATAAAACAGATGACCTCAGAGCCGTCAACGTGCAACAGAGCTTTTTCGCTGAGCGCAGCATAAAATATAGGCTCAAGGACCATCCGCATAATGCAGTATGTCCCGGCTGCTTCAGCGTAAAAAGGGTGCTATATCGCCTTTATGGCATAAAATTCATCCGCTCTTAAATGCAGCATTGAAGTGTACGAGGGACGCTTCGTATTCTCCAAAATGAACCTGACAAGTTGTCACTACAATATTTTCTAGGAAAGGGTATTTTAGTCTTTTCCTATTTAATTAAATATTGTGCATGCTAAATAATTATTTGTTGTATTAATTAATTGTTGTTAGATGTTATTTAATTATTTTGGACTTGTATTAGTGGACCCAACTAGTTTAGTTTGGACCCATGGACCAACATGAATTAATTAGTTAGACTTGGCCCTTTTATAAAGCCCATTATTAAGGAGATGGATTAAATTAATTAAATCATTAGACTAGAAGCTTCCTTCCTTAATTATTTCTTCATGAGAGGCCCCAAGGGGTATATTGGATATTTCATAATTGCTTGAGGAAGGGGTAGGGGCGGCCTATTAAAAGAGGGGGAAAACTCTCTCTCCTCTCATTTTTATTCCAAATCTAGATCTAGAATTTCCAACTCCCAAATTTCTTTCATTAACATTTTATTTCCCTACCAAATTCATTCTAATTCCTTCCCAATTCACTATTAGAAAGTTGAGAAGAAAGGATCTAGAAGGAGGAAGCAAGGATCTACAAAGAGGAACAAGGATCTACAATTTGGAAGCAATTTCATCTCAATTGGAGGTTTCATTGGGAATCCATCTCCCAATAGGTATAATTCAGTTTTTTTCCTTAAAATAGCTTCTAAATCTGAGATTTAATCATGGAAAATCAACCCATATGTATGTACTACCCATAAGACTTGGTTTTGTGTTCATAGGAGACCCATGGAAAAAGTTATGGTACTTTTTGTGTCAATTTTGTGGAAATTCTGAATTGACATTTTGTTATGTGTGTCAATTGATCCTATAGATCAATTGGGCATGTGCTTATGTGTTTGGGGCTAGTGTCGTGTCCATAATTGGGTACGTGTAGGTCGTATCCCAACAATTTGGTGATACATGTCGTTTTGGGGGTTTTTCCTCCAACACGGGACTTTGTACATGTCGTATTTTGACACGGACACATAGATCTACAGTTGATACTTTAATTTGTTCATAAATAATATTTGTGACTTGTTTGTGTCCTTCGGGGTACAATTGGTTGTGTGTTGGACTCGTGTCGCATGCGTATCCTAGATCTAGTGGGATACGGTGTGATACTCTCCATTTTGTGTGTTTATGTGTAGATCTAATTATTTATGCTTTAATTCTTGAATTATAATTAGTAAATATATATAGATGTTATATATTTATTTTAGTATAATTATTATGATATTTATTGTAGCATAGATCTATGTATTTTTTTATGTGTACTAATATAATGTATAAATATATATGTAGCTTTCTTTACATGTATTTATATATGTTACAACTTATGTTAATAAAATAAATTATATATAAATATTTTATAAAATATATTTATGTGTTTAAATGAGTAATTATATTAATTATAATTATTATATAATTAATTGTATATAAATGAATGTATTTTTATGTGTGCATTTAGCCATGTTAAATATGTACATTAGTACATAGAATGTGTTTTATAGCTATTAGTATTTATTTATTTATTTGAGTAGGATTATGTATATATAGAAGTATATATTTATTTATTTGTTTTATATATATATATATATATATATATTGATTTATATATTTATATATTAATATATATTTTTATATATATTATTTATCTTTGGCGACAGTGGCATTTAATGACAGTTCTGTCATTAATGCAGCGGGCGGGAATATTACGACAGCAGCAGCGACGGTCATTCTGTGACAGTTGAACTGTCACCAATAAGTGACAGCAGTGCGTTTAAACAGCAGATTTGGCAACAGCCTTTTCAGTGACAGTTGGAACTGTCGCTGAAAGCCTGTCTATTGAAATCAGTGTTTTAGCACACAGTTTTTTAGTGGCATTTAGGCAGTTTTAGTTTATATTTTATATATATATATATATATATATATATATATATACATATATATATATATATACATATATATATATATATATATATATGTATATATATGTATTTATTATGAGATATAATACTAGTATTGTTATAATTTTAATTGTATAATATATTGGTTTATATATATAAGAGTAAATACTATATCTATGTATCTTGAGCATTACTTTGTGTGGCTACCAAGTTGGTTCAAAACCATAATTCCTAATTGTTGTATTTAATATTCTATATTATATACTTTATTGATTGATATATAGGTATTGTGAGGTTTACTTTGGATTCACGTATCCGAAGATACGGTATCCTAATATTTAAGGATGTAATTTTATGGCTTAGATTTTAGTATTTTGATCCAAGATTTTGGTGCTAGACTTGTACAACCTAGAAATAGACGGTTGACCTTGGTTTGACCATAGTTGACCATAGTTGACTTTAGTTGACTTTAGAGTTGACCCTAGTTGACTTTTGACTTAGAATTGAATTATTGACCTAGAAGTTGACTAGTTTAACTTGTTCTCTTTTCGGGACCTTGTATTGATGTTGTATTTCATATCTAGGTCTTCGAGGCACCGAGTCAGACATCTATGAGACTGTTCATTGGACTTCAAGCGAGTACATTCTCTGATAGTTTCTCATTTATGATATCCTCTATGTTCATTGTATCTAGTGTAGATATCCATGTTCTCTTGACACTATGGTTACACTGATTGGTATATCCAGATCTCGTCATAAGATGTTATTCCTTGGTATATGGTGTATATGGTGCAAGTATTATTTCATTGGTTATCTTGTACATGTACAGACACCGATTCTCGAAAAGACTAGCTATCTTCTTGGGGAATCTAGTGCCATAGCATACCGTGGTTGGATCTATTATAGCAGTCGGGGTGGGGAGTATTAGTATAGATATGTGATCAATATCCCTATTGAATAAAGTACAGATTACAGAATAGTGTTGATCATGCACCGCACGTATGATTAGCCAGGCCGTATTGCATCTTGCCCAAGCCGATCACATGTTAAGCTAGTACTCACACACTTAGTCATTAGTATTATTGTTCCATTGACATATTGTTCATTATTGTATTTATTTCCAGTATTTCCTTATTGTACATATATCTCTTGTATCTATTGTGCATCTTGTTTATCCACAGCTATTTACTGTTATATAGTTTTTATCATTAATTAGAACTGCTGTTAGAGATGTACTCTGCTCCTTTTCTGACTGGATATATTTTTCCAGATGATACTGAGGAGTGGTACCCTACCTATTATGGATCCCAGGATGTTGTGGGTTTAGGTTCTGAGACCCTGACTCAAGAGGGACTTATCCCAACTGAGACAGTTGACCCTGGAGTTGTAGCCTCGTAGTATTCTTTTGTACTGGATTTGTCTCCAGCTTATTTCTTATTTCTTCAGACTCATTGATGTATTTTAGACTCATGAGTTGTATTGTGACTATTTTATTCTTTATCTGATTCGTGCTCATTTCTATCTTAGTTCTGTGATTGAGTATACTATAATTATTGGTGGTTTATTATATTGTTAGATAGATTATCTAGACATCGTTCTACCGCCGATTCTGCGGCGTAGGCTGGGCGTTGTTTCCGACTAGTCCCCTTGCACCGCGTGCGGGTCGTGACACATTTTTGGTGGTGACCCATGCAGGTCTAGCTTCACAAAGTATGTGATATCGTGGTAGTACGACAATTTAGTTGTACTACTGCGAGCCTGCAATAGGATATAGGAATAGGCTGAGATACTCAATCACATCTAGGAAAATTCTTTTGATTCAACTATTCTCCTTTGATATTGATACTTGATCCCTTAAAATGTCCTTTCCTTGATGTCTTATATCTTATGCCATATTGGTTCTATTCTTCTTGATTCCATTCCAGCTTTAGCTTTGTTTGATAGTGGTGCTTCCCATAGTTTTGAATCTGTTTCTTTTGCTCTGAAGCATGGTTTGGTAGCTGAGTCTTTACTTTGGACTTGCAAGATCATGACCGGGAGAGGCATTATCCTGGTTAATGATATTTGTAAGGATCGGAGAGTTACTTTGGGAGGCCGAGAGTTGAGTGCGTGTCTACTTATAATGCCACTTCCGAGCTGCAACATTGTACTCGGGATGGATTGGTTGAGTAGGCACCGTGCTAGAATAGATTGTAGATGAGGTAGAGTTTTGTTTGGTCCGCCGGGAGAGCCAGAGTTTGAGTTTGCTAGAGGAGCTGCAGAATAGGGAGAATGCATTATTTGTGGAGCTATGGTGGAAGACAAGGAGTTGCCACATCCGTTGATAGCAGAATTCTTGGATGTGTTTCCTGAGAAATTGCCAGGATTGTCGCCAGATCGAGATGTTGAATTTTCTATAGACTTGGTGCCAGGTGCAGAACCAATTTCGCAGCATGTCTATAGAGTAAACAACAGCGAGCTGGTCGAGTTGAAGAAGCAGGTGGATGAATTACAGGATAAGGGGTTTATCAGATCGAGTTCTTCACCATAGGGAGCTCCAGTATTGTTTGTACCGAAGAAGGATGGATCAGTGCGCATGTGCATTGATTACAGGGCTTTGAATAATCTCACTATCAAGAATAAGTATCCTTTGCCACGGATTGATGATCTTTTTGATCAGTTGAGTGGAGCCAAGGTATTTTCTAAGATAGATTTGAGATCAGGCTACTATCAGGTGAAGGTGAAGCCAAAGGACAAACCGAAGACTGCTTTTAGAACTCGGTATGGTCAGTATGAGTTTATGGTGATGCCGTTTGGTTTAACTAATGCACTGGTGGTATTTATGAACTTGATGAACAAGGTGTTCCACCATTACCTTGACAAGTTCGTGGTGGTGTTCATCGACGACATACTCATATACTCGAGGACACCGGAGGAGCATGAGGAGCACTTGAGGATTGTGTTGGATGTGCTGAGAAAGGAGAAGTTGTTTGGGAAGTTGTCCAAGTATGAGTTTTTCTTGGACAAGGTGGAGTTCTTGGGGCAAGTTGTGACTGGTGATGGTATTTCAGTGGATCCGAAGAAGATTTCAGCAGTGGAATCTTGGAAGACTCCGAGTTCGATAGCAGAGATCAGGAGTTTCTTGGGATTGGCAGGCTACTACAGGAAGTTTGTGCAAGATTTTTTGAGGATTGTCGAGCCGATAACCAGACTCACAAGGAAGGATGTAGAGTTTGTTTGGACGGAGGATTGCCAGGTTGCTTTTGAGGAGTTGAAGAAGAGGTTGACGTCTGCTCCTATTTTGACGTTGCCATCAGGGTCCGGAGGTTTTACTATTTATAGTGATGCGTCGGGGAAGGGTTTAGGTTGTGTTCTTCAGCAGCATGGGAAAGTGATTGCCTATGCATCCAGGCAATTGCGTCCTCATGAAAAGAACTATCCTACCCATGATTTGGAGTTGGCAGCCGTCATATTCGCCCTGAAGTTGTGGAAACATTATTTGTACGGAGAGCGTGTGGAGATCTTCACAAACCACAAAAGCTTGAAGTACGTTTTCACGCAGAAGGAGTTGAACATGAGGCAGCGTCGGTGGTTGGAACTGATGAAGGATTTTGATATCTCTTTGCAATATCATCCTGGGAAAGCCAATGTAGTTGCCGATGCTTTGAGCAGGTATCCGGTATCTATGTTCTTGACGCAGGATCGATATTTGTTGGAGGACTTGGAGAGCTTGGACATTGAGGTGATTGTTCCTGGTTGTGCTATATAGATGTGGGGACTGCAGATACACTCAGATTTGATGGACAGGATCAAGGCAGCACAGTATGATGATGTATCTCTGAGGAGTATCAGAGCTCAGGTGAAAGCAGGATTGGAGGATGATTTTACTATTGCAGAGGATGGATCTTTGAGACATGGAGTTAGATTGTGTGTGCCTAGTGGGGAGCTGTGAGAGAAAGTATTGCAGGAAGCGTATCGCTCTCAGTATTCCATGCATCCAGGTGCTAACAAGATGTATCGGGATATGCGAGAGAGTGTGTGGTGGTATGGCATAAAGAGGGAGGTGGCACAGTTTGTATCCAGATGCTTAGTGTGCCAGCAGGTGAAAGTCGAGAGGCAGAGGCCAGGAGGTTTACTTCAGCCATTACCCATTACAGAGTGGAAGTGGAAACACATTACTATAGATTTTGTGGCCGGACTTCTACGATCTCCAGGAGGGAAAGACGCGATTTGGATCATTGTTAATAGGTTGACCAAGTAGGCCCACTTTTTACCTTTCAAAGTGGGTTTGTCTACGGAGAAGCTGGCAGAGATGTATGTGAGGAAGATCGTTAGGATACATGGAGTTTCCGTCAGCATAGTCTCAGATCGGGATAGTCGTTTCACTTCTCATTTCTGGAGGAGTTTGCAGGAGAGTTTGGGCACTCAGCTCAAGTTCAGTACTGCATATCATCCCCAGACAGATGGGCAGTCAGAGAGGACTATCCAGACTCTCGAGGATATGTTGCGCACTTGTGTACTAGATTTCGGAGGTTCTTGGGAGGACCATCTCCATTTGGTAGAGTTTGCTTACAACAACAGTTACCAGGCCAGTATAGAGATGTCACCTTTTGAAGCTCTATATGGTCGGAGGTGTCATACTCCTTTGTCTTGGGACGATGTTGGAGAGAGAGTTTTGCTTGGGCCAGAGATGGTTGTGGATGCAACAGAGAAGGTTCAGTTGATTAGAGACAAACTTCGAGTGGCGCAGGACAGACAGCGGCATTGGGCCGATAGCCATCGGAGACCTTTGGAGTTTGAGGTATAGTTTAGATTTTGTTTGTGCTTGTTCTTGTTTGTTATAGATTAAGTTCTTAAGATGGTGTTTTGTTATAGGTGGATAGTTTGGTATTTCTGAGGATTTCTTCGACACGAGGCACGATTCGCTTCGGTGGAGGCGGAAAGCTTAGTCCGTGATTCATCGGACCTTTTACTATTCTAGAGAGGGTCGGTGCAGTTGCTTATAGACTAGACTTGCCACCTGCATTGGAGGGAGTGCACAACGTGTTTCATGTGTCACAGTTGAGACAATACGTGGCAGATCCTAGTCATGTATTGGATCACTCGGAGATAGAGGTGGGCCCTACTCTTAGCTATCCACAACAGCCAGTTAAGATTCTGGATCGGAGAGAGAAGGTACTAAAGAACCAGACTATTCCTTTGGTACGTGTCGCATGGAGGCATCACTCTCCGGGGGAGTCTACCTGGGAGAGAGAGGATGACATGCGAGATCGTTATCCATATTTGTTTGTACCTTGAGGTATATTATTTTCTAGTTATGTTCTGTTCATTGTATGTTCTTTCATAGTTAGTTGTGATTCTTTAGTTCTGTTTGTGATTTTCTGGGGATAGTTTTCATCTTTGAATTTTGAGGACGAAATTATTTTAAGGAGGGTAGACTTGTCACTACCATATTTTCTAGGAAAGGGTATTTTAGTCTTTTCCTATTTAATTAAATATTGTGCATGGTAAATAATTATTTGTTGTATTAATTAATTATTGTTAGATGTTATTTAATTATTTTGGACTTGTATTAGTGGACCCAACTAGTTTAGTTTGGACCCATGGACCAACATGAATTAATTAGTTAGACTTGGCCCATTTAGAAAGCCCATTGTTAAGGAGATGGATTAAATTAATTAAATTATTAGACTAGAAGCTTCCTTCCTTAATTATTTCTTCATGAGAGGCCCCAAGGGGTATATTGGATATTTCATAATTGCTTGAGGAAGGGGTAGGGGCCGGCCTATTAAAAGAGGGGGAAAATTCTCTCTCCTCTCATTTTTATTCCAAATCTAGATCTAGAATTTTCCACTCCCAAATTCCTTTCATTCCCAATCCATTTCCCTACCAAATTCATTCTAATTCCTTCCCAATTCACTATTAGAAAGTTGAGAAGCAAGGATCTAGAAGGAGGAAGCAAGGATCTACAAAGAGGAGCATGGATCTACAATTTGGAAGCAATTTCATCTCAATTGGAGGTTTCATTGGGAATTCATCTCCTAATAGGTATAATTCAGTTTTTCCCCTTAAAATAGCTTCTAAATATGAGATTTAATCATAGAAAATCAACCCATATGTATGTACTACCCATAGGACTTGGTTTTGTGTTCATAGGAGACCCATGGAGAAACTTATAGTGCTTTTTGTGTCAATTTTGTGGGAATTCCGAATTGACATTTTGTTGTGTGCGTCAATAGATCCTATAGATCAATTGGGCATGTGCTTATGTGTTTGGGGCTAGTGTTGTGTCCATAATTGGGTACGTGTAGGTCGTATCCCAATAATTTGGTGATACGTGTCATTTTGGGGGTTTTTCCTCCGACACGGGACTTTGTACATGTCGTATTTTGACACGGACACATAGATCTACAGTTGACACTTTGATTTGTTCATAAATAATATTTGTGACTTGTTTGTGTCCTTCGGGGTATAATTGGTTGTGTGTTGGACTCGTGTCGCATGCGTATCCTAGATCTAGTGGGATACAGTGTGATACTCTCCATTTTGTGTGTTTATGTATAGATCTAATTATTTATGCTTTAATTCTTGAATTATAATTAGTAAATATATATAGATGTTATATATTTATTTTAGTGTAATTATTATGATATTTATTGTAGCATAGATCTATGTTTTTTTTATGTGTACTAATATAATGTATAAATATATATGTAGCTTTCTTTACATGCATTTATATGTGTTACAACTTATGTTAATAAAATAAATTATATATAAATATTTTATAAAATATATTTATGTGTTTAAATGAGTAATTATATTAATTATAATTATTATATAATTAATTGTATATAAATGAATGTATTTTTATGTGTGCATTTAGCCATGTTAAATATGTACATTAGTACATAGAATGTGTTTTATAGCAATTAGTATTTATTTATTTATTTGTGTAGGATTATGTATATATAGAAGTATATATTTATTTATTTGTTTTATATATATATATTGATTTATATATTTATATATTAATATATATATTTATATATATTATTTATCTTTGGCGACAGTGGCATTTAATGACAGATACTGTCATTAAAGCAGCAGCCGCTGTAGCATTATTAGGGCATTTAATGACAGTTCTGTCATTAATGCAGCGGGCGGGAATATTACGACAACAGCAGCGACGGTCATTCTGTGACAGTTGAACTGTCACCAATAAGTGACAGCAGTGCGTTTAAACAGCAGATTTGGCGACAGCGTTTTCAGTGACAGTTGGAACTGTCGCTGAAAGCCTGTTTATTGAAATCAGTGTTTTAGCACACAGTTTTTCAGTGACATTTAGGCAGTTTTAGTTTATATTTTATATATTGTATTTATATATATATATGTATATATATATGTATTTATTGTGAGATATAATACTAGTATTGTTATAATTTTAATTGTATAATATATTGGTTTATATATATAAGAGTAAATACTATATCTATGTATCTTGAGCATTACTTTGTGTGGATACCAAGTTGGTTCAGAACCATGATTCCTAATTGTTGTATTTAATATTCTATATTATATACTTTATTGATTGATATATAGGTATTGTGAGGTTTATCTTGGATTCACGTATCCGAAGATACGGTATCCTAATATTTAAGGATGTAATTTTATGGCTTAGATTTTAGTATTTTGATCCAAGATTTTGGTGCTAGACTTGTACAACCTAGAAATATACGGTTGACCTTGGTTTGACCATAGTTGACCATAGTTGACTTTAGTTGACTTTAGAGTTGACCATAGTTGACTTTTGACTTAGAATTGAATTATTGACCCAGAAGTTGACTAGTTTAACTTGTTCTCTTTTCGGGACCTTGTATTGATGTTGTATTCCATATCTAGGTCTTCGCGGCACCGAGTCAGACATCTGTGAGACTGTTCATTGGACTTCAGGTGTGTACATTCTCTGATAGTTTCTTATTTATGATATCCTCTATGTTCATTGTTTCCAGTGTAGATATCCATGTTCTCTTGACACTATGGTTACACGGATTGGTATATCCGGATCTCTTCATGAGATGTTATTCCTTGGTATATGGTGTATATGGTGCAAGTATTGTTTCATTGGTTATCTTGTACATGTACAGACACCGATTCTCGGGAAGACTAGCTATCTTCTTAGGGAATCTAGTGCCATAGCATACCGTGGTTGGATCTATTATAGCAGTCGGGGGTGGGCAGTATTAGTATAGATATGTGATCAATATCCCTATTGAATAAAGTACAGATTACAGAATAGTATTAATCATGCACCGCACGTATGATTAGCCAGGCCGCATTGCATCTTGCCCAAGCCGATCACATGTTAAGCTAGTACTCACACACTTAGTCATTAGTATTATTGTTCCATTGGCATATTGTTCATTATTGTATTTATTTCCAGTATTTTCTTATTGTACATATATCTCTTGTATCTATTGTGCATCTTTTTTATCCACAGCTATTTACTGTTACATAGTTTTTATCATTAATTAGAACTGTTGTTAGAGATGTACTCTGCTCCATTCCTGACTGGATATATTTTTTCAGATGATACTGAGGAGTGGTACCCTACCTATTATGGACCCCAGGATGTTGTGGGTTTAGATTCTGAGACCCTGACTCAAGAGGGACTTATCCAAACTGAGACAGTTGACCCTGGAGTTGTAGCCTCGTAGTATTCTTTTGTACTGGATTTGTCTCCAGCTTATTTCTGTATTTGTTCAGAATCATTGATGTATTTTAGACTCATGAGTTGTATTGTGACTATTCTATTCTTTATCTGATTCGTGCTCATTTCTATCTTAGTTCTGTGATTGAGTATACTATCATTATTGGTGGTTCATTATATTGTTAGATAGATTATCTAGACAGCGTTCTACCACCGATTCTGCGGTGTAGGCTGGGCGTTGTTTCCGACTAGTCCCCTTAAACCGGGTGCGGGTCGTGACACAAGTCGTGCAGTGAACCTGAAAAATTGTGCAGTGAACCTGACGTCTGACTCCTGACAAAGAGTACTCCACGACTACCCAGGCGACGGCTATAATGATGGCGCGGCACTGCAACCCAGGCTGTCATTTACTGTCCTTTCCTTGGCGTAAACCGCTTTTACGCATACAAAGGAATACACCGCCTAGTTTTACATAGGCAGACGTGAGCTATTTACGCTCCGCAGAAGACAAACAGCCTGCCACGTCAAAAGCTGCTCTTCGTACAGGGCTCGAGGCACGTCTCAGCATTTAATACGCAGAGCGGTGGCAGGTTCTCGAGGCACGTCTCTGCATTTAAGGCGCTGAATACTGACAGTTGCCCAAGGCACGTCTCTGTATTTTATGCGCAGATGAGTGACAGGTCTTCAAAATACGCCTCTGCATTTAATGCGCAGGATAAATGGCGGATCTCTGTATTTTATGCAGGAGATTTGATTAAATGTCACCGAACCGTCGTCTAGTGACATTTCCTTTGCGTAAACTGCTCTTACGCATATAAGGGGTTATGCTGCCCAGTTTTACACAGGCAAACGTGAGCTTCTTACGCTCCGCAGAAGACAAACAGCCTGCCCCGTCAGCAGTTACTCTTCATACAGGATTCGAGGCGCGTATCTGCATTTGATGCGCAGAATGATGGCAAATCTTAAAGATACGCCTCTGCATTTAATGAGCAGGATGGGGGCAGATCTCTGCATTTAATGCAAGAGATTTGATTATATCTCCAAGAGCCGTAATTCCGGCTAAAACGTCCACATCATCTCAGTTTCGACGCCTGCTCGGCTTCTATGCCCACTCGGCATCTACGACCGCTCGGCTTTTATGCCCACTCGGCCTCTACGACCGCTCGGCTTCTACGCCCACTCGGCTTCTACGCCTGCTCGGCTTCTATGCCCACTCGGCCTCTACGACCGCTCGGCTTCTACGCCCACTCGGCTTCTATGCCCACTCGACTTCCACGCCCACTTGGCCTCTATGACCACTCGGCTTCTACGCTTATTCGGCTTTTACGCCTACTCGGCTTCTACGCCTACTCGGCTTCTATGCCTACTTGGCTTCTATGCCATGGTGACAGTTATTGGCTTCTACGCCAACCTCTTCTACACAAGGGATAACTACCAACGTGGCTTCTACGCCATGATCTTCATAGCAGCTATACGCGTTTGTCCCTTAGTTGGACACGCGTCACATGCTCACTCAAAAGGTCATCTATACGCAGGCATTAGTTATTTTAAACCGTCGTGTAAAAGGGTGCTGTACTTTCCACTACTCGGTTTCTACGCCGACTATGTGGTCACTGTCACTAAAAACTCTATAAATAGAGACCTTTATCAACGGAGGACAAGGTAGGTCAAAAGGTCGAGGAAACGGGTCAAAAAGATTGGGAGTCGAAGGTCGAAGAAAGGGGTCAAAAAGATTGAAGGTCGAACGATCGGAGATTGGTCAAGGAATCCAGTATCAGATCCAAGGTCGACAATTGAGAGAAAGAGGTCGAGGGAGAGAGAAGAATCCAGAGCTCAGGCAAAGAGAAGGGATCGACGACTTTGGCATCGAGCATCCATCCTCTTTAGCAACCTTCGAAGCTGCTTTCTGTCTTTCACGGCACTTCTTCAATATCGTGTGGTCCAAGGGCCAAAGTGATCGACTGCAGATCAGACACCTATAGCAATATTTACCCAGATTAAATAAATTATAGTTAGACATTCTCGTATAGGATTAAATTATACAATCTTGTTTGTAAACACCGAAGAAAGGGCGGGTTTTCGTATAAGACCTCGTCTCCATATTCTCTCTCGTTTATTATCAAACACAGACCCGCACCCGAAAAATCGAACATGAGTCGTGGGTACGTCCAACCTACGCCGCAGCATCGGCAGTAGAACGCTGTCTAGGGCTACTATCTAGCTAACAATCTCACATAATCAATATATATATACCTTTCAAGATCTTAACTCCAAACGGAGGAGCAATATAATAATGATAACGCAAGTACTCAATCACGAATCTAAGCATGATAAGATAACACAGAAGACTAACAACTACAAAGTATAAACAACTGCTACTAAAATAATAACATCAATAATAATAATACAACAACATCCTGAATCATATACAATACAAGGTCTCAATCCAAAACCGGGGACAAATCCGGTACCAAAAGCTAATAAATACAACAACTGAGGTCCTAGTGATCCCGGCTACCAACCCGAAAATCACTCCTAAACTAGGGGGTCCCTGTCTGAACCATCGACAGGCTGAGGTCCATAAAACGTCGGATATCAATCCTCGGGATCCTCTGAAAAATATATCCAGTCAGGATTGGAGCAAGTACACCTCTAACAACAGTTCCAGTTAAATGGTAAAAACTATAAAGCAGTTGTAGCAAGTTGCAAGGTGAAGGAAATAAAGCATGAACAAGGAAATATATACATATCACTAGTGCATAAAGGTAAAGATGCATGAATATCAGAAGCAAGATAGTAATGACTATAAGATACAAGAAATCTAAACTAAGATCAAGTATGTGCACAAGAACGTGTAGTGAGTCCAGCAAAAGTACATGTAATGAGTCAAGTCCAGAAACTATAAGTGAGATCAGCAAGAAATGCAAGAGAGTCCAGACTAAAAAGAATGAACTCGTGTCTTTGAAATACCTGTTTCGACATGTAAACGGCTAGGGGTAAGTACGGCTCACCGTGCACTGGGTGCGCGGCTGCTATCATTCCAGATTAGACACGAAGGGGTGATTTCAGTGATTCCAATTGGGAATATTTACATGTCTACTCGAGTATTTTCCTGCCCCGACTAGTACAAGTGAATCCAAGACCCGATACATAAATCAAGTATGAGTCCAGCCAGAAATATAAGTGATGCCTATAGTGAGTCACGATGTGATGCCAGTAGGTGATTCCAGAATAGAGGCCAGAAACATGAAATATACGTGTCGTATGTAAATGAATCCAGAAATACTAGTCCGTGCTGTATCAGAAAATCAGAGAATACAATACTATAAGCTGAATCATAATAATCATCAAATAATAGAAACTATCAAAGAATGTACTCGCCTGACGTCTTGAGCAACTAGCGATCCGAACTGGTATTACAAGGACCTATTGCAAAAAGCAAGGTTAAATAGGATTCTAATGAGTTAAACAGATATAAAATAACTAAAAATAGGCTTCTAGTGTTGTTCTAGGTCAAACGGGTCAAACCGATAAAATCTGGGTCAAAAAATCAACCTTGGGTCCAAAAAGTCAACCCTGGGTCAAAACTAGGTTAAATATTGACTTTGGCGGTCAACCGGGTCAAGTACAGTCAACTCTAGGTCAAACTAGGGTGCCCCTAAAATTCTAGGTCAAAACTAGGTCATTAAGCTAATAAACTCGCCTCCTTAAGATACCGGGATACCCTCGGTATTCGATACCTCAAACTACGCTATATATCCCGCCTATACTCTCTAAAATATATACTAGCACGTATATATATATATATATATATATATATATATATATATATATATATATATATAAACCAAGTCTAACCTCAATCCTAGGCTAAAACTCAATACCTTGCCCCGACGCTCAATACCTTGAGTATCTCAAGGTATTGCGATACTCAAGCCTTACCCCTCACTAACACTAGCTAACTAACTATCTATCTATATATATATATATATATATTAGCATATACTAATATATATATATATATATATATATATATATATATATATATATATATATATATATATATATATATATATATATATATATATATATATATATATATATATATATAACATATATCTAACTATATAGATATATATATATATAACCTAGTGTATAGGTAAACACCTCAATACCTTACCTCCGATACCCAACTTATCTCAATACCTTGGTATCTCAAGGTATTGAGATACCTTACCCTCTAATTCTAGCTAACTAGGTAGCTATCTATAATATATACTTATATATATAACATCAATATATATATATATATATATATATATATATATATATATATATATATATATATATATATATATATATATATATATAACTTAGTATTATGCTACCTCAATACCTTACCCCTAATACACCTCAATACCTTGGGTATCTCGAGGTATTGAGATACCCAACTATCCCCCTCTCTAACACTAACCATATAGCTAACTATCTATATAAACATATACCTAGCTATATAACTAAGCAATTATATATATATATATATATATATATATATATATATATATATATATATATATATATATATATATATATATATGCATCTACCTACATATCTATATATATATATCCATACACATATACATATATTCATACCATATATATATATATATATATATCCATCTCTAACTATATGTATATATATCTATACTAATCTATATATCTATCTATATATACCTCTATCTATCTATCTCTATATCTAGCTATAGATATCTATATACCTATCTATCTATATAAATATACCCATATATATATATATATATATATATACACACATCTCTATATATATATACATATATATATAAAAGAAGGGGGAGGGGGAAAACCGCGCTGCGAACTGCTGCCGTGCTGCCACTGCAAGTGCTACTGCAGCTGCAGTTGCTGCTGCACGCAGCTGCTACTGCACGCTGCTGCCGCGGCGCTGCTGCGCCTGCAGCCACTGCCACTGCGCTGCTGCTGCCGCGGCGCTGCAGCCTGCTGCGTTCTGCTGCTGCACTGCTCCTAATCGCTCAATCTCTCTACCTCTCTACCCACACACACCTCGACACACACTAACACACACACAGAGACACATCTATACACACACCCAGAAACCTATACACGCACACACACTTACATATATATATAAACACAAAAACATATATACATATATATATATATACACACAAACACATATATATATACACACACTACCATATATACATATAGATACACTTATACACACATATATATAGGTACACACACATATGTATATATATATATATATAAACACACACTAGCATACACACACACACACACACACACACACACACACACACACACACACACATATATATATATACACACACACACTCATACATATACACAAACACACACACACACACATATATATATATATATATATATATATATATATATATGTATATGTATATATATATATATATATATACACACACACTCATACATATATATACAAACACACACATACACACACACACACACACACACACACATATATATATATATATATACACACACACACTCATACATATATAAATATATACAAACACACTCACACCTACACATACACAAACACCAACACACACACTCAACCACACTCACCCCCACACACGAAAACACACACACACACACACACATATATATATATATATATATATATACACATACATATATACACAAACATATTTATACCTACACATACACAAACACCAACACACACACTCAACCACACTTACCCCTACATACAAACACACACACACACACACACACACACACACACACACACACAGACACATATATATATATATATATATATATATATACTCGAAAACTCTAACACACACTCCCCAAAGGTAAACCAACGCGTGCACAAGCTCAAAACCTAGAAACCAAGTCGAAATGGTCATTCGGTCATTTCGACGAACACGTGGAGTGTGGTTCACAAAATCTCGTGAAACGCACACCAAACCTACTCGGAATCGGCCCAAAATTTATCTATTGGTTTTAATCGAGGTCTAGAACCTATAAAAAATACTAACTCATCCATTCTAGGTCCGTGGTAAAAATGCGCACGCAAGCGAAACCTTCGACGACGAAACCCCCGAATTGCTCGAAACGCTCAAATCTCTGCGACACGACCTCACGTGTCCGAACGGAGACACATACTTACCCTCAAGACACCCAAGCACATCTACCTAGGTCAGTCTAACCTAGAGCAACACCAAAAATTGGGCCAATATCAGATTTCACCCAAAATTGACACAAAATCCTATGCCAAAGTCCCCAAACACATCCAAACAAGCTTCAACTTCCTCCCATGCGTAGCCCTAAGGTCTAAAAAGGTTCTAGACTACTAATTACACTATATTAGAGCAATCACAAGGAAAAAAAAATTAGGGTTTACCTCTTGGGAGTTGGAATCCCAAGCCAAAGTCTCCAAAAAGTCTCAAATTCACCACACCAAGCTTCCAAGCTTCCAACCCAAGCTCCAACAGCAAATCTAAGCTCTACACACCTAGTTTAGGGGAAAGCAAAGGGTTAGAGTTTGCATAATGGAAGAAATAGAAGAAGAAAAAGAAGAGGTGAAGAACTTACTTGAATTTGTAGGAATTGAAAGAAGGAAAGAAGAAGAAAAGAGTGGATAGTGGAAATGGAGAAGAAGAAGAAGAAATAAAATGAAATGGGATGGGATGGGAAGCTGCTAGTTATGATCGGCCAAGGGTTAAGGGTTAGGGTTGGGTTAGTTGAAATGACCAAAATGCCCTCCAAATCAAGTCATCCTAAATGGGGTTTGGGTTTGGGGTTCCAAATGCACTCAAATTAATCCCTAATCACTCTACCTAACTAATAAAAATATAAATAACTATTCTAAGCCAATAAATTAGTCTGACAAGGATGTTTGTTAGGTCTGGCATGGGTCCACCAGGGTCTAACATGGGTCCAGGCTAGCCAAAATACTAAAATAACTAATAAAAAAATAATACAACCAACTAATTAAATATTAGTACAAATATTTATGATAAATACAAAATTAACCAAATTAAAAAAAAATATCCTGGTCTGAAAATGGGGTAGTGACACCCTCATCGTCATCATCAACATCGTCGTGATCGTCATCGTCGTCAACCTCATCGTCATCGTCGTCCCCGAGAGCATACCCCAAGGTTCAAACATGTCCCTCTCCTTCATATTGTGTATGCATGTTTGTGTGAATAACATCTAGGTTAGCATCTTGGGTTAGTTAGTTGGTTGATTTCAGACTGTGACGGTGAACCCTATGATTTGTACGCGTATACATACGCGTATTACAATTAAATTGGTATATATATATATTGTAAAGGTAATTCAATGTTCAAAACCTAATTATGACTATATATATATTTATATTGTACGACCCTAGGACACTGTGGATTATCCCGTATTTACCTGGACCATGTTGACCCTAAGAACATGTTAGTTGACTGCCTTGTGTACATTAACGTACTGGCGAGACCCGCGTTATTTTGACTGTCTGATCTTGCACAACATTTGAAGACGTGGCACCCGCATAATTGGACGTGCATTTGACCCTGTTAGTCCACCATTATCACCCCTAGCGTACCCTTTGCGTCCACTGTATTTATGATTGTGTATGTGCTAGTGTAATGGATGATATTGTATTGTATCATATTATATGTATATAGGACATATCGGATTATTCTGCGAGACTTCAGGAGCAGGCTATTGGCACTATGCAGCTTTCTTGCCAGGCAAGTATACCTTGCCTTATTGTACTGTTTAAATTTAGCTATTATTTTAGTTGCATATTTAGTTGTCTTAATATCATATTATATAACTATGCGCGTCTGAGAAAGACTCGGGTACAGTCAACAAAGGCGTTGACGTTAGGACTTGTGTCTGACCTAGTGTCTAGTAGACCTACCTAAAGTCGTGGAGTTATCAGTATGACTCCCCAGGCCTTGACACATTTCTTACACGGGTTGTGAGTCTCATGTAGGGCACGGACTCGCATATTCGGTTGGCCACCTATACGTGTAGGTCATGTGACGGATAGGACATAACTGCTATTAGTGATGCATGTTAGAAGACTTAGCAGTTATTAGTAGTCCAAGAGCATAGACTATTATAGTACGGTGGTCCAATCCTTGTCCTTGTTTGGTTATAAGGTTAGGCTATTAATCTAACGATAGATTATGAGCCAGAGTTACGACACCGATACTTGCACTTCGTCTCGGCGTAGTAGCTAAAGCGTATTGTGGATACAACATGCATAGATCATTGGGCGGGGAGGACGACTAGTAGGCGTATGGGACACCCACCTCCTTTATACAGATACAGCATTCTTCGGAGCGATACGGACGTATATATATTTATGCAGATAATACGTTCTTTAGAGTGTTGGACGTTACTTGTGGTTTTGCAGATACCACACTCTATAGAACGTTGGACGTTATTATTCATACAGATACCACGCTCCTCGGAGTTGGACGTTATTTTATTGCAGAGCGCCCATGTTATGGGGGGCATATGTGGCATATACTAGCCAGTCACGGCGATTGGTAAATTACGTCAGCATATGTCTAGCCTACACTTTCCCATACGTACAAAGTTGTCCTCAAATTGCATTCACTTAGATGGTTAGCACACCCCCTTTATTTATTCAGTATTTACTTTATGGCATACTTCTATGTATCTTGTTATGTCCCTCTGAGGACCTGGTCCCTTTTCGGGTGTGGATGTTCATAAGTATTCGCAGGAGCGCAGATCCGGACTGGCTACTTATATTTCGAGGAGGTCTTCTCTTCGAGCCTCGTGATTGTTAGATGATGTAATTATTTTGTATTTGTTTTGTTCATTTTATATTCTAGTTTGGTAGTGGATTTGTTTCCATTCGACTGTCATCCTTTGATACTTTATATTGAAATCTAGTTACATAGACATTGGTTATTTATTTATATTTGATTTCTGTGGATAAGATTTAGTTATGCCCTATGACTTATGATAATTATATACCACTTATGAATTATTGTTCATAATATAGCGTACGCATGTGTTATGCTTCCATATATTGGAGTTGCCATATACATGCGGCTGGCATGCTTACGTGTCCAAGTCCTACATATTTTTAGGACTGGGGCGTGACATGTTTTTAATGGTGGCCCATGCAGGTCGAGAGCATATTGTCTCAGTTACGTTACTATACCGAGCAAGCCTGCACCTAGGATTCGAGTATAGGATCTCATCCACAATTGACTATGACTCACCTTTCTTCCAATCTGTTCTATTTAAATAATCGCATCCTGCTTGAATCATGTCCTTCCCTAATAGTTTCTTGAGTATAGTCTTCTCCTAGAATATAGGAATCCTTGTTGTTAGGATGATAATTAGGGTAATATTTCTACTAAAGATACAACTAGGGCATTGATACATCACTAAGTTTAGACTACCTTGTGAACCCTAGCATCCCTTATCTATAGATTGGTTTACCACTATCCTTTGATATAATTATGAAAGACTTGAGAGTAGTATAGACACCACTAGGGTTAGTTATAAATTTGACCATATTATTTGACCTTAGTATTGAGGAACCAATAGAAATCCAAGATTGAACATTAGGACTAAACCTAACTTTCATAGTGAGATAACATTAGAACTATAAATTTAGATCACTGTCTTGATATTAGCAGAACAGTACCATAGGAAGCCAAGAGGAAAGAATATAACACTTTCCTAGATCATACCTCGAACACAGAGATTAGCATACCACCCTTCCTTAGGAAACCATGATCCTACCTAGAGTCTTTCTATTTTTAATTTCATAACTTGTTCCTCTGAAACCTTAGCGCTCGTTATTTATGCGACGACTAATTTTGTTTTTCTTTTCTTCATCTACCAATTTGTGCCACCTAACCTTTCTGATTGTAGGCCAAGTGATTTTTTTTTATGTTAGGATATATCGTTTGCTAGGATTATAGTTGTAACTCTTAAATTTTAAATTTTGTGCTTGGTAGTTAGAAGTTGATAAGTTGAGTATTCCTTTAGATTATAATTTTATGGTTATACCTTAGTTTTAAATCAAGTAATTTATTCCCATATCTCCATATAGGATACATCCTCTCTCACGTGAGAGTCAGTAACTTCTCCATTCTTAGTATTAACACTTGTATTCTATAAACACTATGATTAAGACTTAAGATGACCATTACCTATATAATACAATAGGATATCCTAATAAGTACCAAGATCTTTTCCGCATATACCCCAATAAGAGTTTATACTTTATTTACAAGGACAATATTATTTTATAGAAACCCCTAAATGCAGTTACAGTATTAGTTACTTGTTTTAAGTTGGATAGTATGCCTCACAACCTAGTATCACATAGTCCTTTTGACCGATTAATAAAGTATAATCGAATGACGTTAACTATATGCTTGCATAAGAAGATATAGTTTATCCAAATTGTAAGAACTTAGAGGACCATGCCCTATTTGGTCGACTAGCGACTTAGACAAGGAGTTAGTATGACAACTGTAGAGACTGTAGAGTCTTATCTTTTTTGTGAACTTAAATTATTTTGTACCTTCTTTCATCATAATCCAGCGTATTTATATTTTCTGTACTACCTCGACTTATGCTGCTATTTTATAGCCTAGTTTTGCAAGCTTATTCTTTTATCAAGCTTGATCATGATATATCTATTATTAGGGACGCCTACTAATGCATTATCTAAATCAGAATCAGTGTATTAGGGTGTAAGCCCCCTGATTTTTAGGAATTATTAATTTGGACTTTTCACAATTTTCTGGAATTTTTGGGATTTTTCTGTAATTAAAACCTAGGCTCTTGGTAATTAATTGATTTTTATTTGCTGTTAATTACTATTAAAATATAATGAAAATAATATTTTTGTGTATAAAATAAAAAATTGGACTTAGGGTAATTTTTCTGGAATTTATTGGGCTCCGGACCTATTTTTAAACACCTAAAAACATTTATTTATTTATTTATTTATTTATTTATTTAAATATCCTAAAATCTAAACCCGGCCCAAACCCTTACCTCGGCCCAGCCCGGCCCATTGGCCTACCGGGTCGGGTTCGGGTCGGTTAGACCCGAACCGTAGAGCCGCCCGACCCGCTTCCCCTCTCCCCTGACCCAGTCGCACCCCGCCCCGCGTCTCCCGCGGATCCGCCGCCGCCCCGCGGCTACGCGTCCCCGCACCCGCCGGCCTCCCCTCCGTGCCCTTCGGCCCACGTCCCCTCTCCCCTCGGCCTCTCCCGGCCAGCCCCGCTCCCCTTCACCCTATTTAAACCCCCCCTCCTCCGGCCAGATCCACCCCGCCCCGCCTGCGCCACCAGCCGCTACCTTCCTCTGCCGCCGACCACCTCGCCGCGCCGCCGTGCCGCCAGCGCCTCGCCCGGCCTCCCTCTCCTCCTCCTTCCTCCTCCTCTTTTCCCCGATCCAGCACCCCGCTCGGTCCAGCCGCCCCGAGCCAGAAACCGGCCGCCGTGCCTCCGCCCAGCCTCGTCTCTGTTTCCCCGGCCGCCTCCGGCCAGCACCGCCCCGCCCCAGCCTTCCTCCGGCCGGCCTCCTCGCCTGAGCTCCAGAACCCTAACCCTAGGACACGTGTACAGGACACGTGTCGGACACGGTAATCTTCGGGTTTTCTAACCCTGTTCAGGTATGCGTATCTCCCTGCTCGTTTACCCATTTTTGATTCCGTCAATTGCGTCGCGTAGCCTGCATGACCCTCTCGGTGTCCGTGCAACCCGCTCGGGGCATCGCGTCCTGTGGTGATCGTGAACTGCGATCAAAAAACAGGAAAAACAATGACCCGTTTCACCCCGGAACTGGGTACGCCCCGCCAAACGGGACGACTTGGTCGCGCGCGATCTTCACAGATACGTGCGCGTCGTCGATACGGACGTGTGGGATTTCGCAGAAGTCGATTCGGGTGTGCGTGCACACCGGGATCAACGCGTATCCGCGGACAACGCCCCGTATCCGCCCTTTCTGGATCGCGCCCTAACTTTGTGTACACTAGTCGGATTGAAACGAAACTTACGCCATTGGACTTATAGCAATACGCTGGTCCTGTGACCCAAGTTTGGTTCGATTCCGAGAACGTTGACGAAATCGCGTGTCGTGGGCCCCATAGGCCCCACTCGACGAACAATTTTGTGATTGGCTCATCGGAATTCAATTCTGGAAGTTCTGTTGGGTTCGTATCATTGTTCCTGACCTGTTGACACTAAGTTTGGTGAATTTGGAGACGTTTGACCCTGACACGTTTTTCGGGGCAAAGCGGGCCCACATGTGGACCCTATTTTGACCCGAAATTGCCGTTTTGCCCTTGTCTCCAAATTGGACTCAAGGACAGGCATTTCTAGCTATTTGATATCTTCTGAGCATGATGGTAATATTTATTTCAGCATCCGGAGACATTTTTGGAAATTTCCCGAGGACAGAACCGTAGTTGTAATCTAAACATCAGGCAAGTACCTGCACTTCAAGTTTAATCTTTATTTTGTGATAATTAGTTCCTTGCTCTACTAGTACCATTGGATGATTACACTTAGTATTAGGATTTGGAGTTCATGTCTTGCTTTTTGTGTCGGGAGAAAGAATACTATGAGGTATGTAGTTTACCCTTCCCCCTGTCCTGACTGCTAGCTGTTGGTACGCGACTGTACCATCAGCCTTATACTCGATTATTCCTGACTGCTAGCCGTCTATGACGGCCTTATTAGCCTTATAACCCACTACATGCCAACTATGTATTCTAAATACACAATTTCACACACACATAGTTCCTGTTGTCTTGTTGCAGTTCCATTTTCTTGTCTCATTATAATCCTGTTTTATTTATATTCCTGATTTTTAGTGCTTAACCTTAGTTAATTTTACTACTTATTATGCATATTCTTATCATGATACTTAGTCAGTTTCTTCCTACTTGTCATAAATATTTAGTTTAAGCTTTGTTGTGTATTGGTACTTTGCTCCTTTCCTGACTGGATCCGTTGATATTAGGCGATGATGAGGACTATGCCCCCACCTTTTATGGCCCATATGACGTAGCAGATGATACTTTTGAGGAGCCGGTTCCTACTAAGGAGACTACTTTTGAGGAGTAGTTAGCCAGTTAGCTAGTATTTTCTTTCAGCATAGTACTCGGGTTTGTCCCCGATTTATCTTCTGGTTCTGTAATAAACTGTGGATTTGTTTGTCACATTTGTCTTATGAAATCTTAGCATTCCTATTTCCTGTTATTATCCTTGCCTAGTTATTTATTTATGAATGAGCTAGATTTTAAATTACCTGTGAATATGATCTAGACAGCGTACTACCGCCGACACTGCGGCGTAGGCTGGACGTACTCACGAACTCATGCCCGAATATCCGGGTGCGGGTCGGGACACGTTTTTATGGTGGCCCATGCAGGTCAACGACTAAATTGTTCGGTTTCAACTTAGGGACCGAACAGGCCTGCAGTAAGAATATGATAAGTTTTAGGATCTTATCCACTTGCTTGAATCGTTCTTGACATCCTCGGATTCGAATTAATTCCTTGACTTGCATCCTGCCTTGATTCCTGTGCGCCTCTTATCGTTTATTTTGGATACAGAGTAATGGATCTACCAACAAGCGATGAGATTCCTACAAGATCACCACGAGATGCTGTGGTAACCAACGAAGATGAAGTAACACTAGTGGATGGAGGACAATCAGCTCAACAACATGCCTTGAGAGCCCTCACGATGACCGTGGAGAACGCACAGACTCGTGGAGTAGCTAATGCGCGTAAGTGATTCGTAGTTAACCGTTTCTAGTATTGGTTTTAGCTCGTGCCTGTTGGTTCGTGACCTCAGCCCCAACCTAGTAATTTTGAACTTGCTAATAACCTGGTATGCTTTTATATTTGATAACTGTAGAGATTGTAGAGTCTTTTGTTATTGTGCTTATTGTGTGTTGTTTTATGAACTTGAATAATTTGTACCTCCTTTCATCATCATCTAGCGTACTTATTTTTGCTGTACTTGACTTATGCTGCTATTCTATAGCCCACAATAATATATTTCAGAATAAGTGTATTACGGTCTGATCAACCATAGTGCGCTTGGTTCGCCCTTCGTATAACTACTTTATGTGGATTGAGATAGGTAGTGATTAGTAGACGAATATACTTGCCCTCTAGATATGTTCGAGCATATTGTATCAGTTACATAACTGTACTAATACGAGCATGCGAACAAATGATTACCAGAATAGGATTTCAATCCACCACTGCTTGACAATTCCCATTTGAATTCTTTAAACGCCTTGATCCCGATACTTCTATTCTATCACCTCACCCTTGAAATCTTTATTATTGATCTTCATCTTCCCTTATTTTGGAAAGATGGAACTGCGTGCTTGGTATAAGTTTGATATATAGACAGTACTAGATATACCCATAGGCCGATCACATATTTGAGGATTATTCTTCCGTAATTAAGGACATATCATATGTAATATGATCGGCGTTGAAGTTTCGAGGATTGAAGGACATGAGTAAATAAATTAAGGAATATTTTCTTAAGGTATATAGCCTTATGTGATAAATGGGTAAATTCTAAGTTGGGTAGCAGTGCATTGTCAACTCGAGAGGAATTTTTTTTGGATTGTGATCGAGTAAAGCTTAGATTGGGGGAGGTTCAAGCCAATTCAATTTTGAAAATTTTAGAAGAATGACTAAGATGATGAGGATTAATGAACTTCAAAATTCTTGACATTGAGGACCCAATATTTATACCTTAGGTACATGATTTAAATTTGGAATAACGAAGGTAAAATCATCAATTGAATTTAGAGGATAAAAATATAGAATTTCAGACTTGAACATTGGTGGATTGCATTTAAATTATCTTCAATTTGATGATTGGAATTAAGAATTTAAAATTTGATGGTTGGACTACCTATTTGAAAACGTTGAGGATGTGAATGGAGTTTTAAAAGTCGAAGCATACAAAAATTTATAAGTAAAATTGGACTCGGATTACTTCTAGAGGAGATTATGATAGTTAGAGATCGGGAGGTGAAATTTACATGCTTATTTAAATTTTGAAGATGTTATAAGAATTTAATTTAAATTTAAATTTGGATATGGATATGGATAATTTGAGAAAGTGAGAAGAGATAACCATAGGTGGAAATTTTGATTGGAACAGTGGTCATCTTAACCTTGAAGTAATTGCAATGGATATAATTAGAATTTTGATTATCGCAAAGAGATTGCGATTGACTTGCCTTATGTACATAGAGGATTAATAGATTATGCCATATTTTAATTTCGAGGACGAAATTTTTATAAGTTGGGTAGATTGTAAGCCCCCTGATTTTCAGGAATTATTAATTTGGACTTTTCATAATTTTCTGGATTTTTTAAGATTTTTCTGTAATTAAAACCTAGGCTCTTGGTAATTAATGATTTTTATTTGCTGTTAATTACTATTAAAATATAATGAAAATGATATTTTTGGGTGTAAAATAAAAAACTGGACTTAGGGTAATTTTTCTGGAATTTATTGGACCCCGGACCTATTTTTAAACACCTAAAAACATTTATTTATTTATTTATTTGAATATCCTAAAATCTAAACCCGGCCCAAACCCTCACCTCGGCCCAGCCCGGCCCATTGGCCTACTGGGTCGGGTTCGGGTCGGTTAGACCCGAACCGCAGAGCCGCCCGACCCGCTTTCCCTCTCCCCTGACCCAGTCGCACCCCGCCCCGCGTCTCCCGCGGATCCGCCGCCGCCCCGCGGCCACGGGTCCCCGCACCCGCCGCCTCCCCTCCGCGCCCTTCGGCCCACGTCTCCTCTCCCCTCCACCTCTCCCGGCCAGCCCCGCTCCCCTTCACCCTATTTAAACCCCCCCTCCTCCGGCCAGATCCACCCCACCCCGCCTGCGCCACCAGCCGCTACCTTCCTCCGCCGCAGACCACCTCGCCGTGCCGCCAGCGCCTCGCCCGGCCTCCCTCTCCTCCTCCTTCCTCCTCCTCTTTCCCCCGATCCAGCACCCCGCTCGGTCCAGCCGCCCCGAGCCAGAAACCGGCCGCCGTGCCTCCGCCCAGCCTCGCCTCTGTTTCCCCGGCCGCCACCGGCCAGCACCGCCCCGCTCCAGCCTTCCTCCGGCCGGCCTCCTCGCCTGAGCTCCAGAACCCTAACCCTAGGACACGTGTACAGGACACGTGTCGGACACGGTAATCTTCGGGTTTTCTGACCCTGTTCAGGTATGCGTATCTCCCTGCTCGTTTACCCGTTTTCGATTACGTTAGTTGCGTCGCATAGCCTGCATGACCCTCTCGGTGTCCGTGCAACCCGGTCGGGGCATCGCGTCCTGTGGTGATCGTGAACCGCGATCCAAAAACAGGAAAAACAACGACCCATTTCATCCCGGAACTGGGTACGCCCCGCCAAATGGGATGACTTGGTCGCGCACGGTCTTCACAGATACGTGCGCGTCGTCGATACGGACATGTGAGATTTCGCAGAAGTCGATTCGGGTGTGCGTGCACACCGGGATCAACGCGTATCCGCGGACAACGCCCCGTATCTGCCCTTTCTGGATCGTGCCCTAACTTTGTGTATACTCGTCGGATTGAAACGAAACTTGCGCCATCGGACTCGTAGCAATACGCTGGTCCTGTGACCCAAGTTTGGTTCGATTCCGAGAACGTTGACGAAATCGCGTGTCGTGGGCCCCATAGGCCCCACTCGACGGACGATTTTGTGATCGGCTCATCGGAATTCAATTCTGGAAGTTCCGTTGGGTTCGTATCATCGTTCCTGACCTGTTGACACTAAGTTTGGTGAATTTGGAGACCTTTGACCCTGACATATTTTTCGGTGCAAAGCGGGCCCACTTGTGGACCCCGTTTTGACCCGAAATTGCCGTTTTGCCCTTGTCTCCAAATTGGACTCAAGGACAGGCGTTTCTAGCTATTTGATATCTTCTGAGCATGATGATAATATTTATTTCAGCATCTGGAGACATTTCTGGAAATTTCCCGAGGACAGAACCGTAGTTGTAATCCAAACATCAGGCAAGTACCTGCACTTCAAGTTTAATCTTTATATTGTGATAATTAGTTCCTTGCTCTACTAGTACCATTGGATGATTACACTTAGTGTTAGGATTTGGAGTTCATGTCTTGCTTTTCGTGTCGGGAGGGAGAATACTAGGAGGCATGTAGTTTACCCTTCCCCCTGTCCTGACTGCTAGCTGTTGGTTACGCGACTGTACCATCAGCCTTATACTCGATTATTCCTGACTGCTAGCCGTCTATGACGGCCTTATTAGCCTTATAACCCCCTACATGCCAACTATGTATTCTAAATACACAATTTCACACACACATAGTTTCTGTTGTCTTGTTGCAGTTCCATTTTCTTGTCTCATTATAATCCTATTTTATTTATATTCCTGATTTTTAGTGCTTAACCTTAGTTAATTTTACTACTTATTTTGCATATTCTTATCATGATACTTAGTCAGTTTCTTCCTACTTGTCATAAATATTTAGTTTAAGCTTTGTTGTGTATTGGTACTTTGCTCCTTTCCTGACTGGATCCGTTGATATTAGGCGATGATGAGGACTATGCCCCCACCTTTTATGGCCCATATGACGTAGCAGATGATACTTTTGAGGAGCCGGTTCCTACTCAGGAGACTACTTTTGAGGAGTAGTTAGCCAGTTAGCTAGTATTTTCTTTCAACATAGTACTCGGGTTTGTCCCCGATTTATCTTCTGGTTCTGTAATAAACTGTGGATTTGTTTGTCATATTTGTCTTATGAAATCTTAGCATTCCTATTTCCTATTATTATCCTTGCCTAGTTATTTATTTGTGAATGAGCTAAATTTTAAATTACCTGTGAATATGATCTAGACAGCGTACTACCACCGACACTACGGCGTAGGCTGGACGCACTCACGAACTCGTGCCCGAATATCCGGGTACGGGTCGTGACATAGGGTCTAGCTAACCTTAGTACATTTGGTTCGCCCTTCGTAATACTATTTTACGTGGATTGAGATATAAAGTTGACTAGTAGATGAATATACTTGCCCTCTAGATATGTCAGAGCATATTATATCAAGTACATAATTGTACTAATATGAGCATGTGAATAGGAATTTACCAAATAGGATTTCAATCCACAACTGCCTTGACGATTCCTTTTGAATTCCTTAAACGTCTTGATCCCCATACTTGCATTCTATCACCTCCTTAAAATCTTTATTGTTGTTTTCAGTCTTCCCTTATTTTGGAAAGACGAAACCTCGTGCTTGGTATAAGTTTGATACACAGAGAGTACTATATATACCCCCATAGACCAATCATATGACTTGGTGACTATCTTTTATAATTGATTAAGGGCATATCATATATGATATAATTTGCGTGTTAAAACTTTTGAGGAATTGAATAGCATGATTAAACTTTGAGGATATTTTTTTAATATATAGCCTTATGTGACAGATGGGTAAATTCTAAGTTGGGTAGAAGCTGCATTGTCAACTAGAGATAAATTTCTTGTAGATTGTGATCAAGTAAGATTAGATTGAGAGATTAAGTCATTTTAAATGTTGAGAATTTTAGAAGAATGATTAAGATGATGAGGATTTAATAAATTTTGATATTTTGATATTGCGAACCAAATGTTTATACTTTAAGCACATGATTTAGATTTTGAAAACTGAAGATTGAATCATCGATTTAAACTTGGAGGATAAATATAGAATTCTAAACTTGAACAATTGGTGAATTAGATTTAAAATTTCATAATTTGAGGCTTTAAATTAAAAGTTAACTTTTGATCGTTGGATCACCTATTCGGAATGTTGAGGACGGAAATTGAGTTTAAATTTGAAGAGTACAAAATTCTTAAGTAGAGAATAGGAATAAGATTTGACTGGAATTGTTTATTGTTCAAAGTCTAGAGGAGATTATGATAGCGGAAAACTATGATACAAATTTCGATGTGGGAAATCATATAGATCTGAATGAGATTCGGATATTGTTATTTAAATTTTTGGAAGAGGTTGCAACAGACTTGCCTTATGTACGAATGTGAAGGATTTAACAAATTATGCCTTATTTTAATTTCGAGGACGAAATTATTTTAAGTTAGGTAGATTGTAAACCCCCTCACCCAAAATTATATCTACTAGGCTTAGATAAAGAAACTAGGGCTAGTTGAATCCAATTAGAAATAGAACACGACATTTTATTTAATTATACAATATTTATATCACTTAGTGCACCTTACCATTGCTTCGATAATTAGAGCACTACACTAGCCATTGTCTTCCTACAAATTTTATATTATTGTCCTAGACGAGCCAGTCATCCATTCTGACCTTTGTGTAACTTATAATTATGCTCTCTTGTGCTATATTTTAGTCGCACAACATTTGTCGTAGATGTTATTATTTAATTCTAAATAAATACAACTTTGTATCATTGTGCGTTCCAATCAAAATTAGAGACACAATCTTGACCCGTTTTGTGCAACCCAATTTATGATAATATTCTATTCTGAGTCCCCTATGTCCATGACACTTGTGTCCCACCTAATTTTATTCCCATGTACTCCTAATTAATTCAAGAACACATTGTGCATTAATTTTAATTAATTTAATCCAATTTCTATCTTTGTGCAATTTTCCAATTGTTGGGCGCTTTTATGCAAAAGTGCATTGAGGTGTCCACACCATTGGACGTGACACATGAAGAAACCTATTTTTTGTTCATATGAATTTTTTCCATGATTTTTAGAATGTGCAACGCACAACATCTCCCCCTCATTTAACCCTAGCCTTGTATTTTAACCAATACAAATTATAGCCCTCCAAACATACCCATGACAAGCCAAGGCCCATTCCAAGGAGATGTTGACCAAGCCCACCAACCTAGGTCAAACCCAACAATATTTATACATACATATATATATAATTTTTTCCTTGTTTTATTCATCACAAAACCCAAACTCTATACCTAGCCGACTACACCCCTCCCCCTACTATTCATCATCCCCTTCCTCCCGCCGTGACAGCCACTCGACCGGAGCAGGCCGCCGGAGACCAGCAGCGCCGACTCACTGCATGACTGAGCCAACTTCTGCCTGACCTCCAACGGACCTCCAAAACCCGAGCCTCCTCTTCTTCTTCCTCCCCTTCCCCGTTGCTCAACACAGCCACCCTCTTCCTCCCGAGCGGTCCCGCCGAACGGTGCACCGAGCCACCGCCGTTCTCCTCCAGCAACACCGCCAAAGCCACACCATCACCTCCTTACCCTCGTCGATCTCCAACTCAACCCACACCAGCCTCACCTGAGCCGCCGGAAGCCGACCCCGCTGAACCAGCAGCCCACAGCCGAGCTTCCTCCCTGTTCCCCGGCCATCTCCCCGCTGCCATTAACGCTGACTGAACCATATCCTCCCTGACCTCCTCCTTTTCCCGACTCCACCATCAGTACCTCCATCCCCACTGTTCTCCTCCTCCCATCTCCGGTCAGGACCATAAGCCACCGCTACCATTAACATCATCACCACCGCCATCAACACAGTCTCCTCCACCCCGACACCTTCCTCCGCCACTCACCACCACCTGAACACCCCATGACTTCATCTCCACCATGTCCTATTCCTTCCTCCCAGATCTCCTCCACCCCCTGACCTCGCTTGACCTCCTACTCCAGCCAGTCCACCCCCTTCTCCGATATCCTCTACCACTTCTCCCGAGTTCACCACCCTCGCCGGAGATTGCAGAACCACCGCTGTCCCGACTCCTCTACGAAAGCCACTCGACCTTTTCCTGAGCTAGTCCTCCTTATCTCATCTTCCTCGACTCGCCGGACTCCGGCAGCAAGCCTCCGGCCATTCCTCTTATCATCATCATCGTCACAATCACCTAATCACCATTATTATTCTCATCATCTTTATCATCATCACCATCCTCATCCTCATTATTACCCTCGTCATCATCATCAACATCATCGTCATCGTCCTCGTCGTCAACCTCATCGTCATCGTCGTCCCCGAGAGCATACCCCAAGGTTCGAACCTGTCCCTCTCCTTCATATTGTGTATGCGTGTTTGTGTGAATAACATCTAGGTTAGCATCTTTGGTTAGTTAGTTGGTTGATTTCAGACTGTGACGGTGAACCCAATGACTTGTACGCGTATACATACGCGTATTACAATTAAATTGGTATATATATATATTATAAAGGTAATTCAATATTCAAAACCTAATTATGACTATATATGTATTTATAATGTACGACCCTAGGATACTGTGGATTATCCCGTATTTACCTGGATCATTTGACCCTAAGAACATATTAGTTGACTGACTTGTGTACATTAATGTACTGGCGAGACCCGCATTATTTTGACTGTCTGATCTTGCACAGCATTTGAAGACGTGACACCAGCATAATTGGACGCGTATTTGACCCTGTTAGTCGACCAGTATCACCCCTAGCGTACCCTCTGCGTCCAGTGTATTTATAGTTATGTATGTGCTAGTGTAATGGCTGATGTTGTATTGTATTATATTATATGTATATAGGACATATCGGATTATTCTGCGAGACTTCAGGAGCAGGCTATTGGCACTATGCAGCTATCTTGCCAGGTAAGTATACCTTGCCTTATTGTACTGTTTAAATTCAGCTATTATTTTAGTTGCATATTTAATTATCTTAATATCATATTATATAATTGTGGGCGTCCAAGAAAAAGTCGGGTGCAGTCAATGAAGGCATTGACGTTAGGACTTGTGTCTGACCTAGTATCTAGTGGACCCACCTAAAGTCATGGAGTTATCAGTATGACTCCCCAGGCCTTGACATATTTCTTACACGGGTTGTGAGTCTCATGTAGGGCACAGAATCGCGTATTCGGTTGGCCACCTATACGTGTAGGTCGTGTGACGGATAGGACATAACTGCTATTAGTGATGCATGTTAGAAGACTTAGTAGTTATTAGTAGTCCAGGAGCATAGACTATTGTAGTACGGTGGTCCAATCTTTGTCCTTGTTTGGTTGTAAGGTTGGGCTATTGTTATAACGATAGACTATGAGCCAGAGTTACGACGCCGATACTTGTACTCCGTCTCAGCGTAGTTGCTAAAGCGTGTTGTGGATACAACATGCATAGATCATTGGGCGGGGAGGACGACTAGTAGGCGTATGGGACACCCACCTCCTTTATACAGATATCGCGTTCTTCGGAGCGATATTGACGTATATATATTTATGCAGATACCACGTTCTTTAGAGTGTTGGACGTTACTTGTGGTTTTGCAAATACCACACTCTATAGAACGTTAGATGTTATTATTCATACAGATACCACGCTCCTCGGAGCTGGACGTTATTATATTGCAGAGCGCCTTTGTTATGTGGGGCATATGTGGTATATACTAGCCAGTCAAGGCGATTGGTGAATTACGTCAGCATATGTCTAGCCTACACTTTCCCATACGCACAAAATTGTCCTCAAATTGAATTCACTTAGATGGTTAGCATACCCCCTTTATTTATTCAGTTTTTACTTTATGGCATGCTTCTATGTATCTTGTTATGTCCCTCTGAGGACCTGGTCCCTTTCCAGGTGTAGATGTTCATGAGTATTCGTGGAGCGCAGATCCGGACTGGCTACTTATATTTCGATGAGGTCTTCTCTTCGAGCCTCGTGATTGTTAGATGATGTACTTATATTGTATTTTTTTATTCATTTTATATTCTAGTTTGATAGTGGATTTGTTTCCATCCGACTGTCATCCTTTGATACTTTATATTGAGATCTAGTTACATAGACATTGGTTATTTATTTATATTTGATTTTTGTGGATGAGATTTATTTATGCCCTATGACTTGTGATAATTATATACCACTTGTGAATTATTGTTCATAATACAACGTATGCATGTATTATGGTTCCATATATTGGAGTTGCCATATACATGCGGTTGACATGCTTACGTGTCCTCGTCCTACGTATTTTTAGGACTGGGGCGTGACAATAACTGTCTTCAAAATTTTAGTAATTAAATCATTCAAATTTAATCTCATATCTAAACTTAAAAATTAAATACAATCTTGAAGTTTAAAAAAAAATTAATTCCATCCTTAAAATTTGCAATATCATATTGTAGTAATTTCTCACAATAATTTGATTTGTCCCCATAGCCATAATTTGTTTTATCCTCACTGCAATTACTTATACGAATTCTCTGTATTTAAATTAATGATCATCCTCAGAACATCGATTAATGATTCAATCATAAAAATTTAAAAGTTAAATCTAATCTTTAAAGTAAATCCTACTAATATATATTTCATGAATAAATTTAAAAAATTCAAAGTCTCATCCTCAAAATTTGAATTCCAAATCTACTCCATCAATCATATCTCTCAAAAAATTTTAAAATTTTGAATTCAAATTAAGTCATTCAAAGTCGAATTCAACAAGTAATAAATTAATCTTTGTATTGTTATTATTTTGGTCTAACTCAACCCATAAACCAAATCTCAATATTATATTGAACTCCTAACACTCAAATTGTCAACATTATCCTTGAATTTTTTGAATTATATCTCAAAACTTTCAAGATTATCCTAAATTTCAAAAACTTCCAACATTATCCTCAAATTTTTTTTGTCAATAATCAAATATGACAACTTCTACCCACCTTATAATTTTATCCTTAAAATAAAATCCTCAAATTTTAACTCTTCGAAAAATTAATAAAATGTATCATTCTTTCCTAAAAAAATAAAAATTTAATTAATAAAATAAAAATTTAATCAGTTCCAGAAATCTTTATAGCTATGACTATATATTTTGAATTAGATTTTAATACTCAAAAAATTTCAAATCCGTAAAATCTCAACTCCTCAGAATTCTGAAAACTTGAAATTTAATTTCAAAATTTTAAAATATAAAGTTTAAATCCACATCTTGTATGTCAATAGCTATAATGTTAATCCTTTTAAATTTCTCAAAATAATAAATTAAATAACCAGTACACTTAAATTTTAAATCAAATCTTCAAAATTTAAATTCTTCAAACTTAAACTTAAATCCACTATAACAATCTACAAAAAAAATCCAAAATTCAATAAATCTTCAACTTCTTATCTTTATCATCATGTACGTTAAATTTTTTTTTTTTCTAAAACAATAATTTAACCTTATTTTAGCAAGAAAATCATAATCATCAAACTAGATAGAAATTTAAACCTCAGAGCACAAAATAATAATAATAATAATTCTTATCTTCAATAATTGATTAACCCCAAAGAAATAATTCGTCAATCGAGAATTCTACCCCCACCTTTGGTCACTCCTACTTATCAAAATACCATAATATATAAAACTTAATTTTCTCAAATTCATCTACTAGAGTTTACCTCAAAATTCAACATTTATACCTACCTTAATCACGTAGCCTTTGTAACAACTTAACTACCCAAGCAATAAAATTGAAATAAGGCCTTCCTATTGTATACCTAGTCCTAGTCATTCTCCCAAATTTAAATCAATCCTAAGTTGTGAATGAGCACTTTCTCCTAAAATCTCAATATTGGAAAGACGTACGCTCTGATACCACGTATTGGGAACACAAGTGCTCAGATACCTCGTATTGGTCGCGCTGCGGAAGAAGCGCTTGCCAACCCACCTGAGATGACCAACCAATCTACGAACACCAAGCACAGATAAAGATAAGTATATGGAAGGAATTCCTTCAAGAGCCTGTTGAATAATTTTTACAAATTCCCCCATTTCGCTGATGACTACGTCACCTGGACAAATCCCAACCTTTATAACTCAGATAAAATTACAAGATTGCAAAAACTAATATTGAAACCCTTTGCCCTAATACGTTCAACCCCCTTACCACACTCAAGAAGAAAGACAGAAGATTACAATTGAAATCACTCACAAACCCGTAGCAATGTCCATAACCGAAGTTGACGACTCCTCGATTAGATCTCCTTCTTCCTTCTGTCTTGGATGACGAAGTCCTAAGAGCAAAGCACGGGCTTTCTCTTAGATTTTTTGTAGACGAGCACCCCGAATCTCTAACTTGTGCTTCTCCTTTGTTCCTCTACCCTACTACCTATTTATAGGTTGAGAAACCTATTTTAGGGTTAGGAAACCCTAAAAATAGCCAACCATAAGATCCAGCCGTCCACTAGCATCCAACGGTCCAAAATATAACCTAAAAACTCTAAAACCCAAGCAACCATCGCCGACACCGAACTCGGACCGACTTTGGTTTTGAGGTTCTGGAACACTACACCGAGTTCGGCCCAAACTCAGTTAGGGACCGAGTTCGGACCGAACTCTGTCCCCTTCAGCAGACTTGATTCCCAATAATCTCCCCCTCCAATCTGATGAGAGGTATTGGCTCCATGGCTCCTCAACTGGACTCCATGCATGTCACCCCGCGACAGAAGCCCCCCTCCTCCATGCCACTGATCTCCGATCTCCCGAGTTGCTTTGCATCTTTCGTCATCTCCAGCTCCTCGACCGTTACGTCGACGCTAGCTATTATGCGTAGCACCTCCTGCACTACTAGGATTCTGCCGATATCGATGACACGGCCATGACTGAAGTCCCCGATGATCAGTCTCACCATAAGTCTTGGCTGCCTGTCCCCGAATTTTGTCTTCCATCAAAACGTGTTAACGTTCCGACAAGCTTCTTCACCCTTGGCTGGCCCAACCAAACAGACGGTACAATTCTCCCGAGATTCGAACTCCTGAATCTGCCCAGCTTCGTGTCCTAACCTAAAGCTCCCCCATACATATGCGTCCTCGAGCATAACATCACATATTGTACATGTTATCGATGACCCATAATTTCTCCTGAACTATATGAATGATGATGCTCCTGCCTCATATTGAGTTTGCTACAAACCTTGATCTCCTCCTTGGTCTCAAATTGCTGAAACCAATGTCGCTCCATGAAGCTTTGGCAAACCACCCGTCACCAAAATTAGATCGGTGGAACAACCCCCAGCTGGAGACCGACCAGCTGTCATGGGACCGATAGACTGACCCTCAATCTTTGACTCATCATCATTTATTGCTTTGTCTCGATGAATTGAATCCTATGTATCCTTCAAAGTATCTCGAAGCCCCTCCAAGACAAGTTTTTCATGATCCACCACTTGTCGAATACCCCTCGAGCCTCCATCCGGTGTCTGTGGCCTGCCTGTATACCTCAGCGGCTTGAGCCTGTACATGTCATAACACAAATCTCCTTGAGCCAGCTGCTGGAAACCCTTCGTAAGCATCCAATCTTTATCCCCAAATAAACTGTAACAGCCATTATCCGCCAGCCTCCCTACCGAAACAAAGTTTAAGCGCAAAATTGGTACATGTCGTACATCCTTGAGAACGAGCTTCTCACCAAGATCCGTTGTCAAGTTCACATCACTGATGCCTACAACAGCAGTCGTCCCCCTATTGCCCACACGTCCAAACCTATCGTTGTGGTATAACATGAAGATCCTCCTATATGGAGTGGCATAATACGACGCCCCCCTGTCCATGACCCTTTCGTCATTATGACACATGCCACAAGGTTGTTCTACGTCAGTTGCTGCGATGATGAGATCTTTCATAGCCGTGAGATCCTTCTGATCATCCTTGCCTTTGGCCTTCTCAGCTTTGAGCTTCATGCAGTGTCACCCTCACTTTTCAGCTAGGGGTAGTTTGGTAATATTGGCATGGGTATTTATTTTTAGGAATATAATATCAAATATAAATTTGATGATTGTATTAATTATTTAATTATATTGAGCTATAATTATTGTTGCTAGAATTAGTTACTTCATTAGAGACTTGTGTTATTTAGTTTAGTTAGAGAGACTAGCCAATGTTTAGACTTGAAACATATAGACCATTTAGACTTGTCATGACAAATAGTGAACCCAACTTGGACCCAAGCTCATTAGTCATTCTACTAATTATATTAAGAAGAATTAGTTTAATTATAATTAGTTAGAGACTTCCAAAAATGCCCACCCTTAATTATTCCTCATAATTCACATGTAGGGGTAACTTGGACATTTAATTTTGCTTGCGGGAGGGGGAATAGGTTGGCCACTATAGGAGGGGGGGTTCTCCTATCTCTCTCCTCATTTGTAATATATTTTGCTTCCAAATTCTAGATCCTTAATTTTCTATTTTTTCTCCATTGATTTTTACATAATTCACCTCTATTTTCTTCTCAAATTCATCACTCTTGGAATCTAGGTGCTTGGAGAAGCAAAGAGAAAAAACTTTGGAGCTAGAGATCGTGTTTGGATCATGTCCAATTATATTTTTATTGAGAATCCATCTCCCAATTGGTGATTCCTAAATTTCTCTTTCATTATGGCTTCTTAATCATGCATTTGACCATTAGGAATGAACCCATAGCATATGATTACCTATAGGAACAAGTTCTAGGCTATTTGGCTATGTATTGTGAGTTCTATGTGGTATTTTATGTGCATGTTGAAGAAATTACGAATTTGACACATCAATTGTGTGTCATGAGACCAATTAGATCTAATTAGACTTAGATCGGGGTTATGGGACTAGGTGTGTATCCACAATTGGATATGTGTAGTCCGTATCAGGATATTTTAGTGATACGGGTTAGTTTGGGGGTTTTTTCTTCGACACGGGGGTGTGCACATGTCATATTTTGCTATGGACATGTAGATGAGTAGCTAGCACTTTATATTGCTTGTAATTATAATTCTATACTTGCTCGTATCATTTGTGAGATAATTGGCGGTGTGTTGGAGCCGTATCGCAAGCGTATCGTAGATTGAGTGCGATACGGGTATGGTGTACTCCACGTGTTTGTTGTATTGCATTCTATTTTAAATCGATTTGTGTTTAGCTATTTGAGTATTGTTATTGATGTACATATGATATATAGTGATTATGTATTCATCTACCTATGTTTATAGTATGTATTATGTTGTATTAGATGTATACGTGGATAAGGGGTTTGCATTATAGATCGGTATAGATGTTGTTCACTGTTATGGAATGGTTTGTGCATAGGGGTGTTGTTCAACTGTCAGTTGGTTTACGGATGTGTGGGGAGAGATTTAAGCACTGTGGTGTGTTCACGGTATGGGGGGTCGATTAGGGAAGTGCCTGAGCTTGCTGTGCTACAGCACAACAACAACTAATTGGTTAAGGCTTGGATGTGCTATGCTCAAGTGTGCAGAGCAGGAGGTTGCAACAGCAAATCACAAGATGAGGGGTTAGGCATTGTGATGGGGGTTTACCCCGAGTTGAGGAAGTGAAAAGTAAAGCAACAACAGTAGTAGCCATCCTAGGTACAGGAAATTACCTGCATCAGGTAGTATAGCCGAGACTATTTGCTCACTACTGCAGTTGGTGTCTTACAACCGTAAGATAATTGCTTAACAAAGCATGATGTGGAGCAAAGTATGTGGATATTTAAGCAACTAAGGATGAAACAAGGTAGGACGAACTTGGGGTCAGTCCAGCAGAGTGTAGGCTTGAGATTGTTGATGAGGGTGCTTCGGGGATGAGTTCATGTGTCAGATATGCAGGTGTGTGACTGTATTTTAGATTGCAGCAAAAAATGCAATACATACAGTGGCAATAGAGCACTGCATTTGGCATGACAATGGGTGCAGATACTTGGTGAAGGTGCAAATGGAATAGATTATGATGTTGAGGTTGTGGTTATGTGAGTGTTTGTGCATGTAAATGATTAGACATGTGCTTGGTATGTGTCAGTATTAGTTAGAGTGTAACAGTGGATGAGAGGGAGTGCCAGTATGGTGCTGGTATCAGTAATACGTTAGGGATAAGTTAAGGGTATTGAGTTAAGGAGTATCAGTCAAGGTAAAATAATTATGTGTAAGATATTAGTTACACTTGGGGTTGTGGCCTAGGATTTTGTGTATAGGTGAGATATTAGGTATCTCAGTTATCTGAGTTAGGTATTGGTAGTAAGGTAGGGTTCTGATACCAAGTTGTAGTTAAGGCATTGAGTAGGTTACCAAAGATACTGAGAAATATATTAAATATTAGATATAACTAGTATATAAATATGGTATCCTAGTATCTTTATATTAGCTAGTGGACCTAGAAATTTAGGTATAACCTAGTATCAATTAATAATTACTAGTTTAGACTTGTTATCGACCTAGAAGCTAGGTATGAACCCAAAATTAAGGTAAACACCTAGGTTGACCTAGTTTGACTAGTATGACCTAGAAATGGCCTAGAAAGCAGATTTTGACTGATTTTAGTTATTTCTCACTTTATTACACCTAAGTGACATGATATTTCATATATAGGTCTGTGTGACACCAATTTGGACACTATTTCGTATCATTTTCTCAGGACCTGAGGCGAGTACATTTCTCTGTTAGTTTTTATTTTATAATAGTGTATATATCATATGTTCTAGAACTGTATACTCGAATTCGACACAGTGGTTTCACGGACTGGTACTATATAGATCATGTCAGGAGATGTTATCCCTTACCATGTTCAGCGGGTACTCCTTCACATGTATTTTATCCTGTGTATCGAGTATTGATTTTAGTGTACTCTGTGTTCACACACTGTTCGTGTTCAGTGTGCTCATATTCGTGTTCGTAACGTGTCGTGATTGGATCCATTGGTATTGGTTGGGGATGGGGGAATAGGAGTTGGTTATGTGATCAAGCCAAAGTTTATTCATTTACATGTTGATTACATATCACACGTGTAATCGAGTTACCATATTTTATTCGTGTTCAACCTAAACCGATCACATAATGAACTTGTATTCCAAGGTACATTAGCTAGTTTCATTTATTTCTATTATATTACAGTTATTCTATCGTCTATTCTTTATTCCAGTATATTACCTGTTCACTCTAGTTTATTACATTCTGATATTTAGTTATCATGTATTCTTTTATATTATTTGTTGTATATGCTCGATTATGTATTTAAAACTGCTTTCAGAGTTATGTACTTCACTCCAATCCTGACTGGATATATTTTTTAAATGATTGACTTGTGGACCAGTGTCCTACCTAATACGGGTCGCAGGACGACGTACCATTAGAGGATTCTCCTTTAGAGCAGGAGGACCTAGTACCAGAGTCTGAGGAGGTTTAGATTATCTGTTTAGACTTATATTAGACTTTTATTGAGGCTTATGGCATGTATATATTATTTCAGACTTGTGGATGTATTGTGACTCTTTTCCTTCATTATTTCTTCTTGTGCTTTATCTTTCTTAGTTTGCATTGTGATTGAATATAGTTACATTTATCAGATACCATATTATTCCTTCGTTTGGAGTTAAGGTGATTGGCAGATACCACGTATATATATATATATATATATATATATATATATATATATATATTGTATGAGATGTTTAGATAGTAGAGTTGACCCAGACAGCGTTCAACCGTCGATGTTGTGATGTAGGCTGGGCGTTGCTCACTACTCGTTCCCTTATTCCGGGTACGGGTCATGACACATTTTTAGTGGTGGCCCATGCAGGTCCTAGAGTCACAAGTAGAGCGATATCGTAGTAGTGCTCACCTAGAGTACTGCTATGAGCCTGCTTTTGGATATAGGATTTAGGCTGAGAGTATACTCAATCATAACTAGGAAATATTTCCAATTATCTGTTTTGCTATCATTATCTATTGAATGTTTGCTTTACTTTGAATAATTCTGTCCTCCTTTGATGATATCCTATCATACTCAATATTGATTTCTTTGTTCAATCTATCTTCAGGATGCCGCCGAAGACGCGTTCCCAGCGCTCAGGCGCAATGTCAGCGAGGTCGGTCACTTCGTCGCCTATGAGGGCAGTATCAGCAGACGTTGTTCCAGTAGCTATATTCTAGAGGTCTACTTTACCGATCCAGGTGGACGTTTCTACAGCAACTTTCAGAGGTGCTCCACCTCCGGTACAGAGGGCAACGCCGACAGTTTCAGGGGATCTGCTACCTCCACCATCCGCTGTCGATCAGACACAGATGTTTGCACTTTTTTAGCAGATGATGGAGGTACAGCAACATCAATCAGAGGTTATGAGATAGGGTATTAAGAATGCTCACCAGATTGCGCTTGCAGTAGTCGAGAGAGTCACCTTAGTCTAGCCACAGACGGCATCACCTCAGTTCACTTTGCAACAGCCAAGGCCGGGGACTATTATAGATTTCAAGAGGATGGGGCCGAAGGACTTTAAAAGCACTGAATGGATTATTTATGCTGATGATTGGATAGAAGATATTGAGCAAAACCTGCGGCTAGCATAAATTCCAGAGAGGTTGCAGGTAGAGGCCGCAGGAAGCATGATGTTTGACATCGGACTGACTTGGTTCAGGACGGACCCTAGGATCTCAGCACCAGGACTTACTTGGGAAGCTTTCAAGGAGCTCTTCAAGAAAAAGTTCTTTCTAGATGTGGCTTTGATATCTCTAAAGAGCCAGTTTCAGTACCCCGTTCAGGGAGGTATGACGGTGGATGAGTATGCGGCAGAGTATTGCAGATTAGGCCACTTTATGGAGGGGCAGAACCCCAGAGGAAGGGCCAGAAAGTTCAGGACTGAACAAGGAGATCAAATCATATACTAACGGAGACCCTACCGCTACTTTTGAGGAGATTTTGAGACAGGCAGAGTGGGCAGAGGATGATCTAAAGCTTGGCTCCAAGTGGCCGAGGGACATAGGAGGATCCACTACAAACACGGGTCCAATAAAGTGGCCTCACTTTCAGCAGCAGCATCAGAGACACTTCAGTAGCCGAGGCAGCAGTATACGGGACCAGCTAAAGCGCCAATACATCAGATGCACTAGATCTAGAGGCCAGCTATTCCTTGCCTATTCTGTAAGAAGTAGAGACACAGATGGGATGTGTGCAGGATGAGATTGGGCCAGTGCTTATTATGCGGATCAGGAGACCATTAGTTGACGGCTTGTCCTAGAGCTCCAGCTTGTCCATCTTAGGGTGGAGCCCAGGCACAGAGAGCACCCGCGAGACCACCAGCAGGACAGCAGAGAGGACCTTCGTTGCCACCACAACAACAACAGTTCGCTCAGCACCAGCAATAGTAGAGAGGTACCCACCGACAGCGGCGAGCTTTCTCCTTGATCGTCGAGGAGGAGGAGTTAGTCGGCGATGTTATCTCAGGTTTAGTCTATCTTGATTCTTTTTCATCTCATGCTTTATTTGATTTCGTTGCTTCACATAGTTTCGTATCTGTATCTTTTGCTCTGAAACATCATCTTGAGACTGAACCGTTGGCGAGGACTTGGCAGATCACGACCGGGGTTGGCATTATCCTGGTCAGTAATGTTTGTAAGGATCGAAAAGTTTTTTTGGGAGGCCGAGAGTTGTTTGTGTGTCTACTCGTAATGCTACTTCTGAGCTATAATATAGTACTTAAGATGGATTGGTTGAGTAGGCACCATGCTAGTATTGATTGTCATGAAGGCAGATTTTTATTCCAGATACCAGGAGAGCCAGAGTTTGACTTCGTCAGAGGAGCCGCAGAACAGAGCAAAGGAGACTTTTGCGGAGCTATGGTGGAAGAGCAGGAGCTACCACATCAATTGATTGTAGAGTATATGGATGTCTTTCTGGAGGAGTTGCTAGGGTTGCCACCAGACAGAGATGTAGAGTTCTCTGTAGATTTGGTGTCAGGCGCAGAGCCGATATCACAGCACATCTATAAGGTGAACAACAACGAGCTGACAGAGTTGAAGAAGCAGGTGGATGAGTTGCAGGACAAGGTCTTCATCCGCTCCAGTTTATTAGGGTGGATATTTTGGTATTATTTGTCCCAAAGAAGGATGGGTCTGTATGCATGTGTATCGATTACAGGGCACTCAACAATCTCACTATCAAGAACAAATATTCGTTGCCGCAGATTGAAAATTTATTTGATCAGTTGAGTGGAATGAAGGTATTTTTGAAGATAAACTTGAGGTCGGGGTAACACCAGGTGAAAGTAAAGAAGAAAGACATTTTGAAAATAGCTTCCAGGACTCGGTATGGGCTGTTTGAGTTCTTGGTGATGCCGTTTGGGTTGACCAATGCCCCGGCGGTATTCATGAACCTAATGAATAAGATATTTCATCGGTACTTGGATTAGTTTGTGGTGGTATTCATTGATGATATATTGATTTATTTGAAGACCCCGGAGGAGCATGAGAAATACCTGAGGATAGTTCTGGAAACCGTCAGGAAGGAGAAGCTGTATGGCAAGCTTTCGATGTATGAGTTCTTCTTTGATTAGGTTGAATTCCTCGGGCATGTGATTACAGAATACGGGATCTCAGTAGACCCGAAGAAGATATCAGTAGTCGAGTCGTGGTCTACCCCAAATTTAGTTACGGAGATCAGGAGTTTTCTTGGATTGGCAGGCTATTATCGGAGATTTGTTCAGGATTTTTCCATGATTGCAGAGCCGATGACTAGACTAACCAGGAAAGTCGTGGAGTTCATCTGGACTGAGGATTGTCAGTTTGCTTTTGATAAGCTAAAAAAGAGATTGACTACAGCTCTAGTGTTGACATTACCATCAGGGATAGGAGGATTTTCTATATATAGTAATGCATCGGATAACGATTTGGGTTCTATGATGCAGCAGAACGGGAAGGTGATTTCCTATGCTTCCAGGCAATTACGCCCACTTGAGAAGAATTACCCTACCCATGACTTGGAGTTGGCAACAGTTATTTTTGCTCTTAAACTATAGAAGCACTACTTATATGGAGAGCAGGTAAAGATCTTTACAGATCACAAGAGCTTGAAATATGTGTTTACACAAAAAGAGCTCAACATGAGGCAGCGGCGGTGGTTGGAGTTGATGAAGGACTTCGACATTTCTTTGCAGTACAATCTAGGGAAGGCCAACATAGTCGCAGATACCTTGAGCAGGTATCCAGTGGCTATGTATTTGACGAAGGATAGACATCTATTGGCCAATCTTGATATCTTAGGTTTTGAGGTGTTAGTTCCTGGAGTTGCAGCACAGATGTGGGGACTTCAGGCACAGTCAGAGTTGATAGACAGGATCAGAGCTACACAATTCGAGGATGAGTCTCTGAGAAGCATTAGAGCACAGGTCCAGATGGGACTAGCAGAGGACTTCAGTATTGTAAAAGATGGATCATTGCAGCACGGTACCAGATTTTGTGTGCCAAGTAGAGCATTGCGTGAGGAGGTTCTTTAGGAGGTGCATCAATCTCAGTACTTTATGCATCCAGGTGCCAATAAGATGTATGGAGACATGAGAGAGCAAGTTTGGTGGTATAGAATGAAGTGGGAGGTAGCTAGCTTTATATCCAGATGCTTGGTATATCAGCAGATAAAGGCAGAGAGACAGAGGCCAGGTGGATTGCTTCAACCTTTATCCATTCCAAAGTGGAAGTGGGAGCATGTAACAATGGATTTTATATCGGGGCTTCCACGTTCTTCAGGAGGTAAAGATGCGATTTGGGTCATCGTAGACAGGTTGACCAAATCAGCCCACTTTTTGCCATTCAAAGTGGGTACGTCTACGGAGAAGCTCACAGAGATGTATGTGCGTTAGATAGTTAAATTGCATGGAGTTCCTGTGATCATATGTCATGACCCACACCCGGTATAAGGGTACTAGTCGGAAACAACGGCCAGCCTACGCCGCAGAATCGGTGGTAGAACGTTGTCTAGATAATCTATCTAACAATATAATGAACCACCAATAATGATAGTATACTCAATCATAGAACTAAGATAGAAATGAGCACGAATCAGATAAAGAATAGAATAGTCACAATACAACTCATGAATCTAAAATAATACATCAATGAGTCTGAAGAAGTAACAAAATAAGCTGGAGACAAATCCAGTACAAAGAATACTACGAAGCTACAACTCCAGGGTCAACTGTCTCAGTTGGGATAAGTCCCTCTTGAGCCAGGATCTCAGAATCTAAACCCACAACATCCTGGGGTCCATAATAGGTAGGGTACCCCTCCTCAGTGTCATCTGGAAAAATATATCCAGTCAGGAAAGGAGTATAGCACATCTCTAACAGTAGTTCTAATTAATGATAAAAACTATGTAACAGTAAATAGCTGTGGATAAACAAGATGCACAATAGATACAAGAGATATATATACAATAAGAAAATACTAGAAATAAATACAATAATGAACAATATGCTAATGAAACAATAATATTAATGACTGTGTGAGTACTAGCTTAACATGTGATCGGCTTGGGCAAGATACAATGCGGCCTGGCTAATCATACGTGCGGTGTATGATCAACACTATTCAGTAATCAGTACTTTACATAATAGGGATATTGATCACATATCTATACTAATACTCCCCACCCCCGACTGGTATAATAGATCCAACCACGGTATGCTATGACACGAGATTCCCCAAGAAGATAGCTAGTCTTCCCAAGAATCGGTGTCTGTACATGTACACGATAACCAATGAAACAATACTTGCACCATATACACCATATACCAAGGAATAACATCTCATGACGAGATCCGGATATACCAATCCGTGTAACCATAGTGTCAAGAGAACATGGATATCTACACTAGATACAATGAACATAGAGGATATCATAAATAAGACACTATCAGAGAATGTAATCGCCTGAAGTCCAATGAATAGTCTCACAGATGTCTGACTCGGTGCCTCGAAGACCTAGATATGGAATACAATATTAATACAAGGTCCCGAAAAGAGAATAAGTTAAACTAGTCAATTTCTAGGTCAATAAGTCAATTCTAAGTCAAAAGTCAACTATGGTCAACTCTAAGTCAACTATGGTCAACTATGGTCAAACCAAGGTCAACTATCTATTTCTAGGTTGCATAAGTCTAACACAAAATCTTGGGTCAAAATACTAAAATCTAAGTCATAGAACCCACATCTAAAATATTAGGATACCGTATCTCCGGATACGTGAATCCAAGGTAAACCTCACAATACATATATATCAACAATAATGTATAATAATATAGAATATTAATTACAAACAAATAGGAACCATGGTTTTGAACCAACTTGGTATCCACAAAGTCACAAACTTGATACCCAAACCCCGTATCTTGAGTATCCCACTTACATTGGTTTCCACAAGGTAATACTCAATACCTTGATATAGTAATTACCCTTATATATAATATAATATATATATATATATATACACTAATATTATACAAATAAGAAGTATAGCAATACCAGTATTATATCTCAATATTAATACATATATATATACATATATATATATATATAAATATAAGATATAAACAATATACAAATAAACTGCCTAATTGTCACTGAAAACGGTGTTGAAAAAACTGATTTTCAGTTAACAGACTTTCAGTGACAGTTCAGGCTGTCACTGAATCGCCGTCGCTACTGCTGCTGCATTTTTGCATTGCTGCCTCCCCTTTGGTGACGATTTTCAACCGTCACCATAGCCTCTGTCGTAACTGCTGCGAATTTCCGCTGCTGTATGCGGTTATAAATGACAGTGGCGGCTCGGTCATTAATTTTTGCCGCCACTGTTACAGCGGCTGCTGCTGTAACCGCCTCCAATAATGACAGTTCTCTGTCATTAATCCTGCTGTCGCTAAAAACAGTAAATATATATATATATAACCTACTTATATATATATATATATATATATATATATATATATATATATATATATATATATATATATATATATATATATATATATATAAAAACCAAATAATTAGTTATATATATCTATATATATATAATCCAAATACATATATAATATATATCTATATATATAAATACCAAATAGCTATAATACACAACCTATATACTAATGTACATATTACAACATTGTTAAATGCACACATACATAAATATGTTAATAAATATACATCCGTACATATATATAAATAATCACATAATAACTATACATAATATAATTACTTAATTAAACATACATATATATTTTATAAAACATTTATATATATATATATATGTATATATATATCCCTAACATATATTTAGAACATATATTAATGCATGTAGAAGAAAGCTACATATATATTTATACCTTCTATTAGTACATATATAATACATAGATCTATGCTAAATAATAAATACCATAATAAATACACTATAATACATATATAATATCTATATATATATACTTAATTATAATTCAAGAATTATAGCACAATTAATTAAATCTACACATAAACACACCACAAATGGAGAGTATCACACCGTATCCCACTAGATCTAGGATACGCATGCGACACGAGTCCACCACACATCCAATTGCACCCCGAATGACACAATCAAGTCACATATATTATTTATGAACAAAACAAAGTGTCAAATATAGATCTATGTGTCCGTGTCAAAATACGACATGTGCAAAGTCCCGTGTCGGAGGAAAAACCCCCAAAACAATACGTATCACCAATTTATTGGGATATGACCTACACGTACCCAATTGGGGACACGACACTTGCCCCAAACACATAAACATATGCCAAAGTGATCTATAAGATTAAATGACACACACAACAAAAGTCATTTTCGGAATTCCCCCAAAATTGACACAAAAAGTACCATAACTTTCTCCATAGGTCTTCTATGAACACAAAACCAAGTCCTATGGGTAGTACATACATATGGGTTGATTTTCCATGATTAAATCTCAGATTTAAAAGCTATTTTAAGAGGAAAAACTAAATTATACCTATTGGGAGATGGATTCCCAATGAAACCTCAAATTGGAATGAAATTGCCTCCAAATTGTAGATCCTTGCTCCTTTTTGTAGATCCTTGCTTTCTCCTTCTAGATCCTTGCTTCTCAAGTCTCTAATGGTGATTTGGGAAGGAATTAGAATGAATTTGGTAGGGAAATAAAATGGGAATGAAGGAAATTTGGTAGTGAAAAATTCTAAATCTAGATTTGGAATGGAAAAGGAGGAGAGAGAATTTTTTCCCCCTCTTTTATATAGGCCGGCCCTTTCCTCTCCCTCAAGTAATTATGAAATGTCCAATATACCCTTTGGGGCCTCTCATGAAAAAATAATTAAGGAAGGAAGCTTCTAGTCTAATGATTTAATTAATTTAATCCATCTCCTTAACAATGGGCTTTCTAATTGGGCTAAGTCTAACTAATTAATTCATGTTGGTCCATGGGTCCAAACTAAACTAATTAGGTCCACTAATACAAGTCCAAATTAAATAAATAATATCTAACAACAATTAAATAATACAACAATAATTATTTACCATGCACAATATTTAATTAAATAGGAAAAGACTAAAATATCCTTTCCTAGAAAATATGGTAGTGACAAGTCCACCCTCCTTAAAATAATTTTGTCCTCGAAATTCAAAGATGAAAACTACCCCCAGAAATAACAGAACAGAACTAAAGAATCACAACTAACTATAGAAGAACATAACAATGAACAGAACATAACTAGGAAATAACATACCTCACGGTACAAACAAATATGGATAAAGCTCTCGCATTTCATCCTCTCTCTCCCCCAGGTAGACTCCCCCGGAGAGTGATACCTCAATGCGACGTGTACCAAAGGAATAGTCTGGTTCCTCAGCACTTTCTCTCTTCGATCCAGAATCTCAACTGGCTGCTCTGGATAGCTAAGAGTAGGGCCCACCTCTATCACTGAGTGATCCAATACATGACTTGGATCTGCCACATATCGTCTCAACTGCGATACATGAAACAGGTTGTGCACTCCCTCCAATGCAGGTGGCAAGTCTAGTCTATAAGCAACTGCACCGACCCTCTTTAGAATAGTGAAAGGTCCGATGAATCGCGGACTAAGCTTTCCGCCCCCACCGAAGCGAATCGTGCCTCGTGTCGGAGAAATCCTCAGAAACACCAAACCACCCACCTAGAACAAAATACCACCTTAAGAACTTAATCTATAACAACCAAGAACAAATACAAAATAAAATCTAAACTATACCTCAAACTCCAAAGGTCTCCGATGGCTATCGGCCCAATGCCGCTGTCTGTCCTGCGCTACTCGAAGTCTGTCTCTGATCAACTGAACCTTCTCTGCTCCATCCACAACCATCTCTGGCCCAAGCAAAACTCTCTCTCCAACATCGTCCCAAGACAAAGGAGTACGATATCTCCGACCATATAGAGCTTCAAAAGGTGACATCTCTATACTGGCCTGGTAACTGTTGTTGTAAGCAAACTCTACCAAATGGAGATGGTCCTCCCAAGAACCCCCAAAATCTAGTACACAAGTGCACAACATAACCTCAAGAGTCTGGATAGTTCTCTCTGACTGCCCATCTGTCTGGGGATGATATGCAGTACTGAACTTGAGCTGAGTGCCCAAACTCTCCTACAAACTCCTCCAGAAATGAGAAGTGAAACGACTATCTCGATCTGAGACTATGTTGACGGGAACTCCATATATCCTAACGATCTGCCTTACATACATCTCTGCCAGCGTCTCCGTAGACAAACCCACCTTGAAAGGCAAAAAGTGGGCCGACTTGGTCAACCTATCAACAATGACCCAAATCGTGTCTTTCCTTCCTGGAGATCGTGGAAGTCCGGATACGAAATCCATAGTAATATGTTCCCACTTTCACTCTGGAATGGGTAATGGCTGAAGTAAACCTCATGGCCTCTGCCTCTCGGCTTTCACCTGCTGGCACACTAAGCATCTAGATACAAACTGTGCCACTTCCCTCTTCATGCCATACCACCACACACACTCTCGCATATCCCGATACATCTTTTTAGCACCTGGATGCATGAAATACTGAGAGCGATGCACTTCCTGCAACACCTCCTCTCGTAACTCCCCACTAGGCATACACAATCTAACTCCATGCCTCAAAGATCCATCCTATGCAATAGTGAAATCATCCTCTAATCCTGCTCTCACCTGAGCTCTGATACTCCTCAGAGATACATCATCATACTGTGCTGCCTTGATCCTGTCCATAAAATCTGAGTGTATCTGCAGTCCCCACATATGCATAGCACAACCAGGAACAATTACCTCAATGCCCAAGCTCTCCAAGTCCTCCAATAAATATCGATCCTGCATCAAGAACATAGCTACCGGATACCTGCTCAAAGCATCGACAACTACATTGGCTTTCCCAGGATGATATTGCAAAGAGATATCAAAATCCTTCATCAGTTCCAACCACCGACGCTGCCTCATGTTCAACTCCTTCTGCATGAAAACGTACTTCAAGCTTTTTTGGTCTGTGAAGATCTCCACACGCTCTCCGTACAAATAATGTTTCCACAAATTCAGAGCGAATATGACGGCTGCCAATTCCAAATCATGGGTAGGATAGTTCTTTTCATGAGGACGCAATTGCCTGGATGCATAGGCAATCACTTTCCCATGCTGCTGAAGAACATAACCCAAATCCTTTCTCGATGCATCACTATAAATAGTGAAATCTCTGGACCCTGATGGCAACGTCAAAATAGGAGCAGACGTCAACCTCTTCTTCAACTCCTCAAAAGCAACCTGGCAATCCTCCGTCCAAACAAACTCCACATCCTTCCTTGTGAGTCTGGTCATCGGCTCGGCAATCCTCAAAAAATCTTGCACAAACTTCCTGTAATAGCCTGCCAATCCCAAGAAACTCTTGATCTCTGTTACCGAACTCAGAGTCTTCCAAGATTCCACTGCTGAAATCTTCTTCGGATCCACTGAAATACCATCACCAGTCACAAATTCCCCAAGAACTCCACCTTGTCCAAGAAAAACTCATACTTGGATAACTTTCCATAAAGCTTCTCCTTCCTCAGCACATCCAACACAATCCTCAAATGCTCCTCATGCTCCTCCGGTGTCCTCGAGTATATGAGTATGTCATCGATGAACACCACCACGAACTTGTCAAGGTACTGGTGGAACACCTTGTTCATCAAGTTCATAAATACCGTCGGTACATTAGTCAAACCAAATGGTATCACCATAAACTCATACTGACTATACCGAGTTCTAAAAGCAGTCTTCGGTATGTCCTCCGGCTTCACCTTCACCTGATGGTAGTCTGATCTCAAATCTATCTTAGAAAATACCTTCGCACCACTCAACTGATCAAACAGATCATCAATTCGTGGCAAAGGATACTTATTCTTGATAGTGAGATTATTCAAAGTCCTGTAATCAATGCACATGAGCACCGATCCATCCTTCTTTGGTACAAACAATACCGGGGATCCCCATGGTGAAGAACTCGATCTGATAAACCCCTTATCCTGCAATTCGTCCACCTGCTTCTTCAACTCGACCAGCTCGCTGTTGTTTACTCTATAGACATGCTGCGAAATTGGTTCTGCACCTGGCACCAAGTCTATAGAAAATTCAATATCTCGATATGGCGGCAATCCTGGCAATTCCTTAGGAAACACATCCAAGAACTCTGCTATCAACGGAAGTGGCAACTCCTTGTCTTCCATCATAGCTCCACAAATAATGCCTTCTCCCTACTCTGCAGCTACTCTAGCAAACTCGAACTCTGGCTCTCCTGGCGGACCAAACAAAACTCTACCTCCTCTACAATCTATGCTAGCACGGTGCCTACTCAACCAATCCATCCCGAGTACAATGTCGTAGCTCGGAAGTGGCTTTACAAGTAGACATGCACTCAACTCCCGGCCTCCCAAAGTAACTCTCCGATCCTTGCAAATATCATTAACCAGGATAATGACTCCCCAGGTCATGATCTTGCAAGTCCTAAGCAAAGACTCAGCTACCAAACCATGCTTTAGAGCAAAAGAAACAGATACAAAACTATGGAAAGCACCACTATCAAACAAAGCTAAAGCTGGAATGGAATCAAGAAGAATAGAACCTGCAATGACATCTCTGGTGGGTTCCTCCTCTTCGACGGTCATAGCAAACGCTCGTCCCTGTCGAGCACCTCCCTGCTGCTGATGCTAGACAAAATGCTGCTGCTGTGTTGGAAGCGGTCCCCTCGGCTGTGCTGTAGGTGGTCTCGTCTGTGCCCTCGGAGCTGGAGCTGCTCCCTGAACTGCACGACGAGGACACTCCCTCGATTGATGCCCTTCAGTACCACAATACAAACAAACTCCTAGCCTTCTCCTGCAAACTACCCAGATGTGGCCTGGCTTCTTGCAATAGTTGCATGGAGCTTGTTGTAACTGTCTCTGCTGCTGAGGTGCCTGGTGAAAAGGCGCTCTAGCTGGAGTCTGGTTCTATTGTGGCTGCTGGAAAGGTCTGGACTGGAAATGAGGACGTTTGGCAAATACTGCACTGCCGTTGGCCCCCAGAAAAGAATCACGGTCTCTCTTGGGCTTCAAACCCAATTCCTGCTCAACCTTGCGTGCCTCCGCAAGCATCTCCGAGTATGTCTCATAAAAAGACGGAATAAGAATCTTCACTTCCCAGTTTAGACCCTCACGGAAACGACTATCTCGAACCTCCGGCTCTCTCACCAAATACTCTGCAAATCGGCTCAACCTACCGAATTCTGCAGCGTACTCCTCCACAGACATGCTCCCCTGACTGAGACTCTCAAACTATCTCCCCAAGTCTAGCCTGTCTACCCAGAAAAAAAACTTCTTCTTGAAGGGGTCCTTGAATACCTCTCAAGATTGTCCTGCGTCAACCAGAACCGGCTCATTCCTGAACCAAGTGCGAGCAACGTCGAACAGTTGAAGTCCTACCGCCTCAACCTTCAGATCCTCAGAAAGATAGGACACCCTCATAAGACGCTCAATTTCCTCGAGCCAATCATCAGCATAGACGATGCCCTCCGTCCCTTTGAAAACCTTAGGCTCCAGTTTCTTGAAGTCCTGAATGTTGTCTGGCCGAAGCTGTGCAACATGAGGAACAACCTATTGCTGGACCAGAACTCCTCTCTCAACTACAACACGAGCAAGCTGATGAGCACTCTCGATGCCCTACCGTAGAACGTCGGTCTGCCTTTGATGTGCCTTTGACTGAGCCCTCTGTGCCTCGAGCATCTCACGAAACAGTATAAACATCTGTGACGCCTCTGCTGGCACAGGAGGTGGAGGTGGAAGCCCCTCAGATACAGCTGACACAGTCCTCTGAGTAGGTGGTGGACCTCCGAAAGCAGCTGACACTCCAATCACCGGAGAAGTGACTGGTGCAGGCCCTCGGGATGTCGCAAACCTCTCAGAAGCTGCTCTCCCCTGCTGCGATCTAGTCATAGGCGGCATCCTGAAACAAAGCAAATGAAAGAATTAATATGGCACAAGATATAAGACATCAAGGGAATGACAGATTAAGAGATCAAGTATTAATACCAAGGGAGAATAGTTGAGTGAAAAGAATTTTCCTAGATGTGATTGAGTATCTCAGCCTATATCCTATATCCTATTGCAGGCTCGCAGTAGTACAACTAAATGGTCACACTACCACGATATCACATACTTTGTGAAGCTTGACTTGCATGGGCCACCACCAAAAATGTGTCACGACCCGCTCCCGGTGTAAGGGTACTAGTCGGAAATAACGCCCAGCCTACGCCGCAGAATCGGCGGTAGAACGTTCTCTAGATAATCTATCTAACAATATAATGAACCACCAATAATGATACTATACTCAATCACAGAACTAAGATAGAAATGAGCACGAATCAGATAAAGAATAGAATAGTCACAATACAACTCATGAGTCTAAAATAATACATTAATGAGTCTGAAGAAGTAACAAAATAAGCTAGAGACAAATCCAGTACAAAGAATACTACGAAGCTACAACTCCAGGGTCAACTATCTCAGTTGGGATAAGTCCCTCTTGAGCCAGGGTCTCAGAATCTAAACCCACAACATCCTGGGGTCCATAATAGGTAGGGTACCAATCCTCAGTGTCATTTGGAAAAATATATCCAGTCAGGAAAGGAGCAGAGCACATCTCTAACAGCAGTTCTAATTAATGATAAAAACTATGTAACAGTAAATAGCTGTGGATAAACAAGATGCACAATAGATACAAGAGATATATATACAATAAGAAAATACTGAAAATAAATACAATAATGAACAATATGCCAATGAAACAATAATACTAATGACTAAGTGTGTGAGTACTAGCTTAACATGTGATCGACTTGGGCAAGATGCAATACGGCCTGGCTAATCATATGTGCGGTGTATGATCAATACTATTCAGTAAACAGTACTTTACACAATAGGGATATTGATCACATATCTATACTATTACTCCCCACCCCCGACTGGTATAATAGATCCAACCACGGTATGCTATGGCACGAGATTCCCCAAGAAGATAGCTAGTTTTCCCGAGAATCGGTGTCTGTACATGTACAAGATAACCAATGAAATAATGCTTGCACCATATACACCATATACCAAGGAATAACATCTCATGACGAGATCCGGATATACCAATCCGTGTAACCATAGTATCAAGAGAACATGGATATCTACACTAGATACAATGAACACAGAGGATATCATAAATAAGAAACTATTAGAGAATGTACTCGCCTGAAGTCCAATGAATAGTCTCACAGATGTCTGACTCGGTGCCTCGAAGACCTATATATGAAATACAACATTAATACAAGGTCCTGAAAAGAGAATAAGTTAAACTAGTCAACTTCTAGGTCAATAAGTCAATTCTAAGTCAAAAGTCAACTATGGTCAACTCTAAGTCAACTATGGTCAACTATGGTCAAACCAAGGTCAACTATCTATTTCTAGGTTGCACAAGTCTAACACAAAATTTTGGGTCAAAATACTAAAATCTAAGTCGTAGAACCCACATCCTAAAATATTAGGATACCGTATCTCCGGATACGTGAATCCAAGGTAAACCTCACAATACATATATATCAACAATAATGTATAATAATATAGAATATTAATTACAAACAAATGGAAACCATGGTTTTGAACCAACTTGGTATCCATAAAGTCACAAACTTGATACCCAAACCCCGTATCTTGAGTATCCCAGTTACCTTGGTTTCCACAAGGTAATACTCAATACCTTAATATAGTAATTACCCTCATATATAATATAATATATATATACACTAATACTATACAAATAAGAAGTATAGCAATACTAGTATTATATCTCAATATTAATACATATATATATACATATATATATAAATATAAGATATAAACAATATACTAATAAACTGCCTAATTGTCACTAAAATCAGTATTGAAAATACTGAATTTCAGTTAACAGACTTTCAGTGACAGTTCAGGCTGTCACTGAATCGTCGTCGCTACTGCTGCTGCGTTTTTGCACTGCTGCCTCCCCTTTGGTGACGGTTTTCAACCGTCACCATAGCCTCTGTCGCAACTGCTGCGAATTCCCGCTGCTGCATGCGGTTATTAATGACAGTGGTGGCTCTGTCATTAATTTCTGTCGCCACTGTTATAGCGGCTGCTGCTGTAACCGCCTCCAATAATGACAGTTCTCTGTCATTAATCCTGCTGTCGCTAAAAATAGTATATATATATATATATATATATATATATATATATATATATATATATATATATATATATATATATATATATAAATATATATATAAAAACCAAATAATTAATTATATATATATATCTATATATATATAATCCAAATACATATATAATATATATATTTATATATATAAATACCAAATAGCTATAATACACATCCTATATACTAATGTACATATTACAACATTGTTAAATGCACACATACATAAATATGTTAATAAATATACATCCGTATATATATATAAATAATCACATAATAACTATACATAATCTAATTACTTAATTAAAAATACATATATATTTTATAAAACATTTATATATATATATATATATATATATATATATATATATATATATATATATATATATATATATATATATATATATATCCCTAACATATATTTAGAACATATATTAATGCATGTAGAAGAAAGCTACATATATATTTATACCTTCTATTAGTACATATATAATACATAGATCTATGCTAAATAATAAATACCATAATAAATACACTATAATACATATATAATTTCTATATATATATACTTAATTATAATTCAATAATTAAAGCACAATTAATTAAATCTACACATAAACACACCACAAATGGAGAGTATCACACCGTATCCCACTAGGTCTAGGATACGGATGCGACACGAGTCCACCACACATCCAATTGCACCCCGAAGGACACAAGCAAGTCACATATATTATTTATGAACAAAATAAAGTATCAAATATAGATCTATGTGTCCGTGTCAAAATACGACATGTGCAAAGTCCCGTGTCGGAGGAAAAACCCCCAAAACAACACGTATCACCAATTTGTTGGGATACGACCTACACGTACCCAATTGTAGACATGACACTAGCACCAAACACATAAACATATGCCAAAGTAATCTATAGGATCAATTGACACACACAACAAAAGTTATTTTCGGAATTCCCCCAAAATTGACACAAAAAGCACCATAACTTTCTCCATAGGTCTCCTATGAACAAAAAACTAAGTCCTATGGGTAGTACATACATATGGGTTGATTTTCCATGATTAAATCTCAGGTTTGAAAGCTATTTTAAGAGGAAAAACTAAATTATACCTATTGGGAGATGGATTCCCAATGAAACCTCCAATTGAGATGAAATTGCCTCCAAATTGTAGATCCTTGCTCTTCTTTATAGATCCTTGCTTTCTCCTTCTAGATCCTTACTTCTGAAGTCTCTAATGGTGATTTGGGAATGAATTAGAATAAATTTGGTAGGGAAATGAAATAGGAATGAAGAAAATTTGGTAGTGGGAAATTCTAGATCTAGATTTGGAATGAAAAAGGAGGAGAGAGAATTTTTTCCCCTCTTTTATATAGGCCGGCCCTTTCCTCTCCCTCAAGTAATTATGGAATGTCCAATATACCCCTTGGGGCCTCTCATGAAAAAATAATTAAGAAAGGAAGCTTCTAGTCTAATGATTTAATTAATTTAATCCATCTCCTTAACAATGGGCTTTCTAATTGGGCTAAGTCTAACTAATTAATTCATGTTGGTCCATGGGTCCAAACTAAACTAATTAGGTCCACTAATACAAGTCCAAATTAAATAAATAATATCTAACAATAATTAAATAATACAACAATAATTATTTACCATGCACAATATTTAATTAAATAGGAAAAGACTAAACTACCCTTTCCTAGAAAATATGATAGTGATATCATAGTCTCAGATCAAGATAGTCGCTTCACGTCCCACTTTTTGAGGAGTTTACAGGCTAGCTTGGGCACTCAGCTCAAGTCTAGTACCACATATCACCCTCAGACAGACGGACAGTCGGAGAGGACTATCCAGACTCTCGAGGATATGCTGCGCACCTGTGTTTTAGATTTTGGAGGCTCTTGAGAGGATCATCTTTACTTGGTAGAATTTTCTTACAATAACAGCTACTAGGCCAGTATCGTCATATCACCATTTGAGGCATTGTATGGACGAAGATGTTGCACTCCATTATTATGGGATGATGTTGGTGAGAGAGCCTTATTGGGACCAGAGATGGTCGTGAATGCAGTTGAGAAGGTGAATCTCATCAGGGATAGACTTCGGGGGGCGCAGGACAGACAGCGATATTGGGCCGATATCCACTAGAGATCATTGGAGTTTGAGGTATAGATTTTGGTTTGCATTGCTTGTGATTGCTTTTTATAGTTAGAGTACTAAGGTTATGTTTCGTGCTAGATTGACGATATGGTATTCTTGAGAATTTCTCCGATACGGGGCACGATTCGCTTTGATGGAGGCAGAAAGCTTAGTCTACGATACATCGGACCCTTCGATGTTCTTAAGAGGGTCGGTATAGTGGCCTACAGACTAGACTTGCCGCCTGTGTTAGAGGGAGTACACAACGTGTTCCACCTATCGTAGCTGAGATGGCACGTGGCAGATCCTAGCCATGTACTAGATCACTCGGAGATCGAGGTTGGTCCGACCCTCAGCTAACCGGAGCAGCCTATGGGGATTTTCGACTGCAGGAAGAAGGTGTTACGGAACCATACGATTCCTTTGGTGTGCGTAGCGTAGAGGCATTACTCGCCAGGAGAGAGTACCTGGGAGCGAGAGGCTGAGATGTGTGAGCGATATCCTTCTCTGTTTGAGCCATGAGGTATAATCCTTTCTTGTTTGTATTGATTGCTTGATAGTTAGTTCTTCCTTAATTTCGAGGACAAAAATTTTTTAAGGAGGGCAGGATTGTCACCCTCACTTTATTAGCTAGGGGTAGTTGGTAATATTGGCATGGGTATTTATTTTTAGGAATATAATATCAAATATAAATATGATGATTGTATTAATTATTTAATTATGTTGAGCTATAATTATTGTGGCTAGAATTAGTTATTTTATTAGAGACTTGTGTTATTTAGTTTAGTTAGAAAGACTAGCCAATGTTTAGACTTGACACATATAGACTATTTAGACTTGTCATAACAAATAGTAAATCCAACTTGGACCCAAGCCCATTAGTCATTCCACTAATTATATTAAAGAGAATTAGTTTAATTATAATTAGTTAGAGACTTTCAAAAATACCCACCCGTAATTATTTCTCATAATTCACATGTAGGGGTAACTTGGATATTTAATTTTTCTTGGGGGAGGGGGAATAGTTCGGCCACTATAGAAGGGGGGTTCTCCTCTCTCTCTCTCCTAATTTGTATTATATTTTGCTTCCAAATTCTAGATCCCCAATTTCCTATTTTTTCTTCCGTGAGTTTTACATAATTCACCTCCATTTTCTTCTCAAATTCATCACTCTTGGAGCCTTGGTGCTTAGAGAAGCAAGTAGTACAAGGAGGAGGAAATTTAGAACTAGAGATCGTGTCCGGATCGTGTCCAATTATATTTTAATAGAGAATCCATCTTCCAATTGGTAATTCCTAAATTTCTCTTTTATTATGGCTTCTTAATCATGCATTTGACCATTAGGAATGACTCCATGGCATATGATTACCTATAGGAACAAATTCTAGGCTATTTAGCTATGTATTGTGAGTTCTATGTGGTATTTTGTGTGCATGTTGGAGAAATTATGAATTTAAAATATCAATTGTGTGTCATAAGATAAATTAGTTCTAATTAGACTTACATCGGGATTATGGGACTAGGTACGTGTCCACAATTGGATACGTTTAGTCTGTATCATGATATTTTAGTGATACGGGTTAGTTTGGGGGGTTTTCCTTCGATATGGGGGTGTGCACATGTCATATTTTGCTATGGACACGTAGGTGAGTAGCTAGTACTTTATATTTCTTATAATTATAATTCTAGACTTTCTCATATACTTTGTGAGACTTTTGGCGGTGTGTTGGAGCCGTATCGCAAGCGTATCATAGATTGAGTGCGATACGGGTATGGTGCACTCCATATGTTTGTTGTGTTGCATTCTATTTCAATCAATTTGTGTTTAGCTATTTGAGTATTGTTATTAATGTAAATATAATATATAGTGATTATGTATTCATCTACCTATGTTTATAGTATGTATTATGGTATATTGGATGTATATGTGGATGAGGGGCTTGCATTATGGATAGATATAGATGTTGTTTACTGTGATGGAATGGTTTGTGCACAGGGGTATTGTTCCACTGCCAGTTGGTTTATGGATGTGTGGGAAGAGATTTAAGCACTGTGGTATGTTCACAGTATAGGGGGTCGGTTAGGGAAGTGCCTGAGCTTGATGTACTACATCACAGCAACAAGTAATTGGATAATATCACGACCCGCACCCAGTGTAGGGATGCAAATAGTGAACAACGCCCAGCCTACGTCGCAGCATCAACAGTAGAACATTGTTTGGGTAAACTATCTATCAATATGAATATGCCACCAATAATATGAATATACTCAATTACAGATCTAAGTTGGAAAATAGCACGAATATGATAAAAGAATAGAATAGTCACAATACAACTCATGAGACAAAAATAATATCAAATGAGTCCGAGAAATACTAAAAGTAAGATGGAGACAAATCCAGTACAAAGAGTCTAACAACTAAGATATGAAGCCACGAGTCTTGGGTCGTCTATCTCAGTCGGGATGAGACCCTCCTGAGCCTAGGTCTTTGGCTCTAAGCCCACAATATCCTGAGGCCCGTAATGAGTGGGGTACCACTCCTCAGTGTCATCTGGGAAAAATATATCCAGTCAGGAAAGGAGCAGAGTACATCTCTAATAGCAGTTCTAATAAATGATATAAACTATATAATAGTAAATAGATATGGAATATACAAGATACAATATACAGATACAAGAGATATACAATAAAGGAAATATTGGAAATAAATACGAGAATGAACAATATAAAAATGAACAAGAAATACTAATGAATAAGTTAGTGAGTACCAGCTTTAACATGTGATCGGCTTGGGAACTTGATACAAGATTAATGGCCTGGCTATTCATACGTGCGGTGTATGATTAACACTATTCAATGAACAAGACTTGATACAAGGAGGGTATGATCACATATCTACACTATATTCTTTTCGCCCCCCCCCCCCCCCCGATTGGTATAATGGATCTAACCATAGTACATCATGACACGGAATTCTCTAGGAAGGTAGCAAGTTTTCCCAAGAATCAGTGTTTGTACATGTACAAGAAGAACAAGGAAACAAGGCTTGCATAAGATACACCGTAAATACCAAGGAATAACATCTCATGACGTGATCTGGATATACCAATCCGTGTAACTATCGTGTCAAGAAATTAAGGATATCTACACTAGATACAAGGAACATAGAGGATATCATAAATAAGAAACTATCAGAGAATGTACTTGTCTGAAATTTGGTGAACAGTATCACAGATGTCCGGTACGGTCCCTCGAAGACCTAAATAGGGAATATAATATCAATATAAGGTTTTGGAATAAAAATAAGTAAAACCAGTCAACATCTAGGTCAAAGAGCCATTTCTAAGTCAAAATAGTCAAATTAAGTTAACTCTAAGTCAAAGTGGTCAAGCTTGGTCAAACTAGCTATTTCTAGGTTATATGAGTCTATCTCTAAGATATTGGGTCCATACACTATGTAACTAAACGACACTAGCTAAACTAGAATACTAAAAGATACTGTATCGCAAAATACGCAAGAAATTAGATATATCACAATATATATATATATATATATATATATATATATATATATATATATATATATATATATATATATATATAATAAATAATATCTAATATTCCTAATTAAACTAATGCAAATTTGATACCTTGGTTTTGAACCAATGCGGTATCGCACCACTACACACCGATCTTGATACCCAAACTTAAATACCTTAAGTATCCCTCAATACCTTGACTTTTACCTTGGTATCTCAAGGTAATGTTAATTCTAGTATGCAATTAACTACCCAACTCTAAATTATATACTAATATATATAACTAATACCAACTACCAAACTAAACACTAACTACTAATACATATATACATGCATATACATACACATATGTATCATTAACTAAAGATACAATATATACATAACACTAATGGTATCACAAGTATATATATCTAACTACTAATCAAACTGTTAAACAATCAAACTAACTATTTAAAATAACTAAACTACTAATTACTAACTACCAACTACCTAGCTCTGATACCCTGCTGCCTATTGCTGTTGAACTCCTGCTGCTCATAGAATGTTGCTGCTGCGTTTGCTTCCTCGATTCACTGCTGTTGATATTATGCTCGTGATACTGCCTGCTGGTAGCTGCTACTGCTCGTGCTGAAGCAGTTGTTGTTGTTGCTGCTGCTTGCAACGCGCTGCCTGCTACATGCTTGTGCAATACTGCTGAAACTGTTGCTGCTAGCTTGTGCAAATGCATGTACTGCACTGCTGCATTAAGCTGCTGCTACACAAATACATGCTGCTGCTGCAACCTGCTGTGCTGCTTGCTGTTGTTTGAGATAAACAAAGAGGTTTATTCGAAACTTTTGCTTACAAATGAGAAAAGAGAAAAGTACAATTAATCCTATACGAGGATATTAAGTACAATAAAAATAATTCTGGGGAGTATTGCTATGAAAGTCTGATCTGCGGTCGATCACTTTGTTCCTTGGACTACACGATGATGAAGAAGTGCTGTAGAAGAAGCTTCAAACTTTCTCTGAACTGAAGGCAAAAGCCAGTCAAAGGAAAGTTGCAAGTAGGATCAAATTCTTGTTGCCAAAGTTGTCAGCCAAAACACCTTTGTCTCCTCCTCTTTTTTTTTCCTTTTCTGTGTTTTTCTGTCCGTTTACCCTGTGACTGGGGGTCTCTATTTATAGAGATCAATTTAATAACTACATGGTTGGCGTAAAAGCCAAATAACTGTCTTGTTGGCGTAAAAGGCCAAACTGTGAAGAAGATTGCCTCCTTTACGCTGCGGTTATGACAACTGCTACCCACGTTCCAGTCATCTTCTGAATCTGCGTATGACATGTGTCCCTTTGTGAGGTAACGTATATAACTGCTTCTCGATGATCATGGCATGCAAGCCACGTAGGTACCTGGTTGGCCTAAAAGCCAAATAACTGTCTTATTGACGTAAAAGACCAAATTATGAAGAAGATTGTCTCCTTTATGCTGCGGTTATGACAATTGCTACCCATGTTCTAATCATCTTTTGAATCTGTGTATGACACGTATTCCTTTATAAGGTAACGCATATAACTGCTTCTCGAAGATCATGGCATGCAAGCCACGTAGGTAACTGCTCCTTGCGTACAGCTTGATGATTCATGAATAATAGATAACCAGCATAAAATAGCCAATTATCCTTCACGACTGAGGTCTTGAGCGTATTTTGGGCTAAATAGCCTTATCAACGTACCTTTGCGAATATAGCCGAGTTGGCATATTTTGAGGAGATAGCATACGGCATACTCCTATAGTTGAAAATAGCCTGGTTGGCATAAAATGCAAGGATGGTGATGTGAGCGTATTAGTCTCAGTCTTAGCTTTGCAGTCATGACAAATTTTTGAACATAGAACAAAATCTCGGGCATTAAATGCAGAGATATGCCTCAATCTCGTGTATTAAATGCAGAGATATGCTTCGAGCTCTGTACAAGAAACAGCTTTTGAAGTGGTATCTGATTTTGTCTTATCTTGAGCATAAAAACTCATTTCTGTCAATGTAGAATAGGCAGCATAAAAAGACTCTGTTTTCTTCTTCCTTTGAATGCATAAAAATGACTTATATCAAAAAATATGTCACAAAACGACAATCTGGGTCTCTGTGCAAAATCATCATCACAGTCATGCAGTACTTTTGTCAGATGTCAGGTTCACTGATTTGACTGACAAATTAATCCGAGGAATACGAAGGATTCCTCGTACCAATTTACGCTGCATTAAAACAACGTATTTTAAACTTTACGCAGGAAGGTATAGCAACCTTTTACGCAGAACAGCCTTAAAGCCATGCTTTACGCGGACAGCTCTGAAGCTCTATTTTACGCCAAACAGCCTCGAAGCTCTGCTTTACGCGGACAGCTCTAAAGCTCTATTTTACGCAGAACAACCTTGAAGCTCTGCTTTACGTGGACATCTTTGAAGCTGTATTTTTATGCCAAACATCTTTGAAGCTTTGTTTTACGCGGACAGCTTCATGTATGTTGGGGGTTTTGACTAAAAAATACACGGACAATTCTCCAGCGTATTTCATGCTTCTACAAGACCCCCTTCAAAGTTTTCAAATTCCTCGTAATTTGAAATACTTTGAATGAAGCATGAAATTGTCAAATTTGACTCGTTCTTCAAGACTAATTTTTCGGCTGTATTTTAGGAAGTCGTTGGAATTTGTGTGTTCTCTTCTGCCTATATAAGGGCAAGCAAATGAACTTGATTTTCCATACTTCCTTCACCACAAAGATGACTGCTGAGATTCATTGGGCTGAACTGAGAAAGAAGAAGATTATGCTCTTCCAGCATGTAAGGAGCCGTAAAAAGAGACGTCTTCGAGCAAATATTCTCTGCAATGATGGACCATGGAGGGATATCATAGCTTCCTTTGCTCGAGGTAATCAGCGATTTTATATGGCAATTCGTCAAAGAGAGAGGAAGGGTCGCATTAGACCACACAGCTTGCTAGCTGTATTTTCCCCTATTATGAAGCTGGATCTTGGGGTGCATCTTGGCCGTGTCTTCCAGTATTGTGTTGGGTCTGAACCCCAAATCACAATTCTAAGAATGGTCGCCGATGACGTATGGAGGGTGGGCTTGAATAATTTAAACAGACACAGTTTTGTATCCTCCCTCCATTGACCATTTTCTTGGCACCCAGCGTATAGGAGCTGAAGGAGTGCTGTAGAAGACGAAAATGAAGATCTCCATTAGACGAGAACCTAGCATAATAGATTCCCGTCATATGTAATCGTGATCTTGAATATTAATTAAAAATCCTTTATAAAATGGATTTCCATCATATGTAATCATGATCTTGAATATTAATGAAAAATCCTTTGTAAAATAGATTTCCATCATATGTAATGATGATTAATAAACATGTCTTCTTTTATGCACTATTGATTTGCCATGTTGCTGTGAGGACGTCTGGTAATACGCATCTTCAACACGCTTGAGTAATTTTTACGCAGACTCTGATAAATATGCATCAAGTCACGTTCCAACTTTTACGCAGACTCTGATAAATATGCATCAAGTCACGTTCCAACTTTTACGCATAAAGGAAGATGCGTAAAAACTCTTTAGCATTAAATTGTCTTGAAAATCCAATTGTCATGCTGTTTTGACGAGGAGTCACATAGAATTCTGAACCATCCTTTTTCTTTTATAAATACGAAGAACATCTGTTCAGAACATCATCTTCAAAATGGCTTCTCGAAAGATTCTTGAGACAGGACAAGAAATGTCTGCCGAACAGACCATCCCTGAACTAGATATAAAAGATCCTGGTCAAACTTCGAATGAACTACCAAATGGCCAAGGAAGAAAAGTCATCTCCAATAAAAATAGACATTTTCAGGGAACTCTTTGGCCCTTCGTCTGATGAAGTCCTCTCGACTGAAGAAGAAGAGAAGTTACTGAATACTCGTCGTCTGTTTGCAAACGCTGATATTTGCGTATTTCAGGCACTTACAATGTTTGTAAACAATATGGAATCAAAAGAGCATTTTCTACGTAAACTCTTGTAACTGGCTTTCTCGAGCGTAAAACTCAGATTATCAATATATACGCGTATTCTGCTAACTAATCTGTCCCGCGTAATTTATGATTTTTGTTTTGCACGTAAAATCATAGATCCGTAGCATCTGAGCGTAAAATCATAGATCCTTGCTCTGCGTATAAAATCATAGATCTGTAGCATCTGAGCATAAAATCATAGATTTTTGCTCTGCGCGTAAAATTATAGATCCGTAGCATCTGAGTGTAAAATCATAGATCCTTGTTCTGCGCGTAAAATCATAGATCTGTAGCATCTGAGCGTAAAATCATAGATCCGTAGCATCTGAGCATAAAATCATAGATCTTTGCTCGACGCATAAAATCATAGATCGGTAGCATCTGAGCGTAAAATCATAGATCCGTAGCGTCTAAACGTAAAATCATGGATCCTTGCTGTGCGCGTAAAATCATAGATCTGTAGCATCTGATGGATCCTTTATGCAGCATGACTATCTGTCTTCCTTTTTAAATTATCTGCTAACATGGTCCCAAATCATAACTGACTACGATGAGATCGGATTTGGTTAAGGATTCGAAGAGAAATTTAAAGTTTATAAATAGGTCTAGGTCATGAGAGAGAAAAACCCTTTATCTCTTTCTAAAAAACCCTTCATCTCTTTATGAAAAACCCTTCTTTTCTGCCATGGCACCAAAACAGACCTCCACCGCTAAAGGAAAGCAAGCCGCTTCATCATCTCGCTCATATGCTCAAGTACGAACGACTTCTACTAGGCCAAGCGAGCCTCGTTCTAAACGAAGTGCTCCTCTGTCTAGTTGTGCATCGGACATCACAGTTAAAACTTTAAGAAATAAAAACCCTTCGCACACGTTATACGTGTATGCGCAAGGTTATCTTTTGTGCTGAGAGTACTCTTCGAGGAAGATGATGCACATAGATAATTTATCAATAAGCCCACATTTTAATGTGTCAGCGTAAAACTCCATATTTTACAATCTAGCGTAAAAACTCAAACTGTTAAATTTGGCGTATACTGCAAGATTACGCCCATATTTTAATGTGTCAGCGTAAAATCATATTTTGCAATCTGGCGTAAAAACTCAGACTGTTAAATTTGGCGTATACTGCAAGATTTTTACTCACCTTGCTTTTACGCACTGAAAGTAAATTCCAGCATAAAACTGACTTATTCTCTTGCTTTTTTTTTTGCAGTGGACCTACAGATCCCCCCTCTGGCTGAAGTAATAGGTTCTACTACTGGAATATTAAATTTCAACTACTTGGAAGACTTGTCCCATGTAACTTTTCCTATCTCTGGAAACGAGTATCCTAAAGAAAGGGGAATTCTGATCTCGGCCCAAGGAGAAAGAATGTTGCTAACTATGATCAGCGGGGAACCCTTGACATACATAGATGGAACCGAGTATAAGAAACCAGCTTTCTTATTTGGAGATGCTATTGATAAGCAATCCCAAACAAAGTCCAAGAAGGAAAACTGGGTATTTTCTATTGAGGGCACTGTTATGTATTTGCCAAAGATGTTCAGAGACTACCCCTTCTCTGCATTCTTCCATGCCACACATCCCAGAAGGATGGCATGGACTCTGACTCCTGATCTTCATGGCCAGCCAGGGAAGATCTTCTATAAGAAAAGATTAAACCACGGATCCTTCGTAAGTAGTCCCTCAGGTCCTATTGTGCCCTTCAGAGGTTTACTACCAGGCAGCGTCCCTGGTGAAGACTCTTCTTTGATCCAGCCATTTCAAATAGCGACTTTCTGTAATGAGTTCATGGGGTTGGGAGGAGTATATCCCAAAGTTAACCCTCACACCAGTGGATGGCTTAACCCCCATAATCTTCGATGGGCCGAATTAACTGCATGGGCCCTGAAGCACTTTCAAATGGAGCTCGAAAGTATCAACTTATTTGATGTTGTTAGTGCTACTAGTATTGGACTGCCTATCAACACCAATTTATTCTTAGCTTTGATGGAGCGATATAACTCGCTTACTGGGACTTTCGTCACTCCACTAGGTGAGTTGGGCCTAGCACTTCATGAGATGGCAGATATTTCAAAACTACCAATGGGAGATACTCCCTATGAAGAATATGTTCCCACTAATAAAGAGTTAAAGGATTCCAACCCTCGGGTAGTGGCTGTATACCAAGAACTGATGAGCCACTCTTTTTATAGAGAGCCTTCTGATTTGGTTCATATTAACAAATGGGTGTCTTACCTTTTCTTCCATCAGGCTAGAAATGCCAAGCAGGACAAAGTTGTAGAAGGCAAAGACAAACCTTTGAACCCTCTAAGTATTCTTAATGCCAACACAATCGATGATCTTATTGAAGATACAGAAGCTCCAGATTGTGTTCTTAATGAAGATATAGATAGTTATCCTGTAGGGACCAAAGCCTACAGTTATATGAGGCATTGCCGAAAGCCTCTGTCAAAAGAAGCTCAACTGGCTGGCTTTCTTTCTATTTGGCTATGCCGATGGTTGGTGCCTGGCATTACGTCTGCAGATCGTATTCATCGCAACACCCTATGGCCCACAGTAAGTTTGGTATTTGGAGCCAGATTGGGCCTACTCCCTGCCATGGTATGCAGGATACAAGCTGGCATGAGGGCTATTACTGATGGACTGCTGGCCGATACCACTCAGCGCGAAGGATATCCCAGAGTGGAATTACCATTCTTATATCTGATGGGATGGTTAATCCTTCATAACACCAGAGTGATGTCTCCCGGATCTGCCAGTGGTTCGGGCAATAACTTTTTGTTGAATTACAAGAATTCTTCTTGGAATGTGACTAGCGTCATAGATTGTCGACTAGCACTGAATTTTGCCCATAGTTGGAAGTTTTTCTGCATCGTTCCCCCTGTACATATTAATCAGCAGGGGACTAAACTTCATGATATAGGTCAGGGGAAGTCTATTCTTTCTCCTGAAGCATTTTACTGGTTGGTCTATATTAGACCTTCATACCTGCTGTATAGAAGTGAGGATCACTGCTACCTGGAACCTTATCTGCCTAGCCATTTCGCCAGGCAATTTGGATATGACCAGTTGTACGTGGGAAATCCCATCACCAGCTTTAAATTCAAAGGTGGGCTTATTGATGGAGCTAGAGGATGGCGTTATTTCATCATGGGTTGTACTGAAGCAACCTTTATTGTACCCGCGACTTCTCTCTCCATGGAATTGTGCATTCTTCATTCATACGCACAATTTTATGCGTCCATTAATACTTTCTATCGTGATTTTGATGTATATGGAAGTTTCAGAATGCCCTCCTATAAATCCACTGGAAGAGAGGAGATACCATCTGTCTCCTATGATGAAGGTGATGAGACTACTGGGGCAGATGATTATTTATTGATATTACCGAGAGGCATAAAATCTCCACCAGCAGAGCCTCTCATAATTTCTAATAAAAGAAAGGCTTCTACTCAGAAAGAGCCTTCCCCTCGTAAGAAGAAGGAAACCACTAAAGGTCATAAAAAGACTTCCACCAGGGGGGCCTCTTCCAGGAGTGAACCTATTGTTTCCCCTATTAGGGATGATTCTATGATTAGGGATTCTATATCCCCTCATCTCCCTTCGCCTTTTAAAGAAGGAGCCGAAAGTGCTGGGGATTCTTTGCCAATGACTGCTGCCGCAATTACATCTACCACCGTTACTAGTGATGCTTCTCTATCGCCTTCGAGGCTGAGTTCTCTAATAATTACTATACCTTTTTCATCATTTACAAGACAAATAATAGGACTAGCCCCTCTTTCATCTGTAAATATTTTAAGCGAGATTCCACCTGATGAACCTCGAGTAGATTTGGGTGGTAATTGGGATGAAGACCTTCCAGTATTAGTTGGTGTACATTCCTCTCCAGGTTTGGTAGCTTGTTTAGCATCATTAAGAAATGATTTAGCTATACAGGCTGCAAACGCAATATACATACCATCGGCCATGGGTAAATATTGTCTTTATGCTTTTTTCAGGAAAATTTAACATCAAAATTGATATTAATTTTCTCTTATCTTATTTTCAGGCGAAGACATTTCTGGGGAAGGCAGAGCTAAAACAACCTCTGCTTTCGTTGCGGATCCAGCTATTGAAACGGTTGTGACCACTTTTGAAGAAGTGTACCTTGAAATCGTTGATCCCTCATCCGCGACATTCTGAGAAATAATCCGGCCTTCGTCGAGCATGCCAACAACTTCAACTGTTGTTGGTGTCTCTTCTTTTGTTGTGCCATATGTTGAAGCAACGACTATGGCAACATCTTCTGCAGTCATTCCAAAAATGAGATTTACTGATATTGCGGCCAATCCCAGCTTCCATTCGAGTCTTGCTATGCTAGTTTAACTATACACTAGCATATTCTACCTCACTTTAAAAGAATTAATATCTATGGTGCTAGAGCAGAATCTAGGCTTTGATGCTTTGAAGACGACTTCCAAGCTCACTATAGCGTAAATTAGAAATTTTAATGACGCTGATAGAGCTAATACGCTAAAGCAAATGGTTAATGGTTTAGAACAACCCATTAACGAATATTTGCAATTATCTAGAGGCAGCATCAATGACTTGGTTCAGGCTGAGTATGCCTCACTAACTTCAGAATTTTCTCAGAAGACAGAAATCTTAAATAAATCTATTCAGGAACAGCAACAAGAGATGGAGAAAGAGCAAGCAGTATTGGTGGAAAGTATTCCTCAGCTAGCTCAGTACCGTGCCGAATGTGAGGGATATGAAGTAAGGATTCAAGAACTGGAAGCTGAACTTGCTCAAACAAAGGAGAGGCTTCTCAAAGAATCGCTAGTTCGTGATGTATTGGAGGGCCAAGTGAATACGACTCAACAGAACTTGACACATGTGGGTGTCCTTCATGCAAGTTTTGTTGAGTCTCTGTCTGAACTGTCTCTCTTGAGCAATGACGAAGCAAGACTGGAACTGGCTCGTACCAAAATTTTGAACTCCAGGAACGAAAGGATGGCTGCTTTAGCACAACAAATCTGTGATTTAACTGCTCCTCCACAATGATGGATTATGTACTCTTTTTGCTTCTTTTTTACCATGTAATTCAGAGATAATGAAGATACATTTTCTGACTTTGTGGACCCATCACTTATTATAAATAATAGGCTAAGATGAAAGTGATATCAGAGGTAATATGGACATGATATACTTTCGGTAACTGGTTTTATTGAATATATCTATTCAGATGTCTATGAACATGATAGAATATGATCCAACTAAATTTTTACACAAAAAACTATCAGAGGTAATATGGATATGATAGGTTTTAAAGTTTCAAATTAGTTAAACATATCTATTCAGAGGTAATATGAATATGATAGAATATGATCCAACTAAATTTTTGTAGATAGTATCATCAGAATGAAATCTTCATCATACTCCATTAAGCAAGGGAGCTCAAGCATAATACTTCAAAAATTTGCCATTGATAGGAACCATTATCAAATCTCCATTAGGCTTGGCTAATCTGTAAGCGCCATTTTAAAATGTTGTTTCAATCACATAAGGGCCTTCCCATTTGGGTTGGAATTTCTCCTTACTTTTATGTGTAATGATCATTGGCCTCTTCACAGCAAAAACTAGCTCACCAACTTTGAACACTCTTTCCTTCACTTTTTGATTAAAAGCTCTGGAGATGCATGCTTGGTAGAACTTAATGCGCTGTTGAGCTTGAAGGCATCTTTCGTCTAATCCTTCTAGCTCTTGAAGTCTTAAACGATCATTATTTTCCTTAGTCAACTCATTAGCTATTGCTATTCTGAGTGATAGAATTTGAATTTCAATAGGGAGAACTGCTTCACACCCGTAAACTAATGAAAATGGAGTACAACCCGTTGTTGTTTGTACCATTGTGCGGTATGCCCACAGACATTCCCCCAATTTCTCGTTCCAATCTTTTTTGTTCGAAGAGACAAATTTCTTCAAGAGTTTGATAATGGTTTTGTTGAAGGCTTCTGTCAAACCATTTGCAGCAGGATTATATGCCGTTGAGGCCATATTTTGTATCTAATTTTTATCGCAAAATCGGTGAAACACTTGACTGATGAATTGAGGCCCATTGTCATGAATTATCCTTCGGGGTATCCCAAAGCGATAAATTAGATGATGCTTGATAAAGCTGATCACATTGAATGTCTTTACCTCAGCAAGAGGAATTACCTCCGCCCATTTGAAGAAATAATCAGTGATAGCTAATATAAACCGATGTCCTCTAGACGATGAAGGATGAATAGGACCAATGATATCCATACCCCATGCTTCAAAGGGCCATGATGAAATAGTAGGATGTAAATATTCAGAAGGTTGATGTATGAAATATGCATGAACCTGACAGGCTATGCATTTTCTTTCATATTCCACGGCATCTGCAATCATAGTAGGCCAGTAGTAGCCCATCCTCCTGATACGATCCTGTAATTTTGGACCGGGTTGATGTGCTCCACATACTCCATCATGAGCTTCTCGGATAACCCGCCTTGCATCATCACCAGAGAGACATCGTAACAATAGTCCATCATATGTTCGGCGATACAAACTTTGTGAAGAAGCATCAAAATAGAAATGTAGCGATCGTCTTTTGATAGATACTGCTTCTTTAAGATCCTCTGGTAAGATTCTATATGACACGAAGTCTATAAAGGGACTTCTCCAATCTCTTTTAGAAGGAACTATGTTTATAACATAGTTGCGTTCTATGTAAAAATTATTTTTTACACAAAACAAATCTCAGTTAAGAAGGATCACCGAATTCTACCTTCTTATAGGAATAGCTAGATCTGCAGCTAGACTGGCCAGAGCATCAGCTTCCAAATTTTGAGATCGAGGAACATGTTTTAAGAAGAATCCTTTAAAAGACATTGCTATCTCGATTGTTGTTCGGTGATAAGGAATAAGATCTGGATTGCGGACTTCATATATTCCTCTGACCTGATTGACGATCAACTGAGAATCACCAAAAGCTTCAAAGTATTCAACATCCAACTCTTTAGCTACTTGAAGCCCAATTAATAGAGCATTATACTCTGCCACATTATTAGAGCATGGTTCACTAAGAGAATATGCTTGATAAATAACGAGTTTATCAGGAGTCACCAGAACAATCCCTACACCTGAAATCACGTTTCCCTTAGGACCAATTCTGGAAGCACCATCAAAGAATAGCTGCCATGTATCACCTTCCATTGCCAAATTATATTCTGCAACTTCGTCGGGAATGTCATCAAATAATTTGGAGGTTTCTGGAATTGGATGGGCAGCTAAGAAATTGTAATACCCCGCTCCGCGTCGGCGCTATGTATCAAGGTGAGTGGGCAGAACTTCGTTCTCTGATTCTTGCATGCCTTAATAATAACCTGAGTTTTTGCTTGCAATATTTTAATAAGAGAATGATAGAACCTGCCTTGCATGTTAATGAACGAACTCACCAAGCTTGGCTTTGAAATGATAAGTCTGCTAAACGAGAATCCTGAAACGCTTGCCTAGAGTGCATGAACATGTTCACAATCGTCTATGCTTCGAGAGAACCATACTGTGCCTGAACGTATTCAAGTGATAAGTCGGATTGCCCCACAACAAAGATTATATTCTGATGGTTCATCTCGTCTGCATACTAGAGTTTATTTGATAGTGTTCCATGCATTCGCATGCGATCGAACAATAGCTATTGGTGGAAAGCTGAACTGCATGTGTCATGGCTGCTACAGAGATAGTGGAAAGCAACCATGAGTCACAGGTGCCTCTAGCATCAGATAAAGAGTCATTGGTATGCTGTACAACTAACTGCCGATCCTGAGATACTCGGGGACCGCCCTGCATATAGCTAAGTCATTATGTTGGCTTGGATAGATGACTGCCCCTAAGATAGTGCATGTGTGTCTAGCCTTGCATCTGACCCTGGAGTCGCATGAGACACGCTGCGCATACCCTGAAATATGAACGATTGCTTGTCTTGCTTATTGCATATGAAACTCTATTTCCAAATATGTTTCCAAACAATGTAATATGACTCTGCTAGAACTGCATGAAACGAACCTAGGTAAAACTAGAAAGATCACTAGTAATGTAATATTTTATAACATGATTACTTAGTGTTGGTTTGAGTGAATGCATGTTTCTGTTCAGTTGTTTTATCTCACCAGTACTTGTATAAAGTGCTGACCCACCAACAGTTTACTTGCTTGCAGGTACTAGATCGTCCGAGGAAGCGATAGGCGTGCCACATTCCTAAGACCCGGAATTCTGGTTTTGATTGTTGCCTCGAGAATGCTATCTTATAAAGGGGCATAATGTATGGAACGAACGTATGCCTTGCTAAAGAAAACCAAGTTGCCTCGATTGTCCCGAATACTCGATTGGCTAAATGCATTGCATTACAACAAGTCCCTTTCCGCTGCTTACTCGATTGATGCGATGATAGCCAACTATCAACTTAAACGATTGGCCTTGCACGGGCGCAACCCTAGGCCCGTGCGGTATCACGTCCCCGAAAGCTCGATCGGGCCATTCCATTAACTCCCTTCCTTCCTCGCACCCGCGAGACGGGTGCGGTGATTCGCGTCCGGTGCATCGAGGCACGGTGATTCGTGCCCGATTCGATAATTTCGGCCGTACGGGGCGGGGCAAGGCGGAGAAGCGGCCCGGGCGGGACCGGGGCGTGACAGAATGGTATCAGAGCAGAAATGATCTTCTTGCCCAAACCGTTGCTATGACTCTGAGTTATATCGATATGGTATTGCAATAGAGCGTTCCATATAATAAGTCCATAGATATTCTCAAAGTGCAAATGTTTTCTGAACTTAAATTGCTTGATTGTTTCGATTGAGTACGGCGAGGGACGGCACTATCGCTGCTCGAAATATCGGGAAGTTTATCCTTGAAGTTTCGAGGACGAAACTTTTTTTTGGTTGGTAAGTATGTAACGCCCCGCTCCGCGTCGGCGTTATGTATCTAGGTGAGTGGACAGAACTTCGTTCTCTGATTCTTGCACGCCTTAATAATAACCTGAGTTTTTGCTTACAATATTTTCATAAGAGAATGATAGAACCTGCCTTACATGTTAATGAATGAACTCACCTAGCTTGTCTTTGAAGCGGTAAGTCTGCTAAACAAGAATCCTGAAATGCTTGCCTAGAGTGCATAAACATGTTCACTATCGTCTATGCTTCGAGAGAAGCATACTGTGCCTGAACGTGTTCAAGTGATAAGTCGGATTGCCCCGCCACAAAGATTATATTCTGATGGTTCGTCTCGTCTGCATACTAGAGTTTATTTGATAGTGTTTCATGCATTCGCATGCGATCGGACAATGGCTATTGGTGGAAAGCTGAACTGCATGTGTCACGGCTGCTACAGAGATAGTGGAAAGCAACCATGAGTCACAGCTTCCTCTAGCATCAGATAAAGAGTCATTGGTATGCTATACAACCAGCTGCCGATCCTGAGATACTCGGGGACCGCCCTGCATATAGCTAAGTCATTGTGTTGGCTTGGATAGATGACTGCCCCTAAGATCGTGCATGTGTGTCTAGCCTTGCATCTGACCCTGGAGTCGCACGAGACACGCTGCGCACACCATGAAACATGAACGATTGCTTGTCTTGCTTATTGCATATGAAACTCTATTTCCAAATATGTTTCCAAACAATGTAATATGACTCTGCTAGAACTGCATGAAACGAACCTAGGTAAAACTAGAAAGATCACTAGTAATGTAATGTTTTATAACATGATTACTTAGTGTTGGTTTGAGTGAATGCATGTTTCTGTTCAGTTGTTTTATCTCACTAGTACTTGTATAAAGTGCTGACCCACCAACAGTTTACTTGCTTGCAGGTACTGGATCGTCCGAGGGAGCGATAGGCGTGCCACAGTCCCTAAGACCCGGAATCCTGGTTTCGATTGTTGCCCCGAGAATGCTATCGTATAAAGGGGCATAATGTATGGAACGAACGTATGCCTTGCTAAAGAAAACCAAGTTGCCTCGATTGTCTCGAATACTCAGTTGGCTAAATGCATTGCATTATAACAAGTCCCTTTTCGTTGCTTACTCGATTGATGCGATGATAACCAATTATCAATTTAAATGATTGGCCTTGCACGGGCGCAACCCCAGGCCCGTGCGGCATCACGTCCCCGAAAGCTCGATCGGGCCATTCCATTAACTCCCTTCCTTCTTCGCACCCGTGGGACGGGCACGGTGATTCACGTCCGGCGAGCCGAGGCACGGTAATTCGTGCCCGGTTCGATAATTCCGGCCGTACGGGGCGGGGCAAGGCTGAGCGGCAGCCCGGGCGGGACCGGAACGTGACAGAAATCAGCCAAAGCTTGACCTTTCATGGATTTTTGAGGGACGTACACCATATCATACGGTGTCAATAGCATTGCCCAAGTTGCAAGTCGGGAATTAAGAATACTTGGCTTATTCATCAATACCCGAAGTGGGTTGATTCTGGATATGATATGAATAGTTTGGTCTGTCACATAATGTCGTGTCTTCTGAATGGCAAACATTAGAGCCAGGCATTCTTTTTCCACGGGGTTATACTTGTGTTCTCTCCGACCATTATCATGCTTAGATAGTATATAGCCTGTTCATGACCCTCATTGTTCTTTTGTGCGAGGAGAGCCCCTAAAGAATGATCCATTGCTCGAACATACAACAAAGATGGTCTTCCTATGACAGGAGGCACCAGAACTGGAGGATTAGTAAGATAGCATTTGATGTCATTAAACGCTTGTTGACAGGCTTCGTCCCATACAAATGATACGCCTTTCCTCATTAGACGAGAAAAAGGTTGACATCTTCTAGAGAGATTGGATATGAATCTCCTGATATAAGCTAGACGACCCTGAAATCCCCTAAGTTTTCTGAGTTTACGGGGAGGTCAAATTTCTAGGATAGCTTTTACTTTATCAGGGTCAACTTGAATGCCTTTAGCAGTAATAACAAATCCCAGAAATTTGCCACTGGATACACCAAGAAAGGACTTTGTAGGGTTCATTTTGAGTTGATGTTGGCGCATCAAATCAAATATTATCTTCAAGTCTTGAATGTGATTATTCTTGAGGCAGCTTTTGACAGCAATATCATCTACGTAACATTCTACTGTTTTGCGTAAATGCTCATGGAATATGTTACTCATAGCTCGTTCATATGTGGCCCCGATATTCTTCAATCCAAAAGGCATGACTGTATAGAAATATACTCCTAATGGTGTACGAAAAGCAGTATGCTTCTCATCTTCAGGATTCATTTTAATTTGATTATATCCTGAAAATCCATCCATGAAAGACATGCGCTCAAAACCGCACGTATTATCGATCATGACGTCTGTAATGGAAAGAGGGAATTCATCTTTAGGACAGGCCGCATTTAGATCTCGGAAGTCGATGTAAACACGCACTTCACTTTTCCATTTTTCTTCATAACTGGGATAACATTAGCGACCCAATCAGGATGTTGTTCTTCCCGGATGAACCTACAGGCTATTAATTTCTTAACTTCAGCTTCAATAGCATCCATCATATCTGGGCAAAACCGGCATTGTTGTTGGTTTACAGGCTTTGAATTAGACAATATATTGAGTTTATGGGTAGCCACTTTTGGATCAAGACCAGGCATATCTTCATAATTCTAAGCAAAGACATCGATATATTCTTTTATCAGCTGGATCATTTCTTCTCTTTCTTCTTCAGAAAGATTATTACTGATAATATCGACTTTGGTGAAAATCCATCCCCGACATTAACTTGGATAACCTTATCTTCAGTGGGTGGTTCTTTTTGTTCGAATCGGAGTTCCCATTGTGTATCCATTTGCTGTGCCCAAGATTCATTTTCAAATGGTTCAGATTCTTGTTCCTCTGTTTCCAGGGAATCTGTCAACACCATATTTACTAATAATCCCAGTTTGAATTCATCATCTGAATCGGAGGATGACAAATCATTTTGAGAAGAGGAAATGGACTCATCACTTGACTCAGAGCTGTTTGGAGTTGCAAGAGATGTGGTATACCCTAACCCGAAACGAGTTCGTTGATAGTAAGGATCACCATGAAACGGTATTCGTCTGTCTTTTCCATAATTGAGGCCTTGCTTCAACTTCAAATCATAACCCATATTTTGCATAATCTTTAAAGCTTGTGGGCTATATCTGTGGATTTGCATTTTCCCAACATCAGACTCTTGAGATTCTTCTTGTACAATCGGTCTATTCCATATTCGACCAAAGACTATTTGATGTTGATCGTTGCGAGTAGGTGGAACAATAAAGACATAATCTTCATGTGGCCCATATGTCATAAAGATATTAGATGTTGACGCTACTTCCCACACATATGGATGATAAAAGTATATAGCTTCCAAGAATTTTTGTGTTGTGGGTTCCATAACTTCATCATTTTTTGATGATATTACTATAGAAGATTTCTGATTAGGAATTTGGGCATCAGTATACTGGAAAAGAGAATCTTTATTATCATCAGCAAACACGTCCCCGATTATATTTACATCAGCTAATTGCTTGTTGCGCCTAAGGTCAATGACCAAAGGTAGTGGTTTCTTGTTCAGATTGATCACTAGAGGATCATTTCCTCCTTCCGACTTTATTTTTCCCAAGTGAATAGTCATAGGTTCGGAGACTTTTGGACGGGTAATCCGCCCTTTCACTTGGATTGACAAAGGTTGCTCAGTAGATGGTTCTCTTGGCTCATGGTGGACTTCTTCCTCCATTTTGCCTGACACCTCTTTCATATAGTCTTGAGTGTACAAAAGGGCATCAGAATAGTAGGATTCAAATCCTTTGAACAGATTGTGTCACGCCCCAGTCCCAAAAATACGTAGGACTAGGACACGTAAACATGCCAGCCGCATGGATATGGCAACTCCAATATATGGAAACCAAATCCACACGTACGCTGTAATATGAATATCAAGTCCACAAGTGGTATAAAATGTATCACAAGTCACAGGGTATAATCTAAATATCATCTGCGAAAATCAGATATAAATAATAACCAGCATCTATATAACCAGATCTCAACATAAATATCTAAGGATGATAGTTGGATGGAAACAAATCCACTACCAACTCGAATGGAAAAGTACAACACAACAATACAATATAGGAATACCAGCTAACGACCATGGGCTCGAAGAGAAGACATCCTCGCAACATAAGTAATCATCCAAATCTGCGCTCCTGCAATTACTCAAGAACAGATACACCTGGCAGAGGACCAGGTCCTCAGAAGGACGTAACAAGATACAGAAAATACGAGCCAATTTGAATACAGTAAACATGCATCATATTTGAAAATAGATAAGTACGCTGTACAGGACAATCTATATGAATGCAAATGAGGACAACTTTTCGACGTATGGGCAAGGGTAGGCTACTCAATCTAATCCTCACAACCTCACGCTCGTCAGTGGACATCATCAGCCGACATACCGCGGGGGTAGCGACCCTCGGACTCCATCATTCGACATACCGCGGGGGTAGCGACCATCGAACACGACCCACCATAGTGCGTGCTAGTGACTACGGTGTTACCAGAGTAGTTAAAAGCCCATACGCCTAATGATTGTCCTCTATGATACTAAGTGTCATGTGTGTGTCAACATATCTAATACATAGTAATGACTAAAAGAAAATTACTCATGCAAGAATAAACAGAAATACAATAAATATACAAAAATATACTAAGCATGCAAAATACTGTAAGCAATTTGGCAAGGTATCTTGCCTTGGGTCCTGCTGCTGGTATGAATCAGAGTCCAAGTCACAGCCCAAATAGCCTATGTATTACAAATTTATCACGTCAAAAGATAATTTATTTTAATTTATTTAATTCTGCAATAATTACTCTAAAATCCTATTTTAATCTTATTATTCTAATTTTTATGTTAATTCCTAAATTTTGTCCAAAGAAACTGAATTTTATCAACTCGAGACTCATAGCACGCAAATCGAGGCGATCTGTTGACCGAAAAGTCAACCGATACAAACTCAACTTTCATGTATGATTTCCTGTAGATTTCAGTGTTAAAAATATGCTAGAATTTATGGCTCGTCCGAATTCAAATTCGTTTGGGAATTATGGCACATACAAATTTTGTATTGTGCACCGATGGTTAAATTCTAACCTAGAAGTTCTACAGAATTAACAGTATATAAATACTTCGACTTAAATTCTGTAAAAAACATATATCAATGATCTCGACATTAGCTTTCCAAAACTTTAAACGGTTCATGATTCTGATTCCTAGTTCTCCCGGAATCGCGAAAATATTAAAACACATCTATTTTCGAATATGCTGTGCTCTACGAATTTTTTAGAATTTAATACTCATAATTTCATAAAATAAATTATATAATAAGAAAGCTAACCTCAATATCTTTCTAACGGAAGAAACTAGGCCTCGTTTGGAGTCCGGAGCTATGCGCAATGGCTTGTGGAAGATGAAGGAACCCTAGATGGCAATTCTACAAAATCTCTCTCTCTAAAAAAAATAAAGGGATAATTAGGGTTATTATATTATATATATATAGGGATTGAGCGGCTGAATGAAAGTTGATAGGAGGGTGACACATGTCATGATTTGATTGGATGGTTTTGGTTATATTATTTGATTTTGATTTGCCTTTATCAAAACATTATTTAAGTCGTTTTAAATCTAAATAACTCAAAATAAATATTAAAAATAATCATAAAAATCTGGAAAAATTACAGAAAATATATTTTGAATTTAAAAACTCTAGAAAAATATTTGGGATAATTTTATATTCATAGATTTCCTACTATAATTAGGAGAAGCTCTAAACATTAGTTTTATCCATTTAACTAAAAATAAATACTAACATTATTCCAAAAATTCTGAAATAATTCAAAAAAATATATAATAATATTATAAACCCTAGAAAATAACGTGGGTCCATTCTATATTCCTGAAATTGCACAATAAATTCTACAAGTCCTAAAAATTAGTTATTAGCCTAATTACTCCCAATAAATACTAAAATACTCAGAAAATTCTCAGAAAATTCTAGAAAATATATTTGACTATTTAGAACCTAAAATAAAATTTTGGAATATTTTTAATTAAGTTTGAACATAAAGTAAATTCTTCAAAGTCCTAGAAAATTAGTGTTACTAGTTTTTAATTAACTAAAAATTATGGAAAAATCTCAATAATCTAAAATAGCCTAAAAATAATTCTAAATAAATATTTATATAAGTAAATATACTAAAAAAAATTATTTTCTAATTAACTAAGAGAATACTCTAAATAAATTCAACATCTATAATAAATATAATAATATAAAATATACACAAAATATCTATTTTGGGTGAGGGAGTTTACAATCTACCCAACTTAAAATAATTTCGTCCTCGAAATTAAAATAATGCATAATTTGTTAAATCCTTCACATTCGTACATAAGGTACGTCAATCGCAATCTCTTCCAAAAATTTAAATAACAAAATCTATTTAAATCTATCGCAATCACTTCAAAATTAAGATGACCACTGTTTAAATCAAAATTCAACCTGTCGTAATCTCTTCTCGATTTTTTTTAAATAATCAACATTCAAATCTAACTCAAGTCTATATGACATCCCACATCAAAATTTATATCACCATTTTCAACTATCATAATCTCCTCTAGACTTTGAACAATAAACAATTCTAATCAAATCTTATTCATATTCTCAAATTAAGAATTTTGTACTCTTCAAATATTTAAACTCAATTTACATCCTCAATATTTCAAATAGGTGACCCAACAATCAAAATTGAACTTTTAATTCAAATCATCAATTGTAAAATTTAAATCTAATTCACCAATTGTTCAAGTCTAAAATTCTATATTTATCCTCAAAATTTAAATCGATGATTCATCCTTCAATATTCAAAATTTAAATCATGTGCTCAAAGTATAAATATTTGGTCCGCAATATCAAGATTTTAAAATTCGTTAAATCCTCATTATCTTAATCCTTCTTTTAAAATTTCTCAAAATTAAAATGACTTGAATCTCCCAATCTAATCTTACTTGACCACAATCTAAAAGAAATTCCTCTCAAGTTGGCAATGCACTGCTACCCAACTTAGAATTTACCCATCTATCACAGAAGGCTATATACTTTAAGAAAAATATTCCTTAATTTATTTACTCATGTCATTCAATCCTCAAAACTTCAACGTCGATTATATCATATATGATATGTCCTTAATTATAAAAGAATAATCCTCAAGTATGTGATCGGCCTACGGGGTATATCTAGTACTCTCTGTGTATTAAACTTATACCAAGCACGAGGTTTCGTCTTTCTGAAATAAGGGAAGACGGAGACCAATAATAAAGAGTTCAAGGGTGAGGTAATAGAATAGAAGTATCGGGATCAAGGAGTTTAAGGAATTCAAATGGGAATTGTCAAAGCAGTTGTGGATTGAAATCCTATTTTGGTAATTCTTTGTTCGCATGCTCGTATTAGTACAGTTTTGTAACCGATACGATCCGCTCAGACATATCTAGGGGCAAGTATATTCGTCTACCAATCACTACATATCTCAATCCACGTAAAGTAGTATTACGAAGGGCGAATCAAGCGCACTAAGGTTAGCTAGACCTTAATACACTGATTCTGAAATGTATTAGTAGGCGTCCCCAATAATACATATCTCATGATCAAGCTCGATAAAAGAGTAAGCTTGCAAAACTAGGCTATAATAGCAGCATAAGTCAAGGTAGTGCAGCAAATATAAGTATGCTAGATGATGATGAAAGGAGGTACAAATTAATTCAAGTTCACAAAACAAAACAACTAAGCAACAATAATAAAAGACTCTACAATCCCTACAGTTATCATACAACCTCCTTGTCTATGTCACTAGTCGACCAAATGTGGGCAAGGACCTCTAACTTCTATTATCTGAATAACCACTGTCGTCTTATCCTAGTATACAATTAATGTTGTTCAATCACACTTCAATAATAGGTCAAAAGACTATGTGATACTAGGTTGTGAGGTATACTACCCAACTTAAAATAATAAACTAATACTGTGACAATCTTAAGGGTACCGTAGAAGCTCCTGTTAAGGTCTTCGAGAAGGGGTCTTGGTACTTGTTAGGGTATCCTCTTATATTACATAGGTCATGGTCGTCTTAACTCTTAGTCATAGTGCAAGTGTCAATAGTAAGAATGGGACAGTTACTGGCCTCAAGGGAAAGGGAATATAACTCGTATTGAGGTGTGGTACAAGTTACGCAATTTAAAACTAAGGGATAAGCACCATGTCTCAATCTACAAGAATAACTTAATTATCAAGTTCTAACTACTAAGCACACAATTTCAAAATTTAAGATTATAACTATAATCCTAGCAAACTATGTGTCCTTAACAAAGAAATAAATTACTTGGCATACTATCAGAAGTGTCAGGTGGCACGAGTTGAAAGATGAAGAGAAGAAACGTGATTAGTCGTCGCAAAATAGCGAGCGCTATGGTCGCAGGGGAACAATATATAAAATTAAGATAGAGGGCTCTAGATAGCATCATGGTTCTCTAGGGGAAATGGGGTGTTAGTTGCTATGTTTGAGGTATGATTAGGAAAATATTCTATACATTATTCTTGGCTTTCTAAGGTACTGCCTGCTCATCTCAAGACAAGAACCTAAATTTAGTTCTCCAATACTTATCTAACTGCGAAGGTTAGGTTTAGTCCTAATATTCAATTTTGGTTTTCTATTAGTTCCTTAATACTAGGGTCAACCATTATGGTAAAACTTCTAACTATCTCTAGTAGTGTCTATACTACTCTCAAGTCTTCTTAATACATCAAGGGGTAATGGTATACCAATCTAAAGATAAGGAATTATAGGGTTCACTAGATATTCTAAACTTAGTGGTGTGTCTATATTCTTGTTGTATTCTTAATAGGTGTGCTACCCTAATTATCATCCTAATAATATGGGTTCCTATATTCTAGCAGAAGGCTATACTCAAGAACTATTAGGGAAGTACAGGAATCAAGCAGGATACAATTATTTAGATAGAACGGATTAGAAGAAAGATGAGTCATAGTCAAATATGGATGAGATCCTATACTCTAATCCTATTTGCAGGCTTGCTCGGTACAGTAACGTAACCGAGACAATATGCTCTCGACCTGCATGGGCCACCACAAAAATATGTCACGCCCCAGTCCCAAAAATACGTAGGACTAGGACACGTAAACATGTCAGCCGCATGGATATGGCAACTCCAATATATGGAAACCAAATCCACACGTACGCTGTAATATGAATATCAAGTCCACAAGTGGTATAAAATATATCACAAGTCACAGGGTATAATCTAAATCTCATCCACGAAAATCAGATATAAATAATAACCAGCATCTATATAACTAGATCTCAACATAAATATCTAAGGATGATAGTTGGATGGAAACAAATCCACTACCAACTCGAATGGAAAAGTACAACACAATAATACAATATAGGAATACCAGCTAACGACCATGGGCTCGAAGAGAAGACATCCTCGCAACATGAGTAATCATCCAAATCTGCGCTCCTGCAATTACTCAAGAACAGATACACCTGGCAGAGGACCAGGTCCTCAGAAGGACGTAACAAGATACAGAAAATACGAGACAATTTGAATACAGTAAACATTCATCATATTTGAAAATAGATAAGTACGCTGTACAGGACAATCTATATGAATGCAAATGAGGATAATTTTTCGACGTATGGGCAAGGGTAGGCTACTCGATCTAATCCTCACAACCTCACGCTCGTCAGTGGACATCATCAGCCGACATACCGCGGGGGTAGCGACCCTCGGACTCCATCAATCGACATACCGTGGGGGTAGCGACCATCGAACACGACCCACCATAGTGCGTTCTAGTGACTACGGTGTTACCAGAGTAGTTAAAAGCCCATACGCCTAATGATTGTCCTCTATGATACTAAGTGTCATGTGTGTGTCAACATATCTAATACATAGTAATGACTGAAAGAAAACTACTCATGCAAGAATAAACAGAAATGCAATAAATATACAAAAATATACTAAGCATGCAAAATACTGTAAGCAATTTGGCAAGGTATCTTGCCTTGGGTCCTGCTGCTGGTATGAATCAGAGTCCAAGTCACAGCCCAAATAGCCTATGTATTACAAATTTATCACATCAAAAGATAATTTATTTTAATTTATTTAATTCTGGAATAATTACTCTAAAATCCTATTTTAATCTTATTATTCTGATTTTTATGTTAATTCCTAAATTTTGTCCAAAGAAACTGAATTTTATCAACTCGAGACTCATGGCACGTAAATCGAGGCGATCTGTTGACCGAAAAGTCAACCGATACAAACTCAACTTTCATGCATGATTTCCAGTTGATTTCAGTGTCAAAAATATGCTAGAATTTATGGCTCGTCCGAATTCAAATTCGTTTGGGAATTATGGCACATACAAATTTTGTATTGTGCACCGATGGTTAAATTCTAACCTAGAAGTTCTACAGAATTAACAGTATATAAATACTTCGAATTAAATTCTGGGAAAAACATATGTCAATGATCTCGACATTAGCTTTCCAAAACTTTAAACGGTTCATGATTCTGATTCCTGGTTCTCCCGAAATCGCGAAAATATTGAAACACGTCTATTTTTGGATATGCTGTGTTATACGAATTTTCTAGAATTTAATACTCATAATTTCATAAAATAAATTATATAATAAGAAAGCTAACCTCAATATCTTTCTAACGCAAGAAACTAGGCCTCGTTTGGAGTCCGGAGCTATGCGCAATGGCTTGTGGAAGATGAAGGAACCCTAGATGGCAATTCTACAAAATCTCTCTCTCTAAAAAAAATAAAGGGATAATTAGGGTTATTATATTATATATATATAGGGATTGAGCGGCTGAATGAAAGTTGATAGGAGGGTGACACATGTCATGATTTGATTGGATGGTTTTGGTTATATTATTTGATTTTGATTTGCCTTTATCAAAATATTATTTAAGTCGTTTTAAATCTAAATAACTCAAAATAAATATTAAAAATAATCATAAAAATCTGGAAAAATTACAGAAAATATATTTTGAATTTAAAAACTCTAGAAAAATATTTGGGATAATTTTATATTCATAGATTTCCTACTATAATTAGGAGAAGCTCTAAACATTAGTTTTATCCATTTAACTAAAAATAAATACTAACATTATTCCAAAAATTCTGAAATAATTCCAGAAAATATATAATAATATTATAAACCCTAGAAAATAATGTGGGTCCATTCTATATTCCTGGAATTGTACAATAAATTCTACAAGTCCTAAAAATTAGTTATTAGCCTAATTACTCCCAATAAATACTAAAATACTCAGAAAATTCTCAGAAAATTCTAGAAAATATATTTGACTATTTAGAACCTAAAATAAAATTTTGGAATATTTTTAATTAAGTTTGAACATAAAGTAAATTCTTCAAAGTCCTAGAAAATTAGTGTTACTAGTTTTTAATTAACTAAAAATTATGGAAAAATCTCAATAATCTAAAATAGCCTAAAAATAATTCTAAATAAATATTTATATAAGTAAATATACTAAAAAAAATTATTTTCTAATTAACTAAGAGAATACTCTAAATAAATTCAACATCTATAATAAATATAATAATATAAAATATACACAAAATATCTATTTTGGGTGAGGGAGTTTACAGATTAAGATTGGCAAATTCTGTTTTTACTGTTCCTTGAGTATCTACATATTTGAAACATTGATGTAGAGTTGAAGAAACAATATTGTGATCATGGATCCATGGTCTACCCAACAGAATATTGTAAGACACTTCTGAATCAATGACATAGCATGTAGCCAATGATCTAAGATCACCAATCTGGATTCTCAGACAAATCTTTCCTAATGGTCTGCTTTTTCTGGCATTGAAGCCCACAATTGTAGTGGTAGTGTAAGCCAATTTACTGGTAGGAATTCTCAATGGTTTTAGCAGACTATGAAGGATAATACTGATTGATGATCCCGGATCTATGTGAATCTGATCTACCTCAATGGAGCCGACGTATCCTGTATAATAAAGAGGCCTGCCATGTTTGTTATGTTTCAACAACATATCCTCTTGAGTGAAAGTGATGTTAGGAATTGCTTCTATCACACTATGGCATTGAGGACATGCCACAGGCTCTTTATGAGGGGATTTGAGCTGAGTCAAGCATACATATGCTTGCATTAATGCTTCACTCAAGGCTTGACGAGTGTCTTTGGATAAACGAAGTAGCTCAAAAATGGATAATCTGGCTGGAGTATTAGCCAACTGAGCCAAGATGTCAAAGTTATATGGTTTCTCTAAACCTTTGTTTTAAGTGTTCTTCAGAGGTTTATCGAAACGAACTTCTTTTTGTTTGCCTTTGTCCACAGAAATTGATTTAAAAGGACCTGCCTCTGGTATTACAGGTTCAGACTCTGGAGGATTGGTAGCTGAAGTATCTGTCGTTGCTTCTTCCTGATTCCATTCATATTCTTTGAGGTAGGCTTTTCCTGACCGTGTTCCAGTTGCTAAAGTCTCTTTTTCTGATGTCGGAGACATTTCAACCATATGACATGGTTTACATCTTGAATTCTTCTTAGACTTAGCTTTAGCAGCTTTAGTCTCTTCCTCAATTTCTGATACTAGATCAGGGTGAACCCACATGATCTCTCCACGCTTGGTAGTTAGGGGCACTAAATCTTGATTTGACCCCTGGTAGGAGGAAAATTAACGATATCCATCATTACCCGTGGAATAGGTACCACACCATCCGGTACTTCTTGAGGGGGAAAATTGCCAAATTGGAGTGAGATTATATTTGCAGTGACCGTCTTCTCGTTATTATACAAAGTGAGGGCTTTGGCGTCGATCAACTCCTAGATTTTCCTTTTCAGTACATAGCATGCCTTTCTAGGGTGATGTATGTATCTGTAAAAAATATAGTACTTAGGATTATTTGTACTGCCAACTTCATTTGGATGCTTTATCTCTGGTAGAGTAAGCTTGCCACTTTTGACTAGAATCAAATATGCTTGGAATATCATTGTCGTCAAAAGAATATTATTCTTTAGGTTTGGAAGTTCCAGAATTCGTCTGCGTAGTTATCGGAGTATTTTGTCTGGACGTATTGATTGCCAGGGCTTTCTTTCCTTTTGAACTACGAGTATTGTCATTATTGAAAGATGAACGCTTCCCTTTATCAGAGGTAGAGATCATGATTCCATTGTCACGAGCCTTCCTACTATTATCTTCAGCGGCTACTGCCGATATGATAAATGAGGACCAATCATGGAACTGATATGGTCCCGTGAATACTGAGATTAGTGGGAGTAGGTTCTTTCTACAAATGTCCACCAAGGCTGAATCTGGAACTCCAGGAGGCATCTGTAAAGTAGCCTGACGAAAGCGTTCAATAAAAGTACGAACGTTTTCTTTTTCCTTCTGCTTTACTTCAATGAGTGATGTCATAGACATGTCCATTCCTCCCTCGTAGAATCGAGCAAAGAATAGAGTCTTAAAATCTTCAAAAGAAGTAATGCAGTTGTCAGGTAGACTACGATACCATTGGTAAGCTACTCCAGACAGACAGTCTTTAAACACTCGAGTGAGAAGGGCATCATTTCCTTGCAATAATACCGTCATCATATTGAAGTAGTTCATATACTGGCTTGGTGACGTCTTTCCCTCAAACAAAACCATAGCCTGTGGTTTATATTTTGGTGGGAAAAGGATCTCATCCCAGACAGCTGGATATGGCTGGTTAATTCCCAACTTCTTGAGCTGATTTTTATGTTTCAAAGCATCAAATTGGGCTTTCAATTCCCGAACTGCTTGTATTGGATCTTCAGATGGGAGAGGGGCAGCAGAAAGGTGGGAGATTGGATGTATTATAACTCCAACAGGAGGTAATACATTCTCCAGGTTAAGAGGTTGAGGAGCAGCTGATTCTTGATTTTGAACAGGCTCTTGGCTTGCATTGGCTGGTGGTACGTCTACCCCCACACGTAGTTGAGTCGGAGGAACAGGTGTTTGAGCTTTTGTAGTGGTATATTGAGTCACCATTATTTGGTGCATACTCTCCATCATGGTATGCATTTCTTTAAGTGATGTTTCCAATGCAGTGATGCGTTGTTCAGTGCTTTCTGATGGGGAAGCTTCTTCATGTTCGTCTCCAACAGCATAAACTTCCATTTCTCTAGATGCCACTGAGAGATTAGTATAGATAACTGGCGATTCCCAGTGTCAAAATCTATACTTTCAGCATCTGTTTCAGAAAACTGGCGATTCCCAGTGTTAAAATCTGAAGAATGCGAAGCTGATTATCGTGACCTCGAGCGAGTGTTTCGAAAAACACCTTCTTCAAAAGTCTCGATGAGTCTGTCAAATCTTCTTTGGCTTGGAGTTTTGGAGGGATGACGTCTTGAACTCGACCTTCCTCTAGGAATATGTGAAGCCATGTTTACTGAAGCAAATGTTGGTTCGTCTTCCTGTAATGACACAGAATAGTTCAATCGGTCGAACACTGACCGTTTTGCTTCAGAACAACAACAGTTAATTACAACCTTGTGACTATTACAACAATGTTCTCTAGGGGGTGTGATAGACATATTAGGAGATTCCATGTCTTTGCGTTTTTGGATCAAGAAATCACGCAAATCAGGGAGATTACCAGAAGAAGAAGAAGGCTTATTCTGCCTTTTTACATCAGTAGGAATGTGTAGATTAGGAACCATAACCCTTTCTCTGCCATAGGAATACAACAGTCCACCCATATGAGTAGCATATGATCCATCATCTGTCTAAGGAGCGTATCTTCCCGTGAAACGAGTCTTCTTTACGCAGGCAGACCTATCCTGGCGTAATTTGAATTTTTGCATAGGTTCGCGTAAAACAGGGAAAGTCCTCAAACGGCCTTCAGCGTCACGCATAAACTGTAAAGTGGGAACTTTCTTCTCTTGTGGGCGTAAAAGCCTAGAGGTTGAAGGATTCATCACTTATTTTCCTCTGATGTGACCAAAGGGTGCATCTGCCTTATCATAGACGGGAGATGTAATTTTACGCGCAGGGCGTGTTTGAAATTTCCGAATTGGTACTGCAGCCTTGTCAGAAGTTTTGTCTACCATGTCACAGACGGGAGACGAAGGTTTACGCGCAGGGCGTGTTTGAGACTTCTGGATTGGCACTAAGGCATTGCTAGAAGTCTTGTCTACCACGTCACAGGCGGGAGACAAAGGTTTACGCGCAGGACATATTTGAGACTTCTGGATTGGCACTGAGACATTGCCAGAAGTCTTGTCTACCACGTTACAGACGGGAGACAAGGTTTTACGCACAGGGCGTGTTGGCTGTGTTGTCACACTTTGTTGATCAGTGAATGAGAACTTGCGGGAAGGGTAGAGGACATCTTAGGCATCCACACTTTACGCAGCTTCCTGTTGTTATGGACAGAGAAGGAATAAGAACTACCCCCTGCATTAAGCATGTCTTCATAGGCAGATTGGTCGAACTAGATGACCAAAGTCTTCTTCATCGATCCGATGGATACAGCATCGTGTTGAGCAATTGCTTCCTCGTCAGAGGAGAAAGTCGTCCCCAGCAGAGTTGCCTTTTTGTTTGAGATAAACAAAGAGGTTTATACGAAATTTTTGCTTACAAATGAGAAAAGAGAAAAGTATAATTAATCCTATACGAGGATGTTAAGTACAATAAAAATGATTCTGGGGAGTATTGCTATGGAAGTGTGATCTGCGGTCGATCACTTTGTTCCTTGGACTACACGATGATGAAGAAGTGCTGTAGAAGAAGCATCAAACTTTCTCTGAACTGAAGGCAAAAGCCAGTCAAAGGAAAGTTGCAAGTAGGATCGAATTCTTGTTGCCAAAGTTGTCAGCCAAAACACCTTTGTCTCCTCCTCTTTTTCTTTTTCCTTTTCTGTGTTTTTCTGTCCGTTTACCCTGTGACTAGGGGTCCCTATTTATAGAGATCAATTTAATAATCGCATGGTTGGCGTAAAAGCCAAATAACTGTCTTGTTGGTATAAAAGGCCAAACTGTGAAGAAGATTGCCTCCTTTACGCTGCGGTTATGACAACTACTACCCACGTTCCAGTCATCTTCTTAATCTGCGTATGACATGTGTCCCTTTATGAGGTAACACATATAACTGCTTCTCGAAGATCATTGCATGCAAGCCACGTAGGTAACTGCCAGGTTGGCGTAAAAGCCAAATAACTGTCTTGTTGGCGTAAAAGACCAAACTGTGAAGAAGATTGCGTCCTTTACGATACGGTTATGACAACTGCTACCCACGTTTTAATCATCTTCTGAATCTGCGTATGACACGTATCCCTTTATAAGGTAACTTGTATAACTGCTTCTCGAAGATTATGGCATGCAAGCCACGTAGGTAACTGCTCCTTACGTAAAGCTTGATGATTCATGAATAATAGATAACCAGCGTAAAATAGCCAATTATCATTCACGACTGAGGTCTTGAGCGTATTCTGGGCTAAATAGCCTTATCAAAGTACCTTTGCGAATATAGCCGAGTTGGCGTATTTCGAGGAGATAGCATACGGCGTACTCCTATAGTTAAAAATAGCCTGGTTGGCGTAAAATGCAAGGATGTGATGTGAGCCTATTAGTCTCAGTCTTAGCTTTCCCATTCATGACAAATTTCTAAACATAGAACAAAATCTCGTGCATTAATGCAGAAATATGCCTCAATCTCGTGCATTAAATACAGAGATATGCTTCAAGCTCTGTACAAGAAACAGCTTTTGACGTGGTGTCTGATTTTGTCTTGTCATGAGCGTAAAAACTCATTTCTGTCAATGTAGAATAGGCAGCGTAAAAAGACTCCGTTTTATTCTTCCTTTGAATGCGAAAAAATGACTTATATCAAAAAATATGTTGCAAAATGACAACCTGGGTCTCTGTGCAAAATTATCATCACAGCCGTGCAGTACTTTTGTCAGATGTCAGGTTCACTGATTTGACTGACAAATTCATCTGAGGAATACGAAGGGTTCCTCGTACCACTTTACGCTGCATTAAAACAACGTATTTTAAACTTTATGCAGGAAGGTATAGCAATCTTTTACGCAGAACAGTCTTGAAGCTGTGCTTTACGTGGACAGCTCTGAAGCTCTATTTTACGCCAAACAACCTTGAAGCTCTACTTTATGCGGACAGCTCTGAAGCTCTATTTTATGCAGAATAGCCTTGAAGCTCTGCTTTACGCGGACAACTTTGAAGCTCTATTTTTATGCCAAACAGCTCTGAAGCTTTGTTTTATGCGGACAGCTTCATGTATGTTAGGGGTTTTGACTGAAAAATATGCGGACAATTCCCCAGCGTATTTCATGCTTCTACAGCTGTGTGCTCGATTTCTTCACTGCACATACTGCCTGACCCCCTCCAACATACACAAACACACAACCTCATATATATCTATATACATATAAACACCGTCACATATATATATATATATATCTATATATATATATATATATATATATAACACATACATATATATACAAGTAGATATAAATATATAACTACACATATACGTATCTATACATATACAACTCAAAATATATATATACATATATACTATGATAATTTAATATACTAATACAAGGCAATTGCATCTAGAAATAAAATCAAACAAACACGTGGAATGCATCGCACCCGTATCACACTCGATCTATAATAAGCTTGCGATACGAGTCCACCACACAACCAAACGTACCCCGAAGGACACAAGGAAATCTAAAATAGTATTTATGAACAATACGAAGAGTCAATTACACATCTACGTGTCCGTGTCAAAATATGACATGCACAAAGCCCCGTGTCGGAGGAAAATTCTCAAATTAACCCGTATGTCCAAATTATTGGGATACAGCCTACACGTATCCAATTGTGGAAACGATACTAGCTACAATCAATCAAACACATGTCAATTTGGTCTAATTGACCATTTGACAACACAACATGTGTCAATCTTAGAATTCTCCCAAAATTGATACAAAATACACCATAACTTTCTCCATATGCCTCCTATGAACCTAATTCCAATTCCTCTGGGTATCCTTAGCATATGGAGTGATTTCTAATGATTAAAATACATATTTAGAGTCTATACAAAGAGGAAAAACTGAATTATACCTATTGGGAGATGGTTTTCCAATAAAACTTCTAAATTAGGTAAAATTTGCCTCCAACTTGTAGATCCCTGCTCCTCTTTTTAGATCATTGCTTCCTTCTTGTAGATCCTTGCTTCCTTCTTGTAGATCCTTGATTCGAAAGCCTCCAATGGTGATTTGAAAAGGAAATTGGGTGGAATTTGGTGTGGGAATGATAAAATCTGGAGGAGGGAATTCAAGATCTAGAATTGTAATAAAAAAAGGAGGGAAAATTTTTCCCCCCTTTTTTTAAATGGCTGGCCCCCTTAGCCCCTTCTCCAAGCTACTATAAAATATCTAGTATACCCCTTGGGGCCTCTCATGAAGAAATGTTATGGAAGGAAGGTTCTAGTCTAATGGTTTTAATTTAATTAATCATCCTCCTAATGAATGGGCTTATAAATAGGCTCAATTCTAACTAAATATAAATATTGGTCCATGGATCTAATATAAACTAGTTAGGTCAACTAACACAAGTCCAAAATAATAAAATAGCATCTAACAATAATTAAATAATACAATAAATAATTATACAACATGCACAAAATTTAATTAATTATGAAATGACCAAAATACCCTTTTCTACAAAATATGGTATTGACAAGTCTAACCCCCCTTAAAATAATTTCGTCCTCGAAATTCAAAGACGAAACTACCCACAGAAAATAAAAACAAAATAGAACAGAACAGAATCAGGAAGGAACAGAACATAATAGAACATAACAAGGAAAGAACATACCTCAAGGCATAAACAATTATGGGTAACGCTCTCGTATTTCATCCTCTCTCTCCCAGGTAGACTCCCCTGGAGAGTGATACCTCCATGCGACGCGTACCAAGAGAATAGTCTGGTTCCTCAGCACATTTTCTCTCTGATCTAGAATCTCAATTGGCTGCTCTGGATAGCTAAGAGTAGGGCCTACCTCTATCTCTAAGTAATCCAACACGTGACTAGGATTTGCCATGTACCATCCCAACTACGACACATGAAACACATTGTGCACTCCCTCCAATGCAGGTGGCAAGTCTAGTCTATAAGCAACTACACCGACCCTCTCGAGAATACTGAAAGGTCCGATTAATCGCGGACTAAGCTTCCCGCCTCCACCAAAGCGAATCGTGCCTCGTGTCGGAGAAATCCTCAGAAACACCAAACTACCAACCTAGAACAAAACACAACCTTAAGAACTTAATCTATAACAAATAACCAATATCAAGCACAAAACAAAAATCTAAAACTATACCTAAAACTCCAAAGGTCTCCGGTGGCTATCGGTCCAATATCGCTGTCTGTACTGTGCCACTCGAAGTCTGTCTCTGATCAGCTTAACCTTCTCCGCTGCATCCACAACCATCTCTGGCCCTACCAAATCTTTATCTTTAATATTGTCCCATGACAAGGGAGTATGACGTCTCAGACCGTATAGAGCCTCAAATGGTGACATCTCTATACTAGCCTAGTAGCTGTTATTGTAAGAAACTCTACCAAATGGAGATGGTCCTCCGAAGAACCCCCAAAATCTAGTACACAAGTGCGCAGCATATTCTCAAGAGTCTGAATAGTCCTCTCTGACTTCCCTTGTCTGGGGGTAATATGCAGTACTGAACTTGAGTTGGGTGCCCAAACTCTCCTGCAAACTCCTCCAGAAATGAGAAGTGAAACGACTATCCTGATCCGAGACTATGCTGATGGGAACCCCATGTATCCTGATGATCTGTGTCACATACATCTTTACCAGCTTCTCCGTAGACAAACCCACCTTGAAAGGCAAAAAAATGGGCCGACTTGGTCAACCTGTCAACGATGACCCAAATTGCGTATTTCCCTCCTGGAGATCGTGGAAGTCCAGACACAAAATCCATAGTAATTTTCTTCCACTTCTATTCTGGAATGGGTAATAGCTGAAGTAAATCGTCTGGCCTCTACCTCTCAGCTTTACCTGCTGGCACACTAAGCATCTGGATACAAACTGTGCCACTTCCCTCTTTATGCCATACCACCACACACTCTCTCGCATATCCCGATAGATCTTGTTGGCACCTGGATGTATGGAATACTTAGAGCGATGCCCTTCCTGCAATACCTTCTCATGCAGCTCCCCACTAGGCGCACACAATCTAATACCATGTCATAAAGAACCATCATCAGCAATGGTGAAATCATCCTCCAATCCTACTCTCACCTGAGCTCTGATGCTTCTCAGAGATACATCCTTATACTGGGCTGCCTTGATCCTGTCCATCAACTCTGAGTGTATCTGCAAACCCCACATCTGTATAGCAAAACCAGGAACTATCACCTCAATGTCCAAGCTCTCCAAGTCCTCCAACAAATATTGATCCTACATCAACAACATAGCTACCGGATACCTGATCAAGGCATCAACAACTATATTAGCTTTTCCAGGATGATACTGCAAAGATATGTCCAAATCCTTCATCAGTTCCAGCTACCGACGCTGCCTCATGTTCAACTCCTTCTGCGTGAAAACGTACTTCAAGGTCTTGTGGTATGTGAAGATCTCCACACGCTCTCCGTACAAATAGTGTTTCCACAACTTCAGGGCAAATATGACTGTTGCCAACTCTAAATCGTGAGTAGGATAGTTCTTCTCATGAGGACGCAACTTCCTGGATGCATAGGCAATTACTTTCCCATTCTGCTGAAGAACACAACCCAGACCTTTCCTCGATGCATCGCTATAAATAGTGAAACCTCTAGACCCTGATGGAAATATCAAAATAGGAGCAGATGTTAACTTCTTCTTCAATTCCTCAAAAGCAACCTGGCACTCCTCTGTCCAAATAAACTCTACATCATTCTTGGTGAGTCTGGTCATCGGCTCAACAATCCTCGAAAAATCTTGTACAAACTTACTATAGTAGCCTGTCAAACCCAAGAAACTCCTGATCTCTGCTACTGAACTCGGGTTCTTCCAAGACTCCACTGCTGTGATCTTCTTCAGATCCACTGAAATTCTATCACCAGTCACAACATGTCCTAAGAACTCCACTTTGTCCAGGAAGAACTCATACTTGGACAGCTTCTCCTTCCTCAACACATCAAACATAATCCACAAATGCTCCTCGTGCTCCTCCAGTGTCTTCAAGTATATGAGTATGTCATCGATAAACACCACCACGAACTTGTCAAGGTACTGATGGAACACCTTGTTCATCAAATTCATAAATACCGCCGGAGCATTAGTCAACCTAAACGGCATCACCATAAACTCATACTGACCATACCAAGTCCTTAAAGCAGTCTTCGGTATGTCCTCCGGCTTCACTTTCACCTGGTGGTAGTCTGATCTCAAATCTATTTTAGAAAATACCTTGGCACCACTCAACTGATCGAACAAGTCATCAATCCATGGCAACGAATATTTATTCTTGATAGTGAGATTATTCAATATCCAGTAATCAATGCATATGTGCACCGATCCATCATTCTTCGTTACAAACAATACCGAGGCTCCCCATGGTGAAGAACTTGATCTGATAAATCCCTTATCCTGCAACTCGTTCACTTACTTCTTCAGCTCGACCAGCTCATTGTTGTTTACTCTATAGACATACTGTGAAATTAGTTCTGCACCTGGTACCAAGTCTATAGAGAATTTAACATCTCGATCTGGCGACAAACTTGGCAATTCCTCAGGAAACACATCCAAGAACTCTGCTATCAATGGATGCAGCAACTCCTTGTCTTCCACCATAGTTCTATAAATAATGCCTTTTCCCTTCTCTGCATCTCCTCTAGCAAACTAAAAGTCTGGCTCTCCTGGCAGGCTAAACAAAACTCTACCTCCTCTACAATCTATACTAACACGGTGCCTACTCAACCAATCTATCCCAAGTACAATATCGTAGCTCGAAAGTGGCATTACAAGTAGACACACACTCAGCTCCCGGCCTCCTAGAGTAACTCTTCGATCCTTGCAAATATTATTAACCAGGATAATGCCTCCCCCGGTCATGAACTTGCAAGACCTAAGCAAAGACTCAGCTACCAAACCATGCTTTAGAGCAAAAGAAACAGATACAAAACTATGGAAAGCAAAACTATCAAACAAAGCTAAAGCTAGAATAGAATCAAAAAGAACATAACCTGCGATGACATCTCTGGTGGGCTCGACCTCCTCTACTGTCATAGCAAACGCTCGTCCCTAACGTGCACCTCCCTGATGCTGGTGCTGGGTATAACGCTGCTGCTAGGTCGGAAGAGGCGGTCCCCTCGGTTTTACTGTAGGTGGTCTCGCATGTGTCCTCGGAGTTGGAGCTGCTCCCTGAACTACACGATAAGGGTTGGAAGGACACTCTCTCAGCTGATGCCCTTCGGTACCACAATACAGACAAACCCCAAACCTCCTCCTGTAAACTTTCCAGATATGGTCAGGCTTCTTGCAGTAGTAGCAGGAAGCTTGCTATAACTGTCTCTGCTACTGCGGCGCCTAGTAAAACGGTGCCCTAGCTGGAGTCTGGTGCTGTTGCGGCTGCTAAAAAGTCCTGGACTAGAAATAAGGACGCTTGGAAGTCACTGTATTATTGTTATCCCCCAGAAAAGAATCGTGATCTATCTTGGGCTTCAAACCCAACTCCTGCTTAACCTTGCGTGCCTCCGCAAGTATCTCCGAATAGGTCTCATAAAAAGACGGAATGAGGATCTTCACTTCCCAGTTTAGACCCTCGCAAAAATGAATATCTCGATCCTCCGCCTTTCTCACCAAATACTCCGCAAATCGGCTCAGCCTACCAAACTCTGCAGCGTATTCCTCCACAGACATGCTCCCCTGAATAAGGCTCTCAAACTGCCTCTCCAAGTCTAATATGTCTGTCGGAGCAAAGAACTTCTTCTTGAAGAGGTCCTTGAATACCTCCCAAGACTGTCCTACATCAGCAAGAATTGGCTTATTCCTGAACCAAGTGTGGGCGACGTCGAACAGTTGAAGTCCTACTACCTCAACCTTCAGATCCTCAGAAAGACGTGACACCCTCATGAGATGCTCAATATCCTCGAGCCAATCATCAGCGTAGACGATGACCTCCATCCCCTTGAAGACCCAAGATTCCAGCTTTTTAAAGTCCTGAATGTTGCCTGGCCGAAGCTGGGCAACCTGCGGAGCAACTTGCTGCTGGACCGGAACTCCACTCTCAATTACGATAAGAGCAAGTTGATGAGCACTCTTGATGCCCTGCCGCAACACGTTGGTCTGCCCCTGGTGTGCCTCAGACTGAGCCCTCTATGCCTCCAATATCTCGTAAAATAGTCTGAACATCTGTGTCGCATTTGTCCGCACGGAATGTAGAGGTAGAAGTCCATCAGATACAGTCGGCACAGTCCTCTGAGTAGGAGGTGGACCCCCGAATGCAGCTGACATGCCAATCACCGGAGAAGTGACTGGTGCAGGCCCTCGAAAAGTCGCAGACCTCTCAGAAACTGATCTCCTCTGTTATGATCTAGTCTTAGGCGGCATCCTGAGACAAAGCGAAAGAAAAGAATCAATATGGCACATGATATAAGACACTCAAGAAATGACAGTTAAAGATCAAATATCAATATCAAGGAAGACAGTTGAATGAATCAAAAAAGTTTTTCCTAGATGTGATTGAGTATTCTAAGCCTTAGCTTATATCATATATCCTGAAACAGGATCGTAATAGCACTCAATTCAGAGCACCACTACGAATTGCACTAATTGCGACCTCGAAGACCTGCATGGGCCACCACTAAAAACGTGCCACGACCCACACCCGGTGTAGAGATGAAAATAGTGAACAATGCCTAGCCTACGCCATAGCATCGGCGGTAGAACGTTGTTTGGGTAAACTATCTATCAATATGAATATGCCACCAACAATATGAATATACTCAATCACAGATCTAAGATAAAAAATAGCACAAATATGATAAAAGGATAGAATAGTCACAATATAACTCATGAGACAAAAATAATATCAAATGAATCCAAGAAATACTAAAAGTAAGCTGGAGACAAATCCAGTACAAAGAGTCTAACAACTAAGCTATGAAGCTATGAGTACCGGGTCATCTGTCTAAGTCGGGATGAGACCCTCCTGAGCCAAAGTCTCTGGCTCTAAGCCCACAACATCCTGAGGCCCATAATGAGTGGGGTACCACTCCTTAGTGTCATCTGGAAAAAATTTATCCAGTCAGGAAAGGAGCAGAGTACATCTCTAACAGCAGTTCTAATAAATGATATAAACTATGTAACAGTAAATAGATATGAAATATACAAGATTCAATATACAGATACAAGAGATATGCAATAAAGGAAATACTGGAAATAAATACGAGAATGAGAAATACAGAAATGAACAAGAAATACTAATGACTAAGTGAGTGAGTACCAGCTTTAACATGTGATCGACTTGGGAACTTGATACAAGATTAATAGCCTGGCTAATCATACGTGCGGTGTATGATTAACACTATTCAATGAACAAGACTTGATACAAGGAGGGTATGATCACATATCTATACTACATACTCCCCGCCCCCGACTGGTATAATGGATCCAACCATGGTACGTAATGGTACGGAATTTTCTAGGAAGGTAGCAAGTCTCCCCAAGAATCAGGGTCTGTACATGTACAAGAAGAACAAAGAAACAAGGCTTGTACAAGATACACCGTAAATACCAAGAAATAATTCTCATGATGAGTTCCGGATATACCAATCTGTGTAACTATCGTGTCAAGAAATCAAGGCTAGATACATGGAACATAGAGGATATCATAAATGAGAAACTATCAGATAATATACTCGCCTGAAATCTGGTGAATAGCATCACAGAAGTCCGGTACGGTGCCTCGAATACCTAAATAGGAATATAACATCAATATAAGGCTTTGAAATAAAAATATGTGAAACTAGTCAACATCTAGGTCAAAGAGCCATTTCTAAGTCAAAACATTCAAACTAGGTCAACTCTAAGTCAAACTAGTCAAACTTGGTCAAACTAGCTATTTCTAGGTTGTATGAGTCTATCTCTAAGATATTGGGTCCATACACTATGTAACTAAGCGACACTAGTTAAACTAGAATACTAAAAGATACTGTATCACAAGATACGCAAGAAATTAGATATATCACAATATATATATACAATCAATAATATCTAATATTCCTAATTGGGCTAATGCTAAGTGGATACCTTGGTTTTGAACCAATACGGTATCGCACCACTACACACCCATCTCTATACCCAAACTCAAATACCTTGAGTATCCCTCAATACCTTGACATTTACCTTGGTATCTCAAGGTAATGTCAATTCTAGTATGAAATTAACTACCCAACTCTACATTATATACTAATATATATAACTAATACCAACTACCAAACTAAATACTAACTACTAATACACATATACATGCATATATATACAAATGTGTATTATTAACTAAAGATACAATATATACATAACACTAATGGTATCACTAGTATATATATATCTAACTACTAATCAAACAGTTAAACTATCAAACTAACTATTTAAAATAACTAAACTACTAATTACTAACTACCAACTACCTGGCTCTGATACCCTGCTGCCTATTGCTGTTGAACGGTTGCTGCTCATGGAATGTTGTTGCTGTATTTACTGCCTCGATTCACTGCTTCTGATACTGTGCTCGTGCTACTTTCTGCTGGTAGCTGCTACTGCTCATGCTGAAGCTGCTATTGCTGCAGCTATGCTTGCTGGTGCTGCTTGCAACGCGCTGCCTGCTACATGCTTGTGCAATGCTGCTGAAACTGCTGCTTCTAGCTTGTGCAAATGCTTGCATTGCACTGCTACATTAAGCTGCTGCTACACTGATACATGTTGCTGCTGCAACCGGTTATGCTGCTTGTTGTGTGCTTGATTGCTTCACTGCACACACTGCCTGACCCCCTCTAACACACACAACCTCATATATATCTATTTACATATAAACACCCTCACATATATATATATAACACATACATATATATACAAGTAGATATAAATACATAACTACACATATACGTATCTATACCTATACAACTATATATATATATATATATATATATATATATATATACTATGATAATTTAATATACTAATACAAGGCAATTGAATATAGAAATGAAATCAATCAAATACGTGGAGTGCATCGTACCCGTATCACACTAAAACTAGGATACGCTTGCGATACGAGTCCACCACACATCCAAACGTACCCTGAAGGACACGAGCAAATATAAAATAGTATTTATGAACAATAAGAAGAGTCAATTACACATCTATGTATCTGTGTTAAAATATGACATGCACAAAGCCTCGTGTCGGAGGAAAACCTCCAAATCAACTCGTATCTCCAAATTATTGGGATACGGCTTACACATATCCAATTATGGACATGAAACTATCCACAAACAATCAAACACATGTTAATTTGGTCTAATTGACCAATTGACAACACAACATGTGTCAATCTCGGAATTCTCCCAAAATTGACACAAAATATAACATAACTTTCTCCATAGGCCTCCTATGAACCTAATTACAATTTCTATGGGTAGCCTTAGTATATGGGATGATTCCTAATGATTAAAACATAGACTTAGAGTCTACACAAAGATAAAAATTGAATTGTATCTATTGGGAGATGGATTCCCAATAAAACTTCCAAATTAGGTAAAATTGGCCTCCAACTTGTAGATCCTTGCTCCTCTTTGTAGATCCTTGCTTCATCCTTGTAGATCCTTGCTTCAAAAGCCTCCAATGGTGATTTGGGAAGGAAATTGGGTAGAATTTGGTGTGGGAATGATGAAATTGGGAGGAGAAAATTCTAGATCTAGAATTGTAATAAAAAAGAGGAGAGAGAAATCCCCCGCCCCTCTTTTAAATTGCCGGCCCCCTTAGCCCCTTCCCCAAGCTACTATAAAATATCTAATATACCACTTGGGGCCTCTCATAAAGAAATAATTAAGGAGGGAAGATTCTAGTCTAATGGGTTTAATTTAATTAATCCTCCTCCTAATGAATGGGCTTATAAATAGGCTCAATTCTAACTAAATATAAATATTGGTCTATGGATCTAATCTAAACTAGTTAGGTCCACTAACAAAAGTCCAAAATAATAAACTAACAACTAACAATAATTAAATAATATAATAAATAATTATATAACATGCATAATATTTAATTAATTATAAAATGACCAAAATACCCTTTTCTAGAAAATATGGTCGTAGTAGTTAAGGGCTTGGCTGTGCTGTGCACAAGTATGCAGAGTAGGAGGTTGCAATAGCAAATCACAAGAGGAGGGGCTCGGGCATTGTGATGGGGGTTTACCCAGAGTAGAGGAAGTGAAGAGTAAAGCAACAACAGCAGTAGCCATCCTAGGTACAGGCAATTACCTACATCAGGTAGTATAGCCGAGACCATTTGTTCACTGCTGCAGTTGGTGTCTTGCAATCGTAAGATAATTGCTGAGCAAAGCATGATGTGGAGCAAAGTGTGTGGATATTTGAGCTACTAAGGATGGAACAAGGTGGGATGGACTTGGGGTCAGTCCAGTAGAGTGTAGGCTTGAGATTTTTGATGAGGGTGCTTCGGGGATGAGTTTATGTGTTAGATATGCAGGTATGTGACTGCATTTCAGATTGTAGCAAAAATTGTAAAACATACAGTGGTAACAGAGTACTGCATTTGGCATGACAATGGGTGCAGACACTTGGTGAAGGTGCAAATGGAATAGATTGTGATGTTGAGTTTGAGGTTGAGTGTTTATGCATGTAAATGATTAGACATGTGCTTGGTATGTGTAAGTATCAGTTAGAGTGTAGCAGTGGATGAGAGGGAGTGCCAGTATGGTGTGGGTATCAGTAATACCTTAGGGAATAGGTTAAGGGTATTGAGTTAAGGAGTATCAGTCAAGGTAAAATGATTATGTGTAAGATATTAGTTACACTTGGGGTTGTGGCCTAGGGTTTTGTGTATAGGTGAGATATTAGGTATCTCAATTATCTGAGTTAGGTATTGGTAGTAAGGTAGGGTTGGGATACCAAGTTGTAGTTAAGGCATTGAGTAGGTTACCAAAGATAATGAGAAATATATTAAATATTAGATATAACTAGTATATATATATGGTATCCTAGTATCTTTATATTAGCTAGTGGACCTATAAATCTTGGTATAACCTAGTATCAATTGATAATTACTAGTTTAGACTTGTTATCGACCTAGAAGCTAGGTATAAACCCAAATTTAAGTTAAATATCTAGGTTGACCTAGTTTGACTAGTATAACCTAAAAATGGCCTAGAAAGTATATTTTGACTCATTTTAATTATTTTTTACTTTATTACACCTAAGTGACATGATATTTCATATATAGGTCTGTGTGACACCAGTGCGGACACTATTTCGTATCATTTGCTCAGGACCTGAGGCGAGTACATTTCTCTGTTAGTTTTTATTTCATGATAGTGTATATATCATATGTTCTAAAATTGTATACTTGAATCTAACACAGTGGTTTCAGGGACTGGTACTATATGGATCATGTCAGGAGATGTTATCCCTTACCGTGTTCAGCGGGTACTCCTTCACATATATTTTATCGTATGTATCGGGTATTAATTTTAGTATACTCTGTGTTCACACACTGCTCGTGTTCAGTGTGCCCATATTCGTGTTAGTAATGTGTCATGATTGGATCCATTGGTATTGGTTGGGGATAGGGGAATAGGAGTTGGTTATGTGATCAAGCCAAAGTATATTGGTGTACATGTCGATTACATATCACACGTGTAATCGAGTTACCATATTGTATTCGTGTTCAACCTAAACCGATCACATAATGAACTTGTATTCCATGGCACATTAGCTTGTTTCATTTATTTCCATTATATTGCAGTTATTCTATTATCTGTTCCTCATTCCAGTATATTACCTTTTCACTCTAGTTCATTACATTCTGATGTTTAGTTATCATTTATTATTTTCTATTATCTATTTTATATGCTCGATTATGTATTTGAAACTGCTTTCAGATGTATGTACTTCGCTCCAATCTTGACTGGATATATTTTTCAGATGATTGGCTTGTGGACCAGTGTCCTACCTACTACGGGCCGCAGGACGGCGTACCATTAGAGGATACTCCTTTAGAGAAGGAGGACCTAGTACTAGAGTTTGAGGAGGTTTAGATTATCTGTTTAGACTTGTATTAGACTTTTATTGAGGCTTATGGCATGTATATATTATTTCAGACTTGTGGATGTATTGTGACTCTTTTCCTTCGTTATTCCTTCTCGTGATTTATCTTCCTTAGTTTGCATTGTGATTGAGTATAGTTACATTTATAAGATACCATATTATTCCTCTGTTTAGAGTTGAGGTGATTGATAGGTACCACGTATATATATATATATATATATATATATATATATATATATATATATATATATATATATATATATATATATATATATATATATATATATATATTATAAGATGTTAGATAGTAGAGTTGACCCAGACAATATTCTATCATCGATGCTGCGGCTGTCACTACCACATTCCGAAAACAGGGGTATTTTTGACTTTTTATAATATTTAATATTATTGTAGTTACAATTAAGTAATTGCATGATAATTAATTATTTTAAATAATTATGTGATGTGTAATTAAATATATAATTATATACAGTGTTCCTTTATTTTAAGCTAGCAGACTTGACCTAAAAGCCCAGTAGATAAAAACCTGTCCGAATTATGGAATTCTGTATGTTATTGTTTTATCTAGAAATTATTTATTGGAGATTGTAATTAATTACCGTATTTTAATTAATTATTGCGTATTGCCTTTGCTTCGATATTTGGAGCGCTACCCTGACTTTTGCCTTTCAACAAATTTTCCAATCTTGCCCTAGACATGCCCGCCTTCCATTCTGCTATTTTTGCAACTCATAATTATGCTCTCTGTACATTATTTCTAGCCGCACAAAAATCATCGCGGACGTTATTTAATAAATCCTTATTTTGTATCATTGTGCGTTCCAATCGAAATTGGAGGCAAATCTTGACCTATTTTTCGTGCGACCCAAATTAGGGAAATATTCTGTTCTGAGTCTTCTTCATTATTGGTATTGATGACCTGACCTGATTTTGGCCCCATGTACTCCTAATTAATTTTAGAACACAACTTACATTTATTTCTAATTAAATTGAGGATACTATTTTAAACCGATTCTGAAAATCCCAATTTAATTCCAGTGCCCTGCTATTTGAGCCCATATCGATCATACAGCGCCCATGACCCTATAAAACACCGGACACCGAATCGCCCGCCAAATTTTCGTCATTTCATGCGTTTGTGCAAATACCCAAATTTAAGGGGCTAATTTGCAAATTGGCATTTTGGTGTCAACACCCATTTATTAAAACCAATGAGGAATCTTTAATATTTTTAATCATCAAACCCTCATTCCCACATGAAAATTTATTCATGACCAATCTGGACCACTCATTCTATGGGTGCATCCTCACCCTTGATTTCCCACATACACCCCTATTGAATGTCACATCAAACCCTAATCCCTAGAAAACCTAGGTAACCCCACCCTCCTCAAGCCTCCACAACCGTAGCCCCCTCATTCTAAATTTTCTCCATCCTTTCTCTTCTCCTTCTTCCTTCCTTCTTCTCTTTCCTTCTTCTTCTTCTTCTTCTTTTTTATTTTTAAATTTAAAAGAAGAAGGGGGGAACATTGTTCACCCCCCATACTGTTCACCGGCGGCCTAGTTCCCTGCAGCCCGACTTCCTGTTCTGTTTCCCGACTCCCCCTCTGAACTCCGGCGGCCCACTGTACCCAGGCCGACCCCACCTCCGGCGAGCTGCCCAGCCAGGCCACCGACCCGCCGGCTGCTGTGCCGGCCAACTCCCTCCGGCGGCCAACTCCCCATCCCCGCTGCCAGCCCGCAGTTCCCCCTGTGCTCCCCGACTCCCTGTTTACTCCGGCGCCGGCGCTCCACTGCTCCTCCACCTCTCCGACCTGCTGTCTACTCCGGCACCGCCCCAGACAAGCCCCCGACTTCCTGTTCTATTCCCCGACTCCCCCTCCAATTCCGGCTGCGACTCCCCCATTCCTCCCACCGTACTCCCTGCTGCATCCCCTCCGCCCGCAGCAGTTTCCCGGCGGCCCCTCACGAGCTCCTCCTCCGTTGTTCCTCCCCCGCTGCTCCCAATCACCACCCCAGTTCCTCCTCCGGTCGTACTCCGGCCAGCCAACCCGACCTCTGTAAGTATTCTCCCCTCTTCCCTCTTTCACTGTAATATATATATGTATGTGAATAACTAATGTATATGTTAATGTATATATAACTAATGTATATGTTAATGTATATGTTAATGTATATATAACTAATGTATATGTTGATGTATATGTTAATGTATATATAACTAATGTATATGTATTTGTATATATTTAATAATGTGAATGTATATTATTTATTTAATTTATGTTTAATACATGCATAGTATAGTATATATATATATATTTTTTTTAGTATAATGTAATGTATGTATTTAATTAATGCATATGTCTATGTATGTAATCATTAATTGGTATATATGTATGTATATTGGTATTTTCTTATAATGTGTATTTAATAGAGTATATGTTTAATATAATTGATATATATGTATTTAGTACGTATTTAGTATTAATTGGAATATATGTATATATATTTAGTATATGTATGTATATTTATGTATCTATCTACTAGATGACCATTATCGTACCTAGCGTAGCCCTAAGGCCAGTGTATTTCTATTGTGTGTTAGTGTAGCCCCTGATACAAGTGATATTGTGATATGGACTGTTGGTTCACCCAGGGGATACTCTGGAACAGGACATCAATAATTACCAGCTAAGGACCCAAGGCAAGTACATTCTCTGATAATTTTTAATTGTTGATAATTCCTATAAAGTTCAATAATCTAGAAATATTACATCTGAATCCTTAACACTGTGCTACACGGACTAGTATAGCTTGGATCTGCAGTCATGAGATGTTACATTGATTATCGTATTGACATTGTACACGACATATATATTAGACATCGTACATGATAGATTGGACTTGCTCGTGTATCGTGACGTGTCATGGTTGGATCCACAGTACTAGTTGGGGACGGGGAAGTAGTTAGTAAGAAATGTGATCATAACCTCTTATTGCAGTATAGAACAATGTAAGTGTTAATCATGCTCTTCACATATGATTAGCCAGTCCATATAGCTATCGTACATGTTTCCAAGCCGATCACATTTCGAAACTACTATTTCAAACACTTAGAATAGATTACAGTTTCCTATTTTATATCATATACTACATCACCCGTATATGATACTGTTTCTTGTTCTTTTCATTTTCATATATGCGCTGACTATGTCATATTGCCTATTGCCTGTTTCTTTACATTGCCTGTCTCTTTATTTTTCTATTGCATTATTCACTGTTTTCTCAGTATCTAGCATCATCTGTTTATTACTTTATAGTCCTTATCAATTATATGGAACTGTTATTTGAGATTTGTACTTTGCTCCTTCCTGACTGGAAATATTTTTCCAGACTATGCCTTAGAGGACCGCTGTCCGACACTTTATGGACCATATGGTTAGTAGCTGCAGACTTGGTTGTTTAGTCGTGATTCCGGGAGGTCTAGCCGGAATCACTAATTCTTCTAGTTTTCTGATTAGTTCTTTTAGCAGACTATTTGGTACCGGATTTGTCTCCGGCATTTTGTTGAGACTTGGGTATTTGTTGAGTTAAATTATATTTTGACTTGTGTTGTATTTAGTTTTATCTGTTCGATATCTTCTCGTGCTGTAATTTCTGTGATTGAGTATGTGTTCATTTTTTGTGTCATCCGTGCCTCCTTATGGAGATTGGATGTTGTGTGAGATTGGCTAGATAGTACCAAGACCTTGACAGCGTTCTACCGCCGATGCTGCGGCGTAGGCTGGACGTACCCACGCACTCGTGCCCCTAAACCGGGTGCGGGTCGTAACACGTTTTAGTGGTGGCCCATGCAGGTCAGACTTCGCAAGTTGTGCGATGTCGTGGTAGTGCGACGTATTAGTTGTACTACCGCGTGCCTGCTATAGAATATAGGACATAGGATACTAGGATGAGAGAGGATACTCAATCACAATTTATTGAAAGATTTCCTGGGATGATCCCATGAGAATCTTATTATAATTTCCAATTTAATTCCTTCGCCCTTGTTTCCGTCCGTCCTCACTCGTTGATATTGAGTTTAATTCTTGTTGACCAGTTGTTAACTTTAATTCCTGGTATCGTTGTTGAGTTGATTTCATATTGAGATGAATTTTATGGACTAGAATTTATGGTATCATCTGATGACATATATTGATGAGGACAGTGAGAAAGGTAAAACGTCTACTTTGGTTATGGAACCTAGAGTTTATCGCAGCCATATTAGCTGTCGTGACGAGAACGTAGGAACCTAACTTGGATGTACATACTTTAGTTATGAGATTTAGAGTTTCTCGCAGCCATACCGGTTGGCATGGCGAGGATTCTAGATGACATGATTATAGAGTTGCATACCTTAGTTACGGAACCTGTCGTTTATCGCATCTATGCTTACTGGCGTGGCGAGGATTCTGTGTGTCATGATTTCTGACAGACGTGTATGATTATCAGGTTATATCTTAAATTGGTTCTTAAAGTATCATCTCAAGACCTATCTATTTATGTTATTCCAGGACTTTGTTCCATCGCTTCTTTTCTTTACTAGCAGTAAAGATACCTTCCGTCCTTGATCCAGTTCCTTTTTGAGCTTATTTTCTCTGAGGATTCCTTGTTAAGTATGATGATTAGTGACTTGTAATTATGTTTGTGTCTTGAGTATTAGTATTGACTGAGTATTGCTTGTGAGTTGTAAGTGTTTCCTAGTTGGACATGTGAGCAGTACGCATTAATCTAGAGTTAACCCATAACGTAGTGCCTTGTAGCAATGGTTCTATGAAAGGTGTGTTATAGTTAGTATTGGCACTATAGATAGAGGAGAAAGAGTATCAGTGATGATGATCACTTGAAAGCAATAGTGCAAATAATTCGGGCATTACAATTTTCGTACACAGTTGAGGTTGTAAATAATTGGTGTATTAGTGTGCACCTTGAGTATTAGAGACTGTGAGTATTTATATGTATACTTGTGGATTCAATTTTATCGTTTGAAGAATGGAATGAATTGCAATTTTAAGAATTTTAAGGAGTTGAGGTTTTATGTTATTAAAATGTTTGAGGATTCAATTTGATTCAGTGAGCCTAGACAAAGCTGTAAGGATTTTTGAAAGTGATTAAATTTTTTCGATATTTGAGTATCTGATTTTGAGGAGGTATATGCAATTATTTTTAAGTTGATCGAGAAGTTAAACCTTGACGATTATTTTGAGGATTAATTTTATGGTAGATAAGAGATGAATATTAATATATGAGTAGATGATATACATGTGTAAGGATCTGATGACTTGAGCATGATTGAGGTGGCACCGCAGACTGACTTGGGTGTCCATCTAGAGTTGTATTAGAAAGGGTTTAGCACTTAGTATGGTGTTACACTTGGTGTGCACTGGAGTGATGAGAAAATAGTATGGACAATTGTAGTAGGAACGGGAACTGACAGAGGGTATGGTACTAAGGAGATAGAGGTATCAACTTGGATGCATTATTGAATCATGGTTATATTAGAGATTCTTGGCATCAGATTTAGGTGTTAATAGATATGTGTGTGCAATATGGATATATTCATGGATCTTGTGGATAAATGACTAGTTGATATGGGTACCAGTGTACAGGAATAGGAATTAGTTAGTGAACATGCTAGAGTTAAGTGTATGTTAGAGATATGAGATACTGCAGGTAATGTGTTAGCAGGTTCTGTTCTTTCCTTCATTCTGTTCCTATCTATTTGATTGATTGACTGATACCTTAGTACCGTAGCTTGTATGCCTGATTCTTGTTATAATGTAGTTAGTAGTACCCCTGATACAGAGACTGCAATACCATGACAAAAGACACCATGACCATACATATTCCCCTTAGATTGCATGTTGTATGATTATAGGAAAGATTTTCTTAGACCATGATTATTGGGGTTTAACCATGACGAAGATTCATGAAGGAGTTATGACTTGACAAGAGAGGCAAGATGATTAAAATTCGAGGATAACCATCGATTTAAATAAAGGGCCAAGAATTTAACATGGCAGAATTTATGATTTATTAATTCCAGGAAGATTATGACATGATAAAATTGGTTATAAAAATTTGGAAATTTTGGGAGATTATCAATATATTTATTTGATTACAAGTTATGAATTTTAGAATTTTATATTGGAAGTTGCAATTAGAGAATCCTTAAGTATCGCATTGTTGAGTATTTTGAGGAAGAGAAAATCGAGAAATAAAATTATTGATAGACTAATGTTTGAATTCAAACTTTTTGGACGAGATTACATTTTTATATATGTGCATTGATTAAAATCAAATTTGAGGAGTGGATATTAAATTCTGAGTATTGAATTATTAACTAAAAATTTCGGGGAAATTTTTGGATAAAAATGGACTTTGATTCTATTTCGAGGATTTTTCAGGTTATGCAATAATTTCAGAATTTTTGACAAATTATGAAAAGACATTGTGGATTATTACCTAATTTCATGGATGATGAATTTAAACTTTGAGGGTAAATAATAATGTGTATGAATAAACACTACTATAAGGATTTTAAATTTTGAGGACGAAATTCTTTTAAGGAGGGTAGACTTGTCACTACCATATTCCGAAAATAGGGGTATTTTTGACTTTTTATAATATTTAATATTATTGTAGTTATAATTAAGTAATTGCATGATAATTAATTGTTTTAAATAATTATGTGATGTGTAATTAAATATATAATTATATACAGTGTTCCTTTATTTTAAGCTAGCAGACTTGACCTAGAAGCCCAGTAGATGAAAACCTGTCCGAATTATGGAATTCTGTATGTTATTGTTTTATCTAGAAATTATTTATTGGAGATTGTAATTAATTACCGTATTTTAATTAATTATTGCGCATTGCCTTTGCTTCGATATTTGGGGCGCTACCCTGACTTTTGCCTTCCAACAAATTTTACAATTGCCCTAGACATGCCCGCCTTCCTTTCTGCTATTTTTGCAACTCATAATTATGCTCTCTGTACATTATTTCTAGCCGCACAAAAATCGTCGCGGACGTTATTTAATAAATCCCTATTTTGTATCGTTGTGCGTTCCAATCGAAATTGGAGGCAAATCTTGACCTATTTTTCGTACGGCCCAAATTAGGGAAATATTCTGTTCTGAGTCTTCTTCATTATTGGTATTGATGACCTGACCTGATTTTGGCCCCATGTACTCCTAATTAATTTTAGAACACAACTTGCATTTATTTCTAATTAAATTGAGGATATTATTTTAAACCGATTCTGAAAATCCCATTTTAATTCCAGTGCCCTGCTATTTGAGCCCATACCGATCATACAGCGCCCCTGACCCTACAAAACACCGGACACCGAATCGCCCGCCAAATTTTTGTCATTTCATGCGTCTGTGCAAATACCCAAATTTAATGGGCTAATTTGCAAATTGGCATTTTGGTGTCAACACCCATTTGTTAAAACCAATGAGGAATCTTTAATATTTTTAATCATCAAACCCTCATTCCCACATGAAAATTTATTCATGACCAATCTGGACCACTCATTCTATGGGTGCATCCTCACCCTTGATTTCCCACATACACCCCTATTTAATGTCACATCAAACCCTAATCCCTAGAAAACCTAGGTAACCCCACCCTCCTCAAGCCTCCACAAACGTAGCCCCCTCATTCTAAATTTTCTCCATCCTTTCTCTTCTCCTTCTTCTCTTTCCTTCTTCTTCTTCTTCTTCTTTTTTATTTTTAAATTTAAAAGAAGAAGGGGGGAACACTGTTCACCCCCCATACTGTTCACCGGCGGCCTAGTTCCCTGCAGCCCAACTTCCTGTTCTGTTTCCCGACTCCCCCTCAGAACTCCGGCGGCCCACTGCACCCAGGTCGACCCCACCTCCGGCGAGCTGCCCAGCCAGGCCACCGACCCGCCGGCTGCTGTGCCGGCCAACTCCCTCCGGCGGCCAACTCCCCATCCCCGCTGCCAGCCCGCAGTTCCCCCTGTGCTCCCCGACTCCCTGTTTACTCCGGCGCCGGCGCTCCACTGCTCCTCCACCTCTCCGACCTGCTGTCTACTCCGGCACCGCCCCAGACAAGCCCCCGACTTCCTGTTCTATTCCCCGACTCCCCCTCCAATTCCGGCTGCGACTCCCCCATTCCTCCCACCGTACTCCCTGCTGCATCCCCTCCGCCCGCAGCAGTTTCCCGGCGGCCCCTCACGAGCTCCTCCTCCGTTGTTCCTCCCCCTCTGCTCCCAATCACCACCCCAGTTCCTCCTCCGGCCGTACTCCGGCCAGCCAACCCGACCTCTGTAAGTATTCTCCCCTCTTCCCTCTTTCACTGTAATATATATATGTATGTGAATAACTAATGTATATGTTAATGTATATATAACTAATGTATATGTTAATGTATATGTTAATGTATATATAACTAATGTATATGTATTTGTATATATTTAATAATGTGAATGTATATTATTTATTTAATTTATGTTTAATACAAGTATAGTATAGTATATATATATATATTTTAGTATAATGTAATGTATGTATTTAATTAATGCATATGTCTATGTATGTAATCATTAATTGGTATATATGTATGTATATTGGTATTTTCTTATAATGTGTATTTAATAGAGTATATGTTTAATATAATTGATATATACGTATTTAGTACGTATTTAGTATTAATTGGTATATATGTATATATATTTAGTATATATATGTATATTTATGTATCTATCTACTAGATGACCATTATCGTACCTAGCGTAGCCCTAAGGCGAGTGTATTTCTATTATGTTAGTGTAGCCCCTGATACAAGTGATATTGTGATATGTTATAGGACTGTTGGTTCACCCAGGGGATACTCTGGAACAGGACATCAATAATTACCAGCTAAGGACCCAAGGCAAGTACATTCTCTGATAATTTTCAATTATTGATAATTTCTATAAAGTTCAATAATCTAGAAATATTACATCTGAATCCTTAACACTGTGCTACACGGACTAGTATAGCTTGGATCTGCAGTCATGAGATGTTACATTGATTATCGTATTGACATTGTACACGACATGTATATTATACATCGTACATGATAGATTGGACTTGCTCGTGTATCGTGACGTGTCATGGTTGGACCACAGTACTTGTTGGGGGCGGAGAAGTAGTTAGTAAGAAATGTGATCATAACCTCTTATTGCAGTATAGAACAATGTAAGTGTTAATCATGCTCTTCACATATGATTAGCCAGTCCATATAGCTATCGTACATGTTCCCAAGCCGATCACATTTCGAAACTACTATTTCAAACACTTAGAATAGATTATAGTTCCCTATTTTAAATCATATACTACATCACCCGTATATGATATTATTCCTTGTTCTTTTCATTTTCATATATGCGCTGACTATGTCATATTGCCTATTGCATGTTTCTTTACATTGCCTGTCTCTTTATTTTTCCATTGCATTATTCACTGTTTTCTTAGTATCTAGCATCATCTGTTTATTACTTTATAGTCCTTATCAATTATATGGAACTGTTATTTGAGATTTGTACTTTGCTCCTTCCTGACTGGAAACATTTTTCCAGACTATGCCTTAGAGGACCGCTGTCCGACACTTTATGGACCATATGGTGAGTAGCTGCAGACTTGGTTGTTTAATCGTGATTCCGGGAGGTCTAGCTGGAATCACTAATTCTTCTAGTTTTCTGATTAGTTCTTTTAGCAGACTATTTGGTACCGGATTTGTCTCCGGCATTTTGTTGAGACTTGGGTATTTGTTGAGTTAAATTATATTTTGACTTGTGTTGTATTTAGTTTTATCTGTTCGATATCTTCTCGTGCTGTAATTCCTGTGATTGAGTATGTGTTCATTTTTTGTGTCATCCGTGCCTCCTTATGGAGATTGGATGTTGTGTGAGATTGGCTAGATAGTACCAATACCTTGACAACGTTCTACCGCCGATGCTGCGGCGTAGGCTGGACGTACCCACGCACTCGTGCCCCTAAACCGGGTGCGGGTCGTGACAGCGGCGTAGGCTGGGCATTGCTCACTACTCGTGCCCTTATTCTGGGTACCGGTCATGACACGCAGTTCCTCTTGATATGACCCATTTTGCTACAGTGATAGAAGCCCTCCTTGCGGTCCATAATCGCAAGATCCCAAGATCTTCCTTATGTCCTCGCCTGTGAGTTGGGTCTTCCTTTCCCATAGGAAGCCACCAGAGCAGACTCCTATGACGATTTCATTTGCTTACGCCAGATCTCCTTATTCAACAAGCTGCTTTTGACTGCCTCCATCGTGATAACTCCATCAGAAGCAGAGTTTCTCACTGACACCACCAAAGTCTCCTAGCTTTCCGGCAGAGAACTCAAAAGCAGAAGGGCCTGAAGCTTATCCTCAATCACCATTTTTATCGCAGACAGCTGATTGATGATGCCCTGAACCTCGTTCAGATATTGTGCCACCGGTGCACCCTCCGTGTACTTCGAGTTAACGAGTTGGCAAATCAGAAATGCCTTGTTGCCAGCCGTCTTCCTTTCGTACAACGAATGCAGCTTCTCCTACAATGCTTTTGAGAATTCTCTATAGACACATGGTGAAACACCGAGCCATCCAGCCATTGGTAGATGAATCCAACAGCCTTCCGATCTAGTCATTTCCAGTCATCGACACCTTTGTCCGTCAGCTTTGTGCTGTCGCCCTCCAACGGACTATGCAAGTCCTTACACCAGAGTAGATCCTCCATCCTTGGCTTCCAAATTTCCCAGTTTCCCCTGTAAGAAAGATCATACCAGTGTCCATCTGCTCCATAGACATAGTTGCATCTTCCCTCTCGAGAAGAACCTGGCTCTGATACCACGTGTTGGGAACACGTGCGCTCTGATACTACGTGTTGGTCATGAAGCGAAAGAAGCGCTTGCAACCCACCATAGATGACCAACCAATCTACGAACAGCAAACATAGATAAAGATAAGTATATGGCGGTGACTACATCACTTGGACAAATCCTAAGCTTTATAACTCAGATAAAATTACAAGATTGCAAAAACTAATGTTGAAATCCTTTGCCCTGATATGTTCAACCCCCTCACCACACTCAAGAAGAAAGATAGAATATTACAATTAAAATCAGTCACCAACCCGTAGCAATCTTTCAAATGAAGTTAACGACTCCTCGATTAGATCTCATTCTTCCTCTTGTCTTGGATGGCGAAGTCCTAAAAGCAAAGCACGAGCTTTCTCTTAGATTTCCTGTGGACGAGCACCCCAAATTCCCAACTTGTGCTTCTCCTTTGTGCCTCCACCCACCTCCCTATTTATAGGATGAGAAACCTATTTTAGGGTTAGGAAATCCTATAAATAGCCAACCATAAGATCCAATCGTCCACTAGCATCCAACGGTCCAAAATATAACCTAAAAACTCCAAAATTTGAGCAGCCTCCGCCGACACCAAACTTGGACCGACTTAGGTTTTTGAGGTTCTGGAACACCACTCCGAGTTCGGCCAGAACTCGACCAGAGACCGAGTTTTGACCAAACTCTGCCCTCTTCAGTAGACTTGATTCCCAATACTTATTACTAGTCGCAGGCTCGCAGTAGTATGACTAACTTAAGTACTACCATGATTTCATACTATTTATGAAACCTGACCTGCATGGGCCACCATAAAAACTTATCACGACCCGTACCAGCTTTTCGGATACGAGTACGTGGCCAAGCCCAGCCTACGCTGCAGCATCGACGGTAGTACGCTGTCTATGATAACAATGGTCCATCAATCCAAATAGATAATATTTAATCACAAATTCAAATCTATTGCTCATTCACAATATTTACATAGTTTTACAAGATTTTTAATTTATAATTAAATCATAACTCGGGAACAAACCCGCTAAACATCAAATCCAAAGAATTTGCTAAACTATCTAAATTCTAATATTAGCCTCCAAAAGCATCTCGATCTCTAACAAAATCCAATGAGCAAGATACCAAGTCACCTAAAAATATTTACCCAGTCAAGATGGAACGAGTACAACCCAATAGCAGTTCCAGTTAATTGACAAGTACTATGAACAGTAAATAGTTATGAAATACTTGATGAGCATATAATAATGGAATAGGGTACATCATAGAGGAACAGTTAAATAAAGAAATAATGAAAGACAAGAAAGAAGAACAGAGAAGCATGTAAAGACAAACAGATATGTGAACTAGAAAACCTGTCATGCAAGTGTACAATCATCAAGTATAGATTAATCCTGAATGACTGTATCTAACTAGTATTTTGAAATACCAAGTTGACATGTGAACGACTAGGGGGGAATATCTGGTAAACCATATGTGTCGTGTGTGGCTGCTATTATTTCCGTAAGACTATAGGATAGAATGGGAATGTTCACACGTCTCCTAGGTATTTTCCCGTCCAACTAGTACTTATGGATCCAAGTCCAGACACGAATAGTCTCAATAGTCCAGAAGATGTCAACCGGCAAAAAAATATATTAGTCCAGTAATTCATTAGTCCAGAAAAAAAGTCAATAGGCCTGAAAATACATATCACACGAAAATAAATCCATACAATACCAATCCGTGTATCCATCGTATCAGTAATCAGGTAAAACACTACAATTAACAAGCATCATAGAAAATATAATTAATGGAAACTATTAAGAAATATACTCGCCTTTGGTCCTTAGTTGGTACAAGTCGAAATCCAAGTCAAATTCCAAATAGCCTATGTATTACGAATTTACCATGTCAAAAGATATTTTATTTATTTATTTAATTCTAGAATAATTATTCTAAAATCCTATTTTAATTTTTATTCTAAAATTTTAGGTAAATTTCTAAATTTTGTCCAAAGAACCAAATTTATCAACTCGAGACTCATGACACGCAAATCGAGGCAATCTGTTGACCAAAAAGTTTACCGATACAAACTCAACTTTCATGCATGATTTCCTATAGATTTCATCATCATAAACAAGATAGAATTTATGGCTCATCCGGATTCGAATTCATTTGGAAACTATTGCACATACAAAATCGTATTGTGCAACGGTGGTTGATTGCTAATCTAGAAGTTCTACCGAATTAACAGCATAGAAATAATTTGACTTAAATTCTAGGAAAAACATATGTTGATAGTCTCGACGTTAGATATTCGAAACTTCAAACGGTTCATAATTCAGATCCCTGGTTATCCCAGAATCGCAAAAACACCGAGACGCATCTATTTTTGGACATGCTGTGCTCTACGAATTTTCTAAAATTTAATACTCTGAATTTTGTGAAATAATTTACATATTCAGAAAACTAACCTCAATACGGTTCCAACGCAAGATATTATATATATATATATATATATATATATATATATATATATATATATATATATATATATATATATATATATATATATGTGTGTGTGTGTGTGTGTGTGTGTGTGTGTGTGTGTGTGTGTGCTAGCATGCGGTTGAAAGAAAAGGGGATAGGCTGGATACGTATCAGAATCTAGGTGGGTGGTTTGTTTATATTATTATTTTTTTTATTTGCCTTTATCAAAACATATTATTTAAGTCATTTTAAATCTAAATAAATCAAGATAAATATTGAAAATAATCATAAAATTTGAAAAATTACAGAAAATATATTTTGAACCCACAAACCCTAAAAAAATACTTAGGGCAGTTTTATATTCATAAGTTTCCTACTATAATTACTAGAAGCTCTAAAAATTAGTTTTACCTATTTAACTAAAAATAAATATTAAAAATATTCCAAAAATTCTGAAAAAATTCTAAAAAATATATAATAATATTATAAATCCTAGAAAATTACTTGGGTCCATTTTATATTCCTTTGCTTGCACAATAAATTCTAGAAGTGCTAGAAAATTAGTTATTAGCCTAAATAACTCTCAATAAATACTAAAAATACTCAAAATATTCTCAGAAAATTCTAGAAAATATATTTGATTATTTAGAACCTAAAATAAAAGTTTGGGATATTTTTAATTATGTTTGACACTAAAATAAATTCTTGAAAGTCCTAGAAAATTAGTGTAACTAGTATTAATTAACCAAAAATTGTGAAAAAATCTTAATATCCCCAAATTAACTTAATAACAACATTTAAGCTAGATTTCAGGATATGGAGGTTGCATCGGCTGATATGGCCGAGTTGGTATTGTTGTTGCCGATGTCACTGGCCTCCTCGGTGTTGTGTCATGAATGTGAACGCCAGAAGATTGTGCTGACGTCCGTTGTGCTGGTCCTCCTCCTCCTCCTCTTTGTGCATGAGACCTCTTCTGGCCTCCTGTCCTTGAAGCTAACCTCTGTATTGTCAGCTCATATCGCATGGATGCGATCAATACTTCATCGAAGGTCTGGTAGTTATGGCCCTCTACTAGTTGCTGAATTTACAGATGAAGTCCATACTGAAACCTCATCGCCCGCTCTAGTATTGTTGCCACCATTATTGGGGCAAACCTGTTAAACCTGCAGAACTCTGTTGCATAGCCGTCCACAGTCCTCCCAGACTGTTTAAGATTGATAAACCTCTGCTGGAGCTAATGCTGCGCTAGTACTCCTAAATACTTGATCCTGAAACTAGTTCTGAAGTTGTTCCATGAGACAGGTTGTCTTAAACCAACCTCTTTTGCTGCCCACTAATCTCTGACAAGGTCCTGGAGTTGCAATCAGACCTGATCAACTTGTTCCTCAGCTGGAACCCTTCCTGATGTCAATCTTGTCTCAATGTTCTGCATCCAAGCGTCTGTGGTAATGGCGTCCTCTGTGCCATCAAAGTACCTAGGGTTGAGTCGACATAACCTCACCGACGCCCCTGAGTCCGTTCTAACACTTCTCTCCAAGGCTGTCTGTAATCCGTGATGCAACAAGACATTCTGCTCCTGCTGCTGAAGCTGTTGATGTTGTTGAGCCACCATCATTCCTCGAATAATCTCTATCAATGTTGATGTATCAAGTGCTACTTATACTGCTGGTACGATCGGGGGTACTTGAACTTCTGGTATATGTTGTTCCTCGTGCTCCTCTATGAGTTCTACCTTGATCCCTCCAGGAACAGGTGATGTCTCTCGTTGCGCGCCAACGGATCCCTGTCCTGCTGAAACTATAGGTGCACCAACCACCGAATCAGGAGAAGCCCTAAAGAAAATGACACAAAATAAATCCAGAATAGGACAAGAAAGGATCGAGGAATCAATGGTACAGAAGTCAAACTAAGTTCGAAAAGGCATTTTTAGGATTTCAAGGAGGAACATGTTTGAATGAGATTTCCTACAATCAGGCCACCCCACAGTCTGAAAATAGACCTGTATGGGCCACCACTAAAATCTTGTCATGCCCTAAAATAAGAATACTAGAGGGCGGGAGAATGACTCAGCCAACCACACCTTGCGGAATACCGAAGCAACTCGCAATGTGTTAAGGTTGTCTAGAGATAAGGGGGTGCATACTACAATCAAGTCTTATAGGGTCAAAAACTTCTATATCTCAATCATTCAAACAAGTAGCAATAATATAGAACATTGCTGAATAAGCAGTAAGGCGTCCCCAACGCCGCATCAGAATATTCTAGAGATCTAGCAAATACGAGTGATATGCCAGATATATAATCAAAAGTATACATGATAGTGAGTCAGATGCAGTCTGAATATATTACAGTCATGTAGGGAAATAGTGTTCAGATTATCCGGCTAATAGGTGCCGGTTGGCTAAACTCCCAAAAGATTATAGTTTACAAAAGATGAGTAGTGACTGAAGGAACCCACTCGTGACCATCAACAGCCATCCTTCTGGTGCGTGCCACCAGTGGGGGAGAGATACGCTTGATCCTTAGGTTATGGATCTAAACCTGGCCATGCAAAACTAGTGGGGTTAGTCTCCAAATAGCAAGTACCACAAGAAAGCACGAAATAAAGAAACAAAACCAATTCTATAGCATGAGATGCTTAAACCAATAATCAGTGGCATATGTCCCATCCATGATATGACACGACACCCCTGCACAAAATAAGAATAGGAAGTGCTACATCATATCAAGATAGAATACGTCCCTTGATTATGATCCAGCTAAAATAACTCTGCATCGTAGTTTCAGTCCACGGGCTATCATAACACAATAGCGCAACCCAACAACCAAATAAGGATATAAGTTAAACTTTTATGCCACGACAGTCTATGTCCCTAAGTCCACTCAACAGAAGGCACAATACATAAGCCGGAATAAAATATTAAGTAAAATAATATAGTGATAATAAGTATCTTCGATCCGTGTTCCGTTGTAACACAAAAGTGTAACTCAACAACCAAATAAGGATATGGGTTTAAACTTTTATATTGCAACGGTCCACTTTTCTAATTAAACCAGATTTAACGGCCAAACATGTGTTACGGCTTGATATGTGATCTCTGAGTTATCCCGGGAATGCAATATATAAATATCCTCAAATCGTGCCAGAATCGAGCAAGACTGGCTGAACCAATGATATTCAAGTAAGAATATATGATGCACCAGTCCCTCACAAGGGTCCTGAGCTAATTTAATGATCAAAAGCAATTCAAGGCTTTTTATAGGAAAGATACTGGCTCGGCTTATAAGTAAGTCAAATACTACACTTCACTAGTGCGGATGATTTACAGTATCCATAGAGGGCCAGCCTTTACTCCTAATAACTTAGGGTGGTTCGACATGAACGATCTCGAGATACCGTTTCCTCCCAATGCTCTACAAATTAAGTTGCCTAGTTAACCCTAGGTGATTTAGAATCTTATGCCGTGGTCACATAAATATTCCTTCCTAAATGTCGTACTTTAAGTACGGGTACACTTGATACGAATCAACATTGTCTCTTAAAGTTAAATCTGGATTCACCTAAGTGTGATATAATAATCAATACTATCTAGCCACGGCTAAATTCATTGTCCAACTACCAGATCCGTGTAAGAAAATAATTATATATATCATGTAGCAAGTGTACGTGGCTCGACGGCTCACTATATATCGAGTAGCACTCTTGGTGCGATCAAGTGTATCAGCACGGATACAATAGTCAGGGCAGGGAAAAGTTCTAGTATCAAGGTTGTGGACAAGTAAATAATGATCACAATAATTTATCACTTAATTATATTGATAGATAAAATAAGAGTAGTGCGAGAACCCCTCGAGATCAGGTCCACAATCCCTAAACCAAACAAGGACCGGGATTGCAGACCCTCCCTCAAGTTGAAGTACGCCCCTTATTTTATCCAACGTATAATAAGATAATCCAGGAAAAGTAACCTAATCAGTAATGTAGGGCCATATCTACAGGCTCATGCCAGGTGCTTAGTCATTTAGCACAATGTCACATCTGAGTCATACAAGTCATTTCTAAGTTAACACATAGCATTACAATCGTTCCATCAATATCTACATTAAACCAAGCAAGTGTCCAAAGTGAGTAAGAAATAATTGGCGCATAGGAGAAAAGGCGCATAGCTAGGTGTCGCATAATCGTCGAGGCCGCATAGGGTCAAGGCCGTATAAACAGAGCAAAGTCCACTCTTTGGGAAACTTGTGATGTGATAAAAAATAATTCAAGTCAAGTCAGAAAAGTGACTGATGCGACATGTGATAAAGTGTCAGAAGAAAAGATAAATTATGAAAAGTCGTGCCGTGTCCGTCAGAAGTAATGCATTCAGAAGGGGTAGGACGCATAACTCCTAGCCTCATGCTCCTCTGGACCACATGCACACATTGGCTGCATGAAATCTTTTGAACTTACTAAAATTTTATTCGTTCAAGTTCATGCACTTGGCCAAAGGTGCATGGCAAATTCAGTCATGTGTCCAAAAGGTTGGCCGCATGCTGACTTGAGACGAGAAGTCCAGGCCGCATAACACTCCTTCGTCTCCACCAAACAAGCAGCTTTTCGGCCATGGACAAAAGCCCGAAAATGAGATTTTTTTTTTCTTCTATAGAAACCTCAAATTATGTCCAAATCCAACAAAGTAAAGTTCTAAACTACTCCAAATCAAGTGCTCATCAACATAGAAAAAAGAGTTTTCGAAAATATTAAGTTTTAAAAGATCAAAAGCCAAGAATACTCTCAAGAACACAAAAAAAACACTAAAACTTAAAACTTAGATCTACACTAAACCATCCACCAAATCTAAAAATACAAAGTTCTAAACGCATGGAGAATCATATAAGGAACATAATAGAACAAAAATATAAAGGGTTTCTCCATTTCTTGCAAGATGTACTTGCCTATGGAGGGGGGAGAGAAAAACCTAAGAAAGTGAATGGAAAAGAAAAAATGAGAGGAAAGAGAGTGAAGTTGGGTTATATATGAAGGGTTTGAAGTTTGGACCATGGGTTCAACTCATGATAAAACCAAACCAAACAAATAACCCAAGAGCCAAGTGAACCAAAGAATGGGTCTAGTCTCTCTACAACATATAACTACGCTAGCAAAAAAAATAATTACGCTCCAAATACGTATATTGGGAACGGGGAGTGACACTACTACATGTTTATGGGATATTATTATATCTCCATGACCATGATACCTACATGATGCGATGTATGATATTCATGATAGGGCACGGGTCATATATATGATTGATCATCGATATGTATGGGACGTGTGACAGATAGAACGTAACTGTTATTATTAGTGTTTTAGAGAGACAAGCAGTTACAATTTGGACATGTTGTATAAATGACTTGGTTAGTCTATTGGAGATTAGGGGAGAACAATCACTAGATGTATGAGCTACCCAAATCAGTCAACCATAGTGTACGATGGAACTATGGGAGTGATGACCCTTATTTGCAGATGGCCTTTGACGTTCATTGTACATTATGCAAGTTTACGGATTTTTTGTTGACAATATATGTATACCACTTGCCTCGATCTACTTGGATTTCCTATTTCAGCCTACACCTGTTATGTACTTAGGTGATTAGAAACACCCGCATATTTGTATCTTGCTACGTCCCTCTGAGGACCTAGTTTCCTTTCAGGTTCGTTGAGTTGGTTTGCAGAGTTCTCCTGATGGATCATTGATGGTTATCTTTCCGTTATAGGTATTTGTTCTTCTGTAGTCTATATTTTATTATAATATTAATATTTGCTTGATAGAGTAGTATTTATGTGCTCATATTGTTTCTTCGAGTCTATCTCAGACATGTATGTATATTGGGCTGCAGACTAGTATTCATATTGTTTATTTTTTATGCTTTTGTTGTGTGAATTGAATTACATAGGTTTTATGTTATAGAGCATCTTGGATATCGTATACATATTCAAGTTGGACTCGAGTCCACTTGAAACGTAGCTGATCATTGCCATGTATCCTAATTCTACATGTTTTGATAATGGGACGTGACATGGTTCAAGGGAATTCACTGTCATTTGAAAAAGTTTATGACTCTTAGGTCTTTTACTTCAAGACAAAAAGGTTCTGAAGGAGCATTGTCTACTTTGTCTGGTTTCAGATCGGTATTATTGTGTCAGTGGACAACCATTACCAGGTGAGAGTCTTGAAAGGGGTTTAATTTTTTTTCCTTCTTTGATCTTTATTGTATTTATTTCTTTTGAGAAGTGCAAGTGGTCAATTCTTGGGATCACGGAGTTGACAAAGTTATTGTATTAGTACTACTTGATAAATAAATGTTGTAATTGGTCAAGATGGACATAGCCACCATATATCTTATGTTTGTTCTTAATTAACCTCGTAGCAGGTGTGCGGTTCATACGTATCCTATATAACCATTTAGAATAACATATAAATAAGAAAATATGGGCCGGCCACAGGTAAGTCCGACAAGACCAGACTTGGACAACTTTTTTCTGCTTATGACAACTTTTTATATCCAGTGTGACTTGCAAGAGGTCAGAGTCGCAGATAATCCCTCAAGACCAGAGGCGGAGCCCCACATAGGCGTGGCCGGGCTGTAGCTCGGCCTAATTTTTTGATTTTTTTTTTTTTAGTTTATTTATAAAGGTTTTCTCTTATACTTTTTTTTTAATATATATTTGGAATATGCAACAATTAAAAATGTGTTTGATTGTAAGGTGAAAAATATGTGAAAAATAAATTAATTTCATAAAATTATTTACTAGTAAAAAAACCTATGAAATTTTAGAATTTTCTTATGGAAAACTCAATTTGGGTTTTTGATTGATATTAATTTTCACGAAAAATAGTTATTTTTCACGAAAAATAATATTTTTCTATGGGTTTAGTCAGTTTCATTTTCCACTATTTTAGGAAAAGTAAAAAATGTTAATTTAAAAAAAATAATTTTATGAAAATTATAAGCTATCAAACACTACAATTGGTAAAATTTTTGAAATGGAAATAGTTTTCGTAAAAAAAAAAACACAATCAAACACATCATAAGCGATAAGTAAATTCTCAAAAAATTGATATTTTAGACCGTACAATGCTAGTGTCTTCGTGTTGCTCAAATTATATAGTCCTGTTTAATTTTAGAGGCTAGTTCCACCACTGCTAAAGACCAGTCCACAATATAGGTCAAGAGGTAACCATAATAAGCTCAAAAGCCATTTCTCCGAACCGGCCCTGCTGCGTGAGAAAACTGTTCTAACTCATCCATGCACTCCAGAATATGATAAGCACTAAAACAGTGATTGTGTGAAATTTATGATTAAAGCGAAGAATCCGGCCCAGTACACACGGCTTTTACTGGGACAAGATGAGAGAATGCATAGGTCTTCATGGACCTCTATTTCTCGGTGTTCTCCGCAACTGGACAAGTTTAGCAATTGTATGAAAATCTTCCAGGGACCACTAAGAGATCTAGCGAGCGTAACGTGGCAGCGCCGTCCGGAAATTTCGGTAATAATTGTAGATAAGTTCACACCGACCAACGTCACAGTACTCGCTCGCCGACCATTATCCAATACAAAAGATGGCTCTCAACACTACTGACATGTGGACCAGGTATGATTCAAAATAAGAAGGTCGTCTAGTGCAATCATCCAATAAAATACGTATAATATACAAATTTTTTATACGACGCTTTTTAACATATTTTATACAAATAATTAAAAAATTGGTCCAAAAAAATGTATGAGGATACAATCTATTTAATTAATTAACAAAGAAAATCAACAGTCTTTTATTAACTCTTATAATTTTGCTGCTTTTAATCAGCCTGGCATAATTAACAAAAAAAAAATCTATGCATAAAGAAAGAGCATTACATACCTATAACCTATTTAATTAACCAAGAAAAAAAATTCAACAATCTAGTTACTTGAATCAATGATCATTTTATGAGATGAGTGGAAATATAGAATTATGAATTTATGTTAATGAGTTATTTATTTGTTTATTAGGGATAAAAAAAAATGTTGTTTTGTAATAAACACGAATATTTCTTATTTGACAAATATTTTACCAGATTTTTTTAATATATTTTATTTATACTATGTGGATTTATATTTGTATTTTCGCTGTTCTATTTTTTTGTCCTTTGTCGATACCAAGGGTCCGGTACAGGGGGGGGAATGAGTCGTTAGCTACAGCAGGTCTGGCCCGTCTGGACCCCGCATCAATAGTGATGTTTTACTACATCAAACTAAAATTCTTCACTGTTAACATTTTGTACCGGATCTGATTAAATGTAGACCAGGATCTGATCTGGTTAGAGGATCGGATCTACTTTTAGGGACCGGAATCTATAATGGATCGTTGCTGACATCTGCCAAGATGTTTCCAGAGCCATGTGCCGTGTTCTAGGAATATTACTCGGGCGAGGAGACACGTGCTCTGTTGTTTAGATAGAGGCACCTTTTCGGCTTTAAATTGCTTTCCATAAAGGACAAGTTTCAAAACTGCCCAGTAGAAAGTATTTTTACAAGTTCAGGAGAAGAAAGAAAGAAAGAAAGAAAGAAGATTTTAGCAAAAGAACAATTAGCTGAAGATAGAAGAGCAGGAAAGATGGGAGTTTGGGACTATGTTTCCGATCTATGTACCTTTCCTCACATTTATAGGAAAAAGAAACCAAAGCAGCTTCAGGTGAGTTAATCAAAATCCTTCCACTTATGTTTTCTCAGCTTGAAAACATATATCTGATAATTACGACGACACGGTTCTAGATAGTAGAAATCAAAGTGAGGATGGACTGCGAAGGTTGCGAAAGGAAAGTACACAAATCAGTCGAAGGAATGGAAGGTACAAGTTTAATTATTACATCAGAAAGTTGCGTATGTAGCATCAAATTACTCGGTAAAATTGTGATCTGAGTACTAAAACCTAATGAATTATTTTGTATTTTGCACAAAATACGTCCCAATGAATTGACATTTTTTTTTGTATATATATTTATTAACAGATTTAATTTTACTTAATGGTTGGCTAATTAAGAATATGAAGAATACGTTCTTCTGGAGGATGTATCTTTAACAATTAATTTTTTTTATCACAAAAACAACCTATCAAAAATGTTTTATATGTAAAAATTTTAGTGACGAAGTTAGGTTGTTAGTGACGAATTTCTGTGTTCGAAAAAAATAATAATATGCAAAAAAAATTGCTTTTACATCCTTCTGAATGCTTCCAGGCATTGCAAACTCCTTTATATATTATTGATTTGGGAATTAGGTGTGACCAACATCGAGGTTGAGCCGAAGCAACACAAGCTGACGGTCACAGGCTACGTCGACCCGAAGAAAGTGTTGAAAAGAGTTCGGCGGAAGACGGGAAAGAAGGCGGAGTTCTGGCCGTACGTGCCGTACGATATGGTGGACCATCCCTACGTGGCCGGCGCGTATGACAAGAAGGCACCTCCCGGCTACGTAAGGAACGTGATGGCTGACCCAGCCGCAGCGCCTCTAGCGCGAGCCAGCTCCACGGAGATCAAGTACTCCACAGCCTTTAGCGACGACAACCCTAACTCCTGTGCCATCATGTAGTAATTAAGGCTACAGAGAGTTTCGGAGTGGCTACTTAGTTTGGGTTTGGGTTTGGGTTTTGTATTGTATTTTGCTTCCTTTGGTTCTACTGATGGCAAAGTTTGTTATATTTTCAGTTTGTAGTGGTGTAAATTACTAGCTGTTTGTTTAAAACTATTCCTTTCGTGTCAAGTTTCATGTTTCGTATGGGATGGATTCAAATTTTAGAGGGCAGCCATAATCTTTCATCCTACATCCCGAGTTGGCCTAAAACAAAACTCGTCACAGAAATAATAGAAAGAGAAGCACATGGCAAAAAGAAAAAATGCATCACTAGTATGTATAGATATAGCCTAGTGTAAGAATTCAAGAAAATATTATAAACTTGAATGACGAATGTAAAATGTTATGTTATTGCCGAGGTTACAAAGATTGGTCAAAATTAAAACAAATTGAGATCAAGAAATGATTATTATTCTTGTTGGTATTACGTAATTAGAATACAAACTACAAACTGGTTCGAAGCTTGCAACTAAAAAAACTATTAAATCAAACATGTGCTTTCTTGTAAATGCAGTTGTAATAATGAAATAGAACGTTTACAAGTAGAAAAAGAAAGAGAAGAAGATAGAATAGAAAAATTTTGCTGAGATGATGAAGACAACTATTATTCAAAATAAAATTTGCCATCTATCGACGATCTGCTTTAATAAATCAGTAAGTTTACTTCTCCTTAGTCAACTCAGTGAACAACTCAAAACGGATTCCTGGACGAAAGTGGCAGCCACAGCTTCTATTCTCTTCTGTCTCTCAATTTTGTATCACCAAAAGAAGGCACGAAAAGAATATTTATAGAGATAGGTAAAATTTTTAACCCTAATCATAGTCATTGCCCAATTATTGTAACATAACAATCAATTAAAATAGAATTCAAAAAGATTAAGATGGATTCAAATTGAATTTATCCATCATAACGGTAAATATCCTGCCATCTGTGCAAACTGTGTGCGTTTAGTTCAACCGTACAGTGATCCGTGCAGACGCGCACGAAGAACCATGCACATAAATGCTAGCTGAAACGCATGTAAGAAAACTCACGCAGATACGTGCACAGAAACGTGCACAGAAATGTGCATAGAATCGTGCTAAGAATCTGCGTGCAAAATTGCTCGCAGAAACGCACGCAGAAATTCGCACAACAAATGCGCACAAGCGCCAAGTCGACCCCGATGCGTACGTGCCAAGTGCAAAGTTCACCATTAAAGCGCCACTTTGCATCCTTCCCTCGAGTCCGAGTTCAAGAATCGCTAAGCCCGGGGCTTAGTTCGTATGAAATTTTTCCAAAAAGAGTGAAAAAAAACTTAAATGCCTCTTTGTGGAATTTAAACTAGCCCATATAAAAAATACCCTACATGGCACCTACATGGGACACCTCACACCATGTGTATACCTTAATACAAAACATAGTTATATATTGAGATACTCATTTTTTTTCCAATGTGGGACTATCATTCTAGTGCATTTAAGCAAAAACTCCAACAATCCCCCACGTATCTTAATTTATGGGCTAAGAGGTCCCCATAGTGACTGCACATCATGCAATCGGATAAATGTCGCTTACGACTTGAATCTTCTCGAATGGGTCAAACAACAGTACAAAACAAAATGCACTAAGCCTTGAATTCAGTATCATAGTTATTATCATTCCCACTCACACAATGACATCAATTGTGCTTTTGGTTGCACATTAAAGGCCCTGTAATGAACCGGTACCTGTAGATGTATCTTAGGTGTCTACAAGCTTACCCTCAGGAGACGACCTACATCTCTATTCATATATTTAGGTTAGTTCTTCTCAAAGAGTTTGACATATCCCAGCATGAAGCCTTTCGCTTCTTTGTGGTGCTATGTCGCTAGGACATGGCCCAAAGTTGTCACGTCCCGACTCCACAGAGTCGATAATCGTCACCCGGGCGTCACTACTAAAAATTGCGAGATTAGCGACATTTTTAGTGACGTTAAGTTAAAACATCGCTAATATTAAAGATATCAGCGACTCAAAATATAAACTATGTGTCGCTATTTGGCGACGTTTAGCGACTATAATTCATTTTTTTTAAATAATAGTCGCTATAAGTTATCTAAGGTCGCTAAACGTCGCTGAAATTTATAATTTAGCGACGTTTAGCGACGTATTTAGTGACGTTTATATTTTTAGTATTTAGCGACGTGTTTAGCGACTTCTGTGACGTCGTAAAACATTTCTATTACCGACGTTTTTATTTGACGTCACTAAACGTCGCTAAAATTTTGTTAATTAGGGATCAGTTTCGATTCCCCCCATCTGTCGAATTTTTCAAAAATTCTCAAACCCGCGACGTTCCCTCTCCGGTGACCGACGTCCTCCACAGCACCCTACTCCGGCATCCACCTCATCCTCCTCCTCTTCTAGGTAAACCCTAACTCTCTCTCTCTCTCTCACAGGACATGACATGACACAGACATGACACACACACATGACAGACACTTACACAGACACGACACACACACACGTGACCCTAACCCTAACCCAAAACTGATATGACCTGGGATCAGAACCTAGGATTAGGGCAGGGTTAGGGTTTTTGACCTAGGGTTAGGGTTATGGTTTTTGACCTGGGGTTAGGGTTTTTGACCTGGGGTTAGGGTTAGGGTTTTTGACCTAGGGTTAGGGTTAGGGTTAGGGTTAGGGTTTCAGTGCTACAAAAGAAAGCTGTTGTTGCTGTAACGCAATGTTGCTTGTTATTGTTGCAATGTTGTACTGCTTGCTGTGTGCTTAAAGGGCCTTACTGCATTGCTGCTAGTGTAGCTCGGGTAGTTGTTGAATATTGCTGCCACTGAAATGGTGTTTCAGTGCTGAAATGCTGATACATATGGCTGCACTGCTTTGGCCTTACTGTAGTGCATTTCTGCACTGAAGAGGCAGCTGATGCACTAGCCTACTCTGCTTGCTGCTCCTCTGTTGTGCTTGTTGTTTCCTGTGCACTGTACTTCCTGCAGTGCCCGACCCTCTCCAAACACACACACACACACACACACACACACACACACAAGCACATATAACTACTACTATATATATCTATATACATATATATGTAACCACTTAGAGACACAACTATATATATATATATATATATATATATATATATATATATATATAACACATGAGCAATACACGTAGATACATAGATATCTATATCTATATACATATACATATAGCTAGCTGCTAACAAAGAGCTGGCACACTGATTCCTCACTGATGCACTGTGAACTGCTCTCCCTAGTGACCCAAGCTCACTTAATCACTCAAACAACCATATGCACACACACACACACACATACATAAGGCATTGTGTATCAAGTTAGAGCAGTTCTTACCTTCTTCCAGAGAATCATACTGTATTTAACGATTTATAGGACATATACTGTCATTTTTGCAGAAGTATTTAGAAATGGTGTAAATCCTCTAATTTATTTTTATAGATAGACGAATTATGGGTTAAAATTTTTTGGTTTAACATCAGGTATTTGAGGTTTAGATTTAAGGTTGCAAATGTTTGATTCTTTAATTAAACCCTCGGTGCACCCTCCCGTTGTTACAATATTCGAAGCCCAACATTAGCCCATAATTTTGAACAAGTTATTGCATTCTAGACTTGACACGCCAATTTAGGCGCTGGACTTTTCCGTCACTCAAAATCATAATCCCTTGTGCTCTAATTTAATTGCACAACTTCCCGTATCCAAAATCCATTATTTAACCATGTGTCGCACACCTGTGTCGTTGCCATCAATTTTGAGACAATAACTCTGTCACGCCCCAATCTCCTGCAAGCTCGACAGTCCCCGCTGAACGTGAATCACCACGTTGCAGCTCTCCCGCGGGACAATCATTCTAATCGGGACGTGATGTCGTACGAGCCTGGAGTTGCGCTCGTACAAGGCGATGTTGTCAAACACCAAATGTTATCATTGAATCAACCAAGTTGCAACGGAAGTCAAGTATTGTGTACCAAGCACACATCAGAGTAATATGCAGCGAAACTCACGATAGGGTCCAAATAAAATGTCCCGAGGCAATGCCACAAAGGCGATGCCACGAAGACGATGAAATGCTGTTGCTCTTTTCTCTAGCCCACAAAGGTACTTACAGTTCATACATCTTGTCCCGTATATCCAAGCAGCGCCACTACGCCTGTGTACCTGAAATATTGCCCACAAACGTGGGTCAGTACACAACCGTACTGGTGAGCGGGGTAACCCACTCGTCTAAGCCGACACTAAGTGAAATAGTGAATGCAAACAGTTATATGGTGATCTTTCTAGTTTGAATCCTAGATTCTTTTCATGGCATAGGGATGACATGTTAAGGAAAGCTGTAAAGCAGTTTAAGCATGCAAGCATTCAACTCAAACCAATCGACAAGCATTTATATATTCGACCCGTCTAACTCAATGCCATCGCTTGCACGATAACATATCGAACCAACAGTCTCGCCTCAATATCCACCCTCAACCAAAGTTTATATTCAAATCTCGAGTGCACACTCTTGCCGAGGCAAGGTGGCCGCGCCTACACGAAAGCCAAACCAACAAAAGAAAAGCAAGCCAATTCTTATCTATATGAAGTCACTGGCAAAGCCATAAAGGACAAAATTCAAGCATTAACGGTGCGCCCTATCAGCCCGGGTAGCAAGCCCCGCTGGAGGTCCCGCAATGCATCGTGACTAGCACGAATCAATATTTCCCTCCGGATCGATACGGTCCCAGTACCCCGGGAAGCCGTTTCGAGGAAATGTCAAACCCTGTGTACACAGGTTGTCCGTGACATGCAGAAATATAGGTATGACGAGAGGATCGAACATTCTCGCCCCACCAAGCGATCCTAGACTCGTTTCAACCGAATATCCTACCAAAGCATCCATAACCATTCTTTCAACATATCCCCAAGGATTCCAAATCTCGACCTCAATATATATATCCTAAGGCACCAAAAAACCCATATGCACAATCTCTCAAGTTGTGCCCAAGTTATGCCCATATTCACATTGCCGCTTCCCAACACAGTGTTTCATATTGGGTGCAACACCCCACACTCCGAATAATCCCGTGGCACAATGCCCCAACAGTGGCACAATACCCTCGCCTATGCAGTTGTTTGGTTTCGAACCACAACTGCTCGCTTTACAAGACAAAGCGACCCAGTGATACTCGTGCACGGATGCACGCTCGCTCGCCCGAATTCCCGATATTTCCATTGCCTCATTGTATCATTCCAACTTGTATAATTCCAACCGTCCAAGTATAATCCTAATTATCCAACCGACTGCCTCAAATGAATAACCCAACTATCGTACCAACTATCCAACGCGTAAATCATTTCAAGCCGCAATCCTACCAAGCCAACGACGTACACTCTATGCATGCCTCAGTGTAGTGATTCCCAATATTTCAGCCCAAGTGTTCAAGCCTTTACGTGTTTCCATATTATTAGGCATGAAGGAGTAGAGGAGAAGGAAAAGAGCCCACACACAATGTTGATCCCGTTAAGCATCCTGTCCTGCCGATACGGCCAATCCCTTGAACCCGTGGTCTGATGCAAGCGCGATCTACTCAACTGGTATAACCGTGCGGGCAGGCCGTGCTCTCCAAATCATCCGACCGATCGGACTAAGGAAGACGGCATTATCGCTTCCATCCAGCTATTCAGTACTGTTCTGAACGAACACCTGATTTCCATCGAACCCGCTAGCCATCTGCACATTGAAACCAACTTGATTAATCCTTTTTCCCAAAATCTAATATTTCAAATGTAACCAGCATTTGATTTATTCAATCCGACTCAGCGTAACGCTCCGAGCGGTTGCGGGGCGTTACATAATATACCACTTATAATCAGGTTCGTCCACAAACCGTGCTGGTACTCATTCCTTACTAGCATGCCACAATTCAATTCCATAGATCTGCTCTATGCAACTCTCATATTTACGATTTCTGACACAACATCTCGTCTGCTGAACGCTCGTAAAATTTTAAGAATTTCCACATCCTCCTTGCAGCTCAATACGAATTCTTCGTATCGCTTAGTTTTGGATCGTACATATATTTAAGGCGTCCCTAAAATACATGTATTTCAGCCGAGCTTTACGATAGCAAATTTGAACAAGTTACAAGGGTATCTTTATGTCCGAGGCATCCATTTGCTTTGCTCCCAATTGAATCAAATTATGATTTCCATTCCAACATATTCGATTGAGCACTATTCTCAATTATGCATATTTTCCACCGACTCAATGAGTTCGCGTTCCAACTTAATCCATTCCACTATTTCTGAAAATCAGTACTAGCAACATCTCGAAGTATATCTCATGCATCGAACGATTATCATAACTGATACTACCCCAGCTAGGCGACTTACCCAAATATCAACTTTGCTTAGATCAGTTCAGTCCAACACATTTCCTGCCATCTCAATATCTCACAGGGTGAACATCTATATCGAGGTTCGTGTGATCCACGAAGATTTCGTTGCCACGTCAAAGGGATTGTGTCGCCACGATTTCAACGTGGACACACTCGTCATAATTCTTAGGTTGCGCATGGAGTAGTTCTTCGTGCTGCTTCCACTGCCTCGAAGCATAGAATATCACCTTTGCCTCCCGAACGAGCACGCTTCCCAGACAAATTTTCGAGACATCTTGTAAATCTGAGGCAAATCTGTCCCTTCCAGTATTCGCAAAGATTTGATCTGACCAAGCCGCTGCTTTAACTTCACGAGCTAGTTTCACAGTCATTAATTCATATGAATGCTATTCCCTTCCAGGGCACGATGAGTCAGAGGCGATGCCATCGATAAAAATCTGCGACTCTGAATCTCATCAGTTGACTAGGCTACTTCCACCACCGCTTCGATCTTCCGGCTGCATCTTCAGCTGAAGACTATCCCAAGGGTCTCTCAAATCCAACACTCAGTCGATAAGCCAAAACTCATTGCTCATATCTGCCCTCGACGCATTCCCAAATACGTTGCCTCAAGGGTCGTTCTATGGGTTTACCATATTCATATTCGATTCGACGGTCAAGTCGCTTAGGGTCAGCTGTCCCGAAGCTACGCTCGATAATTGTAATCATCACGATGGACAGTTACTATAAACCATGCTACATCTCATCTGTAAATCCGAATCAAAATCCAACCATCCATCCGAGCGAACTCCCGAATCCGAGCAATATGCTCGTTGAAACCGTCTACCATCAATCCGTTGTTCTGTCCTGAATCCATCAAATTTCCGAATTGCATGTTCGATTCTCGCACTACAAATTGCAATGATTCTCAGAACCAAAGACTTGCTCCAATTCTTATTCATTTGTCGCGTTCCACAATGCACGTCCAACTTACTCGAGCAGCACAGTGATTTGTTCCGACGTTGCTCCCACATTTAGCTATCTTTGAAGTCTGTCCGCCAAAATCTTTTGCCTTCTGTTGTTGCCACAATCCGTCTACGTCTTCCGGAGGATCCGTCTACCATTGTTGCACCATTTTGTCCAAAATTCCATTTTCGCTAAACCTGAGTCGACTTCTCGAGCAACAATATCCAAAATCTTTCAAGTTTGTGTGAATCCATCGCTTTGCCCTACAAGCCAAGTTCGTGTTTCTTTGCTCAACCAACAGCTCAAATGTGTTGCCCAAAATCGTAGTTCGTGCTCGCTATCCTTCCGATAATCCCATCGCTTTGCTCAAGCGTAACCCAAATGTTCGTTCCGATTTTGTCCATCTCTTAAGCCCAATGATACTTCCATTTGCACCAGTCCGTTCTCGATATACTCAACTCAATATTCACTTGCTTCATTTTTATTCTTTCCAACTCAGCCGACGTGCACCAACCAACTTATATTCCCAAATATCCGAGTCCGTTCAGGCAATTCCCATTTGATGTCCAACTTAAGTATTCTAATGCCTTGCTCACAATGTGGTATCCCATATACCACTCTGAATCAAGTCGCTACTCGCATTACCATTTCCTTGCAGAATCCAAAATCCGTTCGAACCATCCCTTATGTGTGATCATGCCTTTCCCAATTCGAGCCTGACACAGAACTCAAGCAATGCTTGAATTATCCAACTATTCCTATCAATCTCGCTATGCTACTCGTGCCATATCCCATTCTCGATACTTCCAACTATTCTCAAACCGTCTGATACTTTTGCAACACAAGCAATCGCCTGAACGATTGTATTCCAAGTAGTCCAACCCAATTCCCAATGGTTCCACACGTTTATTATACGAGCAACTCATGCCAACTTATCTGATATTTCTTAAGCCAAACTCAAATCTGCCCAACCGATGCGCCACAGCAGAAATTCCAACTTATATCCAACACAATCGCTAGACGAGCAACTCGTGCAAGGATTCATTCTCATCGAATGTTTCTACTCAAAACATGTCGCATAACCAAATCTCGTTAGCCAACCAACTGATCCATTGAGGCAATCAGAATCTTCTGAACGATCAGCCAACCCAACGAAAGCCCACAACTTGTTGCACAAATGCAACGACGCCAACCAACTTGCTGCACGAATGCAACAACGCCTAACGAGGCTAAGCGATCCTACGAAAACCAACCAAGGCAACACAACCAAGAATAACATGCAGCCAAAACCAGCAATAAATAGACTTATTGCATGAAACATCCGATACGGCACTGAGTAGAGTCAAGAGCTAAACGACACGCGGAAGCTATTTAGAGTTTGTGATGAAGCGAAGGACCAAGTCCGAAGAAATGAACCGGGCGCTCTGATACCAATCTGTCATGCCCCAATCTCCCGCAAGCTCGACAGTCCCCGCTGAACGTGAATCACCACGTTGCAGCTCTTCCGCGGGACAATCGTTCTAATCGGGACGTGATACCGTAAGAGCCTGGAGTTGCGCTCGTACAAGGCAATGTTGTTAAACACCAAATGTTATCATTGAATCAACCAAGTTGCAGCGGAAGTCAAGTATTGTGTACCAAGCACACATCAGAGTAATACGCAGCGAAACTCACGATAGGGTCCAAATAAAATGCCCCGAGGCAATGCCACAAAGGCGATGCCACGAAGACGATGAAATGCTCTTGCTCTTTTCTCTAGCCCACAAAGGTACTTACAGTTCATACATCTTGTCCCGTATATCCAAGCAGCGCCACTACGCCTGTGTACCTGAAATATTGCCAACAAACGTGGGTCAGTACACAACCGTACTGGTGAGCGGGGTAACCCACTCGTCTAAGCCGACACTAAGTGAAATAGTGAATGCAAACAGTTATATGGTGATCTTTCTAGTTTGAATCCTAGATTCTTTTCATGGCATAGGGATGACATGTTAAGGAAAGCTGTAAAGCAGCTTAAGCATGCAAGCATTCAACTCAAACCAATCGACAAGCATTTATATATCCGACCCATCTAACTCAATGCCATCGCTTGCACGATAACATATCGAACCAACAGTCTCGCCTCAATATCCACCGTCAACCAAAGTTTATATTCAAATCTCGAGTGCACACTCTTACCGAGGCAAGGTGGCCGCGCCTACACGAAAGCCAAACCAACAAAAGAAAAGCAAGCCAACTCTTATCTATATGAAGTCACTGGCAAAGCCATAAATGACAAAATTCAAGCATTAACGGTGCGCCCTATCAGCCCGGGTAGCAAGCCCCGCTGGAGGTCCCGCAATGCATCGTGACTAGCACGAATCAATATTTCCCTCCGGATCGATACGGTCCCAGTGCCCCGGGAAGCCGTTTCGAGGAAATGTCAAACCCTGTGTACACAGGTTGTCCGTGACATGCAGAAATATAGGTATGATGAGAGGATCGAACATTCTCGCCCCACCAAGCGATCCTAGACTCGTTTCAACCGAATATCCAACCAAAGCATCTATAACCATTCTTTCAACATATCCCCAAGGATTCCAAATCTCGACCTCAATATATATATCCCAAGGCACCAAAATACCCATATGCATAATCTCTCAAGTTGTGCCCAAGTTATGCCCATATTCACATTGCCGCTTCCCAACACAGTGTTTCACATTGGGTACAATACCCCACACTCCGAATAATCCCGTGGCACAATGCCCCAACAGTGGCACAATACCCTCGCCTATGCAGTTGTTTGGTTTCGAACCACAACTGCTCGCTTTGCAAGACAAAATGACCCAGTGATACTCGTGCACGGATGCACGCTCGCTCGCCCGAATTCCCGATATTTCCATTGCCTCATTGTATCATTCCAACTTGTATAATTCCAACCGTCCAAGTATAATCCCAATTATCCAACCGACTGCCTCAAATGAATAACCCAACTATCGTACCAACTATCCAACGCGTAAATCATTTCAAGCCGCAATCCTACCAAGCCAACGACGTACACTCTATGCACGCCTCAGTGTAGTGATTCTCAATGTTTCAGCCCAAGTGTTCAAGCCTTTACGTGTTTCCATATTATTAGGCATGAAGGGGTAGAGGAGAAGGGAAAGAGCCCACTCACAATGTTGATCCCGTTAAGCATCCTGTCCTACCGATACGGCCAATCCCTTTAACCCGTGGTCTGATGCAAGCGCGATCTACTCAACTGGTATAACCGTGCGAGCAGGCCGTGCTCTCCAAATCATCCGACCGATCGGACTAAGGAAGACGGCATTATCGCTTCCATCCAGCTATTCAGTACTGTTCTGAACGAACACCTGATTTCCATCGAACCCGCTAGCCATCTGCACATTGAAACCAACTCGATTAATCCTTCTTCCCAAAATCCAACATTTCAAATGTAACCAGCATTTAATTTATTCAATCCGACTCAGCGTAACGCTCCGAGCGGTTGCGGGGCGTTACAAACTCAACCCGTTGAGACGGACCAATTAAAAGGTCAAAGACTGACACCAAGACTACACCCTTCATGACCTTTGTGTCACTCCAAATTGAGATCCCATGTACCCCCATTTAATTTAAGAGCACATGACAATTTATTCTAATTAAATTGGGGATACCAACTTTGTCTAATCCTATTTTAATCCCAATACCCCCTTCAATTAAACCCATGCAAAACACACAACACCTCCTCACCCTACAAAATACCAAACACCAATTCTCCCACAAATTTTTTATCATTTCATGGGTCTGTGTAAATATCCAAAATTTAGGGGACTAATTTGTAAAAGTTGCACTAGGTGGCAATACCCCATTGGTTCAAACCAAATAGAGAAGCCCTCCATTCTTTCACTAGTCAATACTCCTCTCCTTTGAATGAAAAATCCTCCATGATTAATCCTAGCCACTCATTCAAATTAGAAGCATCCTCACCATACACTACCCATCACCCTTCCCTATAAAGTGTCTCCTCACACCTCCTAAGAGAAGGCCCTAATCCCCAAACCTAGAAAACCCTACCCCCTCTCTTTATCCTCCCTCTTCACTACACAACCCCAACCGTAGGTTCTCCTTCTTCCTTTCTTCTTCTTCTTCTTCTTCTCCTCCTCCTCCTTCTACTTCACTTCTCTTTCTTCACCATTTCCGGCAGGCCCCCCTACTCCGGCCAACCCCGACAGTACACTACTCCCACCTCCACTCGTCCACCCCGTATTCACCACACCTTCAGCGAGCTCCTCCTTTCCGCTGCCACGAGCCACGACTTCGGCCGACCTACCTCCAGCAGCTGCCTCCACCACCACCTCGATCGTTTCCTCCCCAGTACCACCACCCCACGACCACCTCGACGTCCTCTTCATCATCACCTCCGCCATCTTCACCTGACCCCGGCCGAGCTCCCTCCTCCGGCCAGCAACCACCACCCCGCCGCCAAGGTGAACATCCCCCTTCCCTTGTGTAGTTACATTGTGTTTATTTGCATATAGATTAGTAGAGTTCATGTTTATATATTGAGTTGAGAGTTTATTATGCATGGAGAATTTTAGGGTTTAATAGCTTGTTAAGGTGCAAAGTAATGGTTATATGCTATATGGTCTCTAGGGTTGTGAATGATGCTAATGTGTTTAAGGTCTATTTAGTGCTAAGTATGAGATCTTAGGGTGTTGTTCATTTTATTTGCATATTGTATATATATTAATGAAGAGTAGTTTAAATTGTTGTGAAATGATATTAGGATGATGAAACACCGATGGATATTGAGGAGATGGTGATTATTGTGTAGTAGTGTGTAATATTGAACCAATAGCCCTTCATTGAGGATTGATGAGTAATGATGAACATAATTAAGTAGTAGTTTATTGAGAAATAGGAAAGATTGTATATGTTTGAGGATTTAATGATTAATTATTAATTTAGTCAGGGACGATAATTAAACGTAATGATAATGTCTATGAAGACCAGAGGAAACTGAGGATTGGATCAGTGTTTGATTAACTAAATATCGTGAATAATATAGTAAGATTAAGGTTAGGTTTGATGATATTGTACAGATGATTAATTTGAGTAGATGTAACATACTCCGAGTCAACCTTGGTCAAACCCTCTAGCGTCGTGTCCAAGTGAATTGTAGCTAAGTTTGAACATATGATTAGACGTGTGTCACATCTTATTTCAGTCTCATGATAGTTATTGATTGAGCTTGTATCTCGTCTCTAGGTACTACGGGACCTGCGAACTTGGACATTGTATCGAATCCCCATCTTCAGCAACTGGATCCAGGCAAGTGTACCTTGCCACTCTGTATTTCAGTTACCAGATATCTATTATTTTATTATATGCATTGTGCGCGAGTTTGATTAGAATCATTAGTTCTCATCTAGGTCACAACCGGGTACAGACTTTCGTCGGTAACGTTTGGTAACGAATGATCGTAATACTCGATGTACGTACCTGTGTATATCGTAACCCTAGGACACATTCAGACACTATCATCATGTCAGATTTCCTATATTCTGATACTGACATCATGACCGAAACCTGGGACGACCTAAGGGTCACGTTGATTGATAGTTACTTTAGTATGACGAGAGTGCTAGATAGAAGTTCAGGTTCAACGCACAATCGTTGACCGCTTGGGAAGGGGAAGATAGTTACTAGAAGTTTGGGCTCCTCTGCACGCGCTTATATATGTATATATATTAATTCTGTAGTGATCCTGTATCTAGAGTAGTTGTATCACCCGTGTGACTCTTTGCCCGGAGCTGTGGTACGTCCCGTGTGTTTCGGTGTCTGTAGCTACGGTTTTATTTTGGATAGCCCACGCGTCGAACATTTTTTTTAAACTGTGTCTCACTTAGTTGGTTATGCTAGATTACATCGTCGTTGTACTTGCTTCTTTCTGTTATACTTGGCATGTTATATTTTTGTACCTTGTTACATCCCTCTGAGGACCTGGTTCCCTCTGAGGACCTGGTTCCCTTCCAGGTTTAGACGAGAAAGATTACCAAGAGGAGAACGGACCGGGAGCATATCCGTCAGCTGGACCAGTTGCAGAGGACGAGATCATTCCCGAGAATTTTGTCTGATCTCTGGTAGTGACACTATCCTTGGAACGATATTACTATCTAGCTTTCAGATGCCGTTCCTAGTTATCTTATTGCTTACTTTCATTACAGTATTTGTACTAACGGGTTTATTCCCGTGTGACTACTCTAGTTTTTGTACTATAATACATTTTTTTCGTGACATTTTTTCTGCACATTAGTAATTGTGATAACCTATATGTGCTCTTATATCTGTTGCCTGTGGATGAGATTTAGATTCACTATTTATGTGTTATGTGTTGGGTTATTCATTGTACTTTGCAGCTTATGTGCACTCCGACGGGCCCATTAGATTGGGATGCCCGTCGAAGTATGCTGCTGGCCATTGCCACGTGACTCAGTACCTTACCTTTGGAACCAGGGCGTGACAAAGTTTTTGGGGTGGCCCATGCAGGTTCGATTTAAATCGTCTTGGTCACCTGACTGTGCCAAACGAGCTTGCAAATTAGAAATATATATTAGGAATCTAATCTACAAGCTTGAATCTTTCTCATGATACCTCTATTTCTAATTCTCTTGCCAAATTGTATCTTATTTAATTCCTCAACGCTGATCTTAATCATGACTTCTTTCCAGAGTTATGAATGTTTGTAGCGGACATGTCGCACAGCCGAACGATGTTTCCCGTAACGCAGGATGTAAACACCATAAATTTTCAAATATTTCAAAATCAATTTTTGGAATTAATATGCAATTTTCAGTAATTTACATAGGACCAATAGGGAGTTTGAAATTTTTAATTTCCAATAAACAGCATTAAAATGAAATGAAAATATAATTTTATGGTGTAAAATAGAAAACCGGACTTAGGGTAATTTTCTGGGATTTTATTGGGCATCGGAACTATTTTTAAAAGCCTAAAAACTATTTTCTAAATTAATTTAATTAATTTAATTAATTCTGTTATTTATTATTATTATTATGATTTTTTATTTAATTTTTTCTGTCTTGGGCCCGGCCCGGCCCAGTGGGCCGAGCCCTTTAGCGGCTGACCCAGCCCAGCCTCAAACCCCCCCCCTAGCGGGTCGGGCGGGTCCGCTCACCCGGAGCCCGCCGCCCGACCCGACCCGCTTACCGGTCCCCCGTCTCCCCTCCCACGAACCCCGCGTTCTCCGGCCACGTCGCCGGAGAACCGCCCCGACCCACGACCTCCCCTAGCCCGCGCCACGTCTCCCCTCTTCCCCGCCATGTCCGACTAGCCACCCCGCGCCTCCCCTTATAAAACCCTCTTCCCTCCTCCCTCTTTCTCCCCCAAACTCCCCTAAACTAAACTCCGGCGACCCCTAAACTCCGGCAACCCTAGCTCCCCGTCGACCTCCTCCCTGACCCGCCGCCCTCCGCAGACCAGCGCCGCCACCCACCCGCCGAGAGCCGCCCCTCTCCAGCTCCCCTTCTTCCTCCTCACTCTTCTCCAGCAGAGCCAAGCCGCCCCGAGTCTCCGGCGACCCACTGCCTGCCACCGCCCGCGACCCGAGCCCCGGCGACCCCGTACCCGACCTCCTTCCGACGCCAGCGCCGCCCAACCCGCCACCGGCAGGCCACAACTCCGGCAGACCCCAAACCCTAGCCCTAGCAGTGGACACGTGTCCAGGACACGATTCGGACACGGCAAACCCCGGTTTCTCGGGTCCCCTTCAGGTACTCGTAACTTGCACCTCGGATCTCTGTTTTCAATTCCGTAAATTTCTACGTGAAGCCTGTATGACCCTCTCGGTGCCCGGACAAACCGCTCGGGGCATCGCGTCCTGTGGTGATCGCACACCGCGATCCAAAAACAGGAAAAACCAGACCCTATTTTACCCCGGAACTGAGTACGCCCCGCCAAACGGGACGACTTGGTCGCGTGCGGTCTTCACAGATACGTGCGCCTCATCGATACGGACGTGTGGGATTTCGCGGAAGCTGATTCGGGTGTGCGTGCATACCGGAATCAACGCGTATCCGCGGACATCGCCCCGTATCCGACTTTTCTGCAATTTACCCTAACTTCGTGCACACACATCAGATCGAGACGAAACTTATGCCATCGAACTCGTAGCGATACGCTGGTCCTGTGGGTCAAGTTTGGTTCGATTCTGAGAACGTTGACGAAATCGCGTGTCGTGGACCCCATAGGCCCCGCTCGACGGGCGATTTCGTGATTGGCTCATCGAAATTCAAATCTGAAAGTTCCATTGGGTTCGTATCAGCGTTCCTGACCTGTTGACACTAAGTTTGGTGAATTTGGAGACCGTTGACCCTGACACATTTTTCGGTGCAAAGTGGGCCCACCGGTGGACCCCGTTTTGGGCCGAAATGACCGTTTTTGCCCTTGTCTCCAAATTGGAACCAAGGACAGGCGATCCTAGCTGTTTGACACCTTCTGAGCATGATGGTACTGTTTATTTCAGCTTTCGGAGATATCTCTGGGAATTTCCGAAACCAGGACTTAAGTGGAATCCAAACACCAGGCAAGTGCACCTTGCCAAACTTGCAGTCATTATTTTTCATACTTTCTGTAAAAATACTCTGCTGGATTTCTTGTGCAAATTTATATAAACTGATTTAAACTGCTTAACCTAGGGAACGTAAGACGTACCTAGTGTCCGATCATAGTCGGGTACCGACACCGTACGCGGTGTTGGGTTCGTCATTTAGAGATGGATTTACGATCCCCTTACTTTGTACTTGACCTATCAAGTACCCTACAACCCAGGACACTTGACACTATCATGGACAGAATCCTCCTGAGATAATCGTGGTGATTCTGTATAGGATACAGGACTTGATAGAGACATTTATTATAGACAGTATAACTTATTGCATTAGTTATAATCCCGCTGACATGGACATGAGACGTTATGGTCATGGCTTGCGTGATTACATTGGGTGGGGAGAGACACACAGGCTACAGGCTGTTCTATATATATATCTACTATTATTGTGAGGTTGTAGACTCTCCAGCAGAGCTAGACCCTTTACGTGTTATTACTGCTACCGGCTCCCCGACACAGAGCTTGTAGCGGTCTCAGCCTGAGTACTAGTGTTGCTCTCATTTGCATATCACATAGATGGTTACTTAGTTTACCCTGCTGTTCATTTATTTATTGCACTGCTTATTCAGTTGGCTTGTTTTTATCTTGTGCCTTGCTATGTCCACTGAGGACCTGGAATGGATTATGTCCCCAGGTTTAGCTGAGGAGCAGTATCCCGAGATATACGGGACCGGAGCTGAAGCTTTTGCTGGAGCTGAACCGAACACTGAAGACGAGGTGACTGCCGAGGACTTCTCCTGAGTGCCTATCCCAGTACTCATTTATTTATTTCATGTTTATATCTTTTGTCCCTGGCCTATAGAGCCAGTTATTTCAGACTTAAGTCGGATTGTTGCTCCGACTGACTTGCTGTGATTTGTTGTTGCTACTTATTTCCATTCAGTATGCAGTTTATTTCTTTATCTTTATGGATGAGATTTAGTGTGACTTGTGTAGTAGACCTTATTTACAGCTTAAGTACGCCCTGATGGTTCCATTAAATTGGGTTATCCATCGGTGCGTGCTGCTGGCCATTGCCACGTATCTCCAGTCCCTCGTCACTTTGGGACTGGGGCGTGACATGGTTTTTGTGGTGGCCCATGCAGGTCACCCTAAATTGTTCGGTTTCAACTTAGGGACCGGACAGGCCTGCAATTTGATAGGTTATAGGATCTCATCCATTGATTGAATCATTTTTGAACTCTATGTCGAATTTAATTTAATTGCTTGAATTGCATCCTGTTTTGATTCCTCTGTGCGTTCTCATTGTTTCCTTTTGATGCAGAGAAATGGATCCCAGAAGTGGTGACGAGACCCCCTTGGGTACACCGACTGAAGTAGGGTTTACCTGCGAAGCTGGAACGACGCCAGATACCAGAGGACAATCCTCCCAGAGCAATCAAACTGGCCAACCAAGTTCCAGGTTCAGGCGTGATGACATCCCGCCTCCTCCCCAGTTTCCCCCTGCGATGCCTGTCTTTCCCCCAGGACAGGCAATGGATGGCCAGCAAATATTCTAGATGTTCTACGCCATGATGCAGGCACAACAACAGATTCAACAGGAGACCCAACGCCGAGAGGCCGAGAACCTAAAGAACAGCCTAGTCGCAGCATTGGAGCATGCAAATCCACCAAATAGGCGACTAGCAACGGGATCTATTACAGATTTTCGCCAACTCAAGCCCCGTACCTTCTCGGGCAAGGAAGGACCAACTGAAGTGCATGAATGGCTTACAAACACACAGCATCAGTTGGAGGCCGCCGAACTACCAAGGGACAAATGGATGACTGTCGTCAGGATACAACTGACGGACAACGCGCATCATTGGTGGCTGTCCGAAGAAAGAAGGCTCGGACATGATCAGGTTACCTGGGAGGAGTTCTCCAGGCTCTTCCAGGAAATGTACATCCCTGCTGTGGCTCGGTCAGAACTCCGAGACAGATTCAACCGCCTGATCCAGGGCAACATGACGGTGGAGGAATATAACGCCGAATTCATTCGCCTGAGCCGCTTCGCCCCTTCGCTAATTCCTACCGAAGAGGAGAAGGCGGAAAAGTTCTTTGATGGGCTCAGGTTCGAGCTTCAGAAGTTAATCGGATCGGTCGCGCCCACCTCTTACACCGACGTCCTAGCTGCAGCACGTCGGCTGGAGCGCGTTACTCGGAGGGAATCAAGCCTGAAACGTCCCTTCTCCTCAGCACCATCCAAGTCATCACCAGGGGAATCTGCTAAACGTCCCCAGAAGAGCCCGCCTCCAAGAGCAGCAACTAAAAACCTGCCTACTTGCCATTACTGCAGCAAGGTAGAACATATTGAAAAGGAATGTCGACGCAAGCTGGGACTCTGCCTGGTTTGCAGATCTGGACAACACTTCTCAAAGGACTGCTCGGAACGTCGAGAGGGAGTTCCGAATCGACCAGCTCCACCTGCAGCTCTTCCAGCTGAGGGAGCAACTCAGACAGGGCCTGGAGGAGCCAGGCCACCTCTACCACCTCAGGCAGCACTGTTCCAACAAGCTCGTCAGCAAAGGGGTCCCGCTCAGGGACGAGGTCAGGCATATGCACTAGCAGTCACTGAGGAAGCTACTGCAGGCGAAGTCATAGCAGGTACCATATTAGTAGCTTCAATTCCTGCTGTAGCATTATTTGATTCTGGAGCTTCGTATTCATTTATTGCTGCTAGCTTCGTAGCCACACATAGAATAGCTACCGCACCTCTCTCGAAGATGAAGAGAATACTAACGGGAGGTGGAATTATCCCGGTTAGTGATACTTGTAGATCATGTTCGGTAGTATTCTGTGGCCGAGAGATGCGAGCCCAATTCCTGATCTTTTCTATGCCTGATTACGATATTGTACTTGGTATGGACTGGTTAAGTCAGTACCATGCGACACTGGATTGCCGGCTTGGAAAAGTGATATTTAGACCCCCTAGCCTTCCTGAGTTTGAATTTCTACGAGGAGCTATAGAACAAGGGGTCCAGCCAACTCTTAGGGTATTGACTGTAGAAGAAGATTCAAGTTACCCAAGAGTCATAACGGAATTTGTGGATGTGTTTTCCGACGATCTTCCAGGTTTACCACCTGATCGGGAGATAGAATTCACAATAGACCTAACTCCAGGAGCCGAACCTATCACTTCATCGGTATATCGGCTAGCACCTAAGGAGTTAGTGGAGCTGAAAACACAAGTTGACGACCTTCTGGAGAAAGGATTTATCCGGCCCAGTGTTTCACCATGGGGAGCACCTATACTTTTCGTACCCAAGAAGGACGGATCTGTACGGCTGTGCATTGATTACAGAGCCCTTAATGCTGTAACTATTAAGAACCGGTACCCACTACCACGCATTGATGATTTGTTTGACCAATTGAGTGGTGCTACGGTATTCTCAAAGATTGACCTTAGATCCGGTTATCACCAGATTAGGGTGAAGAAGGAAGATATCCCAAAGACGGCCTTCAGAACTAAGTATGGGCATTATGAGTTCCTAGTTATGCCGTTTGGTTTAACCAACGCACCCGCCGTATTTATGAGTTTGATGAACGGGGTCTTCCATCAGTACTTGGATAAGTTCGTGGTGGTGTTCATTGATGATATCCTAGTCTACTCCAAGAACCACGAAGAGCACGAGGAACACCTTAGAATTGTGCTAGAAACCTTGAGAAGGGAGAAGCTGTATGCCAAGCTCAGCAAATGTGAGTTTTGTATGGACAAGGTGCCATTCTTAGGGCATATTATCTCGGGTGAAGGACTGTCTGTGGACCCAGAAAAAGTCACTGCTATAGAAACCTGGCCTACCCCTACCTCTGTTGCGGAAGTGAGAAGTTTTCTTGGACTTGCTGGGTATTACCGGCGGTTCGTAGAAATTTTTTTAAGGATCGCAGAGCCTATAACTAAGCTGACACGGAAGGATCAGGAGTTCATATGGACGGAAGAATGCCAGAATGCCTTTGAAGAATTGAAGAGGCGTCTAACAACAGCACCAGTCTTGACTCTCCCCTCAGGGTCAGGAGGTTTTGTTGTATACAGTGATACGTCCGGTAGTGGACTAGGTTGTGTCTTGATGCAACATGGCAAGGTTATCGCTTATGCATCAAGGCAGCTGAAGGTCCACGAGAAGAACTACCCAACGCACGACCTGGAGCTAGCTGCAGTGATTTTTGCATTGAAGATCTGGAGACATTATCTGTATGGAGAGAAGGTCAAGATATTCACTGATCATAAGAGCTTGAAGTATGTTTATACACAGAAGGAGCTCAACATGAGGCAAAGGCGTTGGCTTGAGTTGATGGTGGACTTTGACATAGATCTGCAGTACCACCCGGGGAAAGCAAATGTTGTAGCCGACGCCCTCAGCAGAAAACCCTCGGCTTATTTCTTAACGGAGCAGCCCCAGCTATTACAAGACTTGCAAGATCTTCAGATAGAGGTTGTTCTACCTGGACAAAATGGTTTGCTGGCTAACCTCGAAGTAAAGTCATCACTGGTGGAGAGAATCAAGTAAGCTTTGCCTAATGATGCCAGATTCCGAAGACTGAGAGAAAGAACAGAAGTAGGCCTGCAAACGGGACTTCGCATCCATGAGGACGGAACATTAAGGTGCGGAAATCGCCTATGTGTTCCAAATGGAGACTTAAGGCAAGAATTGATGACAGAAGCCCATAGCTCCATATACTCGGTTCATCTAGGAGGAACCAAGATGTACCGGGACCTAAGACAATATTACTGGTGGCATGGAATGAAAAGGGAGATTGCCCGATTTGTGGCAAAATGCTTAGTCTGCCAGCAGGTGAAGGCCGAGCACCAAAGGACTGCAGGTATATTGCAGCCGCTTTCCATCCCTGAATGGAAGTGGGAGCATATTACCATGGACTTTGTCACTGGATTTCCAAGAAGCCCTAGTGGTAAGGATGCAGTATGGGTCATCGTGGATCGGCTCACTAAGTCGGCTCACTTCTTGCCGTTCAGAGTTGGACAATCCACGGAAGTACTAGCCGACATGTATATGCGTCAGATCATAAAATTATATGGAGTGCCAGTTAGTATTGTATCAGATCGAGACTCGAGATTTATATCTCACTTCTGGCGAAGCATGCAAGAGAGTCTCGGCACCAGGCTCAAGTTCAGTACTGCCTATCATCCTCAGACAGACGGACAGTCAGAGTGCACAATTCAGATCCTAGAAGATATGCTGCGATCTTGTATACTGGACTTTGGAGGATCTTGGGAAGATCACCTGCATTTAGTGGAGTTCTCCTACAACAACAGCTATCAGGTAAGCATTCAGATGGCACCTTTCGAGGCGTTGTACGGAAGAAAGTGCAGATCTCCAATATGCTGGAGCGACGTTGGCGAACGTCAAATACTGGGTCCAGAGTTGGTAACAGAGACAGTAGAGAAAGTAAAACAGATTCAGAACCATCTCCGTGCAGCCCAGGATAGACAGAAGCATTGGGCCGATGCACACAGACGACCCCTGGAGTTCAAGGAAGGAGAGCATGTATTTTTGAGGATCTCGCCCACTAGAGGTACTATCAGATTTGGCAGCAGAGGCAAGTTAAGCCCAAGGTACATTGGGCCATTTGATATCCTGGAGCGCATTGGTGAGGTGGCTTACCGTCTTGCATTACCTCCATCCTTAGAGGGAGTGCATGACGTATTCCACGTCTCACAATTGAGGAGATATGTGACGGACCCAAGCCATATAGTTGATCATTCTGAGATTTTGGTGGGACCTAGCCTGAGATACGAGGAACAGCCAGTGGGTATACTCGACACCAGCGAGAAGACACTGCGAGGGCAGACAATCAGGCTGGTTCGAGTAGCTTGGAAGCAGCACTCTCCTGGCGAATCGACCTGGGAGCGAGAAGATGTTATGCGGCAGCGTTATCCACACCTATTTGCTGAATCAGGTAGAACTTAAGCATTCTTTAATTCTGTAAATCTTGCCTTTATAGTTTACCCTTCGATTGCGAGGACGCAATCCTCTTAAGGGGGGTAGATTGTAAACACCCTAAATTGTCAAATATTTCAAAATCAATTTTTGGAATTAATATGCAATTTTCAGTAATTTACATAGGACCAGTAGGGAGTTTGAAATTTTTAATTTCCAATAAACAGCATTAAAATGAAATGAAAATATGATTTTATGGTGTAAAATAGAAAACCGGACTTAGGGTAATTTTCTGGGATTTTATTGGGCATCGGACCTATTTTTAAAAGCCTAAAAACTATTTTCTAAATTAATTTAATTAATTCTGTTATTTATTATTATTATTATGATTTTTTATTTAATTTTTTCTGTCTTGGGCCCGGCCCGGCCTAGTGGGCCGAGCCCGTTAGCGGCTGACCCAGCCCAGCCTCAAACCCCCCCTAGCGGGTCGAGCGGGTCCGCTCACCCGGAGCCCGCCGCCCGACCCGACCCGCTTACCGGTCCCCGTCTCCCCTCCGACGAACCCCGCGTTCTCCGGCCACGTCGCCGGAGAACCGCCCTGACCCACGACCTCCCCTAGCCCGCGCCACGTCTCCCCTCTTCCCCGCCATGTTCGGCTAGCCACCCCGCGCCTCCCCTTATAAAACCCTCTTCCCTCCTCCCTCTTTCTCCCCCAAACTCCCCTAAACTAAACTCCGGCGACCCCTAAACTCCGGCAACCCTAGCTCCCCGTCGACCTCCTCCCTGACCCGCCGCCCTCCGCAGACCAGCGCCGCCACCCACCCGCCGAGAGCCGCCGCTCTCCAGCTCCCCTTCTTCCTCCTCACTCTTCTCCAGCAGAGCCGAGCCGCCCCGAGTCTCCGGCGACCCACTGCACGCCACCGCCCGCGACCCGAGCCCCGGCGACCCCGTCCCCGATCTCCTTGCGACGACAGCGCCGCCCAACCCGCCACCGGCAGGCCACAACACCGGCATACCCCAAACCCTAGCCCTAGCAGTGGACACGTGTCCAGGACACGATTCGGACACGACAAACCCCGGTTTCTCGGGTCCCCTTCAGGTACTCGTAACTTGCACCTCGGATCTCTGTTTTCAATTCCGTAAATTTCTACGCGAAGCCTGTATGACCCTCTCGGTGCCCGGATAAACCGCTCGGGGCATCGCGTCCTGTGGTGATCGCACACCGCGATCCAAAAATAGGAAAAACCAGACCCTGTTTCACCCCGGAACTGAGTACGCCCCGCCAAACGGGACGACTTAGTCGCGTGCGGTCTTCACAGATACGTGCGCCTCGTCGATACGGACGTGTGGGATTTTGCGGAAGCTGATTCGGGTGTGCGTGCGCACCGGAATCAACGCGTATCCGCGGATATCGCCCCGTATCTGACTTTTCTATAATTCACCCTAACTTCGTGCACACACATCAGATCGAGACGAAACTTGCGCCATCGGACTCGTAGCGATACGCTGGTACTGTGGGTCAAGTTTGGTTCGATTCTGAGAACGTTGACGAAATCGCGTGTCGTGGGCCCCACAGGCCCCGCTCGACGGGCGATTTCGTGATCGGCTCATCGGAATTCAAATCTGAAAGTTCTGTTGGGTTCGTATCAGCGTTCTTGACCTGTTGACACTAAGTTTGGTGAATTTGGAGACCGTTGACCCTGATACGTTTTTCGGTGCAAAGCGGGCCCACTGGTGGACCCCGTTTTGGGCCAAAATTGCCGTTTTTGCCCTTGTCTCCAAATTGGACCCAAGGACAGACGATCCTAGCTGTTTGACACCTTCTGAGCATGATGGTACTGTTTATTTCAGCTTTCGGAGACATCTCTGGGAATTTCTGAAACCAGGACTTAAGTGGAATCCAAACACCCGGCAAGTGCACCTTGCCAAACTTGCAGTCATTATTTTTCATACTTTCTGTAAAAATACTCTGCTGGATTTCTTGTGCAAATTCATATAAACTGATTTAAACTGCTTAACCTAGGGAACGTAAGACGTACCTAGTGTCCGATCATAGTCGGGTACCGACACCGTACGCGGTGTTGGGTTCGTCATTTAGAGATGGATTTATGATCCCCTTACTTTGTACTTGACCTATCAAGTACCCTACAACCCAGGACACTTGACACTATCATGGACAGAATCCTCCTGAGATAATCGTGGTGATTCTGTATAGGATACAGGACTTGATAGAGACATTTATTATAGACAGTATGACTTGTTGCATTAGTTATAATCCCGCTGATATGGACATGAGACGTTATGGTCATGGCTTGCGTGATTACATTGGGTGGGGAGAGACACACAAGCTACAGGCTGTTCTATATATATATCTACTATTATTGTGAGGTTGTAGACTCTCCAGCAGAGCTAGACCCTTTACGTGTTATTACTGCTACCGGCTCCCCGACACAGAGCTTGTAGCGGTCTCAGCCTGAGTACTAGTGTTGCTCTCATTTGCATATCACATAGATGGTTACTTAGTTTACCCTGCTGTTCATTTATTTATTGCACTGCTTATTCAGTTGGCTTATTTTTATCTTGTGCCTTGCTATGTCCACTGAGGACCTGGAATGGATTATGTCCCCAGGTTTAGCTGAGGAGCAGTATCCCGAGATATACGGGACCGGAGCTGAAGCTATTGCTGGAGCTGAACCGAACACTGAAGACGAGGTGACTGCCGAGGACTTCTCCTGAGTGCCTGTCCCAGTACTCATTTATTTATTTCATGTTTATATCTTTTGTCCCTGGCCTATAGAGCCAGTTATTTCAGACTTAAGTCGGATTGTTGCTCCGACTGACTTGCTGTGATTTATTGTTGCTACTTATTTCCATTCAGTATGCAGTTTATTTCTTTATCTTTATGGATGAGATTTAGTGTGACTTGTGTAGTAGACCTTATTTACAGCTTAAGTACGCCCTGATGGTTCCATTAAATTGGGTTATCCATCGGTGCGTGCTGCTGGCCATTGCCACGTATCTCCAGTCCCTCGTCACTTTGGGACTGGGGCGTGACACAGGATCATCCGGGGAACCAGAACTGGGGCATGTTCTTCTGTTGACTCCAGCTCCCCTGGGATAGTCATCAGGGCAGCCAAAGGTGCCTTCGGACGGGCACCAGACTCCGCATCAGGCAGGTCCTGAGAATCAGAGGACCCCAAGACAGGAGGAGCAGCAGCTGCCCCCACCTCCACCATTACCTCCCCAGATGCCCTATATGCCTTTCCCTGCAGGGCAACCCATCGATGGGACACAGATATTTCAGATGGTATATGCGATAATGCAGGCCTAGCAGCAGTTCTAGCAGCAGGCTCAGTAGCAGGCCCAGCAGCGCCAGGCTGAGACCCTGAGGGAGAGTATCGTGACGGTGTTGGGGCAGGATTCACCACAAGTACACCAATCGACGATGGGGCCTGTCATAGACTTATGTCGTATGATGCCACAAACTTTTACTGGCACAGAAGAGCCGATGGAGGTCCATGCATGGCTCACTAGCATTCAGCACCAGCTGGAAGCTATCGACCTCCCCCGGCACCAATGGATGACTGCCATCAGGATGCAGCTCACTGGCAATGCTCATCACTGGTGGCTCTCAGAGGAGCAGCATTTGGGCCCAGACTGGGTCACGTGGGAAGAGTTCTCTAGGCTCTTCCAGGAGATGTACATACCCTCCACTGCTCGAGCTGAGCTTCAGGATAGATTTTAGAACCTCAGGCAGGGCAGTATGACTATAGAGGAATACAATGCTGAGTTCCTCCGCCTGAGCAGATTTGTACCGTACCTGATCCCTACCGAGGAGGCGAGGACCAAGAAGTTCTATGAAGGCCTGAGTTTCAAGACATAGAGATCTATCGGGTCCATAGCCCCCACCTCATACTCCGAGGTATTATTAGCAGCACGACGCCAAGACCGCATCAACAAGATGGAGGCCAGCCTGAAGCGCTCCTGTGCATCATTATCAGCAGTTTGAGCCCCACAGGGATGACCGGCGAAGAGTCCACTGGTACAGTTGTAGTCGTAGAGAGCAGCACCCATGCAGGGAGCAGTTATTCCCACATGTCATTACTGCAGCAAGAAGGGACATTTATTGAGGGACTGTCGACAGAGGCTGGGTGCTTGTTTGAGATGTGGGTCAGACCAGCATGCAGTCCGAGATTGCCCAGACCAGAGGGCTCCAGTACAGATGGTTCATTGGCCAGCCTTGCCAGCACCGAGGCCTTATCAGCAGCCTCTTGGACTGAGACCGCCTTACGCAGGAGCTGGAGCACTATGACCACCAACACCAGAACAAAATCAAAGGAGGCCACCCTTGGCCGCACAGGCAGATCGATTCCATCAGGCTCGACATCAGCCAAGGGCACCGGCACCGAGACATGGTCAGGCTTATGCGATGACTATAAAGGAGGCGGAGACAGCCGGAGAAGTGATCATAGGTACTATCTTAGTAGCTTTATTACAAGCTGTAGTCTTATTTGATTCTGGTGTCACACACTCTTTCATAGCTGCTAGTTTCGTGGCCACCCATAGAATAGCCACTGTACCCCTTCCGAAGATCAAGAAGATTCTTATGGGAGATAGAATAGTACCAGTTAGCGATACATGTAGATCATGTTTAGTAGTTATTTGCGGGCGAGAGATGCGTGCCCGATTTTTGGTCTTCTCTATGCCGGACTATGACATTGTCTTAGGCATGGATTGGTTGAGCCAATACCATGCAACGCTAGATTGTTGTCATGGTTGTGTCATATTTAGACCCCCAGATCACCCTGAGTTTGAGTTTTTTCGGGGAGCCCGAGAGCATGGTGTCCAACCTACCCTAGCGACACATATTTTAGAAGGTGAACCGATATACCATCACTTTATATCAGAGTTTGAGGATGTATTTTCAGAGGATCTCCCAAGCCTGCCACATGACAGAGAGATTGAGTTCACTATAAATTTGACTCTCGGAGCCGAGCCAGTTACTTCCTCCATTTACAGACTAGCACCGAAGAAGTTGGTTGAGTTGAAAGTCCAAGTAGATGATCTCCTAGATAAGGATTTCATACGGGCTAGTATTTCTCCATGGGGAGCACCCATTTTATTTGTGCCGAAGAAGGACGGGATGGTACGCTTGTGTATCGATTACAGGACATTAAATGCTGTAACAATAAAGAACAAGTATCCACTGTCACGCATCGATGATTTATTTGATCAGCTTAGTGGTGTATGTGTATTGTCGAAGATCAATCTCAGATCCGGTTATCATCAGATCAAGGTACGGAGAGAGGACATCCCGAAGGATGCTTTTCGGACGAAGTATGGGCACTATGAGTTTCTAGTCATGCCGTTTGGTTTAACCAATGCGCCAGCAGTATTTATGAGTCTGATAAACAATATTTTCCACTAGTACTTAGATAAGTTTATGGTGGTATTTATCAACGACATCTTGGTATATTCCAAGAGCCAGGAGGAGCACGAGAGACATCTCATGATTGTGTTGGAGATGCTGAGGCAGGAGAGGCTGTACGCCAAGCTCAACAAATGTGAGTTCTGCTTGGATAGTGTACCATTCCTGGAATACATAATCACCAGAGATAGACTATCAGTTGACCCGGAGAAGATAGCTGCAGTAGAGACGTGGCCTACCCCTACATCAGTTACAGAGGTTAGGAGTTTCCTCGGACTTGCCGGATATTATCGGAGGTTCGTGGAAAAAATTTTGAGGATCGCTGAGCCTATAACGCGACTGACGCATAAAGGCGAGGAGTTTATCTGGACCGAAGAATGTCAGCCGGCTTTCGATGAGCTAACAAAGCATCTGACATCAGCAGCAATTTTGACACTTCTTTCAAGATAAGGAGGATTTGTAGTGTACAGTGATGCATCTGGGAGCAGATTAGAATATGTACTGATGCAACATGGTAAAGTGATAGCCTACGCATCGAGACAGTTGAGAGTTCATGAGAAGAACTATCTAACGCACGATCTAGAGCTAGCTACAGTGATATTTGTACTAAAGCTATGGCGGCACTACCTTTATGGTGAGCGTGTAGAGATTTACACAGATCACAAAAGTTTGAAGTATGTCTACACTCAGAAGGATCTCAATATGAGACAGAGGCGATGGCTATAGTTGATGCCAGATTATGATATAGAGTTGCAGTACCACCCTGGCAAGTCAAATGTAGTAGCAAATGCCTTAAGCAGGAAACCCATGGCATACTTTTTGATGACTCAGCGGCAATTGCTAGAGGATCTTCAGGAGCTTGGGATAGAGATTGTATTGCCAGGCATGGATGGACAGATGGCCAGTCTCGAGGTTCAGTCTACACTGGTTGAGAGGATCAGGGCAGCCCTACCAACATATACGAGATTTTGACGGCTGGGAGAGAGGATAGAGGCCGGCATGTAGACGAGACTTAGGATTCATAAAGATAGAGCATTGAGGTATGGAGATCGCCTATACGTTCCTAGTGGCGAGCTACGCCATGAGTTGATGACCGAGGCTCATAGCTTGATTTATTCTATTCATCCCGGGGGTACGAAGATGTACCGAGATTTGAGACAACATTACTGGTGGCATGGAATGAAGAGAGAGATTGTAAGATTCGTGGCGAGATATTTGATCTATCAATAAGTCAAGGCTAAACATCAGAGGACTGCAGGATTATTATAGCCGCTTTTCATTCCTGAGTGGAAGTGGGAACACATTACCATGGACTTCATCACAGGATTTCCGTAGAGCCCTAGCGGGAAGGATGCAATTTGGATTATCATAGACAGACTCACCAAGTCTGCATATTTCTTGCCCTTCAGAGTTAGGCAGTCCACGGAGATATTAGCTGACATGTATATGAGGCAGATAGTACGACTACATGGAGTTTCTGTCAGCATTGTATCGGATCATGACTCCAGGTTCATGTTATATTTTTGGCAGAGTATACAAGAGCGTCTAGGAACTCGTCTCAAGTTCAGCACTGCATATCATCCCCAGACTAATGGCCAGTCAGAGCCCACGATACAGATACTAGAAGATATGTTGAGAGCGTGCATGATCAACTTTGGAGGATCTTGGAAGGACCATCTACACTTGGTAGAATTCTCCTACAATAACAGCTACCAGGCCAGCATACAAATGGCACCTTATGAGGCACTGTATGGCAGAAAGTGTAGGTCACCGGTATGTTGGAGTGACGTGGGAGAGCGTCAGATACTTGGTCCAGAGTTGGTGACACAGACAGTGGAGAAAGTAAAACAGATTCAGAGCTACCTGCGTGCAGCCCAGGACAGACAGAAGCATTGGACAGATATGCACCGTAGACCTTTAGAGTTCAAGAAAGGTGACCATATATTTTTGAAGATATTGCCTACTCGTGGTACTATCATATTCGGAGGCACAGGCAAGCTGAGTCCAAGGTACATCGGACCTTTTGACATCTTAGAATGAGTTGGCGAAGTGGCTTATTGTCTTGCATTGCCTCCATCATTAGGAGGAGTGCATGACGTATTTCACGTATCGCAGTTAAGGAGATACGTGGCAGACCCTAGCCACGTGCTTGACCATTCGGAGATTACAGTCGGACCCAGTTTATCTTATGTAGAGCAGCCAATGGAGATACTCGATCACAGTGAGAAGACTTTAAGAGGTTAGACTATTCGACTGGTCAGAGTTGTATGGAAGCATTATTTGCCAAGCGAGTCTACTGGGAGTGCGAGGATTCCATTCGACCTTATTTCGCATATTTATTTGAGGACCAAGGTACGAATTTATGTACTGCATTTGATTACCAGTTTGTTCTTAAATTATCGTAGTTATTATCGTGCTTTACTTTTAATTTCGGGGACAAAATTATTCTAAGTTGGGAAGGATGTAAACCCTCTCATTTATTTTTATAGATAGAAGGATTATGGGTTAGAAAATTTTGGTTTAACATCAGGTATTTGTGGTTTAGATTTAAGGTTGCAGATGTCTGATTCTTTAATTAAATCTTTGGTGCACCCCACCGTTGTTACAATATTCGGAGACCAACATTAGCCCATAATTTCCAACAAGTTGTTGCATTCTAGACTTGACACGCCAATTTAGGCGCTGGACTTTTTCGTCACTCAAAATCATAATCCCTTGTGCTCTAATTTAATTGCACAATTTCCCGTATCCAAAATCTATTATTTAATCCTATGTCGCGCACCTGTCTCATTCCATCAATTTTGAGACACCAACTCAACCCGTTGAGCCGGAACAATTAAAAGGTCAAAGACTGACAACAAGCCTACACCCTTCATGACCTTTGTGTCACTCCAAATTGAGATCCCATGTGTTCGCATTTAATTTAAGAGCACATGATAATTTTTTCTAATTAAATTGGGGATACCAACTTTGACTAATCCCATTTTAATCCCAATTTAATCCCAATACCCCCTTTAATTAAACTCATGCAAAACACACAACACTCCTCCCCCTACAAAATACCAAACACCAATTCTTCCAAAAAAATTCATCATTTCATGTGTCTGTATAAATACCCAAAATTTAGGGGACTAATTTGCAAAAGTTGCACTAGGTGGCAACACTCCATTGGTTCAAACCAAATGGAGAAGCCCTCCATTCTTTGACTAGTCAACACTCCTCTTCTTTGAATGAAAAATTCTTCATGCTTAATCCTAGCCACTCATTCAAATTGGAAGCATCCTCACCACACACTCCCCATCACCCCTCCCTATAAAGTGTCTCCTCACACTCCTCCCAAGAGCAGGCCCTAATCCCTAAACCTAGAAAACCTTACCCCCTCTCTCTCTCCTCCCTCTTCACTACACAACCCCAACCGTAGGTTCTCCTTCTTCCTTTCTTCTTCTTCTTCTTCTTCTTCTTCTTCTTCTTCTTCTACTTCACTTCTTCTTCTTCACCATTTCCGTCCGGTCCCCCTACTCCGGCTAACCCCAACATCACACTACTCCCACCTCCACTCGTCCATCCCGCATTTATCGCACCTTCAGCGAACTCCTCCGCCCCGCTGCCATAAGCCATGACTCCTGCCGACCTACCTCCAGCAGCTGCCTCCACCACTACCTTGACCGTTTCCTCCCCAGCACCACCACACCACGACCACCTCGACGTCCTCTTCATCATCCTCGTCTTTATCAACACCTCCGCCATCTTCACCTGACCCCGACCGAGCTCCCTCCTCCAGCCAGCAACCACCACTCCGCCGCCAAGGTGAACATCCCCCTTCCCTTGTATAATTATATTGTGTTTATTTGCATATAGATTAGTAGAGTTCATGTTTATATATTGAGTTAGGAGTTTATTATGCATGGGAAATTTTATGGTTTAATATGTCATGACCCACAGTCGGTGTAAGGGTATAAGTCGAAAACAACGCCCAGCCTACGCCGCAGAATCGGCAATAGAATGCTGTCTGGATAATTTATCTAACAATATAATAAAACACCAATAAAGATAACATACTCAATCACAGAACTAAGATGGAAATGATCACGAATCAGATAAAGAATAGAATAATCACAATACAACTCATAAGTCTAAAATAATACATCAATGAGTCTGAAGAAGTAACAAAATAAGCTGGAGACAAATCCAGTACGAAAGAATACTACGAAGTAACAAAATAAGCTGCCAATGAAACAAGAATACTAATGACTAAGTGTGTGAGTACTAGCTTAACATGTGATCGACTTGGGCAAGATGCAATGCGGCCTGGCTAATCTTACGTGCGGTGTATGATCAACACTATTCAGTAATCAGTACTTGATCACATATCTATACTAATACCCCCACCCTCGACTGGTATAATAGATCCAACTACGGTATGCTACGGCACGAGATTCCCCAAGAAGATAGCTAGTCTTTCCGAGAATCAGTATCTCTACATGTTTAAGATAACCAATGAAACAATACTCGTGACGAGATTCGGATATACCAATCCGTGTAACCATAGTGTCAAGAGAACATGGATATCTACACTAGATACAATTAACATAAAGGATATAATAAATGAGAAACTATCAGAGAATATACTCGCCTGAAGTCCAATGAATAGACACACAGATGTCTGACACGGTACCTTGAAGACCTAGATATGGAATACAATATCAATACAAGGTTCCGAAAAGAGAATAAGTTAATCTAGTCAACTTCTAGGTCAATAAGCCAAATCCAAGTCAAAAGTCAACTATGGTCAACTTTAAGGTCAACTATGGTCAACTATGGTCAAACCAAGGTCAACCATCTAATTCTAGGTTGCACAAGTCTAACAAAAAAATCTTGGGTCAAGATACTAAAATCTAAGTCAAGAAACCCACATCTTAAATATTAGGATACCGTATCTCCGGATACGTGAATCCAAGGTAACACCTTAAAATATATCAAACAATATTTATAATAATATAGAATCATAATTTACATATCAAATAGGTACCGTGGTTTTGAACCAACTTGGTATCTCAATAATAATCAAAATCTTGATACCCAAACCCCGTATCTTGAGTATCCCCATTTACCTTGGTCTCCTCAAGGTTACCCAATACCTTGGTATAATAATTATCCTTATATATAATATACAAATATATACTAATATAATACATATAAGGAATATAGCAATAATAGTGTAGAATATAGCAATAATAGTGTATTATCTCAGTATTAATACACACACACACACACACATATATATATATATATATATAAGTATTAAACACATAATATATATAAATCTGCCAAACCGTAACTGAAAACTGTATTGAAAAACACTGATACACTGCCTTTAGTGACAGTTCTGGCTGTCACTGAAGCTGCCGTCGCTGCTGCTGCTGGATTCCTTGCACTGCTGTTGCTGCTTTGGTGACGGTTTACAACCGTCACCACTCCCACTGTCGCAGCTACACGTATCACCAAATTTTTGGGATATGACCTACACGTACCCAATTGTGGACACAACATTAGCTCCAAACACATGCCAAATTGATCTATAGAATTAATTAACACACACAACAAATATTAATCTCGAAATTTCCCCAAAATTGACATAAAAAGCACCATAACTTTCTCAATAGGCCTCCTATGAATACAAAATCAAATCTTATGGGTAGTCTATGCATATGGGTTGATTTTTTATGATTAAATCTTAGATTTAGAAGCTATTATACGGAAAAAAATTGAATTATACCTATTGGAAGATGGATTCCCAATGAAACCTTCAATTGAGATAAAATTGCTTTCAACTTGTAGATCCTTGCTCCTCTTTGTAGATCTTTGCTTCCTCCTTCTAGATCCTTATTTCTCAAGTCTCTAATGGTGATTTAGGAAGGAATTGAAATAAAATTGGTTGGGAAATGAAATGGGAATAAAAAAAATTTGGTAGTGGAAAATTCTAGATCTAGATTTGGAATGAAAAAAGGAGAGAAAAATTTCTCCCTCTATTTAAATAGGTCGGCCCCTATCCCTCCCTCAAGTTATCATGTAATATTCAATATACCCCTTGGGGCCTCTCATAAAGAAATAATTAAGGAAGGAAGCTTCAATTCTAATGATTTAATTAATTTAATCCATCTCCTTAACAATGGGCTTTCTAAATGGGCTAAGTTTAACTAATTAATTCATGTTGGTCCATGAGTCCAAACTAAACTAGTTAGGTCCACTAACACAAGTCAAAAATAATTAATTAACATCTAACAACAATTAAATAATACAACAAATAATTATTTATCAAGCATAATATTTAATTAAATAGGAATTTACTAAAATACCCTTTCCTAGAAAATATGGTAGTGACAAGTCTACCCTCCTTAAAATAATTTTGTCCTCGAAATTCAAAGACAAAAACTACCCCCCAAAATTAACAGAACAGAACTAAAGAATCATAACTAACTATGGATGAACATAACAATGAACAGAACATAACTAAGAAATAACATACCTCAAGGTACAAACAAATATGGATAACGCTCTCGCATTTCATCCTCTCTCTCCCAGGTAGTCTCCCATGGAGAGTGATGCCTCCATGCGACGCGCACCAAAGGAATAGTCTAGTTCCTCAGCACCTTCTCTCTTCGATCCAGAATCTCAACTGGCTGCTCTTGATAGCTAAGAGTAGGCCCACCTCTATCTCCGAGTGATCCAATACATGACTAGGATCTGCCACGTATCGTCTCAACTACGACACATGAAACACGGTGTGCACTCCCTCCAATACAGGTGGCAAGTCTAGTCTATAAGCAACTGCATTGACCCTCTCTAGAATTGTGAAAGGTCCGATGAATCACAGACTAAGTTTCCCGCCTCCACCGAAGCGAATCGTACCTCGTGCCGGAGAAATCCTCAGAAATACTAAACCACCCACCTAAAACAAAATACCACCTTAAGAACTTAATCTATAACAAACAACCAAGAACAAGCACGAAATAAAAATCTAAAATACCTCGAACTCCAAAGGTCTCCGATGGCTATCGGCCCAATGTCGCTGTCTGTCCTGTGCCACTTGAAGTCTGTCTCTGATCAACTGAACCTTCTCTGCTGTATCCACAACCATCTCTGGCCCAAGAAAAACTCTCTCTCCGACATCGTCCCAAGACAAAGGAGTATGAAACCTTCGACCGTACAGAGCTTCAAAAGGCGACATCTCTATACTGGCCTGGTAACTATTGTTGTAAGCAAACTCTACTAAATGGAGATGGTCCTCCCAAGAACCCCCGAAATCTAGTACACAAGTGTGCAATATATCATCGAGAGTCTGAATAGTCCTCTCTAACTGCTCATCAGTCTGGGGATGATATGCAGTACTGAATTTGAGCTGAGTGCCCAAACTCTCCTGCAAACTCCTCCAGAAATGAGAAGTAAAACGACTATCCCGATCCGAGACTATGCTAACGGAAACTCCATGTATCCTAACGATCTGCCTCATATACATCTCTGCCAGCTTCTCCGTAGACAAACCCACTTTGAAAGGCAAGAAGTGGGCCAACTTGGTCAACCTATCAACGATGACCCAAATTGCGTCTCTTTATCCTGGAGATCGTGGAAGTCCAGACACAAAACCCATAGTAATGTGTTTCCATTTTCACTCTGGAATGGGTAATGGCTGAAGTAAACCTCCTGGCCTCTACCTCTCGGCTTTCACCTGCTGGTACACTAAGCATCTGGATACAAACTGTGTCACTTCCCTCTTTATGCCATACCGACACATACTCTCTCGCATATCCCGATACATCTTGTTAGTACCTGGATGCATGGAATACTGAGAGTGATGATCTTCCTGTAATACCTCCTCGCATAGCTCCCCACTAGGCACACACAATCTAGCTCCATGCCTCAAAGATCCATCCTCAGCAATAGTGAAATCATCCTCCAATCCTGCTCTCACCTGAGCTCTGATACTCCTCAAAGATACATCCTCATACTGTGCTGTCTTGATCCTGTCCATCAAATATGAATGTATCTGCAATCCCCATATCTGTATAGCACAACCAGGAATAATTACCTCAATGTCCAAGCTCTCCTAGTCCTCTAACAAATATCGATCCTGCGTCAAGAACATAGCTACCGGATACTTGCTCAAAGCATCGGCAACTACATTGGTTTTCCTAGGATGATATTGCAAAGAGGTATCAAAATTCTTTATCATTTCCAACCACCGATGCTGCCTCATGTTCAACTCCTTCTACGTGAAAACATACTTTAAGCTTTTATGGTCTGTGAAGATCTTCACGCGCTCTCCGTACAAATAATATTTCCACAACTTCAGAGCGAATATGATCGCGGCCAACTCCAAATCATGGGTAGGATAGTTCTTTTCAAGAGGACACAATTGCCTGGATGCATATGCAATCACTTTCCCATATTGCTGAAGAACACAACCCAAACCCTTCTCTGATGCATCACTATAAATAGTGAAACCTCCGGACCCTGATGGCAACGTTAAAATAGGAGAAGACGTCAACCTCTTCTTCAGCTCCTTAAAAGTAACATGGCAATCTTCCGTCCAAACAAACTCTACGTCCTTCCTTGTGAGTCTGGTCATCAGCTCGGCAATCCTCAAAAAATCTTGCACAAACTTCCTGTAGTAGCCTGTCAATCCCAAGAAACTCCTGATCTCTGCTACCGAACTCGGGGACTTCCAAGATTCTACTGCTAAAATCTTCTTCGGATCCACTGAAATACCATCACCAGTCACAACATGCCCGAAGAATTCAACCTTGTCCAAGAAAAACTTACCCTTGGACAACTTCCCATACAGCTTCTCCTTCCTCAGCACATCCAATACAATCCTCAAATGCTTCTCATGCTCCTCCGGTGTCCTCGAGTATATCAGTATGTCGTCGATGAATACCACCACAAACTTGTGAAGGTACTGGTGGAACACCTTGTTCATCAAGTTCATAAATACCGTCGGTGCATTAGTCAGACCAAACGGCATCACCATAAACTCGTACTAACCATACCGAGTTCTAAAAGCAGTCTTCGGTATGTCCTCCGGCTTCACCTTCACCTGATGGTAGCCTGATCTCAAGTCTATCTTAGAAAATACCTTGACTCCACTCAACTGATCAAACAGATCATCAATCCGTGGCAAAGGATACTTATTCTTGATAGTGAGATTATTCAATGCCCTGTAATCAATGCACATGCGTACCGATCCATCCTTATTCGGTACAAATAATACCGGGGCTCTCTATGGTGAAGAACTCGATCTGATAAACCCCTTGTCCTGCAATTCGTCCACCTGCTTCTTTAGCTCGGCCATCTTATTGTTGTTTACTCTATATACATGATACGAAATTGGTTCTGCACCTGGCACCAAGTCTATAGAAAATTCAATATCTCGATCTGGCGGCAATCCTGGCAATTCCTCAGGTAAAATATCCAAGAACTCTGCTATTAACGGATGTGGCAACTCCTTATCTTCCACCATAGCTCCACAAATAATGCCTTCTCCCTGCTCCGCAGCTCCTCTAGCAAACTTGAACTCTGGCTCTCCTGGCGGACCAAACAAAACTCTACATCCTCTATAATCTATGCTAGCATGGTGCCTACTCAACCAATCCATCCCGAGTACAATATCGTATCTCGGAAGTGGCATTACAAGTAGACACACACTCAACTTCTGACCTCCGAAAGTAAATCTCTAATCCTTGAAAATATCATTAACCAGGATAATGCCTCCCTCGGTCATGATCTTGCAAGTCCTAAGAAAAGACTCAGCTGCCAAACCATGCTTCAGAGCAAAAAAAATAGATACAAAACTATGGCAAGCACCACTATCAAACAAAGCTAAAGCTGTAATAGAATCAAGAAGAATAGAATTAATATGGCACATGACACTCAAGGAAAGGACATATTAAGAGATCAAGTATCAATATGAAAGGAGAATAGTTGAATCGAAAGAATTTTTCTAGTTGTGATTGAGTATCTCAACCTATATCCTATATCCTATTGCAAGCTCGCAGTAGTACAACTAAATTATCGCACTACCACGATATCACATACTTTGTGAAGCTAGACCTTCATGGGCCACCACCAAAAACGTGTCACGACCCGCACCCGGTATAAGGGTATAAGTCGAAAATAACAACCAGCCTACGCCACAGAATCGACGGTAGAATACTGTCTGGATAATCTATCTAATAATATAATAAACCACCAATAAAGATAACATACTCAATCATAGAACTAAGATGGAAATGATCACAAATCAGATAAAGAATAGAATAATCACAATACAACTCATGTGTCTAAATGTCACGACCCGCACCCGGTTTAGGAGCACGAGTGCGTGGGTACGTCCAGCCTACGCCGCAGCATCGGCGGTAGAACGCTGTCAAGGTCTTGATACTATCTAGCTAATGTCACACAACATCCAATCTCCATAAGGAGGCACAGATGACACAAATAAACGAGCACATACTCAATCACAGGATTACAGCACGATAAGATAACGAACAGAAATTTAATTAAATACAACACAAGTCAAAGTAATAATCTAACTCTACAATTAACCAAGTCTCATCAAAAATGACGGAGACAAATCCGGTACCAATAGTCTACTTAAAGAACAACTAAAAAAATAAAAATTTTCGGCTAGTCCTCCCGGAATCACAACTAGACTACCAAGTCTGCAGCTACTCACCATATGGTCCATAAAGTGTCGGACAGCGGTCCTCTAAGGCATAGTCTAGAAAAATGTTTCCAGTCAGGAAGGAGCAAAGTACAAATCTCAAATAACAGTTCCATATAATTGATAAGGACTATAAAGTAATAAACATGTCATGCTAGCTACTGAGAAGACAGTGAAATAAATGCAATGGCAATTAAAGAGAGACAGGCAAAGTAAAGAGACAGGCAATAGGCAATATGATACAGTCAGTGCATGTATGAAAATGAAAAGAACAAGAAACAATATCATATACGGGTGATATAGTATATGATTTAAATAGGGAACTGTAATCTATTCTAAGTGTTTGAAATAGTAGTTCAAAATGTGATCGGCTTGGGAACATGTACGATAGCTACAGGGCCTGGCTAATCATGGGTGAAGAGCATAATTAACACTTATAATTTTCTATACTACAATAAGAGGTTATGATCACATTTCTTACTAACTACTTCCCCACCCCCAACTAGTACTGTGGATCCAACCATGACACGTCACGATACACGAGCAAGTCCAGTCTATCATGTACGATGTCTAATATACATGTCGTGTACAATGTCAATACGATAATCAAGGTAATATCTCATGACTGCAGATCCAAGCTATACTAGTTCGTGTAGCACAGTGTCAAGGATTCAGATGTAACATTTCTAGATTATTGAACTTTATAAGAATTATCAAAAATTGGAAATTATCAGAGAATGTACTTGCCTCGGGTCCTTAGCTGGTAATTATGGATGTCCTGTTCCAGAGTATCCCCTGGGTACCAACAGTCCTAAAAATACATCACAATAGCAAAACAACATTTGCATCAGATGCTACACTAATATAGTCTAAAAATACTGAGTTCAGGACTTCTCTAGGTATGCTACTGGTCACCTAGGATCACCTAGTGGATAGATACATAAATATACATATCTTAAATGACATATGTACTTTCAATATATCTATATATATCAAATTAATTCATATACAATATATATATATACCATTTAATTCATGTATAATATATATATATAGTTGAACAATTATTTATGTACCATATATATATGTCAAAATACAATTTACTATATATATATTGTTAACATCATTATTAAAATATATATACTAACACTAATATATCACATTAAATACATATACAAAATATATGTATATATATATATTGAAAATATGTTAAAGGTTTATACAAAAATATATATATACCAATACGAAAATATAACTCTACATATATATATTGATACCAAAATACGGTTATTTACATATTTATTCATTTATACCAAAATACATTTTTATTAAATATATACCCATGCAAAATATATATACACATATATATTTTTATACCAAAATAATAATTATACTATATACAAAATATAATACACACATACACAAAATACATACCAATATACATATGCATTAATTTAAATACCTACTTATTCAATTTATTATACACACTATAATTATACAATTAATTACTAATAAATAAATAATATACATTTTACATATTTTAAATACATACATATACTAAATATACACCATACATACCAATTAAATATATATATATTGAAAATATGCTAAGTAATATAAATAAAATACATGTATACTCATTTTATTAAAAATATATTAAGTATACACGAATTATATATTTATACGTATACCAATATTATATATACTATTAAACACTAATTAATATAATACTATACACATATACCTACACATTAATATATACAATTACATATACACATTGCATTCATATACTAAATAACATTCATATACATGTATTATATATACTCATACGTATACGTATGTATATATATACATATATATATATAAACCAATATATAAAGAGGGAAGAGGGAGAAGAAGAGAAGCTTACAGAGGCTTGGGGTCGCTGGCCGACCGGACTGCAGAGGAAGTCGGCCGGAGTTGATCAGGAGGAGGAGGAGGAGGATGATGGCCGGACCGCGGGGGACTCGAGCGCGGCTGCTGCTCGGCTGCTCGCCGGAGTCTCTGTCGGGGTGGTGGTGGCTAGGAGATGATGATGGTGGTGATAGGAGGAGATGCAGCCGGCTGAACAGCAGCAGGCCGGGGGAGGGAATAGGAGAAGCCGGAGCACAGGGACTGCGGGGATGGGCTGGCCGGGAAGCACAGAGGAAGTCGGGCCTCGGTTGGTGGAGGAGGCGCGGAGTAGGGAGGAGTACAGGAAGTCGGGGCTGACAGCGAGCCGCCGGGGATCGGCTGCGGGGGAAAGATGGAGGAAGCCGCCGTCGGGTCGTGCAGTGGGAGGGGGAGGCCGTGCGGGTGCTGAGCAGCGGGGAGCTGCAGCCAGCGGGCCACGCTTGGCCGCCGGAGTGGGCCGCCGGGAACAGTAAGTAGGGAGGTGAGGTTTTCCCCCTCTCTTTCTTCTATTTGATTTTTTTTTAAAAACTAAAGAAAGAAGAAGAAGGGAAGAAGAAGAAGAAAAAGAGAAGAAGAAAGGAAGGAGGAGAAGAAAATTACATACGTAGGAGAGAGGGAGGTGGAGGCTTGTGAGGAGGGTGTGGTTACCTAGGTTTTCTAGGGATTAGGGCTTGATGGGACATCACATATATATGGGGAGAGGGTGTAAAATCAAGGGTTGTGATTGACCCCCTTTAAATGAGGGGTCCAGATTGGACATGGAGAATTTCTTCATGTGGGTGAGGGTGAGAGATTTAATTAAATTATTATTAGGCTCCCTCATTGTTTTAAACAATGAGGTGTTGACACAAAATGCAAATTTACAATTTAGCCCCCTTAAATTTGGGAAATTGCACAAACACATAAAATGACAAAATTTGGCGGGCAATTCGGTGTCTGGTGTTTTGTAGGGTCAGGGGCGCTGTAAGTTTGGTGTGGGCTCAATTTACAGGGCACTGGAATTAATATGGAATTTACGGAATCAGATAAAATGGTATCCTCAAATTAAATAGAAATAAATGCAAGTTGTGTTCAACAATTAATTAGGAGTACATGGAGCCAAAATCAGGTCAGGTCATCAATACCAATAATGAAGTAGACTCAGAACAGAATATTACCCTAATTTGGGCCGCACGAAAAATAGGTCAAGATTGCCTCCAATTTTAATTGGAACGCACAACGATACAAAAATAGGAATTTAAAAATAACGTCCACGACGATTTTTGTGCGGCCAGAAATAATGTACAGAGGACATAATTATGAGTTGCAAAAATAGCAGAATGGAAGGCGGGCATGTCTAGGGCAAGATTGTGAAATTTGTTGGGAGACAAAAGATAGGGTAGTGTCCCAAATATCGAAGCAAAGGCAATGCGCAAAAATATTAAATAAAATATGGTAATCAAATACAAACTCCAAGAATTAAATTCTAGATAAAATAATAAAATCCGGAATTCTATAATTCGGACAGGTGGTCATCTACTGGGCTTCTAGGTCTAGTCTGCTAGCTAAAAATAAATAAACACTGCATATAATACTATATTTAATTACACATCACTCATAATTATTTAAATTAAAAATATTATCATGCAATTATTAAATTGTAACTACAATAATATTAAATATTGTAAAAAGTCGAAAATACCCCTGTTTTCGGAATATGGTAGTGACAAGTCTACCCACCTTAAAAGAATTTCGTCCTCAAAATTTAAAATTCTCATAGTAGCGCTTAATCATACATATTATTATTTCCCTCAAATTTAAATTCATCAACCACGAAATCAGGTAATAATCCACAATGTCTTTCGCAATTTTCAAAATTTTGAATTATTTGCATTCCTGAAAATCCTCGCAATAAAAACAAAGTCCATTTTTTTTGTCAAAAAATTTCCCAAAATTTTAATTAATAATTTAATACTCAAAATTTAATATCCACTCCTCTAATTTGATTTGAATCAATGCACAATTATAAAATGTAATCTCGTCTCACAAGTTTGAATTTAAATATTAGTCCATCAAAAATTTTATTTCTCGATTTCCTCTTTCCTCAAAATACTTAACAATGCGATACTTAAGGATTCTCCCACTGCAACATCAATATAAAATTTTTAAAAATTTCATAACTTGCAATCAATTAAATATAATGATAATCTCCCCAAAATTCCAAATTAAATAACATGTCATAATCTTCCTGGAATTAATTAAACCACCAATTATGAAATGTTAATTTCTTAACCCTGTATTTGAATCAATGGTTATCCTCGAATCTTAATCATCTTGTCTCTCTTGTCAAGTCATAACTCCTCTATGAATCTTCGTCATGGTCAAACCTCGATAATCATGGCAAAAAAACTTCCTACAATCATACAACATGCAACCTAAGGGAATATGTATGGTGTCTTGTCATGGTATTGCAGTCTCTGTATCAGGGTGTACTACTAACTACATTCTAACAAAAAAATCATGCATGCAAGCTACGGTACTAAGGTATCAGTCAATCAATCAAATAGATAGGAACAGAAGGAAGGAAAGAACAGAACCTACTAACACATTACCTGTAGTATCGGTCTCCTCGACCATCATCGCAATTGCCCCGCCCTGCTGGGGTGGTTCCCTTCGCGGGTGCTGAGCAATATACGGTTCCACAGGTAGCCTAACTGGATCTCTATAATCTGAAGCTGCGTGCTGGCCGGGAAGATAAGGGGCTAGAAGACAATCCTTTACTCGATGTCCCACAGCGCCGCAGTGCAAACAAAGTCCTAGCCTCGTTCTACAGCTCTCCCAAAGATGACCTGGCTTCTAACAGAAATGACAAGTCTGCCGTGTCTCTCTTGGAGGCTGTTGCTGATTCTGCTGAACACGGACTGGTGCCTGGTACTGTTGTTGATACTGATACGCCCAAGGGTATTGCTGGATAGGAACTGGTGTTAGGTACTGCGGTGGATGCTGAATTGTCCATGGTTGTTGCTGAAGATGAAATGGTACTTGGTACTGCTGTTGGTGCTGAATACGGGGATGCTTGGCTGGTCTTGTGCTACCTTTCGTATCTCCAAAAATATTGTGACTCCTCTTAGGCCTGAGATCCAGATCCTCTTCTGCAATCTGAGCATCCATCAAGATAGCCTCAAAGGTAGCGGTACGACGACCAGAAGTACGCGACCTAATCTCTCTTGTCAGCCCCTTTTTAAATTTTTGGGCTCGATCTCCTGGGTCACGAATCATAGACGATGCAAAATGGCTCAATCTACAGAATTCTGTAGCGTACTCGTCGACCGACATGTTTCCTTGAACCAAGTCATGAAACTGACTTTCCAAGGTTCCCAATGCCACGTCGGGAAAAGAACTTCTCCTTGAAGAGTTCCTTGAAGGTCTCCCAAGTAAGTCCTTGTGCAGTAATTCTCGGCTCCATGCGATACCACGTGAGTGCGATATCGAACATCTGACTGCCAGCGGCTTCTATCTGCAAGTTCTCCGGAATCTGGGTCAATCGCAGGCTCCTTTCTATATCCTCTAGCCAGTCGTCAGCGTAGAGTATTCCTTCGGTGCCTTTAAACTCTCGAGGTATCATCCTCTTGAAATCCACTATAGTGCCTGATCTCTGCTGTTGCTGGCCAGGAAACTGCTGGTACTGTGCTACTCTCTCCAAAGCTTGGAGAGTCACTTGATGAGCATTCTCCATATTTTCTCTCATCAGCTTGGTTTGTGCCTGGTGCACTTCTGCTTGCACCCTCTGAGCCTCAGCTTGAACTCGCTGAGCATCTGCCGTCACTCTCTGGGCATCTACCATGCCCTGGATCAAGGTAAACATCTGCGTTCCGTCAATGGGCAAACCTCCGGGAATCGGAGTCGGTGGAGGAGGAAGGTTGTCCGTCATAGCTGCGGCAATCTTCTGAACAGGTGGGGGAAGAGGATCCCCGAAAAGTGCAGACACTCCTACATGCATCGGAGATGTAGGAGGAACTACGGTTGTCTGTCTCTCAGGTGGAGAGGTGGCAGGCCCCTCTAAAGCTGATGTTTCCGCTCTCATAGACCGTGTCTGCGGCGACATCCTGAAGACAGATCCCAAAGAATCAATTAAGGCAAAAATGCGATATCATCAAGGAAGGACAGTAAAGTTCTAAGGAAGCAACATTCAAGATAAATAGATTGGAAATAAACCCTAGTTGTGATTGCACATGTCAAAGATACATCCCTGGTTTGATACCTCTATCCCCTAGGTACCACAGTTCTACTAGAACATACTCACTGCTATCTTCCTTACCTACTGCAATCGCTGATACTAGTTATTCCTATCACTCAAGTGCATAACAATTGCAACACACTATTCTAAGTACTGCACTATCTAATACAATCCTAGATGAACACCTAAGCCAGTTGGCGGTGAAATCTCAATCATACTCAAGCCAACATATCCTTACACATGCATCTCATCTACTTATATACTAATATATCTCTCCCACTATAAAATCCTATCCTCAAATGAAATTCCTCAAATAACTCCTCGAATAAATTTTTAAAGTAAAAGCATACACTTTCCTCAAGACTAATTATCTAAATACTGAAATAAAAATTTTATCACTCAAAAATCCTTACAGCTTGTTTAGGTTCATCAAATTGAATCTGAATTCCTCAAAAAGTTTTAATGACAATATTTCACTTCTCAAAATTCAAAAATTAAAAATTCACTTTCAATCCTCAATTTAAAATTTTAAATCCGTATCTTGTAGTCCAATAGCCCTAGTGTTATCTTTCTCACTGTCCTCATCGACGTGTGTCATCAAATAATACCATAAATTAGTCTACAAATTCATCTTGATATGAAATCAAACCTACCATGAACCGAAAATCCTAATTTAATACCTAATTAACAACAATCAAATTCAACATCAATAAGTGAGAATGGACGAAACAAGGGAATGATTTTAAACGGGAAGTTATAACAAGATTCTCAGGGGTCATCCCAGGAATCTCTCAAGGAATTATGATTGAGTATTCGCTCTCGTCCTAGTATCCTATGTCCTAGATCCTATCGCAGGCACGCAATAGTGTAACAAAGATGCCACACTACTACGACATCGCACAACTCGCGAAGTCTGACCTGCATGGGCCACCACTAAAAATGTGTCACGACCCGTACCCGGTTTAGGGGCACGAGTGCGTGGGTACGTCCAGCCTACGCCGCAGCATCGGCGGTAGAACGCTGTCAAGGTCTTGATACTATCTAGCTAATGTCACACAACATCCAATCTCCATAAGGAGGCACGGATGACACAAATAAATGGGCACATACTCAATCACAGGATTACAGCACGATAAGATAACGAACAGAAATTTAATAAAATACAACACAAGTCAAAGTAATAATCTAACTCTACAATTAACCAAGTCTCATCAAAAATGCCGGAGATAAATCCGGTACCAATAGTCTACTTAAAGAACAACTAAAAAAATAGAAATTTTCGGCTAGTCCTCCCGGAATCACAACTAGACTACCAAGTCTGCAGCTACTCACCATATGGTCCATAAAGTGTCGGACAGCGGTCCTCTAAGGCATAGTCAGGAAAAATATTTCCAGTCAGGAATGAGCAAAGTACAAATCTCAAATAACAGTTCCATATAATTGATAAGGACTATAAAGTAATAAACATGTCATGCTAGCTACTGAGAAGACAGTAAAATAAATGCAATGGCAATTAAAGAGAGACAGGAAAAGTAAAGAGACAGGCAATAGGCAATATGATACAGTCAGTGCATGTATGAAAATAAAAAGAACAAGAAACAATATCATATACGGGTGATGTAGTATATGATTTAAATAGGGAACTGTAATCTATTCTAAGTGTTTGAAATAGTAGTTCAAAATATGATCGGCTTGGGAATATGTACGATAGCTACAGGGCCTGGCTAATCATGGGTGAAGAGCATGATTAACACTTACAATTTTCTATACTACAATAAGAGGTTATGATCACATTTCTTACTAACTACTTCCCTGCCCCCAACTAGTACTGTGGATCCAACCATGACACGTCACGATACACGAGCAAGTCCAGTCTATCATGTACAATGTCTAATATACATGTCGTGTACAATGTCAATACGATAATTAAGGTAACATCTCATGACTGCAGATCCAAGCTATACTAGTTCGTGTAGCACAGTGTCAAGGATTCAGATGTAACATTTCTAGATTATTGAACTTTATAGGAATTATCAAAAATTGGAAATTATCAGAGAATGTACTTGCCTCGGGTCCTTAGCTGGTAATTATGGATGTCCTGTTCCAGAGTATCCCCTGGGTACCAACAGTCCTAAAAACATATCACAATAGCAAAACAACATTTGTATCAGATGCTACACTAACACAGTCTAAAAACACTGAGTTCAGGACTTCTCTAGGTATGCTACTGGTCACCTAGGATCACCTAGTGGATAGATACATAAATATACATATCTTAAATGACATATGTACTTTCAATATATCTATATATATCAAATTAATTCATATACAATATATATATATATATATACCATTTAATTCATGTATAATATATATATATATAGTTGAACAATTATTTATGTACCATATATATATGTCAAAATACAATTTACTATATATATATTGTTAACATCATTATTAAAATATATATACTAACACTAATACATCACATTAAATACATATACAAAATATATGTATATATATATATTAAAAATATGTTAAAGGTTTATACAAAAATATATATATACCAATACGAAAATATAACTCTACATATATATATTGATACCAAAATACGGTTATTTACATATTTATTCATTTATACCAAAATACATTTTTATTAAATATATACCCATGCAAAATATATATACACATATATATTTTTATACCAAAATAATAATTATACTATATACAAAATATAATACACACATACACAAAATACATACCAATATACATATGCAATAATTTAAATACCTACTTATTCAATTTATTATACACACTATAATTATACAATTAATTACTAATAAATAAATAATATACATTTTACATATTTTAAATACATACATATACTAAATATACACCATACATACCAATTAAATATATATATATTGAAAATATGCTAAGTAATATAAATAAAATACATGTATACTCATTTTATTAAAAATATATTAAGTATACACGAATTATATATTTATACGTATACCAATATTATATATACTATTAAACACTAATTAAAATAATACTATACACATATACCTACACATTAATATATACAATTACATATACACATTGCATTCATATACTAAATAACATTCATATACATGTATTATATATACTCATACGTATACGTATGTATATATATACATATATATATAAACCTATATATAAAGAGAGAAGAGGGAGAAGAAGAGAAGCTTACAGAGGCTTGGGGTCGCTGGCCGACCGGACTGCAGAGGAAGTCGGCCGGAGTTGATCAGGAGGAGGAGGAGGAGGATGATGGCCGGACCACGGGGGACTCTAGCGCGGCTGCTGCTCGGCTGCTCGCCGGAGTCTCTGTCGGGGTGGTGGTGGCTAGGAGATGATGATGGTGGTGATAGGAGAAGATGCAGCCGGCTGAACAGCAGCAGGCCGGGGGAGGGAATAGGAGAAGCCGGAGCACAGGGACTGCGGGGATGGGCTGGCCGGGAAGCACAGAGGAAGTCGGGCCTCGGTTGGTGAAGGAGGCGCGGAGTAGGGAGGAGTACAGGAAGTCGGGGCTGACAGCGAGCCGCCGGGGAACGGCTGCGGGGGAAAGATGGAGGAAGCCGCCGTCGGGTCGTGCAGTGGGAGGGGGAGGCCGTGCGGGTGCTGAGCAGCGGGGAGCTGCAGCCAGCGGGCCGCGCTTGGCCGCCGGAGTGGGCCGCCGGGAACAGTAAGTAGGGAGGTGAGGTTTTCCCCCTCTCTTTCTTCTATTTGATTTTTTTTTAAAAAACTAAAGAAAGAAGAAGAAGGGAAGAAGAAGAAGAAAAAGAGAAGAAGAAAGGAAGGAGGAGAAAAAAATTACATACGTAGGAGAGAGGGAGGTGGAGGCTTGTGAGGAGGGTGTGGTTACCTAGGTTTTCTAGGGATTAGGGCTTGATGGGACATCACATATATATGGGGAGAGGGTGTAAAATCAAGGGTTGTGATTGACCCCCTTTAAATGAGGGGTCCAGATTGGATATGGAGAATTTCTTCATGTGGGTGAGGGTGAGAGATTTAATTAAATCATTATTAGGCTCCCTCATTGTTTTAAACAATAAGATGTTGACACAAAATGCAAATTTGTAATTTAGCCCCCTTAAATTTGGGAAATTGCACAAACACATAAAATGACAAAATTTGGCGGGCAATTCGGTGTCTGGTGTTTTGTAGGGTCAGGGGCGCTGTAAGTTTGGTGTGGGCTCAATTTACAGGGCACTGGAATTAATATGGAATTTACGGAATCAGATAAAATGGTATCCTCAAATTAAATAGAAATAAATGCAAGTTGTGTTCAACAATTAATTAGGAGTACATGGAGCCAAAATCAGGTCAGGTCATCAATACCAATAATGAAGTAGACTCAGAACAGAATATTACCCTAATTTGGGCTGCACGAAAAATAGGTCAAGATTGCCTCCAATTTTAATTGGAACGCACAACGATACAAAAATAGGAATTTAAAAATAACGTCCGCGACGATTTTTGTGCGGCCAGAAATAATGTACAGAGGACATAATTATGAGTTGCAAAAATAGCAGAATGGAAGGCGGGCATGTCTAGGGCAAGATTGTAAAATTTGTTGGGAGACAAAAGATAGGGTAGTGTCCCAAATATCGAAGCAAAGGCAATGCGCAAAAATATTAAATAAAATATGGTAATCAAATACAAACTCCAAGAATTAAATTCTAGATAAAATAATAAAATCCGGAATTCTATAATTCGGACAGGTGGTCATCTACTGGGATTCTAGGTCTAGTCTGCTAGCTAAAAATAAATAAACACTGCATATAATACTATATTTGATTACACATCACTCATAATTATTTAAATTAAAAATATTATCATGCAATTATTAAATTGTAACTACAATAATATTAAATATTGTAAAAAGTCAAAAATACCCCTGTTTTCGGAATGTGGTAGTGACACTAAAATAATACATCAATGAGCCTGAAGAAGTAACAAAATGAGCTAGAGACAATTCTAGTACGAAAGAATACTACAAAGCTACAACTCCCGGGTCAACTGTCTCAGTTGGGATAAGTCCCTCCTGAGCCAGGGTCTCAGAATCTAAACCCATAATATCTGGGGTCCATAATAGGTAGGGTACCACTCTTCAGTGTCATCTGAAAAAATATATCAAGTCAGAAAAGCAGCAGACTACATCTCTAACAGCAATTCTAATCAATGATAAATACTATGTAAATAGACGTGGATAAACAAGATGCCTAATAGATACAAGAGATATGTATACAATAAGAAAATATTAGAATAAATACAATAATGAACAATATGACAATAAAACAAGAATACTAATGACTAAGTGTGTGAGTACTAGCTTAACGTATGATCGGCTTGGGCAAGATGCAATTTGGCCTGGCTAATCATATGTACGGTATATGATCAACAATATCAGTAATCAGTACTTGATCACATATCTATACTAATACTCCCCCACCCTCGACTGGTATAATAGATCCAACCACGGTATGCTACGACACGAGATTCCCCAAGAAGATTGCTAGTCTTCCAGAGAACCAGTGTCTCTATATGTACAAGATAACCAATAAAACAATACTTGCACCATATACACCATATACCAAGAAATAACATCTCATGACGAGATCCGAATATACCAATCCGTGTAACCATAGTGTCAAGAGAACATGGATATCTACACTAGATACAATGAACATGGAGAATATCATAAATGAGAAACTATCAAAGAATGTACTCGCTTGAAGTCCAATGAATAGTCTCACAGATGTCTAACACGGTGCCTCGAAGACCTAGATATAGAATACAACATCAATACAAGGTTCCAAAAAGAGAATAAGTTAATCTAGTCAACTTCAAGGTCAATAAGCCAAATCCAAGTCAAAAGTCAACTATGGTCAACTATAAGGTCAACTATGGTCAAACCAAGGTCAACCATTTAATTCTAGGTTGCACAAGTCTAACGAAAAAATCTTGGGTCAAGATACTAAAATCTAAGTCAAGAAACCCATATCTTAAATATTAGGATACCGTATCTCTGGATACGTGAATCCAAGGTAACACCTCAAAATATATCAAACAATATTTATAATAATATAGAATCATAATTTATACATCAAATAGGTACCGCAGTTTTGAACCAACTTGGTATCTCAACAATAATCAAAATCTTGATACTCAAACCACGTATCTTGAGTATCCCCATTTACCTTGGTCTCCTCAAGGTAATACCCAATACCTTGGTATAATAATTAACCTTATATATAATTATTAATATTATACATATAAGAAATATAGCAATAATAGTATATTATCTTAGTATTAATACATATATATACATATACATATATATATATATACATATATATATATATATATATATATATATATATATATATATATATAAGTATTAAACACATAATATATATAAATCTGCCGAACCGTCACTGAAAACTGTGTTAAAAAATACTGATACACTGCCTTTAGTGACAGTTTTGGCTGTCATTGAAGCTGCCGTCGCTGCTGCTGCTGGATTCCTTGCACTGCTGTTGCTGCTTTGGTGACAGTTTACAACCGTCACCACTCCCACTGTTGCAGCTACTGCTATTTCCTGCCACTGCTGCTATTATTAGTGACAACGGTTGCTGTCATTAATACTGCTACTGCTACAGCGGCTGCTGCTGCTGGATTTCTTCTGTGCATTAATGACAGCAACTGTCATTAACTATCCGTCGCTAAAAATAAAAAATAATATATATATATATATATATATATATATATATATATATATATATATATATATATATATAACATATATATATCATATATATAAACCCAAATATATATATATATATATATATAACCCAATAAATATATATATATCTATACATAAAAATACCAAATAAACTATAAATACCCCTTCTATAATAATGTACATATTAGGATATACCCACATGCACACACAACATAAATACATATAATTATACCTCTATACATATATATAATTAATCCTATAACAAATCTCAATAATATAATTACCCAATTAACATACATATATATATTATAAAAACATATACACATATATATATCCATACAATATATTATAACATATATACTAATGCATGTAGAAGAAAGGCTATATATATGTTCTCTTAGTACATATATAGTACATAGATCTATGATATAATAAATACTATAATAATTACACTATAATACATATATAATATCTATATATATATGCACAATTATAACTCATGAATTAAGAGCACAATATTATACCGTATCCCACTAGATCTAGGATACGCATGTGACATGAGTCCACCACACATCCAATTGTACCCCGAAGGACATAAATAAATCACATATATTATTTATGAACAATACAAAGTTTCAAATATAGATCGATGTGTCCGTGTCAAAATACGACATGTACAAAGTTCGGTATCGGAGGAAAAACCCCCAAAATAATGCGTATCACCTAATTTTTGGGATACAACCTACACGTACCCAATTGTGGATATGATACTAGTCCCAAACACATAAACACATGCCAAATTGATCTATAGGATCAATTGATACACACAACAAATGTCAATCTCGAAATTCTTCCAAAATTGACACAAAAAGTACCATAACTTTCTCAATAGGCCTCCTATGAGCACAAAATAAAATCCTATGGATAGTCTATGCATATGGGTTAATTTTTTATTATTAAATCTCAGAATTAGAAGCTATTTTAAGGGAGAAAACTAAATTATACCTATTGGGAGATGAATTCTCAATGAAACCTCCAATTGAGATAAAATTGCTTCAAACTTGTAGATCCTTGCTCCTTTTTGTAGATTCTTACTTTCTCCTTCTAGATCATTGCTTCTTAAGTCTCTAATGGTAATTTGAAAAGGAATTGGAATAAATTTGGTAGGGAAATAAAATAGGAATGAAAGAAATTTGGTAGTAAACAAATTCTAGATCTAAATTTGGAATAAAAAGAGGAGAGAGAAATTTTCTCCTCTATTTAAATAGGCCGGCCCCTATTTCCCCTCCCTCAAGTTATCATATAATATCCAATATACCCCTTGGGGCCTCTCATGAAGAAATAATTAAGGAAGGAAGCTTCTAGTCTAATAATTTAATTAATTTAATCCATCTCCTTAACAATGGGCTTTCTAAATGGGCTAAGTTTAACTAATTAATTCATGTTGGTCCATGGGTCCAAACTAAACTAGTTGAGTCCACTAACACAAGTCTAAAATAATTAATTAACATTTAAAAATAATTAAATAATACCATAAATAATTATTTATCAAGCACAATATTTAATTAAATAGAAATTTACTAAAATACCCTTTCTAGAAAATATGGTAGTGACAAGTCTACCCTCCTTAAAATAATTTTGTCCTCAAAATTCAAAGACGAAAACTACCCCCAGAAAATAACAGAATAGAACTAAAGAATCATAACTAACAATGGATGAACATAACAATTAACAGAACATAACTAGGAAATAACATACCTCAAGGTACAAACAAATATGGATAACGCTCTCGTATTTCATCCTCTCTCTCCCAGGTAGACTCTCCTGGAGAGTGATGCCACCATGCGACGTACACCAAAGAAATAGTCTGGTTCCTCAGTACCTTCTCTCTTAGATCTAGAATCTCAACTGGCTGCTCTGGATAGCTAAGAGTAGGGCCCACCTCTATCTCCAAGTGATCCAATACATGACTAGGATCTGTCCCGTATCGTCTCAACTGTGACCCGTGAAATACGTTATGCACTCCCTCCAATGCAGGTGGCAAGTCTAGTCTATAAGAAACTACATCGACCCTCTCTAGAATAGTGAAAGGTCCGATGAATCGTGGACTAAGCTTTCCGCCTCTACCGAATCGAATCGTGCCTCTTGTCGAAGAAATCCTCAGAAACACCAAACCACCCACCTAGAACAAAACACCATCTTAAGAACTTAATCTGTAACAAACAACCAAGAACAAGCACAAAACAAAAATCTAAACTATACCTCAAACTCCAAAGGTCTACGATGGCTATCAGCCCAATGTTGCTGTCTGTCCTGCACCACTCAAACTCTATTTCTGATCAACTGAACCTTCTCTGCTGCATCCACAACCATCTCTGGCCCAAGAAAAACTCTCTCTCCGATATCGTCCCAAGACAAAGGAGTACGACACCTCTGACCGTATAGAGCTTCAAAAGACGACATCTCTATACTGGCCTGGTAACTGTTGTTGTAAGCAAACTCTACCAAATGGAGATAGTCCTCCCAAGAACCCCCAAAATTTAGTACACAAGTGCGCAATATATACTCGAGAGTCTGAATAGTCCTCTCTAACTGCCCATCTGTCTAGGGATGATATGCAGTACTGAATTTGAGCTGAGTGCCCAAACTCTCCTACAAACTCCTCCAGAAATGAGAAGTAAAACGACTATCCTGATCTGAGACTATGCTGACGGAAACTCCATGAATCCTTGTAACGCCCGCAACCGCACGGTGCGTTACGCTGAGTCGGATTGAATAAAACAAATATTGGTTACATTTAATTTGTTGGATTTTGGGAAGAAGTATTGATTGAGTTAGTTTCATGTGTAGATGGCTAGCGGTGTTCGATGGGATTCAGGTGTGTTCGGTCAGAACAGTACTGAGATAGCTGGATTGGAGCGATAATGCCGTCTTCCTTAGTCCGATCGGTCGGATGATTTGTAGAGCACGGCCTGCTCGCACGGTCATACCAGTTGAGTAGATCACGCTTGCATCGGACCACGAGTTCAAGGGATTGGCCGTATCGGCAGGACATGATGCTTAACGGGATCAAACATTGTGAGTGGGCTCTTTTCCTTCTCCTCTACTCTTTCATGCCTAATAAAATGGAAAACACATAAAGGCTTGAACACTCGGACTGAAATATTGGGAATCACTACACTGAGGCATGCATAGAGTGTACGTCATTTTCTTGGATAGGATTGTGGCTTGAATTGATTTGCGCGTATGGATAGTTGGAGCTAGAGTTAGAATAATACATTGAGGCAGTTGGTTAAAATGATTGGGATTATGCTTGGACAGTTGGAATGATATATTGAGGCATTGGGATTTTTGGGAATTCGGGCGAGCGAGCGTGCATCCGTGCACGAGTATCACTTGGTCGATTTGTCAAGCAAAGCGAGCAGTTGTGGTTCGAAATCGAACAACTGTATCGGCGAGGGCGTTAGCCACTGTTGGGGCATTGTGCCTCTGTTGGGGCATTGTGCCACGAGATTGTTCTGAGTTGGGGTGTTCCACCCAATTTGAAATACTGTGCTGAGAAGCGGCATAGTGCCTATGGAATAACTTGATATTTGGTGCCTTGGGCTATATGTTGATGAATGGTTATGGATGTTTTGGTTGGATATTTAGTTATGGATATTTTGGTTGGATATCGGTTGAACGAGTCTAGGATCGCTTTGTGGGGTAAAAATATTCGATCCTCTCGTCATACCTACTTGGTGTCTGCATGTCACGGACAACCTATGTACACAGGGTTTGATATTTCCTCGAAACGGTATTTCGGGGCACTAGAACCGTATCGATCCGGAGGGAAATATTTGATTCATGCTAGTCATGATGCATTGCGAGACCTCCAGTGGGGCTTGCTACTCGGGCTGATAGGGCGTACCGTAAATGCTTGGAATATGTCCTTTATGGCTTGGCCAGTGACTTCATATAGATTAGTATTGGCTTGCTTTTCTTTTGTTGGTTTGGCTTCGTATAGGCGCGACCACCTTGCCTCGGCAAGAGTGTGCACTTCGAGATTTGGATTGTAAGGTTTGGTTGAGGATGGATATTTGAGGCTTGGTTGATGGTTCGATACGATAGCCGTGTTGCTTGGGTTTGAGCAGGACGGTTTGCATGCTAGTTTCCTTCGAGTTGATTATATATTTGCTTGTCGATTGGTTTGAGTTGAATGCTTGCATGCTTAAACTGCTTTACAGCTTTCCTTAACATGTCATCCCTATGCCATAAAATGAATCTAGGATTCAACTAGAAAGATTACCATATAACTGTTTGTATTTACTATTTTACTTAGTGTCGGCTTAGACGAGTGGGTTATCCCGCTCACCAGTACGGCTGTGTACTGACCCACGTTTGTGGGCATTATTTTAGGTACGCAGGTGTAGTGGCGCTGCTTGGATATACAAGACATGATGTATGAACTGTAAGTACCTTAGTGGGCTAGAGAAAAGAGCAAGAGTATTTTATTGCCTTCGTGGCATTGCCTTCGTGACATTTCATTTGGACCCTATCGAGAGCTTCGCTGCGTATACTCTGATGTGTGCTTGGTACACAATACTTGACTTCCGCTGTAACTTGGTCATTTCGATGATAACTTTGGTGTTAGACAACATCGCCTTGTACGAGCGCAACTCCAGGTTCGTACGGCATCACGTCCCGATGAGAATGATTGTCCTGCGGGAGAGCTGCAACGTGGTAATTCACGTTTAGCGGGGACTATTGAGCTTGCGGGAGATTGGGGCATGACAAATTGGTATCAGAGCGCCTGGTTCATTTTCTCGGACTTGGTCCTTCGCTTCATCACAAACTCTAAATAGCTTCCGTGTGTCGTCTAGCTCTTGACTCTACTCAGTGCCGCATTGGATGTTTCATGTAATAAGTCTATATATTGCTGGTTGTGGCTGCATGTTGTTCTTGGTTGTGTTGCTTTTGTTGGTTTTCTTTAGATCGCTTAGCCTCGTTAGGCGTTGTTGCATTCGTGCAGCAAGTTGTTGGGCGTTGTTGCATTTATACAACAAGTTGAGAGCTGTCGTTGGGTTAGCTTGACCTGTCATTCGGGGAGTTTCTGGTTGCATTAGTGGTTCAGTTGGTTGGCAGACGAGTTTGGTTATGCGACATGTTGTGAGTAGAAGCATCGATTAAGAATGGATCGTTGCACGAGTTGCTCGTGTGGTGCATTGGTTGAGCAGGTTTGAGTTTGGCTGTCACTACCCGATTCTAGAAAATAGGGTTATTTTTTTTATTTGATAAATTATGAATTGTTTTTAAATAATTATATTTATATTTAAATAGTGATTATATTATTTTTAATTGATTATTTTAGGGTTTTGGCTAGTCTGGACCCGTGTCAGACCCTAGTGGACCCATGTCCGACCCAACCCACATCCCAATGAGACTTATTTTTTGGTTTAGAATATTTATTATATTTTTAGTGGGTCAGTTGGAGAGATTTGGAGTTAGTTTGAGTGCTTTTGGAACCCGAAAACCAAACCCAAGTGAGGGAGGCATATTGGACATTTGGAGACTTGTGTAACCCTTTATTAGGTGTGGCCGGCCCTTCCCACAGCCCCCATTCCCGTGCAACAGCAGCCCTCCCCAATTCCTTCTTCTTCTTCACTTCTTTTTCTTCCCCACTCCTTCTTTCTTCTTTCTTCTTCCTTCATTCTTCCAAGTAAGTTCTCCTTCATTTTTCTTCCTTCCTTCTTCCATTCCTTCTTTTTTATGTGAACCCTAACCTTATATTTTCCCTAACCTAGGTGTGTGGAGCCTAGATTTAGTGTGGAGGCTAGATTTGGTGGCTTGGAGCTTGAGGGAGGTAATTTTAAGTGGATTGGAGACTTTGGCTTGGGATTCCAACTCCCAAGAGGTAAACCCTAATTTCACCCCTTGTAATTAATCTTATATAGTGTAATTAATAGTTTAGAACCTTCCTAGACCTTAGGGCTACCCGTGGGAGGAAGTTGGAACTAGTTTGGTTGTGTTTGGAGACTTTAACACTAGGTTTTGTGTCAATTTTGGGTGAAATCTAAATTTGGCCCAATTTTGGGTGATGCCCTAGGTTAGACGGACCTAGATAGACGTTGTCGGGTGTCTTGAGGGTGAGTGCGTGTCTCCGTTCGGACACATGAAGTCGTGTCGCGGAGAAACGGGCATTTCGAGCGTTTTCGGAGTTTTCGTCGTCGCCGATTCTAAGTGCATGCGCATTTTTGCCACGGACCTAGAATCGACACGTTAGTATTTTTTCTAGGATCTAGGCATCGTTTAGAACCCGTGGGTAAATTTTGGGCCGATTCCGAGTTGGTTTGGTATGCGTTTCAGGAGATTTTTTGAACCGAACACCGCGTGTTCGTTGAAATGACCGAACGACCATTTCGACGTGGTTTCTTAGTTTCGGGCTTGTGCACGCGTTGGGTTAGCTTCGGGGAGTGTGTGCTAGAGTTCTCGGGTTATATTTTATATATTTATAGGTGTTTGTGCGTGTCGGGATCGTTGGGCGTGCGTTGGTGGGGTGTTGTGCATTGTGTTGTGTGTTGTGTGTGTGTTGTGTTTATTTATATATGTATATATATATTTGTTTATGTGTTTCTATATATATATATATATATATATTTATATACATGTATGTGTGTATGTGTATATATATATATCTGTATATTTGTGTGTGTGGTTGTGTGGTTGTGAGAGTGTGTGTTAGTGTGTGTGAGAGTGTGTGTGTGAGGGCGTGTGAGAGTGAGTGTGTGTGAGTGAGTGTATATATATATATATATATATATATATATATATATATATATATATATATATATATATGTTTGAGTGTGTGTGTATATGTATATATATATATTAGTGTGTGTATATATATATATAAGGATATGTGTGTATATATATATACATATAGGTATGTGTTTATATATGTATTAGTGTGTGTGTTTGTGCATATGAGTGTGTGTGTGTTTATATAAGTTAGTGTGTGTGTGTGTGTGTAAGTATATATGTTAGTGTGTGTGTATATATATATTTATAGTTGTGTATATATATATATATATATATATATATATATATATATATATATATATATGTATGTTGGTATATATATATAGATATATGTGTGTGTGTGTCTGTGTGCTTGCTGGTATGTCGAGAGGGGGGATGGAAGTGTGCAGCAGTACAAGCAGCAGCAGCAGAAGCAGATTTAAGCAGCGGCAGCGCCGCGGCAGCAGCTCACTCGAGCGGCAGCACGCCGCGGCAGCAGTAGCATCAGCTGCAGGCCCACCACGTCGAGGCAGCAGCGGCAGCACGCCGCGGCAGCAGTTCGGTCGAGTGCAGCAGCAGAACAGCAGGCAGCAGCAGCCGCAGCACCGCGGCAGCGTCGCGACAGCAGTTTGCTCGAGCGCAGCAGCAGCTCGCTCGAGCGCAGCAGCTGCAACCGCAGTTTAAGGCAGCAGCAGCAAGCAGTTTAAGGCAGCAGCTAAGCAGCAGTTTAAGGCAGCAGCAGCAGCAGATGTTCGCGGCATATCGGGTAGCAGCAGAGCGAGGGAGAGAGAGTGGTATATATATATAGATAACTAGTTAGATAGATTAATAGATAGTTAGATAGATTGATAGATAGATAGTTAGGTAAATAGATAAATATATAGTTAGATAGATTGATGGATATGTGGATATATCTAGATACTTAGATAGATAGCTAGATTTATAGATAGATAATAGATATATTAGATAGATAGATTGTTAGATAAATATATGAATAGATTAGATAGATAGATTGATAGAGAGGTAGATAGATAGTTAGATAAGTAGATAGCTAGTTAGATAAATAGATTAGATACATAGATAGATAGATAGGTAGATGGATAGATAGATATATCTATGGATAGATAGGTAGTTATCTATCTAAGGTATAGATATATATATACCTATAGTAGTATATATCTATAGATATCTAGATATGGATATATATATATATATATTTATGAGTTGGGTATATATATATATGGGTATATGTGTGTATGTGAGATATATATGTAGATACCTAGGTGTATGCATATATGTATTAGATATATATTTTCTAGCCTATATTATTAGCTAGGTATATATCTATAAGCTTAGATAGCTAACTAGAAGGGTAGTTAGTGAGGTTTAGAGAGGTATCTCAATACCTTGAGATATCCAAGGTATTGGATTTCGGGCGGAGTTTTTGAGCAATTACCTAGGTTTGAGTTTAGAGATAGGTTTTTATGTATATGTGTATATATTTACACGTGCTAGCATAGGTTTTAGCAGGTATAGGCGGGGTGCGTAGCCTAGGTTGAGGTATCGGATACTGTGGGTATCCCGGTATCTCAAGGAGGCGAGTTTGAGGGTTTACTAACTTAATGACCTAGTTTTGACCTATAATTTTAGGGGCACCCTAGTTTGACCTAGAGTTGACCGTAATTGACTCGGTTGACCGTCAAAGTCAACTTTTAACCTAGATTTGACCCAAAGTTGACTTTTTGGACCCAGAGTTGACTTTTTGACCCAGATTTTACCGGTTTGACCCGTTTGACCTAGAATAGCCCTAGAAGCCTGTTTTTAATTATTTTATATCAATTTAAATCCATAGAACCCTGTTTAATTCTACTTTTTGCAATAGGTTCTTGCGATACCGGTTCGGATCTCGATCCTCATCAGTTGCTCAGGACATCAGGCGAGTACCTACCTCTGATAGTTTTTATTTCATGATAGCGTTTATATCACCTATTCTAGAACTGTGATACTTGATTCTGACATATTGTTACACGAGCTGGTACTAGTGGATCCCGTCATGATATGCTATCCCCCTTACCGTGTTCAGCGGGTACTCTATCACGTGTATTTCATCATGTGCTTCGGATATTGATTCTCATGTGCTATTATGTGCTTCTTGTGCTATCGCCTTCGTGTGCGCGAGCTATTATCATGTACGTAGCGGGTTGTGGTTGGATCCAAGAGTATTAGTGGGGGAGGGGAGTAGGAGTTGGTTATGTGATCAAAGCCAAACAGTATTCATGTGTATGTCGGTTATGCAACTCACGCATAACGGAGTTATCATAGTATTTTTCATGTGCAACCTAAGCCGATCACATAACAATATCGTGGTGGTACAACAACTTAGTTGTACTGCTGTGAGCCTGCTATAGGATCCAGGATCTAGGATGAGGGTGTACTCAATCACGACTAGGAACAATTCCAATCTAATTATTTTAAAATTGTTTTCTTTTAAAATATTACTGTTATTCTTTGATGATATCGTATCTTGCACCTATTGACTTCTTTTGATCTGTGTTTAGGATGCCTCCGAAGACATGATCTCATCGTACCGCCCCAGCAGTTGCCACGGAGAGGTCTGCTACCTCTCGTCCAGCTCGTATTCAGACAGCTGCTACCGCTCCACTCACCACTCCTACGGTTGAGGGAGAATCTGTTTCTCTCGGGGATTCTCCTTCACCTATCGATCCGAGGACTACCCCAGTCGTTCCGGTGGTTCCTCTACCACTTCCTGCACCAGGAGACGCCGCGCAGTTGTTTACGTTCTTCAGGGAGATGATGGACGCGCAGCACCGGCAGGTGGATGTGATGAGGCTGGGCATTGAGAACGCCCACCAGGTGGCCATGATGGCAGTGGACAGAGTGGCACAGATTCAGCCACAGGCAGATCAGATTCAGCGTCTGAGGTCGGGCACTATCATTGACTTCCAGAGGATACGGCCCAAGGAGTTCCGGGGTACAGAAGGGATCCTGTACGCGAATGACTGGATAGAGTAGATTGAGGGCATCTTCAGGCTGGCACAGATTCCAGACAGCATGCAGATAGAGGCAGCGGGCAGTCAGATGTTTGACCTCGCTTTGACGTGGTATCGCACAGATACGAGAATCGTGGCACCAGGGCTTACTTGGGAGGCTTTCAAGAGGCTTTTTAAGGAGAAGTTTTTTCCAGATGTGGCGCTCAGTGCTTTGGGGAGCCAGTTCAAGGCACTCGTCCAAGGGAGCATGATGGTGGACGAGTACGCAGCGGAGTTCTGCCGTCTGGGCAAATTTATAGAGGGCTTGAGTGAGGCAGCTAAGGCAAGGATGTTTCGCAAAGGCTTTGTCATGGCGGTCAAGTTTTTGACCAGGAGCGACCGCGATGCGACCTTCGAGCAGATAGTAGGAGATGCTCAGAGAGCAGAGGATGACTTAGAGCTCAAGTCCAAGAGAGGCATGGATGATTCAGGTAGTGCGAGTGGTAGTGCGGGACCGGCTAAGCGTCCCTATGTGTAGAAGGTAGCGCAGCAGGGTCAGGATCAGAGGGTGCCCACTTGTGCCTACTGCAGGAAGGCAGGACACACTTGGGATGTTTATAGGAGGAGGCTGAAGGTGTGTTTGTTATGTGGATCCGCTGCTCACCAGATGCGAGATTGCCCCACTGCACCTCCATTGGGTGGAGCACAGGATCAGAGAGTTGGAGCTAGGCCACCTGTGGCACGACATCATGCCCCGCACCAGCAGAGGGATATACCCCAGCAGGGCAGGGCTTATGCATTGACGGTCGAGGAGGCCGATGCTACGGGTGTCGGATTAGCAGGTCTGTCTCTTTATTCTTCATCCTGTCCTTTCCATTCCTTGTGGTGTGCTTGATTAGTACCTGTTAGACTTTCTATTATGCTGTGATAGATAGTGTAGTGACCTTGATTGAGACTGTGATAACACGACCAGTAGGACCCTGATCTTGCATGTTGTTTAGGTAGAATTTCTTGACTGTGATTATTGGGGGTTTGACCTAGAGGGAGTGTGATTGACTTTAAATTTCGAGGATTAAATTTTCTAAGGAGGGTAGGCTTGTCACTACCCGATTCTAGAAAATAGGATTATTTTTTTATTTTTATTTGATAAATTGTGAATTATTTTTAAATAATTATATTTATATTTAAATAGTGTTTGTATTATGTTTAATTGATTGTTTTAGGGTTTTGACTAGTCTGGACCCGTGTCAGACCCTAGTGGACCCATGTTCGACCCAGCCCACACCACAGTGAGACTTATTTTTGGGTTTAGAATATTTATTATATTTTTAGTGGGTTAGTTGGAGAGATTTGGAGTTAGTTTGAGTGCTTTTGGAACCCGAAACCCAAACCCAAGTGAGGGGGGCATTTTTGATATTTGGAGACTTGTGTAACCCTTTATTAGGTGTGGCCGACCCTTCCCACAGCCCCCATTCCCGTGCAACAGCAGTCCTCCCCAATTCCTTCTTCTTCTTCACTTCTTCTTCTTCCCCACTCCTTCTTTTTTCTTTCTTCCTTCTTCCAAGTAAGTTCTCCTTCATTTTTCTTCCTTCCTTCTTCCATTCCTTCTTCTTTATGTGAATCCTAATCTTATATTTTCTCTAACCTAGGTGTGTGGAGCCTAAATTTAGTGTGGAGGCTAGATTTGGTGGCTTGGAGCTTGAGGGAGGTGATTTCAAGTGGATTGGAGACTTTGGCTTGGGATTCCAACTCCCAAGAGGTAAACCCTGATTTCCCCCTTTGTAATTACTCTTATATAGTGTAATTAATAGTTTAGAACCTTCCTAGACCTTAGGGCTACCCGTGGGAGGAAGTTGGAACTAGTTTGGTTGTGTTTGGAGACTTTAACACCAGGTTTTGTGTCAATTTCAGGTGGAATCCGAATTTGGCCCAATTTTGGGCGATGCCCTTGGTTAGACGAACCTAGGTAGACGTTGTCGGGTGTCTTGATGGTGAGTGCGTGTCTCCGTTCGGACATGTGAAGTCGTGTCGCGGAGAAACGGGTATATCGAGCATTTTTGGGGTTTTCGTCGTCGCCGATTCTAAGTGCGTGCGCATTTTTGTCACGGACCTAGAATTAACACGTTAGCATTTTTTCTAAGATCTAGGCATCGTTTAGAATCCGTGGGTCAATTTTGGGCCGATTTTGAGTTGGTTTGGTGTGCGTTTCAGGAGGTTTTCCGAACCGCACACCGCGTGTTCGTCGAAATGACCGAACGACCATTTCGACGTGGTTTCTTAGTTTTGGACTTGTGTGCGCGTTGGGTTAGCTTCGGGGAGTGTGTGCTAGAGTTCTCAGGTAATATTTTATATATTTATAGGTGTTTGTGCGTGTCGGGGTCGTTGGGCGTGCGTTGGTGGGGTGTTGTGCGTTGTGTTGTGTGTTGTGTGTGTGTTGTGTTTATATATATATATATATATATATATATATATATGTATATATATATATATATATATTTGTGTGTGTGTTTCTATATATATATTTATATATATGTATGTGTGTATGTGTATATATATATATATATGTATATTTGTGTGTGTGGTTGTATGTTTGTGAGAGTGTGTGTTAGTGTGTGTGAGAGTGTGTGTGTGTGAGGGTGTGTGAGAGTGTGTGTGTGTGAGTGAGTGTATATATATATATATATATATATATATATATATATATATATATATATATATGTTTGAGTGTGTGTGTATATGTATATATATATTAGTGTGTGTATATATATATATAGATATGTGTGTATATATATATACATATAGGTATGTGTTTATATGTGTATTAGTGTGTGTGTTTGTGCATATGAGTGTGTGTGTGTTTATATAAGTTAGTGTGTGTGTGTGTGTAAGTATATATGTTAGTGTGTGTGTATATATATATTTATAGTTGTGTATATATATATATATATATATGTATGTTAGTATATATATATAGATATATGTGTGTGTGTGTCTATATGCTTGCTGGTGTGTCGAGAGGGGGGGGGATGGCAGTGTGCAGCAGTACAAGTAGCAGCAGCAGAAGCAGATTTAAGCAGCGGCAGAAGCTCACTTGAGCGGCAGCAAGCCACGGCAGCAGCTCGCTCGAGCGGCAGCACGCCGTGGTAGCAGCAACATCAGCTGCAACGGCAGCACGCCGCGGCAGCAGTTCGCTCGAGCGCAGCAGCAGCTCGCTCGAGCGCAGCAGTAGCAGCAGCTGCAGTAGCAGTTTAAGGCAGCAACAACAAGTAGTTTAAGGCGGCAGCGCAGCAGCAATTTAAGGCAGCAGCAGCAGCAGATGTTCGTGGCGTATCGGGTAGCAGCAGAGCGAGGGAGAGAGAGTGGTATATATATAGATAACTAGTTAGATAGATTAATAGATAGTTAGATAGATTGATAGATAGTTAGGTAAATAGATAGATATATAGTTAGATAGATTGATGGATATGTGGATATATATAGATACTTAGATAGATAGCTAGATTTATAGATAGATAATTGTCACTACCACATTCCGAAAACAGGGGTATTTTTGACTTTTTATAATATTTAATATTATTGTAGTTATAATTAAGTAATTTGCATGATGGTATATTTAGTTTAAATAATATGTGAGATGTGTAATTAAATATAATATACAGTGTTCATTTATTTTAGCTAGTAGACTTGACCTAGAAGACCAGTAGATGACCACCTGTCCAAATTATGGAATTCTGTAATTTAAATGTTTTATTTATAATTTATTTATTAGAGATTGTAATTAATTACCGTAATTTATTAATTATTGCGCTTTGCCTTTGCTTCGATATTTGGAGCACTATCCTGACTTTTGTCTTCCAACAAATTTCACAATCTTGCCCTAGACATGTCCGCCTTCCATTCTGCTATTTTTGCAACTCATAATTTTGCTCCCTGTGCATTATTTCTGGCCGCACAAAAATCGTCGCGGACGTTATTTAATAAATCCCTATTTTGTATCGTTGTGCGTTCCAATCGAAATTTGGAGGCCATCTTGACCTATTTTTTCGTGCGACCCAAATTAGGGTAATATTCTGTTCTGAGTCTTCTTCATTATTGGTATTGATGACCTGACCTGATTTTGGCCCCATGTACTCCTAATTAATTCTAGAACACAACTTGCATTTATTTCTATTTAAATTGAGGATACTATTTTATCTGATTCTGAAATCCCAATTTTATTCCAGTGCCCTGCTATTTAAGCCCATACCAAACTTACAATGCCCCCTGACCCTACACAGTACCGGACACCGAATCGCCCGCCAAATTTTAATCATTTTATGTGTCTGTGCAAATACCCAAATTTAAGGGGGCTAATTTGCAAATTTGCATTTTGTGGCAACACCTCATTTGATTAAACCAATGAGGGAGCCCTATTAATTTTAATTAAATCTCTCACCCTCATCCCCCATGAATTATTTTCTCTCCATGTCAAATCTGAGCCACTCATTCTAAGGGTTCAATCACCACCCTCCATCACACCCTCTCACCCTTTTACTATTTAATGTCTACATCAAACCCTAATCCCTAGACAACCTAGGTTTTCCCCCACCTCACAAGCCTCCAACGTAGGATTCTTTTTCTTCTCCTTCTTCCTTTCTTCTTCTCTTTTCTTCTTCTCTTCTTCTTCTTCCTTTCTTCTTTAAAAAAAAATTTAAATTTGAAATTAACATTAGAGTGGGGGGAACACTATTCATCATCCCCCTTACTGTGCCCGGCCGACCTTACTGTGCACCCGCCCATTCTCAGCCGACCCGCACCTCCCGCTGCAGTCATCCACTGCCACCACCATCCCCGTCCATCGGCTGAACTCCTCCCTGCCACTCCGACTTCACAGCCTCCGGCGAACCCCCTCACGATCTCCCTCCGCCGACATCCATCCACCTCTCCGACGCCGCTGCTCAGCCCCGGCGGCCGAGTTCTCTGCAACTCTCTTCCCTCTGCGTTCACCGGCCGGCGACTGAACCCCGGCGGCTGCTCCACCACCTCCATCAAACATCACCACTCCCATTACTCCCACCACCAGCCATCACTCCTCCCCTTTCCATCGAGCCGAGCCGATCCTCCGGCCGGTCGGATCCCGCTGCACCCTGCAGCCGACGACCCCGACTGCCATCCCAATCCCCTCAACTCCCCTTGCCTGCTGCTGTTCCGGCCGAGCATCGCTGCTCCTCCCTCTACACCACCACCCCCATTCAGCCGGAGCTCCCTCTGCGACTCCTCCCCGCGCTCGAAATCCCCCGTGGTCGACCGCTCCGGCCAGAGCTGACCCGCCGGCCTGCTGCTCGACCATCTCCTCTCCGTCCCGCTGCATCGACCACCTCTGTGAGCTCCATCTCCCTCCTTCATTTTGTTATGTAAACGTATGTATTCCTAGTGTGTATGTATATGTATACATATACATATTGTATATGTACACGTATATATTTAAAATGACTTATATATGTAAATACGTATCCTAGTATATGTATGTATGTATTATTATTATTTATATTCATATATATATGCATGTATTTACTATGTAGCACATGTATATATATATATTTTATGTATATACTTAAAATATATTTCTATATGTAAATTGGTATAGTATGATATAAATACGTATTGTATCCCTTTTCAATGAACTATGTTTATATAGATATACATTCAAGTATTAATTATTATGCTTATATATACATGCAAGTATTATTTATTATGTTTATATATATACCAGTATTTTTTATTTTAAAGTATATATATACTAGTATAAATTAAATTCAGGTATTAGCATAGTTATTGTACTTTGGAATTTAGTATATATAGTAAAATTCTAACTTGGCTTATTTTATGAATTTTGGCTTATTTTATGAATATACCTTGTATAACGTATTTCCTAGTAGCTATTGTAATTAAAACATACAGTATTAATATTACATAAGGTATAAATACACTTATCTATTTTTGTACCAAATGTATTTGATGTATATGTGTACACTTCTATGTCTCTAATAGACGACCCTAGTTGACTGAGTCCCATGCCGGACATAGCCCCTGAGTTAGTATTGGCTTGTGTGTTTAGTATAGCTTCTGATGCAAATATTGTATTGTTTATTATATGTCTTTAGGACTGTTGGTTCCTCCAGGCGATATTCTGGAACAGGACCTCGGTATTCACCAGCTAAGGACCTAAGGCGAGTACATTCTCTGATTAGTTTCTAATTTATGATATCTCCTATGTTCACTGTATCTAGTATAAATATCCATGCTCTTGACACGCTGGTTACACGGATTGGTATACACAGATCTCGTCATGAGATGTTATTCCTTATTCATGGTGTAGCTTGTACAAGACTTGTTTTCCTTATTATCTTGTGCATGTACAGACACTGATTCCCGGGGAGATTTGCTACCTCCCTAGGGAATCCCGTGCCATAGCGTACCATGATTGGATCTACTATACCAGTCGGGGGTGGGGAGTATTTTAGTATAGATATGTGATCATACCCAACTTTTCATGCATCATAGCTCACCCCACATCTTATACCGGGTGCGGCCTGACCATCTCCGTGCTTCATAGCTGTTACGTGTGATTAGCCTGACCTCTCCATGCATCATAGCTAACCAACGGTTAGCCTGACCTTCGTGAATCATAGCTAATCACATGTAACCAGCCTGATCAAGTTCCCAAGCTGATCACATGTTAAAGCTAGTACTCACACACTTAGTCATAGGTTCTTGCTCATGGACATATTGTTTCTTCTCCTGCATTTACTTACAGTATTTCCAGCATTTCTTTTATTTCTCGTACCTATACATGCTTCTGGTATATTTTCATCTAGAACTTCTACATAGTTTATATCATTAATATAGAACTGCTATTTAGAGATGTACTTTGCTCCTTCCTGACTGGAAAATATTTTTCCAGACTGTGACCTTAGTGGACTTGTTTCTGACACTTGAGGATTGGTTGTTACTGATTGCAGGTATGATTATTTTGTCATTAGACTTGTATTGTATTCTTTTGGTTCTTCAAATTCTTATCGTGCTGTAGCTGTGATTAAGTATGTTGTTCATTTTATAGTGGTATCCGTGTCTCCTTATGGAGTTGGATACTAGTGTGAGATTATTTAGATAGTACTTGACCTAGACAGCGTTCTACCGCCGATGCTGCGGCGTAGGCTGGACGTACCCACGCTCTCGTGCCCTTATACCGGGTGCGGGTCGTGACACGTTTTTAGTGGTGGCCCATGCAGGTCAGACTTCACTAGTTGTGCGATATCGTAGTAGTGCGACATCATAGTTGTACTACTGCGTACCTGCTATAGAATATAGGACATAGGATACTAGGATGAGAGAGGATACTCAATCACAAATTCTTGAGAGGTTCCTGGGACGACCCTTGAGAATCTCATTATAAATTTTCCAATTTAAATCCTTCCCCCTTGTTCCCGTCTGCTCTCGCTTGTTGTTATTTGATCCTTATTGATCAGTTATTAAATTAAAATCTTGGTATCATTGTTGAGTTTAATTCTTGTTGACCAGTTATTGAATTTAATTCTTGGTATCGTTGTTGAGTTGATTTTATATCGAGATGAATTTTACGGGCTAAAATTTACGGTATCATCTGATGACATATGTTGATGAGGACAGTGAGAAAGGTAAAACGTCTACTTTGGTTATGGACCCTAGAGTTTATCACAGCCATATTAGCTGTGGTGTCGAGAACGTAGGAACCTGACTTGGATGTACATACTATAGTTATGAAACTTAGAGTCTCTCGCAGCCATACCGGTTGGCGTGGCGAAGATTCTAGACGACATGATTATAGAGTTGCATACCTTAGTTACGAAACCTATCGTTTATCGTATCTATGCTTACTGGCGTGGCGAGGATTCTGAGTGTCATGATTTCAGACAGACGTGTATGATTATCAGGTTGTATCTAAAATTGGTTCTTAAAGTATCATCTCAAGACTTATCTATTTATGTTATTCTAGGACTTTGTTCCATCGCTTCTTTTCTTTACTAACAGTAAAGATACCTTCAGTCCTTAACCCAGTTCTTTTGAGCCATATTTCTTTAAGGATCCTTGTTAGTGTGATAATTAGTGACTTGCAATTTTGGTTGTGTCTTGTATTAGTTTGACTGAGTGTGACTTGTGAGTTTGTAAGTGTTTCTTAGTTGGACATGTGAGCAGTAGGCTTTAATCTAGAGTTAGCCCTTAGCATAGTACCTTGTACCAATGGTTCTAGGATAAGTGTCATTAGAGACTGAGAGTTAAGGAGAGTATAGAGTATCAGTGATAGTTCTCAGAGTTAGTATCAGAGCCAATTACCCGTCCTGGATAATCATGATTATGTAATTGAGTGATCTATGTAAACGATTAAGTATCCAGGAATTGTGTTAAGGATGTATGGAGCATGATGTTCAATTTGATGATTGATATCAAAAATGTTAAAGATAAAGAAATGTATATGCATAAAGGGTTTAATGAGATGTCATAAGTAGAGAAATATCAGGATTAGTAATAAAAGTTGTGAAGAGTATCACAAATTAGTTTAACAAAATGTAAAAGGATTAAGAGATATGCTTATACATCAATCGAGATATAGAACCATATGCCTGCCCATGAGAGTAAAGAAACATGAGTATTATAGAAGGTACAGGTAAACATGAGTTCTAACGAGCTTGATGAGATGATTCATTAATGAAGCTAGTAATATAATACCAAGAGTGACAATGATTCTATGTCAAGGATTATTGAAAATGGTGCTAGTAACAGTAAGCACTCGGTGTGATGATGATTAGATGATATACCAGTTGACATGAATTGAAATCATTGAAGAAAATATGTGTGATGATAACTTGGATTATTGGAAGCGATATTGCAAGTAATCCGGGCAGTACAAATTTCAGTACACAGTTGAGGTTGTAGATAATTGGTGTATTTGTGTGGACCTTGAGTATTAGAGACTGGGAGTATCTATATGTATACTTGAGGATTTAAATTTATAATTTGAAGAGTGGGAATGGATTTTAATTTTTAAGAATTTAGAGGAGTTAAGATTTTATGTTATTAAAATTTTGAGTATTCGAATTCAATTCAATAAACATGGACAAAGCTATAAGGATTTAAAAAAAAAAGTGATTAAATTTTTTGATATTTGAGTATCTGATTTTGAGGAGGTATATGCAATTATTTTAAGTTGATCGAGAAGTTAAACCTTGACGATTATTTTGAGGATTAATTTTAGGGTAGATGAGAGATACGAATATTAATATATGAGTAGATGATATACATGTGTAAGGATCTGGTGACTTGAGCATGATTGAGATGGCACCGCAAACCGACTTGGGTGTCCATCTAAAATTGTATTGGAAAGAGCAGTATTTAGTATGATGTTGCGCTTGACGTATATTTGAGTGATAAGAACGACTAGTATGGACAATTGTAGTAGGAATGGGAACTGACAGAGGGTATAGTACTAAGGAGATAGAGGTATCAAACTTAGATGCATTATTGAACCATGGTTATATTAGAGGTTCTTGGTATCAGATTTTGGTATTAATAGACAAGTGTGTGCAATATTGATATATTCATGGATCTTGTGGATTAATGATTAGTTGATAAGGATATCAGTGTACAGGAATAGGAATTTGTTAGTAAATGTGCTAGAGTAAGTGTTTGTTAGAGATAGGAGATACCGCAAGAAATATGTTAGCAGGTTCTTTCTCATGTTGTTTTGTCTTCTGATCGATTGATTCCCTAGTACCGTGGTTGTATTCGTGATTTCTTGTTAGAGTGTAGTTGGTCGTACACCATGACAAAAGACATCATATTTTCTCTTAGGTTGCATGTTGTATGATTGTAGGAAAGATTTTTCTTGAACCATGATTATTAGGGTTGACCTTGACGAAGATCTACGAAGGAGTTATGACTTGACAAGAGAGACAAGATGATTAAAATTCGAGGAAACACCAATTTAAATAGAGGGATAAGAATTTAACATGGCAGGATTTATGATGTATAAATTCCAGGAAGATTATGACATGCTTAAATTGGTTATTAAATTTGGGAAATTTTGGGAGATTATCAACATACTTATTTGATTGCAAGTTATGAACTTTAAAAATGTTATACTTTGATTTGGAGAATCCTTAAGTATCGCATTGTAAAGTATTTTGAGGGAAGAGAAAACCGAGAAATAAAAATTTTGGTGGACTAATGTTAAATTCAAACTTTTTGAACGAGATTACATTTTTATATATGTGCATTGATTAAAATCAAGTTAGAGGAGTGGGTATTAAATTCTGAGTATTGAATTATTAAGTAAAAACTTTCAGGAAATTTTTGATAAAAATGGACTTTGATTCTATTTTGGGGATTTTTCAGGAATACAAATAAATACAGAATTTTTGAAAATTGTGAAAAGACATCGTGGATTATTACCTGATTTCGTGGATGATGAATTTAAATTTTGAGGGAAATAATAATGTGTATGATTAAACACTAATATGGGGGTTTTAAATTTCGAGGACGAAATTCTTTTAAGGTGGGTAGACTTGTCACTACCACATTCCGAAAACAGGGGTATTTTTGACTTTTTATAATATTTAATATTATTGTAGTTATAATTAAGTAATTTGCATGATGGTATATTTAGTTTAAATAATATGTGAGATGTGTAATTAAATATAATATAAAGTATTCATTTATTTTAGCTAGTAGACTTGACCTAGAAGCCCAGTAGATGACCACCTGTCCAAATTATGGAATTCTGTAATTTAAATGTTTTATTTATAATTTATTTATTAGAGATTGTAATTAATTACCGTAATTTATTAATTATTGCGCTTTGCCTTTGCTTCGATATTTGGAGCACTATCCTGACTTTTGTCTTCCAACAAATTTCACAATCTTGCCCTAGACATGCCCGCCTTCCATTCTGCTATTTTTGCAACTCATAATTTTGCTCCCTGTGCATTATTTCTGGCCGCACAAAAATCGTCGCGGACGTTATTTAATAAATCCCTATTTTGTATCGTTGTGCGTTCCAATCGAAATTTGGAGGCCATCTTGACCTATTTTTTCGTGCGACCCAAATTAGGGTAATATTCTGTTCTGAGTCTTCTTCATTATTGGTATTGATGACCTGACCTGATTTTGGCCCCATGTACTCCTAATTAATTCTAGAACACAACTTGCATTTATTTCTATTTAAATTGAGGATACTATTTTATCTGATTCTGAAATCCCAATTTTATTCCAGTGCCCTGCTATTTAAGCCCATACCAAACTTACAGCGCCCCCTGACCCTACACAGTATCGGACACCGAATCGCCCGCCAAATTTTTGTTATTTTATGTGTCTGTGCAAATACCCAAATTTAAGGGGGCTAATTTGCAAATTTGCATTTTGTGGCAACACCTCATTTGATTAAACCAATGAGGGAGCCCTATTAATTTTAATTAAATCTCTCACCCTCATCCCCCATGAATTATTTTCTCTCCATGTCAAATCTGAGCCACTCATTCTAAGGGTTCAATCACCACCCTCCATCACACCCTCTCACCCTTTTACTATTTAATGTCTACATCAAACCCTAATCCCTAGACAACCTAGGTTTTCCCCCACCTCACAAGCCTCCAACGTAGGATTCTTTTTCTTCTCCTTCTTCCTTTCTTCTTCTCTTTTCTTCTTCTCTTCTTCTTCTTCCTTTCTTCTTTAAAAAAAAATTTAAATTTGAAATTAACATTAGAGAGGGGGGAACACTATTCATCATCCCCCTTACTGTGCCCGGCCGACCTTACAGTGCACCCGGCCATTCTCAGCCGACCCGCACCTCCCGCTGCAGTCATCCACTGCCACCACCATCCCCGTCCATCGGCTGAACTCCTCCCTGCCACTCCGACTTCACAGCCTCCGGCGAACCCCCTCACGATCTCCCTCCGCCGACATCCATCCACCTCTCCGACGCCGCTGCTCAGCCCCGGCGGCCGAGTTCTCTGCAACTCTCTTCCCTCTGCGTTCACCGGCCGGTGACTGAACCCCGGCGGCTGCTCCACCACCTCCATCAAACATCACCACTCCCATTACTCCCACCACCAGCCATCACTCCTCCCCTTTCCATCGAGCCAAGCCGATCCTCCGGCCGGTCGGATCCCGCTGCACCCTGCAGCCGACGACCCCGACTGCCATCCCAATCCCCTCAACTCCCCTCGCCTGCTGCTGTTCCGGCCGAGCACCGCTGCTCCTCCCTCTACACCACCACCCCCATTCAGCCGGAGCTCCCTCTGCGACTCCTCCCCGCGCTCGAAATCCCCCGTGGTCGACCGCTCCGGCCAGAGCTGACCCGCTGGCCTGCTGCTCGACCATCTCCTCTCCGTCCCGCTGCATCGACCACCTCTGTGAGCTCCATCTCCCTCCTTCATTTTGTTATGTAAACGTATGTATTCCTAGTGTGTATGTATATGTATGCATATACATAATGTATATGTACACGTATATATTTAAAATGACTTATATATGTAAATACGTATCCTAGTATATGTATGTATGTATTATTATTATTTATATTCATATATATATGCATGTATTTACTATGTAGCACATGTATATATATATATTTTATGTATATACTTAAAATATATTTCTATATGTAAATTGGTAGAGTATGATATAAATACGTATTGTATCCCTTTTCAATGATACTATGTTTATATAGATATACATTCAAGTATTAATTATTATGCTTATATATACATGCAAGTATTATTTATTATGTTTATATATATACCAGTATTCTTTATTTTAAAGTATATATATACTAGTATAAATTAAATTCAGGTATTAGCATAGTTATTGTACTTTAGAATTTAGTATATATAGTAAAATTCTAACTTGGCTTATTTTATGAATATACCTTGTATAACGTATTTCCTAGTAGCTATTGTAATTAAAACATACAGTATTAATATTACTTAAGGTATAAATACACTTATCTATTTTCGTACCAAATGTATTTGATGTATATGTGTACACTTCTATGTCTCTAATAGACGACCCTAGTTGACTGAGTCCCATGCCGGACATAGCCCCTGTGTTAGTATTGGCTTGTGTGTTTAGTATAGCTTCTGATGCAAATATTGTATTGTTTATTATATGTCTTTAGGACTGTTGGTTCCTCCAGGCGATATTCTGGAACAGGACCTAGGTATTCACCAGCTAAGGACCTAAGGCGAGTACATTCTCTGATTAGTTTCTAATTTATGATATCTCCTATGTTCACTGTATCTAGTATAAATATCCATGCTCTTGACACGCTGGTTACACGGATTGGTATACACAGATCTCGTCATGAGATGTTATTCCTTATTCATGGTGTAGCTTGTACAAGACTTGTTTTCCTTGTTATCTTGTGCATGTACAGACACTGATTCCCGGGGAGATTTGCTACCTCCCTAGGGAATCCCGTGCCATAGCGTACCATGATTGGATCTACTATACCAGTCGGGGGTGGGGAGTATTTTAGTGTAGATATGTGATCATACCCAACTTTTCATGCATCATAGCTCACCCCACATCTTATACCGGGTGCGGCCTGACCATCTCCGTGCTTCATAGCTGTTACGTGTGATTAGCCTGACCTCTCCATGCATCATAGCTAACCAACGGTTAGCCTGACCTTCGTGAATCATAGCTAATCACATGTAATCAGCCCGATCAAGTTCCCAAGCCGATCACATGTTAAAGCTAGTACTCACACACTTAGTCATAGGTTCTTGCTCATGGACATATTGTTTCTTCTCCTGCATTTACTTACAGTATTTCCAGCATTTCTTTTATTTCTCGTACCTATACATGCTTCTGGTATATTTTCATCTAGAACTGCTACATAGTTTATATCATTAATATAAAACTGCTATTTAGAGATGTACTTTGCTCCTTCCTGACTGGAAAATATTTTTCCAGACTGTGACCTTAGTGGACTTGTTTCTGACACTTGAGGATTGGTTGTTACTGATTGCAGTATGATTATTTTATCATTAGACTTGTATTGTATTCTTTTGGTTCTTTAAATTCTTATCGTGTTGTAGTTGTGATTGAGTATGTTGTTCATTTTATAGTGGTATCCGTGTCTCCTTATGGAGTTGGATACTAGTGTGAGATTATTTAGATAGTACTTGACCTAGACAGCGTTCTAACCGCCGATGCTGCGGCGTAGGCTGGACGTACCCACGCTCTCGTGCCCTTATACCGGGTGCGGGTCGTGACAATAATAGATATATTAGATAGATAGATAGTTAGATTGTTAGATAAATATATGAATAGATTAGATAGATTGATTGATAGAGAGGTAGATAGATAGTTAAATAGATAGAATAGTTAGATAAGTAGATAGCTAGTTAGATAAATAGATTAGATACATAGATAGATAGATAGGTAGATGGATAGATAAATATATCTATGGATAGATAGGTAGTTATCTATCTAAGGTATAGATATATTAGATAGATAGATAGGTAGATGGATAGATAGATATATCTATGGATAGATAGGTAGTTATCTATCTAAGGTATAGAAATATATACCTATAGCAATATATATCTATAGATATCTATCTATATATATATATATATATATATATATATAAATATATATATATATATATATATATATATATATATATATATATTTATGAGTTGGGTATATATATATGGGTATATGTGTGTATGTGAGATATATATGTAGATACCTAGGTGTATGCATATATGTATTAGATATATATTTCTAGCCTATATTATTAGCTAGGTATATATCTATAAGCTTAGATAGCTAACTAGAAGGGTAGTTAGTGAGGTTTAGAGAGGTATCTCAATACCTTGAGATATCCAAGGTATTGGATCTCGGGCGGGGTTTTTGAGCAATTGCCTAGGTTTGAGTTTAGAGATAGGTTTTTATGTATATGTGTATATATTTACGCGTGCTAGCATAGGTTTTAGCGGGTATAGGCGGGTGCGTAGCCTAGGTTGAGGTATCGGATACCGAGGGTATCCCCGTATCTCAAGGAGGCGAGTTTGAGGGTTTACTAACTTAATGACCTAGTTTTGACCTAGAATTTTAGGGGCTCCGTAGTTTGACCTAGAGTTGACCGTAGTTGACTCGGTTGACCGCCAAAGTCAACTTTTGACCTAGATTTGACCCAGAGTTGACTTTTTGGACCCAGAGTTGACTTTTTGACCCAGATTTTATCCGTTTGACCCGTTTGACCTGGAATAGCCCTAAAAGCCCATTTTTAATTATTTTATATCAGTTTAAATCCATAGAACCCTGTTTAATTCTATTTTTTGTAATAGGTTCTTGCGACACCGGTCCGAATCTCGATCCTCATCAGTTGCTCAGGACATCAGGCGAGTACCTACCTCTGATAGTTTCTATTTTATGATAGCGTTTATATCACCTATTCTAGAACTGTGATACTTGATTCTGACACATTGTTACATGAGCTGGTACTAGTGGATCCCGTCATGAGATGTTATCCCCCTTACCGTGTTCAGCGGGTACTCTATCACGTGTATTTCATCATGTGCTTCGGGTATTTATTCTCATGTGCTATCATGTGCTTCTTGTGCTCTCGCCTTCGTGTGCACGAGCTATTATCATATACGTAGCGTGTTGTTGTTGGATCCAAGAGTATTAGTGGGGGAGGAGAGTAGGAGTTGGTTATGTGATCAAAGCCAAATAGTATTCATGTGTATGTCGGTTATGCAACTCACGTATAACAGAGTTATCATAGTATTTTTCATGTGCAACCTAAGCCGATCATATAACGAACTTGTGCTCAAGGCACTTAGCTAGTATTCATGTTTTCTCACCTGCAGTTACTTTTTACTACTTGTATTATTCTCCAATTTACTTTGCAGCTACTTATTGTGCTCTAGCATATATTTATTTTCCTGTGCATCTTTTATACTTTTCTATTGCTCGTCATATACACCTTACCATATATTTGGAGTTGTTTTCAGAGTTAGGTACTTTGCTCCAGTCCTGACTGGGCATATTTTTTCCAGAGGATCCTGAGGATTTCTCCCCGACGTTCTACGGGCCAGGTGTTGAGGAGGGTTGTGACCCCGAGACTGGGGAGGAGCCCTGCGAGGAGACGCCGTTAGCGCCCTAGTTAGCTAGGTGGGTTTCCTGGGTTGTTCCCAGTTGTTATTTTGGATGATTGTACTTTTTCTTTTGTTGCCTGTGAGATATTGTAGATATTATGGCCTTGGACTGTATATTTTGGATATTGTCTTGCTCCTTGGTTCTGGTTTTCTTTTGCTATCATATCGTGCTTTTATTCTTCCCCTAGTTATTGTGATTGAGAGATTATATATATTGCGTGGTTGCCCTCCTTTTGGAGAGGATTATTCATATATATATTGCGTGGTTGCCCTCCTTTTGGAGAGGTTATTGTCAGATTTTTGTGAGTTATATAGATTTGGTTGACCTAGAATAGACCTTTACAGCGTTCTACCGTCGATTCTGCGGCGTAGGCTGGACGTACCCATTGCTCACGCCCGATTTTTCGGGTGCGGGTCGTGACACGTTTTTGGTGGTGGCCCATGCAGGTCTCGATTCGGAATTAGTGCGATATCGTGGTGGTACAACAACTTAGTTGTACTGCTGCGAGCCTGCTATAGGATCTAGGATCTAGGATGAGGGTGTACTCAATCACGATTAGGAACAATTCCAATCTAATTATTCTGAAATTGTTTTCTTTTGAAATATTACTGTCCTTCTTTGATGATATCGTATCTTGCACCTATTGACTTCTTTTGATCTGTGTTCAGGATGCCTCCGAAGACACGATCTCATCGTACCGCCCCAGCAGTTGCCACGGAGAGGTCTGCTACCTCTCGTCCAGCTCGTATTCAGATAGCTGCTACCGCTCTACTCACCACTCCTGCTGTTGAGGGAGAATCTGTTTCTCTCGGGGATCCTCCTTCACCTATCGATCCGAGGACTACCCCAGTCGTTCCGGTGGTTCCTCCACCACTTCCTGCACTAATAGACGCCGTGCAGTTGTTTGCATTCTTCAGGGAGATGATGGACGCGCAGCACCGTCAGGTGGATGTGATGAGGCTGGGCATTGAGAACGCCCACTAGGTGTCCATGATGGCAGTGGACAGAGTGGCACAGATTCAGCCACAGGCAGATCAGATTCAGCGTCCGAGGCCGGGCAGTATCATTGACTTCCAGAGGATGCGGCCCAAGGAGTTCCGGGGTACAGAAGGGATCATGTACGCGGATGACTGGATAGAGTAGATTGAGGGCATCTTCAGGCTGGCACAGATTCCAGACAACATGCAGATAGAGGCAGCCGGCAGTCAGATGTTCGACCTCGCTTTGACGTGGTATCGCACAGATACGAGGATCGCGGCACCAGGGCTTACTTGAGAGGCTTTCAAGAGGCTTTTTAAGGAGAAGTTTTTCCCAGATGTGGCGCTCAGTACTTTGGAGCGCCAGTTCGAGGCACTCGTCCAAGGAGCATGATGGTGGACGAGTACGCAGTGGAGTTCTGCCATCTGGGCAGATTTGTAGAGGGCTTGAGTGAGGCAGCTAAGGCGAGAATGTTTCACAAAGGCTTGGTCATGGCGGTCAAGTTTTTGACCAGGAGCGACCGCGATGCGACCTTCGAACAGATAGTAGGAGATGCTCAGGGAGCAGAGGATGACTTGGAGCTCAAGTCCAAGAGAGGCAGGGATGATTCAGGTAGTGCGAGTGGTAGTACGAGACCGGCTAAGCGTCCCTATATGTAGAAGGCAGCGCAGCAGGGTCAGGATCAGAGGGTACCCACTTGTGCCTACTGCAGGAAGGCAGGACACACTTGGGATATTTGTAGGAGGAGGCTGAAGGTGCGTTTGTTCTGTGGATCCGCTGCTCACCAGATGCGAGATTGCCCCACTGCACCTCCATTGGGTGGAACATAGGATCAGAGAGTTGGAGCTAGGCCACCTGTGGCACAACATCATGCCCCGCACCAGCAGAGGGATATACCCCAGCAGGGCAGGGCTTATGCATTGACGGTCGAGGAGGCCGATGCTACGGGTGTCGGGTTAGCAGGTCTGTCTCTTTGTTCTTCTTTCTGTTCTTTCCATTCCTTGTGGTGTGCTTTATTAGTACCTGTTAGACTTTCTATTATGCTGTGATAGATAGTGTAGTGACCCTGATTGAGACTGTGATAACACGACCAGTAGGACCCTGATCTTGCATGTTGTTTAGGTAAAATTTCTTGACTGTGATTGTTGGGGGTTTGACCTAGAGGGAGTGTGATTGACTTTAAATTTTGAGGACGAAATTTTCTAAGGAGGGTAGGCTTGTCACTACCCGATTCTAGAAAATAGGATTATTTTTTTTTATTTGATAAATAGTGAATTATTTTTAAATAATTATATTTATATTTAAATAGTGATTGTATTATTTTTAATTAATTGTTTTAGGGTTTTGGGCTAGTCTGGACCCGTGTCAGACCCTAGTGGACCCATGTCCGACCCAGCCCACACCACAGTGAGACTTATTTTTGGGTTTAGAATATTTATTATATTTTTAGTGGGTTAGTTGGAGAGATTTGGAGTTAGTTTGAGTGCTTTTGGAACCCGAAACCCAAACCCAAGTGAGGGGGCATTTTGGACATTTGGAGACTTGTGTAACCCTTTATTAGGTGTGGCCGGCCCTTCCCACAGCCCCCATTCCCGTGCAACAGTAGCCCTCCCCAATTCCTTCTTCTTCTTCACTTCTTCTTCTTCCCCACTCCTTCTTTCTTCTTCCTTCCTTCTTCCAAGTAAGTTCTCCTTCATTTTTCTTCCTTCCTTCTTCCATTCCTTCTTCTTTATATGAACCCTAATCTTATATTTTCCCTAACCTAGGTGTGTGGAGCCTAGATTTAGTATGGAGGCAAGATTTGGTGGCTTGGAGCTTGAGGGATGTGATTTCAAGTGGATTGGAGACTTTGGCTTAGGATTCCAACTCCCAAGAGGTAAACCCTGATTTTCCCCTTGTAATTACTCTTATATAGTGTAATTAATAATTTAGAACCTTCCTAGACCTTAGGGCTACCCGTGGGAGGAAGTTGGAACTAGTTTGGTTGTGTTTGGAGACTTTAACACTAGGTTTTGTGTCAATTTCGGGTAGAATCCGAATTTGGCCCAATTTTGGGTGATGTCCTAGGTTAGACGGACCTAAGTAGACGTTGTCGGGTGTCTTGAGGTTGAGTGCGTATCTCCGATCGGACACGTGAAGTCGTGTCGCGGAGAAACGGACATTTCGCGCATTTTCGGGGATTTTGTCGTCGCCGATTCTAAGTACGTGCGCGTTTTTGCCAAGGACCTAGAATCGATGCGTTAGTATTTTTTCTAGGATCTAGGCATCGTTTAAAATCCGTGGGTAAAATTGGGGCCAATTCCGAGTTGGTTTGGTATGCGTTTCAGGAGGTTTTCCGAACCGCACACCGTGTGTTCATCGAAATGACCGAACGACCATTTCGACGTGGTTTCTTAGTTTCGGGCTTGTGCGCGTGTTGGGTTAGCTTCGGGGAGTGTGTGCTAGAGTTCTCGGGTTATATTTTATATATTTATAGGTGTTTGTGCATATCGGGGTCGTTGGGCGTGCGTTGGTGGGGTGTTGTGCGTTGTGTTGTGTGTTGTGTGTGTGTTGTGTTTATATATATATGTATATATATATATTTGTGTGTGTGTTTCTATATATATATATTTATATATATGTATGTGTGTATGTGTATATATATATATATATGTATATTTGTGTGTGTGGTTGTGTGTTTGTGAGAGTGTGTGTTAGTGTGTGTGAGAGTGTGTGTGTGAGAGTGAGTGTGTGTGAGTGAGTATATATATATATATATATATATATATACATATATATATATATATGTTTGAGTGTGTGTGTATATGTATATATATATATATTAGTGTGTGTATATATATATATATATATGGATATGTGTGTATATATATATATACATATAGGTATGTGTTTATATATGTATTAGTATGTGTGTTTGTGCATATGAGTGTGTGTGTGTTTATATAAGTTAGTGTGTGTGTGTGTGTAAGTATATATGTTAGTGTGTGTGTATATATATATTTATAGTTGTGTATATATATATATATATCTATGTTGGTATATATATATAGATATATGTGTGTGTGTGTGTCTGTGTTCTTGCTGGTGTGTCGAGAGGGGGGGGATGGCAGTGTGCAGCAGTACAAGCAGCAGCAGCAACAGAAGCAGATTTAAGCAGCGGCAGCAGCTCGCTCGAGCGGCAGCACGCCGCGGCAGCAGCAGCATCAGCTGCAGCGTGTCACGACCCGCACCCGGTTTAGGGGCACGAGTGCGTGGGTACGTCCAGCCTACGCCGCAGCATCGGCGGTAGAACGCTGTCAAGGTCTTGATACTATCTAGCTAATGTCACACAACATCCAATCTCCATAAGGAGGCACGGATGACACAATAAACGAGCACATACTCAATCACAGGATTACAGCACGATAAGATAACGAACAAAAATTAATTAAATACAACATAAGTCAAAGTAATAATCTAACTCAACAAATAACCAAGTCTCATCAAAAATGCCGGAGACAAATCCGGTACCATATAGTCTACTTAAAGAACAAACAAAAAATAGAAATTTTCGGCTAGACTTTCCGGAATCACAACTAGACTAACAAGTCTGCAGCTACTCTCCATATGGTCCATAAAGTGTCGGACAGCGGTCCTCTAAGGCATAGTCTGGAAAAATGTTTTCAGTCAGGAAGGAGCAAAGTACAAATCTCAAATAACAGTTCCATTTAATTGATAAGGACTATAAAGCAATAAACATGTCATGCTAGCTACTGAGAAGACAGTGAAATAAATGCAATGGCAATTAAGAGAGACATGCAATGTAAAGAGGCAGGCAATATGATACAGTCGGTGCATGTATGAAAATAAAAAGAACAAGAAACAATATCATATACAGGTGATATAGTATATGATTTAAATAGGGAACTGTAATCTATTCTAAGTGTTTGGAGTAGTAGTTTCAAAATGTGATCGGCTTGGGAACATGTACGATAGCTACAGGGCCTGGCTAATCATGGGTGAAGAGCATGATTAACACTTACAATTTTCTATACTACAATAAGAGGTTATGATCATATTTCTTACTAACTACTTTTTCGCCCCCAACTAGTACTGTGGATCCAACCATGACACGTCACGATACACGAGCAAGTCCAGTTTATCATGTACGATGTCTAATATACATATCGTGTACAATATCAATACGATAATCAAGATAACATCTCATGACTGCAGATCCAAGCTATACTAGTCCGTGTAGCACAGTGTCAAGGATTCAGTTGTAACATTTCAAGATTATTGAATTTATAGAAATTATCAAGAAATTGGAAATTATCGGAGAATGTACTTGCCTTGGGTCCTTAGCTGGTAATTATTGGATGTCCTATTCCAGAGTATCCCCTGGGTATCCCAACAGTCCTATAAACATAACACAATTATAACACTTGTATCAGATGCTACCCTAACACACAGAAGAAATACAGAATTTGGGACTACTCTAGGTAGGATACTGGTCACCTAGGATCACCTAGTAGATAGTTACAAAATTATACATATCTAAATTAACATATGTACTTACAATATATATTTATCAAATTAATTACATATACAAAATATATGTATATATATATGAAAAATATGCTAAGGGTTTATACAACAATATATATATACCAATACGAAAATATAACTCTACATGTATATATTGCTACCAAAATATGGTTATTTGAATATATACCAAATCTTATTATATACATATATATTTATGTACACATATATATATACCAATTTCCAAATACGTATTTACACATTTATTCATTTATACCAAAATACGTTTGTATTAAACATACCCATACAAAATATATATACACATATATATTTGTATACCAAAATAATAATTATACTATATACATGTATAATAATATCCACATACACAAAATATATACCAATATACATATATATACATGTGCATTAATTTAAATACATACTTATTCAATTTATTATACATACTATAATTATACAATTAATTACTAATAAATAAATAATATCCAATTTACATATTTTAAAAACATACATATACTAAGTATATACACTATACATATATTATATATATACTATACATTATGTGTTAAAATATTAAATAAATAAATGCTATACATATTCATATACTAATTAAAATATGCTATATACACATACCTACACATTATTTAAATATATACCATCATATATACATTACATTAGATATATATACATACATATATATACATATATATATATATATATAAAGAAGGAAAGGGGAGGAGCTTACTGTGGTCGGCTGGCCGGAAAGACGGCCGGACCGGAGGGGGACAGCGCCGGACCGGAGGGGACAGCGCCGGAGAAGCTGTATGGGTCGGCGGTAGATCGGCTGGCTCGGGGCAGTCACCGCGGGGAGTACACAGAGCCGCCGGGGATGGGTGCTCGGGATGACCGGACTGACAGCGGGTGGAGCTCGGCTTGGCGTCGGAGCGTAGACAGCGGAGCCGCCGGGGTACACCGCAGGGAGGGAGTCGTCGGGTTGCGCCGGACTGTGCACGCCGGAGTTCGGAGAAGAACAGCAGCGGCAAGGAGGACTCGAACGCGGGGGCTGCTGCCAGCGGGTTCAGTGGGGACCGCCGGACTCGCTGTTGGTGGTGGTGGTGTTAAATGCTGGAGGTGGTGGAGATGGTCACAGCGGGAGGAGACTCAAGGAGGAATGGGGCGGCCGGAGAGTAGAAGCGCAGGGGGATGGGGAGGAGCAGGGTGGTTGGCCGGGGTTGCGCGGGGAAGGTCGGGGGCCGCCGGAGTTCACAGAGGGAGTCGGGGTGCCGGTGCCGGAGTACAGGGACCGCCGGAGCACAGTTGGGATAAACAGGAGCTTCAGTTCCCCCCTTCCTAACTATTTGAATTTGAATTCAAAAAGTAAAAGAAGAAGAAGAAGGAGAAGAAGAAGAAGAAGAAAGGAAAGAGAAGGAGAAAGAAAAGAGAAGAAGGAAGGAAGGAGAAGAAGAATTACATACGTAGGAGAGAGGGAGGAGGCTTGTGAGGAGGTGGGGGCTTGCTTGGGGATTAGGGTTTGATGGGACATGTCATTTAATAGGGAGAGAGGATTTTGATGGAGGGTGAGGATGCACTCATTGAATGAGTGGTCCAGATTGTTCATAAAGGAAATTTCATGTGGGGAAAGATGCAATTTGGTCCACAAATAAATAACTTTTCCATTGGTCTTGGACAATGGGTGATGACACCTACAATTGAATAATTGCAACTTAGCCCCTTAAATTCGGAAAATTGCACAACCACATAAAATGACGAAAATTTGGCGGACGATTCGGTGTCCGGTGTTTGTAGGGTCAGGGGGCACTGTAAGTTTGGCACGGCTCCAATAGCAGGGCACTGGAATTAATTTGGAATTTCAGAATCAGATAAAATAGTATCCTCAAATTAATTAGAAATAAATGCAAGTTGTGTTCTAAAATTAATTAGGAGTACATGGGGCCAAAATCAGGTCAGGTCATCAATACCAATATTGAAGAAGACTCAGAACAGAATATTACCCTAATTTGGGCCGCACGAAAAATAGGTCAAGATTACCTCCAATTTCGATTGGAACGCACAACGATACAAAAATAGGAATTTCTTAAATAACGTCTGCGACGATTTTTGTGCGGCTAGAAATAATGCACAGAGAGCATAATTATGAGTTACAAAAAATAGCAGAATGGAAGGCGGGCATGTCTAGGGCAAGATTGTGAAATTTGTTGGAAGACAAAAGATAGGGTAGTGCTCCAAATATCGAAGCAAAGGCAATGCGCAAAAATATTAAATAAAATACGGTAATTGATTACAAACTCCAAGAATTAAATTCTAAATAATTAATTAAATACAAAATTCCATAATTCCGACAGGTGTTCGTATACTGGCTTCTAGGTCAGTCTGCTAGCTAAAAATAAATGAGCACTGCATCTAATACTATATTTAATTACACATCACACATAATTATTTAAATTAAATACTATCATACAATTAATTAATTATAACTACAATAATATTAATTATTAAAAAGTCAAAAATACTCCTGATTTTGGAATGTGGTAGTGACAAGTCTACCCACCTTAAAAGAATTTCGTCCTCGAAATTCAAAATCCTCAAAGTAGCATTTAATCATACACATTATTATTTCTCTCAAATTTTAAATTCGTCATCCATGAGATCCGGTTATAATCCACAAGGTGTTTTCACAATTTTCAAAAATTCTGAAATTATTGCATTCCTGAAAATCCTCGAAATGAAATCAAAGTCTATTTTTGTCAAAAAAAATTTCCAAAATTTTTAGTTAACAATTCAATACTCGGAATTTAATATCCACTCCTCTAATTTGATTTTAATCAATGCACCTATATATAATGTAATCTCGTCCAAAAAGTTTGAATTCAAACATTAGTCTATCAAAAAATTTTATTCCTCGATTTCCTCTTTCCTCAAAAATACTCAACAATGTGATACTTAAGGACTCTCCAAATGCGACATCCAACTATAAAATTTTAAAATTCATAACTTGCAATCAAATAAATATATTGATAAATCTCCCAAATTTCCAAATTTTAATAACCAATTTAATCATGTCATAATCTTCCTGCAATTAATAAATCATAAATTCTGCCATGTTAATTTCTTGACCCTTTATTTAAATCGATGCTTATCCTCAAATTTTTAATCATCTTGTTAATCATCTTGTCTCTCCTGTCAAGTCATAACTCCTCTATGAATCTTCGTCATGGTCAAACCCCGATAATCATGGTCTAAAAACCTTCCTACAATTATACAACATACAATCTAAGGGGAATATGTACAGTTATAGTGTCTTGTCATGGTATTGCAGTCTATGTATCAGGGTGTGCGACTAACTACATTCTAACAAGGAAATCATGCATACAAATATTGTACTAAGGAATCAATCAATTAATCAAATAGATAGGAACAGAAGGAAGGAAAAGAACAGAACTTGCTAACACATTACCTGCAGTATCGGTCTCCTTGACCGTCATCGCAAATGCCCCGCCCTGCTGGGGTGATTCCCTTCGCGGGTGCTGAGCAATATACGGTTCCACAGGTAGCCTAACTGGATCTCTATAATCTGAAGTTGCGCGCTGGCCGGGAAGGTAAGGGGCTAGAAGACAATCCTTTACTCGATGTCCCGCAGCGCCGCAGTACAAACAACGTCCTAGCCTCGTTCTACAGCTCTCCCAAAGGTGACCTGGCTTCTTACAGAAATGACAGGTCTGCTGTGTCTCTCTCGGAGGCTGTTGCTGATTCTGCTGAACATAGACTGGTGCCTGGTACTGTTGTTGATACTGATACGCCCATGGATGTTGCTGGATAGGAACTGGTGCTAGGTACTGCGGTGGATGCTGAAATGTCCATGGTTGTTGTTGACTATGAAATGGTACTTGGTACTGCTGTTGGTGCTGAATACGGGGATGCTTGGCTGGTTCTGTGTTACCATTCGTATCTCCAAAAGTATTGTGACTCCTCTTAGGCCTAAGATCCAGATCCTCTTCTGTGATCTGAGCATCCATCAAGATAGCCTCATAGGTAGCGGTACGATGACCAGAAGTGCGTGACCTAATCTCTCTCGTCAGTCCCTTTCTGAATTTTCGGGCTCGATCTCCTGGGTCCCGAATCATAGATGACGCAAAACGGCTCAATCTACAGAATTCTGCAGCGTACTCGTCGACCGACATGTTTCCTTGAACCAAGTCATGAAACTGACTTTCCAAGGTTCCCAATGCCACGTCGGGAAAGAACTTCTCCTTGAAGAGTTCCTTGAAGGTCTCCCAAGTAAGTCCTTGTGCAGTAATTCTCGGCTCCGTGCGATACCACGTGAGTGCGATATCGAACATCTGACTGCCCGCGGCTTCTATCTTCAAGTTCTCCGGAATCTGGGTCAATCGCAGGCTTCTTTCTATATCCTCTAGCCAGTCGTCAGCGTAGAGTATCCCTTCGGTACCTTTAAACTCTCGAGGCATCATCCTCTTGAAATCCACTATAGTGCCTGATCTCTGCTGTTGCTGGCCAGGAAACTGCTGGTACTGTGCTACTCTCTCCAAAGTTTGGAGAGTCAATTGATGAGCATTCTCCATGTTTTCTCTCATCAGCTCGGTTTGTGCCTGGTGCGCTTCTGCTTGCACTCTCTGAGCCTCAGCTTGAACTCGCTGAGCATCTGCCGTCACTCTCTAGGCATCTACCATGCCCTGGATAAAGGAAACATCTGCGTCCCGTCAATGGGCAAACCTCCGGGAATCGGAGTCGGTGGAGGAGGAAGGTTATCCGTCATAGCTGCGACAATCTTCTGAACAGGTGGGGGAGTGGGATCCCCGAAAAGTGCAGATACTCCTACGTGCATCGGAGATGTAGGAGGAACTACGGATGTCTGTCTCTCAGGTGGAGAGGTGGCAGGCCCCTCTAAAGCTGATGTTCCCGCTCTCATAGACCGTGTCTGCGGCGACATCCTGAAGACAGATCCCAAAGAATCAATTTAGGCAAAAATGCGATATCATCAAGGGAGGACAGTACAGTTTTAAGGAAGCAACATTCAAGATAAATAGATTGAAAGAAAAATCCTAGTTGTGATTGCACAGGTCAAAGATACATCCATGGTCTGATACCTCTATCCTTGGAAGTACTACAGTTCTACTTGAAACATACTCACTGCTAGCTTCCTTACCTACTGCAATCGCTGATACTAGTTATCCTTGTCACTCAAGTGCATAACAGTTGCAACACACTATTCTAAGTACTGCACTCTCTAATACAACCCTAGATGAACACCTAAGCCAGTTGGCGGTGAAATCTCAATCATGCTCAAACCAACAGATCCTTACACATGCATCTTATCTGCTATATGCTAATATATCTTTCCCACTATAAGATCTTATCCAAAAATGAAATTCCTGAAAATAATACCTCGAATAAATTTTTAAAGTAAATGAATACACTTTCCTCAAGACCAATTATCTAAATACTGAAGTAAAAATTTTATCAATTCCAAAATCCTTATAGCTTGTCTAGGTTCATCAAATTGAATCTGTATTCCTCAAAAATAAAATTTTAATAATATCTCGACTCCTCAAGATTCAAAAATGCAATTCGTTTTTAATCTTCAAATTAGAATTTAAATCCATATCTTGTAGTCCAGTAGCCCTAGTGTTATCTTTCTCACTGTCCTCATCGACGTGTGTCATCAAGCAATACCATAAATTAGTCTGCAAATTCATCTTGATATGAAATCAAACCCTACTATGTAACCAAAATCCTAACTTAATAACTAATCAACAACAATCAAATTCAATATCAATAAGTGAGAATGGACGGAACAAGGGGATGATTTTAAATGGGAAGTTATAACAAGATTCTCAGGGGTCATCCCAGGAATCTCTCAAGGAATTGTGATTGAGTATTCGCTCTCGTCCTAGTATCCTATGTCCTAGATCCTATCGCAGGCACGCAATAGTGTAACAAAGATGCCACACTACTACGACATCGCACAACTTGCGAAGTCTGACCTGCATGGGCCACCACTAAAAACGTGTCATGACCCGCACCCGGTTTAGGGGTACGAGTGCGTGGGTACGTCCAGCCTACGCCGCAGCATCGGCGGTAGAACGCTGTCAAGGTCTTGATACTATCTAGCTAATGTCACACAATATCCAATCTCCATAAGGAGGCACGGATGACACAATAAACGAGCACATACTCAATCACAGGATTACAGCACGATAAGATAACGAACAAAAATTAATTAAATACAACACAAGTCAAAGTAATAATCTAACTCAACAAATAACCAAGTCTCATCAAAAATGCCGGAGACAAATCCGGTACCATATAGTCTACTTAAAGAACAAACAAAAAATAGAAATTTCCGGCTAGACTTTCCGGAATCACAACTAGACTACCAAGTCTGCAGCTACTCTCCATATGGTCCATAAAGTGTCGGACAGCGGTCCTCTAAGGCATAGTCTGGAAAAAAATTTCCAGTCAGGAAGGAGCAAAGTACAAATCTCAAATAACAGTTCCATTTAATTGATAAGGACTATAAAGCAATAAATATGTCATGCTAGCTACTGAGAAGACAGTGAAATAAATGCAATGGCAATTAAGAGAGACAGGCAATGTAAAGAGGCAGGCAATATGATACAGTCGGTGCATGTATGAAAATAAAAAGAACAAGAAACAATATCATATACGGGTGATGTAGTATATGATTTAAATAGGGAACTGTAATATATTTTAAGTGTTTGAAATAGTAGTTTCAAAATGTGATCGGCTTGGGAACATGTACGATAACTACAGGGCCTGGCTAATCATGGATGAAGAGCATGATTAACACTTACAATTTTCTATACTACAATAAGAGGTTATGATCACATTTCTTACTAACTACTTCCCCGCCCCCAACTAGAACTGTGGATCCAACCATGATACGTCACGATACACGAACAAGTCCAGTTTATCATGTACAATGTCTAATATACATGTCGTGTACAATGTCAATACGATAATCAAGATAACATCTCATGACTGCAGATCCAAGCTATACTAGTCCGTGTAGCACAGTGTCAAGGATTCAGTTGTAACATTTCAAGATTATTAAATTTATAGAAATTATCAAGAAATTGAAAATTATCGGAGAATGTACTTGCCTTGGGTCCTTAGCTGGTAATTATTGGATGTCCTGTTCCAGAGTATCCCCTGGGTATCCCAACAGTCCTATAAACATAACACAATTATAACACTTGTATCAGATGCTACCCTAACACACAGAAGAAATACAGAATTTGGGACTACTCTAGGTAGGATACTGGTCACCTAGGATCACCTAGTAGATAGTTACAAAATTATACATATCTAAATTAACATATGTACTTACAATATATATTTATCAAATTAATTACATATACAAAATATATGTATATATATATTAAAAATATGCTAAGGGTTTATACAACAATATATATATACCAATACGAAAATATAACTCTACATGTATATATTGCTACCAAAATATGGTTATTTGAATATATACCAAATCTTATTATATACATATATATTTATGTACACATATATATATACCAATTTCCAAATACGTATTTACACATTTATTCATTTATACCAAAATACGTTTGTATTAAACATACCCATACAAAATATATATACACATATATATTTGTATACCAAAATAATAATTATACTATATACATGTATAATAATATCCACATACACAAAATATATACCAATATACATATATATATATGTGCATTAATTTAAATACATACTTATTCAATTTATTATACATACTATAATTATACAATTAATTACTAATAAATAAATAATATCCAATTTACATATTTTAAAAACATACATATACTAAGTATATACACTATACATATATTATATATATACTATACATTATGTGTTAAAATATTAAATAAATAAATGCTATACATATTCATATACTAATTAAAATATGCTATATACACATACCTACACATTATTTAAATATATACCATCACATATACATTACATTAGATATATATACATACATATATATATATATATATACATATATATATATATATATATATATATATATATATATATATATATATAAAGAAGGAAAGGGGAGGAGCTTACTGTGGTCGGCTGGCCGGAAAGACGGCCGGACCGGAGGGGGACAGCGCCGGACCGGAGGGGACAGCGCCGGAGAAGCTGTATGGGTCGGCGGTAGATCGGCTGGGTCGGGGCAGTCGTCGCGGGGAGTACACAGAGCCGCCGGGGATGGGTGCTCGGGATGACCGGACTGACAGCGGGTGGAGCTCGGCTTGGCGTCGGAGCGTAGACAGCGGAGCCGCCGGGGTACACCGCAGGGAGGGAGTCGTCGGGTTGCGCCGGACTGTGCACGCCGGAGTTCGGAGAAGAACAGCAGCGGCAAGGGGGACTCGAACGCGGGGGCTGCTGCCAGCGGGTTCAGTGGGGGCCGCCGGACTCGCTGTTGGTGGTGGTGGTGTTAAATGCTGGAGGTGGTGGAGATGGTCACAGCGGGAGGAGACTCGAGGAGGAATGGGGCGGCCGGAGAGTAGAAGCGCAGGGGGATGGGGAGGAGCAGGGTGGTTGGCCGGGGTTGCGCGGGGAAGGTCGGGGGCCGTCGGAGTTCACAGAGGGAGTCGGGGTGCCGGTGCCGGAGTACAGGGACCGCCGGAGCACAGTTGGGATGAACAGGAGCTTCAGTTCCCCCCTTCCTAACTATTTGAATTTGAATTCAAAAAGTAAAAGAAGAAGAAGAAGGAGAAGAAGAAGAAGAAAGGAAAGAGAAGGAGAAAGAAAAGAGAAGAAGGAAGGAAGGAGAAGAAGAATTACATACGTAGGAGAGAGGGAGGAGGCTTGTGAGGAGGTGGGGGCTTGCTTGGGGATTAGGGTTTGATGGGACATGTCATTTAATAGGGAGAGAGGATTTTGATGGAGGGTGAGGATGCACTCATTGAATGAGTGGTCCAGATTGTTCATGAAGGAAATTTCATGTGGGGAAAGATGCAATTTGGTCCACAAATAAATAACTTTTCCATTGGTCTTGGACAATGGGTGATGACACCTACAATTGAATAATTGCAACTTAGCCCCTTAAATTCGGGAAATTGCACAACCACATAAAATGACGAAAATTTGGCGGACGATTCGGTGTCCGGTGTTTGTAGGGTCAGGGGGCACTGTAAGTTTGGCACGGCTCCAATAGCAGGGCACTGGAATTAATTTGGAATTTCAGAATCAGATAAAATAGTATCCTCAAATTAATTAGAAATAAATGCAAGTTGTGTTCTAAAATTAATTAGGAGTATATGGGGCCAAAATCAGGTCAGGTCATCAATACCAATATTGAAGAAGACTCAGAACAGAATATTACCCTAATTTGGGCCACACGAAAAATAGGTCAAGATTACCTCCAATTTCGATTGGAACGCACAACGATACAAAAATAGGAATTTCTTAAATAACGTCCGCGACAATTTTTGTGCGGCTAGAAATAATGCACAGAGAGCATAATTATGAGTTGCAAAAAATAGCAGAATGGAAGGCGGGCATGTCTAGGGCAAGATTGTGAAATTTATTGGAAGATAAAAGATAGGGTAGTGCTCCAAATATCGAAGCAAAGGCAATGCGCAAAAATATTAAATAAAATACGGTAATTGATTACAAACTCCAAGAATTAAATTCTAAATAATTAATTAAATACAAAATTCCATAATTTCGACAGGTGTTCGTATACTGGCTTCTAGGTCAGTCTGCTAGCTAAAAATAAATGAGCACTGCATCTAATACTATATTTAATTACACATCACACATAATTATTTAAATTAAATACTCTCATGCAATTAATTAATTATAACTACAATAATATTAATTATTAAAAAGTCAAAAATACCCCTGATTTCGGAATATGGTAGTGACACAGCGGCAGCACGCCGCGGCAGAAGTTCGCTCGAGCGCAGCAGTAGAACAGCAGGCAGCAGCAGGCAGCAGCAGCCGCAGTGTCCGGCAGCAGTTCGCACGAGCGCAGCAGCAGCAACAGCTGCAGCAGCAGTTTAAGGCAGCAGCATCAAGCAGTTTAAGGCGGCAGCGCAGCAGCAGTTTAAGGCAGCAACAACAGCAGATGTTCGCGACGTATCGGGTAGCAGCAGAGCGAGGGAGAGAGAGTCGTATATATATATATATAGATAACTAGTTAGATAGATTAATAGATAGTTAGATAGATTGATAGATAGTTAGGTAAATAGATAGATATATAGTTAGATAGATTGATGGATATGTGGATATATATAGATACTTAGATAGATAGCTAGATTTATAGATAGATAATAGATATATTAGATAGATAGATAGTTAGATTGTTAGATTGTTAGATAAATATATGAATAGATTAGATAGATAGATTGATAGAGAGGTAGATAGATAGTTAAATTGATAGATAGTTAGATAAGTAGATAGCTAGTTAGATAAATAGATTAGATACATAGATAGATAGATAGATAGATAGATAGATAGATAGATAGGTAGATGGATAGATAGATATATCTATGGATAGATAGGTAGTTATCTATCTAAGGTATAGATATATATATACCTATAGCAGTATATATCTATAGATATCTATATATATATATATATATATATATATATACATATTTATGAGTTGGGTATATATATATGGGTATATGTGTGTATGTGAGATATATATATAGATACCTAGGTGTATGCATATATGTATTAGATATATATTTTCTAGCCTATATTATTAGCTAGGTATATATCTATAAGCTTAGATAGCTAACTAGAAGGGTAGTTAGTGAGGTTTAGAGAGGTATCTCAATACCTTGAGATATCCAAGGTATTGGGTCTCGGACGTGGTTTTTGAGCAATTACCTAGGTTTGAGTTTAGAGATAGGTTTTTATGTATATGTGTATATATTTATGCGTGCTAGCATAGGTTTTAGCGGGTATAGGCGGGGTGCGTAGCCTAGGTTGAGGTATCGGATACCGAGGGTATCCCGATATCTCAAGGAGGCGAGTTTGAGGGTTTACTAGCTTAATGACCTAGTTTTGACCAAGAATTTTAGGGGCACCCTAGTTTGACCTAGAGTTGACCGTAGTTGACTCGGTTGACCGCCAAAGTCCACTTTTGACCTAGATTTGACGCAGAGTTGACTTTTTAGACCGAGAGTTGACTTTTTAACCCAGATTTTACCGTTTTGACCCGTTTGACCTAGAATAGCCCTAGAAGCCTGTTTTTAATTATTTTATATCAGTTTAAATCCATAGAACCCTGTTTAATTCTGCTTTTTACAATAGGTTCTTGCGACACCGGTCTTGATCTCGATCCTCATCAGTTGCTCAGGACATCAGGCGAGTACCTACCTCTGATAGTTTCCATTTCATGATAGCGTTTATATTACCTATTCTAGAAATGTGATACTTGATTCTAACACATTGTTAAACAAGCTGGTACTAGTGGATCCCGTCATGAGATGTTATCCCCCTTACCGTGTTCAGCGGGTACTCTATCACGTGTATTTCATCATGTGCTTCGGGTATTGATTCTCATGTGCTATCATGTGCTTCTTGTGCTCTCGCCTTCGTGTGCACGAGCTATTATCATGTATGTAGCGTGTTATGGTTGGATCCAATAGTATTAGTGGGGGAGGGGAGTAGGAGTTGGTTATGTGATCAAAGCCAAACAGTATTCATGTGTATGTCGGTTATGCAACTCACGCATAACGGAGTTATCATAGTATTTTTTATGTGCAACCTAAGCCGATCACATAACAAACTTGTGCTCAAGGCACTTAGCTAGTATTCATGTTTTCTCACCTGCAGTTACTTTTCCACTACTTGTATTGTTCTCCAGTTTACTTTGCAGCTACTTATTGTGCTCCAGCATATATTTTATTTTCTGTGCATCTTGTATACTTTTCTATTGCTCATCATATACACCTTACCATGTATTTGGAGTTGCTTTCAGAGTTATGTACTTCGCTCCAGTCCTGACTGGGCATATTTTTTTCAGAGGATCCTGAGGATTTCTGCCCTACGTTCTACGGGCCGGGTGTTGACGAGGGTTGTGACCCCGAGACTGAGGAGGAGCCCTACGAGGAGACGCCGTTAGCGTCCTAGTTAGCTAGGTGGGTTTCCTGGATTGTTCCCAGTTGTTATTTTGGATGATTGTACTTATTTTTTTGTTGCCTGTGAGATGTTGTAGATATTATGGCCTTGGACTGTATATTTTGGATATTGTCTTGCTCCTTGGTTCTGGTTTCCTTTTGCTATCATATCGTGCTTTTATTCTTTCCCTAGTTATTGTGATTGAGAGATTATATATATTGCGTGGTTGCCCTCCTTTTGGAGAGGATTATTCATATATATATTGTGTGGTTGCCCTCCTTTTGGAGAGGTTATTGTCAGATTTTTGTGAGTTATATAGATTTGGTTGACCTAGAACGGACCTTTACAGCGTTCTACCGCCGATTCTGCGGCGTAGGCTGGACGTAGCCATGGCTCATGCCCAATTTTTTGGGTGCGGGTCGTGACATTGGCATAGGAATATCAGGACAGTGTTGTACGAGTTAATCGTACAACAAATGTGAGGAAAAGTTGGATATTGGGTTGGACTACTTGGATGAGAGATTGATGCACGGGATTGCTCGTGTTGCAAAATTATCAGACGGTGAGAATAGCTGGAAGCATTGAGAATGGAACATAGCACGAGTTTTATCGCGAGATTGATGGAAAGAGTCAGATGGTTAAAGAATTGGCTGAGTTTCATGTCAGACTTGAGTTGGGGATGGCAGGATCACATATAAGGGATGGTTCAAACGGATCTTGGATCAGTACAAGAAATCGTAATGCGAGTAACGACTTGATTCAGAGTGGTATATAGGATACCATATATTGAGCAAGGCATTAAAATATTTTGGTTTGGACATTAATGAGAATTGCCTGAACAGACTCGGGTAACAGGATTATAAGTTGGTTGGTTCACATCGACTGAGTTGGAAAGAATAAAAATGGAGCAAGCGAATATTGAATTGAGCAAGCGAGCACGGATTACGATTTTTGGGCAACATATTTGAGCTGTTGGTTGGGCAATAAAATACGATCTTGGTTTGGAGGGGCAATGCGATGGTTTCACATGACTTTAAAGATTTTGGATATTGCTGCTCGAGTAGTCGACTCAGGTTTAACGGAAGTGGAATTTTGAGCAAGATGGTGCGACGATGGTAGACGGATTCTCCGGAAGACGTGGACAGATTATTGCAACAACTAAAGGCAAAGATTATGGCAGACAGACTGTTAAAGATAAGCTAAACGTAGGAGCAACGTCGGAATAAATCACTGTGTTGCTCGAGAAAGTTGGACGTACATTGTGAAACGCGGCAAAGGGATAAGAATTGGAGCAAGTCTTTGGTTTCGAGAATCATTGCAAGTAGTAGTGCGAGAAGACGAACATGGCAATTCAGAAATTTAATAGATTCAGGGCAGAACGACGGATTGATGGAAGACGGTTTCAACGAGCGCAGTTCTCGAATTGTTGGCTTGGATAGATAGCAAGACTCTAGGTGGTTAAGCAGTATTGGTTGACAGATCATCAGAGGTAGTGCATGAAGTTCTCGAATTTGAAAGTTCGTTCGAATGGAATGGTTGGATTATGGTTCGAATTTGCAGATGAGATATCGCATGGTTCATAGTAACTGTCCATCGTGATGATTACAATTATCGAGCGTAGCTTCGGGACAGCTGACCCTAGCGACTTGCCCGCCAGATCAGAGATTAAATATTGTAGACCTATAGAACGACCCTTATGGCGGCATATTTGGGAATACGTCAAGGGCAGATGTGAGTAGTGTGTGTTAAAGATTTGGCTTATTAACTGAGTGTTGGAATTGAGAGACCCTTGGGATAGTCTTCAGCTGAAGAAGCAGCCGGAAGATCGGAGCGATGGTGGAAATAGCCTAGTCAACTGATGAGATTCAGAGTCGCAGATTTTTGTAGATGGCATCGCCTCTGACTCATCGTACCCTGGAAGGGAATAGCATTCATATGAATTGACGACTGTGAAACTAGCTCATAAAGTTAAAGCAGCGGCTCGTTCAGATCAAATCTTTGCGAATACTGGAAGGGACAGATTTGCCTCAGATTTACAAGATGCATCGAAACTTAGTCTGGAAAGCGTGCTCATTCAGAAGGCAAAGGTGATATCCTATGATTCGAGGCAGTGGAAGTAGCGCGAAGAACTATTCCATTCGCAACCTAGGAATTGTGGCGAGTGTGTCCACGTTGAAATCGTGGCGACACTATCCCTTTGGCGTGGCGGCAAGATTTTGTGGATCACACGAACCTCAATATAGATGTTCACCCAGTGAGGTATTGAGATGGCAGGAAGTGGTGTTTGGCTGAGCTGATCTAAGCAAAGTTTGATATTTGGATAAGTCGCCTAGTTGGGGTAGTATTAGTTGAGTTGATCGTTCGGTGCATAAGATATATTTGGAGATGTTGCTAGTACGGATTCAGAAATAGTTGGATGGATTGAGTTGGAACACGAACTGATTAAGTCGGTGGAAAATTATTATATTTGAGACTAGTGCTCAAGCGAATATGTTGAAAATGGAAATCAGGATTGGTTCAAATGGGAGTACAGCAAATGGATGCCTCAGACATAAAGATACCCTTGTAACTTGTTCAAATTTGCTATCGCAAAGCTCGGCTGAAATGCATGTATTTTAGGAATGCCTTAAATATGTGTACGATCCAAAACTAAGCGATATGAGGAATTCGTATTGAGCTGCAAGGAGGATGTGCGAATATGAAATTTGTACGAGCGTTCAGCAGAGCGAGATGCTGAGTCAGGATCGTGAGTATGAGAGTTGCATAGAGCAGAGTAATGAATTGGACAAGCGGCATGTGATAGGAATGAGTACCAGTACGGTTCGTGGACGAACCTGATTTCTAAGTGGTATATTATGTAACGCCCGCAACCGCACGGTGCGTTACGCTGAGTCGGATTGAATAAAATAAATGCTGTTTACATTTGATTTGTTAGATTTTGGGAAGAAGTATTAATTGAGTTTGTTTCATGTGCAGATGGCTAGCGGAGTTCGATGGGATTCAGGTGTGTTCGGTCAGAACAGTACTGAGATAGCTGGATTGGAAAGATAATGTCATCTTTCTTAGTCTGATCGGTCGGATGATTTGTAGAGCACGACCTGCTCGCACGGTCATACCAATTGAGTAGATCGCGCTTGCATCGGACCACGGGTTCAAGGGATTGGCCGTATCGGCAGGACAGGATGCTTAACGGGATCAAACATTGTGAGTGGGCTCTTTCCCTTCTCCTCTACTCCTTCATGTCTAATAATATAGAAAATACGTAAAGGCTTGAATACTCGGACTGAAACATTGGGAATTACTACACTGAGGCGTGCATAGAGTGGACGTCGTTTGCTTGGATAGGATTGTGGCTTGAATTGATTTGCGCGTATGGATAGTTGGAGCTAGAGTTGGAATATTACATTGAGGCAGTTGGTTGAAATGATTGGGATTATGCTTGGACAGTTGGAATGATATATTGAGGCATTGGGATTTTTGGGAATTCGGGCGAGCGAGTATGCATCCATGCACGAGTATCACTTGGTCGCTTTGTCAAGTAAAACGAGTAGTTGTGGTTCAAAACCAAACAACTGCATCGGCGAGGGCGTTATGCCACTGTTGGGGCATTGTGCCACAAAATTGTTCTGAGTTGGGGTGTTGCACCCAATTTGAAACACTGTGCTGAGAAGCGGCATAGTGCCTATGGAATAACTTGATATTTGGTGCCTTGGGCTATATATTGATGAATGGTTATGGATGTTTTGGTTGGATATTTGGTTATGGATATCTTGGTTGGATATCGGTTGAACGAGTCTAGGATCGCTTGGTGGGGCGAGAATGTTCGATCCTCTCGTCATACCTACTTGGTGTCTATATGTCATGGACAACCTGTGTACACAGGGTTTGACATTTCCTCGAAACGGCATTCCGGGACACTGGAACCGTATCGATCCGGAGGGAAATATTTGATTCGTGCTAGTCACGATGCATTACGGGACCTCCAGCGGGGCTTGCTACCCGGGCTGATAGGGCGCACCGTAAATGCTTGGAATATGTCCTTTATGGCTTGTCCAGTGACTTCATATAGATTAGTGTTGGCTTGATTTTCTTTTGTTGGTTTGGCTTCGTATAGGCATGGCCACCTTGCCTCGACAAGAGTATGCACTTCGAGATTTGGATTGTAAGGTTTGGTTGAGGATGGATATTTGAGGCTTGGTTGATGGTTCGATACGATAGTCGCGTTGCTTGGGTTTGAGCATGACGGTTTGTATGCTAGTTTTCTTCGAGTTGGTTATATATTTGCTTATCGATTGGTTTGAGTTGAATGCTTGCATGCTTAAACTGCTTTACAGCTTTCCTTAACATGTCATCCCTATGCCATGAAATGAATCTAGGATTCAACTAGAAAGATCACCATATAACTGTTTGCATTCACTATTTTACTTAGTGTCGGCTTAGACGAGTGCGTTACCCCGCTCACCAGTACGGCTGTGTACTGACCCACATTTGTGGGCATTATTTCAGGTACACAGGTGTAGTGGCGCTGCATGGATATACGAGACATGATGTATGAACTGTAAGTACCTTAGTGGGCTAGAGAAAAGAGCAAGAGTATTTTATCGCCTTCATGGCATTTTATTTGGACCCTATCGAGAGCTTTGCTGCGTATACTCTGATGTGTGCTTGGTACACAATACTTGACTTCTGCTACAACTTGGTCGTTTCGATGATAACTTTGGCATTTGACAACATCGCCTTGTACGAGCGCAACTCCAGGCTCGTACGGCATCACGTCCCGATGAGAACGATTGTCCTGCGGGAGAGCTGCAACGTGGTGATTCACGTTCAGCGGGGACTATTGAGCTTGCGGGAGATTGGGGCATGACAATCCTAATGATCTGCCTCACATACATCTCTGCAGCTTCTCCGTAGACAAATCTACTTTGAAAGGCAAGAAGTGGGCCGACTTGGTCAATCTATCAACGATGACCCAAATCGCGTCTTTTCCTCCTAGAGATCGTGGAAGTCCGGACAAAAAATCCATAGTAATGTATTCCCACCTCTGGAATGGATATGGCTGAAGTAAACCTCCTAGCCTCTGCATCTCGGCGTTTACCTGCTGGCACACTAAGCATCTGGATACAAACTGTGCCACTTTCCTCTTCATGCCATACCACCACACAATCTCTCGCATATCCCGATATATCTTATTAGCACCTGGATGCATAAAATACTGAGAGCGATGTGCTTCCTGTAATACCTCCTCATGTAGCTCCCCACTAGGCACACACAATCTAACTCCATGCCTCAAAGATCCATCCTCAGTAATAGTGAAATCATCCTCCAATCCTGCTCTCACCTGAGCTCTGATACTCCTCAGAGATACATCCTTATACTGTGCTGCCTTGATCCTGTCCATCAAATTTGAATGTATCTGCAATCCCCATATCTGCATAGCACAACCAGGAATAATCACCTCAATGCCCAAGCTCTCTAAGTCCTCCAACAAATATCGATCCTGCGTCAAGAACATAGCTACCGGATACCTGCTCAAAGCATCGACAACTATATTGGCCTTCCCAGGATGATATTACAAAGAGATATCAAAATCCTTCATCCGTTCCAACCACTGACGTGGCCTCATGTTCAACTCCTTCTACGTGAAAATATACTTCAAGCTTTTGTGGTGTGTGAAGATCTTCACACGCTCTCTGTACAAATAATGTTTCTACAACTTTAGAGCGAATATGATTGCTGCCAACTCCAAATCATGGGTAGGATAGTTCTTTTCCTGAGGACGTAATTGCCTAGATGCATAGGCAATCACTTTCCCATGTTGCTGAAGAACACAACCCAAATCCTTCCCCTGATGCATCACTATAAATAGTGAAACCTCTAGACCCTGATGGCAATGTCAAAATAGGAGCAGACGTCAACATTTTCTTCAAGTCCTCAAAAGCAACCTGGCAATCTTCTGTCCAAATAAACTCTATGTCCTTCCTTGTGAGTCTGGTCATCGGCTCGGTAATCCTCGAAAAATCTTGTACAAACTTCCTGTAGTAGCCTGCCAATCCCAAGAAACTCCTGATCTCTGCTACCAAACTCGGGGTCTTCAAAGATTCTACTACTGAAATCTTCTTCAGATCCACTAAAATACCATCACCAGTCATAACATGCCCCAAGAATTCTACCTTGTCCAAGAAAAACTCACACTTGGACAACTTCCCATACAACTTCTTCTTCCTCAGCACATCCAATACAATCCTCAAATGCTTCTCATGCTCCTCCGGTGTCCTCGAGTATATGAGTATGTTGTCGATGAACACTACCACAAACTTGTCAAGGTACTGGTGGAACACCTTGTTCATCAAGTTCATAAATACCGCCGGTGCATTACTCAGACCAAACGACATCACCATAAACTCGTACTGACTATACCGAGTTCTAAAAGTAGTCTTCGGTATGTCCTCCGGCTTTACCTTCGCCTGATGGTAGCCTGATCTCAAGTCTATCTTAGAAAACACCTTGACTCCACTCAACGGATCAAACAGATCATCAATTCGTGGCAAAGGATACTTATTTTTTTATAGTGAGATTATTCAAAGCCCTGTAATCAATGCACATGCATACCGATCCATCCTTATTCGGTACAAACAATATCGGGGCTCCCCATGGTGAAGAACTCGATCTGATAAACTCCTTATCCTGCAATTCGTCCACCTGCTTCTTTAGCTCGGCCAGCTCATTGTTATTTACTCTATAGATATGCTGCAAAATTGGTTCTTCACCTGGCACCAAGTCTATAAAAAATTTAACATCTCGATCTGGCGGTAATCTTGGCAATTCCTCAGGAAACACATCCAAGAACTCTGATATCAACGGATGTGGCAACTCTTTATCTTTCACCATAGCTCCACAAATAATGCCTTCTCCCTGCTCCGTAGCTCCTCTAGCAAACTCGAACTTTGGCTCTCCTGGTGGACCAAACAAAACTTTACCTCCTCTACATTCTATGCTAGCACGGCGCCAACTCAACCAATCCATCCCGAGTACAATGTCGTAGCTCGGAAGTGGCATTATAAGTAGACACGGACTCAACTCCCGACCTCCCAAAGTAACTCTTCGATCCTTGCAAATATTATTAACCAGGATAATGCCTCCCCCGGTTATGATCTTGCAAGTCCTATGTAAAGACTCGGCTACCAAACCATGCTTCAAAGCAAAAGAAACAGATACAAAACTATGGGAAGCACCACTATCAAACAAAGCTAAACCTGGAATGGAATCAAGAAGAATAGAATTAATATGGCATATGACACTCAAGAAAAGGATAGATTAAGAGATCAAGTATCAATATCAAAGGAGAATAATTGAATCGAAAGAATTTTCCTAGTTGTGATTGAGTATTTCAACCTGTATCCTATATCCTATTACAGGCTCGTAGTAGTACAACTAATTTGTCGCACTACCATGACATCACATACTTTGTGAAGCTGGACCTGCATTGACCACCACCAAAAATGTGTCACAACCCGCACCCGGTGTAAGGGTATAAATTGAAAACAACGTCCAGCCTACGCCGCAGAATCGACGATAGAACGCTGTCTGGATAATCTATCTAATAATGTAATAAACCACCAATAAAGATAACATACTCAATCACAGAACTAAGATAAAAATGATCACGAATCAGATAAAGAATAGAATAATCACAATACAACTCATGAGTCTAAAATAATACATCAATGAGTCTGAAGAAGTAATAAAATAAGCTGGAGACAAATCCAGTATGAAAGAATACTACCAAGCTACAACTCCTGGGTCAACTGTCTCAGTTGGGATAAGTTCCGCCTGAGCTAGGGTCTCAGAATCTAAACCCACAACATCCTGGGGTCCATAATAGGTAGGGTACCACTCTTCAGTGTTATCTGGAAAAATTTATCCAGTCAGAAAAGGAGCAGAGTACATCTCTAACAGCAGTTCTAATCAATGATAAAAACTATGTAACAGTAAATAGATGTGGATAAACAAGATGTACAATAGATACAAGATATATATATAATAAGGAAATACTGGAATAAATACAATAATGAACAATATGCCAATGAAACAAGAATACTAATGACTAAGTGTGTGAGTACTAGCTTAACATGTGATCGACTTGGGCAAGGTTCAATGCGGCCTGGCTAATCATACGTGCGGTGTATGATCAACAATATTTAGTAATCAGTACTTGATCACATATCTATACTAATACTCTTCCACCCTCGACTGGTATAATAGATCCAACCACGGTTTGCTATGGCACGAGATTCTCCAAGAAGATAGCTAGTCTTTCCGAGAATCAGTGTCTGTACATGTACAAGATAACCAATGAAATAATACTTGTACCATATACACCATATACCAAGGAATAACATCTCATGACGAGATCCGAATATACCAATCCGTGTAACCATAGTGTCACGAGAATATGGATAGCTATACTGGATACAATGAACAAAGAGAATATCATAAATGAGAAACTATCAGAGAATATACTCGCCTGAAGTCCAATGAATAGTCTCACAGATGTCTGACATGGTGCCTCGAAGACCTAGATATCGAATACAACATCAATACAAGGTTCCGAAAAGAGAATAAGTTAATCTAGTCAACTTCTAGGTCAATAAGCCAAATCCAAGTCAAAAGTCAACTATAGTCAACTGTAAGGTCAACTATGGTCAATTATGGTCAAACCAAGGTCAACCATCTAATTCTAGGTTGCACAAGTCTAACAAAAAAATCTTGGGTCAAGATACTAAAATCTAAGTCAAGAAACCCACATCGTAAATATTAGGATACCGTATCTCCGGATATGAGAATCCAAGGTAACACCTCAAAATATACCAAACAATACTTATAATAATATAGAATCATAATTTACACATCAAATAGGTACCGTAGTTTTGAACCAACTTGGTATCTCAACAATAATCAAAATCTTGATACCCAAACCCCGTATCTTGAGTATCCCCATTTACCTTGGTCTCCTCAAGGTAATACCCAATACCTTGGTATAATAATTACCCTTATATATAACATATAAATATATACTAATATTATACATATAAGGAATATAGCAATAACAGTATAGTATCTCAGTATTAATATATATATATATATATATATATATATATATATATATATATATATATATATATATATATATATATATATAAGTATTAAACACATAATATATATATCTGCCGAACCGTCACTGAAAACTGTATTAAAAACCACTGATACATTGCCTTTAGTGACAGTTCTGGCTGTCAATGAAGCTGTCGTTACTTCTGCTGCTGGATTCCTTGCACTGCTGCTGCTTTCGTGACGATTTGCAACCATCACCGCTCCCACTGTCGCAGCTACGGCTCTTTCCCGCCGCCGCTGCTACTATTAATGACAGCGGTTGCTGTCATTAATACTGCCACTGCTACAACGACTGTTGCTGCTGTATTTCTTCTGTGCATTAATGACAGCAACTGTCATTAACTACCCGTTGCTAAAAATGAAAAATAATATATATATAACATTTACATATATCATATATATAAACCAAAAAATAAATATATATATCTATATATATATATAATCCAATATATATATATATATATATATATATATATATATATATATATATATATATATATATATACATAAAAATACCAAATAAACTATAAATACCCCTTCTATAATAATGTACATATTAGCACATAGCCACATGCACACACAACATAAATACATATAATTATACCTCTATACATATATATAATTAATCCTATAATAAATCTAAATAATATAATTACCCAATTAACATATATATATATATATATATATATATATATATATATATATATATATATATATATATATATATATTATAAAAACATATACACATATATAAATCCATACAATATATTATAACATATATACTAATGCATGTAGAAGAAAGGCTATATATATATATTCTCTTAGTACATATATAGTACATAGATCTATGATATAATAAATACTATAATAATTATACTATAATACATATATAATATCTATATATATATGCACAATTACAAATCATAAATTAAGAGCACAATAATTAGATCTACACATAAATATACAACATATGGAAAGTATCACACCGTATCCCACTAGATCTAGGATACGCATGTGACATGAGTCCACCACATATCCAATTGTACCCCGAAGGGCACAAACAAATCACATATATTATTTATAAATAATACAAAGTGTCAAATATAGATCTACGTGTCCGTATCAAAATACGACATGTACAAAGTCCCGTGTCGGAGAAAAAACTCCCAAAATAACATGTATCACCAAATTGTTGGGATACGACCTACACGTACCCAATTATGGACATGACACTAGCTCCAAACACATAAACACATGCCAAATTGATCTATAGGATCAATTGACACACACAACAAATGTCAATCTCGAAATTCCCCCAAAATTGACACAAAAAGTACCATAACTTTCCCAATAGGCTTTCTATGAACACAAAACCAAATCCTATGGGTAGTCTATGCATATGGATTAATTTTCCATGATTAAATCTCAGATTTAGAAGCTATTTTAAGGGGAAAAACTGAATTATACCTATTGGGAGATGGATTCCCAATGAAATCTCCAATTGAGATAAAATTGCTTTCAACTTGTAGATCCTTGCTCCTCTTTGTAGATCCTTTCTTCCTCCTTCTAGATCCTTGTTCCTCAAGTCTCTAATGGTGATTTGGGAAGGAATTAAAATAAATTTGGTAGGAAAATGAAATAGGAACGAAAAAAATTTGGTGTGGGAAATTCTAGATCTAGATTTAGAATGGAAAGAGGAGAAAGAAATTTTCCCCTCTATTTAAATAGGCCGACCCCTATTTCCCCTCCCTCAAGTTATCATGTAATATCCAATATACCCCTTGGGGCCTCTCATAAAGAAATAATTAAGGAAGAAAGCTTCTAGTCTAATGATTTAATTAATTTAATCTATCTCCTTAACAATGGACTTTCTAAATGGGCTAAGTTTAACTAAATAATTTATGTTGGTCCATGGATCCAAACTAAACTAGTTAGGTCCATTAACACAAGTCCAAAATAATTAATTAACATCTAATAATAATTAAATAATACAACAAATAATTATTTATCAAGTAGAATATTTAATTAAATAGGAATTTACTAAAATACCCTTTCCTAAAAAATGTGGTAGTGACAAGTCTACCCTCCTTAAAATAATTTTGTCCTCAAAATTCAAAGACGAAAACTACCCCTAGAAAATAACAGAACAGAACTAAAGAATCATAACTAACTACGGATGAACATAACAATGAACAGAACATAACTAGAAAATAGCATACCTCAAGGTACAAACAAATATGGATAACGCTCTCGTATTTTATCCTCTCTCTCCCAGGTAGACTCCTATGGAGAGTGATGCCTCCATGTGACGCACACTAAAGGAATAGTCTGGTTCCTCAGCACCTTCTCTCTTCGATCCAGAATCTCAACTGGCTGCTTTGGATAGCTAAGAGTAGGGCCCACCCCTATCTCCAAGTGATCCAATACATGACTAAGATCTGCCACGTATCATCTTAACTGCAACACGTAAAACACATTAGGCACTCCCTCCAATGTAGGTGGCAAGTCTAGTATATAAGCAACTACACCGACCCTCTCTAGAATAGTGAAAGGTCCGATGAATCGCGGACTAAGCTTCCTGCCTCCACCAAAGCAAATCATGCCTCTTGTTAGAGAAATCGTCAGAAATACCAAACCACCCACCTAGAACAAAACACCACCTTAAGAACTTAATCTATAACAAACAAACAAGAACAAGCATAAAACAAAAATCTAAACTATACCTCGAACTCCAAATGTCTCCGATGGCTATTGACCCAATGCCGCTGTCTGTCCTGCGCCACTCGAAGTCTATCTCTGATCAACTGAACCTTCTCTGCTGTATTCATTACCATCTCTGGCCCAAGCAAAACTCTCTCTCCGACATCGTCCCAAGACAATGGAGTACGACACCTCTGACCGTATAGAGCTTCAAAAGGCGACATCTCTATACTGGCCTGGTAACTGTTGTTGTAAGAAAACTCTACCAAATGGAGATGGTCCTCCCAAGAACCCCTAAAATCTAGTACACAAGTGTGTAACATATATTCGAGAGTCTGAATAGTCCTCTGTAACTGCCCATCTGTCTGGGGATGATATGCAGTACTGAATTTGAGCTGAGTGCTCAAACTCTCCTACAAACTCCTCCAGAAATGAGAAGTGAAACGACTATCCCGATCTGAGACTATGCTGACGGGAACTCCATGTATCCTAATGATCTGCCTCACATACATCTCTACAGCTTCTCTGTAGATAAATTCACTTTGAAAGGCAAGAAGTGGGCCGACTTGGTCAACCTATCAACAATGACCCAAATCGCGTCTTTTTCTCCTGGAGATCGTGGAAGTTCGGACACAAAATCTATAGTAATGTGTTCCCACTTCCACTCTAGAATGGATAATGGCTGAAGTAAACCTCCTGGCCTCTGCATCTCGGCTTTCACCTGCTGGCACACTAAGCATCTGGATACAAACTGTGCCACTTCCCTCAAAATTTTCTTTCAATTTACATCCGCAATATTTTAAATAGTTAATCCAATAATAAAAATTTCTTTTAATTCAATCATCAAATTTGGAATTCAATCTGACAATGTTCATATTTAGAGTTCTATTTATTTTCCTCAAGATTTAAATCGATGATTCAATCTTCAATACTCAAAATTTATATCCTGCTCAAATTATAATTATTTGGTTTGCCATATCAAGGTTTTAAGAATTCATTAAATCATCATCATCTTAATCCTTTTTTTAAAATTTATTAAAATTAAAATGACTTGAATCTCCCAATCTAATTTTACTCGATCACAATCTAAAAGAATTTTTTCTCAAGTTGACAATGCACTTCTATCCAACTTAGAATTTATCCATCTATCACATAAGGCTCTTACATTTAAGAAAACTTATCCCTAAAATTTACTTAATCATGTTACTCAATCCCCAAAAATTAAAATACTAAATATATCATATGTGATATGCTCTTAATCAATTATAAAAGATAGTCACCTAGTAATGTGATTAGCCTATGGGGTATATCTAATACTCTGTGTATCAAACTTATACCAAGCGCGAGGTTTCATCTTTCCGAAATAAGGAAGGATAGAAAATAATAATAAAGAGTTCAAGGGGAAGATAATAGAATAGAAGTATGGAAATCAAGGCATTTAAAGAATTCAAATGGGAATTGTCAAGGTAGCTGTGGATTAAAATCCTATTTGGTAAACTCCTATTCACATGTTAATATTGGAATAATTATGTAACCGATACGATATGCTCAGACTTGTCTAGAGATAAATATATTCTACTACTATATATCTCAATCCACGTAAGGTAGTCATACAAAGAGCAAACCAAGCGCACTAAGGTTAGCTAGACCTTAATACACTGATTCTGATTAGACAATACATTAGTGTAACACTCCAATAATACATGTGTCATGAATAAGCTCGATAAAGAATAAGCTACAAAACTAGGCTATAAAAGCAGCATAAGTCAAGGTAGTATAGCAAATATAAGTACGCTAGATTATGATGAGAGAAATTACAAAAATTTAAGTTCACAAAGAAGGTAAGACCCTACAATCTCTACAGTTGTCATACTAACTCCTTGTCTAAGTCGCTAATCGACCAAATAGGAATATGGGCCTCTAAGTTCTACAGTCTGAATAAATACTATTATTTTATGCTAGTATACAGTTAATGTCATTCAGTTACACTTCAATAAAGTTCAAAGAACTGTGTGATACTAGGTTGTGAGGCATACTACCCAACCTAAAATAATAAACTAATACTGTAACTGTCTTGGGGGATCCTACAAAATAATATTGTCCTTGTAAATAAAGTAGAACTATTATTAGGGCATACGAGGGAAAGATCTTGGTACTGATTAGGGTATCCTATTGCATTATATAGGTAATGGTCATCTTAAGTCTTAATCATAGAGATTATAGAACAAAGGTGTCAATAGTAAGTATGGAAAAGTTACTGGCCTTCAGGGGAAAGAGGATATAACTCGTATCGAGGTGGGGTACAAATTACATGATTCAAAACTAAAGGATAATCATCAAGTCATAATCTAGCAGAATAACTCAAAACTATCATTCTCTAATTGCCAAGCACAAAATTTTAGAATTTAAGTTTAGCAAACTATAATCCTACCACACTATATATCCTAACATAGAATAAAGTTACTTGGCCTTCAATCATAAGAGTTATGTGGCACGAGTTGAAAGATGAAGAAAAGAAGAATATAATTTAGTCGTCGTACAATTAGCGAACGTTAAGGTTGCAGAGGAACATGATATAAAATTAGAATAGAGGGACTCTAGATAATATTATAGTTTCCTAAGGGGAAGGTGGTATGCTAATATCTGTGTTCAAGATTTGATCGAGAAAAATGTTATATTCGTTCCTCTTGGCTTCCTAAGGTACTGTCTGCTAGTATTAGGGCAAAAACCTAAATTTATAGTTCTATAATACTATCTTCCTATAAAAGTTAAGTTTTGGTCCTAATATTTAACCTTAGATTTCTATTGGTTTCTCAATACTAGGGTCAAAAAATATGGCCAAACTTCTAACTAACTCTAGTAGTGTCTATACTACTTCTCAAATCTTCATAAATACGTCAAGGGCTAATGGTAAACCAATCTATAGATAATGAATGCTAGGGTTCACTTAGATATTCTAAACTTAGTGATGTATCAATACTCTAGTTGTATTCTTGGTAGGAATATTACTCTAATTATCATTCTAACAACAAGGGATTCCTATATTCTAGCAGAGGCTATGCACTAGGAACTATTAGGGAAGCACATGAATCAAGCAGGATGCGATAGAACGGATAGGAAGAAAGATAATTCATAGTCAATTGTGGATGAGATCCTATACTCTAATCCTAGGTGCAGGCTTGCTCGGTACAGTAACGTAACCAAGACAATATGCTCTTGACCTGCATGGGCCATCACTAAAAATATGTCATACCCCAGTCCCAAAATACGTAGGACTAGGACATGTAAGCATGCTAGCCGAATGTACATGACAACTCTAATATATAGATACCATGATACACACGTACGCTGTAATATAAACCATATCACAAGTTACAGTGTATAATCTAATCTCATCCACAATAATCGATGAATAAATGAATACCAATATCTATGTACTAAATCTTAATATAAAGTATCTAAAGATGACAGTCGGATGGAAACAAATCCAGTGCCGACTTAGAATATAGAATAAACAAGAAAATATAATATAAGTACAACAACTATCAACCATTACGACTCGAAGAAAGGACTCCTCGGAAGCATAAGTAACCAGTCCTGATCTGCGCTCCTGTGAATGCTCATAAACATCTATACCTGAAAAGGGATCAGGTCCTTAGAGGGACATAACAAGATACATAGAAGCATACTATAAAGTAAATACTGAATAAATAAAAGGGGTGCGCTAACCATCTAAGTGAATGCTATTTGAGGACAACTTTGAAACGTATGGGTAGGCGTAGGCATAACGTTCAACTTCTCTAGAGTGTAGTATTTGTAACATCCATCATTCCGAAGAATAAGGTATCTGTAAAATTGCCAAGTAACGTCCAACACTCTAAGGAACGTGGTATCTGTAAAAATAAATATGTTCGTATCGCTCCAAAGAATGCGGTATCTATATAAAGGAGGTGGGTGTCCCATACGCCTACTAGTCGTCCTCTCCATCCAATGATCTATGCATGTTGTATCACAATACGCTCTAGCTACTACGTCGAGATAAAGTACAAGTATCGACGTCGTAACTTTGGCTCATAGTCTATCGTTAGCACAACAGCCCAACCTTACAACCAAATAAGGACAAGGACTGGACCACCATACTATAATAGTCTATGCTCTGACTGCTAATAACTGCTAAGTTTTATAACATGCATCACTATTAGCAGTTATACCCTATCCGTCGTACGACCTACATGTACAGGTGGACAGCCGGATACGCAAGTCCGTGCCCTATATGAGACTCACAATACGTTTAAGAAATATGTCACAATCTGGGGAGTCATACCAATAACTCCACAACTTTAGGTGGGTCCACTAGACACTTGGTCAGACACAAGTCATAACGTCAACGCCTTCGTTGACTGCACCCGAGTCTTCTCGGACATGCACAATTATATAATATTAAAATAATAAACATGCAACTAATAATACAGAATTTAAACAGTACAACAAGGCAAGGTATACTTGCCTGGCAAGAAAGCTGCGTAGTACTAGTAACCTGCTCCAGAAGTCGCATAGAACAATTTGATATCCTACATACATATAATAAAGTATAATACAATATCAGTCATTACACTAGCACACATATGACCATAAAGACACTAGCTCAAAGGGTACACTAGGGGTGGTATTGGTCAACTAACAGGGTCAACTGTGCGCCTAATTATACGGGTGTCAAGTCTTCAAGTGCTGTACATAATCAGACAGTCATCTAATCAGGTGTCTAAGCTAGCATGTTAACGTACACAAGGCAGTCATCTAACAGGTCTTTTAGGGTCATTGGTCAAATAAAATATGGAATACCCATAATTACCTAGGCCCATACATATATAAATACATATACAACCACAATTAGCATTATTATTTAAATAATTATACCATATATTTATATATATATATATATACCTAATCAGAATATATACGCATACACGTACGTATACGTATACGAGTAGGGTTCTCCGACACGGTCTGGTGTCAACTAACTAACCAATATGCTAAAACCCTACACACAAGCACATATTTGAAATAAGAAGGAAGGCAGCAGATTCGAACCTCGGGGCACGCACATGGGAATGACGGGAATGATGGTGAGGTTGACAACGATGATAATGACGATGGTGACGATAAGGGTTAATAATGATGATGATGGGGTGATGAAATAATAATGATGACAATGATGAGATAATGATGATGAGGATGATGATGTGGACGATGGTGATGACGAGGATGGTGATATAGATGATGATGATGTTGATGATGGAAGGATATTGATGATGGAAGGATGATGATGTGATTGGGATGCAGCTCCGACCAGGAGGGTCCGGCCAGGGTAGAGACGAGCAGGAAGGAAGGAGGTCAGGAAAGAGGAAGGTGGAGGTGGAGGTGCTGTGTCATGGTGGACAGAGAAGAGGAGGAGGAGATGGAGGACAGGGAGGAGTGGTCGACGAGATGGCAATGGTGGTGGTGGTGTTGGTTCGTGCAGCAGGGAGGGGAAGCTCGCTGAGGAGTTCGTGGTTATGGAGGTATGGCCGAAGGCGACTGGAGTCCGGCGGGGAGTCGTGGTTATCTGCGGGGAAGGAGGAGGAGAAGACAGGGAATGGTGGTGGTGTACTTGTGCTGGTGGTGATGATGATAAGGGTGGTGGTCGATGGTGATGCTGGAGGAAGGTGATGGTGGTTCAGTCGATAGAGGACGGCTCGGGAAGTTGTCGGAGTTGGCTGTCAGCGGGGGCTCGACGTGGGGAAGGTGACTGTGAGCGGTGGTAAGGGAGGCTCAGGGTTAGTCTCAGGCAGTGGAGAGGTTGCAGTCGACGGGGTACAGGCTCCAGGAAGGTCAAGCGAGGTCGCTGTGCAGAGACGGAGGAGGATCCGACGGGTTGTGGTTCAACGTGGAGGAGATGAGGAAGAGGGCAGGGTGCAGGATCCGGCGGGGGTCAGGCGAGGGAACGGCAGAGGGTTCAGTCCGGAAGGGGATGGCGAAAAAGAAGGTGAACAGGAGGTCGTGGTAGGGATGTCAGCTGGGTAGTTTCCTTGGGTTTAGGTTTTAGGAAAAATAAGGGAGGGACATATTTATACATGTAGGATTTTTAGGTTTGGGGTTGACCTAGGATTAGGGCTTGGTCAACACTCCTTGGGATGGGCCTTGGGCTCACATGGGGATGTTTGGAGGGCTTTAATTTACATTGTTTAAAATGCAAGGATAGTTTTAATTGAGGGGGTGATGTGTGCGTTGCACATCCCAAAAATTATGGAAAAATTTCTATGAAGGGAAAATAGGTTTATGCATGTATTGTGTCCAACGGTGTGGACACCTCCACTCACTTTTGCATAAAATTGCACAATAATTAGAAAATTACACAAAGATGGAAATTAGGTTTTAATTAATTAAAATTAATATGTACGGTATTATGGGATTAATTAGGAGTACATGTGGATAAATTTAGGTAGGACACAAGTGTCAGGGACATAGAGGGCTCAAAGCAAAATATTACCCAAATTTGGGTTGTACCAAATCGGTTGAGATTGTGTCTTCAATTTTGATTGGAACGCACAAGGATACAAAGTTTGATTTTATTTAGAATTAAATAAAGACGTCCACGATGATTATTGTGCGACTAAAATATAGCACAAAAGAGCATAATTATAAGTTACATAAAGGTCAGAATAGATGATTGGCATGTCTAGGACAAGGGTATAAAATTTGTAGGAAGGAAGTAGCTAGTGTAGTGCTCCAATTATCGAAGCAACGATAAGGTGCACTAGGTGATATAAATATTGTATAATTAAATAAAATACCGTGTTCTCTTTCTAATTAGATTCTAATTATCCCTAATTTCTCTATCTAAGCCAAGTAGACCTAATTTTGGATGAGGAGATTTACAGATCACATAATCTACTAATATCTTCCCGTCCCCAGCCAGCACGATGGATTCCAATCTTGACTCCTCGTGAAAGGTCTCGATAATGTTAACTCGTATATCCATAGTGTCAGAATCATGTACGCTATACAACTAGAATCATAGAGATGATCAACATAATAAAAACTATCAGAGAATATACTCGCTTGTGGTCCTATGCTGGCAATACCAATATCCTATTTCTGAAGTCTTGCATGAATAATCCAACAGTCCTATAGACATCATATAATAATAATATAGCATCATTCATTACACTAGCACATATACAACACAATTACTCTAAACTTAAAGACTACGCTAGGGGTGATACTTGTCAACTAGCAGGGTCAAGTGTGTGTCTAACTGCACGGTTGTCATGTCCCCAAATGTGGTGCATAATCAGACAGTCAATCACTAACACATATCTACCCAGTACGTCGGTGTACACAAGGCAGTCGATTCACCAATATTCAGGTTCACATGGTTATATGCAAATATAGGGTACCCATAATTAATATTTATGGTCATACAATATCTATAATACTGCTATACATAGTACTAGCAATCAATTTCCACACAATATATATATATACCAATTAGTTATTAAACACATACGCACGCATACGCAACTAGTTTTTTAGTTTATTTGCATAGTGTCTAGCAATAAACATCTAACAAAACATATCATGAAGCAATATGCTAAATTCTGACACTTTTCACACATGTACATACACACAACATAAAAGAAAACAAAATTGAACCTGCATGTACATGAATGAGGGGGTGTATTTAACGTCAAGGGAGGTCGCTGTGGGTTATCTTCGGCGAGGTCAACGGGAGAAGGAAGCTGTTGTCGGCTCCGACATGGTCCGACGGGGTCTGCAGTGTCGTCGATGAGGGCTCAGGCGAGGTCGAGTGCTCGTGGTGATGCACGGTCGCTGCTGTCGGAGTGGCCGCTGCTCGATGGGGTCGACGGGTCGTGCGGGCGAGGGAAGTCGGTAGAGTTTAGGCAAAGTGATGGTGGTATTGACGATGATGATGATGGTGGAAGGAGATCGGAGTTCAGGCAACGTTGGGGTATCGACGGGCTGAAGTCGAGGCAGTGAGGGGTTGCTTAGGCGTTAATGGTGGCGGGGATAATTCAGCCGGGTTGATGGAAGTTGACAACAACGGGTGGAGGAGATCGGCGGGCGGGGGGGGGGGGGTATAGTCGCTGCTGTGGTCCGACGTAGTTATGGGGTCTGAAGTCGATGGAGGAAAGCGGTTGTTGGCGGTGGATGGCCGGCGTGACGTCGGTGGTCACGGTTGGCAGGGAGGGAAGTCCGGCGGGGGTGTGGGAAAAAGATGCTGGTATTCGGCTAGGGTTTAGGGTTAGGTGATGGTTGATAAAAAATATGGAGCAAAGTTGTATATATATATATATGGAGAAATAGGGTTAATGTAATCTTAGAAAGTTGGGCCGGTTTGGCACTCCTTGGGATTGGGTTTTCTTTCTACATGTAGAAATTTGAAGGGCTAGGATTGTATTATTTTAAAATGGATGGCTAAGATTGGTGAGGGGGAAAAGATGTTGAGTGTTGCACACTCCAAAATTACGTAGAAAATCACATGTGACCGGTCAATAAAGAAAAAGGGTATTTTTTCATGTGTTGTATCCAATAGGGTATGGATACCTCAATGCACTTTTGCTTAAAAGTCCCCAATAATTAAAAAATTGCACAAAAGTAGGAATTAAAAATAAATGTCTGGGATAACTATTGTTCGACTAAAATGAAGCATAGATGGGCATAGTTATGAGTTACACAAGGTCAGAATAGAAGACTGGCACGTCTAGGATAAGGGTATAAAATTTGTTGGAAGACAAAAGTTAGTGTAGCGCTCCAATTATCGAAGCAACGGTAAGGTACAACAATCAAATAAAATCACATCAATTAAATATAATCCCTAATATTAATTTCCAAAATGCTAATTAAAATCCATAACCTTATAATTTGGTCAGAGGTTCTACTAGTGGATTTCTAGTCCAGTTTACTAACTTATGCATTTAAGACACTATAATACATATACATATACATATACATATACATATACATATACATATACATATACATATACATATACATATACATATCATGCAATATATTAACACATTAATTTAAATAAATGAAAAGATAAAAATACCCCTATTCTAGAATGTGTTAGTGATACCTGGGTAGGGAGGATTTGGTCTACTGTGTGAACGGTAGTTATCTGTGTGTGTAGATGTAGACTTATACTATATCCTAAAGAAAATATGGCATTCCATTGTGCAACAGTGGAGTAACTCAAAGGATAGACCTTAAGTGTGAAATAAGGTATATTTTTTGAAGGAATTACATCATCATAGGAAGGCACATCAGTGAAAGCAGCAATATATTCTTCCAGTTCATATTCTTCAGTGCTTGTTACTAATGTTGAAGGTGCTAGAGTCTTTCTGCCGAGTTTGACTGCCAGAGGTTCTGGGATTTTTATAGCGGGAGTATCTTTGCCTGATAGATGTCCCTGTCTCTGGAGTTTGACTACCAAAGGCTCAGGAGTCTTTCTGCAAAGTTTGACTATAAGAGAAGCAGGCATGTGGATGGAGATTCTTTCGAGATAGACTTTTAGAGGTTCGTCTTGAGTCAAACCAACATCTGCTTTATCGTCAGCGTTGATGTCTCATTCTTCCTAGTGGATATGTTTATACAAGATTGAGTCAAAGTAGTAGGCTTTGACACCTTTGAAAGGATCAACATCGGCAAACTCTGTCTTGACGATGCCATTGTTGTCAACATACTTCAGGCATTGGTGGAGAGCCGATGGTATGAACATATACTCATGAATCCAAGGATGCCCAGGAGGATGTTGTAGGACACATCCACATCGATGATGTAGTAATTCACCCCTGTTCTAAGGTTGCCAGTTTAATATTTTAGGCGAATCTCCACAGTGGATAACACCTCCCTACATTGAAGCTACTGATCGTGTTGGTTGCTGCCAACCGATGCATGGAGATTCCTAAGGCCTGCAACAGATTTTATGGAATGATGTTGAGAGGTAATCATGGATCAATGTGCATCTGGTCCATTTTGATGGCACCGATATACCTTGCATAATACAAGGGCCTATTGTGCTTGTTATTTTTTTAGCATGTCTTGTTGCGAGAAAGTGATATTCGGGATTACTTCATTACATTATTACAGTAGGGACATTTAGCAGGATCTTCGGCTGACAGTTCGACATCGGCTAGGTAGGAATCAACATTTGTTTATGCCTTACTCAGAGCGTCACTAGTCTCTTTGAAGAGATGAAGGAGCTCGAAGAGTGATAACTTTGCTGGGGTAATGGCAAGCTTTGCCAATTTGTCAAAGTTGTAAGGCTTTTCCAGCCCTTGAGCTACATCTTTTGTCAGAAGTTTGTCAAAGTGAACATCTTTCTGCCTCTTCCCGTCTGCTATAGGAGGTTGGGACGGACCTGGCTCAGATGCTACTGGAGTTATGGGTATAGTAGTCAAAGGTGTACTATCATTTAGAGCCGCATTATAGTCTCGTAGGTAGTTTGCCCTGACCTGGTTACCCCAGCTAGGGCTTCATCATACAATAGAGAGACTGTGTGATAGGATCTGGTCTTATTTCCTTTAGATTTGGAAGCATATTTCGCTACTTGTTGTATCAAATCTGGGAAGATGTCTTTGTGAACCCATATAACTTTGCCTCACAGAATGGTTAGTGGTACCAGCCTGACTGTTCGAGCTAGAGGGAGCTTAACGACCGTCATGGTTGTCTTAGTTATTGGAACAACGACGTCTTAGGCTTCTATCGCTGATAAGTCATTGAATTGGAGGGTGACTATGTTTGCAGTGACTGTTTTGTCTTCAAAGTCTAAAGTGAGAGCTTTGGAGTCGAGTAATCATTGGATATACCTCTTCAACATATAGCAATCTTGTGTTGGAGGATGGATGCACCAGTGGTAGTGACAATACTTACGGTCGTCGACCTTAACTGCCTCATCCGGCCGTTTGATGTCGGACAGCTACAGTTTGTTGCCTTTCATCAGCACATAAAAAATCTTGAGGATATTATACTCTTCGAAAGAGTAAGTATCCTTTGACTTGGATGCTTCTGTCGGCCTTTGAGTAGGCTTAGCCAAGCTTTTAGACACGTTGATAGTGAGAGCTTGTTTTTCTTTATTGTCATGGCCACTGGTGCTGATGTTATTGTTGATGGGGCACTTCCCTCTGTCATCGCTGGTGGGAAACTGCAATCCCAGCAAACATGCATATTTTGTATTTTTCTTAACGATGACAGCATTTATAATGAATGTCATCCAATCCGGAAGTGGGACTGGAGCTGTCAACATTTTTACAATAGGTAACAATTTTTTCCTGCAAGTGTCCATTAAGTGGCTATCGGGAATGCCCAAAGGCAGTTTTAGTACCACCTGCCTGAATCGTTCTATGTGTTCTCGAGTAGGCTCATTTTCCCTCTGAACTATGTCCATGAGGGAGCTCATAGTCATGTAAATTACACCATCGTAGAATTGAGCGATGAAGAGGAATCAAAAATCTTCGAACGACTAAATACAGTTGTCCGGGAGACTACAAAACTATTTGCCATAAACAAAGGTTTATACGAAACTTTGTGTTACAAACTATTAAAGGAAAATGGGTACAAAAGATCCTAAACAGAATATAAGTACAATGAATTTAGGGAAGTATTGCTTTGAAGATCTAATCTGCGGTCGATTACTTTACTCCTTTGACTACCTAACACAAGGATGAGATGTTAAAATACTTGGCGATTTGGAGAGTCTGGCAATGAGAGATCTTGGCTATTAGAGCATGAAAAATCTTCTATTCTTCTTCTCCTCTCTTTATCTAAGCCGTTGCTGATGGATATACTAATCCACATAGTTATAGTATTTTATGTTGATGAAGGTTACTTGCATGGACGTGTTTGTACGAGTAATATGCAGTGCATTTTCTGTTCTACATGTACATTTTGAAGGCATGCAGCCAACGTTCTAAAAAATTGGTGCACATATCACTAACCACTCGACACATGGCTTCTTATGTGAGGAAGGCTCACAATATGGGGGCAATTGCATGTACACGTCCATGAAGGATATGGCATTTATACACATCACCATAACCGCTCACTATCGATTCTTAATATCGGCGTGATATTTGGAAGCAGTAACCGTGATGGTGTATATCTGAAGAAATGACCATATTGGCGTATGCCCAAGGAGATAACCATGCAGGCGTACTCAGGTCGAAGGACCAATTTTTACGTACTCAGTGAGTGGTAGCACCATTGGCATACCATTGCTAGAGTATCCAAGTTGACGTATTCGAAAGAGATAGCATCAATGGTGTATTGTGTTCGAAGTAGCACAATCGGCGTATCATACCAAAGTGGCATTATTAGCGTACTTGGACTGAGGTAGCAACCTTGGTTACTAAATGACGACCTGGTTCGTCTTGCTAGAAATCTTCTATATTTACTGCCTTGGTGTGTCAGGTTGAGGCAGCTTTTGACGTGGCAACGTAGGCATATTTCGATGAAGTAATGGCCTTGGCGTACTATGGAGAGGTAAGACCCTTGGTGTACTGAAAGAAAATGAGAAGTTCAACGTATAAATGAACGAAGTAGAAATTTTACTCAGTCAATAGACGACAACCTAGATGTGCCAATGATTTCTTTCACTATTGTGTAAGTCTGTCAACTGTCAGGTTCATCTCATTTAATATTTTAAGAATGGTGGTATTATACACAACTGTATTGTTTAGATAATTATGAGCAAAATATGCTGCAAAGTCAGGGCATATGGAATACGCCACTGAAGAAAAGCACATGGAGTGCACCATTGCTTCATTGTCTGGAGTTTGAAGGGTAGTATGCCATTACTTCTACTAAACCCGGTTTTAATCATCCTTTGGGGGAGGCGTATGTTTTGTTCTTCTACAAGTCCCCTTTCAAACTTTATGAATTATCTCAATGACAAATTCAAAGTACTTTGAATTAGAAGCATGAAAAGCTGTTTGGATTTGTGTACGTGTGTTCTGTGCACCAGGGCTTCACACCGCATGGCCTATATCCCTTGATACAATATGACTGATGATTGTTGGCATAATCGAGGTTCATTCGTAGGAAACTATTGTACCCACCAATCAACGCTTTGGGAAGACGAATTGACTTATCCTTTCTCGAATTTTGTGCATTATTTAGAGAGATAATACGCCGCATTGAGAAGGTGGATCGCCACTTCTTTCCTTATATATATATATATATATATATATATAGAGAGAGAGAGAGAGAGGGCTTACACTTCTTTCGTATTTCAAAAACCCTTGAGCATGGCATCAAAGAAAGCTTTTGGTTGGGAACCTTGGCCACCTGCCTTATCCTGTCGACGTTCTATTCCTGTCCAAACCCAGTATTCGAGCATCGATGAGGGTCGTGAGGGACACGCTGTTGTATTTTTTTCAGCTATTTTTGCCTCGTCGTCTCTCCCTAAAAAGAGAACACGAGAAGATAATGAGTTAGCCCTTGTTGAGGACTTCTTGTCTTCCCTTGGGCTAACTTAGAGGCATTTGCCAGGCCTCTAGAGACTACATAGAATTTTGCCTTGCTACCCATAACTCCAGAGAAAAGAAAGACGTTGGATATGAGAGATGCAATGCGCTGCCTATTCCACCGTGTAGGCATATGTACTCTTCAGGAGGTTGCGGATGAGCTTCGTGAGGCCCATGGCTCCTCTGACTAACCATATTCTTCTCCTTCTTCTATTTGTCTAGGCTTTGATGGCCAAATGTTGTAGCCTTTCTCGTTTAGTAATGCAATTTTGTTTTAATCAAACCTTGTCCTCTAACACACAGACAAAGTGCACGTACTATCCTATATGCAGCGTAGATTTAACTTTAGACAAAAAGTGTCATCCCACGTGTTATGCAACATTTCCCAAGAGGTTCTTGGAGACGTTCGTAGGAGTCTAATAGTTCACGGAGAGGTACATAGGAGTCTAACAGTTCATAGAGAGATACATAGGAGTCTAATAGTTCACAAACTTTGCTTTAGTTTTGACCCAATCTTTGATCTTACGCAAGTTTTAAGGCAATGCATGCGACACTATTTTTGGGGTTCATTCAAAAATTAAAATGTTTCTCCTTACCTATATAAGGAGAGGTAAGGAGCATTCTTCATCAAAACAATGCTCTCTTCATAATTCCTTAGACTCTTTCATCACAGAGGAAATAAGCACGACAGTTTATCGATCTAAGCTGAAGAAGAGGAGGCTAACTGCAATAAAGCACTATAGGCATTCGAGTGAACGCTAGAGAAGATGTCTTCAAGTGAAGGGCTTCTTTCCCAATGTAATATAGAAGGATATCATAATTTTTCTCGTTCAAAATTATCAGCAACATCATTTGGTGATTTGCCATAAAATGAGGAAGGACTTTGATCGGAGCAATCAGAGTTGTTCTAGTCCATATAGCATACTAGCTGTATTTTCTCCCATTATGAGGCTGGCTACTAGGGTAAAGCTGGGCCGCATTTTTGGCTGTTAAATTAGGAATGATTCCCAATCAAATTTCTGTCGTCGGTGCTTGGTGGAGATAGAGTATTGGCTCTCTGGGACTTAAAAAATTAATACATACCCAGTTCTGTATCATGCCGCCATTATCACTGCATCCAATGTTAAGGAGCAAGAGCATGTCTGACATTTGTACTCCCTAACATTGGCCTTAGAATAATGGAGATAATCATGCTATCATTCTCCATCATATATAATTATGAACTTTAGAATAAAAATTCAGATGTAATAGATTTCCATCATATGTAATCATGATTTGTACGCCAATAAAATTTGCCTTGATCTTGCTTTATTGTCTATGTGTTGCTGACTGATCACTATATGCTTTGATTCAACGAGAAGGCAGAGACTTACTTTGCATATTTAGGGAGTATTTAGACCCTGTGCGTATCCTACAACTTGAAGAACTGACTGGCATGCGTATTACCTGAATATTCTTAATGCATATATGAAAGCCTTTGGATGATATGCAGAATCCTACCAGCAATGCTTCGGATCCTGTATAAGATTCTTTATTTAGGAAAATGAATCATCGCCCCCCACACTAATGAATTATGTGTGGAAACTTTAACCGTTACCCTCTTTTACTAATGATTCATGTATGAAGATTTAAACCGTTACCCTATTCCTATAAATAGTAGAGTCAATTACTCAACCCATCATCTAAATTTTCTTATAGCTTGTCAGGACGCATCTCAAAAAGATATAGGAGAGTCTGTAGGACCAACTATTCTTTCATCCATCATGGCTGACTCTGAGCACACCCCTGTTGTCCTTGCGCTATTTTTTGCTGAGGAGAAGAAGGAAATGCCCTTGGTCCAACTATGTAAAGTAGAATATGTTCAGGATCCCCTTGATCATTCGTCGGATGGATCCATCCTGCCCAAACTGAAGTCAGGGGTTCTAATGCTTCTGTTGCTGACCCGGAGGGACAATAAGAACATTCCAGATTAGAGGTTTCTCGTCGGGTATTTGCATATTTAGATGTTTGTATCTTTCATGCACTTGCGAGTTTTGTGAACAATAGTATCTGGGAGGATCTTGATTTCCCCTAAAAGTCATATTGTTATCTGTTTTCCTTTACATGAAATATTCTTATGGGCTCATTATCCATATAAAACTGAATTGGGATAGATAAGAACCTCAGGAATAATAAGTATATAATAAGTTTTCCAGATAAAACCTTATTATATACATCTGCTTAGAGGTAATGTGGAGATGGTAGCATATTTTGGTGTTATTCGTTTGGAAGACCTAATACCCATGACGTATTCATATTGAGTATAGACGATAATACTATCAGAGGTAATATGGAATTGATAGATTGCCATTCTACTTCACTGGGGATAAAGGAGAAAATGGTAGTTCAAAAGAGGCCCCATTTTTTTCCATTGGGGATGATGGATAGAATAGGATTCAGAGGTAATATGGATATGAATCACGTCATCCATCTGAGATTATTTTCAATCCTACTGGGGATTAGGAACAAGATATCCTTGAAGCGACTGGGCTTCACAAACTGGACACTTTGCTAAAGATGGTTATTTGAATAATCTCAATAAGAATGTTTAATTGGATCTGAGGACTGTTTCACTAAGAAACTTTGATGACCTATTACCTATTTCTTATCCAAATAAATAAATATAATAGTTTGAGGTGCATCTTAATATACTCCACTGAGGGCGGAGAAGTGTATATCTCATCTAGACATAATATTTCTTAAGAAATTTGCCGTTGATGGGCATCATCATCAAATCTTCGTTAGGCTTAGCAAGCCTATAGGCACCGTTGGAGAACATTATTTCCATCACACATGGACCTTCCCATTTTGCCCGGAACATGCCTTTGCTCTTGTGGGTTGTTACCATGGGTCTCCTCACTTTAAGGACTAGTTCGCCTACTTAGAATATTCTCTATTTTACTTTTTGATTAAAGTCTCTGAAAACGCGTGCTTGATATAACTTAATACGTTATTGAGCATGTAAACTCTTTTCATCTAATGTTTCTAACTCTTGAAGTCTCAAATGATCATTGTTCTCCATTGTTAGCTCATTAGAAATAGCTATCCTGAGAGAGGGGATATAGATCTCAAGCGGCAAAACTACTTCACATCCATAGACCAAGAAAAATAGTGTGTAACAAGTTAGAGTTTGGGCTATTGTGCCATAAGCCCACAAGCATTCTCCAAGCTTCTCATTCCAATCATGCTTGTTGGATGAGACAAACTTCTTGATTAGCTTCATTATGGTTTTATTAAAGGCCTCCGCTAAACTGTTGGCTGCCAGATTATAGGTTGTAGAAGCCATATTCTGGATTCAATTCTTATCATAGAATATTTTGAACACTTGACTAGCAAACTGTGGTCCATTGTCATATATTATCCTTCAAGGAACAACAAAACAATAGATTATATGGTGTTTGATGAAACTAATCACATTTTACGTCTTTACCTCAACGAGTGGAACGGGCTCCTCCCATTTGGAGAAATAGTTAGTTATTGCAAGTATGAACCAATATCTTCTAGAAGAAAGTGGGCTTATAGGGCCAATAATGTCCATCCCCCATGCTTCAAAAGTCCATGATGCCATCGTAGGATGTAAGAATTCTGACGGCTGGTGTATAAAGTCAGCAAGGATCTGACATGCCCTACATTTATGAGCATAATCTACTACATCTGCCAACATAGTAGGCCATAAATAACCCATTCTTATGAGATGTTCCTGTAGTTTAGGACCTGGATAATTTGCTCCACAGATGCCATCATGAACTTCGTAAAATTTGTCTTGCTTCAATGTAAGAAAGATAATGCAATTGCAGCCTCTTGATAGAAGTAGCTTCTTTCGGATCTTCTGGGAGGATCCCGTAAGCAGCATAGTCTATAAAAGGACTTCTCCAATCTTTATCGATGGAGGTTGACTTTATGATGTAGCTCTGTTCGATATGCATATTATTCTTGGTACAGAACAACTCTCTACTTATAATCATGATCGAGTTAGTCTATAAAAGGACTTCTGCAATCTTCATCGATGGAGGTTGACTTTATGACGTAGCTCTATTCGATATGCATATTATTCTTAGTACAGAATAACTCTCTACTTATAATCATGATTGAGTATTATCTCTTCAGAGGGATGGCCAATGATATTGCTAAACTAGCTAGTGCATCAGCTTCTATATTCTATAATCGAGACATATGCTCGATGAAGAATTCTTTGAAGGTAAGGGCTAACACAATTTCTTCTTGATGATAAGGAATGAGGTCCTTATGCCAGACTTTATACTCTCCCCTAATATGATTGACTATTAGCTTGGAATCTCCGTAGGCTTCCAAGTACTCTATATCCAATTGTTTGGCTAATTGGAGGCCAATAAGTAAAGCATTATATTCTGCCACATTATTGGAATATGGTTTACTGAGAGAATACGTGCGATGAATGAGTAGTTTTTCATGAGATACCAGGACTAAACCCACTCTGATAATGATGTTGCCTTTGGGTCCTATTCTTGATGCGCCATCAAAGAACAATTGCCAGGTGTCATCTTCCATCGCCATATCAGATTCCAAAACTTCGTCAGGAATATCATCATACAGTTTGGAGGTTTCTGGTATAGGATGAGCTGTAAGAAAATCGGCTAGTGCTTGACCCTTGACTGCTTTTTGTGGGATATATACCATGTCAATATTGTTCGGTTTGGTCATCAATACCCGTAGAGGATTCACTCTGGATTTGACATGAATAGTTTGACCTGTTATATAACGACGTATCTTTTGAATAGCGAATATCAAAGCCAAGTATTCTTTTTCAACAGGATTATATCTATGCTCGACGATGACCATCATGCGTCTGAGATAGTATATTTCTTATTCATGTCCATCATTACTCTTTTATATAAGAGAAGCTCATAGAGAATGATCTATTGCTCAAACATACACCAAAAATAGTTTTTCTATGATTGAAGGCACCATAACTGGTGGTTTTGTGATATATCATATGATATTGTCAAATGCTTGCTGACATACATTATTCCAGATAAATGATACGCCTGTCTTTATTAAGTGAGTGAAGGGTCAGCATCGTCTAGAGAGATTTGAGATAAACCTCCTTATGTATGCCAAACGACCTTGCAATCAAAGTAGTTCTTTGAGATTACGTGGAGGATGCATCGGGAGAATTGCTTTAACCTTATCAGGATTAATATGGATGCCTTTGGAAGTTATGAAATATTCAAGGAACTTGCCACTGTACTCCTAAGAAGGCTTTGGTCGGGTTTATTTTCAGCTGATGTTGGAGCATTAATTCAAACACCTTTTTTAGATCTTGAATATGGTTCTCTTTGAGATGACTCTTAACAGAGATATCATCCATATAATATTTTATGGTTTTTCATAGATGTTCATGGATGATAGTGCTCATGGCTAGTTAATACATCGCTCATGTATTCTTCAAACCAAAAGGCATGACTGTATAACAGTATACTCCGAGTGGTGTACGGAAACGATATAATTTTTATCCTTAGAAAATATCTTGATTTGATTATATTCCGAGAATCCATCCATGAAAGACATACGTTCAAAACCGTATCTGTAGTCCATCATGACATTGGTGATGGGGAGAGGGAACTCATCTTTTTGGCATGTTGAGTTTAGATCACGATATTCTATGCAGATACGGACTTTCCTATTTTTTTTTGACTGGGACGATATTTGCGACCCAATCAGGATATTGTTCTACCCGAACAAAGTTACATGCTATTAGCTTTTTAACTTCTGCTTTAATTACGTCCATCATATATAGGCAAAACCATGGTTGTTGTTGTTTTACTGGCATGGCATTAGGGAGGATGTTGAGCTTGTATGTAGCTATCTGAGGATGCAAACAAAGCATATCCTTGTAACCCCAAGCAAAGACATTAATGTACTCTTTTATTAGTTGAACGAAGGCTTGTTTATCCTCTTCAGAGAGATTCTTGCTAATAAAGATTAATTTTGGAGAAGACTCGTCTCCTATGTTAATTTGAATGATCTTATCTTCTATAGGTGGTTCGTGTTGCTCGAACTGAAGCTACTATTGTGAATCCATCAGTTGGTCCCATGAATCATTTTTGAAGAGTTCTTAAGTCGAATCGCCTTCATAATCTAAGTCGGCTGACACCATTTTGACTGAAAGAGCATGCTTGAATACTTCACCAATGCTTGCATCGGACTCCCAGGACGATGGGTCAGAAGAATGAGAATGCGTCTCTTCTTCTAATCCTTACTTTTTAGACATTGTTGGTGGTGTGACATATCCTAAACCATGGCCAGTTCACTGATAATATGTCTTAGGTTTGTCCCTTGGAGAGTGGGGACGTATAGGGGTACTTCTACCTTTTCCATATTTGAGTCCTCCGCCAGACTTCAAGTCATAATCCATCATTTGGATAATATTTTTGGCCTGATGGCTGTAGCGGTGGATCTGTATTTTTCCAATATCATCATCAAAATAACTGATTTGTGTGACCCTTTTGTTTTTAGCTTTGCAAAAAAGTATTTGTCTTTGCTTATTTTGTCTTGCTGGGACTATAAAGAAAGAATCTTCAAACAAACCATATGATGCGTGATTCTGATATGGCGACAACACTGGTATGGATAAGGGTTCATAAGCGGATAGGGCATCTAGGAATTCTTGTATAAGAGGATCAACATCAATGTAGGGCGAATAAGAGTCTTATTTATTCATAAAATACAAGATTTCTTCCCTTTCTACCCAGTCAGCAAGAGTTTATGCTTTAACTCGATGTTCAGTAGGTTCAACGACTAGGGATTAATTTGATGATGTCGACTATTTACTGTATCGTCGGTCGATGACTAAAGGAGGCAACTTCTTAGGAAGATTTATCACCAATGGTTCTTCTTCCATCTCTTGCCATATTGGCTTGCGGAGGTTAATAACAAGAGCCTCTAAAGTAGTTAAACGAGTAGTGCACCATTTAATTCGGATCATGAGAGGTTCCTCATTAGGTGTTCTTTCGGGCTCACCTTCAATCTCATTAGCTACTTCTTTCATGTACTCTAGTATATAGAGTATGGAATTAGAGTAATATACTTCAATATCTTTGAACAGATTGATGTCGACAAACTCCGTTTTGACCTCTCCCTGACTGTCCACGTACTTAAAGCACTGGTGTAGGATGGAAGGTACAATTTTATGCTCTTGTATCCATGGTCAACCCAACAAGATATTATATGATACCTCTGAATTAATCACATAACATGTGACTTCAGTTCGAAGATCGCCTATATGCATTTTTAGGCATATCTTTCCTAGCGTTCGACTTCTTCTAGCATTGAAGCCCAAGATGGTGGTGTTGGTAGCCCACATGTTATGGTTGGTATTTTAAGTGCTCACAGCAAGCTCTTAGGGATGATGCTTAGTGATAAACCGGGATCGATGTAGATTTGGCTAACTTTAATGGAGCCGACATAGCCGTTATAGTACAACGGCCTACCTGTCCTTGAGTAGCATGTCCTCCTGCGTGAAGGTTATGTTAGGAATTTTCTCTGCCATACTGTGGCATTGAGGACATGCTATAGGTTCTTCGTCAGGAGTTTTGAGTTGAGGTAGGCAAGAATCTGCATATATTAGCACTTCTCTCAAAGTTTTGTGAGTTTCCTTTCATAGACAAAGCAACTCAAATATAAAAAGTTGGACTGGAGTATTGGCCAACTGCGCTAATATATCGAAGTTGTATGGCTTCTCAAGCCCCTGAAGTTCATTCTTCTTCAGAGATTTGTCAAAATAAACTTCTTTTCGCTTTCCTTTCTCAATTGTTGTAGATTTTGATTGGCCTGGTTCTGCAGTGACAGGAGCTACAGGAATCAAAGAGGTAGGAGGGGTAGCAGGAGCATCTTCTTGGTCAGCCTCATAATATTTAAGATATTTTTTTCCAGACCCCAGTGCGGCCATGGCTTCTTCTTCAGGCATTGGATAGAAAAGAGCCATATGACAAGACATGAATTTGTTCGTCGTATGTCTCTTATTCTTCTTAGATTTAGAACTGGGAGATATTGTCTTCTGCTCTAGATCTGGTAGCAGGTCTTGATGAACCCACATGACTTTACCTTGGTATGTAGTAATGGGTACCAAGCCTTCTATTTGACTTTGAGTTAGTGGGAGATTGATTATTTCTATTACAGTTTAAGGCATCGTCATAATACCATCTGGGACTTCTTGAGCTAGAAAATCTCTAAATTATTGTGACACAAAGTTGGTAGTGACAGTCTTCTCATCATTATGAAGAGTGGTTGCTTTAGAGTCTATCAACTACTGAATCTTCCTCTTTAGTATGTAGCATTCCTTCGTAGGATAATGTACATAATGATAAAATAGAAAGTATTTTGGATTGCCTGTTTAACCAGCCTCATCTTGCTGTTTGATATCAGGCAACTAAAGTTTGTTGCTTTTTACTAGGCAGTCAAAGATGCTGATGATGTCGTTCTTATCAAAGGAGTATTCTTCTTTGGGCTTTGAGGACTCTGGAGGTTTCTGCATTGGCAGAAAAGTAGGTCATTTATAGACATTTATAGCAAGGGCTTCCTTTTTCTTATTGCTGTAATTGTTTGCATTAGTAATGGGGCATTTTCCCTTATCCTCTATATTAGGTATTTGTAATCCTAACAAACGGGCTTCCTTTGTGGTACCTTCAACGGCTTCAACACCTATGATGAAAGACGTCCAATCTTAAATTTGGGTGGAGCTTGTCCAGAGCCTTATTGCAGGCAGCATATTCTTCTTGCAGGTATCTATGAATGCAGAGTCAAGAATACTAGAGGTAACTTAAAATTTGCTTGCCTATAACACTCTATAAATTTGTGAGCAGTTTCCTTCTCCTTTTGCTTGATGTCAGTAAGTAAAGACATAGTCATGTCCATACCTTCGTTATAGAATTGGGCCAGGAAGAGACATTTAAGGTCTTCAAACGATGATATAGAGTTATCCAACAAACTGCAGTACTAGTTATAGGCTACTCCAACTAAGCATCCGACGAATACCCTAGTGATGAGGGCATCATTCCCTCGTCGATGAACTATCATCATATTAAAGTATTTGATATATTGACATAGAGATGTCCTTGCGTCCAATAAGACCATCTATTGAGGCTTGTATTTGGGTGGGAAAGGAACATTGTCCCAGTGAGGTGGATATGGCTATTTCACTCCTAACTTCTGAAGTTGGTCTTTGTTTTTCAAAGCATCAAACTGGGCATGTAACTCGCGAAACCCTTCTTGCAGATCCTCAGTTGTAGGGGTGAGATGACTGAAGTAGTGCTGGTTGAACTTGTACAGTGATTGGTATAGTTTTACCCCTAGTATTGAGAGAGTTGAGAGTTAGTGTGGTCGATTCTTGATTAAGAATTGCTTCTGGATTTATATTACCTTGAGGAAGTGTTACTCCTAGGGTAGGTTGTGTGTCAATAGGCGTGGTGGCCTGAACAAATACTATATGGAAGAGTATTGGACCATCATCACCTAATGCATGTTCTGTATCATACTATTCACGTCTTTGAGTCTGGTTTCCAACCAATTGAGATGTTGCTCAGTATTCCCTGATGGAGGAACCTCCTTTTCATCGCCAATGGAGTATATACTAGCCTCTTTGTTTACGAAAGAAGGTCTAGTAGAAAATATTGTGTAGTTGGAGTCCACACTGTCTACCTCTGATTCAAGGGATGGGCACCACCAGCAATATCTACTTCAGATTCTAAGGAATAAGGACTCCTCATAAGCAAGAGTTCCTGCCTTCGAGAATGAGTATTTTGGAAAATTCCTTTAAAAGATTCGATAAGCTGGCCGATCCACCTCTGACTGGGCATCCTCGAGATATGTCGTCTTGAACATCTTTCATTATGGAAAAGGTGTAAGGCCATGTTTAATGGGGCAAAAAGAAGTTTATCTTCCTCTTTTTGATTCTTAGCTTGCCTTTTTGACTGGTGTCTAATAGGCACAGTGTAAGTCAATTGGTCAAACACAGATCGTCTTGCTGATGCACATCAACAATGGATTACAACTTTGTAGCCGTTACTGGGATGCTCTTTAGGGAGCACCATCGCAGGTAGAGAGGACTCCCTTTTTCTATGTTTTTGTACAATAACTTGGCATAGATCAGAAGGAGGGAGGAGAGAAAAATAGGAAGGCAGACTCTGTCTTGTTACATCAATTACAATTAACTTGGGACCAAAATTCTTGGTACCCTGTGTATACAGTGCAATACTGAGTTGAGCAACAGTCCTAGGTGGCATACACTAGGGTACTGTAGTGGAAGAAGAGACATTCTGTCTTTGTGCTAATAAATTTACATGTAAGTCTAGATTTTTGTGTGTACCCTGCACATCTTTAATGCAAAAGATACACAATTTTCCATCTGTAGTGCATTCAATTTGAATACACGGGATAGGAGCCTTCACCGACTTCTATTTTGTGCACCGATAGAAGTCAGGACATGACCGTTTGATAATGTTACTGCTGGTGAGTAGATGCGTACATTTGCATGGCTGTGAGTTAAGAATGAAAATATCCTTACCTTGTACGTTATGCTGAATACGCAAAGGTATGGCAGTCGGGGAATGAACAACCCCTTGGCATCGTAGAGAATTTCTCTGCCCAAGAAAGATTGGTTCACCCCTCACTTGTTATTGCAAGAGATCTAGACTTTGCCCCTATTGGTTGGCACAATATCATGGCTAAAGAGGGTATCCTCCAACTCACAGACTGGGGAAGAGGAAACAACGAATGGGTCCCCATTACTAGTATTCTAAACTCCCTTGTTCTTGCTGACAACAACATCAGGGTAGGAAGAGCAAGACTTGGACAGTCATATCTTGCGGATCTTCCTTGTCTTGGGTACGAATTAGGGGCTGGTGCTACCCTCAATGTTGAGCATCTCTTCATAGGACTGTTGGTCAAACTTTATAACCAAAGTCATATGTGTTGAGCGAATCAACGCGGTGACTTATTGAGCTATCAACTTCTCGTCAGAGGAGAAGATCGTTCCCAAAAAATAACCATATTGTTTGCCATAAACAAAGGTTTATACGAAAATTTATCTTACAAACTATTCAAGGAAAAGTGATACAAAAGATCCTAAACAAGAATCTAAGTACAATGAATCTGGAAAATTATAGTTGTGGAGATCTAATCTGTAGTCGATTATTTTACTCCTTTGTTTACTTGAAACAAGGAAGAGATTCTGAAATACTTGGACGATTTTGAGAGTCTGGCAATGAGAGATCTTGGCTATAAGAGCACAAAAAATCTTCTATTCTTCTTCTCCTCTGTCTTTCCAGGCCGTTGTTGATGAATATGTTGATCCACATATTTATAGTGTTTCATGTTGAAGGCGGTTACTTGCATGCACGCATATGTACGAGGAATAAATACTGTATTTGCTGTTGTACACGCACATTTTATAAGCATGCAGTCTAAGTTCTAAAAAATGGTTGCATATATCACTGACCGCTCGATGCGTGGCTTCCTATACAAGGAAGGCCCGAGACATGAGGGCAGTAGCAAGTACACATCCATGATGGATATGGCATATATGACACATCACCATAACCGCTTACTTCGGTTATTAATACCAGCATAATATTTGAAAGCAGTAGTCGTGCTGGCGTACTTCTGAAGAAATTACCATACTGGAGTATGCCTGAGGGATAATACTCAGGTCGAAGGACCAATTTTTACGTACTCAGTGAGTGGTAGCACTATTTGTGTACCATTGCTAGAGTATCCAAGTTAGCATATTCGAAAGAGATAGCATCAATGACGTACTATGTTCAAAGTAGCACTATCAGTGTATCATAGCAAAGTGGCTTTGATAGCGTACTTGGACCGAGGTAGCAACCTTGGTTACTAAACGACAACCTGGGTCAGTGTACTAGAAATCTTCTACATTTTATTCCTTGTTGTGTCAGGTTGAGACAACTTTTGATGTGGCAACGTAGGTGTACACTGATGAATTAATGACCTTGGCGTGCTTTGGAGTGGTAAGAACCTTAGTGTACTGAAAGAAAACCAGAAGGTCGACATATAAATGAACGAAATAGAAAATTTACTCAGTCTCTAGAAAATAACCTGGGTCGGTGTGCCAATGATCTTCTACAATAAATATCATAATCTCTTCGACTGTTGTGTTAGATTGTCAACTTTCAGGTTCGTCTAATTTAATGTTTGATGAATGGTGGCATTGTATGCTACTGTATTATGTTGGATAATTATGAGCAAAATGCCCTGCTAAGTTGGGGCATATGGAATACGCTGCTAAAGAAAAGCACATATAGTGCGCCACTGCATCATTGTATGGAGTCTGAAGGGTAGTACGCCACTGCTTCTACTGAACCCGGTTTTAATCATCCTTTAGAGGAGGCATATTTTTCTGTTTCTACAAAAACCAGTATTGCGTTTATAAAAACCCAGAATAATCGAGTGTAGCTTGTATTTGGGTGGGTATACCACGTTATTCCACTCGGAAGGATAAGTTTGTAGTATCCAGAGTTTCTGAAGCGCGTCTCAGTTACTCAACGAATCAAAATAAGCTCACAACTTTATGTCTGAGCGTAATCAGACGACTAGGGAGTGGATGATTGTAGCAATGTGTGATTGGCCCCCGCGATAGGAGCATGATCGATAGTACTCGACTCTTCTTTGTTTTTTGGCTCTTTGCTTGCTTGCTCCGAGATCCTTGGTGGTTATGGGACTATACTCGGCTTGAGGTCCATTATGGTTTGAGTCAAGAGTTTGCATTGAGGCACTCATGGATTACATCATGGCTTCAAGCGCCTCAAGACCTTGTTAATCGCTGGAGGCTTAATCTCCTCCTGCCATATATATAGACATTATATAAGAAAAATGGTTTGCCTCTGACTCTTGAGGCGCTCTGTCTTCAAGGAAGGAAGGCATCGTTGTATCGTCTTTGGAGTCTAGGGCATGGCTACCCCCAGCCTTGGTGACGATACTATCCTGGTGGGAACATCTACTCCCAGGTAAGTTATCATCCATTTCTTGAGATTCATCGTCTTCTTGGAACGATGGGTTGGTATAGAATATCGGAAGGTTGTGACCCCCAGCTCTTGTCTTCGAGCTGGTGCCTTGGAACACCCCTGCGGTAGGTACTACCTTACTACCCCGTAGTTGGTTCCTCGATGTACTAGTAAAGACTGTCGAGTTGGACTAGTTCTTATTCCCTGAGATCTTCTTCACAGAAGAAGACCTCCATGTTGAGCAACATAAGGCAAGAAGTAACTCCTCTTCTTTGTGCACTTGTTTTTTGTGACGCTATCGGACTAGTGTCGTAGGTTATAATTCTGGAATACCGATCGTCTGGTTGGAGGAACTGTCGTATTAGTACAACAAGAATTTAGAATAATGTTGGCACAAGTGTGTCCGGGAGGGAACACTTCATGTGTAGGAGTTGTTTCTCTCATATTACGCTTATGACTAATCACATTGCGCAGATTAGACGATGGAAACTTTATTTCTAAACCTATTTTATACCCATGTCCAAGCCTTGTGCATGAGTGTGAAAGTGGAAAGTTTGCTTCCTGACCCTGTTCCAGCACAGAAACTGTACCCAGGTCATTTGTGGAAGACTTAGTGCGAGGCGAACCTACTTTATGCGTGAAACAAAGATGGGCGCATGGGTCTGTCAGCACAATTTTTGCTCCTTAACTTGGTTCTTGTGCAGAAACTGTACACGTAATTAGTGAAAGACCTGACGTGAGACGGACCCCCTTCCTGCACGCAGCTATGTTGGGCGCATGGGTCTGTCATCACAGTTTTTCCTCTTCAACTTTGTTCTTGCACATAAATTATACCCATGTGGTTTCGGGAAGTCTATGAGGGTTTTCCCATATCCGGCACATGAACGCATAGGATGCCCCTATGTAATTTTTCATCAGCAGCGCATGTGATAACCAACGATGCATGCTTTTAGTTGATTGCTTGCGCATCCCCTCGTGCGTGCACTCACGACCCGAGTTATTTTATATTTCCTCGAACCTCAATAGCGCGTAGTACATAGAATCATATTAGTGCCATAGGTGATTCTACTGAAGACAAACTCTCTCCCTTCGGCCTTGGTATGCGCATAAGACCTCATGTGCCTTCCATATGATATAGTGTACTTCTTCTTTGGACCATCTTGTTGTGGGCGCATCCCTTGAGATTCAGTACTGTTCTTCTCAAGAGGGGTTGTGGAGACAGAGACATGATTTTTATCGACCTGATGAGCAACCCCGCGGCGGGGGTTAGCAACGCATCATTCACAGACTATGGGTGTGGCACAACGACCTTGGAGACCCAAGTCCTGCGAGTCTTATGAGGTCTTACGGGCCTCGATGCGGAACTCGGCTTGTCCATCATCTCTTTGAATGCCTGTTGGTCGAAGCGAACCACCAACATTCTTTGGGTTGAACCCAGCTTTTTTTTGTCAGACTGCGTTACCAACTTCTCTTTGGAGAAGTTCTTCCTAAGAAAAGTTGCCTTTTTTGTCAGCATAACAAAAAATATGAAAAAGTTGAACGAACTTTTTGTATTAATTGGAATAGAACAAAAAAGTACAAAAAAACTCTAATGCGTAGAGTTCTGAGTTCAAACAAAATAAATTTAGGCAAGTGTAACAGTGGAGATTAAGTCTGTGTTCGACTCTTTACTCCATTGACGGTCCAACGAAACAGAATGGCAAGGCCCTCGGGAACATGAGTATGTGACTCAGTTGATGTCCCTTCCTTCTTTTGTTAGTGTCTCCCCGGTCTTCTTTTTTTGTGGGAGACACCCACTATTTATAGCCTTCAAAAGGTCATGCGTGTGCATGTATGAGCACAGATTTCACGCTACCATATATTATCTTCCAAGAATAGTAGTTACAGATTTATAAGCGCATGCTGCGTTGTAACTGCCACATGGCAAATTGAGATCTAGGGTTGCTAATATGCATAATCCATGCGACCTGTGTCATATGCTGATTGACTGAGGATCTTGTCTATTATAACAAAAAGATTTGGTTGCATGGAGCTTTTAAGGGAACATTGCTGCAAAAAAACTTCCACCGCATGAAGATATTTTTGCAGGAGACTTTAGTTGCACTGATATTGGCACATGGTTATATTTGGCGAATAATTTTAGATACCTTTAGCGTATGGCCTTGGCTTTCTTCAGCGTATGGCTTCGGCTGTATTTGGTTGCATTTGGCGCATGACTGTGCATGGCTTGTGGTTGCCTTGGGCGCATGGTGTAGATTTTATAATTCTTCTACAAACATATCCGCCAGATTCTCCTAGCTTTGATTATTAACTATTGCAATAATGCCATCCTTGATGCGCTCATTTAGTGCTCTATGATGAAGTTGCACTATCCTCTTCTTACCATTGAAGAGATTATTTAATGCTTCTGCTACAGCCGACGAGTGGTCATAATAAATCTATATGGAAAAAATTTATACACCAACCAGCAAAAGATGTATACATGAGTTCTCGAAGCCATTTTGCTTCATTTGCTGCAGTTGCCAATCTATAGAACTCATACTTCATTGATGGGTGAAAGAGTGCAAAGTATTCTTCTTCAACTTCTAGTATATAGTATCTTTACCCATGGAGAAGATTTATCCTCCAGTGGATCTTTCGTTCTGTTTTTTTGAGCACCAACTTGCTTCACTGAAGCCTTCCACTGCTTTCGGATAACCGTTGCAGTGCAAGGCATACTTCTCAATCCTCTTGAGATATCTCATGACTCTCTTCATATCTTTCCAATATTTTAACCCTGGATTGCTCATGAATCGACTCAGCATCCCCACGACAAAAGCTATGTCAGGACTGGTGGCACTCGTAGCATACATCAAACTCCCGATGACTCTTGAGTACTCCAACTATTTAACGCTTTCTCTTGGATTTAGCTTCAACTTTTTATCACACCAGTATGAATTATTTATCCCTGGAATATCCTGATATCCATAATGTATGAGCATCTTTTATAGGTAGTGAGCTTGTGACATAGCATACCCATATTTCGTCCGGATGATCTTTATCCCTAAGATAACATCAGCATCTCATATGTCCTTCATATTGAACTTGGATGAAGGAAACTTCTTTGTCTTTGTGACATATTCTAGCTCTGTACCCTGGATTAGCATGGCGTCCACATAGAGACACATAATCACTCCTCTGCTATCAACGAACTTTGTGTAGACATACTTATCTATCTCGTTGACTCTGTAGCCGTTTGATCTGATGATCTCATCAAACTTTTTATGCCACATCTTGGGAGCTTTCTTCATACTGTGTCACTACCATATTTTATGACTAGGGGTATTTTTGTCATTTCTTATTTATTAATTAATTAATGTACATGTATCATATTTATTTACTGTGTTATTTATTTATTATTATATATTACTTTTTATTTTGGACTTGTGTTAGTGTACCTAACTAGACTAGACTTGACCCTTGGACCAATATTTATTATAGTTGGACTTGAGCCCAACAACAAGCCCAATTCATTAAGTTAATATTGTAATTAGTCAAACCATTAAGATTAGAACCTTCCTTCCTTAATTACTTTCTGCATGACAAGCCCATGGGTATTTTAGACTTTTCATACTTTCTTGAGGGACAAGTAAGGGCTGACCATAAGAGGGTGGAGAGAGCCTCTCTTTTTTCATTATTTTATTTTAATTCTAGATCTAGAATTTTCCTCTTCCAAATTTCTTCATCTCTACACCATTGCCTAATCAAATTCTCTTCCAATTTCTTCTATACTCACCATTAGAGGCTATTAGAGCAATAAGAAGACAAGGATCTAGAAGGAGAAGGAGATTGCACTAGTTGAGGGATCTTTGCATCCAATTGGAGACTTGCATTGGCAATCCATCTTCTAATAGGTATAATCCATATTTTTGTTGCTAATTAGACTCTAAATCTGTAGTTTAGTCATTAGAAACCCTTCCATGTGCTAGGGCTATCTATAGGAAGAAGAATTGACTACTAGGGACCCCTATTATGAAAGTTATGATGTGTTTTGGGTCCAATTTAGAGGAAATCCGAGATTGGCACATCAAGTATTTGTCATTAGGATAGATAAATGATATTGTATTTGATATGGTGTTCGAGTCTAGTATCATGTCCACTAATGGATACATGTAGGCCGTATCATGGAAATTTAGTGATACAGGTTAATTTGGAGATTTTTCCTTCGACACAGGGGTTGTATATGCCATATGTTAACACATAGTTGAGTAGTTAGTACTTCGTATTGTTCATAATTATGATTCTATTCTTGCTTACACCTTCGGTGATGCATTTGGTGGTGTGTTGGGGCCGTATCGCAAGCATATCATAGATTGAGTGTGATACGGGTGCGGTGCACTCATCGTGTTTGTGTTTTTGCATCCCATTCCAATTAGACTTGTGTCTATCTATTTGAGTATTGCATAGGAGTTGTATATATGATATATATATCTATATTGGTTATATGTTCATCTATCTTTTTTATAGCTTAAATTTGGTGTGTTCTAGGTATATATTAGCAGAGGGGTTAGTGTGCACTATTTTGTACATGTATTGACTGATTTGAGTCTTGTTGGACTGATTATTAGACTGATAAGAGATGGGAGAACTAGGACTGAGCCTGTGTGTTATGCACAACAATGTGCAGTCTGGTTGTGACTTCTAATATGATAGTGGGGTGGTCTATGAGGAAGCATGTACTATGCACAACAGATGTCTTGAGTTGCTACAGTAACATGAAGCAAGGGGTAACATCAGTGAGGGGCCTGTGATGGCCTGTGTGATCGGGTCTGTCATGAGGAGACTGTGTTCTGTCACAGTGAAGAGTTGGGAGAGTGGCCTATTATGAAGGGTTAGGAGTTTGCATACAGACTATAAACAACAGTTTAAAGTCGTTACATGTTGTTGACAAGGAACGGATGCAAAGGGGTCTCGTGTTAGTTGATATGTTCTAGTAGTTAGTTGATATGTTCTATTAAATGCTAAGTTAGATGTTAACAGTTAAGTTTATGATTAGTTATCCTTAGATGTTAGTATTAGTCGTATTAAGTTATAGATGTTAGTATATATAAGTGTTAGTGTCAGTTACATGCTAGATATCAGTTAGTATGTTGGTTAGTTGCTATGTTGGTTATTAATAGTTAGAAATTAGTGTTATGTTGTTAGTCTGAGATGAGTTGTAGTGTTAGTATTTAGTAGTGGTATTAGTTAACAGTTAGGTATGTTAGATTAGTTAGTTGGTGAATGGTTTATTTGATTATTTAGTTAGTGATGATATTAGTAGTTAATAACTGCAAGTAATAGTTAGTTAAGTTATATGCATGAGTAAGTTAATACTATATATGATTAGCATATATTTAATGTGTATTAGTTAGATATACATTAGTTAGTAGATATTAGTGTTGGTTTGATGTTAGTTTAAGTATTACCTTGTGATACCATGGTAATTGTTAGTGTGAGTTGACTTAAGGTATTGGGTCAAGAGATGGGTTTAGATAGTGTGATACCAAGTTGGCTCAAAGCCAAGATATCCATTAGTGTTAGTTTATCTAGATATACTATATATATATATATATATATATATATATATATATCATACTTGTATATACTATATAGTATTTTAATATATAATATTTTAATATATAATATTTTATGTATCTTATGATACGGAATAATATTGATACTCTAGTATCATAATATAGCCTAGATACATAGCGTATGGACCCAATAATCTAAAGTTGGACTCATACAACATAGATATAGCTAGTTTATCTAGTTTAACCTAGATTTGACCTAGTTTGACTATTTTGACCTAGAAATAATTTTATGACCTAGAATTGAACTAGTATACTTATTTTCATCCTAAAACCTTATATTGATGTGGTATTCTATATTTAAGTGTTCGAGGCATCATTCCGGACATTTTTGATACTGTTTACTGGATTTCAGGCGAGTACATTCTCTGACAGTTTCTATTTATGATATCCTCTATGTTCTTGTATTTAGTGTTGATATCCTCGATTTTAGTGACACTTAGTTTGACGGATTGGTATTCTTGGATCCTGTCATGAGATATTATTCCTGGTAGTTCCTGGCATATTTCTTATGCGAATCAGTTGTTCTTGTACACGTATGGACATTAATTCATAAGAAGATTAGCTCTCTTCTCAGAGAATCCCGTGTCATAGCGTGCCATAGTTGGATTCACTATACCAGTCGGGACAGGGAGTATTTAGTGTAGATATGTGATCATACCTCCGCAGTTCTTATTTTCTTAGATAGTTTTAATCATACACCGCACGTATGATTAACCAAGGCCGTGGTTCTTTAGCAGTACACAAGCCGATCACATGTTGTCACTAGTATTCACTCACTTAGATAGTTGTATCTCTTTATTTCCATATATGATGTTTGTATCTCTTGTATGTATATCCTATATTTTCTTATTCCTGTATATGTCTACTATGCTCTATTCATCTTGTGTGTACTCTCTATTTACTGTTACATAGTTTTTTATCATTTATTGGAACTGCTATTAGAGGTGTGCTTTGCTCCTTACCTGACTGGATATATTTTTTCCAGATGACACTAAGGAGTGGTACCCCACTCATTACGGGCCTCGGGACGTAGTTGGCTTAGTGCTAGAGACTGTGGCTCATGAGGGACTCATCCTAGTTGAACAGATGATAATTTACCAGTAGCTTAGTAGATAGGCTTATATTTTACTGGATTTGTCTCCAGCCTTGACAGTTAGTCTTATATTATTTTTTAGTGACTCATTGGATATTATTTTTGTGTTGTGGGTTGTATCTGGACTCTTCAGTTCTTTATATCATATTCGTACAATGTTCCATCTTATAGTTCTGTGATTGAATATTCATATTTTATTGGTGGCATTATATACCTTGATGATCATTATTGTTAGATAGTATAGTTTACCAAAACAACGTTCTACCGCCGATGCTGCAGAGTAGGCTGGGCGTTGTTCACGTACTCATGCCTTATACCGGGTAGGATCATGACAGACTGTATAGAGATTTCACCAGACTATGGACTTTGTGTTCAAGGCTCTTAACGACAAAACTTTCTAGTTGCTGCATACAAAGTACTTCTGCCAGATCTTCATTCATGAATGTTGTCTTGACATCAATCGGATGAATCACCAGCTTGGGAATAATACCAAGAGCAATCAGATTCTAATATTTATCATCCGTGCAACTGGAGTATATGTATCAAAGTAGTCAATCATGTGCTTCTAAAAAAACCATTTAACCACTAGCCTTGTCATGAACTTATCAATAGTTTCATCGGCCTTCATCTTCTTCTTGAATATACATTTACATCAAATAGGTTTTGCTTCCTCAGGAAAATTGACCAGCACCAAAGTATTATTAAATGTTATGGAGTCATTCTCATCATTGACAACTTCCTTCCAGAAAGCGGTATCTCTGGTCTTCATCACCTCATCATAGGTAAACGGATCAACTTCCATATGATAGGTGACAAAATTATCTCTGAAGTCCTTTGGCCTGCTCACTTGCTTTGATGATGGCTCAATGAGTTTCGGTTCAAACATTGCCTCTTGAATTGCATCCTCCTCTTGGACTTTATCTTCTTTGGAAGCACTGGGTTCCTCGGTGTGTACTGTGTTCTTCAAAACATCGGCGAGAATGATATTCTTGTGCCTGGCGAACTTGTCTTCAAAGAATTCTTTGTTACCATATTCAATGATATGATTTGATTCAATATGAAGGAACCTACGAGCATCACTCTTTTTAGAATAACCCAAGAATATAGTCTTCGTAGTCCTTGTTCCTAATTTTGGATCTTGATATCTGGAAGCTTCACATATGCCAAATATCCCTACACTCGAATGATATTAAGTTGCATCTGACCTTGAATCAGAGTTCATGAGGAGTAAGATCTGAAATTGTAAATGATACTCTATTCAAAATAAACATAGTCATAATCATATTTTCTCCCCAATAGCAATTCGAAAGTCTAGTAGTCAATATCATATAGTTCATCATCTTTATCAATATCCAGTTCTTCCTTTCCTCTACCCCCATTCGATTGGGAGAACATGGAGTAATCATTTTATTCACAATTCCATGTTCTTTGTTGAACAATGTGAATTCAAAGAAATAATACTCTCCGCCTCGATCACATCTCAAACTCTTGAGTTATTGTTCCATTTGATGTTCCACTTCAGCCTTGAAGTTTTTGACCTTCTCGAATACTTCATCCTTTTGATTTAAGAAGATAGACTAAGGCATACTTTAAGTATTCGTCGATGAAGGTATTGAAGTACTTTATTCCGGTGTTTGTGGGGAATTACTTGAAGTCATAAATATTTGAGTGAACTAACTCCAGAAGATTCGTGCTTCGGTTCACATGTCTGAACAACTTTCTTAAAATCTTTGTCTGTGCACAAACTTCACACTTCTCCACTTTCTTATCCTCACATTTAGAGATAAGGCCTAGACTATATATTTTGTTTATTCTGTTATAATGTACATGTCCTAATCTTTTGTGCCACAATTCAAGAGAATAACCAGAAGTAGACACTATATTGGTACATTCAGAAGGAGTTACAAGATGTAGTATAAACATCCCTTTGGTACATAAAGCTTTTTTGAAGTATGATCCTTTATAAGACATCACAATTTGACCAGCATTGATGGCAATCCTCAGGCCCACGTTGCACAGTAGACTCCCTAAGATCAAGTTCTTGGCTACCACTGTCACTTTCTTCAAATTCTCTAGGGTAAGTAACTTAACCCAAGTCAATTTCAACACAACTATCCCAATCTCTAAAACTTCTACTTGAGGCTTGTTGGCCATTAAAACCTTCTCAACAGTAGCTTCGTACTTGGTGAACAACTCCTTCTTAGAGCACACGTGGTAAGATGCACCTGTGTCCACCCACCAGTTAATGTTCGCGCTAGATTAGTCAACATGTGCAATCATAGCAACTAACTTAAGCTTACGTAACTTGCTCTTTTGGTTTAGGCTTGGATCTGCAATCCATCTTAAAATGGCCCTTCTTACCACAATTAAAACATGCACCATCGAACTTGAGCTTTGGCTTGAAAGAAAATAATTTTATCTTTAGATGGTTGAAGTCCTTCTTCTTGTTGATGTGGGAAGCCTTCTACTTTTACTTAGAATTATTAAATCTTACCATATTTTCTAAGCAGACTATTTAGACAAAGTGTCCAACTTAACTAGAGTTATGGTTTCATCTTTAATATGTATCCAGCATAAAAGATCTTCTAGCATGATCTCCATCTTCTTGCGATAATATCCATTATGAATTTGTTCCAACCAGGAGGAAGCTTGGACACAATAACCCCACCATGAACTTGTTCGCCAGAGACATGCTTTCCTCCTAAAGCTTTCGTGCATCTTCATTGTTCCTTGACTTGAGGCAACATTATCTTCTAGTCTCGAAATTTTATCGTCATGAATTTATTGACGGGATGGATGTTGGATATCAGCTGATTTTCTTTGTATTGCTTCTCAAGATATTCCCAAATATCTTTTGCAATCTCTTTCTTACTATACAACTCTACCATGGAATCGTCCATGGAGTCGAGAATCAACAACCTGCAAAGTCTATTGTCTCTTCTTGATTTCCCTTATACAATAGTTGTTTTTATCTTCTTTTGTATGTCAGATTTTTCTCGAACAACTGGTTCTGAATCTGTCAATACATAATCAACGTTGATGAGTTAAAGATTCAGAGATATCTTCCTCTTCCAGTTATTGTAATGCTCTTCACAAAATGTCTCAAGGCTTTGAAAACTGGTGTGGAGGAGACTTGCGCTGAAATAAGCAGACAACGACACAAAAAACTCGTACGAAAAACAAGTGCAAACAATGCCATCTTGAGCTCGATGCGTAAGTACAAAATTCAAAGTGCGTCATGAAAGCGTCACTTTATGCCCTTCTCCCGAGCCAAAGTTCAAGTTCGAGTCGCTAAACACCTACGGGGATTAGCTCCTAAGAGAAATCCAAAAGAGAATGACAAAAAAACAAAAAATATTATTCTTGAGGACTTGAACCTTGCACCACATCATAACGACCTCATGGGTCACCATACCCCATGTGCACATGTCAATACAAGGCAAAGCCTTACTTGGAGTTCCCAACAATGTGGGACTAAAGCCTAGTGCCCATAAGTTTAAAAACCCCAACAAGTACAACCTCGATGAGCCCAGGTCCTTTCCTACTGAACCCCAGATCTAGCACCCATTTGTCTCATCCTGAGTTCCTCGACATTCCTTGTCGATGATGATGTCGAGCCATACCCATCCTGCCGATCATCAGATATGGTGCCCTTGCGATGTATAGATGGTTCTACTTAGTATTTGTAGGGAGTATGCATATATTCCTTCGAAGTACCAAATAGATTTTGATATATATTTTTCTTGATCGATTATATAATCACTAATTTTGCTATATATGTGATAATTTGGCACTATATGTCTTTTTTCTCTTCTTTTCGATATTTAGCTTTTGCACATATGGTAGTGATATGATTTATTCTTTATACCAAGAAATTGGTGTCCAAACTTGAATTATGGTCTATGCTTTATATCATCACAATACACAAATAAATAATGCTTTCTTCGTGTTTCCATAGATCAAATTGCATATCCGTAAATCAGATTACTGGGGGTTCTTTGGTAATTATTTAAAGCAAGAGAGTTTTGATCTTGTGTTGCGATAACACATCCCTTTAAGATATTAGCATACATGGAGCTTATATTTGTGAACATTGCTATCTCAAACTCCAAAAAAGAGTTGCGCGGAGTCTAATACACTTCACGGAGCTTGATACTTGACTAATACTTTAATTTTGTAAATTATATTTACTCCAATGTGGACAAGAAATACTTTTGATATAGCTATCTCGGATTCGATTTTGGGACCGACTATTATAATTTCTGGCCTAATAGTATGGGAATTATGGTATGATATTTATTCTCAAGAGAACCAAGTGAAGAGAGTAGTAATTGAAGTGTTGTTTTTGGACCTACATTGGAGTGTGATGTTCCTTATTGGCTTTCATTTCGTAGAAACTTCATATGTGATCTATGGCTTCTAGAGTGTCCAATTTGCTTCTCGGTGTCTCATTTTTTGCGTAAGACAAATAACGTGGGGTCATTCAATATTCGTAGGACTGTTTGTTCTCTTTACATCTTGATTGTCCTTCCAACAATCTTTAAATCCATCACAACATTACAAAGAGAATGCGCTTAAACAAAATACATTTTGTAGGACCAATTACTACAAGCCTGAAGGAGCAGACTCTATTGCTAAGAGAACTCGTTTTTGTTAGCAGGTATATCTCCTCTTTGCACTCAATATCCAGATTCGAAAGATTATTTATGTGATTTAAACTTGTAACATCAAATTCGACTTTTTCTCCACTATTTTTTTATTGAACAAGATAGAAAGAAGCAAAAATAAATATTTGTACAACAAAAACAAAAACAAAAACAAAATAATTACTCAAAGAGATGTCTTGAATTTGCTTTTAATTTTTGTGTATATGATTCATTCACCTTATCTCTAGAGACTGTCAGATTCAATCTTAATATTGAGTTTTCCAATAATGAAAAAAAAATGGTATACTTATAATGGGATTTTTTTATGCATTCAATTCATCTTGTAAAAGATGCTTGTAGAAGTATAGAAATTTTCAAGACCATGCGCACAAGATCATCCATGCGCATAGTGCTAGATGAGTTCTATCCAAAAAAGCAAAGGAAGTATTTCACTGCCTAGCTCAGTAAAAGCAACATTATGCACAGAAATTCCATACTTGCAAGTGTCTTAAGCTAAAGACAGTGAACTTTTGGATAGTATGAAGAATCCCATGTGCTAAAAGCTATATGCAGTTGTCTATGCGCCAAAGTCAGTTATCCTTGGGTTATAAACAGTGGACTTTGGTGTATGCAGAATTCTATGCGCCATTCTTCAAAAGTTATACGCCCAAGATACTGAGTTTCGGCGTTATGTGCAAAGGACCGTAAGCAGTACCATGCGCTTAGAGTCTTTTACGTACAACTGTGCACAGGCTTTTCATTTATTGTATAATCATTAGGCTTTTCATTTATTGTAGAGCATAGAAGCTCACATATGGTTCTCAAATCCTTTTTCCTCACCTTTGCGCACCTGGCAATGGTAAGTTATGAATTAGAGAAGATCATGCGTATTTAATGGATATTAACATGCATACATTTCAGAGTTTGAAATGATAAACCGTTGTATTAAATATGGATTAAACATTTCTCCTACCGGATACCATGTGTCGCGCACTACCCCAGAATTCGTAGTTCTCGACGGACTAAAACCGTGGAAAACTGCATATTTCGACGGTTTTGATCCGCCAAATGGTCCACCAAAAAAAAATGTAGTTTATTGCGAACGACAGTTTTCGTCCGTTAATAAGTAGTTGGAGACAACGACGGAATTAGTTTGTCATATTATAAACGGCGGACTTCATCAGTCAAATATCTCGCTGAACCAAATGTCTATTTTTGACAGACAATATCCGTCAAAATTCTGTAAAATATTCATCATAATTATTTTTATTTAATTAAACCTATTTTTTCTATAAACCAATACCTACTTATTGAATCTAAATGTAATTCAAAAAACCCAATTCAAAATAAATATAATCAATCACCAATCATTCAAGAATCACAATTCAAAATGAATACACTCAATTCAAAATGAACATAACCACCAATCATTCAAAAATCTCAATTGATATTGAAATATCACTAATTAGACATTGTCTTTGTAGTATCTAAATACTTGCAATTGTTCTCATACATAACATCCAAATTGAAAAAGAAATAATATTCCATAATACATATGAAGTTTACTCAAAAAAATAAAACTAAAAGTTAATATTTAAATCCTAAGAAATTAAACACTCTTTAGGCCAATTGATCAAATCACCAAGCATAATGTCTTTGAACTTTCCATCCCCTTCAAACAAATATGCATTCAGTTCAAAGATTTCATCGACGATGATACAACAAACATCTTCCTTTGGCAGTGTATCAGAATTTAAGGGTCCAAAAGCAAAATGTTTTCTTTTGAAGTCCTTTAGAAAACATGTCTTTGACAAGTTAGATTATTCCGGTACCTATCTATAACCATTGAAACACAAAAATACAATAACATTAATTATTCACTTTACATAGAAGGATGCAATTTACATAGATGCTTATTACTTGATGTTGTCCTATTCTGTTACTACACAAACAATTTTGAAGCAATTCAACGAAAGAGATTTTATTGCAACTGAGTACTTTACATCATAGCTTGCAAAAAGTTTTGAGCATCCAAACAACAACTATAGAGCTTTGTAAGCAATCAACCAAAAACAACCAATTTAAAATCTTTCAAGCTAACAAAAACATAAATTTCATACAAAGTTTTAGAACTAATAAAATTGAGACATTGAAATTGTAGTTCCACTTCAAGTATCTAGCTGATAAATTGCAATTTAGGAATTTCAATTCTGGCATTTGACTGGATGAAATTGTTGGATACAAACATCATTTTTATGAGAGGTGAGATTAGCCCCTAATTATAACACATAATTTTGTAACTTAATTTGTTTTTAAATATAATATCATATAATTGTTATAATCTATTTAGTGTTTATTAGTCCTCAAAGATATCAGCAACTCATTGACTATATCCTAGTCCACCACAATATTAAGTGATCTTTTCCATAGTGAGGTGGTACACTATAAAAAAAAATATCATATTAAAAACATCCTGAAACCAGATCAAATAAAATCGATTTATATGAGGGGTAGTTGGTAAATTATTCCATTTTTCCTTCCAATTTTGGGAGGAATTTGTTTTAGTGACTACCAGTGATCTTGTGAACAAGTATCAATGGGTTGAATGAACTACAGAGAATTGGTGTCAGTGAGAAAGGGCATCAGATCCTGCAGTAGAAGTCTAGGCAGTGCACGAGTGAGGCTCGTTGCAGGCAGGTTGCAGCAGCAACAACAGCTGAGTTAGCCAGCAATGCCTCAAGCAGAGCATGCCAGTTTGGAGGGTGCACTTTGTGTGTAGTGGAGGCACTGCATGCTGCAAATGCAGTGTGTCAACCGAGCCTGGTAGTGAGTGTCTAGATGTATCCTTGAGTGTCTATCAGTGAGTTGAGGGTAGTACTTGGGTTGAAAGCAACAGGTAAGTCTGTGTTAGTGTAGAGATAACTAGGTGTCTGTGAGTATATATACTAGTAAGTGTATTTGAGTTTGGAGAGTTGTAGAGTGTAGGTGTCATAGTGAAATATGTCTCAGTTAGAGTGGGTAACGTGTGGGTAAGTATTGAATATCATAGAATGCTTTCAGTGTGGTGCCATCTAGTATGGGTAAGTGTCGAGTGTTGATATCTTATCACCATAGGACTGAATTGAGTCTGTATCATGAGAGGGATAGCAGTGATTATTGTAGTGTTATAAGTAGATTTGTGTACAAGTGATCTAGTGTGCAGTATTTAACGTCCAGAGTATAGGTGAGTTGAGTGTATGATATATGAATATTTTCATGGTAGTATCGACCCAACCTGTTACTGGAACTTAAAAACAACTTTGTTTCAGAAACTTTAGTTACAGGGGACTGCTTCCAATGTTGCACTATAGTCTATAACAAGATCAAATAAAGAATTAATTAATTCTAATATTATAATTTTACTGCATTTAATCTAGCCCAGCAAGTTAAAAGATAAGTGAGGTTACTCAATAATTAAAGTTAAGAGATATACTACTTCATGAAACATCGCTGCATTTAATTTGTAAATTTTCAAACAAAAACTGATCCCAAGATCTAGGTTCAAAAGGGAGAACTAAAATATCATGTGGTTCATGTCACCCTCACATTTTCACTCAAGGGTAGTTTGGTAATTGTCATGGGTAATTTTAATTTTAGGATTATTGTATTTTATTGTGCATGCATGATTATTTAATTATTGTATTATTATTGTTTGCTAGTTGTAGATTTGTTTTAGACTTGTGTAGTAGACCTAACCTATTTTATTAGATGTATGGACTAACATTTTTGGATGAGTTTAGTTTGAGCCCATGAAATAGGCCCATGGATTAGGAGGTTGGATTAATTAGATAAACCATTAGACTAGAACCTTCCCTCCCTAATTAAATTCTTCATAAGAGGTCCCAAGGGGTAATTGAGACATTTCAAATTGCTTGGATGGGGATTATATGGCCGGCCATGGTTGGAGGAGAGATAAACCAATTTATTTCACCAATTTCCCAATTCTTAGATCGACATTCTTCCCTCTTCCAATTCCCTCCATTTCCCTCATCAATTCTCCACAAATTCTTCACCAATCTCTTTCCAAATTCTTCATTGAGGCTTCTACATCAAGGATCTACAAGAATGAAGTAAGGAGCAAGCAGGAGGAGGCCAAGATCTACAAGGAGAGGAGCTACTTGGCATTTGGGGACTTCTTATTGGGAATCCATCTTCCAATAGGTATATTTTAGTTTTTTCTTCTAATAGACTATATATCTGATATTTAACCATGAGAAACCAAAACCCACATGCATAGGCTACCCATAGAAATTGGTTTTAGGTTCATCGGAGACCTACGGTGGAAGTTATGTCCATTTTGGTGTCAATTTTGGGAGAATTTCGAGATTGGCACATGTAGTGATTGTCATTGGGTCTAATAGATCTAATTGACATATGATTGCTTGTTTGCAACTAGTTTCGTGTCCATAATTGGATACGTGTAGGCCGTATCTCGTCAATTTGACGAAACAAATTGATTTTGGGGGTTTTCCTCCGACACGGGGCCTTGTGCATATCACATTGTGACACGGACACGTAGTTATTCTAATTACTATGCGTATTGTTCATAATTAGTGTATTGGACTTGCTCGTGTCCTTCGGGATACGTTTGGTTATGTGGTGGAGCCGTATCGCAAGCGTATCATAGAGCAAGTGTGATACGGGTGCGGTGCACTCTACGTGTTTAATGTTTTGTCTTCCTTGCTATACGTACGTGTATATATATATATATATATATATATATATATATATATATATATAATTAAGTGATATATATATGTATATATTAGTGTATTTATGATTAGTGTATATAGTTATATATAGATCTATATGTATGTGTGTGTGTATATATATATATATATATATATATATATATATATATATATATATATATATATATATATATCTGTGTGTGTGTGTTGGTTTATATATATGTGTTTGTATATATATATATAGATAGTTTGGTATCTATGTATATATAGTTGTGAGAGTGTTAGTCAGTTTTGGGCTGTAAGCTAGCAGTCAACTAGATGAACTGAGCAGCGGCTAGCATGCACTGTGGTAGTGCAATTCGAGCAAGGCAGCAGCATGCTGCAGTAGCCAAGAGCCACTACACTGCAGTAGTATGTAGCCATTGTACAGAAGGGTTCAGTGGCATACAGTTCAACATCAACAACTCTGTGCAAACTAAGCAGCAGCAACTTCAACACCCTGCAGCTACACAATGCAACACTGCCTTGAAAAGGCAGTAGCGGTATCAGACAGCACAGTATCAGTTCACTATGCATTGAGCACAGTGAGAGAGGTATAGCAGTGGCAACCTGGAAGTAGGACTACACAGCAGGATCGGGCAAATGACGAGAGCAACAGCCATAGCACACAGTGAGCACTATGTTCAACAAGTTTCAGTATCAGATAGCCCACTGTGCAGGTTTCGATGCACAGTTCAGTTTAGTTCAGTTTTAGTGTTCAGTTGGGTTTGGTATAGTTAGCTATCAGTAGGTTTCAGCATAATATTAACTTGGGTTCGGGTATATTGGTTTCAATTAGTTTTCAGAGGGATTCTTTCAGTCAGTTCAGTAGTTTCAGTTTTGAGGTATTGTATAGTAGTTAGTTATTTAATTTTTAGTTACTTTGTTTAGAATGTTAGTAAATATTTAGCTATATAGGTATCTATGTAGATGATAAGTTTTAGATAAGGTTAGTTAGTATATGAATAAGTTAAGTAGTTAGAATATAAGCAGTTAGTATGTACATATATTAGTGTAGACATATATATATATATATATATGTTAGTATACTAGTAAATAGCTAGCTATATATATATACTTGTATTAGTTGTTATTGTTAGTAGTTAGATATATTATAATAGTTAGTTATTTATGTGTTAGCTATTATATTAAGTGTTTGGGTTACCTCGGGATACCAAGGATTACTAAAGTATTGGGCCGATACCCCAGGTATTGAGTTGGGTATCGAGATAGGTGCGATACGCATTGGTGCAAGGCCAACGTATCGTATTTTTGTTATTTTGATACAGTATTATAATTTATGACTTGTATATATATCTAAAACACTATTTTTATATTCCAAAACTTGCGTATCTTAGGATACGACTTTTTGAGTGCCTTCTTGTATATTAGCTTAGCTTGTATAGCATAGCTTCATAGTGTATTGACTTAGTGACTTAGTGTTAGACTCTTGCAACCAAGATTTTATTGGTTTGACTTAGAAATGGCGTATCGACCTAGAATTGCATCAACTTAACTTATTTTTCATTCTTAAACCTTGTATTGATGCAACATACCATATATAGGTTGTGTGATACCAGCTTGGGCATCGAGAGACACACCTTGCTCAGGACTTCAGGCAACTACATTTCTCTGATAGTTTTTAATTCGTAATATTGTATATATGCATGTTCTAGAATTATATACTTGATCCCGACATAGTGATTTTACGGACTGGTACTATATGGATCCCGTCAGGAGATGTTATCCCCTACCGTGTTCAGCGGGTACTCGTGTACATGTATCTCATCGTGTATATTGGGTATTGATTATATTTTGTGTTCACACGCTGCTCGTGTTCAGTGTGCTTATTCATGTACACCAACCGCTCGTGTTCGGTGGTTATGATATTCGTGTACACCCACTGCTCGTGTTCAGTAGTTATATTTTGTGTTCGTAGCGTGTCATGATTAGATCCATCGGTATTAGTTGGGGGTAGGAGAGTAGGAGTTGATTATGTGATAAAAGCCCCATTGTTACATCGTGTACATTCTGGTTACATACCTCACTTGTAATCATCTTACTTGATAATGTTCACCCAACCTGATCACATAATGAACTTGTATTCTGAGGCACATTAGTTAGTTTAGATTACAGTTATTTTATCATATTGCTGATATTCATATTATTGATCTATATTCTCGTACATTACCTTTATATCTATTGTTCATCATTCATATGTTTAGTGATCCTGCATTTTATTTCTATTATCGGTTTATATGCTCGATTATGCTATTGAAACTTCTTTCAGAGGTATGTACTTCTCTCCAATCCTGACTGGATATATTTTTCTAGATGACTGGCTTATAGAGCAGTGTCCCACATTCTACGGGCCGTAGGATGACATAACTATAGAGGTTACTCCTATAGACTATGAGGACTTAGTTGCAGAGTCCGAGTAGGTCTAGTTTTTTTTTGTATTGGATTGTATTAGACTATTCTTTTGGTGGATTCACAGTTTGTATTATTCTTTCAGATTGTGGATTATATCTTATTCTTTCCTTCGCTATTTCATTCGTGCTTTATTCTTCCTTAGTTTGTTTTGTGATTGAGATTAGTTATACTTGTGAGATACCATATTGCCCCTCCGTTTGGAGTTGAGATGATTGACAGGTACCATATTATATTGTTGAGATGTTATATAGTTAGAAATGACCCAGATAGCGTTCTACCGCTGATTCTGCGGCGTAGGCTGGGCGTAACCACGTACTCGTGCCCGAATATCCGGGTGCGGGTCATGACACATTTTTAGCGGTGGCCCATGCAGGTCTAGATTCTTATCGTAGTTGTGCTCGTCTAGAGTACTTCTACGAGCCTGCTTTAGGAAACATGATTTAGGCTGAGAATTTACCCAATCACAACTAGAAAAAAATTCTAATATCAGTTTTTGCAAATCCTTATCTATTGAATATTGTCTTTTACTTTGAATAAAGTTCTATCCTTCTTTGATGGTATCGTATCATATTCAATATTGATTTCGTATTTTAATCTATTTTCAGGATGTCGCCGAAGACGCGTTCCCAGCGATCAGGTGCCGCGACAGCACGATCAGTCACTTCATCACCCATGAGGGCAGTACCCTCAGACGATGGTCCAACACCTACATTCAGGAGGTCAGCTTCACCGGTCCAGCTGGGCATATCGACAGCAGGTTTCAAAGGTGCTCCACCTCCAGTGCCGAGAAGAGGGCAGACAGATTCTGAGGATCTTCCACCTCTACCACAAGTAGTTGATCAGACACAGATGTTCACGCTCTTCCAGCAGATTATGGAGGCACAACAGCGACAGTCAAAGGTCCTACGACAGAGCGTGGAGAATAATCACAAGATCGCACTTGCAGCAGTTGAGAGAGCTACTACAGTCCAGCCACAGACGGTACCAGCTCAGTTTATTCCGCATCAGCCAAGATCGGGTACCATCATCGACTTCAAGAGGATGGGCCCGAATGACCTTAGGGGCACAGAAGGGATTATCTATGCGGATGAGTGGATCGAGGACATCGAGCGGAACCTACGGCTGGCACAGATTCTAGAGATGCTAAAAATAGAAGCAGCGGGTTGTATGATGTTCGATATTGCATTGACATGGTTTCGGATAGACCCGAGGATTGCATTACCAGGACTCTCTTGGGAAGCCTTCAAAGAGCTTTTCAAGGAAAAGTTTTTCCTAGACGTAGCTCTTACATCTTTGGAGAGTCAGTTCCAGTACCTCGTCCATGGGGGTATGTCAGTGGACGAGTATGCGGTGGAGTATTGCCGACTAGGTATGTAAGGAAGGGCCTGAACTCGGAGGTCAAACCCCACACCAACGGAGATCCTACTGCCATATTCGAGGAGATACTCAGACAGGTGCAGAGAGCGGAGGATTACTTAGAGCTTGGCTCTAAGAGGCCGAGGGACACTGGAGGATCCAGCAACAACACGGGTCCAGCGAAGAGGCCTCACTTCCAGCAGCAACACAAGAGGCTTTACCAGCACCAGAGGCAGCAGTATCACGGCCCAGCTAGAGCGCCGTCTCAACAGATGCTTCAGATCCAGAGGGCAGCAGTTCCTTGCACTTTTTGTAAGAAGCAAGGACACGAATGGGATGCATGTAGGATGAAGCTAGGCCAATGCTTATTCTACGGTTCGGGAGATCATCAGTTGCGGGCTTGTCATAAAGTCCCAACTCGTCTAGCTCAGGGTGAAGGACAGGCACAGAGGGCACCCGCTAGACCACCAACGGGATAGCAGCAGAGAGGACCTCTGCCACCGCAGTAGCAGCAGTTTTCCCAGCATCACCAGCTGAGAGGAGCGCAACGATAGGGGCAAGCTTTTGCCTTGACTGTCGAGGAGGAGGAGCCGGATGGCGATGTCATCTCAGGTTCAGTTTATCTCGACTCCTTTCTAGCTTATGTTTTGTTCGATTCTGGTGCTTCTTATAGTTTTGTATATATATCTTTTGCTTTGAAGTATCGTCTTGAGTCTAAACCGTTGGCGAGGACTTGCAAGATCATGACCGGGGGTGGTATTATCCTGGTCAGTGATGTTTGCAAGAACCAGAAAGTTTATTTGGGAGGCCGGGAGTTGAGCGTATGTTTACTTGTAATGCCACTTTCGAGTTATGATATAGTACTCGGGATGGATTGGTTGAGTAGACATCATGCTGGTATCGATTATCGTGGAGGCAAAGTTTTATTTCAGTCGCCAGGCGAGCCAGAGTTCGAGTTCGTCCAAGGAGCAAAGCAGAGCGAAGGCAATTTTTGTGGAGCTTGGGTAGAAGAGCAGGAGCTGCCACATCCGTTGATTGCAGATTTCATGGATGTCTTTCCAGAGGAGTTATCGAGGTTACCGTCGGACAGAGATGTGGAATTCTCTATAGATTTGGTGTCAGGCGCAGAGCCGATATCTCAGCACGTCTATAGAGTAAACAACAGCGAACTGGCGGAGTTGAAGAAGCAGGTGGATGAGTTGAAAGACAAGGGCTTTATCCATTCCAGTTCATCATCATTGGGTGCTTCGGTACTTTTTGTACTAAAGAATGATGGGTCGGTACGTTTGTGTATCAACTACAGGGCACTTAATAACCTCACTATAAAAAAAATACCCGTTGTCACGGATAGATGACTTGTTTGACCAGTTGAGCGGAGTGAATGTATTCTCAAAGATAGACTTGAGGTCAGGTTACCACCAAGTGAAAGTGAAGAAGGAAGACATCCCGAAGATAGCTTTCAAGACTCGTTATGTGCAGTTCAAATTCTTGGTGATGCCGTTTGGGTTGACCAATGCCCCGGCAGTATTCATGAGCCTGATGAACAAGGTGTTTCATCAGTACCTGGACCTGTTTGTTGTTGTCTTCATTGATGATATTCTGATATATTCGAAGACCCCAGAGGAGCATGAGCAGCACTTGAGGATAGTTTTGGAGACCCTCAGGAAGGAGAAGCAATATGGCAAGTTATCGAAGTACGAATTCTTCCTTGATAAGGTTGAATTCCTCGGTCATGTTATTACAGGAGATGGAATCTCGGTGGACCCGAAGAAGATTTTGGCAGTTAAATCATGGTTTATCCCGAGTTCAGTAGCAGAGATCAGGAGCTTCCTTGGATTAGCAGGCTACTAATGGAGGTTCGTTCAGGACTTTTCCAGACTTGCAGAGACTATGACTAGGCTGACCAGGAAGGACGTAGAATTCGTCTAGACTGAGGATTGTCAGTCAATATTTAAGGAGCTGAAGAGGAGATTGACTACAGCTCCCATTTTGATACTACCATCAGGAGCAGGAGGATTTTCTATTTACAGTGATGCATCAGGGAAGGATTTGGGTTGTGTGTTATAGCAGCACGGGAAGGTGATTGTCTATGCTTCCAGGCAATTATGCCTGCATGAGAAAAACTACCCTACCCATGATTTGGAGTTGGCAGCAGTTATCTTTGCTCTCAAATTATGGAAATACTATTTATACGGATAGAGAGTAGAGATCTTCACAGACCATAAGAGCTTAAAGTATGTGTTTACACAAAAAGAGCTCAATATGAGGCAGCGGCGATGGTTGGAGATGATAAAAGACTTTGACATATCCTTGCAGTACCATCCAGGGAAGGCCAACGTAGTAGTGGATACTTTGAGCAGGTATCCCGTGGCTATGTGCTTGACTAGAGACATACATTTATTGGCAGATCATGACAGTTTAGGTATTGAGGTACTAGTTTCTTAAGTCGTAGCACAGATATGGGGACTTCAGGTACAGTCGTTGCTGATGGACGGGGTTAGAGTCGGACAGTATGAGGAAGAGTCTCTGAGGAGCATCAGAACAGAGGTTCAGGTCGGTTGGTAGAGGACTTTATCATCGCAGATGATGGATAATTGTGACACAGAACCAGGTTATGTGTACCGAGAGGAGCATTGTACGAGGAGATTCTGCATGAGGCGCATCATTCTCAATACTCAATGCATCCAGTATCACACCCCAATCTCCCGCAAGCTGAATAGTCCCCACTGAATGTGAATTACCATGTTGCAGCGCTCCTGCAGGATAATCGTTCTCATCGGGACGTGATGCCTTACGATCCAGGAGCTGCGCTCGCACCAGGCGATGTTGTCAAACACCAAAGTTATCATAGAAATGACCAAGTTGTAGCAAAAGTCAAGTATTGTGTACCAAGCACACATCAGAGTATACATAGCGAAGCTTCCGATAGGGTCCAAAAGAAATTGCCTCAAAGGCGATGCCACAAAGGCAATTTAATACTCTTGCTCTTTTCTCTAGCCCACAAAGGTACTTACCGTTCATACATTATGTCCCGTATATCCAAGCAGTGCCACTACACCTGCGTACCTGAAATAATACCCACAAACATGGGTCAGTACACAGCCGTACTGGTGAGCGGGATAACCCACTCATCTAAGCCGACACTAAGTAGAATAGTGAATACAAACAGTTATATGGTGATCTTTCTAGTTGAATCCTAGATTCATTTTATGGCATAGGTATGACATATTAACGAAAGCTGTAAATCAAGTTAAGCATGCAAGCATTCAACTCAAACCAATCGACAAGCAATATATAACCAACTCGAAGGAAACTAGCATGCAAACTGTCCTACTCAAACTCAAGCAACACGAGAACCTATCGAACCTTTTCTAAGCCTCAATATCCATCCTCAAACTAAACCTTATAATCCAATCTCGATATGCACACTCTTGCCGAGGCAAGGTGGCCGCTGCCCACACGAAAAGCACAAACCAAACGAAAGCAAAGCAAACCAACTCTTATCTATATGAAGTCAATGGCCAAGCAATAAATGACTGATCGGACTGATCAAGTACAGTTCTACCCGATCCAGACCGAGTAGCTAGTCCGCCTGGTCGTATCGAACTACCGGCATCGTGCCCAAGGCACGTTACCATTGTCTCCTCCATGGCCGAACGATCCCGGTGCTCCGGAGCCTATCCCGTTCGAGAAGACGAAACCCTGTGTCACGACCCGAACCCAGATATTCGGGCACGAGTACGTTGTTACGTCCAACCTACACCACAATATCGGCGGTAGAACGTTGTTTGGGTCATTTCTAACTATCTATCATCTCAATAATATAATATGGTACCTGTCAATCATCTCAACTCCAAACGGAGGAGCAATATGGTATCTCACAAGTATAACTAATCTCAATCACAAAGCAAACTAAGGAAGATAAAGAACGAATGGAAAAGCGAAAGAAAGAATAAAGATACAATCCATAATCAGAAATAATATACAACTGTGAATCTCAGCAATATAATAGCCTAATACAATCCAATACAAACTAAACCTCCTCGGGCTCTGCAACTAATTCCTCTTGGTCTACAAGAGTATCCTCTAAAGGTACGCCTTCCTGCGGCCCGTAGAATGTGGGACACTGCCTTATAATCCAATTATCTAGAAAAAATATATCCAGTCAGGATTGGAGCGAAGTACACCTTTGCTAGCAATTCTAATTAATTGACAAAGACTATAAACAATTATGGTAAGTAATACATGGTGAGCAAAGTAAATAAATAAATCAGAAAATAAAATACAGTCACAGTTAATGTAAGCAGTAAGATAAGATAGGCATGGTGAATCAAGAAAATACAGTAAATAAGACTGTAAAAAGATGCGAACTGAACTAGATAAATAAGATGTATGTCCAGCAAGAATCATGTGAATCCAGCAAGTGTAATATGAAGCCAGCAAGAAAATACTAACTAGTGTGTTTTGAAATACCGCTTTCGATATGTAAACGGCTAGGGGTAAGTACGGCTCACCGCACACTAGGTGTGCGGCTGCTATCATTCCTGATTAGACCAAAGAGGGTGATTCCAGATTTTGGGTATATTTACATGTCTACTCGAGTATTTTCCCGTCCGACTAGTATAAATGAATCCAATCCCGACACGTAAATCAAATATGAGTCCAGCCAGATAAAATAGGTGATGCCAGTAGTTGTATCCTGATGTGATGCCAGTAATGAGTCCTGAAGTAGAGGCCAGACAAGTATAATATACGTGTCGCAAGAAAGTGAATCCATGTAATACTAATCCATGTATCCAAGTATCGAGAAATTAGGTAAAACAATACTATAGACCAGAATCATAGAAATTATCAAATAATAGAAACTATCAAAGAATGTACTCGCCTGAAGTCCTGAGCAAGGTGTGTCTCTCGATGCCCAAACTGGTGTCACACAACCTATATATGGTATGTTGTATCAATACAAGGTTCAAGAATTAAAATAAATTAAGTTGATGCAAATCTAGGTTAATAAGCCATTTCTAGGTTAAATCGATGAAACATATGTTGCAAGAGTCTAAAACTAAGTCACTAAGTCGATATACTATGAAACTAATCTATACAAGCTAAACTAAGATACTACAAGATACTCAAAAAAGCCGTATCCTAAGATACGCAAGTTCGTTTATATGAAAACAGTGTTTTAGATATATATACAAGTCAATAGCTATAATACTATAACAAAATAAATGAAATATGATACCTTGGCCTTGCACCAATGCGTATCGTACCTATCTCGATACCTAACTCAATACCTTGGGTATCGATCCAAAACCTTGGTGATACCTTGGTATCCCAAGGTAAACCAAAACCTATTGCATATAGCTAATACATAAACAACCCTCAATGCTAACTATATTGATATAACGAATTTATATGCTCACCCATATACTAATTATGAAATATCTATAAATATATATATATATATATATATATATATATATATATATATATATATATACACACACTAATACAATACTTATACCTACTAACTAATATATAGTACTCACTAACTACCTAGATGCTATAGATACTTACCAAGAGTTACTTACATAGCTATATATATCTAAACTATATATTAATCATTCTAACATATGATACATATAGCTAATCTATCAAGTATAAACATACATATCTAACTACTTAGACTAACAAGTATCTGGATACATAACTACTTAACAAGTAAATAACTACTAATTGACTACTATAAACTACTAAACCAAACCATCTAACCTCTTACCTACCTAGCTAAACCACCTTTTTGACACTTGAGACAGATACTTGTCTGATATTGCTCAGAGATAACTGATACTGAAACTGTGTGAATGCTCTGCTGATACGGTGCTGATACTGATATTTCCCTCGCTTCAGTAAATGAACTTACCTTGCTGAAAACTGCCTCGAGTTGCTGGCTGCTCCTACTGCAGGTACTTGGCTTACTGTGCAGTTGCTCGATGTAGAACTTCCTGAGATGGCTGCAGTGCACTGATGTGCATACTGCTGCGCCTCCCTCTTCTTGCACTGCCTGAGACTGACTACACTTGAAGCCCTGTGCAGCAAACCACTGTGCACGAGCTCCTCTGCTGAGCCTCCCCTTCCAGTCACTGACTGCACTTATAGCTACCTTGTTGCAGTGCTACTGCACTTTGCCTTTGCTGAGTTATTCTGCTGCTACTAAAAGCTGCTGTGGCTCTCTGTTGTTGCCCTCTCGCTAGTAAAAACTACTGAGTTGATGACTGCTGCAGCGTACTGCAGTATCCGATACTGGCACTGATATGGTGCTCGAAAACTGTATAATTTTTGACTGAAACTGTGAGACTGCACTAGCTCATCTTGTAGGAGCTGCTGCTCCTCTCCTCTGTTGGCGCCCTGCGATTAAACTGCAACTGATGCTGCCAGAGTCCTCTGCACGCTGGCTGCTGATGCACACCATCAGTGAGCCCCTGTCCCGAGCTTCCACTGCTACACAGTCCCTTCATTCATGCTCGAGCCCCCCCCCTTTGTTGCACAGTCCCGGGTCTGCTGTGCTCGAGGTATGGCCCATTGCCTTGCCAAGCTCCAGTTGGTGATTGCACAGGTGACTGATACTTTAATGAATTCTACTGATCACTGCACCTCACTGTGCTCATCCCGTTACTGAACTGTCAATAGGCCTGAGCACTCACTCACCCAACAAATTCTACCACACACATACATGTACATATATAGCCATATACTCTCACCAATATAAATAGCTAGCTATATATATAGGTACGTATACACATATAGATATATGATCAAAGTATCACAACTACATTTGTATATATATATATATATATATATATATATATATATATATATATATATATATATATATATATATATATATATATATACACTAACCCATAAATACAAGCACACCTATATCTATACTAGTATATATATATATATATATATATATATATATATAAACACTAATCTATACACACATAGACATACACATATACATAAACTCAATATACACTATTATATACACTATATATCTCCTGATTATCATATATATATATAGAATTACACATGTATGTATAGTAGAGAGGGCAAAACAATATACACATGGAGTACAACGCACCCGTATCACACTAAATCTATGATACGGTTGCGATACATCTTTAACACACAACCAAACGCATCCCGGAGGATAAGAACAAGTATAGTATACTAAATATGAATAATACTTATAGTAATTAGAATAATTACGTGTCCATGTCGTAATGTGATATGCACAAGGCCCCGTGTCAGAGGAAAACCCCCAAAATTAATCTATTTCGTCAATTTGATGAGATACGGCCTACACGTATCCAATTATGGATACGACACTAGTCACAAACAAGCAATTATATGTCAATTTAATCTATTAGACCATATGACAAATACTACATGTGCTAATCTCGGAATTCACCCAAAATTGGCACCAAATTGCACATAACTTCCACCATAGGTCTCCTATGAACCTAAAACCAATTACTATGGGTAGCCTATGCATGTGGGTTGGTTTTTCATGGTTAAATCTCAGATCAAGAGTCTATTAGAAGAGAAAAACTGAAATGTACCTATTGGGAGATAGACTCCCAATAAAAATTCCCAAAATGCAAAGTAGCTCCTCTCCTTGTAGATCTTGGCCACCTCCTTCTTGATCCTTACTTCCTTCTTGTAGATCCATGTTGTAGTAGCCTCTATGGAAGAATATGAACTAAATTTGGATAGAAATTGGTAGGGATTTGGTGAGGGAAGGAAGGAATTAGAAAGAGTGTAGAACTAAATCTAAATAAATTAGGAATTGAAAAGTGAAATGATTTTCTCTCTCCTCCTCTACTATGGCTGGTCATATATCCCTCCCCAAGCTATTGAAATGTCCAAATCACCCCTTGGGGCCTCTCATGAAGAAATTAATTAAGGGGGAATGGTTCTAGTCTAATGGTTTTACTAATTGATTCATCCTCCTAAACCATTGGCCTAAATAATAGGCTCAATCTAAACTAATTAAATGTTGGGTTCATATATCTAATTAAAATAGGTTAGGTCCACTACGCAAGTCTAAAATAAATACTACATCTAATCAAACAATAAACAATACAACAAAGAATTAAATCACATACACAATATTTAAATACAATAACTCCTAAAAATAAAAAAATACCCGTACAATTACCAAACTACCCTTAATTGGAAATGTGAGGGTAACAATCCTAACCACCTTAGAAAATTTTTGTTCTCAAAACTAAAAAAATTTGTAACCCCCCTCTAGGTCAACCCCAGTCTAAACTAAACATACAACATACAATTTAAAAGAAACCACTAACTATGGTCTCTGTCCATCATAGTTTGGCAGTCTCCGACATGGTATACTAAATACACTATAAACACAAGCAGCCTATAAAGCACTAACTAAACACACAAACAACAAATGTGAAGGAAATAAACAGAATAATACAAAATAAGCTAACTTATAACCTGAAGTATCGTCTTCTCCGACTGCCATTGTAAATGCCCCACCCTGTTTGGGTGCCTCCCTCTGCCGGTGTGGGGCATGATGTTAGGCCACAGGTGGTCTAACTCCTTCTTTCTGACCCTGAGCTCCACCAAATAGGGGTGTTGTAGGACAATCCCTCATCTGGTGTATTGCAGATCCACAAAACAGACACACCTTCAGCCTCCTCCTACAAACATTCCAAGTGTGTCCTGACCTACTGCAGTAGGAACAAGTGGACACTGGCTGAATCTGCCTCTAGGGCTGCTGCTGAACAGGAGCACGAACCAACACCTGAAACTGCTGCTGCTGGATATGGGGACGCATGGCTGGTCCTGCACCGCTACCAGCACCACCCGAAATATCTCTACCTCTCTTGGACTTGAGATCCAAGTCATCCTCCGCTCTTTGTGCATCCATGAGGATCTCCTCAAAAGTAGCTGTGCGGTGCCCCTAGTGAGGGATTTGATCTCCCTGATCAAACCCTTCTTGAATTTCCTGGCCTTCCTTTGGGGATTCTGCCCCTCTACAAACCTGCTCAATCTGTAAAACTCTACAACATACTCGTCCACTGTCTCGTCCACTGTCATACTCCCTTGGACGAGGTTTAGAAACTGGCTCTCTAAGACACCCAGAGCCACGTCCGGAAAGAACATCTCCTTGAAAAGCTCTTTAAAAACTTCCCAAGTCAATCCTGCCGCTGTGATCCTCGGGTCTGTCCTGAACCATGTCAATACTATTTCGAACATCTGGCTGCCTGCTGTCTCCACTCGTAGACCCTCCATAATCTGCGCCAGTCGCAGGTTCCTCTCCACGTCCTCGATCTAATCATCGGCATATAAGATCCCTTCTGTGCCTTTGAATTCTTTCAGCCCCATCCTCTTGAAGTATATGATGGTACCCGGCCTCGGCTGATACGGAATAAACTGAGCTGGTGCCATCTGTGGCTGGATCGTAGTAGCTCTCTCAACTGTTTAAGTACAATCTAGTGAGCATTCTCCACGCTCTGTCGCAAGACCTCTGACTGACGCTGCTGCGTCTCCATCATCTGCTGAAAGATTATGAACATCTGCGTCTGATCGACTATAGGTGGTGTGGGTGGAAGATCCCCGGAAGCTGTCTGTATTGTCCCCGGGACTGGAGGTGGAGCACCTCCGAAAGCTGCTGCCGATACGCCCACCGGGACTAGTGGGGATGACCTCCTGAATGTAGGTGCGGGACCATCGTCTGAGGGTGTTGCCCTCAAGGGTTATAAAGTGAGTGATCGTGCTATCACGACACCTGATAGCTGGGAACGCGTCTTCGGCGGCATCCTGAAGATAGATTAAAATACGAAATCAATATTGAATATGATACGATATCATCAAAGAAGGACAAAACTTTATTCCAAGCAAAGCAATATTCAATAGATAAGGATTTGCAAAACAGATTTTGGAATGTTTCCTAGTTGTGATTGAGTAAACTATCAGCCTAAATCATATTTCCTAAAGCAGGGTCATAACCGTACTCTAGACGAGCACAACTACGAAATTGCACTAACTATGAAATGAGACCTGTATGGGCCAACACTAAAAATATGTCACGACCCACACCAGGATATTCGGGCACGAGTACGTGGTTACGCCCAGCCTACGCCGCAGCATCGGCGGTAGAACGCTGTCTGGATTATTTTTATCTATCATCTCAACAATATAATATGGTACCTGTCAATCATCTCAACTCCAAATGGAGGAGCAATATAGTATCTCACAAGTATAACTAATCTCAATCATAATACAAACTAAGGAAGATAAAGCATGAATGGAAAAGCAAAAGAAAGAATAAAGATACAATCCATAATCTGAAATAATATACAACTGTAAATCTCAGCAATATAATAGCCTAATACAATCCAATATAAACTAAACCTCCTCGGACTCTGCAACTAAGTCCTCTTGGTCTACAAGAGTATCCTCTAAAGGTACGCCGTCCTGCGGCCCGTAGAATGTGGGACACTACCTTATAAGCCAATCATCTGGAAAAAAAATATCCAGTCAGAATTGGAGCAAAGTACACATCTGCTAGCAATTCCAATTAATTGACAAAGACTATAAACAGTTATAGTAAGTAATACATGGTGAGCAAGGGAAAGAAATAAATTAGACAATAAAATACAGTCACAGTTAATGTAAGCAGCAAGACAAAATAGGCATGGTGAATCAAGAAAAAACAGTAAATAAGACTGTAAAAAGATGTGAACTGAACTAGATAAATAAGATGTGTGTCCAGCAAGTATCATGTGAATCCAGCAAGTATAATGTGAAGCCAGCAAAAAAATACTAACTAGTGTGTTTTGAAATACCGCTTTCGACATGTAAACGGCTAGGGATAAGTACGGCTCACCGCACTTGGTGTGCAGCTGCTATCATTCCTGATTAGACCAGAGGGGGTGATTCCAGATTTTGGGAATGTTTACATGTCTACTCGAGTATTTTTTCGCCCGACTAGTATAAATGAATCCAATCCCGACACGCAAATCAAATATGAGTCCAGCCAGATAAAATAGGTGATTCCAGTAGGTGTGTCCTGATGTGATGCCAGTAATGAGTCCTGAAGTAGGGGCTAGACAAGTATAATATACGTGTCCCAAGAAAGTGAATCCATGTAATACTAATTCGTGTATCCAAGTGACAAAAAATCAGGTAAAATAATACTATAGACCAGAATCATAGAAATTATCAAATAATGGAAACTATCAGAGAATGTACTCGCCTGAAGTCCTGAGCAAGGTGTGTCTCTCGATGCCCAAGCTGGTGTCACATAACCAATATATGGTATGTTGTATCAATACAAGGTTCAAGGGTGAAAATAAATTAAGTTGATGCAATTCTAGGTTAATAAGCCATTTCTAGGTTAAATCGATGAAACCTAGGTTGCAAGAGTCTAAAACTAAGTCACTAAGTCGATACACTATGAAAATAATCTATACAAGCTAAACTAAGATACTACAAGATACTCAAAAAAGCCGTATCATAAGATACGCAAGTTCGTTTATATGAAAATAGTGTTTTAGATATATATATATAAGTCAATAACTATAATACTATAACAAAACAAATAAAATAGGACACATTGGCGTTGCACCAATGTGTATCGCACCTATCTCGATACGCAACACAATACCTTGGGTATCGATCCAAAAACTTGGTGATACCTTGGTATCCCAAGGTAAACCAAAACCTATTGCATATAGCTAATACATAAACAACCCTCAATGCTAACTATATTGATATAACTAATTTATATGCTCACCCATATACTAATTATATATATATATATATATATATATATATACACACACTAATACAATACTTATACCGACTAACTGACATATAGTACTCACTAACTACCAAGATACTATAGATACTTACCAAGAGTTCCTTACATAGCTATATATATCTAAACTATATATTAATTATTGTAACATATGATACATATAGCTAATTTATCAAGTATAAACATACATATCTAACTACTTAGACTAACAAGTATCCGGATACATACCTACTTAACAAGTAATTAACTACTAACTGACTATTATAAACTACTAAACCAAACCATCTAACCTCTTACCTACCTAGCTAAACCACCTTGTTGACACTTGAGACAGATACCTGTCTGATACTGCTCAGAGATAACTGATACTAAAACTGTGTGAATGCTCTGCTGATACGGTACTGATACTGATGTTTCCCTCGCTTCAGTGAATGAACATACCTTGCTGAATACTGCCTCAAGTTGCTGGCTGCTCCTACTGCAGGTACTTGGCTTACTGTGCAGTTGCTCGATGTAGAACTTCCTGAGATGGCTGCAGTGCACTGATGTGCATATTGCTGTGCCTCCCTCTTCTTGCACTGCCCGAGACTGACTACACTTGAATCTCTGTGCAGCAAACCACTATGCACGAGCTCCTTTACTGAACCTCCCCTTTCAGTCACTGACTACACTTACAGCTACCTTCTTGCAGTGCTACTGGACTATGCCTTTGCTTAGTTGTTCTGTTGCTACTGAAAGCTGTTGTGGCTCTCTGTTGTTGCTCTCTCGCTAATAAAAACTGCTGAGTTGATGACTGCTGCAGCTGACTGCAGTATCCGATACTGGCACTGATATGGTGCTCGGAAACTGTATAGTTTCTGACTGAAATTGTGAGACTGCACTAGCTCATCTTGTAGGAGCTGCTGCTCCTCTCCTCTGTAGGTGCCCTGCGGTTATACTGCAACTGATGCTGCCAGAGTCCTCTGCACACTGGCTGCTGATGCACACCATCAGTGAGCTCCTGTCCTGAGCTGCCACTGCTGTACAGTCCCTTCATTCATGCCCGATCCCCCCCTTTGCTGCACAGTCCCGGGTCTGCTGTGCTCGAGGTGTGGCACATTGCCTTGCCAAGCTCCAGTTGGTGATTGCAGAGGTTACTGATACTTTGATGAATTCTACTGATCACTGGCCCTCACTGTGCTCATCCCGATACTGAACTATCAATAGGCCTGAGCACTCACTCGCACAACAATTTCAACCACACACATACATATACATATATAGCCATAGACTCTCACCAATATAAATCGCTAGTTATATATATAGGTACGTACACACATACATATATGATCAAAGTATCACAACTACATTTGTATATATATATATACACACACACTAACCCATAAATACAAGCACACCTATATCTATACCAGTACATATATATATATATATATATATATATATATATATATATATATATATATATATACATATATATATAGACATAGATCTACTCATAGCCATAAACACTAATCTATGCACACATAGACATACACATATACATAAACTCAATATACACTATATATCTCCTAATTATTATATATATATATATATATATATATATATATATATATATATATATATAATTACACATGTACGTATAGTAGAGAGGGCAAAACAACAAACACATGGAGTGCAACGCACCCGTATCACACTAAATCTATGATACGCTTGCGATACGGCTCTAACACACAACCAAACACATCCCGGAGGACATGAACAAGTCTAGTACACTAAATATGAACAATATGTATAGTAATTAGAATAACTACGTGTCCGTGTCGTAATATGATATGCACAAGGCCCCGTATCGGAGGAAAACCCCCAAAATTAACCCGTTTCGTCAATTTAACGAGATACGGCCTACACGTATCCAATTATGGATACTACACTGGTCATAAACAAGCAATCATATGTCAATTTGATCTATTAGACCATATGACAAATACTACATGTGCCAATCTCGGAATTTACCCAAAATTGGCACCAAATTGCACATAACTTCCACCATAGGTCTCCTATGAACCTAAAACCAATTCCTATGGGTAGCCTATGCATATGGGTTAGTTTTTCATGGTTAAATCTCAGATCAAGAGTCTATTAGAAGGGAAAAACTGAAATGTACCTATTGGGAGATAGACTCCCAATAAAAATTCCCAAAATACAAAGTAGCTCCTCTCCTTATAGATCTTGGCCTCCTCCTTCTTGATCCTTGCTTCCTTCTTGTAGATCCTTGTTGTAGTAGCCTCTATTGAAGAATATGAACTGAATTTGGGTAGAAATTGGTAGAGATTTGGTGTGGGAAGGAAGGAATTAGAAAGAGGGAAGAACTAAATCTAAATGAATTGGGAATTAAAAAGTGAAATGATTCTCTCTCCTCCTCTGTTATGGCTGGTCATATACCCCTCCCCAAGCTATTGAAATGTCCAAAACACCCCTTGCGGCCTCTCATGAAGAAATTAATTAAGGGGGTAAGGTTCTAGTCTAATGGTTTCACTAATTGATTCATCCTCCTAAACCATGGGCCTAAATAATGGGCTCAATCTAAACTAATTAAATGTTGGGTTTATGCATCTAATTAAAATAGGTTAGGTCCACTACGCAAGTCTAAAATAAATACTACATCTAATCAAACAATAAACGATACAACAAATAATTAAATCATATGCACAATATTTAAATACAATAACTTCTGAAAATAAAAAAAATACCCGTATCAATTACCAAACTACCGTTAATTGAAAATGTGAGGGTGACAGCCTGTGCAACACAGGTTGTCTATGACATGCAGGCACCAAGTAGGTATGACGAGAGAATCGAACATTCTTGCCCCACCAAACGATCCTAGACTCATCCAACCAAATATCCAACGAATATCCATAACCATCTCCAACATATAGCCCAAGGCACAAATCTCAAGTTATTCCTATAGGCACAATGCCGCTTCTCGACACAGTGTTCCAATTGGTGCAACACCCCTTGCTCAGAACAATCCCTTGGCACAATGCCCCAACAGTGGCACAATTCTCTCGTCGATGCAGTTGTTCGATTTTGAACCACAACCGCACGCTTTGCTCGACAAAGCGTCCAAGTGATGCTCCTGCACGGATGCACGCTCGCTCGCCCGAATTTCCGATGTTCTAACCAAGATATTCCAATTGTTTCTTCAACTGCCCCAAGTATATAATCCAACTCTAATTCCAACTATCCAAACGCGAAAACCAATTCAAGCCACAATTTTATCCAAGCAAACGACGTACACTCTATGCACGCCACAGTATAGTGATTTCCAAGTCCCAGTCTAAGTGTTCAAGCCTTTACGTGTGTTCCATATTCTTAGGCATGAAGGAGTAGAGGAGAAGGGACAGAGCCCACTTACCAAGTTGATTCCGTTAAGTATCCTGTCCAACCGATACGGCCGATCCCTTGAACCCGTGGTCCGATACAAAGCACGATCTACTCAACTGGTATGACCGTACGAGCAGGCCGTGCTCTCCAAATCATCCGACCAATTGGACTAAGGAAGATGGCATTATCACTCCAATCCAGCTATCTCAGTACTGCTCTGAACGAACACATATTTCCCATCGAACTCCGCTAGCGATCTGTATATGAAATCAACTCAATCAATACTTGTTCCCAAATCCAACAAATTGAAATATAACCAGCTATTGCCTCTTTCAATCTGACTCAGCATAACGCACCATACGGTTGTGGGGCGTTACATAATATACCACTTAGAATCAGGTTCGTCCCAGAACTAAACCAGTATCCATTCTTTACTAGCATGTCGCAATCCAATTTCATAACTCTGCTCTATGCAACTCACATTTTCTTGATCCATACTCAGCATCTCGCTTGTGCTGAATGCTCGCATAAATTCTATATTTCCACATCCTTCTTGCATCTCAATACGAATTCCTCATATCTCTTAGTTTTGGATCATATATATATTTTAGGCGTCCCTAAAATACATGCATTTCAGTCGAGCTTAGCGATAGCAAATTTGGACAAGTTACAAGGGTATCTTATGTCCGAGGCATTCATTTACTTTACTCCTAATTGAACCAATCCTGACGTTCATTCCAACATATTCGCACAAGCGTTATTCTCAAATATGATGATTTCCCACAGACTCAATCAGTTCACGTTCCAACTCGATCCATCCAATTATTTTTGAATCCACACTAGCACCCTGTTCTGCATGCACTATCTCCAAATATTATCTCATGCTCAGAACGATCATCATAACTGATACAACCCTAGCTAGGCGACTTACCCAAATATCAAACTTTGCTCTTAGATCAGTTCAACCAAACTCATTTTTCTCAAATCTCAATACCTCACTGGGTGAACATCTAAATTGAGGTTCATGTGACCCACGAAGATCTTATTGCCACGCCAAAGGGATAGTGTTGCCACGATTTTAACGTGGACACATTCAGCATAATTCCTAAGTTGTGCATATAATAGTTCTTTGTGCTGCTTCCACTGCCTCGAAGCACAGGATATCACATTTGCCTTCTGTACGAGAACGTATCCCAGACTAAGTTTCGATGCATCTTGTAGATCTGAGGCACATCTGTCCCTTCAAGTATTGCAATAATTTGATTTGAGTGAGTCGCTGCTTTAACTTCATAAGCTACTTTCACAGTCGTGAATTCATATGAATGTTATTCCCTTCTGGGGCATGACGAGTCAGAGGCGATGTCATCTTAAAAAATCTGTGACTCCAAATCTCATCAGTTGACTTAGGCCATTTCTACCATCGCTTTGATCTTCTAGCTGCATCATTAGCTGAAGACTATCCCAATGATCTCTCAAATCCAACACTCAGTCAGTAAGGCCAATCTCCAACACACACTACTCACATCCACCCTCGACGCATTCCTAAATGTGCTGCCGCAAGGGTCGTTCTATGGGTATACATTATTCATCTCTGATTTGGCAGTCAAGTCGCTAGGGTTAGTTGTCTTGAAGCTACGCTCGATAATTATAACTCATCACGATGGACAGTTACTACGAACCATGCTATATCTCCTCTGCAAATCCGAGCCATAATTCAACCATTCCATCCGAATAAACTTTCCAATCCGAGCACTTTATGCACTACCTCTGACGATCTGTCAACCAAACGCCGCTTAACCACCTAGCGTCTTACTATCTATCCAAGCCATAATTCGAGAACTGCGCTCGTTGAAACCGTCTTCCATCAATCCGTCATTCTGTCCTGAATCTATCAAATCGTCTGAACTGCCATGTTCAACTTCTCGCACTATCACTTGATGTAACACCCCATTCCGTTCAAGCAGACTGCCGACTCAAACGGCAAAAGTGCAACTGTCCCGACCCGCTTTTGTCACTACCACGTTCCGAAAATAGGAGTATTTTTGACTTTTTATAATATTTAATATTATTGTAGTTACAATTAAATAATTGCATGATAGTATATTTAATTTAAATAATTAGATGATGTGTAATTAAATATATAATTATATACAGTATTCATTTATTTTGAGCTAGTAGCCTTGACCTAGAAGCCCAGTAGATGACCACCTGTCGAAATTATGAAATTTTTGTATTTAATTATTTAGTTAGAATTTAATTCTTGGAGTTTGTAATTAATTACCATATTTTATTTAATATTTTTGCGCATTGCCTCTGCTTCGATAATTGGAGCGCTACCCTAGCTTTTGTCTTCCAACAAATTTCACCATCTTGCCCTAGACATGCCCGCCTTCCGTTCTGCTATTTTTGCAACTCATAATTATGCTCTCTGTGCATTATTTCTAGCCGCACAAAAATTATCGCGGACGTTATTTAATAAATTTCTATTTTGTATCGTTGTGCGTTCCAATCGAAATTGGAGGAAATCTTGACCTATTTTTCGTGCGGCCCAAATTAGGGTAATATTTTGTTCTGAGTCTTCTTCATTATTGGTATTGATGACCTGACCTGATTTTGGCCCCATGTACTCCTAATTAATTTTATAACACAGCTTGCATTTATTTCTAATTAAATTGAGGATACTATTTTAAACAAATTCTGAAAATCCTATTTTAATTCCAGTGCCCTGCAAATTGAACCCATACCAAACTTATAGTGCCCCCTGACCCTACAAAACACCGGACACCGAATCGCCCGCCAAATTTTAGTCATTTCATGCGTCTGTGTAAATACCCAAATTTAAGGGGGCTAATTTGCAAATTGGCATTTTGGTGTCAACATTCATTTGTTAAAACCAATGAGGGAGCCCTATTAATTTTTAATCATCACCTTCATCCCCACATGAAGAAACCTCATTTCAAATCTGGACCACTCATTTAATTGAGTGCATCCTCACCCTCCATCAAAACCCTCTCTCCTATATAATATCATGTCCCATCAAACCCTAATCCCTAGAAAACCTAGGTAGCCCACATCCCCAAACAAGCCCCCATCTCTCTCCTCCATCCTAAACTCCAACATAGGAGTTTCTCCAAATTCTTCTTTCCTTCTTCTTCTCTTCCTTCTCCTTCTTCCTTTCCCCTTCTTCTTTATTTTTCATTTGAATTCAAAGAGAAGGAAGGGGGAACACTGTTCACCCACCCCTTCACCTCTGTACCCGGCTGAGCCGACTCACTCCGGCGGCCATCCCGACTTTCTGTACTCCGGCCCGCTGGCAGCCGCTGCTCCCATTCCTCTCTGCTGCTCCTCCCTCTGCGGTGAGCCCCGGCGGCCAACCCCCTCTCCCAGGCCGACTTCCTCCGGGCGGCCGAGTCCCCCGCAGCCGGTCCCTTAGCTGCTGTCCACCCGGCCCGACCAAGCAGCCCGGCCACCCGGCCGAGACCCAGCTTCCCGACTGCTCCCCCGGCGGCCATTCAACTCCACCACCTACATCTACATCCACCATCACCACTACTCCCCTCCCCTTCCCGACCTGCTCCGGCGACCGGCGGCCTGTCTCCGTCAGGCAAACCACCTTGCTCGACTCCCCGCTGCGACTGCAGCCGACTCACCCCCATTCCTCCCTGTGCTCCCCGACTCCCTGCTGTGAGCTCCGGCGACGAGCTCCACCCGACTCCTTCTCCGACGAGCCTCCGTCGACCACCCCGACAGCTCCCTGTGAGTTTCCTCTTCCTCATTTCCCTCCTTTATAACTAATGTAATGTATAGTATTTATAATTAATGTAATGAATAGTGTATATAGTTAATATAATGAATGGTGGATGTTAATTAATGTATATGTAGATTTCAGGATATGTAGGTGATTATTTATTGGTATACTTAATATATTTTTATATAAAAAATGGGTATACATGTATATATATATATATATATATATATATATATATATATATATATATATATATATATATATATATATATATATATATATATTTAGTATATGTATGTAATCATTAACTGGTATAAATATAAGTATATTGGTATTTTCTTATAATGTGTATTTAATAGTGTATATGTTTAATATAATTGATATATACGTATTTAGTATTGATTGGTATATATATGTGTATAAACATATTTTGGTGTAAAGTATGTGTATTTGATATATGTAGGTATTTTGGTATAAAAATATATAATGTTTGGTGTATGTATATATATTTTGTATATATATATATATACTTAGTATATTTTCAAATGTGTATAATTAGTATAAATGTATATATATATATATATATATATATATATATATATATATATATATATATATATATATATATATATATATATATATATATATATATATATATATATATATATATATATATATATATATTGTACATACATTTAAAATATTTTCAATATATATATATGATTGATATATATAAATACGTGTTCTACTATATGTATTATTGGTATACTTAATATATTTTTCAATATATAAAATTGATATATGTATATATTTATTGTATATACACCTAGTATATTTTAAATTGATAAATATGGTAAACATACATTGTTTAACTAATATATATATTATACATGAAATTAAAGGATATATATATATGGTAGGTATTAATGTTGGTTAAATATGTAATGTGTTTTAGATGTCTGTCTGCTAGATGACCCTAGTTGACCAGTAGCCTACCTGGCATAGCCCCTGAGTTAGTATTGTTGTGTGTTAGTATAGCTTCTGATTGCAAATATTGTATTATTATTATATATTTTTAGGACTGTTGCTTCACCCAGGGAATACTCTGGAACAGGACATCAATAAATACCAGCTAAGGACCCAAGGCAAGTACATTCTCTGATAATTTCCAATTCCTTGATAATTTTTATAAGTTCAATAATCATGAAATGTTACATCTGAATCCTTGACACTTTGCTACACGGACTAGTATAGTTTGGATCTGCAGTCATGAGATGTTACCTTGATTATCGTTTGACATTGTACACGACATGTATATTAGACATCGTACATGATAGATTGGACTTGCTCGTGTATCGTGAGGTGTCATGGTTGGATCTACAGTACTAGTTGGGGGCGGGGAAGTAGTTAGTAAGAAATGTGATCATAACCTCTTATTGTAGTGTAGAACAATGTAAGTGTTAATCATGCTCTTCACCCATGATTAGCCAGGCCCTATAGCTATCGTACATGTTCCCAAGCCGATCACATTTTGAAACTACTATTTCAAACACTTAAAATAGATTACAGTTTCCTATTTTAAATCATATACTACATCACCCGTATATGATACTGTTCCTTGTTCTTTTTCATACATGCACTGACTATATCATATTGCCTATTGCCTGTCTCTTTATATTGCCTGTCTCTCTTTAATTGCCATTGCATTTATTTCACTATCTTCTCAGTAGCTAGCATCACATGTTTATTACTTTATAGTCCTTATCAATTAAATGGAACTGTTATTTGAGATTTGTACTTTGCTCCTTCCTGACTGGAAATATTTTTCCAGACTATGCCTTAGAGGACCGCTGTCCGACATTTTATGGACCATATGGTGAGTAGCTGCAGACTTGGTAGTGGTTATGATTCCGAGAAGTCTAGCCGGAATTATTATTTTTAGTTAAGTTCTTTAAGTAGACTATTTGGTACCGGATTTATCTCCGGCATTTTTGATGACTTGGATATTTGTTGAGTTAAGTTATTACTTTAGACTTGTGTTGTATTTAATTTTGTTCGATATCTTATCGTGCTGTAATCCTGTGATTGAGTATGTGTTCATTTTATTTGTGTCATCCGTGCCTCCTTATGGAGATTGGATGCTTGTGTGAGATTGGCTAGATAGTATCAAGACCTTGACAGCGTTCTACCGCCGATGCTGCGGCGTAAGCTGGACGTACCCAAGCACTTGTGCCCCCAAACCGGGTGCGGGTCGTGACACTTTTTAGTGGTGGCCCATGCAAGTCAGACTTCGCGAGTTGTGCGATGTCATAGTAGTGTGGCATCTTTGTTACACTACTGCGTGCCTGCGATAGGATCTAGGACATAGGATATTAGGATGAGAGCGAATACTCAATCATAATTCCTTGAGAGATTCCTGGGATGACCCTTGAGAATCTTATTTTAATTCCAATTTAAATTCATTCCCTTGTTCCGTCCATTCTCACTTATTGATGTTAAATTTGATTGTTGTTAATTAGGTATTAAATTAGGATTTTGGCTTCATTGTAGGGTTGATTTCACATCAAGATGAATTTGCAGACTGATTTATGGTATTATCTGATGACGCATGTCGATGAGGACAGCGAGGAAGATTAACACTAGGGCTATTGGACTACTAGATATGGATTAAATTATAATTTGAAGATTGAAAACGAATAGCATTTTTTTAATTTCGAGAAGTTGAGATATTATGTTATTAAAATTTTATTTTGAGGAATTCAGATTCAATTTAATAAACATAGACAAATTTTGTAAGAATTTTTGGAGGTGATTAAGTTTTCATTTCAGTATTTAAAATAATTAACCTTTGAGGAAGGTATATGCATTATACTTTAAATTATTCGAGGAGTAAATTTCGAGGACTTTATTTCATCCTTATAGTGAGAGAGATATATTAGTATATAATAGATGAGGTGCATGTGTAAGGATATGTTGGCATTGAGCATGATTGAGATTTCACTGCCAACTGGCTTAGGTGTTCATCTAGGATGGTATTAGAGAGAGCAGTACTTAGTATAGTGTGTTGCAATTGTTATGCACTTGAGTGATAAGGATAACTAGTATCAACGGTTGTAGTAGGTAAGGAAGCTAGCAGTGAGTATGTTTCTGGTAGAACTGTGGTACTTAGAGGGATAGAAGTATCAGACCTTGGATGTATCTTTGACCTGTGCAATCACAACTAGGATTTTTTTCTTTCAATCTATTTATCTTGAATGTTGCTTCTTTAGAACTGTACTGTCCTTCCTTGATGATATCGCATTTTTGCCTTAATTGATTCTTTGGGATCTGTCTTTAGGATGTCGCCGCAGACACGGTCTATAAGAGCGGGAACATCAGCTTTAGAGGGGTCTGCCACCTCTCCACCTAAGGGACAAACCGTAGTTCCTCCTACATCTTCGATGCATGTAGGAGTGTCTGCACTTTTCGGGGATCCTCCTCCCCCACCTATTCAGAAGATTGCCACAGCTGTGACGAACAACCTTCCTCCTCCACCGACTCCGATTTTCGGAGGTTCGCCCATTGACGGGACGCAGATATTTACCTTGATCCAGGGCATGGTAGATGCCCAGAGAGTGACGGCAGACGCTCAGCGAGTTCAAGCTGAGGCTCAGAGGGTGCAAGCAGAAGCGCACGAGGCATAAACCGAGCTAATGAGAGAAAACATGGAGAATGCTCATCAGGTGACTCTTCAAGCTTTGGAGAAAGTAGCACAGTACCAGCAGTTTCCTGGCCAGCAGCAACAGAGATCAGGCACTATAGTGGATTTCAAGAGGATGATGCCTCAAGAGTTTAAAGGCACCGAAGGGATACTCTACGCAAATGACTGGCTAGAGGATATAGAGAGGAGCCTGCGATTGACCCAGATTCCGGAGAACTTGCAGATAGAAGCCGCTGGCAGTCAGATGTTCGATATTGCACTCACGTGGTATCGCACGGAGCCGAGAATTACTGCACAAGGACTTACTTGGGAGACCTTCAACGAACTCTTCAAGGAGAAGTTCTTTCCCGATGTGGCCTTGGGAACCTTGGAAAGTCAGTTTCATGACTTAGTTCAAGGAAACATGTCGGTCGACGAATACGCTGCAGAATTCTGTAGATTGAGCCGTTTTGCATCGTCTATGATTCGGGACCCAGGAGATCGAGCCCGGAAATTCAGAAAGGGACTGACGAGAGAGATTAGGTCTCGCACTTCTGGTCGTCGTACCGCTACCTTTGAGGCTATCTTGATGGATGCTCAGATTACAGAAGAGGATCTGGATCTCAGGCCTAAGAGGAGTCACAATACATTTGAAGATACGAATGGTAGCACAGGACCAGCCAAGCATCCCCGTATTCAGCACCAACAGCAGTACCCAGTACCATTTCATAGTCAGCAACAACCATGGACCTTTCAGCATCCACCGCAGTACCTAGCACCAGTTCCTATCCAGCAACATCCATGGGCGTATCAGTATCAACAACAGTACCAGGCACCAGTCCGTGTTCAGCAGAATCAGCAACAGCCTCCAAGAGAGACACAGCAGACTTGTCATTTCTGTAAGAAGCCAGGTCACCTTTGGGAGAGCTGTAGAACGAGGCTAGGACTTTGTTTGCACTGCGGCGCTGCTGGACATCGAGTAAGGGATTATCTTCTAGCCCCTTATCTTCCCGGCCAGCGCGCAGCTTCAGATTATAGAGATCCAGTTAGGCTACCTGTGGAACCGTATAATGCTCAGCACCCGCGAAGGGAACCACCCCAGCAGGGCGGGGCATTTGCGATGACGGTCGAGGAGACCGATACTACTGGTAATGTGTTAGCAGGTTCTGTTCTTTCTTTCCCTCTGTCCCTCTCTATTTGATTGATTGATTGATTCCTTAGTACAATAGTTGTGTACATGATTTCCTTGTTATAATATAGTTAGTTGTACACCCTGATACAGAGACTGCAATACCATGACGAAAGACAGTATGACTGTACATATTCCCCTTGGGTTACATGTTGTATGATTGTAGAAAGATTTTCGTAGACCATGATTATCGGGGTTTGACCATGACGAAGATTCAAGAAGGAGTTATGACTTGACAGGAGAGACAAGATGATTAACAAGATGATTAAAAATTCGAGGATAAACATCGATTTAAATAAAGGGCCAAGAAATTAATATGGCATAATTGGTGGTTTATTAATTTCAGGAAGATTATGATGTGATTAAATTGGTTATTAAAATTTGAAAATTTTGGGAGACTATCATTATATTTATTTGGTTGCAAGTTATGAATTTTAGAATTTTATAGTTGGATTTCGCATTTGGAAAATCCCTAAGTATCGTATTGTTGAGTATTTTGAGGAAGAGGAAATCGAGAAATAAAATTATTGATGGACTAAATGTTTGAATTTAAACTTTTTGGACGAGATTTCATTTTATATACGAGCATTGATTAAAATCAAATTTGAGGAGTGGATATTAAATTCTGAGTATTGAATTATTAACTCAAAACTTTCAAGGAAAATTTTTAAAAAATGGACTTTGATTTTATTTCGAGGATTTTTCCGGAATGCAATAATTTCAGAATTTTTGAAAATTGTGAAAGGACATTGGGGATTATTACCTGATTTCGTGATTTATGAATTTAAACTTTGAGGGAAAATAGTAATGTGTATGAATAAATGCTACTTTGAGGATTTTGAATTTGAGGACGAAATTCTTTTAAGGAGGGTAGACTTGTCACTACCACGTTCCGGAAACAGAGGTATTTTTGACTTTTTATAATATTTAATATTATTGTAGTTACAATTAAATAATTGCATGATAGTATATTTAATTTAAATAATTAGGTGATGTGTAATTAAATATATAATTATATACAGTATTCATTTATTTTGAGCTAGTAGATTTGACCTAGAAGCCCAGTAGATGACCACCTGTCGAAATTATGGAATTTTTGTATTTAATTATTTAGTTAGAATTTAATTCTTGGATTTTGTAATTAATTACCGTAATTTATTTAATATTTTTGTGCATTGCCTTTGCTTCGATAATTGGAGCGCTACCCTAGCTTTTGTCTTCCAACAAATTTCACCATCTTGCCCTAGACATGCTCGCCTTCCATTCTGCTATTTTTGCAACTCATAATTATGCTCTCTGTGCATTATTTCTAGCCGCACAAAAATCGTCGCGGATGTTATTTAATAAATTCCTATTTTGTATCGTTGTGCGTTCCAATCGAAATTGGAGGCAATCTTGACCTATTTTTTGTACGGCCCAAATTAAGGTAATATTCTGTTCTGAGTCTTCTTCATTATTGGTATTGATGACCTGACCTGATTTTGGCCCCATGTACTCCTAATTAATTTTAGAACACAACTTGCATTTATTTCTAATTAAATTGAGGATACTATTTTAAACCAATTCTGAAAATCCCAATTTAATTCCAGTGCCCTGCAAATTGAACCCATACCAAACTTATAGCGCCCCCTGACCCTACAAAACATCGGACACCGAATCGCCCGCCAAATTTTCGTTATTTTATGCGTCTGTACAAATACCCAAATTTAAGGGGGCTAATTTGCAAATTGGCATTTTTGGTGTCAACATCCATTTGTTAAAACCAATGAGGGAGCCCTATTAATTTTTAATCATCACCCTCATCCCCACATGAAGAAACCTCATGTCAAATCTGGACCACTCATTTAATTGAGTGCATCCTCACCCTCCATCAAAACCCTCTCTCCTATATAATATCATGTCCCATCAAACCCTAATCCCTAGAAAACCTAGGTAGCCCACATCCCCAAACAAGCCCCCATCTCTCTCCTCCATCCTCAACTCCAACGTAGGAGTTTCTCCAAATTCTTCTTCCCTTCTTCTTCTCTTCCTTCTCCTTCTTCCTTTCTCCTTCTTCTTTATTTTTTATTTGAATTCAAAGAGAAGGAAGGGGGGGAACACTGTTCACCCACCCCTTCCCCTCTGTACCCGGTCGAGCTGACTCACTCCGGCGGCCATCCCGACTTTCTGTACTCTGGCCCGCTGGCAGCCGCTGCTCCCATTCCTCTCTGCTGCTCCTCCCTCTGCGGTGAGCCCCGGCGGCCAACCCCCTCTCCTAAGCCGACTCCCTCCGGGCGGCCGAGTTCCCCACAGCCGGTCCCCTAGCTGCTGTCCACCCGGCCCGACTAAGCAGCCCGGCCACCAGGCCGAGACCCAGCTTCCCGACTGCTCCCTCGGCGGCCATTCAACTCCACCACCTACATCTACATCCACCATCACCACTACTCCCCTCCCCTTCCTGACCTGCTCCGGCGACCGGCGGCCTGTCTCCGCCAGGCGAACCACCTTGCTCGACTCCCCGCTGCGACTGCAGCCGACTCACCCCCATTCCTCCCTGTGCTCCCCGACTCCCTGCTGTGAGCTCCGGCGGCGAGCTCCACCCGACTCCTTCTCCGACGAGCCTCCGTCGACCACCCCGACAGCTCCCTGTGAGTTTCCTCTTCCTCATTTCCCTCCTTTATAACTAATGTAATGTATAGTATTTATAATTAATGTAATAAAAAGTGTATATAGTTAATATAATGAATGGTGGATGTTAATTAATGTATATGTAGATTTCAGGATATGTAGGTGATTATTTATTGGTATACTTAATATATTTTTATATATAAAATGGGTATACATGTATATATATATATATATATTTAGTATATGTATGTAATCATTAACTGGTATAAATGTAAGTATATTGGTATTTTCTTATAATGTGTATTTAATAGTGTATATGTTTAATATAATTGATATATACGTATTTAGTACGTATTTAGTACTGATTGGTATATATATGTGTATAAACGTATTTTGGTGTATAGTATGTGTATTTCATATATGTAGGTATTTTGGTATAAAAATATATAATGTTTGGTGTATGTATATATATTTTTTATATATATATATACTTAGTATATTTTCAAATGTGTATAATTAATATATATATATATATATATATATATATATATATATATATATATTGTACATACATTTAAAATATTTTCAATATATATATATATGATTGGTATATATAAATACATGTTCTACTATATGTATTATTGGTATACTTAATATATTTTTCAATATATAAAATTGATATATGTATATATTTATTGTATATATACCTAATATATTTTTAATTGATAAATATGGTAAACATACATTGTTTAACTAATATATATATTATACATGAAATTAAAGGATATATATATATATGGTAGGTATTAATGTTGGTTAAATATGTAATGTGTTTTAGATGTCTGTCTGCTAGATGACCCTAGTTGACCAGTAGCCTACCTGGCATAGCCCCTGAGTTAGTATTATTGTGTGTTAGTATAGCTTCTGATTGCAAATATTGTATTATTATTATATGTTTTTAGGACTGTTGCTTCACCCAGGGGATACTCTGGAACAGGACATCAATAAATACCAGCTAAGGACCCAAGGCAAGTATATTCTCTGATAATTTCTAATTCCTTGATAATTTTTATAAGTTCAATAATCATGAAATGTTACATCTGAATCCTTGACACTGTGCTACACGGACTAGTATAGCTTGGATCTGCAGTCATGAGATGTTACCTTGATTATCGTTTGACATTGTACACGACATGTATATTAGACATCGTACATGATAGATTGAACTTGCTCGTGTATCGTGACGTGTCATGGTTGGATCCACAGTACTAGTTGGGGTCGGGGAAGTAGTTAGTAAGAAATGTGATCATAACCTCTTATTGTAGTGTAGAACAATGTAAGTGTTAATCATGCTCTTCACCCATGATTAGCCAGGCCCTATAGCTATCGTACATGTTCCCAAGCCGATCACATTTTGAAACTACTATTTCAAATACTTAGAATAGATTACAGTTCCCTATTTTAAATCATATACTACATCACCAGTATATGATACTGTTCCTTGTTCTTTTTCATACATGCACTGACTATATCATATTGCCTATTGCCTGTCTATTTATATTGCCTGTCTCTCTTTAATTGCCATTGCATTTATTTCACTATCTTCTCAGTAGCTAGCATCACATGTTTATTACTTTATAGTCTTTATCAATTAAATGGAACTGTTATTTGAGATTTGTACTTTGCTCCTTCCTGACTGGAAACATTTTTCCAGACTATGCCTTAGAGGACCGCTGTCCGACATTTTATGGACCATATGGTGAGTAGCTGCAGACTTGGTAGTGGTTGTGATTCCGGGAAGTCTAGCCGGAATTATTATTTTTAGTTAAGTTCTTTAAGTAGACTATTTGGTACCGGATTTGTCTTCGGTATTTTTGATGACTTGGATATTTGTTGAGTTAAGTTATTACTTTAGACTTGTGTTATATTTAATTTTGTTCGATATCTTATCGTGTTGTAATCCTGTGATTGAGTATGTGTTCATTTTATTTGTGTCATCCGTGCCTCCTTATGGAGATTGGATGCTTATGTGAGATTGGCTAGATAGTATCAAGACCTTGACAGCGTTCTACCGTCGATGCTGCGGCGTAAGCTGGACGGACCCACGAACTTGTGCCCCTAAACCGGGTGCGGGTCGTGACAGCTTTGCCTCAAACGAGAAGCAAATGATATCCAGACTTGTCCCTACAGGAACCCGACTAAGGCTTTCAGAGGCTCGCTTGACGTATCGCTCTACCGATGCGAATCATCGCTAAGGTGGGTGGCTACGGTGAACTTGTCTTTGCTTAGCCAGCACACATAAAATCTAGAATGATACATGCTAGTCGCTAGGTGAATCACCCCCTGCATGCTAATAAATCCAACGCACCTAGATAAGGGAATAATCCCAACTTTTATTGCTTATGCTAGAATATGGAAATTGAAATACTGCTTATATTCAGACCCTCGCATGCTAAGTCCCTAACGGCTTCATCTCTCGACTTACCTTCGTGTCCAAGCAAACGTGTTTACTTATGTTCCTTAGAAACGCATGCTTGTCTGCTTGTAATGTTGCCATATTTTCATCCAAACCCCGGAAGACTACTATGTAGTCGTTCCGTGCCTGAATGAACCTGCAAGTATCCGGGACCGTTGGGTCTCCAAGGCAATCCCCGAACCAGGGGCACGCATCAGGGTAATAAATACTGAACGTGAATCCAATAACGTGACAACTGAATGATAATCACATCAAGTTTATATATGAACGAGAATCACGTCATGTAACGAACGAATCTCAGCTCTTGGAACAAACGCTCGTTCAGATCACGAATCATGGATTATCATTCAAGTTGTAGATTTGAATCTGACCCTGACCTGCATGTCGCGGACAACTTGGAAACAAGGTAATTCGGTTCCACGGGCGGTCACCGGGGCACTAGGACCGTTCCGATCCGGATGGAACTGCACGATAGTCTCACGCATCTGGACATGATGGTCTGCAGCCAACAACGAACCTTTGTTGCTTTCCATCCTTGTTCAAGACTATAAACGGTCCTTTATGGCTATGCCAGCGACAAACGTTCATATAGATAAGTCATCCTCGCTTAGCGGCTATCCACGTGCGAGTCACTGCATCGCATCAATAAACAACTGAACACCTGAACGATTATGTTAAAACGACTCTCGTGTTTGCATATATTATTGCCCCTAAATGCTTATACTTGCCCGTGCTTCAATAAATAATGTTTGCCTTGGATAGGGAAGGTAAAATGGTAAGTTGGTAAGTCTCACCGTGTTTCCTCCCATGTTGCACGGTGCACTGCCCGACACGTTAGGCTATTCAAATCTTGCATGAAACTGATCCTAAGGCAACTAGAAAGACAACTTAAAAGTTGTGCACGGAACCTGTATTATGTGTTTGGATTTGTCGAGCGGGCGAGTAGCTTCCCCACCAGTGCATTCAATGTACTAATAATCCACCAGTTTGTATGCAGGGTACGGAAGAACCTCGTTCGGTGCAGATGCCTCCTTCGTGCGTGCTAAGGTGTGGACATCACTCCGAAGCAATGGTGCGTCCGGAACTGAAGCACATATACAAGACGTAATATTGTGAACATCGCATGAACATCGCCTGATCATCGCCTGTACAATTATTCCACAATTGTAGCCACTTGGCACACTTTTACTGTTACAGAGAGAGAGAGAGAGGCTTGAGCGACTTGTAATCTCGGCTATACGCCGCCTGTAATACATGTTTATATCAATAAAAGAGTTGCTTTACTTCAACTTGTGTTTCAATACTTCCGCTATATTGTCGACTCAGTGAACCTGTTATCAAATCGCTATGCGTTTATGACTCCACTGCACTCGGACAATCTGTGCGACTCTGTGGCTTAAAACTCTTGCCGCCAGCCAATGAACCATGGCCTTGCACGGACGTGGATCACGCTCGTGCGGCGTCACGCCCGGATGGGTCAAAGCGATCATTCCACGGGAGCACTGGCGAGGGTGATTCCCGCCTAGCGGGAACGGCCGATTGCCTGCGGGAGATCAGGGCGTGACACTTGCAACGATTCCCGAACACAAAGACTTGCTCTAATTTCTTATCTGTATGCCATGTTTCACAGTACACGTCCAACTTGCTCGAACAGCACAGTAATTTGCTCCAACGTTGCTCTTTCATTTAGCTATCTTCAAATGTCCATCCGCCACAATCCTTGCTCTCGTTTCATTCCTTAGCCCCGTCATGATTTCTCTATGTTTCGATTAGTCCACACACTCTCAATGACTCGTGCATCAGTTCCAACATAAATCTCAAATCCATATTGCCTTTTACTTGTTGCCTCAATCCGTCTCAGTACTGCAAGTTAACTTCCAATCTGACTCAACATCAACTAGACTTGCCTCATGCCCGTTTCACTTTCGCAAAACCTGAGTCAAACTTTCTGACATCAATATCCAAGATACTTTAAGTCCGTACGAATCCACCGCTGTTTGATAATAAACGAAAGAAATTGAAACTAGATTTATACGAAACCCTTTCTTTGGTTTACAAACAAGAAAAAGAAGTAAAATTAATCCTATACGAGGATGTTAAGTACAAAAATTTGATTCTGGGGAAATATTGCTATAGGAGTCTGATCTGTGGTCGATCAGTCCCTTGGACCACACGATGACGAAGAAGTGCTATAGAAGACGAAAAAGAAGCTTCGAAGACTGCAGGAGGGATTGAACTCTCGTTGCCAAAGCTCTCTATATGTGCTCTCTTGACCTTGACCTCTATTATTCTCTTCTCTCTTTTCTCCCCCTGTCTCTCGACCTCTTTTCTTTTGACCCCTGACCTCCGTGGCCGGAAGTCTCTATTTATACAGTTCAGCTACAGTCGGCGTAGAAACCAAACAGCGGAGAGAGCTGCACCTTTTACACGGCGGTTATAATAACTGCTACCCACGTATAAATGATCTCTTGAATTGGCGTATGACGCATGTCCCATTATGAGGTAATACGTATAATCGCTCATCGAAGATCATGGCATGCAAGCCACGTAGGTAACTGCCCCTCGCGTAGAGATGGTTGGCATAAAAATCAAATAACTGTCTCGTTGGCGTAAGAGCCAAATAGCTGTTCTGATGGCGTAAAAGCCAAGTAGGCGTAGAACCTAATAGTTGTCAAGTTGGTGTAGAAGCCAAGTAGCTGTCATGTTGGCGTAGAAGCCAAGTAGCTGTCATGTTGGCATAGAAGCCAAGTAGCTGTCATGTTGGCGTAGAGGCCAAGTAGCTATCATGTTGGCTTTGTCATGTTGGCGTAGAGGCCAAGTAGCTGTCATATTGGCGTAGAAGCCAAGTAGCTGTCATGTTGGCGTAGAAGTCAAGTTCTGCGTAAAGCTTGATGCTGCATGGATAGGTAACCAGCGTAAAGATAGCCAGTTATCCTTCTTTGACTGAGGTTTTTAGCGTATTCTGGGACAGATAGCCTTACCACGCACCTTTGCAAATATAGCCTGAGTTGGCGTATTTCGAGGAGATAGCATACGGCGTACTCCTATAGTTGAAAATAGCCAGGTCGGCGTATTTCAAGGAGATAGCGTACAACGTGCTCCTATAGCTGAAAATAGCCCGGTTGGCGTAATGTGCGGGGATGGTGATGTGGACGTATTAGCCCTAATTATAGCTCACCCAGTCGTTAAAAGTAGAACCAAATCTCATGCATAAAATGCAGAGATCTTCCTCCTTCTCGCGCATTAACTACAGAGACATGCCTCGAGTTCTGTATGAAGAACAGCTTTTGACGTGGCGGTTGGTTTCGTCTCTTCCTGAGCGTAAAAGCTCATCTTTGCCTGTGTAAAATAGGCAGCGTATTCCTTGAATGCGTAAATAACGTCTTATATCAAGGGTTATGTCACTAGACGACAGTCTGGGGCTCTGTACAGAATCATCATTACAGTCGTCCTCTCGATCGTCGTGTAGTACTTTTTGGCAGGAGTCAGGTTCACTGCTTCCACTGACAGGTTTATTCGAGGAATACGAAGCATTCCTCGTACAACTTCCCGCTGCATTAAAAGCAAACGGGTTTTACGCAGTAGTGGCGATGTAGTAATCTTTTTACGCCGAAGCAGTCTGGAAATACTGTATTACGCGGGCTGTTCCAGAGCTATGTTTTACGCTTAACTAGCGTTGAAGCTCTGTTGTACGCCGATGGCTCTGAATTCACGTTTTACGCCACCCAGTGCTAGAGCTCTGTTTTACGCAGACTTCCTGCCTGTTGAGGGTTTTACGCGTATGATTCCCCAGCGTATTTTTTGTCACGACCCGCACCCGGTTTAGGGGCACGAGTGCGTGGGTACGTCCAGCCTACGCCGCAGCATCGGCGGTAGAACGCTGTCTAGGTCAAGTACTATCTAAATAATCTCACACTAGTATCCAACTCCATAAGGAGACACGGATAACACTAAAATAAATCTAGAAATACTCAATCACAACTACAGCACGATAGGAAATGAAGAAATAAAAGAATACAGCACAAGTCTAATGATAACATAACATACCTGCAATCCTTAACTTCCAAACCCCAAGTGTCTGAAACCAGTCTACTAATGTCACAGTCTGGAAAATATTTTCCAGTCAGGAAGGAGCAAAGTACATCTCTAAATAGCAGTTCTATATAAATGACATAAACTATGTAGCAGTTCTAGATGGAAACATACCAGATGCATGTATAGGTACGGGAAATGTACAAAGAGAAAAATACTGGAAATATGGTAAGTAAATGCAGGAAAAGAAACATATGTCAAAGAGCAAGAGATACTATGACTAAGTGTGTGAGTACTAGCTTTAATATGTGATCGGCTTGGGAACTTGATCAGGCTGGTTACATGTGATTAGCTATGGTTCATATAAAGTCAGGCTAACCGTTGGTTAGCTATGGTTCATATAAAGTCAGGCTAACCGTTGGTTAGCTATGGTGCATGTAGAGATCAGGCTAATCACACGTAACAGCTATGGTTCATATAAGTGGTCAGGCCGCACCCGACGTGAGATGTGGGGTGAGCTATGGTGCATATAAAGTTGGGTATGATCACATATCTACACTAAAGTACTCCCCAAACCCCCGACTGGTATAGTAGATCCAATCATGGTACGCTATGGCACAGGATTCCCTAGGAAGGTAGCAAATCTCCCCGGGAATTAGTGTCTGTACATGCACAAGATATCAAGGAAACAAGTCTCGTACAAGCTACACCATGAATAAGGAATAACATCTCATGACGAGATCCGTGTATACCAATCCGTGTAACCATCGTGTCAAGATCATGGATATTTACACTAGATACAGTGAACATAGGAGATATCATAAATTAGAAACTAATCAGAGAATGTACTCGCCTTGGGTCCTTAGCTGGTAAAACCAATGTCCTGTCCCAGAGTATCGTCTGGAGGAACCAACAGTCCTAAAAATATTTCAAATACAATATTTGCATCAGATGCTATACTACACACACAATCAAATACCTAATTCAGGGGCTATGCCAGGCATGGCTCTAGTCAACTAGGGTCATCTGGTAGGGATACGTATATAATACATATTACACTTATTAATACTTACAATATATATATACCCATCATATTGAATAATGTACACCTATTAAATATGTACATTATTACCATACCAATCAATACATATACCAAATACGTGTTTATATATACATTTGTTTACATATACTAAAAATATGTTTTACAAGTATATATATATATCAATACAGTTTTATATATACACTATATATGTTTACATACCAAAATATGTTTATTCATGTACATATATATAGGTACACATATTTATACCAAAATGTATTAATTTAATATATACTTGACCAATATATAATTATACCAAATACACACATTAACATATATTATATGTATACAGTTAAATTAATACCCATATATATTTAATACGTATTTATAATAAAATACATTTTAATATACATATATAGAAAAATAGAGAAAATACGCAAGATATATATGTATATATATATATATAAATATATATACACTAAGTAAAAATACACTATATACATTAACATATATACTAAGAAATATTTATACTAGGATTTATACATGTTAAATATTAATAAAAATAAATAGTTATACATATACTAATTTACATATAGAAATATATATTAAGTATGTACATAAAATATATATATACTTGTGCTAATTAGTAAATACATACATATATATATGAATATATGAGTACTAATACATTAGTTTGATTTATACTAATATCATAGGGTATATTTCATTAAGTACAATTATATGAAAATACCAAAATACATACATATATATATGAATATAATTAATAATACATACATACATATACGTATATATAGGAATACATATACTAAATTGATTAATATAAAATACGTATACATAGGTAAGTGTATACTAGTTGAGAAATATATATATATATATACATATATATATATATATATATATATATATATTTATATACCAATATACACTCGAAAATACCAATATGTATGCTAATACGTACATACGTATATCTATACAATTACAAATATATATAAGTTACATATATACATACATATTTATATATATATCAATATAATTTATACGATCTACATACCAATGCATACATTCACATATACGTACGAGGAAGGAGATCGTACCTGAGCGCACGACGTCAGCGAGGACGTCGACGAGGAGGAGGAGGATGAAGTCGACGACGATGGCGAGGTGGCTGTGTCGAGGCTGGAGGAGACAGGGGGTGGTTGATAGTTGATGACGATGGTGGTCCGTGGTGCGGGACTCGCCAGGCCGAGGGGAGCTTGTCAAGGCAGTTGGTCGGAGAACTGTTCAGCGAGGAGCTCGCCTTGTCGAGGGTGCAGGGAGAACCGAGGAGGAAGAGCAGCGGCGAATGAATAGGGAGATCGGCTGCTGTCGAGGCCGCTCGGGGTGCATTGGCGGAGCTGTGCCGGACGCAGCGGTGCGGGCCGTCGGTGCACGATGGTCGACGGGGTGAGCTCGAGCAGCACAGCAGCGGCGAGGGGAGGAGTAGTGAACCGGGCCGCTCGCCGGACTGGGCAGGGAGGAATAGGGGAGTTGGAGGAGAGCAGCAGGCCAGCGGGCCGCCGGAGCAGATCGGGCTCGGTCTGCCTTGCTGGCCGGGCCGGAGAGCTCACAGAGGATGAACGGGGAGGAGCAGTCAGCTATATGCCGGAGGAGAGAAATCGGGGGGGGGAAAGCTGTACAGTGGGATGTCGGGCTGGATGGCCGGCGGGGTGCCTCGAACTGGCCGAGGGAGGAGGATGGACTCGGCGGAAGGAAGCTCGATGGGTGCTCGGCCGGAAAACTGCTGTAGAGTGGTGATAGTTGGCGGCCGGAGCTATCTGCAGTCCGGAGGTGAGCAAAGAGGAGATCGGCGGAGCCTGGCCGAGTGGCCGGCCGGGAATAGGGGTTGGGGATGAACAGTATGTTTCCCCCCCTTTCTCTCTTTGAATATTTAAAAATCCAAAGAAAGAAGAAGAAGAAGGGAAGAAGAAGAAAATGAAGAAGAAAGGAAAAATGAAGAGGAGAAGAGAAGCTACGGTTTGGTGTTGAGGGAGATGGGGGCTTGCTTGGGGATTAGGGTTTTCTAGGGAAATGTGTTGATGGGACCTTAAATAGTAAGAGGGTGTTGTGCAAATCAAGGGTGGTGATTGACCCCCTTTAAATGAGGGGTCCAGATTGGACATGAAGGATTTTCATGTGGGGATGAGGGTGAGAGTTTAAATAAAATATATTAGGTTCCCTCATTGTTTAAATAATTGGTTGTTTACACCAAAAATGCAAATTTGCAAATTAGCCCCCTTAAATTCGGGAAATTGCACAAACACATAAAATGACGAAAATTTGGCGGGCGATTCGGGGTCCGATGTTTTGTAGGGTCAGGGGGCGCTGTAAGATTGGCATGGGCTCAATTTACAGGGCACTGGAATTAAATTGGAATTTCAGAATCGGTTAAATTAGTATCCTCAATTTAAATAGAAATAAAATGCAAGTTGTGTTCAAAGATTAATTAGGAGTACATGGGGCCAAAATCAGGTCAGGTCATCAATACCAATAGTGAAGAAGACTCAGAACAGAATATTACCCTAATTTGGGCCGCACGAAAAATAGGTCAAGATTGTCCCCAATTTTTAATTGGAACGCACAACGATACAAAATAGGAATTTATTAAATAACGTCCGCAACGATTTTTGTGCGGCTAGAAATAATGCACAGAGAGCATAATTATGAGTTGCAAAATAGCAGAATGGAAGGCGGGCATGTCTAGGGCAAGATTGTGAAATTTGTTGGAAGACAAAAGTCAGGGTAGTGCTCCAAATATCGAAGCAAAGGCAATGCGCAATAATTAATTTAAATTACGGTAATTAATTACAATCGCCAATAAATAAATTATAAATAAAACAATTAATTACATAATTCCACAATTTGGACAGGTGTCCATCTACTGGCTTCTAGGTCAATTCTGCTAGCTCAAAATAAATGGACACTGCATATATTTATATTTAATTTACACATCGCATAATTATTTAAAACAATTAATTATCATGCAATCACTTAATTATAACTACCATAATATTGAATATATAAAAAGTCGAAAATACCCCTGTTTTCGGAATGTGGTAGTGACAAGTCTACCCTCCTTAAAAGAATTTCGTCCCCGAAATTAAAAATCCTCACATTAGTGTTTAATCATACACATTATTATTTCCCTTAAACTTAAATTCCTCAACCACGACATCAGGTAATAATCCATAATGTCTTCTCACAATTTCAAAATTTTGAAATTATTGTATTCCTGAAAAATCCTCAAAATTTATCATCGAACTCCATTCGTATCATAATCTCCTACGAATCTGATGTTAGTTATTAAAACCCGAATTGATATCTACTCCTCTAACTTAATCCAACAATGCACATTTAAAATTTCCATCAAAACACTAATCCATTAGTGATCTAAATCCTCGATTCCTTTTTCCTCACAATACTCAAATAATATAATACTCGCCAAATCCTCAATTAATATTTTTAATTAAATCTTTATCTTCCAGTCCAATAAAATATTATAATAACCTTCTAAAATTTCTCAAAAGTTTTAATGATAAATATATCATAATCAATAATCATCAATCCTACCATATTAAATTTTCAACCTCTCATTTAAATTAATGTTTATCCTCGAAGTCTAATGATAATTTAATCACATCTCAATTTTGATAAAATCAATGATTTATCAACTCTGCCATATTAATCCTTAATTCTTTATGCTTATCTTCCAAAATTTTAGCATCTCGTGTCTCTTGTCAGGTCATAATCTTGTCATAGATCCTTGCTATGGTCCAAACCCCAATGATCATGGTTTAAGAAGGTTCTACCTACCGTCATGCAATCTAAGAAAAGATATAGGTCATGTGTCCTGTCATGGTATTGCAGTCTCTGTCAGGGTGTACTACTAACTATATTCTAACAAGTAAATCACGAATACAAACCACGGTACTAGGGAATCAATCAATCAGAAGACGAAAACAACATGAGAAAAGAAGGAACCTGCTAACATTTTCTTGTGGTATCTCATATCTCTAACAACACTTAACTCTAGCACATTCACTAACTAATTCCTATTCATGTACACTGGTACCCATATCAACTAGTCATTTATCCACAAGATCCATGAATATATCCATGTGCACACACATGTCTATTAACACCTAAATCTGATGCCAAGAATCTCTAATATAACCATGATTCAATAATACATCTAAGTTGATACCTCTATCTCCTTAGTACCATACCCTCTGTCAGTTCCCGTTCCTACTATAATTGTCCATACTAGTCCATACTACTTGTCCTCATCACTCCAGTGCACACCAAGTGTGACACCATACTAAGTACTGCTCTCCCCAATACAACTCTAGGTGGACACCCAAGTCAGTCTGTGGTGCTATCTCCATCATGCTCAAGTCAACAGATCCTGACACATGTACATCATCTATTAATATACATGTTTCTCATCCACTATAAAAATTAATCCTCAAATAATCGTCAAAGTTTAACTGCTCGAACAACTTTAAAGTAAAATGTATATACTTCCTCAAAATCAGATACTCAACATCGAATAAAATTTAATTACTCCAAAAATCTTTGTAGCCTTAACCATGTTTATTGAATTCATATTTGAAATCCTCAAAAAATTTAATGACGTAATCTCAACTCCTCAATTATTCTAAAAATAAAATTTTATTCCACCTTTTAATTTATAACTCCACAAATGTACATATCAGTGCTCACGGTCTCTGATACTCAAGGTGCACTCAATGCATCTAGTGTCTATAACTGTGTACTAAAATTGTACTGCCTGAATCACTTGCACCATTATCTCCATTGATCAAAGTTATCATCACCTGTAATTTCTTTCATGATTTTCAATTTATGTCAACTGGTATATCATCTAGTTATCATCATACAGAGTGCTTACTGTTATTAACGTCATCCTCGACTAATCATCGATATAGAATCATTAGCACTCTTGGTATTATATCACTAGCTTCATTAATGGATTATCTCATCCAGTCCTTTAGAACTCATGTTTCTTTACTCTCATGGGTATGTGTATGGTTCCTCATCTCGATTGTTGTATATGTATTTCCTTTTAACCTTTTTATAGCCTGTTAAACTAATCCATGGTACGCTTCACTATCTTCATTACCAATTCCGATATTTCTCCACTCATGACAGCCCATTAACTCTTTTATGCATATACAATTCCTTACCTTTAACACACCCGATATCAATCATCAAATTGAACATCATGCTCCATAAATCCTTAACACAATTCCTGGATACTTAATTGTTCACGTAGATCATCCAATTGCATAGTCATGATTATCCAGGACGGTATGTTGGCTCTGATACTAACTCTTGAACTATCACTGATACTCTATACTCTCCTTCTAATCATAGTCTCTAACGACACTTATCCTAGAACCATTGCTACAAGGTATTATGCTAAGGGCTAACTCTAGATTAAAGCCTACTGCTCACATGTCCAACTAAGAAACACTTACAACTCACTAGCAACACAGTCAATACTAATACAAGACACAAACAAAATTACAAGCCACTAATTATCATACTTAACAAGAAATCCTCTAGGGATAGGAGCTCAAAGACTGAATTGAGGACAGAAGGTATCTTTACTGTTAGTAAAGAAAGAAGCGGTGGAACAAGGTCCTGGAATAACAGAAATAGATAAGTCTTGAGATGATATTTTAAGAACCAATTTAGGATACAACCTGATAATCATACACGTCTGTCTGAAATCATGACACTCAGAATCCTCGCCACGCCAGTAAGCATAGATGCGATAAACGATAGGTTTCGTAACTAAGGTATGCACTCTATAATCATGTCGTCTAGAATCTTCGCCACGCCAACCGGTATGGCTGCGAAAGACTCTAAGCTTCATAACTATAGTATGTACATCCAAGTCAGGTTCCTACGTTCTCGTCACCACAGCTAATATGGCTGCGATAAATTCTAGGTTCCATAACCAAAGTAGACGTTTTACCTTCCTCACTGTCCTCATCAATATATGTCATCAGATGATACCATAAATCCTAGTCCATAAAAATTCATCTTAATTTAAATCAACTCAATAACGATACCAGGAATTAAAGTCAACACTGGTTAACAAGAATCAAACTCAAAAATGATACCAAGAATTTAATTTAATAATTGCTCAACAAGAATCAAGTTCAGTAATCAACAAGCGAGAACGGACGGAAACAAGGAAAGATTTATATTGAAAATAAGATTCTCATGGGGTCATCCCAGGAAATCTTTCAAGAATTTGTGATTGAGTATCCTCTCTCATCCTAGTATCCTATGTCCTATATTCAATAGCAGGTACGCAGTAGTATAACAAGGATGCCACACTACTACGACGTCGCACAACTCGCGAAGTCAGACCTGCGTGGGCCACCAATAAAACGTGTCACGACCCGCACCCGGTTTAGGGGCACGAGTGCGTGGGTACGTCCAGCCTACGCCGCAGCATCGGCGGTAGAACGCTGTCTAGGTCAAGTACTATCTAAATAATCTCACACTAGTATCCAACTCCATAAGGAGACACGGATAACACTAAAATAAATCTAGAAATACTCAATCACAACTACAGCACGATAGGAAATGAAGAAATAAAAGAATACAGCACAAGTCTAATGATAACATAACATACCTGCAATCCTTAACTTCCAAACCCCAAGTGTCTGAAACCAGTCTACTAATGTCACAGTCTGGAAAATATTTTCCAGTCAGGAAGGAGCAAAGTACATCTCTAAATAGCAGTTCTATATAAATGACATAAACTATGTAGCAGTTCTAGATGGAAACATACCAGATGCATGTATAGGTACGAGAAATGTACAAAGAGAAAAATACTGGAAATATGGTAAGTAAATGCAGGAAAAGAAACATATGTCAAAGAGCAAGAGATACTATGACTAAGTGTGTGAGTACTAGCTTTAATATGTGATCGGCTTGGGAACTTGATCAGGCTGGTTACATGTGATTAGCTATGGTTCATATAAAGTCAGGCTAACCGTTGGTTAGCTATGGTTCATATAAAGTCAGGCTAACCGTTGGTTAGCTATGGTGCATGTAGAGATCAGGCTAATCACACGTAACAGCTATGGTTCATATAAGTGGTCAGGCCGCACCCGACGTGAGATGTGGGGTGAGCTATGGTGCATATAAAGTTGGGTATGATCACATATCTACACTAAAGTACTCCCCAAACCCCCGACTGGTATAGTAGATCCAATCATGGTACGCTATGGCACAGGATTCCCTAGGAAGGTAGCAAATCTCCCCGGGAATTAGTGTCTGTACATGCACAAGATATCAAGGAAACAAGTCTCGTACAAGCTACACCATGAATAAGGAATAACATCTCATGACGAGATCCGTGTATACCAATCCGTGTAACCATCGTGTCAAGATCATGGATATTTACACTAGATACAGTGAACATAGGAGATATCATAAATTAGAAACTAATCAGAGAATGTACTCGCCTTGGGTCCTTAGCTGGTAAAACCAATGTCCTGTCCCAGAGTATCGTCTGGAGGAACCAACAGTCCTAAAAATATTTCAAATACAACATTTGCATCAGATGCTATACTACACACACAATCAAATACCTAATTCAGGGGCTATGCCAGGCATGGCTCTAGTCAACTAGGGTCATCTGGTAGGGATACGTATATAATACACATTACACTTATTAATACTTACAATATATATATACCCATCATATTGAATAATGTACACCTATTAAATATGTACATTATTACCATACCAATCAATACATATACCAAATACGTGTTTATATATACATTTGTTTACATATACTAAAAATATGTTTTACAAGTATATATATATATCAATACAGTTTTATATATACACTATATATGTTTACATACCAAAATATGTTTATTCATGTACATATATATAGGTACACATATTTATACCAAAATGTATTAATTTAATATATACTTGACCAATATATAATTATACCAAATACACACATTAACATATATTATATGTATACAGTTAAATTAATACCCATATATATTTAATACGTATTTATAATAAAATACATTTTAATATACATATATAGAAAAATAGAGAAAATACGCAATATATATATGTATATATATATATATAAATATATATACACTAAGTAAAAATACACTATATACATTAACATATATACTAAGAAATATTTATACTAGGATTTATACATGTTAAATATTAATAAAAATAAATAGTTATACATATACTAATTTACATATAGAAATATATATTAAGTATGTACATAAAATATATATATACTTGTGCTAATTAGTAAATACATACATATATATATGAATATATGAGTACTAATACATTAGTTTGATTTATACTAATATCATAGGGTATATTTCATTAAGTACAATTATATGAAAATACCAAAATACATACATATATATATGAATATAATTAATAATACATACATACATATACGTATATATAGGAATACATATACTAAATTGATTAATATAAAATACGTATACATAGGTAAGTGTATACTAGTTGAGAAATATATATATATATATACATATATATATATATATATATATATATATATATATTTATATACCAATATACACTCGAAAATACCAATATGTATGCTAATACGTACATACGTATATCTATACAATTACAAATATATATAAGTTACATATATACATACATATTTATATATATATCAATATAATTTATACGATCTACATACCAATGCATACATTCACATATACGTACGAGGAAGGAGATCGTACCTGAGCGCACGACGTCAGCGAGGACGTCGACGAGGAGGAGGAGGATGAAGTCGACGACGATGGCGAGGTGGCTGTGTCGAGGCTGGAGGAGACAGGGGGTGGTTGATAGTTGATGACGATGGTGGTCCGTGGTGCGGGACTCGCCAGGCCGAGGGGAGCTTGTCAAGGCAGTTGGTCGGAGAACTGTTCAGCGAGGAGCTCGCCTTGTCGAGGGTGCAGGGAGAACCGAGGAGGAAGAGCAGCGGCGAATGAATAGGGAGATCGGCTGCTGTCGAGGCCGCTCGGGGTGCATTGGCGGAGCTGTGCCGGACGCAGCGGTGCGGGCCGTCGGTGCACGGTGGTCGACGGGGTGAGCTCGAGCAGCACAGCAGCGGCGAGGGGAGGAGTAGTGAACCGGGCCGCTCGCCGGACTGGGCAGGGAGGAATAGGGGAGTTGGAGGAGAGCAGCAGGCCAGCGGGCCGCCGGAGCAGATCGGGCTCGGTCTGCCTTGCTGGCCGGGCCGGAGAGCTCACAGAGGATGAACGGGGAGGAGCAGTCACCTATATGCCGGAGGAGAGAAATCGGGGGGGGAAAGCTGTACAGTGGGATGTCGGGCTGGATGGCCGGCGGGGTGCCTCGAACTGGCCGAGGGAGGAGGATGGACTCGGCGGAAGGAAGCTCGATGGGTGCTCGGCCGGAAAACTGCTGTAGAGTGGTGATAGTTGGCGGCCGGAGCTATCTGCAGTCCGGAGGTGAGCAAAGAGGAGATCGGCGGAGCCTGGCCGAGTGGCCGGCCGGGAATAGGGGTTGGGGATGAACAGTATGTTTCCCCCCCTTTCTCTCTTTGAATATTTAAAAATCCAAAGAAAGAAGAAGAAGAAGGGAAGAAGAAGAAAATGAAGAAGAAAGGAAAAATGAAGAGGAGAAGAGAAGCTACGGTTTGGTGTTGAGGGAGATGGGGGCTTGCTTGGGGATTAGGGTTTTCTAGGGAAATGTGTTGATGGGACCTTAAATAGTAAGAGGGTGTTGTGCAAATCAAGGGTGGTGATTGACCCCCTTTAAATGAGGGGTCCAGATTGGACATGAAGGATTTTCATGTGGGGATGAGGGTGAGAGTTTAAATAAAATATATTAGGTTCCCTCATTGTTTAAATAATTGGTTGTTTACACCAAAAATGCAAATTTGCAAATTAGCCCCCTTAAATTCGGGAAATTGCACAAACACATAAAATGACGAAAATTTGGCGGGCGATTCGGGGTCCGATGTTTTGTAGGGTCAGGGGGCGCTGTAAGATTGGCATGGGCTCAATTTACAGGGCACTGGAATTAAATTGGAATTTCAGAATCGGTTAAATTAGTATCCTCAATTTAAATAGAAATAAAATGCAAGTTGTGTTCAAAGATTAATTAGGAGTACATGGGGCCAAAATCAGGTCAGGTCATCAATACCAATAGTGAAGAAGACTCAGAACAGAATATTACCCTAATTTGGGCCGCACGAAAAATAGGTCAAGATTGTCCCCAATTTTTAATTGGAACGCACAACGATACAAAATAGGAATTTATTAAATAACGTCCGCAACGATTTTTGTGCGGCTAGAAATAATGCACAGAGAGCATAATTATGAGTTGCAAAATAGCAGAATGGAAGGCGGGCATGTCTAGGGCAAGATTGTGAAATTTGTTGGAAGACAAAAGTCAGGGTAGTGCTCCAAATATCGAAGCAAAGGCAATGCGCAATAATTAATTTAAATTACGGTAATTAATTACAATCGCCAATAAATAAATTATAAATAAAACAATTAATTACATAATTCCACAATTTGGACAGGTGTCCATCTACTGGCTTCTAGGTCAATTCTGCTAGCTCAAAATAAATGGACACTGCATATATTTATATTTAATTTACACATCGCATAATTATTTAAAACAATTAATTATCATGCAATCACTTAATTATAACTACCATAATATTGAATATATAAAAAGTCGAAAATACCCCTGTTTTCGGAATGTGGTAGTGACATTTTTCATGCTTCTACAACCGCGTTGCCCCTCCAAACCAGATTGTGTTTCATTGCTCAAACAACAACTCCAATGTGTTTCCATAATTCGTAGTCCGTGCTCGCTATCCTCCGATTCACCCATTGCTTTTCTCAAGCGTATCCCCACTTATTCGTTCCTCATGTTCAACTCTCTCTTTGCATTTATGACTGCTCCATCGAACTTCCAAAATCGTGCAAGCGATACTCTGATATTCGGCTTTCCATCTGACTAACTCAACTTGTTTCTAATACTTGGTCTGCCTCAATCCTTCAAATTTCCAACACTCATTCCCATAGCTTGTGCCGATCTCGCCCATCATCCAAGTCCAATGATACTTCCATTTGTACAAGTCCGTTCTCGATTGCTCAACTCAATATTCGCTTGCTCTATTTTTTATTCTTCCCAACTCAGCCGATGTGCACCAACCAACTTATATTCCTGTTACCCGAGTCCGTTGAGGCAATTCCCATTAGTGTCTATCCAAAATATTCTAATATCTTGCTCACTATGTGGTATCCCATATACCACTCCAAATCAAGTCACTACTCGCATTATAATTCCTTTGCACAAATCCAAAATCCATTTGAACCATCCCTTATGAATGATCCTGCCATCCCCAACTTAAGTCTGACACGAAACTCAGCCAATGCACGAACCATCCAACTTTTTCCATCAATCTCGTTATACAACTTGTGCTATGTTCCATTCTCAATACTTCCAGCTATCCCTCAAATCGTCCGATATTTTTTCTACACGAGCAACCGTGCAAGATCTCTCTTCCAAGTAATCCAACCCAATACCCAATTGTTCCACACATTTGTTATACGAGCAACTCGTGCAACGCTATCTTGATATTCCTAAGCCAAACTCAAACCTGCTCAACTAATGCTCTTTTTGATATACCCAGCCAAAATTCAAACTCCATCAAACATATTCGCTACACGAGCAACTCATGCAATGATCCATTCTCAATCCAATGCTTCTACTCACAACATGCCACATAACCAATCTCATCTGCCAACCAACTGATCCACTGATGCAATCAGAAACTCCCCGAACAACAAGCCAAGCCAACTCAAAGACACCCCTCTCAACTTGCTGCACAAAATGCAACAACATCCAACGACTTGCTGCACGAATGCAACAACGCCTAATGATGCTAAGCGATCTAACGAAAACCAATAAAAGCAATGCAACGAAGAACGGCACCGAGTAGAGCCAAGAGCTAAATGACACGCGGAAGCTATTTAGAGTTTGTGATGACGCGAAGGTCCAAGTCCGAAAAAATGAACAGGGCGCTCTGATACCAATTTGTCACGCCCCAATCTCCCGCAAGCTCAATAGTCCCTGCTGAACGTGAATCACCACGTTGTAGCGCTCGCGTAGGACAATCGTTTTCATCGGGACGTGATGTTATACGAGCTTGGAGTTGTGTTCGCATCAGACAATGTTGTCAAACACCAAAGTTATCATCGAAACGACCAAGTTGCAGCGAAAGTCAAGTATTGTGTACCAAGCACAGATCAGAGTATACGCAACGAAGCTTCCGATAGGGTCCAAATAAAATTGCCTCAAAGGCGATGCCACAAAGGCAATTTAATACTCTTGCTCTTTTCTTTAGCCCACAAAGGTACTTACCGTTCATACATTATGTCCTGTATATCCAAGCAGTGCCACTACATCTACGTACCTGAAATAATACCCACAAACGTGGGTCAGTACACAGTCGTACTGGTGAGCGGGGTAACCCACTCGTCTAAGTCAACACTAAGTAGAATAGTGAATGCAAACAGTTATATGGTGATCTTTCTAGTTGAATCCTAGATTCGTTTCATGGCATAGGTATGACATATTCAGGAAAGCTGTAAATCAAGTTAAGCATGCAAGCATTCAACTCAAACCAATCGACAAACAATATATAACCAACTCGAAGGAAACTAGCATGCAAACCGTCCTACTCAAACCCAAGCAACACGAGAACCTATCTAACCATTTCCAAGTCTCAATATCTATCCTCAAACCAAACCTTATAATCCAATCTTGATATGCACACTCTTGCCGAGGCAAGGTGGCCGCTGCCTACACGAAAAGCATAAACCAAACCAAAGCAAAGCAAACCAACTCTTATCTATATGAAGTCACTAGCCAAGCCATAAAGGACTGATCGGACTGATCAAGTACAGTTTTACCCGATCAAGAGCGAGTAGCTAGCCCGCTTGGTCGTATCGAACTACCGACACCGCGCCCAAGGCACGTTACCATTGTCTCCTCCATGGCCGAATAGTCCCGGTGCTCCAGAGCCTATCCCGTTCGAGGAGATGAAACCCTGTGCAACACAGGTTGTCCGTGACATGTAGTCAGCAAGTAGGTATCCCCATAGCCTATCCCGTTCGAGGAGAGGATCGAACATTCTTGCCCCACCAAACAATCCTAGACTCATCCAATCAAATATCCAACCAATATCCATAACCATTCTCAGACATATAGCCCAAGGCACAAATCTCAGGTTATTCCCATAGGCACAATCCCCTTTTCGACGCAGTATTTGTAAACTCTCTCATTTATTTCTAAAGATAGTCTGGTATGGGTTAGAAAATTTTGGTTTAGCGGCAGATGTTTGAGGTTTAGAGTAAGATTACAGATGTCTAATTTTTTATTTAAAACCCTTGGTGCGCCCTAACGTTGTTGAAATATTCGGAGTCCAACATCAGCGCATAAATTCTAACAGTTTGTTGCACTCTTGACTTGACACGCCAATTTATGCGTGGATTTTTCCGTCACTCAAAATCATAATTCCTTGTGCTCTAAATTAATTGCATAATTTTTCGTAACCAAAATCCATAATTAATCATGTGTCGCACACCTGTATCGTTGCCATCAAATTTGAGACACCAACTTAACCCGTTGAGCCGGACCAATTAAAGGGTCCAAGATTGACACCAAGCCTACACCATTCATGACCTTTGTGTCATTCTCAATTGAGATCCCATGTGCCCCCATTTAATTTAAGAGCACATGATAATTTATTCTAATTAAATTAGGGATACCAACTTTGACTAATCCCATTTTAATCTTAATTTAATTCCAATGCCCATTTAATTTAGCCCATGCAAAACACACAACACTCCCTCACCCTACAAAACACCAAACACCAATTTACCCACAATTTTTTCATCATTTTATGTGTTTGTGCAAATACCCAAATTTATGGGACCTATTTATAAATGTTGCTTAGGTGTCATCCCCTCATTGGCCCAAGCCAATAAAGAAGGATCACCCTCACCCTTGACCGGTTCAACCCAACCCCACTCTCCCCTTGGAATGAATAAATTTTCTTCATATCAAATCTGAGCCATCCATTTGAAAATGGGGACTCATCCACACCACACACACCCATATGCCACGAATTGATGATTTATTTGAATCAGCTAAGTGGCACATATATATTCTTGAAGATCGATCTCAGATCAAGGTACGGAAAGAGAATATTCCGAAGACGGCTTTCCGGACGAAGTATGGACACTATGAGTTTCTAGTTATGCCGTTTGGTTTAACTAACGCGCCAGCAGTATTTATGATTCTGATGAACAATATTTTCCACCAGTACTTAGATAAGTTCATGGTGGTATTAATCGACGACATCTTGATATATTCCAAGAGCTAGGAGGAGCACGAGAGACATCTCAGAATTGTGTTGGAGACGCTGAGGCAAGAGAGGCTGTACACCAAGCTCAGCAAATGAGAGTACTGCTTGGATAGAGTACCATTCCTGGGACACATAATCACCGGAGATGGACTATCAGTTGACCCGGAGAAGATAGCTACAGTTGAGACATGGCCAACCCCTACATTAGTTACAGAGATTAGGAGTTTTCTCGGACTTGCCGGATATTATCTGAGGTTCGTAGAAAATTTCTCGAGGATTGCTGCGCCTATGACGCGACTGACGCGTAAAGGCGAGGAGTTTATCTAGACCTAAGAGTGTCAGACGACTTTCGATGAGCTGAAGAAGCGTCTAACATCAGCACCGATTTTGACACTACCTTCAGGATCAGAAGGATTTGTAGTGTACAGTGATGCGTCTGGGAGCGGACTAGGATGCATATTGATGCAACACGGCAAAGTACTAGCCTACGCATCGAGACAGCTGAGAGTTTATGAGAAGAACTATCCGACGCACGATCTAGAGCTAGATGCAGTGATATTTGCACTGAAGCTATGGCGACACTACCTTTATGGAGAGCGTGTTGAGATTTATACAGATCACAAAAGTTTGAAGTATTTTTACATGCAGAAGGAGCTCAACATGAGACAGAGGCGCTGGCTAGAGTTGATGACAGATTATGATATCGAGTTGCAATACCACCCTGGCAAGGCGAATGTAGTAGCAGATGCCTTAAGCAGGAAGCCCATGGCATACTTTTTGACGACTCAGCGACAATTGCTAGAGGATCTTCAGGAGCTTGGGATAGAGATTATTTTGCCAGGCATAGATGGACAGATGGCCAGTCTCGAGGTTCAGTCTACATTGATTGAGAGAATCAAGGCAGCCCTGCCTACAGATGCTAGATTTTGACGTCTACAAAAGAGGACAGAGGCCGGCATGCAGACGAGACTCAGGATTCATGAAGACGAAACATTAAGGTATGGAGATCGCCAATACGTTCCGAGTGGCGAGCTACGCCAGGAGTTGATGATTGATTTATTCTATTCATCCCGGAGGTACGAAGATGTACCGAGATTTGAGGCAACATATCTGGTGGCATGGGATGAAGAGAGAGATTGCAATATTCGTGGAGAGATATTTAGTTTTTTAGCAAGTCAAGACTGAACATCAGAGGACTATAGGACTATTGCAGCCGCTTCCCATTACCAAGTGGAAGTGGGAATATATTACCATGGACTTCGTCACAGGATTCCCGCGGAGCCCTAGCGGGAAGGATGCAGTTTGGGTTGTCGTAGACAGACTCACTAAGTCTGCACATTTCTTGCCCTTCAGAGTTGGGCAGTCCACGGAGATACTAGCTGACATGTATATGAGGTAGATAGTACGACTACATGGAGTGCCTGTCAGTATTTTATCGAATCATGATTCCAGATTCACATCATATTTTTGGCGGAGTATGCAGGAGAGTCTAGGAACTCGTCTCAAGTTCAGCACTGCATATCATCCACAGACTTATGGCCAGTCAGAGCGCACGATACTGATACTAAAGGATATGTTGAGAGCGTGCATGATCGATTTTAGAGGATCTTGGGAGGACCATCTACACTTGGTGGAATTCTCCTACAATAACAGCTACCAGGCTAGCATACAGATGGCACCTTATGAGGCACTGTACGGCATGAAGTGTAGGTCACCGGTATGTTGGAGTGACGTGGGAGAGCGTCAGATACTTGGTCCAAAGTTGGAGACACAGACAGTGGAGAAATTCAAGCAGATTCAGAGCCACCTGCGTGCAGCACAGGACAGACAGAAATACTGGGAAGATGTGCACCGCAGACCTTTGGAGTTCAAGGAAGGTGACCATGTATTTTTGAAGATATCGCCTACTCGTGGTACCATCAGATTCGAAGGCAGAGGCAAGCTGAGTCCGAGGTACATAGGACCTTTTGACATCTTGGAACGAGTTGGCGAAGTGGCTTATCGACTTGTATTGCCTCTATCATTAAAGGGAGTGCATAATGTATTTCACGTATCGTAGTTGAGGAGATACCCTAGCCACGTGCTTGATCATTCGGAGATTATAGTCGGGCCCAGTTTATCTTACGTAGAGCATCCAGTGGAGACACTCGATCACAGTGAGAAGACTTTGAGAGGGCAGACTATTCGACTGGTCAGAGTTGCATGGAAGCATCATTCGCCAGACGAGTCTACCTGGGAGCGCGAGGATTCCATTCGACAGCGTTCTCGTATTTATTTGAGGACCAAGGTACGAATTTACGTACCGTATTTGATTACCAGTTTCCTTTTAAGTTCTCTTAGCTATTATCGTTCTTTACTTTTAATTTCGGGATAAAATTTTTCTAAGTTGGGAAGGATGTAAACCCCCTCATTTATTTCTATAGATAGTCTGGTATGGGTTAGAAAATTTTGGTTTAGCGGCAGATGTTTGAGGTTTAGAGTAAGGTTACAGATGTCTAATTTTTTATTTAAAATTCTTGGCGCGCCCTACCATTGTTGAAATATTCGGAGTCCAACATCAGCCCATAAATACCAACAGTTTGTTGCACTCTTGACTTGACACGCCAATTTAGGCGCTGGATTTTTTCGTCACTCAAAATCATAATTCCTTGTGCTCTAAATTAATTGCACAATTTTTCGTAACCGAAATCCATAATTAATCGTGTGTCGCACACTTGTGTCGTTCCCATCAAATTTGAGACATGAACTTAACCCGTTGAGCCGGACCAATTAAAGGGTCCAAGACTGACACCAAGCCTACACCATTTATGACCTTTGTGTTATTCTTCATTAAGATCCCATGTGCCCCCTTTTAATTTAAGAGCACATGACTATTTATTCTAATTAAATTGGGGATACCAACTTTGACTAATCCCATTTTAATCCTAATTTAATTTCAATGCCCATCTAATTTAGCCCATACAAAATACACAACACCCCCTCACCCTACAAAACACCAAACACCAATTCCCCCATAATTTTTCTATTATTTCATGTGTTTGTACAAATACCCAAATTTAGGGGACCTATTTACAAATGTTGCATTAGGTGTCATCCCCTTATTGGCCAAGCCAATGAAGAAGGATCACCCTCACCCTTGACCGGTTCAACCCAACCCCGCTCTCCCCTTGGAATGAATAAATTTTCTTCATGTCAAATCTGAGCCATCCATTTGAAAATAGGGACTCATCCACACCACACACACCCATCACACCTCCCTATAAAACATCACCATCACCTCTTCACATCTCCCAATGCCGGCCATAATCCCCAAAACCTTGAGAATACAACCCCCTCTCTCTCTCCTCCCTCTTCATTACACAAAATCACAGCCACTTCTCCCATTCCATTCTTCTTCCTTTCTTCTCCTATTCTTCTTCTTCCTCTCCACTTCTTCTTCAGGAGAACCCGGCCGCCCCCCCCAACTCCGGCCAGCCGGCCCAGCAACCCCGGCGAGCTAGCAACCACCCGCTGCACCCCTCGAGCCACTGCCCGACCACCACCCCTCCTCGAGGATCTTCCGTATCTTCCGCGCCTCTAAAGGGAAATACTGGCACAAGAAGGTTTACACATCGAAGGGCCTCTGCGACCGCCGGGTGCGGCTCTCGGTGTCGACCGCCATCTAGTTCTACGACCTCCAGGACCGCCTCGGTTACGACCAGCCCAGCAAGGCCGTCGAGTGGCTCATCAAGGTCGTTGCCTCCGGCCTCACCTCGACCGAGCACTCCCCCTTGCACCACCCGCTGCGACTCCCTCTTTCTTCGACAAGCTACCACCGCCGTGGCTGAGCTCCATGACATCCATCACCACCTCCACTGACCACCGAGCCCGTCGACCCCACGGTGAGCCCGAGTTCCACCCCGGCGTGCCAGCTTCCTCCCCACCGACAGCAGCTCCATTATCCGGCCAAACCTCCCTACCGGCCTGCTGTTATTCCCACCACCACGACCACCTTATAATCACTACCACCACTCCTCCGGCGGCCAACTCCTCCCGCCAGCACCACCTCCTGTCTGTTCCACCACCACCGGCTGTAACCTCCTCCCCGCAGCTTCGACAGCGCCATCCCCGGCAGCTGCCACGAGCAACCCCACTGTGCCAACTCCGGCCAGCTGCTCTCCCCACCATCGGCGCTGCCACGAGCTTCTCCACATCAGGCCAGCATCACCACCACCTCGCCGAGGTGAACCTCTCCCCCCTCTCTATATTTTTATATAAGTTGGTATGTGTATTATTAGTGTAGTGTTAAGGATCTAATATGTTAACGATGTGTAGTTAGGGTTTATTTTCATAAGTATTTAAAATAAAATTAATAGATATACAAGGAGTTAGGGTTTGAGAATAAAATGCAAGGAAATTAATTAGGGTTTTTGTATATGCATAAGCTTAGGGTTATTATTGTGTTTAAGGGTTTAGTTCCTTGTAATGCATGCAATAAGGATAAAAGGCAAGGTTAATATTTAAGGCATTTGAATATATATTGAGTTTATGATATTGGGATACATTGAGTTGTTAGGGCACTTCAATTAATATATGCCTTTGATTATTGTTGTTGAGCAGATTAAATTGTTGCAAAATAATACTATGATTTATCATCAAGGGACAGTTGATTTATTGTGAAATGATGTGTGGTATCAAACCATTAATCGGTGATTTGGGGACTGATAATTAATGGTGGGTTTAATTGAAGAGCAGTACTTATTGTGAAATGGTAATGAAGGTTAAAAAGGAAGGCCTAATAATTAATGAGTAATTATTTTGAGGAAGACATAATTGGACGTAATGATAATGTCTATAAAGGCCAGAGGAAACTGAGGATTGGATCAGGGTTTGATTAATTGAATATCGTGATTGAGGTTGGGTATGATGATATAGTACATAGGAATAGTTCGATTTGATGTAACGTACCAATAGTCAACCTTGGTCAACCCTCTAGGATCGTGTCCCTATGAGTTGTAGCTGAGTCTGAGCATATGTTTAGACGTGTGCCACATCCCTGTTGCCACATCCCTGTTGCCACATGATAGTTTATTGATTTAGTTTGTATCTCGTCTCTAGGTACTACGGGACCCGCGGACTTGGACGTGGTACCGGATCCCCGTCATCAGTAGCCGAACGCAGGCAAGTGTACCTTGCCACCCTGTATTTCATTTACAGATATTTATTATTTCATTATATACATTGTGCGCATGTTTGATTACGATCGTTACTTCGTGTCCGGATCACAACCGGGTGCAGACGTTCGTCATAACGTCTTGTAACGATTGCTAGACGTTCGTAATACCTCGATATATGTACCTGAGTATATCGTTACCCCAGGACACACTCATACACTGTTATCGTGCCAGATTTCCTGTATCCTGATACTGACATCATGACTGGAGACTGGGACGACCTTAGGGTCGCGTCTGTTGAGTTATTTCTGTGTGACGAGATAGCTAGATAGGGTTTCGGTTCAGCGTACAATCGTTGACCGCTTGGGATGGGGAAGACGGTTACTAGACGTTTGGGCTCCTCTGCACGCGCTTATATATGTATATGTACTATTTCTGTAGTAAAGCTGTATCTAGTGTAAACCCCCTGATTTTTTAGAAATTTTTAAAATTAATTTCTCATAAATTTTCTGGAATTTTCTAAAATTTTCTATAATTAAAACTAAGGTATTTTATAATTAAATAAATTTTAAATGATGCTTATTAATATTAAAATATTATGAAAATAATATTTTCTGGTGTAAAATGAAAAATTAGACATAGGGTAATTTTTTGGGAATTTATTGGACCCCGGAAGCATTTTTAAAGCCCTAAAAACCAAGTTTTAAATAAACCAAAATAAATCCTAGAAATAAATATGGTTCAATTGAACCAAACCAACCGAAACCAAACCAGACCGGTTTAGCTAAACCCAAACCCAACCTTAGCGGGTCGGATCCGGGTCTAACCCACCGACCCGAAACCCGCTAACCCGACCCGCATTCATTGCTTTAGCGGATCGGGTCGGATCCTATCCTCAGCCCGACCCACTGACCCAACCCGACCCGCCTAACCTTTCCCCAACCCCCGTCCGTTCGAGTCCCAGCCGGCCGTCGCGATCCCTGCCGGCGGTTACGGCCAGCAGCCGTTCTCCGCAGCGCCGCCTCCCCCATCCGCTCCGTCTCCCGTAACCGATGTCGACCGACGCTCCGCCTCCCTTTCTCCCTATAAAAACCCTCCAGCGCCACCGCCTTCCTCCTCCCTCCTCTGCCCTAGCTCCGCCCCGCAGCCGCTCGACCCGCCGTCTCACCACCACCCTCTGCCCTCTCAGCTCCGCCTGAGCGCCACCCCCGCAGCGCCTCGACGCCAACCCCCACCACGCCGTGTCTCCCTTCTGCCCAGTCGTCTTCTCCGGCGTAGCCCTCGCCGCAGCCGCCCCCGAGCCCAGTGCAGCCCGGCCACCGTGCCCCTCCCCGCAGCCGAGCTGAGCCGCCTCCGGCTGAAGACCTCCGCCCAGAGCAGCTCCTCCGTAGCAGTGCAGCCCCGGCGAGCTCCGGTCAGCAGCCGCCGAAACCCTAGCCCGGACACAGGACACTGTGTCGTGTCGAGCCAAGTCGCCTTGCGGACACGGGAAAACCCGATTTTGCGAAGCCCTGTTCAGGTACCCTTTTCTCTCTCCTTGCTGCCCCATTTTTTGTGCCGTAAGTTATGACGTGAACCCTGCGTGACCCTCTCGATGTCCATGCAACCCTCTCGGTGTGTCGCGTCCTGTGGTGATCGCGAACCGCGATCCAAAGACAGAAAAAATAATACCCTATTTTTTCTCGGAACTGAGTGCGCCCCGCCAAACGGGACGACTTGGTCGCGTGCGGTCTTCACCGAAAGGTGTGCGCCGTTGATACGGACGTGCGGGATTTCGCAGAAGTTGATTTGGATGTGCGTGCACACCGGAATCAACGCGTATCCGCTGACAACGCCCCGTATCCGCCTGTTTTGAATCTTGCTGTAACTTTATGTACACACATCGGATTGAAATAAAACTTGCGCCATCGGACTCGTAGCAATACGCTGGTCCTGTGACCCAAGTTTGGTTCGATTCTGAGAACGTTGACAAAATCGCGTATCGTGGGCCCCACGGCTCCACTTGACGGGCGATTTTATGATCGGCTTATCGGAATCTAAGTCTGGAAGCTCCGTTGGGTTTGTATCATCGTTCTGGACTTGTTGACACTAAGTTTGACGAATTTGGAGACCATTGGTTCTGATAAATTTTTCGGTGCAACGTGGCCCACATGTGGACCCCGCTTTGACCAGAAACTGTCATTTTTGTCCCTGTGACCAAATTGGACTCAAGGACAGGCGTTTCTTGCTATTTGATATTTTTTGAATCTGATGGTGATATTTATTTCAGCAACCGAAGGAGTACCTGCAAATCACACTGAGACCAGAGCTACAGTTGGAGCCAGAACCCCAGGCAAGTGTACCTTGCCAAATATTACAGTTCTTGTTACATATTTCCTTGCCTTATTTATATGTTGTACATGCTTTACCTAGGACCGTATGACTTACTTAGCGTTCGATTAATAGTCTGGTGCCAACACTGTACGCAGAGTTGTGTAAAGTCACCTAGAGATGGATACCGAGACCCTATACTTCTCGTGCTTGCATTATCAAGTACGACATAACCCAGGGCACTTGACACTATTTATGAGACAGAATCGTCCTGAGATATTTATGGTGATTCTGTATAGGTTACAGGTTTCATGACATATTCTTTTGCTTAGATATTATATGACTTGATGCATTAGTTATGATCCTGTGTGGCATGGACATGAGACATCGTGGACATGAGACGTATGATTACATTGGGTGGGGAGAGACACACAAGCTACAGGTTGATTATATTATGACGGTGTCGTAGTCTCCCTTTGAGCTAGACAAACCACATGATATCACTGCTACCGGCTCCCCGACACAGAGCTTGTAGTGGTTTCAGCCTGAGTTCTAGTGATGCTCTCATCTTGCATATCACTTAGCTGGTTATATAGTATTACCCTATTGATTCATTTATATTCTGCACTGCATTATTTATGGCTTGAGTTATTTTGTACCTTGCTATGTCCCCTGAGGACCTGGATCCGGATTATGTCCCCAGGATTAGCAGACGAGATCGATCCCGAGGTATACGGGACAGGAGCATTAGCAGGAGCAGGAACAGGAGCAGGCACTAGAGCAGTACCAGATCCAGTAGACGAGTGATCTCTGCGGGTATCTTCTGAGTATATACTGTTTCCATACTCAGTATTTGCTGTTGTTCTTATATCTTGACAGTTGTATCAGACTCATTATCGGGTTATTTCCCGAGTTTATGTTTTATTGTGATTGATCTTGCTTATTGATTCTGATATTATTGTATTCATATCTGTGGATGAGATTAGTATATTTAGACTCCTATTGTTGTACTACAGCTTAAGTATATCCTGATGGGTCCATTAAATTGGGTTTGCCCATCGGTGTGTGCTGCTGGCCATTGCCACATGTCTAGTCCCTCGATATTTTGGGATTGGGGTGTGACATCTAGAGTAGTTGTATCACCCGTGTGACTCTTTGCCCGGAGCTGCGTTACGTCCCGTGTGTTTCCATGTCCGGAGCTACGATTTTATTTTGGATAGCCCACGCGTCGAACATTGTCTTTAAACTGTGTCTCACTTGTTTGGTTATGCTAGATTAACCCATCGATGCACTTGTACTTTCTATTATACTTGGCATGCTATATTTTTGTACCTTGTTACGTCCCTTTGAGGATCTGGTCCCCTGCCAGTTTTACAGCATAGATGATTACGGAGCATTTGGAGTTGCTGATGGAGTTGCATGTCTTGCGGGCATTATACCAGGTACGCACATCATATCTACCGGTATTATGGTTATTTTATATTGATTACTCATCTGCTGTTGTAGCCTAGTTTTTATAGACTCATATTTCTTCTCGAGTCTATTCGAGTTGGTGTGTTATTGGGCGGCCAACTTTAGCACATGCAGCTCTTTCTTGTATATTTATGTTCATTGTGGATTGAGACATAGATGTTTACATTGACGGGATTTTAGATAGTGCCCTTATTTATACAGCTTATACGTATTCGAGTCAGACTAGAGTCTGGTCGATTGCGTAGCTGGCATATCGCGTATTCCTGGTCCTATGTATTTTGGGACTGGAGTGTGACAGTATTCCAATTGGTGCAACACCCCTCGCTCAGAACAATCCCTTGGCACAATGCCCCAACAGTGGCACAATGTACTCGCCGATGCAGTTGTTCGATTTTGAACCACAACTGCACGCTTTGCTTGACAAAGCGTCCAAAGTGATGCTCGTGTCCGGATGCACGCTCGCTCGCCCGAATTCCCGATGTTCCAACCAAGATATTCCAAGTATTTCTTCAACTGCCCCAAGTATATAATCCAACTCTATCTCCAACTATCTAAACGCGAAAACCAATTCAAGCCACAATTCTATCCAAGCAAACGACGTACACTCTATGCACGCCACAGTATAGTGATTTCCAAGTCCCAGTCCAAGTGTTCAAGCCTTTACTTGTGTTCCATATTATTAGGCATGAAGGAGTAGAGGAGAAGGGACAAAGCCCACTCACCAAGTTGATTCCGTTAAGCATCATGTCATGCCGATACGGTCAATCCCTTCAACCCATGGTCCGATGCAAAGCACGATCTACTCAACTGGTATGACCGTGCGAGCAGGCCGTGCTCTCCAAATTATCCGACCAATCGGACTAAGAAAGACGATATTATCGCTCCAATCCAGCTATCTTAGTACTGCTCTGAACGAACACATGTTTCCCATCGAACTCCGCTAGTGATCTGCACATGAAACCAACTCAATCAATACTTGTTCCCAAATCCAACAAATTAAAATGTAACCAGCTATTGCCTCTTTCAATCCGACTCAGCGTAACGCACTGTGCAGTTGCAGGATGTTACATCCAGGTGCCAACAAGATGTATAGAGACATGAGAGAGCATGTATGGTGGTATGGCATAAAGCGGGAGGTAGCTAGCTTCGTGTCTTGATGCTTAGTATGCCAGGAGGTCAAGGCGGAGAGACAGAGGCCAGGTGGATTGCTTCAGCCTTTACCAATTTCGGAGTAAAAATAGGAATATGTGACCATGGATTTTCTATCGGGACTTCCGCGTTCTCCAGGAGGCAATGATGCAATTTGGGTCATCGTGGACAGGTTGACCAAATCAGCCCACTTTCTGCCATTCAAAGTGGGTACATTTATGGAGAAGCTAGCGGAAATATATGTGCACCAGATTGTCAGATTGTATGGTGTTCCAGTGAGCATAGTCTCAGATCGGGATAGTCGCTTCACGTCCAATTTCTGGAGGAGTTTACAGGCTAGCTTGGGCACATAGCTCAAGTTCAGTACCACTTATCACCCTCAGACGGACGGACAATCGGAGAGGACTATTCAGACTCTCGAGGACATGCTACACACATGTGTTTTGGATCTTAGAGGTTCTTGGGAGGATCACATTCACTTGGTAGAGTTTTCATACAATAACAGCTACCAAGCCAGACAGAGATGCCGTACTCCGTTGTCCTAGGATAATGTTGGTGATAGAGCTTTATTGGGACCAGAGATGGTAGTGGATGTAGCAGAGAAGGAGAAGCTTATCAGGGACCGACTTCGAGTGGCGTAGGACAGGCAGCGGCATTGGGCCGATAGCCACATGAGACATTTAGAGTTTGAGCGATAGCTTTAGTTTTGTTTTGCTTGCGTTTGATTATTTGTTTTGTTAGAGTGCTAAGGTTGTGTTTCGTGCTAGGTTGGCGGTCTAGTTTTCTTGAGAATTTCTCCGACACGTGGCACGATTCGTTTCGGTGGAGGTGACAAGCTTAGTCCGCGATTCATCGGACCTTTCAGTATTCTTGAGAGGGTCGGTGCAGTTGCATATAGACTAGACTTACCACCTACACTGGAGGGAGTGCACAACATGTTTCACGTGTCGCAGTTGAGACGGTACTTGGCAGATCCCAGTCATGTGTTGGATCACTCGGAGATAGAGATGGGCCCTACTCTTAGCTATCCAGAGCAGCCAGTGGAGATTCTGGATCGGAGAGAGAAGGTGTTGAGGAACCAGATGATTCCTTTGGTACGCATCGCGTGGAGGCATTACTCGTCATAAGAGAGTACCTGGGAGTGAGAGACCGAGATGCGCGAGCGATATCCATATATGTTTGAGCCGTGAGGTATAATTCTTTCTTGCATTGTATTGTTTGCTTTTAGTAGTTAATTTTTTCCTTAATTTTGAGGACAAAATTTTTCTAAGGTGGGTAGGATTGTCACCATCATATTTTACTCAAGGGTAGTTTGGTAATTGTCATGGATAATTTTAATTTTAGGATTATTGTATTTAATATTGTGCATGCATGATTATTTAATTATTATATTATTATTGTTTGCTAGTTGTAGATTTGTTTTAGACTTGTGTAGTGGACCGAACCTATTTTATTAGATGTATGAACCAACATTTTTGGATGAGTTTAGTTTGAGCCCATGAAATAGGCCCATGGATTAGGAGGTTGGATTAATTAGAGAAACCATTAGACTAGAACCTTCCCTCCCTAATTAGATTCTTCATGAGAGGCCCCAAGGGGTAATTGAGATATTTTACATTGCTTGGAGGGGGGTTATATGGCCGGCCATGCTTGGAGGAGAGAGAAACCAATTTATTTCACCAATTTTCTAATTCTTAGATCTACATTCTTTCCTCTTCCAATTCCCTCCATTTTTCTCATCAATTCTCCATAAATTATTCACAAATCCCTTTCCAAATTCTTCATTGAGGCTTCTACATCAAGGATCTACAAGAAGGAAGTAAGGAACATGGAGGAGGAGGACAAGATCTAGAAGGAGAGGAGCTACTTGGCATTTGGGGACTTTTTATTTAGAATCCATCTCCCAATAGGTATATTTAAGTTTTTTCCCTTCTAATAGACTCTAGATCTGAGATTTAACCATGAAAAACTAACCCACATGCATAGGGTATCCATAAAAATTAGTTTTAGGTTCATTAGAGACCTACGGTGGAAGTTATGTCCATTTTGGTGTCAATTTTAGAGGAATTCCGAGATTGACACATGTAGTGGTTGTCATTGGGTCTAATAGATCTAATTAACATGTGATTGCTTTTTTGTAACTAATTTCTTGTCCATAATTGGATACGTGTAGGCCGTATCTCGTCAATTTGACGAAACGGATTGATTTTGGGAGTTTTCCTCCGACACGGGGCCTTGTGCATATCATATTGTGACACGGACACGTAGTTATTCTAATTACTATGCATATTTTCATAATTAGTGTATTAGACTTGTTCGTGTCTTTCGGGATGTGTTTGTGTAAAACCCCTAATTCTGAAAACCGTATTAATCTTTTTAATTAATTATTTAATTAATTTATAGTAATTATTAGCTAATCAGGAGAAATAGAATTTATTAGATTTTTATTTTTAGGTGTTCGTGCAATAGGGGATTTATGGAGCAATTATAAATTTTTATTAATTTATTCCATGTAGAAGACCCTGTCGGCAGTTGATAGCTTAATGGTATGCACTAATATAATTTCTAGAATTATATATATATATATATATATATATATATATATATATATATATATATATATATATATATATATATATATATATATATATATATATAAGATTTATTAAAAAAAGAATAATAGAAGAATAGAAAAAGAATAGAAAAGAAAGAAAAAGAAATGATTTATGGATCCAAAACCCAAACCCACTTATAACTCAAACCCGACCCTAATCTACCCAAACCCGGCCCACACCCCATTCCAAACGAACACCAGCAGCAGCTATAACTAAACCCGCGCGCTGAGTTCCCAACCCCCCGCGTGTATATATATACATATTGAAACCTTCCAAAACCCTAACCCTAATCTCTATACTCCACCCTTGACCGCGCCGCCGAGACGTCGACCGCCGCCTCCAGACCAGAGCCGCCGCAGGGCCAGCACCGCCGGAGCAACCCCGCGAGCAGCCGTCCGCCGTTCGAACCCGCGTGACCGTGCACTACGATATAAATTGAGCAGCAACGAAGCTCTGTTCAAGCCCTGTTTTCCGCACCCTCGCTTGACCAAACTCGACCCCGTCTTCACCGGTACGTTCACGACCTAACCCCCTTCCATATCTGTGTATTAGTTTACCACGAACAACGCGTAACCCTAGACGAAAACAGCGACCAAGTTGGCAAAAAACAACTTTTGGGATCGCAGAAAACTGCGGTAACTACCCATGTTCACGGACTCGTATCTCCCACCACAAAGATCTGAATCTAGTTTTTCTTTTTCGTATGCGAAGACCACCTAACCTAGATTATTTCCTGTCAAATACAATAATTTATTAGTTGCTGTGTGCTGAATTAAATTAGATAGAAAATCCTAAAAACCTACTTTTCTAATTTTCAGAAATTGCGATACGGAGTGCGCCCCACCAAACGGGACCTCCCCGTCGTGTACCAAGCGCACCGAAAGGCGCGCACGGTATACCTGGACTTATGGGCTTTTGCGAAAACTGATTCGGACGTGTGTGCGCGTCAAAATCAGCCCGTATCCGCAAAAAATTTCCCATATCGCGACTTTTGCAAAACTCTGCGCCATTTAGTGCACGCTCGTCAGAATGCGACGAAACTTACGCCACTGGACTTGTGGTATCGCGCTGGTCCTGTGACCCAATTTTCATGCAATTTTAAGATAGTTGACCAAGTCACCTATTGGCGGGCCCCACGGTTGATTTTTGGGGCAAAATTGTGTTCGACTGGCCTAAATCCACATTTGGACATACCGTTGAATTCGTACTGACATTTAGAGTTGGTTTGACCTATAATTTATTCCATTTAGAGACCATTACTCCTGGCACGCTTTTTGGTGCAAAGTGGCCCACATGTGGAACCTACTTTGACCCAAAATTAACATTTTTCCTATGTCCAAATTGGACGAAAGGGTAGTGTTTTCTAGCTATCTCGCTTATTCTGAGAATGTTGGTGATGTTTATTTCAGCATCCGGTGACGTTCATTCTGAGGCCGTAGTTTTTGACTCATGGTGTTTTACATCTGGACGTTACATTTCGCAGCTTTCTTGTCAGGCAAGTATACCTTGCCTTGTTGTACTATTTAAATCCTGTATTATTAGTTGCATGTTTATATTATATAACTATACGCGTCCGAGAGAGAATCTGGTGCAGTCAACGAAGGCGTTGACGTTAGGACTTGTGTTTGACCTAGTGTCTAGTAGACCCACCTAAAGTTGTGGAGTTATCAGTATGACTCCCAGGCCTTGACACATTTCTTACACGTGTTGTGAGTTTCATGTAGGGCACGGACTTGCGTATGCGGTTGGCCACCTGTACGTGTAAGTCGTGCGACGGATAGGGTATAACTGCTAATAGTGATGCATGTTAGAAGACTTAGCAGTTATTAGTAGGCGGAGCATAGACTATCGTGGTACGATGACCCAATATTTGTCCTTGTTTGGTTGTAAGGTTGGGCTATTGTTCTAGCGATAGAGTATGAGCCAGAGTTACGACGCCTCGGCGTAGTAGCTAAGGCGTGTTGTGGATACAACATGCATAGATCATTGGACGGGGAGGACAACTAGTAGGCGTATGGGACACCCACTTACTTTATGCAGATTCCCCGTTCTTCGGAGCTGTATGGACGTTATATACTATGGAGATTCCCCGTTCTTCGGAGCGGTATGGACGTTATATACTATGCAGATTTTCCGTTCTTCGGAGCGGTATGGACGTTATATACAATGTAGATTCCCCGTTCTTCGGAGCGGTATGGACGTTATTATATTATAGCGCCCTTGTATGGGGGCATATGTGGCATATACTTGTCAGTTGTCACGATTGGTGAATTACGTCAGCATATGTCTAGCCTACACTTCCCATACACTCAAAGTTGTCCTCAAATTGCATTCACTTAGATGGTTAGTGCACCCCTTTTATTTATTCAGTATTTACTTTATGGCATGCTTCTATGTATCTTGTTATGTCCCTCTGAGGACCTGGTCCCTTTCCAAGTGTAGATGTTCATGAGTATTCGCAGGAGCGCAGATCCGGACTGGTTACTTATATTCCGAGCAGGTCTTCTCTTCGAGTCTCAGTGGTTGATAGTTGTGGTACTTACATTGTATTTGTCTTGTTTATTCTTTATTCTAGTTGGTAGTGAATTTGTCTCCATCCTACTATCATCTTTAGATACTAATATTGAGATCTAGTTTCATATATATTGGTTATTTATGTCTATTTGATTTATATGGATGAGATTAGATTATATACTGTGACTTTTGATAGCTTTTACCACTTGTTAATTATTGTTCATAATACAGCGTACGCATGTGTTATGGTTTTCATATATTGGAGTTGCCATATACATGCGGCTGGCATGTTTATGTGTCCTAGTCCTACTTATTTTGGGACTGGGGCGTAACATGTTTTTAGTGGTGGCCCATGCAGGTCAAGAGCATATTGTCTCGGTTACGTTACTGTGCCGAACAAGCCTGCACTTAGGATTAGAGTATAGGATCTCATCCACAATTGACTATGACTCATCCTTCTTCCAATCTATTCCATTTGAATAATTACATCCTGCTTGATTCATGTGCTTCCCTAATAGTTTCTTGAGTATAGCATTCTCCTAGAATATAGAAGTCCCTGTTGTTAGACAATAAGTAGGGTAACCTTCCTATTAAGAGTACAACTAGGATAATGACACATCACTAAGTTACAGTATGAATGGCTATAAATTTGTCCGCAGAAATTTGAGAGGAGAGAGAGAAAAGTGGGTTCCAAACTATCATATATCCTCCTACGAAAATTTGAGAGGAGCTCCTACATAAATTTGTCCGCAGAAATTTGAGAGGAGCGCCTGCAGAAATTTGAGAGGAGAGAGATAAAAAATGATGTTTAGGCTCCTAGTCTAGGAAATAAAAAAAATTAGGGAAAAGAAGCCCTTACGACCTCTATTTTAATATTTTAATAGATTTTAATATAAATGGACTGATTTAGTCTATCAAAAATAGAACTACAGTCTCCGTCGTTATTTTCGAACCTAAAGAGTAAAAAATTACTGTTTTTGACGTAGTGGTGTAGCCCTTGATATGCATAGGCATCTAGATCCATAATATGCACTGGAGTAAATAAAAATTTCTATACACATGCACATAAAGCCTAAATTAGTATATTTGTGTCTTATGCATGCATAGTCGTTACAGTATGAATGGCTATAAATAGTTGGGACATGTGCTTCCCAAATTATTACAAGATCAATCGAGCACCATTGAAAGCTTACGGTATTGAGCCTATTTGATGCCCAATTGTGCCAGTGAGCCAGATTTCAATCTTCTCATCGGATTGTCAACGGAGTAAAGAAGTCGACTGCAGACTTGATCTCCATCGCCTGTTCTCCATATTCTTTTTTGTACATAGAATTCTGGTATTAGGATTCTTTTGTACGAATCAAAAGTTTTATATAAAAACTATAAACTTTTTGTAATAAAAATAAAATAACGACTTTGCTAGGGACTGCATTCCCCACTGACGAGAAGGTGGTGGCGTAGTCCATGTAGGATCGAATAAGAACCTCTATAGGGGGTGAATAGAGTGCGTGTATATGCAGCAGAATAAAATCACCCAATAAAAATTAAAATAGTTAGCTAATACTCTAAATATAAAATGACAATAAGTAAAGAGAGAGAGAGAGATTAGCAGTCACAAACACAACGACGTATACTGGTTTTTCTCTGAGAGGACTAGTCCAGTCCCGAGAACTCTAGCTCGGAGTTGAAATCCACTATCAAGTGAAACACAAATTTTGATCCGAAGGCTTACAACTTCGTACATACACGAGCTTTGATCCGAAGGGGTCGAATACTTCTTGAAGTGTTGAACTTCTTGACAAGCTCTTTTTACAACTCTTGAAAACTTCTAACCAAGAACGCATTGGAAATCAAGGCTTTGGGGTTGTAGGAAGCTTGGGATTGGAAAATGTAAAGGCTCTTGTACTGAGGGAATAGAGACGAGAAATAAAATTAAATTGAGTGAGTAAAATGGTAAATTCTTTCTCTATTTATAGTACTTTTGCAGATCGAGTTCGGGGCAATTTCGGATGCCAAACATTCAGATTTTTGAACGTAGGAGCCAAGTCTGCAGGAAGAACTGGTTGCAAGGGCTTACTGGGTCTGGAACCAAGTTCGGGCCGAACTCACACCGAACTCGTGTCGAGTTCGTACCGAGTTTGTTTTGCCTAAATCCAGTCAGAATCAAAATGGGTTGGGTTGGTTAGGCTAACCTGGTTTTGGAAAAATAGGTTGGGTTATTTTCAAAACTCGAAATATGTTTGCTAAAATAATCTGGGTTTAAAAAATATTATGGGTAGCCTCTAAATGCCTAGTGCGACTCGATTTACATTTTTCCTATGCTCAATAAATAAAAAAATTATATTGACTCTATACTGAAAATAAGTTGCATTACCATTCTTTAAAACTGTGGTAGAAGCAGTAGTACGTCTTTATCATTAGTTCTCGTAGATTATATCAAGTCCGAATTTTATTCGATTATCGAAATATGGTTAGACCATGACCAATGGGCCAATAATCTCCCCCATTTAGATAATTGACAAACTCTGACTGATATAGCAGAGAATGAAACTCAAAATCTGAATCTGGTACTTCTTCTTTTGCTGAAAGCTTTATTACTACTGATATTGCTGATATCAGTACTAATCCTCCGTTGTCATTTGATCAAAATTAGGAAAGCTCTTCCGCAATTGTAGCGTAGATGTCAAGACAAAAAGACAACAAGAGTGAAGTAACATAGATATATTTTTGAAGAATTAAATAAGCATTGAATAGGCATTTCACAATTTCATAAGTATGAGCATATTAAATATTTCAGAAAAGCATGCTACATCAAAAAAAATAAAAGCAATCCAAAGAGCTAATATAACTAAAGAGATATCATAAGGATCTACATCACTCGTCATCTCCCGTCGTCGGGTCTCCAGTCTCAGCTGTACGGTTAGGATCATAGTAGGGACTAGCTGGATCCAAGTAAGGCTGGATATATGGGATAACAATCCGTTAGTCATCTCGTGAAGGATCACGAACCATAGGATAGGGTCTACCACGGAGATGAGAGAATTAATATTGTATATCCGCCATGGTATTGGACATCACCTGGAAACAGAGAGTGGTCCGATTGTTTGTTTGTCTATGACGGTCATCCTCAAAAGTACGACGCTCAAGTGCTAGTCTGTGACGCTCATTCTCAACTATGATATAATCTCTCATCAAAGTCCGGAGCTCGTCCAAGGAGGCATGTGGCTTAGGAGCAGGAGCAGCAACATGGTCAGGGTGAGGTATGTCAGCAGCAGGTGGAGGAGGAGGTGGTGCTGCTAGAGGAACAGGGTCAGAAAGTTGAGCAGCAAAGAGATAAACTTGCTCGGCAAGATAGGTGCAGTCCTCAAAAGAGATTTGGAAATGCTCAAAGATAATGGGCAAGAACATATTGTACATAAGGTTATGCTTACTCTTGCAGGAACGGGTCATCATCTGAATCATAGTCTTTAGAAAGCTAAATTGAATTCCAAAGTGGATATGATACATGGCACACAGCTCTAGGTTTGTAATCTCATTAGTGGAGGTCTGTTTAGGGAAAATGGTTGAAAAGATAATACGATGTAAGTCATAGAACCATATATTCAAGTGTTTGGACTTATGCTGACCACGAGGATAGGGGTTGGGTAAACAAACATAGTCCTTAAAAAAGTCTATGGTCATGCCGTAAGTGAATTTGAAAGAAGTGATAGGTACTAAGGGTTCTCCTTCATTGGGAATGTGAATAATTTCCCCTAAGTATTCAGCATAAAATTCAATATCTAACCCGACAACACGAGATTTAACAGAATCATCAACTGAGGACATATTGCAGTAAAACATGCAGACAACATTAATAAATATTGGAAATCTAGAAGTAACTATGTCATCTAATCCTAACATACGAAAAGATTCCAAATAATTAAGAAATACATTAAAGTTGATATGACTGCCAGGACAGACGGTACGGTCGACAAAGTCGTTGAACCATTCAATGGATTGGTTTAATGAAGCAAAAATTAATCCATTTAATTCTCCGTCATCTGGCAAGGCTGGACTAAAAAGAGATTGAGAAAATCATCCCGATTGGAAGATGAGACTTCACTTACTTTTCTCTTCTTTCTAAATAATTTGGAAGCCATAGAAATAATTGAAAGCAGGAGAAATATTAGTTATACCTTCAATCAAATGATGAACAGTGGTAGAGAATGATAAAAGGAACAAAAATCCAAATTTCTAGCTCCTGAAACCATACATAGAGTAAGATCTAAAGGGGTTAGGGTTTGAGAAAACTAGGGTTTTGGAAGGTTTTCAGCCGATGGGAGGTGGTGGAGTCATTTGGGAAGATGATGGTGTATATATAAAAGAGAGTGGGGCCAACAACTTAAACAAAATCGTGGCCATCCGAACTCAGGCCGAGTTCGGTTTGAACTCTGTCCGAACTCTAGTAGGGTTCTAATGTTTTAATTTTAGTTTAGTTATGGTTCACTTTCTTTTAGATACCAGTCAACTTTGTAAATCAACAAATTAGTAATTTATGAATTTTAATAATAATGACTAACAGTATTTAATAAATCTTTTTCCTGTTATGTATTAGTCATCTCTGATTAGCTATAGGGGTCGTATCCCAGCTAACGGTGGTCGGAGGACACTTTAGTACCGTGTCGCTTAGGTTGTTTATGTTTTTTTTGATAGAATGACCCTTTCGGCTTGTTTCTAAAATAACTTTTACATATTTGATCGAGATTTAAAAAAATACATATTAATTATATACCATTGATATCCAAAATTCCTAAGTCACGACGTGTAAAGTTGAATAGATCTTTTGCTAACAGTTTAGTAAATATATCAGGTAATTGATGCTCTGTGTCAACAAATAAAAGACAAATATTACCGTGTGTTGGATGATCTCTTAAAAAGTGGTATCTAATCTCAATATGTTTCGTACATGAGTGACATATGATGTTCTTTGTGAGATTAATCTTGCTAGTATTGTCACGGTATATAGGGATGTTGGTTTAGTGAAGATTGTAGTCTTCAAGTGTTTGCTTCATCCATAAAATTTAAGCACAACAACGACTTGTTGCGATATACTCAGCTTCAGTAGTTGACAATACTACAAAATTTTGTTTCTTGCTAAACCATGAGACTAAAGCTTTTCCTAGGAAATAACACGTGTCGCTGGTACTTTTTCGATCAACTTTGCATCCAGCAAAATCAATATCCAAATAACCAATAAGGTTAAACGACGTGGTTTTGGGATATCATAAGCCGACAGTCAAAGTGCCTTTAAGGTATCAAAAAATATGCTTAACTGCGCACAAGTGTGATTCCTTAGGATTCACTTGGAATCTTGTTCATAAGAAAACACTAAACATTATATCAGGATGACTAGAAATTAAATAAAGTAGACTACCAATCATACCTCGATACTTACGTGTGTCGACTGGTTTGACATGTTCATCAATGTCAAGCTTGGTAGAAGTTACCATAGGAGTCCCAATTGGTTTTGTATTTTCCATGTCAAACTTCTTGAATAAGTTGTTAGTGTACTTAGCTTGGTTGATGAATGTCCCTTGTGAATTATGTTTCATTTGAAGTCCTAGTAAGAAGTTCAACTCTCCCATCATACTTATTTCGAATTCACTCTGCATACACTTAGCAAATATTTTGCATAAAATCTTATTAGTTGAACCAAAAATAATATCATCAACGTAAATTTGTACTAATAGGAGATTATTATCTAATGATTTAATAAACAATGTCGTATCCACCTTTCCTTTGGAAAAACATTTTTAAGTAGAAAAGAACTAAGTTGTCCATACCAAGCACGAGGGCCTTGTTTGAGTGCGTAGAGGGCTTTTCGTAGCTTAAAAACATGATTAGAAAATTTAAAATCTTCAAAACCAGATGGTTGTGCAACATAAACCTTTTCTTCAATAAAACCATTTTAAAATGCACTTTTTACATCCATTTGAAATAGTTTGAAACATAAAAATAAGCAAAAAATATAACATGCGAATGAATTCGAGTCTCGCAACTAGGATATAAGTCTCGTCGTAGTCAATACCTTCTTCTTGGTTATACCTTGATATACGAGTTGAGCCTTGTTATGGGTGACTAAACCATTCTTATTAAGTTTATTTTGGAATATCCATCTAGTACCAATGACCGGATGATCACTAGGATTGGGAACAAGTATCCAAACTTGATTTCATTCAAATTAGTTCAATTTCTCTTACATAGTAGAAATCCAAAATTTATCATGAAAAACTTCTTCTACATTTTTAGGTTCTACTTATGAAATGAATGCTTCACTCGAAACTATATCTCTAGTAGAAGAGCGAGTACTTACACCTTTGGTTATATTACCTATTACCATTTTTTTGATGATTAGTCATGAATCTCATTTTCTTTGGCAGACTTTTCAAGTTGTTGATACTGGATGCAGTTTCTGCTGGTACTTTGCTAATGATTTCATCTTTATCATCATTGTCATGTACTACTTGACAATTTAACTCATCAAAAGTAATGTTAATTGATTCTTCAGTAATCATAGAACATTTACAAAAACTCTATATCTCTTACTCTTGGCAGCATATCCTACAAAGATACCCTCATATACTTTAGCATCAAACTTACCTAAGTTATCTTTGGTATTAAGAATAAAGATCTACAACCAAAAACTTTAAAATAGTTAATAGATGGAGTTCTACCAAACCGTAATTCATAGGGAGTCTTTTTCGATTTAGGCAATTCAAAACCCTATTCAAAATATAGCACGCTGTATTTACAGCTTCAGCCCAAAAATATTTTAGAAGGTTAAATTGATTTAGCATTACTCTAGCCATCTCTCTTAGAGTTATATTCTTCCTCTCCACAACACCATTTTGTTGGGGAGTTATAAAAAAAGAAAATTCATGAGAAAAACTATTTGAATCATAAAAGTTTTAAAAATAAGCATTTTTTGAATTCGCTAACATAATCACTTCGAATATTTGTAATAATTAAGCTTTTTTTATTTTGTACCTTTTTATAAATTATCATAAATTCAGAAAATGCATCATTTTTATTTGCAAGAAAAAAACCCATATAAATCTTGAGAAATTATCAACAATCACAAAGGCATACAATTTACCGCCAAGACTGGCGATTATAATTGGTCCAAATAAATCCATATGAATAAGCTGCATAGGTCGAGAAGTACTTACAATGTTATTTAATTTAAAGGAGAATTTTGTAGCTTTGTTCTTTTCACATATACAATATACCGTATCCTTCTTGAAAATATTTTCTGTTAAGCCTCTCACCAACTTTTTAGTAGAAAGTCTTGCAATTATGCCTATATTGGCGTATCCTAGACACATGTGCCATAGCCAGCTTTTATCTTTGTTGGCGTATAGGCATCTACCTACATGGTTAGTGTCTTCTGATAGATCAAATACATAAATATTGTCTTCCCTTATTCCTTTAAAGACTGTTTTACCAGTTGACCCATCAATTATAGAGCATTTGTATTTTATGAAATTGATGCCATACCAGTGATCAGCTAAGTGACTGATACTAAGAAGATTATGTTTTAATTTAGTGACAAAACAAACATCTTTAATTACTAGACATGGAGACATACCTACATCACCGTTACCTATAATGTACCCTTTCAAGTTGTTGCCGAAGAAAACGTATCCTTCTTTCTTCATCGATAGTATTGCAAACAGAGATGCGTTACCGCCCATGTGCCATGAGCAACCGCTATTGTAAACCCCCTCACCCAAAATTAGGTCTACTTGGCTTAGATAGAGAAACTATGGCTAGTTGAATCCAATTGGAAATAAGACACGACATTTTATTTAATTGTACAATGCTTATATCACTTAGTGCACCTTACCGTTGCTTCGATAATGAGAGTACTACTCTAGTTGTTGCCTTCCAACAAACTTTACAACCTTGTCCTAGACATGACCGCCTACCATTCTGACCTTGGATTAACTTATAAATATGCTTTCATGTGCTACATTTTAGTCGCACAACATTCGTCGCAGACGTTTATAATTATTTTAAATAATTCCAACTTTGTACCCCTGTGCGTTCCAATCGAAATTGGAGTCACAAGCTTGAACCATTTTGTGCAACCCAAATTTTGATAATATTCTACTCTGAGCCATCTATGTCCATGATACTTGTATCCTATCAAATTTTATCCCCATGTACTTCTAATTAATTCCAGAACATCATGCGCACTAATTTTAATTAATTTAAATCCGAATTCCATCCTTGTGCAATTTTCCAATTGTTGGGCGCTTTTATGCAAAAGCGCATTGAGGTGTCCATACCATTGGACAATACAAGAAGAAAACTCGTTTTCCCCTTCACATGAATTTTTTCTAAAATTTTTAGAATGTGCAACGCACAAACATCGCCCCCGTTATTTTAAACCTATCATTGCATTTAAACTATACAATTATGGCCCTCCAAACATTCCCATATGAGCCCAAGGCCCAACTCCAAGGAGGGTTGACCAAGCCCAAACTATTCCTAGGTCAACTCAACCCCATGTGCATAAAAACATTATTTCTTTTACTTTTATTTTTCCTTCAACCTAACCAAACCTCCCGGCCGACCTTATTTCCTCTTCTTCTTCCTTTCTTCTTCTTCTTCACCCCTTCAACTGAACCTGACCGGAGCTCATCCCCTAGCCCAGTACTCGTCGAGCCACCACATCGACCGGATCACGACCGTCGTCCACCGCCCTCCTTCCTCCTCCATCATGGTCTTCTATCTCTGTCGACCTTAGAAGCCTCCTCCTCGCCATCGACTGTACCATGCCGGAGCACCTGAATGCCTGTACGACCTCGCTGACCCGACTGCACCTAATAGCCCGAGCCTCCCTCAAGCCCGCCGGAGCATGACCCCGACTGCACCACCACATCATCATCCCCATCGTCATTCTCGACCGAGCCCGGGCCATCCCGCTCGCTTCTCCCTGTCGAACCCGCCTGCACTCGCTGAACCAGAGCCATGACCTCGCCTGAACCACCGTATCTCCCTGAGCCATCTCCCCGACCAGCATCCCGACGAGCAGACCACCCGCCTAAACAGTCCCCCGGCCACCTTCACGCCTGAGCTCTCCATCCCCGAGCACATCCAGACCTTCTTCTCTCTTCCCGACCTTCTCCTCCCAGCATCTCCAGTCATACCCACCACCCGCACCATGCCGTGACCCACCGGCCCAGCCGAGCACAACCCGTCTCCTCCTCCTGGCCTGAGCTCCTCCTCCTCTTCCACATCCCTGTCCTCCCCTCATCCCTGACCTCGACCAGCATCTTCCCTGGTCGGACCTCTCCCTACTGTCCGGAGTATCAACATCACTACCATCAATATAAATACCATCACCATCATCATCATCTCATTAACACCCCATCATCATCGTCCATATCATCATCCTCGTCACCCCCATCATCCACCTCGTCATCATCGTCATCACGGACGTTATCATCAACGTCAATGTCTTCATCATCATCATCATCACCATCGCCATCATCGTCATCGTTGTCATCTTCATTGTCATCATCGTCGTTATCAACATCATCGTCGGCGTCATCGTAGCCGTCACCATCGTCGTCATCATTGTCAACCTCACCATCATCTCCGTACACGTACCCCGAGGTACAAACTTATTCCCCACCTCTCATATTGTTATGTGTGTGCTTGTGTAGATTTCAGTAGGACATTAGTATTGCTCTATGACTGTTAGCTGATATCGGACCCTGAGTCGGTGAACCCCACTCGTGTACATATATGTACCGTATGCGTATATTATTCAGCTTGGCATATATATAAATATTTAGTGTATGTATTCAAATGGGTATGTATATAAATTATTGGTATTATTATTATATAATTATATGGATACATATGTAGTTAAATGCTAAGTAATAGTTATGACTAGATATGTAATTGTATTGTGCGACCCTAGGACACTGTGGACCATTCTGTGTTTACCTTGACCATGTTGACCCTAAAAACTTATGAATTGACTGCCTTGCATACATTGACATACTGACAATAGGTGTGTTAGTTTGACTGTCTAATTGTGCGCAGTATTTGAAGACGCGACACCCGCGTAATTTAACGCGCAAACTCACCGTGTTAGTTGACCCGTGTCACCCCTAGCGTACCCTCTGAGTCCAGTGTATTTATAGTTGTGCATGTGATAGTGTAATGACTGATATTGTATTGTATTATATTATATGTACATAGGACCCATCGGATTATTCTGTGCGACTTCTAGAGCAGGTTGTTGGTGCTACGCAGCTCTCTTGCTAGGCAAGTATACCTTGCCTTTGTTGTACTGTTTAAATTTAGTTATATTGTTAGTTGCATGTTTATTGTTTTAGATTATATAACTGTGCGTGTCCGAGAGAGAATCGGATGCAGTCAACGAATGCGTTGACGTTAGGACTTATGTCTGACCTAGTGTCTAGTAGACCCACCTAAAGTTGTGGAGTTATCGGTATAACTCCCCAGGACTTGACACATTTCTTACACGTGTTGTGAGTCTCATGTAGGGCACAGACTTGCGTATGTGGTTGGCCACCTGTACGTGTAGGTGTGCGACGGATAGGGAATAACTGCTATTAGTAATGCATGGTAGAAGACTTAGCAGTTATTAGTAGGCGGAGCATAGACTATCGTGGTACGATGGCCCAATCCTTGTCCTTGTTTGGTTGTAAGGTTGGGCTATTGTTCTAGCGATAGAGTATGAGCCAGAGTTACGACGCCTCGACATAGTAGCTAAGGCGTGTTATGGATACAACATGCATAGATCATTGGGCGTGGAGGACGACTAGTAGGAGTATGGGATACCCTACTTCCTTTACACTGTTGCCACACTTGACGGAGTGATATAGACGATATATACTATACTGCTGCCAAGTTCTTCGGAGCGATATGGACGATATACTATACTGCTGCCATATTCTTTGGAGCGGTATGGACGATATATTATACAGATGCCATGCTCTTCGGAGATGGACGTTATTATACAGTGCCCTCCTATGGGGGCATATGTGGCATATACTAGTCAGTTGTCACGATTGGTGAATTACGCCAGCATATGTCTAGCCTACACTCTCCCATACACCCAAAGTTGTCCTCAAAGTGCATTTCACTTAGATGGTTAGCGTACCCCTTTTATTTATTCAGTATTTACTTTATGGCATGCTTCTATATATCTTGTTATATCCCTCTGAGGACCTGGCCCTTTCCAGGTGTATTGTTCTTGAGTATTCGCAGGAGTGCAGATCCGGACTTGCTACGCATATTGCGATGAGGGCTTCTCTTATTTTGTAGAAGCCGTGATTGTTAGTTGATATTCTTATATTGCATTTATCTTGTTTTGTAGAAGCATAAAAAATACGCTGGATAGCTATACACAGCATGTTAATGCTGGGCAGATGACTTCATAGCCATCAGCGTACAACAGAGCTTTTCCGCTAAATAAAGCGTAAAATATAAGCTTAAGGACTATCCGCGTAATGCAGTATGTCCAGGCTGCTTCAGCGTAAAAAGGGTGCTACATCGCCTTTATGGCGTAAAACTCATCCGCTTTCAATGCAGCATTGAAGTGTACGAGGAATGCTTCGTATTCCTCAAAATAAACCTGTCAAATCATGCAGTGAACCTGACGTCTGACTCCTGACAAAGAGTACTGTACGACTACCCAGACGACGGTTATAATGATGGTGCGGCACAGCGACCCAGGCTGTCGTTTAGTGCCATTTCCTTAGCGTAAACTACTCTCACGCATACAAGGGAATACGCTGCCTAGTTTTACACAGGCAGACGTGAGCTGTTTACGTTCCACAGAAGACAAACAGGCTGCCACGTCAAAAGCTACTCTTCGTACAGAGCTCGAGGCACGTCTCTGCATTTAATGTGCAGAGTGATGACAGAACTCGAGGTACGTCTCTACATTTAATGCGCAGAGTGATGACAAAGCTCAAGGCATGTCTTTGCATTTAATACGCAGAATGATGGCAAATCTTCGAGATACGTCTCTATATTTAATACGCAAAATAATGGCAGATCTTCGGGACACGTCTCTGGAATACGCTGCCTAGTTTTATACAGGCAGACGTGAGCTTCTTACGCTCCGTAGAAGACAAACAGATTGCTACGTCAAAAGCTGCTCTTCGTACAGGACTCGAGGCACGTCTCTGCATTTAATGCGCAGAATGATGGTAGATCTTCGAGACACACCTCTGCATTTAATGCACAGGATGGAGGCAGATCTCTGCATTTAATGCAAGAGAATTGATTATATCTCCAAAAGTCATAATTTCGGCTAAAACGTCCACATCATCGCTTTGCGCATTACGCCATCAGGCTATTCTAAGCTATGGGAGCACTCTGTATGCTATCTTCTTGGAATACGCCAACTCGGGTCACATTGGCATCGGTGCGTATTAAAGCTATTTGGTCCAGAATTCGCTCAAGCCTCAGTCAAGAGGGGAGGATCAGCTATCTTCTATGCCCATTCGGCTTCTATGCCTACTCGGCTTTTACGCCCACTCGGCCTCTATGCCTACTCGGCTTCTACGCCTACTCGGCTTCTATGCCGGTTTGATAACTCTTTGGCTTCTACGCCATAGTGACAGTTATTGGCTCCTACGCCAACCTTCTCTACGCGAGGGATAACTACCTACGTGGCTTTTATGCCGTGATCTTCGCAGCAGTTATACGCATTATCTCTTAATTGGACACGCGTCACACGCTCATTCAAAAGGTCATTTATATGCGGACAACGGTTATTTTTCGTGTAAAAGGGTGCTATACTTTCCACTACCCGGCTTCTACGCCGACCGAGTGGTCACTGTCACTAAAACTCTATAAATAGAGACCTCTATCAACAGAGGTCCGAGGTCAAAAATTGGTCGCAGATTTCAAGAGAGAAGAATCCAGAGCTCAGGCAAAGAGTAGTGATCGACGACTTTGGCATCGAGCATCCACTCTCTTTAGCAACCTTCGAAGCTGCTTTCTGTCTTCTACGGTACTTCTTCATCATCGTGTGATCGACTGCAGATCAGACTCCTATAGCAATATTTATCCAGATTAAAAAATTGTACTTAACATCCTCGTATAGGATTAATTGTACTTCTTGTTTGTAAACCTAAGAGCGGGTTTCGTATAAACCTCGTTTCCATTTCTTTCGTTTATTATCAAACACAAGATGGTGACTCTGCTGGGGACATCTTTCTTTTCTGATGAGGAAGCAATTGCTCAACACGATGCGATATCTGTGGGATCCGTAAAGAAGACCCTGGTCGTCCAGTTCGACCAGTCTGCCTATGAAGATATGCTTCGAACAGGGGGTAGCTCTCACTCTCTCTCTGTCCAAGACAACAGGAAGCTGTGTAAGGTCTGGATGCCCAACACATCCCCTACCATTCCTGCCGACTCTTCGACCTCTCCGACCAACGAGGTTGTAGCATCGCTCCCTCCGTGCTTTGCGCGTAAAATTCAGTCTCCCGTCACTGACGGAATAGACAAAACTTCTGGCAATGCCTCAGCGCTAATCCAGAAGTATACTCCGCACTCTGCGCATAAAATCTAGTCTTCCGTCAATGACGTGGCAGACAGAATTTCTGACAATGCCTTAGCGCCAAATCAGAAATTCCAAATACGCTTCGTGCGTAAAAATGCATCTGCCCTCCGCGAAAAAGCAGATAATTTCTGCAATCTACGCAAGGGAAAGCAAGCGGCAGACTGCTCAACTTCTCGGCCTTTACGCCAGCAAGGGAAGAATCTGCCCGCCCTCCGGATTACGCGAGAGGCTGACGGCCGACTAAGGACATCCTCAGCTTTACGCCAGCCAGAGCAGAGCTCCGAATTACGCCAGGGGAAGCCCCTCAGCGTAAAGAAGGCTCAATTTTAGGGAAGACACCCTCCTCGGGGATTATCCGCTACCCAGATGGCCAACCTGTTGTATACGGGTGGCACAGAGAAAACTATGGTTCCCAACATCCGCGTGCCCACTGATGTGAACAGAAGGAACAAGCCATCTTCTTCTTTTGTAACTCCTCCTGACCTGCGTGAGTATCTGATCCAGAAACGCAAGGAAAGGAAAACTTCCAGCATGTCTATTACGCCTCCTAGCGAGCACTGTTGTAATAGTCATAGGATTGTAGTTAATTATTGCTGTTCTGAAGCAAAACGGTTAATTTTCGACCGGTTGAGCTACTCTTTGTCTTTCTATTAAGAATAGCCCACACATGCATCAGTGAACATGGCTTCATACATACCTAGAGAAAGGTTGAGCTCAAGACATCATCCCTCTAGAACTCCGAGCCGAAGGAGATTCAACAAGCTCCTTAGGAATACTAAAGCTGGGGTGTTCCGAAACACTCGTTCGAGGTTACGACAACCGGCTTCGTACTCTTCTGATTCCGATGCTGGGGGTCGCCAGCCTCCCGAATCAGATGCCGAAAGTATAGAGTCAACTTCTACAGAGACCTATACTAATCTTTCAATGACACCCAAGGAGATGGGAGTTTATGCCATTGGAGATGAACGCGAGGAAGCTTCCCCGTCCGGGAGCGCTGAGTAACGCATTACTATACTGGAGACATCTCTGAAAGAGATGCAATCCATGATAGAGAACATGCACCAAATGATGTTGACTCAACACACAACTGCAATGGCTCAAGCATCGGTCCCTCCAACTCAGATACATGTGGGGGTGGACTTACCACCATCCAACACGATCCAAGAACCTGCTCTAGATCAGGAGTCAGCAGTTCCTCCACTTCCTCACTCGGAGAATGTATTACCTCCCGTTGCCCGCTACCGGCTGAAAATCCGATGCAGGCAGTACGGGAGTTGAAAGCCCAATTTGATGCCTTGAAGCACAAAGATCAGCTCAAGAAATTAGGGATCAACCAGCCTTACCCAACTATCTGGGAAGAGGCCCCTTTTCCTCCTAAATACAAACCACAGACCATGGCTCTATTCGACGGAAAAACATCACCGAGTCAGTACATGAACTACTTTAGTATGATGACGGTGTTACTACAGGGGAATAACGCCCTCCTCACTCGGGTGTTCAAGGGCTGTCTCTCGGGAGTGGCTTACCAGTGGTACCGTAGCCTGGCGGACAACTGCATTACTTCCTTCGATGACTTCAAAGCCTTATTATTCGTAAGATTCTACGAGGGAGGGATGGATATGTCGATGTCCTCTCTCATCGAAGTGAAGCAGAAGAAAAAGAGGACGTTCGCACCTTCATTGAACATTTTCGTCAAGCCACTTTGCAAATGCCTTCCGGAGTTCCAAACTCGGCATTGGTCGACATTTGCAGGAAGAACCTTCTTCCCATAATCTCGGTGTTCACAGGACCATATCAGTTCCATGATTGGCCCTCGTTCATCATCTCAGCGGTAGCCACCGAGGACAACAGTCGGAAGGCGCGTGATAATGGCATCATGATCTCTGCCTCCGATAGAGGCAAGAGGTCATCCCCCAACAGCGACCATCCCCGCGGTTCCAAAGGAAAAGAAGCTCTGGCAATCAATACGTCCAGGCAAAAGACTGCGACAACCACGCAGACGAAACCTGGGACTTCCAGGCCCATTGAAGTATACTTTTTCGACGACGACGATATTTCGAGCATATTCGAGTGTCTCGTCAAAAGTGGCAAGATTACCCTTCCTGGGGAGAAGTGGCCTAATGAAGTCGGCAGTACTAATAACCCCAAGTACTACATCTTCCATAGATACATACACCACCCTACAAAAGTGTGTTATGTACTGAAAAGGAAGATCCATGAGCTGATCTATGCTAAGGCCATCACTCTGCGCAACAACGAGAAGACGGTCACAGCCAACATGATCTCTCTGTAATTTGGCAATCTGCCTCCCCAAGAAGTCCCGGACGGTGTTACACCTATTTCTCGGACAACGATGAACATCGTTAATCTTCCTCCAGCTAGGGGTCAAAATCATGGCCTGCTACCCCTAACTACCCAGCGGGGCGAGATCATATGGGTTCATCCAGATCTGGTGTCAGAGATCGAGAAAGAGACTCAAGCCGCTAAGGTTAAGTCTAAGAAGAACTCAAAACGTAAACTGTGTTACACGGTTACAGTACACTCGGCATCAGAAGACGAGGTCTTGGCTACTGGAACCCGTTCAGGGAAAGCTTACCTCAAAGACTATGGAGCAAGTCAGGAAGATGCACCGGCAGACGCTTCAGCTACCAAGCCTTCAGAGCAAGAACCCGCCATACCAGAGGCCGGTCCTTCTAGACCAACTACGGTGGACAAAGGGAAGCAAAAAAAAGTGCGTTTCGATAAACCTGTGAAAAATATTCAAAACAAAGGTTTAGAGAAGCCGTACAACTTCGATATCCTGGCCCAACTGGCTAATACACCAGCCAGGTTGTCCATCTTCGAACTACTCAGGCTCTCTCAAGACACTCGTCAAGCCCTGAGTGAAGCATTGATGCAGGCGAATGCATACTTGACCCAGCTCAAGTCCCCTGACGAAGAACCCGTGGCATGTCCTCCATGCCACAGTGTGTTGGAGGTGGTCCCGAATATCACTTTCACTCAAGATGACATATTGTTAAAATATAACAGGTATGACAGACCCCTCTATTACACCGGGTACGTCGGTTCCATAGAGGTCGACCGGATTCACATAGATCCGGGATCATCAATCAGCATCATTCCTCATAGTCTGCTCAGACCGCTGAGGATTCCTACCAGCGAATTGGCTTACACCACCACTACAATCGTGGGTTTCAACGCAAGAAAAAGTAAGCCTTTGGGGAAAATTTGCCTGAGGATCCAGATTGGCGACCTCAGATCAGTGGCTACGTGCTACGTCATTGATTCAGAGGTGTCCTATAACATTCTGCTGGGAAGACCTTGGATCCACGACCACAACATCGTTCCTTCAACTCTACATCAATGCTTTAAATATGTAGATGCCCAAGGAACAGTACAAACGGAGTTTGCTGACCTGAACCCATTTAAAGGAGTAGAATCCTACTACTCTGATGCCGTATTGTACTCTCAAGTCTACATGGAAGAGGTGTCAAGCGAAGCAGAGAAGGAATCCCACCGGGAGCCAGAAGAACCCTCTGCCGAGCAACCTCTGTCAATCAAGGTGAAAGGGCGAACTACTCGTCCAAAAGCCATGGAGCCTATCGCTGTCCACCTGAACAAAACCAGGTCAGGAAAAGGGGATGATCCTCTAGTGATCACTTTGAACCAGAAGCCTCCACCCTTGGTCATCAACCTTCGGCGCAACAGGCAGTCGATTGATGTAAATGTAACCAGGAACGCGGTTTCGGATGATAATAAAGATCCTCTTTTCCAGTATATTGACGCTCAAATTTTAAATCAGGAATCCTCTCCCTATGACGATATAGAACCTATAGCACAAAAATTTTTGGAAGCTATAGATTCCTATCATCCGTATGTGTGGGAAGTAGCGTCATCATCCAATGTCACCACGACATATGGACCGCATGAGGATTCTATCTTCATTGTCCCGCCTACTTGCAGTAGTCAGCATTCAATAGTCTTCGGCCGCATGCGCAACAAACCGACTATACAAGAAGATTCTTTCGATAAAGATGCTGGTAAAATACAGGTTCACAGATACAGCCCACAAGCTTTGAAGATCATGCAAAGTATAGGTTATAACTTGAAGCTGGAACCAGGTCTCAACTATGAGAAAGGCGGACGAATGCCGCTGTACGGCGATCCCTACTATCAACGAACTCGTTTCGGGTTAGGGTATACCACCTCCCTTACAACTTCTCAGTCAAACAAGGATATCTTTTTCCCTGTTCAAAATGGCTCGTCGCCCTCCGACTCATCTCATGCTCTCGAACGAACATTATCAGTAAATACTGTAGTGACAGATTCCTTCGAGGCAGACGAACAAGAATCTGAACTGTTTGAGAATGACGCTTGGGCTCAACAAATGGATACACAATGGGAATTCTGCTTCGAGCAGAGAGAACCTCCCACTGAAGATAAAGTTATCCAGATTGACGTTGGGGATGAACTTTCGCCAAAGCCGATATTTATCAGTAACAATCTTTCTGAAGAAGAAAGGGAAGAAGTGATCCAGCTGATAAAAGAATATATCAACATCTTTGCGTGGAATTATGAGGACATACCAGGTCTTGATCCAAAGGTGGCTACTCATAAATTCAATATATTGCCCGATTCGATGCCGGTGAAGCAACACCAACGCCGGTTCTGTCCGGATGTGATGGACGCCATTGAAGCTGAAATTAAGAAGTTGATAGCCTGCGGTTTTATTTGGGAAGAACAACATCCCGACTGGGTCGCCAATATTGTCCCGGTCATAAAGAAAAATGGGAAAGTACGTATCTGCATCAATTACCGAGATCTGAATGTAGCCTGCCCCAAGGATGAGTTTCCTCTTTCCATCACAGATGTCATGATTGACAATACATGCACTTTTGAACGTATGTCTTTCATGGACGGATTTTCAGGATACAATCAAATCAAGATGCATCCTGAAGACGAGAAGCATACTGCCTTCCGGACACCATTGGGGGTATATTGCTATACGGTCATGCCCTTCGGATTGAAGAATACCGGGGCTACGTACCAACAGGCTATGAGTAACATATTCCATGAGCATTTACGCAAAACAGTAGAATGTTACGTAGACGATGTAGCTGTCAAAAGCCGCCTCAAGGATAATCACATCCAAGACTTGAAAATAGTATTCGAGTTGATGCGCCAATATCAACTCAAAATGAATCCTACAAAGTCCTTTCTGGGTATATCTAGTGGCAAATTCCTGGGATTTGTTATTACCGCTAAAGGCATTCAAGTGGACCCTGACAAAGTCAAGGCCATCTTAGAAATGTGACCGCCCCACAATCTGAGGGAACTCAGGGGATTTCAAGGTCGTTTGGCTTATATCCGGAGATTCATATCCAACCTCTCTGGGAGATGTCAGTCATTTTCTCGTCTCATGAAGAAAGGTGTATCCTTCGTATGGGACGAAGCCTGTCAATAAGCATTTAATGATATCAAACGCTACCTCACTAATCCGCCAGTTCTGGTGCCTCCTGTCATAGGAAGACCATTCTTGCTGTATGTTCGAGCGATGGATCATTCTCTGGGAGCTCTTCTCGCACAAAAGAATGATATGGGTCATGAATAGGCTATCTACTACCTCAGCAGGATAATGGTCGGAATCGAACACCGGTACAATCCAGTAAAAAAAGAATGCTTGGCTCTGATGTTCGTTATCCAAAAAATGCGATACTATGTCACAGGCCAAACCATCCACATCATCTCTAGGATCAATCCTCTTCGGGTATTGATGAACAAGTCAAGTGTTCTTAATTTTTGACTCGCAACTTGGGCGATGTTATTAACACCGTATGACATGGTGTACGTCCCTCAGAAGTCCATCAAAGGCCAAGCGTTGGCTGATTTCCTAGCTGCTCATCCGATCCCGGAGACCTCCAAACTGTACGAGGACATTCCTGACAAAGTTGCAGAATGTAATTCCGCAATGGAAGGTGATACATGGCAATTATTCTTCGATGGTACCTCCAGGACTGGTCCTAGGGGAAACGTGGTTTCAGGAGTAGGAATTGTCCTGGTTACTCCTGATAAGCTCGTCATCTATCGGGCATATTCTCTTAGCGAGCCCTGTTCTAATAATGTGGCAGAGTATAACGCTCTACTAATCGGGCTCCAAGTTGCTAAAGAATTGGGCGTCGAATCTTTGGAAGCTTTCGGTGATTCTCTGCTGATTGTCAATCAAGTCAGAGGAATATATGAAGTCCGGAATCCAGACCTCATCCCCTATCAACGAGCAACGGTCGAGATAGCCATGACATTCAAAGGGTTCTTCCTAGAACATGTGCCTCGATCTCAGAATCTGGAAGCTGATGCCCTAGCCAGTCTAGCTGCAGATTTAGCTACTCCTATAAGAAGGCAGAATTCGGTGATCCTTCTTAACAGAGATTTATTCTGTGTGAAAAATAACTTTCACATAGAACGTAGCTACGCTGTGAACACAGATCTTCCAAAGAGAGACTGGAGAATCCCCTTTATAGATTTAATGGCATATGGAATCTTGTCGGAAGACCCTAAAGAAGCAGTATCCGTCAAAAGACGATCATTACGCTTCTATTTTGATGCGTCTTCACAGTGTCTATACCGCCGGACCTACGATGGACTGCTATTGAGATGTCTCTCCGATGACGAGGCACAGCAGGTTATCCGTGAAGCTCACGATAGCTTATGCGGAGCGCATCAACCCGGTCATAAGCTACAGGATCGCATCAGGAGAATGGGCTATTACTGGCCTACTATGATCACAGATGCAATAAGGTATGCAAAATAATGCAAAGCCTGTCAGGTCCACGCAGACTTTATCCATCAACCTTCTGAACATCTACATCCTACAGTTGTATCCTGGCCTTTCGAAGCATGGGGTATGGATATCATGGTCCTATTCACCCATCTTCTTCCAGAGGTCACCGGTTTATATTGGCCATCACGGATTATTTCTCGCTGAGGTAAAGGCATCTAATATGATCAGCTTCATCAAGCATCATGTCATTTATCGCTTTGGGATACCCCGAAGGATAATTCATGACAATGGGCCTCAATTCATCAGCCAAGCGTTTTATCGATTTTGCGATAAAAATCGGATACAAAATGTGGCCTCTACGGCATTTAATCCTGCTGCTAATGGTTTGGCGAAAACTTTCAACAAAACCATTATCAAGCTCTTAAAAAAGTTCGTCTCTTCGAACACGAGGGATTGGAATGAGAAGCTGGAAGAATGTCTCTGGGCATACCGCACAACGGTACGAGCACCGACAGGTTGCACCCTATTCTCATTAGTTTACGGGAGCGAAGCAGTTCTCCCCATCGAAGTCCAAATTCTGTCACTCAGGATAGCAGTGGTTAATGAGCTGACTCAAGAAAAGAATGACCTATTAAGGCTTCAAGAGCTAGAAGGATTAGACGAGAAACGCCTTCAGGCTCAACAGCGCATCGCGTTCTACCAGGCACGTATTTTCAGATCTTTTAACCAAAATGCAAAGGAAAGAGTGTTCAAAGTTGATGAGCTAGTTTTAGCTGTGAGAAGGCCGATGATTCTTACTCACAGGAGTAAGGATAAATTTTAGCCCAAATGGGAAGGCCCTTATGTGATCGAGACGACGTTCTCAAACGGCGCTTATAGGTTAGCCAAGCCTAATGGAGACTTATTGATGGCTCCTATCAATGGCAAATTCCTGAAAAGGTACTACGCTTAACCTCCTTTGCTCAAATGGAGTATGGTGAAGATCTCATTCTGACAATACTACTTCCAAAATGAAACTAGTTGGATCGTATTCTATCATGTCCATATAACCTCTGAATAGATATGTTTGACTAATTTGGAACTTCAAGACCTATCACGTCCATATTACCTCTGATAGTGTTTTGTATACAAATTTTAGTCGGATCGTATTCTATCATGTCCATATAACCTCTGAATAGATATGTACTGCTGAAGCTTACCGAGAGTATATCACGTCCATATTACCTCTGATATCACTTTCACCCAAACCTGTCATTTATATTCCAAAATAATGGATCCACAAAGTCAGATAAGAAATCTCTTTACTATTCCCAGAAAGAGCAAAAGTACATTTAAAAGCAAAAAAAAAGTACATCATTTGGGGGGAACGGTTATATCTCGAATCTGCCGTGCCAGAGCAGCCATTCTCTCATCCCTGGAGTTCAGGACGTCCGTACGAGCCCGTTCCAGCCTTGCCGCATCATTGTTCAAAGCAACTAGCTCGAACCGAGCACGTATAAAACCTAAGTGGATGACACCCACATGTGCCAGGTTCTGTTGAGCGGTCTCCATTCGATGCTTCAGCACATCTCGAGATGCCGACAAAGAGACAGCCTCCTCTTCCGCTTGAGCGAGTTCATCTCTTAATCTACGGACCCTTGCTGTCACTTCCTCATAGCCAACGTCACACTGAGTCAGCTGAGGAATGACATACTCCAGTTCGGCACGCTCATGATCTATCTCCTGCTGCTGTTCCTGGACAAATTTATTCAGAGATTCCAATTGCCCAACAAGCTCTGCAGTCAGGGAGTCGTACCTAGCCTGGATCGGATTGTCAATACTGCCTCGAGATAGCTGCAGATATTCATTAATGGTTGGCTCCAAACTATTAACCATCTCCTCCAGTACGTCAGCTACCCCAGTGTCGTTGAATTTTCTGATCGGCACCATCGTGAATTGAGAGGACCTCTTCAGAGCCTCAAAGCTTAGATTCTTCTCCAACACCATTGATATTAGCATTTTCAAAGTGGTGTAGAAGATACCGGTATACTGCTCAGTCAGCATAGCTAGATCCGAATGAACGCTGGGAGTGGCTGCAATATTGGAGAACCTCTCTCCAGGAACGATCGCAGACGATGTTGCCACAGCCGTCGCCTCAACAGATGGTACGATAAGAGAAGATGCGCCGGCAACGGCTGGAGTGACTGGCGTACTCAAAGGAGGTATTGTCGCAGTGACAGGCTCATCCTCCTCCTGAGATATCGGAACCACTTCGGGCGAGCCGGCACCCGAAAGTGTCTCCTCTTCAAAGTCGGGTACCTCCATGTCATCGCCAGGAGCTGACACAGTGCCAAAGAGCACGTCGATACTACCTTCCCCGAAGATGTCTTCCCCTGAAAAGAAGACAAGAGAAAGTTAATATCAAGATGATGTTAATTTTTCTAAAAAGAGGCGTAAGGACGATATTTACCCATGGCCGATGGTATATATGCCACGTCTGCAACCAGTACAGCTAAATCATTTCTTAATGATACTAAGCAAGCTGTCATACCTGGGGAAGGTGGTGTGTCAACCGACACTGGCAAATATTCTTCCAGGTCCTCGTTAAGTTCCAACCAAGGTTCATCGGCTGGAATCTCGCTGGGCGCACTGACAGACACGGCAGGGGTTTCTCTCGATGGTGATCCGGATAAAGATATCCTTATTCGGCTCGGCCCTGAAGCGGTAGCAGCGACAACAGCCTCAAGCAGAAATTCTTCGGCACCGCCAGCCGAAAATATAGAGGTTCCCTCTCTAAAAAATGAGGAACCTCTAATCAAAGAATCATCCCCAACAGGGGAAGATGCAGGCTCACTTCTAGGAGCCTCATTACCAGGAATCCTGAGAGGACGAGTAACCGTCTTCTTCTTCCTCTTGCGAGGGGAAGTCTCTTTCAAAATAGGAGCCCTTCGCTTACCAGAGATTACTAGAGGCCCTACAGGCAGAGGTATTTTACCCCTCGGTACCACCAACAGAGGCTCATCTGGATTCACAGAATCTTCACCCTCGTCAGAAGAGACTGAGGGGATTTTATCTCTTTCTGCAGACTTGGAGGAGGGCACCCTAAAACTTTTATGCATATCAAAATCACGATGGAAGGTGTTGGTTGCCACATAGAACTGGGCATACGAGTGGAGGATGCGCAGCTCCGTAGAGAGTGAAATGATGGGCACGGTAAAAATTGCTTCAGTGCAACCCATAATGAAGTATCGCCATCATCTCGCTCCATCAATGAGTCCGCCCCTGGACCTTAAGCTGGTGACGACATTGCCCACATACAATTGGTCATACCCAAACTGCCTGGCGAATCGACTAGGCAGGTAGGGCTCCAAGAAGCAATGGTCTTCACTTCTGTACAGTAAATGGGAAGGTCTAATGCAGACCAACCAATTAAAAGTCTCAGGAGAAAGAACGGTCTTTCCGTCGCCTATGTCCTAAAGTCTGATCCCCTATTGATTGAGATGTACAAAGGGGACAGTGTAGAAGAGCTTCCAGCTGTGACTGAAATTCAGCGCCCGCCGACAGTCTAAGACTGTGGTCACGTTCCAGGAAGATTTCTTGTAGTTCAGCAAGAAACTACCCCCCGAACTACTGCCAGAGCCGGGAGACATCACTCTGGAGTTATGGAGAATTAACCACCCCATCAAATACAGGTATGGTAATTCTACCCTGGGAAAGCTATCGCGCCGAGTTTTATCGGCAAGCAGCCCATCAGTAATGGCCCTCAAGCCAGCTTGTATGCGGTACACCATGGCAGGGAGCAAGCCCAGTCTTGCCCCGAACACCAAACGCACTATAGGCCATAGCGTGTTGCGGTAAATGCGGTCCGCAGATGCGATGTCGGGTACCACCAGTCGGCGCAGCCATATGGAGAGGAAGCCAGCCAGTTGAGCTTCCTTGGACAGAGGCCTGCGACAATGCCTCAAATAACTGTAGGCCTTAGTGCCTGCAGGGTATTTCCCTATCCCTTCATCGAGAATCTGGTCCGGAGCCCCAGCATCCTCCATAAGATCGTCGACTACCTGAGCACTAAGCACGCTCAGAAGATTCAAAGGCTGATCCTTGCTATCCAAGACCTTCTCCGGCTTAGCAGTTCTGGCCCGGTGAAAGAAGAGGTAGGACGCCCATTTATTGGTATGAGCCAAATCGGAGGGCTTACCATAAAAAGCGATGCAAGCAAGGTAGTGGCACATCAGCTCCTGGTACACTGCCACTACCCGAGGGTCTGAATCCCCCAGCTCCCAGTTTGTGGGAACATACTCCTCATAAGGAGTATCCCCCATTGGCAGTCTCGAAATCTCTGCCATCTCGTGGAGGGCCAATCCCAACTCCCCCAACGGAGTGGCGAAAGTCCCGGTGAGCGAGATATATCGCTCCATCAAAGCCAGAAATAGGTTAGGGTTGAGAGGTAACCCAACACTGGTAACACTCACAGCTGCGAACAGACCAATGCTCTCCAGCTCGGTCTGGAAATGCTTCAGGGCCCAGTCAGCTAAACGAGCCCATCAAAGATTTGTAGGGTGATCCACCCACTTGTCCGAGGGTTCACCTTAGGGTATACTCCTCCGTGCCCCATGAAATTATTGCAGAAAGTAGGTAACTGGACCGGCTGGAGCACCAAGCTGTCTTCACTCAGGACACTACCCGGGTATAATCCCCTGAACGGTATTACAGAGTCGGAAGGGCGACTGACAAATAACCCTTGGTCAGATCCTTTCTGATGAAATATCTTCCCCGACCGGCCATGAAGATCGGAAGTCAGCGTCCACGACATCCTCCTGGGATGTGTAGCATGGAAGAATGCCGAGATGGGATAGTCTCTCAGTATCTTAGGCAGATACAGAACCAAGCCCCCGGCAGGGAAAATCCAGAGTTCTTTCTTGGGCTTCGTCTGGGACTGCTTGTCAATCATGTCCCCGAAGAGAAAAGCCGGCTTTATATATTGGTCCCCGTCTATGTACGTCAGGGGCTCTCCGTTGATCATGTTCAACAGCGTTCGCTCGCCTTGAGCCGATATCAGGATTCCCCTTCCTTCAGGATACTGGGGTCCAGAGATGGGAAATGTCACGTGGGACAAATCCTCCAGGTAGTTGGAATGAAGCATCCCGACAGCAGAATCCATCACCTCGGCCAGCGGAGACGCATGCAAGTTAACTGCAAAATGCAAAAAAGATACGTCAGTTTCTATACTAGGCGATCTTGTAGCATATGCCAAAAATCAACAGTCTGTGCTTTACGCCAAGACTGTAAAAACTTGAACTATTATGCTAGAATCTTATTCCAAGGCATAAAAATCAAGACTGGCAGTATACACAAAAAAATCTGACAGTCTGTGTTTTACGCCAGACTGCCAAAGTTTGAGTTATTATGCCGAAATTACCATCCAGAAGCGTAACACTCGAATTTTATAGTATACGCCAAGTTTCGACAGTCTGTGCTTTTATGCCCAGCTGCAAAATATGGAGTTTTTTACGCTGACACATTAGAAATGTGGGCGTAAAAGATGAAACGTCTCTGTGCATCATCTTCCTCAAAGAGGCTATCAGCACAGAAGATGACCTAGCGTGTTCAGGTACAACGTGTGCGAAGGATTTTAGTCGTTCTTTTTCGTCCCAAAAGCTCTACCTTTAAGGCCTGGTGCGCTGCTCGTCGGCGGGACACTTCGTTCAGAATGAAGCTCGCCTTACCTGACCGAAGTCGCTCTCGCTTGGGCAGAAGAGCGAGAAGAAGAATCAACCTTCTTTCCCTTAGAGGAGGGGATTTGTTTTGGGGCCATTACTAAAAACTCTGAAGGCTCGGAGAGAAAACAAAGAAGAACTTGAAGAGTCGAAGGCTTTCTTTCTTTTGCAAAAGACAGATAAAAAGTTTTTCTCTAAAAAACTTGGGGCATATATAGAGTTCGGATGGACTCCTCGAATCCCGAACCAAATCCAATATTTAATATTCGGTTATGATTGGGGACTACGTCAGCCTATTACTCAGAGAAGGCGGACAGTCAGCGAATTCGAAAAGTTTGTGGTTTTACGCTAAGGAGCTTTCTACGCTCGACAGCTACAGATCTACGGTTTTATGCTCACAGGCTATAAGTCTATGGTTTTACGCCCGGATGCTTTTATGCTCAGTAGCTTTTACGCTCGAGAGGCTACAAACCTACGACTTCACGCTCAGAAGCTACAAATATATGATTTCAGGCTCGGTGGCTTTTTACGCTCAGAGGCAACAGATCTACAACTTCACGCTCGGAAGATTTTCTTTTCAGAGGCTACAAATCTACAGTTTCTACGCTCGGATGCTCTCATGCTCAGCAGCTTTTACGCTCGAGAGGCTACGAACTTATGATTTTATGCTCATCTATATTATAGATCTATGACTTTCCGCATATCTGAGAATACGCAGGACAGAGTATGCGTATATCTGAACAATTCTCAAGGAGGTCAATTGTAAGAGTTCACACAAAAGATACTCCTTCTTGACTTCAAAATATACCGAGTACCCGAAGCATATAGAGTTCAACATTAAAAATGACTCTTCTTCTTGGGTCAATTGGAAGTTCATCCAGAATCCAGTCTGAATATTTTATCTACAGTTCAAGATGGCGACTCAGTTTTTGACAACCATTTCTCGCCCTGTTCTAAGGGATTTTCGAGAAATTATTCTTGAAGATAATGGTCTGAACAAGAATTCTGTTTATCAGAAGTGACAGTTCAGAATTCTACGCGGTTTCCCATTCCTAACAGCAGGACGGTTCGAATACTCGACTTAAATGCTAAGCGGCTTTCTGCGCATCCTTAATTATGCGTAAAAGAGAGGACGGGACCTAATACTCTTTCTATCAGAGTCGGCGTAAAGCTACCAGACGTGTCAAAGCTATACATATTCAGACTTCACAGCAAAGTATATGGCAAAATAATCATATGCACAGAAGAAGACGATTTTATTTAAATCATGATTACATATGAGGGAAATCTAATCTACAAAGGGTTTTTTTCTTTATTTTCATGATTACATATGAGGGAAATCCAGTCTACAAAGGATTTCCTCATCGTCGTCGGAAGGCCACCCCCAGAATCTGTTCTGCCAGGTTCTCGTATTGGTGGAGATCTTCCTCCGTCTTCTTCAGCAGTTAGTCGGTTTTCGCGATCGATTAATAAGAAAACGATTAATGGAGGGAGGATACAAAACTGGGCCTGCCTAAATTATGCAGATCCCATCCTCCGTACGCCATGACAGATTGAGTTGAGGTATTTAACCCAACTCAATACTCGAGGACAGAGCTAGTTTGTCTGCTCTCGTCCACGAAAGTATCAGGAGAAGATACAGCTTGCAAGCTGTGTGGTCTAAAATGACCCTTCTGGCCTCCTGAAGAACTGCCATACAAAGTTGCTGATTATCCCGAGCAAGGGAGGCTATGATATCCTTCCATGATCCATCATTGCAGAGGACATTTGCTCGAAGACGCCTTCTTTTTCGGCTCCTTACATGCTGGAAGAACATGGTCTTCTTCTTCCTCAAGTCACCCCGACGAACTCCGGCGATCTTCTCTGTGTGGTGAAGGAAATATGGGAAGAACAGGTTAACTCCTCAGCCTTTATATAGGCAAGAGAGAGCCCACCGAATCCCAACGGATCCCCAATAAACTACGCCAGAAAGTCAGCCTTGAAGAATGTGTCAGACTTGACCATTTCATGCTTCATTCAAAGTATTTCAAATTATGAGAAATTTGAAAGCTTTGAAGGGGTTCTTGTAGAAGCATGAAAAATACGCTCGATAGCTATACGCAGCATATTAATGCTGGGCAGATGACTTCAGACCCATCAGCGTACAACAAAACTTTTTCTCTAAGTACAACGTAAAATATAAGCTCATGGACTATCCGTATAATGCAGTATGTCCAGGCTGCTTCAGCATAAAAAGGGTGCTACATCGCCTTTATGGCATAAAACTCATCCGCTTTTAATGCAGCATTAAAGTGTACGAGGAACGCTTCGTATTCCTCAAAATAAACCTGTCAAATCATGCAGTGAACCTGACGTCTGACTCCTGACAAAGAGTACTGCACGACTACCCAGACGACGGTTATAATGATGGCGCAGCACAGCGACCCAGGCTGTCATTTAGTGCTATTTCCTTGGCGTAAACTGCTCTCACGCATACAAGGGAATATGCTGCCTAGTTTTACACAGGCAGACGTGAGCTGTTTACGCTCCACAGAAGACAAACAGGCTGCCACATCAAAAGTTGCTCTTCGTACAGAGCTCGAGGCATGTCTCTGCATTTAATGCGCATAGTCATGATAGAACTCGAGGTACGTCTCTACATTTAATGTGCAGAGTGATGACAGAGCTTGAGGCACGTCTCTGCATTTAATACGCAGAATGATGGCATATCTTCGAGATACGTCTCTATATTTAATGTGCAGAATAATGGCGGATCTTCGAGATACGCCTCTGGAATATGCTACCTAGTTTTACACAGGCAGACGTGAGCTTCTTAAGCTCCGCAGAAGACAAACAGACTGCCACGTCAAAAGCTGCTCTTCGTACAGGACTCGAGGCACGTCTCTGCATTTAATGCGCAGAATGATGGCAGATCTTCGAGACACGCCTCTGTATTTAATGCACAGGATGGGGGCAGATCTCTGCATTTAATGCAAGAGATTTGATTATATCTCCAAAAGCCATAATTTTGGCTAAAATATCCACATCATCGCTTTTGCGTATTACGCCATCAGGCTAATCTCGGCTATGGGAGTACACTGTATGCTATCTCCTTGGAATACGCCAACTCGGGTCACATTGGCATCGGTGCGTATTAAAGCTATTCGGTCCAAAATTCGCTCAAGCCTCAGTCAAGGGGGGAGGATCAGCTATCTTCTACGCCCACTCGGCTTCTATGCCTACTCGGCCTCTACGCCCACTCGGCCTCTATGCCTACTCGGCTTCTACGCCTACTCGGCTTCTATGCCGGTTTGATAACTCTTTGGCTTCTACGCCATAGTGACAGTTATTGGCTCCTACGTCAACCTTCTCTACGCGAGGGATAACTACCTATGTAGCTTTTATGCCGTGATCTTCGCAGCAGTTATACGCATTGTCTCTTAATTGGACACGCATCATATTCTCATTCAAAAGGTCATTTATACGCGGGCAACAGTTATTTTTTGTGTAAAAGGTTGCTATACTTTCCACTACCCGGCTTCTACGCCGACCGAGTGGTCACTGTCACTAAAACTCTATAAATAGAGACCTCTATCAACAGAGGTCCGAGGTCGAAAATTGGTCGCTGATTTCAAGAGAGAAGAATCCAGAGCTCAGGCAAAGAGTAGCGATCGACGACTTCGGCATCGAGCATCCACTCTCTTTAGCAACCTTCGAAGCTGCTTTCTGTCTTCTACGACACTTCTTCCTCATCGTGTGGTCCAAGGGACAAAGTGATCGACTGCAGATCAGACTCCTATAGCAATATTTACCCAGATTAAAAAATTGTACTTAACATCCTCGTATAGGATTAATTATACTTCTTATTTATAAACCTAAGAGCGGGTTTCGTATAAACCTCGTTTCCATTTCTTTCGTTTATTATCAAACACATATTTATCTATATTCTGGTTCGGTAGTGGATTTGTTTCCATCCGACTACCATCATTAGATACTTTATATTGAGATCTAGTTATAGATATTGGTTATTCATTTATATATGATTTCTGTGGATGAGATTTAGTTATGCCCTGTGACATATATGTTTACCACTTGTGAATTATTATTCATATTACAGCGTACGTGTGTTATAGTTTTCATATATTGGAGTGCCATATTCATACGACTGGCATGCTTACGTATCCTGGTCCTACGTATTTTGGGACTGGGGCATGACATGTTTTTGTGGTGGCCCATGCAGGTCAAGAGCATATTGTCTCGGTTACGTTACTGTACCGAGCAAGCCTGCAAATAGGATTAGAGTATAGGATCTCATCCACATCTGACTATGATTCATCTTTCTCCCAATCCATTCTATTTGAATGATCGCATCATGCTTGATTCCTGTACTTCCTAAATAGTTTATTGAGTATAGCCCCTGCTAGAATATAGGAATCCCTATTGATAGGATGATAATTAGGGTAACATTCCTATTAAGAATACAACTAGGGCATTGACACATCATTAAGTTTAGACTACCTAATGAACCCTAGCAACCCTTACTTGTAGAATGATTGACCATTATCCCTTGATAATTAGGGATGACATGTGAGTGGTATAAACACTACTAGGATTAGTTTAAAATTTAACCATATTGTTTGACCCTAGCATTGAGGGACCAATAGAAATCCAAGGTTGAATAATAGGACCAAACTTAACTTTTATAGTGAGATAGTATTATAGTACTATGAATTTAGGTTCTTGTCCTGACACTAGCATACAATACTTTAGGAAGCCAAGAGGAACGAATATAATATTATCCTCGATCATACCTCGAACATACAGACTAGCATGCTACATTTCCCTTAGAAAATTCATGATATTATCTAGAGACTTTCTATTTAAATTCAATCTTGTTCCTCTGAAAACTTAGCGCTCGCTGTTGTGCGATGACTAATTATGTTTTCTTCTCTTTATCTTTCAACTTGTGCCACCTGACACTTTTGATTGTAGGCCAAGTGATTTTATTTTATGTCAGGATATATAGTTTGCTAGGGTTATAGTTTGTTAATTTGAACTTTAAATTATATGATTGATAGTTAAGTATTCTTTTAGAGTATAATTTTTATGGTTATACCATAGTTTTAAATCACGTGATTGTACCCCCACCTCGATACGAGTTATATCCTCTTTCCCTTGAAGGCCAGTAACTTTTCTATTCTTACTATTGACACATGTTCTATGAGCACTATGATTAAGACTTAAGGTGACCATTACCTATATAATGCAACAGGAGACCCTAATAAGTACCAAGATCTTTCCCTTGTATGCCCTAACAATAGTTTCTACTTTAACTACAAGGACCAAATTATTTTGTAGATTTTCCTTAAGACAGTCATAATATTAGTTTATTATTTTTAAGTTGGGTAGTATGCCTCACAACATAGTGTCACATAGTCTTTGGGACCCATTAATGAAGTATAACCGAATGACAGTAACTGTAGACTAGCATAAGACGATAGTGTTTATTCAGACTGTAGAACTTAGAGGCCCATACCCCTATTTGGTCGACTAGCGACTTAGACAAGGAGTTAGTATGACAACTATAGAGATTGTAGAGTCTTATATTTTTATTTTGTTGTTTTTATGAACTTGAATTATTTTGTACCTCCTTTCATCATAATCCAGCGTACTCATATTTCTGAAACTACTGTGATTTATGCTATTATTATAGCCTAGTGTTGCAAGCTTACTCTTCTATCGGGCTTGATCTTGATAAATGTATTATTGGGTCGGCACACTAATATATTTCAGAATCAGTGTATTAAGGTTTAGCTAACTTTAGTGCGCTTGTTTTGCTCTTCGCATGACTACTTTACGTGGATTGAGATATATAGTAGACGAAAATATTTGCCTCTAGACATGTCTGAGCATATCATAGCGGTTACATAACTGTCCCAATATGAACATGCGAATAGGAATTTACCAAATAGGATTTCAATCCACAGCTACCTTGACAATCCCCATTTGAATTCCTTAAACGCCTTGATCCCCATACTTGTATCCTATTACCTCCACCGTTAATTCTTTATTATTGCTCTCCGTCTTACCCTATTTCGGAAAGACGAAATCTCGTACTTGTTATAAGTTAATATACAGAGAGTACTAGATATACCCCATAGATCAATCACTGTAGAGATTCTATGGTATATAACTGATTAAGGGTATATCATATATGATATATTTGGTGTTTAAATTTTGAGGATTGAGTAACATGATTAAGTAAATTTGAGGAATAAGTTTTCTTAAAATGAAAGAGCCTTATGTGATAGATGGGTAAACTCTAAGTTAGGTAGCAGTTGCATTATCAACTTGAGAGGAACTTCTTTTAGATTGTGATCGAAAAAAATTAGACTTAGAGGTTCAAGTCAATTTAAATTTAAGAAATTTAGAAGAATGATTAAAATGCTGAGGATTAATGAATTTTTAAAAGACTGTGATATGGCGAACCAAATATTTATACTTGAGTATATGATTTAAATTTTGAACTTTTGAAGAGTGAATCACCGATGTAAACTTTGAGGATAAATATAGAAATCTAGATTGGTGAATTAGATTTCAAATTTCATAAATTGAGGCCTTAAATTAAAAGTTAAATGTTGATTGCAGAATTACCTATTTGAAATAGCGAGGATGTAAATTGAATTTAAAAGTTGAGGAGTACGAAAATTCCTAAGTTGAAGATAGGAGTAATGTTAGATTTGAAGTGCTTTCTAAAGGAGATTGTGATAGCTGGAGCTCGTGTTATATAATTGATGTACGTTATTTAATTCTTTAAGATGTTATATGGATCCAATTTAAATTTGGATGTTGATGATTTGAAAAAGAGAAAGGAGATTACAACAGGTTGAATTTTGAATTGAACAGTGATTATCTAATTTTTTGAAGGAATTACGATAGGTTTAATAGAAATTTAATTATCACAAAGAGATTGCGATGGGCTTGCCTTATGTACGTGAAGGTATAACAGACCATGCCTTATTCTAATTTCGAGGACAAAATTATTTTTAAGTTGGGTAGATTGTAAACTCCCTCGCCCAAAATTAGGTCTACTTGGCTTAGATAGAGAAACTAGGGCTAGTTGAATCCAATTGGAAATAGGACACGATATTTTATTTAATTGTACAATGCTTATATCACTTAGTGCTGTCATGACCCGCACCCGAAATTGGGGCACGTGTATGTGGGTACGTCCAGCCAATGCCGCAGCATCGGCAGTAGAACGTTGTCTTGGTCAATGTACTATCTAAACAATCTCGTACGAGTATCCAACTCCATAAGGAGATACAGATAACACAATATAATATGAAAAATATTTCCAGTTAGGAAGGAGCAAAGTACATCTCAAATAATAGTTCCATTTAATTGATAAGGACTATAAAACAATAAATAGATGATGCTATTTACTGAAAGAAGGTAATAAGTAAATGCAATGACAATATAAAGAGACAGGCAATATAAGCAATATGGTATAGTCAGTGCATATATGAAATGAAGAGAAAGACCTACAATATCATATACAGGTGATGTAGTAAATAAAAATGAAATAAAGAACTGTAACTATTCTAAGTATTTGAAATATCAGTCTATCATGTGATCGGCTTGGGACAAGATCAGGCTTGTTACATATGATTAGCTATGATTCATGTAAGGTCAGGCTAACCATTTGGTTAGCTATGATGCAAGTAATGGTCAGGCTAATCATATATAACAGGCTATGAGGCATGTAATGGTCAGGCTGCACCCGACATGAGGTGTGGGGTGAGCTATGATGCATGTAGAGTTGGGTATGATCACATAATCTACTAATATTTCCTCCGCCCCCAACTAGTACAGTGGATCCAACCATGACACGTTACGATACACGATCAATATCCAATATATCATGTACGATGTCTAATATCAATGTCGTGTACAATATCAATACGATAATCAATGTAACATCTTATGACTGCAGATCCAATCTATATACTAGTCCGTGTAGCACAGTGTCAAGAATCAGATGTAACATTTTAAGATACTGGAATTATATATATTATTAAATAATTAGAAATTAACAAAGAATGTACTCGCCTTGGGTCCTTAGCTGGTAATACCAATGTCCTGTTCCAGAATATCGTCTGGATGATCCAACTGTCCTATAGACATATCATAAAATATAATATTTGCATCAGATGCTATACTAACACAATCACAGATACATTGAACTCAGGGGTACAATAGGTATTACACTGGTCAACTAGGGTCAAGTGCGCGTCTAATTGTGCGGGTGTCGTGTCTGTTTTTGTTGTGCAAGACAGACAGACAATAATGGTACGGGTCTTGCCAATACGTGAGTGTACATATGGCAGCCTGCTAATAATTACAGGGTTGCAGGTCAATGTAAATACAGGGTATCCGTAATTACACTCGGGTCGACTAGTACGTTTATCAATTAGCATATATATATATATATATATATATATATATATATATATATATATATGCATACCAAATAATTACATAGAAAAATATGTATAAGTGTATATACACTAAATAGAATTTTATACTATATATATACGTTTATATATACGTACCATATATTTATATATATACAACAACCAATATTTATGTATACGAAAGAATACGTATACTGAATATATATATACATATACCAGTGAAAATATACATATACTATATTTATATATATATGTACCAATTTAATACATATACTATGTACCTGTATATATATGTGTATATATATATATATATATATATCAATACATACATACTAACATATTTTATTGAATACGTATATACTAATTTGAAAATATACTATATATATGCGCTAATACATACTAATACATACATGCATACACCCAACCAAATACGTACACGCGTACATGTACGCGAGGGGAAGAACCAAACCTGTGTGCGTGCACGACGTCGACGGGGATGACGGCGATGAAGACGACGATGACGAAGATGACGATGATGATGACGAAGGCGACAATGATGATGACGAAGGTGACGATGCTGACGGTGGTACTGGTGGTTCTGATGATGATGGGGTGGCCGGAGACTGGAGGCTGGAGGTGGCTCGGGGGATGGCTGAACTGAAAGGTGCAGGGAGATGGTGGTACAGAGTAGCCGGAGTAGGGATGACCGGATGCTTGGCCGGCTGGGGTCGGGACAGATGGCAGCAGCAGCAGCCGATTCAGGTGATAAGGCCGACGGGGACAACAACGTCGTGTGGAGAGGGTGACAACCGCGGATGGTCGAGATCTTGGCAGGAGTTGGGTGGCTCGGCTCGACCGGGTGTAGGGAGGTTGGTAGTCGGCCGGAGGGAGGTTGCAGTTGGTGGTGGAGTTGTAATGGAGGAGGGTGGTTCAGTGGCAGCACAGCCGGGAGAGAAGGAGTGGTTGGCCGGGGCAGTGGCCGGGATCAGGTCGGACGGGTGGTGAGCTCCGACGGGTCGGCCGGAGCTGGGGATGGCCGGGCTGGCTTAGGTTTCTCTTGGTGATAGAGAGAAATGAAAAAGAAGAAGAAGAAGAATAAGAAGAGAAAGGGAAAAATAGGAAATGCTACGGTTAGGGGCTTGTGAGGAGGGAGGAGAGAGAGAGGTGGGGGTTGTTTCCTAGGTTTGGGGATTAGGGCATGCTTGGGAAGAGTGCATTGAGGAGACATTAAATAGAGGATGTGATGTGGGAATGTGTGTTGATGATGAGCCCCATTTTGAATGGGTGGCCAGGATTTGACATCAGAGAAATCATTCATGCAAGGAGAGGGTTGGGTTGACTAGTCAAATATTAGGACTTCTCCATTTTGTTTGAACCAATGGGGCATTGACACCTAATGCAGCATTTGCAAATAAGCTCCCTTATATTTGGGTATTTGCACAGACACATGAAATAATAAAAAATTGGTGGGCGATTTGATATTTGGTGTTTTGTAGGGTAAGGGGGTGTTATGTGTTTTGTATGGGCTTAATGAATAGGGTATTTGGATTAAATTAGATTAAAATTGGATTAGTCAAATTTGGTATCCCCAATTTAATTAGAAATAAATGCAAGCGGTGTTCTAAAATTAATTAGAAATACATGGGGCTAAAATTAGGTTGGGACACAAGTATCATTAGTGAAGAAGACTCAGAACAGAATTTTACCCTAATTTGGGTTGCACGAAAATGGGTTGAGATTGTGTCAAATTTTGATTGGAACACACAACGATACAAAGTTAGATTTTATTTAGAATTAAAATAAATATCCGTGACGAATATTGTACGGCTAAAATGAAGCACAAGGGAGCATAATTATGAGTTACACAAAGGTCATAAAAGGTGTAGGCTTGGTGTCAGTCTTGGACCCTTTAATTGGTCCGGCTAAACGGGTTGAGTTGGTGTCTCAATATTGATGACAATGACACTGGTGCGCGACAAAAGATTAAATAATAGATTTCGGATACGGGAGGTTGTGCAATTAAATTTTGAGTGATAGAAATGTCCAGCACCTAAATTGGCGTGTCAAGTCTAGAATGCAACAACTTGTTGAAAATTATGGGCTAAGGCTGGGCTCCGAATATTGCAACAACGGTAGAGTGTAACAATCACGGTAATAAATTACAACCTCAATAAATTAAATCCTGAATAATACAAATTAAATTCATAATCCTCTAATTCGGTCAGGTGTTCATCTAGTGGGCTTCTAGGTCAAGTCTACTAGCTCAAATATTAAGAACACTATATATATATAATATATATATATATATATATATATATATATATATATATATATATATAAATACACATCTTATGCAATTATTTAAATTAAATACACACAATATTAATAATATATAAAAAGTCAAAAATCCCTATTTTCAGAATATGGTAGTGCAAGTCTACCCTCCTTAAAAGAATTTCGTCCTCAAAATTTAAAATCCTTAATAGTAGTATTTACTCATTATATATATTACTTCCCATCAAATATAGTTTCATCATACCTATAATCATAAAGTAAATCCATATTGTTATTTCACAAAATTTCTCAAAATTCTATGAATATCATATTCCTAAAAATCCTTAAATTAAAAATCAAATTCAATTCTCATCACAATCTCCTCCAAAATTTTAAGTTCATATCTAAATACTAGAAATTTGATATCCAATCGTCTAATTTAAACTCAATCAATGCACACTTTTATAAATTAAGAAATCCCATCTAAAAACACTAATCCATAAATTCAATCGATGCATATTTATAAGATCTAAATTCTCATCTCGGAAATTGAATTCAAACACTAATCCATTAATGATCTTATTCCTTGATTTCTTTTTCCACAAAATACTCAACAATGCGATACTTATGGAATCTTCAAATGCAACATTCATAATATAAAATTTTAAATTCATATCTTGCAATCAAATAAATATAATAATAATCTCCTAAATTTCCTCAAGTTTTAATGATAAATTATATCATAATCAATAAATCATCAATTATATCATATTAAATTCTTATCTCTTTATTTAAATTAATGATTATCCTCAAAATTTAAGCATCTTGTCTCTCTTGTCAAGTCATAACCTCTTCCTAAATCTACTACGGTCAAACCCCCAATAATCAAGGTCTAAGAAAATTCTACCTACAGTCATACAACATACAATCTAGAGGAAATATGCATGGCTATGGTCTGTTTTGTTATGGTATTGCAGTCTCTGTCAGGGTATGCTACTAACTACATTCTAACAAGAAAATCATGAATACAAGCTACGGTATTAAGGAATCAGTCAATCAATCAAACAAAAAGAATAGAAGGAAAGAAAAGAACAAAATCTGCTAACACGTCACCTGCAGTATCTTCTATTTCTAACATACACTTAACTCTGGCACATTCACTAACTAATTCCTATTCTTATACTGATACCCACATCAACTAATCATTAGTCTACAAGACATCCATGAATACATCCTCATTGCATACACCTGTCTATTGATACCTAAATCTGATACCAAGAATCTCTAATATAACCATGGTTTAATAATGCATCCAAAGTTTGATACCTCTATCCCTTTAGGTACCACAGTTTCTACTATAAGCACACTCACTGCTAGCTTTCTTACCTACTGCAATTGTTGATACTAGTTGTTCTTTTTACTCAAGTGCACGCCAAGTGTAACACAACACACTAAGTACTACTCCTTCTAATACAACTCTAGATGGACACCCAAGTCTGTTTGCAGTGCCATCTCAAGCATTCTCAAGCCAATAGATCCTTACACATGCACATCAACCACTCATATACTGTTATACATTTCTTACCCACCATAAAATTAATCCTCAAAATAAGATCATCAAAGTTTAACTTCTTGAACAATTTAAAATAAAATACATATACTTCCCTCAAAAGTCAAATATTTATATATCGAAATAGAATTTTAATCACTTCCCAAAAATCTTAATAGCTTTGACTATGTTTATTGAATTGAATTTGAATCCTTAAAAATTTAATAACATAGAATCTCAACTCCTCAAAATTCTTAAAAATTGAAATTCATTTCCACTCTTCAATTTTAAATCCACAAGTATACATATAAATACTCACAGTCTCTAATACTCAAGGTGCACTCAAATACACCCATTGTCTACATCTCTCAACAATGTACTGAAATTTGTACTGCCTGAATTACTTGCATTACTACTTCCAAATGATCAAAGTTATCATCACACGTATTTTCTCCAATGAGTTTCTGTCTATATTAACTGATACACTAATCTAACATTATCATACAAGGCACTTACTGTTACTAGCATATTGCTCAACTAATCCTCGATATAGAAACATTAATACTCTTGGCATGGTAACACTAACTTCATTATTAGATTACCTCATCACACTCTCTCAAGGGCATGCATATGATTCTATATCTCGATTGATGTATACGTATCTTCTCTTAATTCTTTTACAGCCTGTTATACTAGTCTGTGATACACTTCATACCTTGCACGATCCATATTGATATTCCTCAACCCATGGCATCTTATTAATACCTTTTATGCATGTATATTTCTTTACTCTTAACACCCCCAAGTATCAATCATCAAATTGAACATCATGCTCCATTAATCTTTAACACAATTCCTTGATACTTAATTGTTTACCTAGATCATCCAATTACATAAATTAATGACTATCTAGGACTGGCATGCTGATTCTGATACATACTATTGGAACCTTCACTGATACTCTTTTCTCCTTCTATATATAGTACCAATACTAACTATAACACACCTATCATAGAACTATTGCTACAAGGTATTATGCTATGGGTTAACTCTAGATTAATGCCTACTGCTCACATGTCCAACTAGAAAACACTTACAAACTCACAAGCAACACTCAGTCAATACTAATAATTAAGACACAGACCTAATTGTAAGTCACAAATTATCATACTAACAAGGATCCTCAAGAAAAGAAGCTCAAAAAGAACTGGATTAAGGAATGAAGATATCTCTACTGCTAGCAACAAAAGGAAGCGATGGAACAAAGTCCTGTAATAACGGAAATAGATAAGTATTGAGATAAGACTTTAAGAACCAATTTAAGATACAACCTGATAATCATACACGTCTGTCCGAAATTATGACACTCAGAATCCTTGCCACGCCAGTAAGCATAGATGCGATAAACGATAGGTTCCGTAACTAAGGTATGCAACTCTATAATCATGTCATCTAGAATCCTCGTCACGCCAACCGGTATGGCTGCGAGAGACTCTAAGTTTCATAATTACAATATGTACATCCAAGTCAGGTTCCTACGTTCTCGTCACGATAGCTAATATGGCTGCGATAAACTCTAGGTTCCATAACCCAAGTAGACATTTTACCTTTCTCACTGTCCTCATCAATATATGCAATCAGATGATACCATAAATTTTAGCCCATAAAATTCATCTCGATATAAAATCAACTCAATAATGATACCAAGAATTAAATTTAACAACTGGACAACAGAATCAAACTCAATAATGATACCAAGATTTAAATTTAATAACTGATCAAAAATAATCAAGTTCAACAACAACAAGCGAGAGCAGACAGAAACAAGGAAAAGATTTAAATTGGGAAATTATAATAAGATTCTCAAGGGGTCGTCCCAGGAATCTTCCAAGAATTTTTGTGATTAAGTATCCTCTCTCATCCTAGTATCCTATGTCCTATATTCTATAGCAGGCACGCAGTAGTACAACTAAGACGTCGCACTATCACGACATCGCAAAACTTGCGAAGTCAGACCTGCATAGGCCACTACTAAGAACGTGTCCCAAACCGCACCCGAAATTGGGGCACGTGTACGTGGGTACATCCAGCCTACGCCGCAGCATCGGCGGTAGAACGCTGTCTAGGTCAATGCACTATCTAAACAATCTCGCACGAGTATCCAACTCCATAAGGAGACACGGATAACACAATATAATATGAACAACATACTTAATCACATAGTTACAGCACGATAAGATATCGAAGAAATAAGTAAAATACAACACATGTCTAAATAGAAATAATCTAACTCAACAATAATATCCAAATCTCAACAAAGTATGCTGGAGACAAATCAGGTACCAAATAATCTGCTAAAAGAACTAACTAGATAACTAGTGATTCCGGCTAGACCTCCCGGAATCACAACTGAACTACCAAGTCCAAGTCTGCAGCTACTCTCCCTATGGTCCATAAAATGTCAGACACCAGTCCTCTAAGGCATAGTCTGGAAAAATATTTCCAGTTAGGAAGGAGCAAAGTACATCTCAAATAATAGTTCCATTTAATTGATAAGGACTATAAAACAATAAATATATGATGCTATTTACTGAAAGAAGGTAATAAGTAAATGCAATGACAATATAAAGAGACAGGCAATATAAGCAATATGGTATAGTCAGTGCATATATGAAATGAAGAGAAAGACCTACAATATCATATACAGGTGATGTAGTAAATAAAAATGAAATAAAGAACTGTAACTATTCTAAGTATTTGAAATATCAGTCTATCATGTGATCGGCTTGGGACAAGATCAGGCTTGTTACATAAGATTAGCTATGATTCATGTAAGGTCAGGCTAACCATTTGGTTAGCTATGATGCAAGTAATGGTCAGGCCAATCATATATAACAGGCTATGAGGCATGTAATGGTCAGGCTGCACCCGACATGAGGTGTGGGGTGAGCTATGATGCATGTAGAGTTGGGTATGATCACATAATCTACTAATATTTCTCCCGCCCCCAACTAGTACAGTGGATCCAACCATAACACGTTACGATACACGATCAATGTCCAATATATCATGTACGATGTCTAATATCAATGTCGTATACAATGTCAATACGATAATCAATGTAACATCTCATGACTGCAGATCCAATCTATATACTAGTCCATGTAGCACAGTGTCAAGAATCAGATGTAACATTTCTAGATACTAGAATTATATATATTATCAAATAATTGAAAATTATCAGAGAATGTACTCGCCTTGGGTCCTTAGCTGGTAATACTAATGTCCTGTTCCAGAGTATCGTCTGGATGATCCAACAGTCCTATAAACATATCATAAAATATAATATTTGCATCAGACGTTACACTAACACAATCACAAATACATTGAACTCAGGGGCTACACTAGGTATTACACTGGTCAACTAGGGTCAAGTGCAGGTCTAATTGTGGGGGTGTCGCGTCTGTTATTGCTGTACAAGACCGACAGACAGTAATGGTACGGGTCTTGCCAATACGTGAGTGTACATATGGCAGCCTGCTAATAATTACAGGGTTACAAGTCAATGTAAATACGGGGTATCCGTAATTACACTCGGGTCGCCTAGTACGTTTATCAATTAGCATATATTATTAATTAATTATATATATATATATATATATACATATATATATATATATATATATATATATATATATATATATATATATATATATATATGCATACCAAATAATTACATACAAAAATATGTATAAGTTTATATACACTAAATAGAATTTTATACTATATATATACGTTTATATATACGTACCACATATTTATATATATACAACAACCAATATTTATATAAATATGTATGCGAAAGAATACGTATACTGAATATATATATACATATACTAGTGAAAATATACATATACTATATTTATATAAATATGTACCAATTTAACACATATACTATATACCTGTATATATATGCGTATATATATATCAATACATACATACTAACATATTTTATTGAATTCGTATATACTAATTTGAAAATATACTATATATATGCGCTAATACATACATGCATACACCCAACCAAATACGTATACGCATACGTGTACGCGAGGGGGAGAACCGAACTTGTGTGCGTGCACGACGTCGACGGGGATGACGACGACGAAGACAACGATGACGAAGATGACGATGACGAAGGCGACGATGATGATGACGAAGAAGACGATGTTGGTAGTGGTACTGGTGGTTCTGATGATGATAGGGTGGCCGAAGACTGGAGGCTGGAGGTGGCTCGGTGGATGGCTGAACTGAAGGACGGAGGGAGATGGTGGTACGGAGTGGTCGGAGTAGGGATGCCCGGATGCTTGGCCGGCCGGGGTCGGGACAGATGGCAGCAGCAGCAACCGGTTCAGGTGATGAGGCCGGCGGGGACAACAGCGTCGTGTGGAGAGAGTGATAACCGCGGATGGTCGAGATCTTGGCCAGAGTTGGGTGGCTCGGCTCGACCGGGTGTAGGGAGGTTGGCAGTCGACCGGAGGAAGGTTGCAGTTGGTGGTGGAGTGGTAATGGAGGAGGGTGGTTCAGTGGCAGCACAGCCGAGAGAGAAGGAGTAGTTGGCCGGGGCAGTGGCCGGGATCGGGTCGGACGGGTGGTGAGCTCCGGCGGGTCGGCCGAAGCTGGGGATGGCCGGGCTGGCTTAGGTTTCTCTTGGTGATGGAGGAAAATGAATAGAAAGAAGAAGAAGAGAAAGGGAAAAATGGGAAATGCTACGGTTAGGGGCTTGTGAGGAGGGAGGAGAGAGAGAGGTGGGGGTTGTTTCCTAGGTTTGGTGATTAGGGCATGCTTGGGAAGAGTGCATTGAGGAGACATTAAATTGAGGATATGATGTGGGAATGTGTGGTGATGATGAGCCCTATTTTAAATGGGTGGCCAGGATTTGACATAAAGAAAATCATTCATGCAAGGAGGGGGTTGGGTTGACTAGTCAAATATTAGGGCTTCTCCATTTGGTTTGAACCAATGGGGTGTTGACACCTAATGCAACATTTATAAATAAGCCCCCTTAAATTTGGGTATTTGCACAGACACATGAAAAAATAAAAAATTGGTGGGCGATTTGATATTTGGTATTTTGTAGGGTGAGGGAGTGTTGTGTGTTTTGTATGTGCTTAATGAATAGGGTATTTGGATTTAATTGAGTTAAAATTAGATTAGTCAAAGTTGGTATCCCCAATTTAATTAGAAACAAATGCAAGCGGTGTTCTAAAATTAATTAGAAATACATGGGGCTAAAATTAGGTTGGGACACAAGTATCATTAGTGAAGAAGACTCAGAACAGAATATTACCCTAATTTGGGTTGCACGAAAATGGATTGAGATTGTGTTAAATTTCGATTGGAACGCACTACAATACAAAGTTAGATTTTATTTAGAATTAAAATAAACGTCTACGACGAATATTATGCGGCTAAAATGAAGCACAATGGAGCACAATTATGAGTTACACAATAGTCATAAAAGGTGTAGGCTTGGTGTCAGTCTTGGACCCTTTAATTGGTCCTACTAAACGGGTTGAGTTGGTGTCTCAAAATTGATGGCAACGACACGGGTACGCGATACAAGATTAAATAATAGATTTTGGATACGGGAGGTTGTGCAATTAAATTAGAGCACAAGGGATTATAATTTTGAGTGATAGAAAAGTCCAGCGCCTAAATTTGCGTGTCAAGTCTAGAATGCAATAACTTGTTGGAAATTATGGGCTAAGGCTGGGCTCCGAATATTGCAACGATGGTAGAGTATAACAATCACGGTAATAAATTACAACCTCAATAAATTAAATCCTGAATAATACAAATTAAATTTAGAATCCTCTAATTCGGTCAGGTGTTCATCTAGTGGGCTTCTAGGTCAAGTCTACTAGCTCAAACATTAAGAACACTGTATATATAATATATATATAAATATACATCTTATACAATTATTTAAATTAAATACACACAATATTAATAATATATAAAAAGTCAAAAATATCCCTATTTTAAGAATATGGTAGTGACAAGTGCACCTTACCGTTGCTTCGATAATGAGAGCATTACTCTAGCTGTTGCCTTCCAACAAACTTCACAACCTTGTCCTAAACATGATCCCCTACCATTATTACCTTGGTGTAATTTATAAATATGCTTTCTTGTGCTACATTTTAGTCACACAACATTCGTCGCAGACGTTTACAATTATTTTTAATAATTCTAACTTTGTACCCCTGCACGTTCCAATCAAAATTGGAGACACAAGCTTGACCCATTTTGTGCAACCCGAATTTTGATAATATTATACTCTGAGCCCTCTATGTCCATGACACTTGTGTCCCATCAAATTTTATCCCCCATATACTTCTAATTAATTCCGAAATATCTTGCGCACTAAGTTTAATTAATTTAAATCTGAATTCCATCTTTATGCAATTTTCCAATTGTTAGGCGCTTTTATGCAAAAGTGCATTGAGGTGTCCATACCATGGGACAATACATGAAGAAAAATTGTTTTCCCCTTCACATAAATTTTTCCTAAATTTTTTGGAATGTGCAACGCACAAACATTGCCCCCGTTATTTTAAACCTATCCTTGCATTTAAACTATACAATTATGGCCCTCCAAACATTCCCATGTGAGCCCAAGGCCCAACTCTAAGGAGGGTTGACCAAGCCCAAACTATTCCTAGGTCAACCCAACCCCATGTGCGTAAATACATCATTTTTTTTACTTTTATTTTTCCTTCAACCTAACCAAACCTCCCAGCCGACCTTATTTACTCTTCTTCTTCCTTTCTTCTTCTTCTTCTTCTTCTTCTTCTTTACCCCTTCAACTGAACCCAACCGGAGCTCATCCCCTAGCCCAGTACTCGTCGAGCCACTACGTCGACCTGATCACGACCGTCGTCCACCCCCTCTCCTTCCTCTTCCATCATCATCTTCCATCTCCGTCGACCTTAGAAGCCTCCTCCTCGCCATCGACTGCACCACGCCAGAGCACCTGAACGCCTGCACAACCTCGCCGACTAGACTACACCGAGCAGCCCGAGCCTCCCCCAAGCCCGCCGGAGCACGACCCCGACTGCACCACCGCATCACCATCCCCATCGTTATTCTCGACCGAGCCCCGGCCATCCCGCTCGCTTCTCCCTGTCGAACCCGCCTGCAATCGCTGAACCGGAGCCACGACCTCGCCTGAACCACCGTGTCTCCCTGAGCCATCTTCCCGACCAGCATCCCGACAAGCAGACCACCCGCCTGAACAGTCCCCCGGCCACCTTCACGTTTGAGCTCTCCATCCCCGAGCATATCCAGACCTCCTTCCCCCTTCCCGACCTCCTCCTCCTAGCATCTCCAATCATCCCCACCATCCGCACCTTGTCGTGACCCACCGACCCAGTCGAGCACAACCCGTCTCCTCCTCCTGGCCTGAGCTCCTCCTCCTCTTCCACCTCCCTATCCTCCCCTTATCCCTGACCTCGACTAGTACCTTCCCTGGCCGGACCTCTTCCCACTGGTCGGAGTATCAACACCACCACCATCAATATAAACACTATCACCATCATCATCTAATTAATACCCCATCATCATCATCCACATCATCATCCTCGTCACCCCCATAGTCCACCTCGTCATCCTCGTCATCACTGACGTTATCATCATCGTCAACATAAAAAAATAGAAGAAAGGGAAATTAAGATTAGGCAAAATATCATCATCACCATCGCCATCATCGTCATCATTGTCATCATCATTGTCATCATCGTCGTTATCAACATCATCGTCGGCGTCATCGTAGCCGTCACCATTGTCGTCATCATCGTCAACCTCAATGTCGTCTCCGTGCACGTACCCTAAGGTACGAACTTATTCCCCACCTCTCATATTGTTATGTGTGTGCTTGTGTAGATGTCAGTAGGATATTAGTATTGCTCTATGACTGTTAGCTGATATCGGACCCTGAGTCGGTGAACCCCACTCGTGTACGTATACGTACCGTACGCGTATATTATTCATCTTGGCATATATATAAATATTTAGTGTATGTATTCAAATGGGTATGTATATAAATTATTGGTATTATTATTATATAATTATATGGATACATATGTAGTTAAATGCTAAGTAATAGGTATGACTAGATATATAATTGAATTATGCGACCCTAGGACACTGTGGACCATTCCATGTTTACCTTGACCATGTTGACCCTAAAAACTTGTGAATTGACTGCCTTGCGTACATTGATGTATTGGCAATAGATGTGTTAGTTTGACTGTCTAATTGTGCGCAGTATTTGAAGACGCGACACCCGTGTAATTCGACGCTGTAATCACCCTGATTTTTCTTAAATTTTTAAAATAATTTTTCATAATTTTTGTGTAATTTTTGTGTAATTTTTGGGAATTAAAACTAAGGTATTTTATGATTAAAGAATTTTTAAATGATGTTAATTAATATTAAAATATTATAAAAATAATATTTTTGGGTGTAAAATGAAAAACTGGACATAAAATAATTTTCCGGGAATTTATTGGACTCCGAAAGTATTTTTAAAGCCCTAAAAACAAATTTATAATTAAACCAAATTAAACCATGACTGAACTCGGTTTATTTTAAATAAACCAAACCAAACCGACCCAAACCACTATCAAACCGAACCGGACCAAACCCAGCCTTAACGGGTCGGGTCGGATCCGAATCGAACCCGACCCGGATCTGAAACCCTAATCCTAAACCTAACGGAATCACTGTTCCGGCGCCCTATTTATTGTCCTCGATTTCCATGCTCCACTGCCGAAAAAACTCCATCTCTCTTCTCCTCCGCCCGCAGCCCCGCTCCGGTCACCCTCCGTCATCCCCGACCTCCCCTCACCGCCGTAGCCTGAACCGGAACCCCTCGACTCCTGCTCCTCCGCCCAGCCTCCATCTCCTTCCCCGACCACGAGCCGCTATGCTTCGCCGGATACGACCACCACGCCACCCCCTTCCCCTCGACGACTCAGATCCCGCTACTCATCTCCTTCCCCGACTCTCCCCGCCGGAGTCATCCACGACCCCGCCTCGAACCCCCACAGCCGCCTACCAGAACTTCCTCCTCCTTCCGTTCACCCCGACCCCTAAGCCGTCGGAGCGTGACCCCGACTGCAGCCACCACTCCCCTCACCACCCTCTTCGACGACTCCACAGCGCCGGGCAGCCCTGACCTCTCCCCGATCTCCTTCTTCCCTTCCCGGTCCACCACGACCTAACCCTAACCCTAACCCTAGCCGCCTCCGTCGGCGTCGCCCCTCCGGCCTAGCCCTGAGCTGCCACGGCGAAGCCCCGGCGAGTCTCAGCCACACCCTAACCCGGACACAGCGATACACGAACACAACACAGCACTGTACAGTAGTGTCGTGTCGAGCCGAGTCGACTCACGAACACGAAGAAACTTATTCTACGGAGCCCTGTTTAGGTAACCTGTTCTCTCTCCTCGTTGATCTGTTTTCTGTTCCATCAATTATGATACGTAGACTGTGTAACCCTCTCGATGCCCGTGTAACCCGCTCGGTACGTCGCATCATGTGGCGATCACAAACCGCGATCCAAAAATAGGAAAACCAACACCCTGTTTTACCCCGGAACTGAGTGCGCCCCGCCAAACGGGATGACTTGGTTGCGCGCGATATTCACCGAAACATGCGCGTCGTTTATACGGACGTGCAGGATTTCGCAGAAGTTGATTTGGATGTGCGTGCACACCGGAATCAACGCGTATCCGCCGACAACGCCCCATATCCGCCTGTTCTAGAATACGTCGTAACTTCGTGTACACACGTCGGATCGAAACAAAACTTACGCCATCGGACTCGTAGCAATATGCTGGTGCTGTAACCTATGTTTGGTTCGATTCTGAGAACGTTGACAAAATCGTGTATCGTGGGCCCTACGGCTCCACTTGACGGGCAATTTTGTGATCGGCTCATCGGAATCCAATTCTGGAAGTTTCGTTGGGTTCGTATCATCGTTATGGACTTGTTGACACTAAATTTGACGAATTTGGAGACCTTTGACCCTGATATATTTTTCCGTGCAAAGCGGCCCACATGTGGACCGTGCTTTGACCAGAAACTGTCATTTTCTCTCCTGTGTCCAAATTGGACATAAGGACAGGCGTTTCTAGCTATTTGATATTTTTTGAGACTGTTGGTGATGTTTATTATAGCTTTGGAGGAGTACCTGCAGGAACCACTGATACAGGGACTACTGTTGGTATTCAAACCCCAGGCAAGTGTACTTTGCCAACTTTGCAGTCTTGTTACATATTTTCCTTGATTCATTTATATTGTTTTGTATGCTTGACCTAGGACCGTGTGACTTACTTAGCGTCCGATTATTAGTCGGGTGCCAATGCTGTACGCAGAGTTGTGTAACGTCTCCTAGAGATGGATATTCGTGACCCTTTACATTCCCGTACTTGTCTTATCAAGTACATCATACCCCAGGACACTTGACTCTATTCATGAGACATAATCTTTCTGAGATATTCATGGTAATTCTGTATAGGATACAGGTTTTATGACATAGATATTATATTTATAGATATTATATGACTTGTTGCTTTAGCTATGATCTTGCGTGACATGTACATGAGACATTGTGGACATGAGACATGTGGTTACATTGGGTGGGGAGAGACACACAGGCTACAGGCTATTTTATATACCTAATACTATTGTGAGGCCGTAGACTCTCCAGCAGAGCTAGGCATATTACATATTATTACTGCTACCGGCTCCCCGACACAGAGCTTGTAGTGGTCTCAGCCTGAGTACTAGTGATGCTCTCACTTGCATTTCACATAGATGCTTACATACTTACCCTATTTTATTTTATTTATTGCTGCACTGCATTTATTTGGCTTGAGTTATCTTGTACCTTGCTATGTCCCCTGAGGGTCTAGATCCGGATTATGTCCCCAAGATTAGCAGAGGAGATCCACCCAGAGTTATACAGTACATGAGCATTAGCAGGAGCAGGAGTAGACACTGGAGCAGTACCAGATTCAGTAGTCGAGTGATCACCGAGGGTATCTTCTGAGTATATACTGTTTCCATACTCAGTATTTGCGGTGGTTATCTTTATTCTTGTATCTTGACAGATGTATCAGACTCATTATCGGGTTATTTCCCGAGTTTATATTTTATTGAGATTGATCTTGCTTTATGATTCTGATATTGTTGTATTCATTTCTGTGGATGAGATTAATATATCTAGACCCTTATTTTTGTATTACAGCTTAAGTACGCCCTATTAGATCCATTAAATTGAATTTGTCCATCAGTGTGTGATGCTGGCCATTGCCACGTGTCTAGTTCCTCAGTATTTTGGGACTGGTGCGTGACATAATTTTTGTGGTGGCCCATACAGGTCAAGAGCATATTGTCTCGGTTACTTTACTGTGCCGAGCAAGCCTGCACCTAGGATTAGAGTATAGGATCTTATCCACAACTGACTATGACTTATCCTTCTTCCAATCCATTCCGTTGAATAATTGCATCCTGCTTGATTCATGTGCCTTCTCATTAGTTCCTTGAGTGTAGCCTTCTCCTAGAATATAAAAGTCCCTGTTGATAGAATGATAAATAGGGTAACCTTCCTATTAAGAGTACAGCTAGGATATTGACACCCCCTAAGTAGAACGCTTGATGAACCCTAGCATCCCTCACCTATAGAATAATTTACCATTATTTCTTATTATAATCATGAATGACCTAAGAGTAGTATAGGCACTGCTAAGAGCAAGTTAGAGATTTGACCCTAGTGTTTGACCCCAGTCTTGAGAAACCAATAGAAATCTGAGATCAAATGTTAGAACTGAACCTAATGTGCATAGTGAGATAGTGTTAGGATATAGGTTCGTGTCGTGATATTAGCAGACGGTACCTCAAGAAGCCCAGAGCAACGAGTTTGACATTCCCCATGAGATCATACCTCAAAAACGGAGAATTGCTCACCACCTTCACCTTAGGAAACCATGATATTATCTAGAGCCCCATATTTTAATTTCACATGTTGTTCATCTGCGACCTTAACGTTCGCTAAAGCGCAACGACTAAAATATGTTCTTTTTTCTACGTCTTTCAATTCGTGCCACCTGACACTTCTGATAGTAGGCCAAGTAATTTTATTCCTTGTTAAGGACCCATAGTTTGCTAGGATTATAGCTGTAGTCTTGAATTTGAAAATTTTGTGCTTGGTAGTTAGAGTTCGATAAGTTTGAGTTAATCTTGTAGATTGTGACCCGATGATTATCCCTTAGTGTTAAATCACGTAATTTGTACCCCCACCTCGATGCGAGTTATATTCCCTTTCCCTTGGGACTAGTAACATTTCCATTCTCGCTATTGACACATGTTCTATGAGCACTATGATTAAGACTTAAGGTGACCCTTACTTATATAATGCAATAGGAGACCCTAATAAGTACCAAGATCTTTTCTCATATACCCTAATAAGAGTTTTTATTTTAATTACATGTACAAGGTTATTTTGCAGGATCCTCTTAAGACTGTCATAATATTAGTTTAATTCTTATAAGTTGGGTAGTATGCCTTACAACCTAGTACCACATAGTCCACTTGACCCATCGAGGCGGTGTAACTGAATGGCATTAATCGCATGCTAGCAAAAGATGACAGTGTTTATTTAGACAATAGAATTTAGAGGTCCTTGCCCCTATTTGGTCGACTAGCGACTTAGACAAGAAGGTTGTATGATAACTAAAGAGATTGTAGAGTCTTTTATTATTGTTGCTTATTTTGTTTTTGTGAACTTGAATATTTTGTACCTCCTTTCATCATCATCTAGCGTACTTATATTTCATATACTACCTTGACTTATGCTGCTATTTTATTGCCTAGTTTTGTAAGCTTATTCTTTATCGAGCTTGTTCATGACATATGTATTATTGGGGAGGCCCACAATAATACAATTCAGAATCAGTGTATTACGGTCTGATCAACCATAGTGCGCTTAGTTTGCCCTTCGTAATAATACTTTACGTGGATTGAGGTATATAGTTGATTAGTAGACGAATACACTTGCCCTATATATGTCTGACATATCGTATCGGTTACATAACTGTACTAATATGAGCATGCGAACAAAGGATTACCAAAATAGGATTTTAATCCACAACTGCTTTGATAATTCCCATTTGAATTCTTTAAACGCCTTGATCCCTATACTTCTATTATATTACCTCTCCCTTGAACTCTTTATTATTGATCTTCGTCTTCCCTTATTTCGGAAAGACGAAACCTTGTACTAGGTATAAAGTTTGATACACAGAGAGTACTAGATATACCCTATAGGCCGATCACATACTTGAGGATTATTCTTTCGTAATTAAGGACATATCATATGTGATATGATCGACTTTAAAGTTTCGAGGATTGAATGACATGAGTAAATAAATTAAGGAATATTTTCTTAAGGTATATAGCCTTATGTGATAGATGGGTAAATTCTAAGTTAGGTAGCAGTGCATTATCAACTCGAGAGAAATTTCTTTTAGATGGTGATCGAGTAAGATTAGATTGGGAGAGGTTCAAGCCATTTTAATTTTGAGAATTTTGGAAGAATGACTAAGATGATGAGGATTAATGAATTTCAAAATCTTGATATGGAGGACCCAATATTTATACCTTAAGTACATGATTTAAATTTTTGAATAATGAAGGTAAAATCATCAATTTGAATTTAGAGGATAAATATAGAATTTCAGACTTGAACATTGGTGGACTGTATTTAAATTATTTTTCAATTTGATGATTTGAATTAAGAATTAAAATTTGATGGTTGGACTACCTATTTGAAATATTGAGGATGTGAATGGGATTTAAAAAGTGGAAGTTAAAAAGTGGAAGCATACAAAAATATATAAGTAAAAATGGGAATAATATTGGACTCGAATTACTTCTAGAGAAAATTATGATAGTTGGGGATCGTGAGACAAATTTATATGCGTATGTAAATCTTGAAGATGTTATATGGATTTAATTTAAAATTTGCCTGTGGGTAATTTGAGAAAGTGAGAAGAGATAACCATAGGTTGAATTTTGATTGAAACAGTGATCATCTTAACCTTGAAGTAATTGCGATGGATATGATTGGGATTTTAATTATCACAAGGAGATTGCGATTGACTTGCCTTATGTACATGAAGAATCAATAAATTATGCCTTATTTTAATTTTGAGGATGATATTATTTTAAGTTGGCTGGATTGTGAAACCCCCTCACCTAAGAATTAGACCTACTTGGCTTAGATAGTGAGACTGAGGCTAGCTCGAATCCACTTAGAAATAGAATACGGTATTGTTATTTAGTTTTACAATATGGTATCCCTTGGCGCACCTTACCATTGCTTCGATAATTGGAGCACTTTACTAGTCACTGTCTTCCTACAAATTCCACATCCATGTCCTAGACATGCCCATCCTCCATTTCCATCTTTGTGCAATTTTCTAATTATTGGACACTTTTATGTAAAAGAGCATTTAGGTGTCCACACTATTGGACATGACACATGAAGAAACCAAATTTTCGCTCATGTAGATTTTTCCCATGATTTTTGGAATATGCAACGTGCAACATCGCCCACTCCGTTAAACCTAGCCTTACATTTTAACCAATGCAAATCTTAGACCATCCTTGACTTCTACTATGGCTTAATTTTATTTTCGAGGACGAAATTTTTATAAGTTGGGTAGATTGTAATCACCCTAATTTTTCTTAAATTTTTAAAACAATTTTTCATAATTTTTGTGTAATTTTTGGAAATTAAATCTAAGGTATTTTATGATTAAAGGATTTTTACATAATATTAATTAATATTAAAATATTATGAAAATAATATTTTTGGGTGTAAAATGGAAAACTGGACATAGGGTAATTTTCAGAGAATTTATTGGACTCCAGAAGTATTTTTAAAGCCCTAAAAATAAATTTATAATTAAACCAAATTAAACCCTGACTGAACCCGGTTTATTTTAAATAAACCAAACCAAACCGACCCAAACCGCTATCAAACCGAACCGGACCAAACCCAGCATTAACGGGTCGGGTCAGGTCGGATCCGAATTGAACCCGACCCGGAACCGAAACCCTCACCGAAACCCTAATCCTAAACCTAACGAAATCACTGTTCCGGCACCCTATTTATTGTCCTCGATTTCCACGCTCCGCCGCCAGAAAAACTCCATATCTCTCCTCCTCCGCCCGCAGCCCTGCTACGGTCACCCTCCGTCATCCCCGAATTCCCCTCACCGCCCTAGCCTGAACCGGAACCCCTCGACTCCTGCTCCTTCGCCCAGCCTCCATCTCCTTCCCCGACCCCGAGCCGCTGTGCTTCGCCGAACACGACCACCACGCCACCCCCTTCCCCTCGACGACTCAGATCCCACTGTTCATCTCCTTCCCCGACTCTCCCTGCCGGAGTCATCCACGACCCCGCCTTGAACCCCCACAGCCGCCTATCAGAACTTCCTCCTCCCTTCGTTCACCCTGATCCCCAAGCCGCCGGAGCGTGACACCGACTGCAGCCACCACTCCCCTCACCACCCTCTTCGATGACTCTACAACACCGAGCAGCCCCGACCTCTCCCCGATCTCCTTCTCCCCTTCCCGGTCCACCATGACCTAACCCTAACCCTAACCCTAGCCGCCTCCGTCGGCACTGCCCCTTAGGCGTAGCCCTGAGCCGCCATGGCGAAGCCCCGACGAGTCTCAGCCGTACCCTGACCTGGACACAGCGATACACGGACACAGCACATCACTGTGCAGTTGTGTCGTGTCGAGCCTAGTCGACTCACGGACACGAAGAAACTCGTTCTACGGAGCCCTGTTCAGGTAACCCGTTCTCTCTCCTCGTTGATCCGTTTTCTGTTTTGTCAGTTGTGACACATAGACTGTGTAACCCTCTCGATGCTTGTGCAACCCGCTCGGTGCGTCGCGTCCTGTGGCGATCGTAAACCGCGATCCAAAAACAGAAAAACCAACGCCCTGTTTCATCGCGGAACTGAGTGCGCCCCGCCAAACAGGACGACTTGGTCGTGAACAATCTTCACCGAAACATGCGCGCCGTTGATACGGACGTGCGGGATTTCACAGAAGTTGATTTGGATGTGCGTGCACACCGAAATCAACGCGTATCCGCCGACAACGCCCCGTATTCGCCTGTTCTGGAATATGTTGTAACTTTATGTACACACGTCGGATCGAAACAAAACTTGCGCCATCGTACTCGTAGCAATACACTGGTCCTGTGACCCAAGTTTGGTTCGATTCTGAGATCGTTGACAAAATCGCATATCGTGGGCCCTGCGGCTCCACTTGACGGGCGATTTTGTGATCGGCTCATCGGAATCTAATTCTGGAAGTTCTGTTGGGTTTGTATCATCGTTATGGACTTGTTGAAACTAAATTTGATGAATTTGGTGACCTTTGACCCTGACATATTTTTTGGTGCAAAGCGGCCCACATGTGGACCCCGTTTTGACCAGAAACTGTCATTTTTGCTCCTATGTCCAAATTGGACTTAAGGACAGGCGTTTCTAGCTATTTGATATTTTCTGAGACTGTTGGTGATATTTATTACAGACTTTGGAGGAGTACCTGCAAGATCCACTGATACAGGGACTACTGTTGGTATTCAAACCCCAGTCAAGTGTACCTTGCCAACTTTGCAGTCTTGTTACATATTTTTCTTGATTCATTTATATTGTTGTGCATGCTTGACCTAGGACCGTGTGACTTACTTAGCGTCCGATTATTAGTCGGGTGCCAACATTGTACGCAGAGTTGTGTAACGTCGTCTAGAGATGGACATTTGTGACCCTTTACATTCTCGTACTTGTCTTATCAAGTACATCATACCCCAGGATACTTGATACTATTCATGAGACAAAATCTTCCTGAGATATTTATGGTGATTCTGTATAAGATACATGTTTTATGACATAGACATTTTATTCATAGATATTATATGACTTGTTGTATTAGCTATGATCTTGCGTGACATGTACATGAGACGTTGTGGACATGAGACGTGTGGTTACATTGGATGGGGAGAGACACACAGGCTACAGGTTGTTTTATATACCTACTACTATTGTGAGGCCATAGACTCTCCAGTAGAGCTAGGCACATTACATGCTATTACTGCTACCGGCTCCCCGACACAGAGCTTGTAGTGGTCTCAGCCTGAGTACTAGTGATGCTCTCACTTGCATTTCACATAGATGGTTATATACTTACCCTATTTTATTTCATTTATTGCTGCACTGCATTTATTTGGCTTGAGTTATCTTGTACCTTGCTATGTCCCCTGAGGACCTGGATCCGGATTATGTTCCTAGGATTAGCAGAGGAGATCCACCCAGAGTTATACAGTACATGAACATTAGCAGGAGCAGGAGCAGACACTGGAGCAGTACCAGATTCAGTAGGCGAGTGATCACCGCGGGTATCTTCTGAGTATATACTGTTTCCATACTCAGTATTTGCGGTGGTTATCTTTATTCTTGTATCTTGACAGATGTATCAGACTCATTATCGGGTTATTTTCTGAGTTTATATTTTATTGAGAATGATCTTGCTTTATGATTCTGATATTGTTGTATTCATTTCTGTGGATGAGATTAGTATATCTAGACCCTTATTGTTGTATCACAGCTTAAGTACGCCCTGATGGATCCATTAAATTGGGTTTGTCCATCAGTGTGTGCTGCTGACCATTGCCACGTATCTAGTCACTCGGTATTTTGGGACTGGTGCGTGACAAAAGCGCAAACTTACCGTGTTAGTTGACCCGTGTCACCCCTAGCGTACCCTCTGAGTCCAGTGTATTTATAGTTGTGCATGTGATAGTGTAATGACTGATATTGTATTGTATTATATTATATGTACATAGGACCCATCGGATTGTTCTGCACGACTTCTGGAGCAGGTTATTGGTGCTACATAGCTCTCTTGTCAGGCAAGTATACCTTGCCTTTGTTGTACTGTTTAAATTCAGTTATATTGTTAGTTGTATGTTTATTGTTTTAGATTGTATATTGTGCGCGTCCGAGAGAGACTCGGGTGCAGTCAACGAATGCGTTGATGTTAGGACTTATATCTGACCTAGTGTCTAGTAGACCCACCTAAAGTTGTGGAGTTATCGGTATAACTTCCCAGGCCTTGACACATTTCTTACACGTGTTGTGAGTCTTATGTAGGGCACGGACTTGTGTATGTAGTTGGCCACCTATACGTGTAGGCGTACGACGGATAGGGAATAACTGCTTTTAGCGATGCATGATAGAAGATTTAGCAGTTATTAGTAGGCGGAGCATAGACTATCGTGGTACGATGGCCCAATCCTTGTCCTTATTTGGTTGTAAGGCTGGGCTATTGTTCTAGCGATAGAGTATGAGCCAGAGTTACGACGCCTAGGCATTGTAGCTAAGGCGTGTTGTGGATACAACATACATAGATCATTGGGCAGAGAGGACGACTAGTAGGCGTATGGGATAACCCACTTCCTTTATACTGCTGCCACACTCGACGGAGTGATATAGACGATATATACTATACTGCTGCCATGTTCTTCGGAGCGATATTGACGATATACTATACTATTGCCACGTTCTTCGGAGCGGTATGTGTAAACCCCCTCACCCAAAATAGATATTTTTTGTGTATTTTATATTATTATATTTTTTATATATTATTTTAAATATTGAATTACTTTAGAGTATTCTTTTAGTTAATTAGAAAATAAATTTCTTAGTATATTTACTTATGTAAATATTTATTTAGAATTATTTTTAGGTTATTTTAGATTTTTGTAGATTTTTCTAGAATTTTTAGGTAATTAAAACATAGGGAACGTAAATATCTAGGACTTCTATGATTTATTATACGACCATACTTACATGTTGTTCCTATCAAATATTTATTTTAGTTTAAAATATTTAATTATATTTTTCTGTAATTTATATAGAATTTTAAGAAATTTATTTAGATTTTTAAAATTATTTAGGATTTATTTGGATATATATAGTCTTAATATTAGATAGATGCTAATTTAGTGTTAATAGATATTAATAAGATTTTATAAATTATTTGTATTATCTTTAATTATATTTAAGATTATAAATTATTGAGATAAATTCAAACTCTATTTTAAATTAATTCAAATCCTGAGCCTACTAGGAAAGCAACTTCATGCATATCCTATACTTATTTAAATTCATCATAATCCTATCCAAATTAACCAATTCTAGTCGTATTCAATTAAGTAGTGTCCAATATTATAAATACCTCATCCTTCATTTTTTTCCCAAATTCACCTATTTTTCGTCCAAAAATAGTCAAAATTTGTCATAAATTCAGCCTCATTTTCTACTAGTTATGACGAATTAAAAAGACGATATCTCCTAGCTCCGGACTCCAATTTTGCTCCAATTTTTTTTGTTAGAACTATATCAAGGTTAGTTTTCTGATTATATAAATTATTTTAATAATTTATGAACCTATTTTTCCAGAAAATTCTAAAATTGTCAGTTGTCCGAAATCAGACGCATTTTTGTGTTTTTGAGATTACGGGAGATCCCGAACTCAAAATTATGAGCCGTTTAAAGTTTCAAATATCTGACATGATAAAATTTCATAAAATTATTTTTACAGAATTTATTATGTAAATTTAGTCTACTGTAAAATTTGTGCAACGTAGACGTGAATAGAAAATCACTAAAAACTGTCATCTATTCGCCCATATGGCCATAACTCTTTACCCACTTGTGATTTTATAAAATCGTCGATTCTGGCGTTCATGTAGCGCTAAAATATATAGGATTTTATACACAAATCCAGGATTTGAGTCGGTTGACTTTTTGGTCAACGGATTGCCTCGATTTGCGTGCCACGTATAACAAATTCTTAAAGTTGACTTTCTTTGGACAAAAAATTAGAGCTTAACAATAAAATCAGATTATAATAAGATTAAAATACTATTTTAGGGTATTTTATTCAGAGTTAAAATAGATTAAAATAGTGAAAACTATTCACCCACTTTTGTAACCTAACTTGTTTAATTTATGTGACGGGTAGATCGGACGACGCCTTGAGTTGGGACTTCATCCTTTTCAGACCAGGCAAGATACCTTGCCAAATTATTTACAGTATTTTGCATGCTTAGTATATTTTTGTATATTTATTACATTTCTGTTTATTCATTGCATGTGTAGTTTCTTTTAGTCATTACTATATATTAGATATGTTGACACACACACTTGACACTTAGTATCATAGAGGACAATCAGTAGGCGTATGGGCTTTAACCACTCTGGTAAACCGTAGTAACTAGCACGCACTATGGTGGTCGTGTCCGATGGTCGCTGCCCCCGAGGTATGTCGATTGTTGGAGTCCGAGGGTCGCTACCTCCGAGGTATGTCGGCTGATGATGTCCACTGACGAGTGTGTGAGTGTGAGATTTAGATCGAGTAGCCTACCCTTGCCCATACGTTGAAAAATTGTCCTCATTTGCATTCATATAGATTGTCTTGTACAGCGTACTTACATATTTTCTACCTATTATGCATGTTTACTGTATTTAAATTGGCTAGCTGTTCTGTATCTTGTTACGTCCCTCTGAGGACCTGGTCCCCTTCCAGGTGTATCTGTTCTTGAGTATTTGTAGGAGCGCAAATTCGGATGGTTACATATGTTTCGAGGATGTCTTCTCTCCGAGCCCCATGATTGTTAGCTGGTATTCCTATATTGTGTTTATTGTGTTGTACTTTTCCATTCGAGTTGGTAGTGGATTTATTTCCATCCAACTATCATCCTTAGATACTTATATTGATATCTAGTTTCATAGATACTGGTTATTTATTTATATTTGATTTTTTGTGGATGAGATTTAGATTATACCCTATGACTTGTGATTGATTTATACCACTTGTGGATTGATATTCATATTACAGCGTACGTGTGGATTTTGGTTTCCATATATTGGAGTTGCCATATCCATACGGCTGGCATGCTTACATGTTCCTAGTCCTACGTATTTTGGGACTGGGGCGTGACATATTTTTGTGGTGGCCCATGCAGGTCGAGAGCATATTGTCTCGGTTACGTCACTGTACCGAGCAAGCCTGCGCATAGGATTAGAATATAGGATATCATCCACTTATTTATTACCTTCCTTGATTTTATTTTGCATTCTCATTTGATTGCTTGCATTGCATCTTGCTTGATCCCATCTCAACGTCAATCTTCTCTCGTGCTTGATAAGGTTAGGAAGATGACTTGTACTAGGTATATACCCTCTAGTATCCAATAACACTATTACTTAAATTTTTGTAAGTTTGGTAGTATGCCTTATAACCTAGTAACACATGGTCCTTCTGACCAATTAATGAAATATAAATGAATGACACCAACTATAGACTTGCATAAAAAGATAATGTTTATCCAGACTGTAGAACTTAGAGGCCCATACACCCATTTGGTCGACTAGAGACCTTGACAATGAGTTATAATAAAAACTACAGAGGCACAACACCGATCTTCTTAGTGAACTTAGATTATTCTCTACCTTCCTCCATCATAATCAAGCGTACTTATATTTTTACTACCTCGACTTATGCTGTTATTATAGCCTAGTTTTACAAGCTTATTCTTTTATTGAGCTTGTTCATGCATATGTATTATTGGGGGCCCACACTATGCATTGTCTAAATCAGAATCGGTGTATTATGGTCTGATCAACCGTAGTGCACTTGGTTTGCTCTTTGTATCACTACTTTATGTGGATTGAGATATAGTTGACTCAACTTGTTAGACGGATATACTTGCCCTCTAGACTGGTCAGAGCATATCATGTCAGGTACATAACTGTTCTGATATGAACATGTATATAGGAATTTACCAAAATAAGATTTCAATCCACAACTGCCTTGGCAACTCCCTTTCAAATTCTCTAATCCTTTTTGGTTCCGTACTTGTATCCTATCACCTCCTCCTTGAACTCTTTATTGTTGTTTTCGTCTTCCCCTATTTCGGAAAGACGAACGTTCGTGCTTAGTATAAGTTTGATACACGGATAGTACTAGATATACCCCATAGGTCAAGCACTCATTTTGACAAATATAGGAGAGCAGATACAGGAAGCCGTAGATACATGTACGATCTTTTAGTTATATTTGTCATTGCATACTTATAACCCTATTATGACACAAGATCTTAGATGTACAACTAGACGTAGAATTATATATAAGGCAGTTTAGCAGTTATGAGGATATATTGATATTCTACCCAGATGGCATACATACAATGCTAATAGATGACTTGAGTAGCAGTAGTATTATTCTCCTCCTATCACCATCTTGACCCTTGGGATGGCTCATCTTCTCTTTTATATCCATTACTTATCTCGTGCTTAATTCTTCCTATCATAGTCATATCCTTTCATGCCATTATGAATTGTTTGATTACTTCAACCTCACCCTTATCTTGTTAGTTAAAAACATAAATGAGTTAGTAATGATTAATAACTAAAAAGATGAGTTCATAATGATAACCTCTATGTATATGCACTATAACAATATCTGTATCCTCTTATTATAAAAAAAACCATGTATAGCATCTCTAAGTCTAATAAAAATTAGTTGGATTGTTGAAATAGTTCATACTTCTAATAGTTTTATAAAGTTAGTCAAGACCTAAAGAGTTGCCCTAAAACTTAGACTATGCTTAGGAAAGAATGGAAGGCACTTGTTACGAACTGACGACTATGGCAAATAGCTAGCGAAGTAGCGACAGCTGCTGCTAGACCATTATAGTAGAGTAGTCGAAGTATTTGCAGACATACTGGTCAGGTGGCATGGCAGTATTATACTATGATACTTGACGGGTACAAAAAAAAATCATGGTTGTAAGATTCTAGACAGGTATCCCAAGATTCTCGACCCAATAAATAAATTCGTCTAACAACCTAGATAATAGCTCAAGAGACTTAGACTACTAGTAGAACTCTTGTAAGTTGGGTAGTGTAGATGAGTTAGAAATAGAATAATGTATGGACAATAAATAAGAAAGTGTTAGAATGGCAGACCATAACTTTTAGGAAGCTGCTAGATAACAATGAAGTTTAATAGCTATAGTAATTTATTATGAATATGGGTTAGTGTCAATTTTGAGGACGAAATTTTTGTAAGTTGGGTAGATTGTAAACCCCCACACCAAAAATAGGTATTTTGTGTGTATTTTATATTATTATATTTTTTATATATTATTTTAAATATTAAATTACTTTAGAGTATTCTCTTATTCATTAGAAAATAAATTACTTAGTATATTTACTTATGTAAATATTTATTTAGAATCATTTTTAGGTTATTTTAGATTTTTCTAGATTTTTCTAGAATTTTTAGGTAATTAAAACATAGGGAACGTAAATTTTTTGGACTTCTATGATTTACTATACGACCATACTTGCATGTTGTTCCTATCAAATATTTATTTTAGTTTAAAATATTTAATTATATTTTTTTGTAATTTATTTAGAATTTTAAGAAATTTATTTAGATTTTTAAAATTATTTAGGATTTATTTGGATATATATATAGTCTTAATATTAGATAGATGCTAATTTAGTGTTAATAGATATTAATAAGATTTTATAAATTATTTGTATTATCTTTAATTATATTTAAGATTATAAATTATTGAGATAAACTCAAACTCTATTTTAAATTAATTCAAATCCTGAGCCTACTAGGAAAGCAACTTCATGTATATCCTATCCTTATTTAAATTTATCATAATCCTATCCAAATTAACAAATCCTAGTCGTATTCAATTAAGTAGTGTCCACCATTATAAATACCTCATCCTTCATATTTTTCTTCCAAATTTACCTATTTTTCGTCCAAAAATAGTCAAAATTCGTCATAATTTAGCCTCATTTTCTACTAGTTATGACGAATTAAAAGACGATATCTCCTAGCTACGGACTCCAAACACGTCCAATTTTTTTGTTAGAACTATATCAAGGTTAGTTTTCTGATTATATAATTTATTTTAATAATTTATGAACCTATTTTTTCAGAAAATTCTAAAAGTGTCAGTTGTCCGAAATCAGACGCATTTTGGTGTTTTTGAGATTACGGGAGATCCCGAACTCAAAATTACGAGCCGTTTAAAGTTTCAAAAATATGACATGATAAGATTTCATAAAATTATTTTTGTAGAATTTAATATGTAAATTTAATCTACTGTAAAATTTGTGCAACGTAGACGTAAATAGAAAACTACTAAAAACTGTCATCTATTCGCCCATGTGGCCATAACTCTTTACCGACTTGTGATTTTATAAAATTGTTGATTCTGGAATTTATGTAGCGCTAAAATATATAGGATTTTATACACAAATCCAGGATTTGAGTCGGTTGACTTTTTGGTCAACGGATTGCCTCGATTTGTGTGCCACGTATAACAAATTCTTAAAGTTGACTTTCTTTGGACCAAAAATTAGAGCTTACCAATAAAATCAGATTATAATAAAATTAAAATACTATTTTAGGGTATTTTGTTCAGAGTTAAAATAGATTAAAATAGTGAAAACTATTCACCCACTTTTGTAACCTAACTTGTTTAATTTATGTGACGGGTAGATCGGACGACGCCTTGAGTTGGAACTTCATCCTTTTCAGACCAGGCAAGATACCTTGCCAAATTATTTACAGTATTTTGTATGCTTAGTATATTTTTGTATATTTATTACATTTCTATTTATTCATTGCATGTGTAGTTTCTTTCAGTCATTACTATATATTAGATATGTTGACACACACACTTGACACTTAGTATCATAGAGGACAATCAGTAGGCGTATGGGCTTTAACCATTCTGGTAAACCGTAGTAACTAGCACGCACTATGGTGGTCGTGTTCGATGGTTGCTACCACCGAGGTATGTCGATTGATGGAGTCCGAGGGTCGCTACCCCCGAGGTATGTCGGCTGATGATGTCCACTGACGAGTGTGTGAGTGTGAGATTTAGATCGAGTAGCCTATCCTTGTCCATACGTTGAAAAGTTGTCCTCATTTGCATTCATATAGATTGTCTTATACAGCGTACTTACATATTTTCTACCTATTATGCATGTTTACTGTATTCAAGCTGGCTTGCTGTTCTGTATCTTGTTACGTCCCTCTGAGGACCTGGTCCCCTTCCAGGTGTATCTGTTCTTGAGTATTTGTAGGAGCGTAGATTCGGATGGTTACATATGTTTCGAGGATGTCTTCTCTCCGAGCCCCATGATTGTTAGCTAGTATTCCTATATTGTGTTTATTGTGTTGTACTTTTCCATTCGAGTTGGTAGTGGATTTATTTCCATCCAACTATCATCCTTAGATACTTATATTGATATCTAGTTTCATAGATACTGGTTATTTATTTATATTTGATTTTTTGTGGATAAGATTTAGATTATACCCTGTGACTTGTGATAGATTTATACCACTTGTGGATTGATATTCATATTACAGTGTACGTGTGGATTTTAGTTTCCATATATTGGAGTTGCCATATCCATACGGCTGGCATGCTTACGTGTTCCTAGTCCTACATATTTTGGGACTGGGGCGTGATAGTATGGACGATATATTATACATATGCCATGCTCTTCGGAGATGGATGTTACTATACAATTCCCTCCTATGAGGACATATGTGGCATATACTAGCCAGTTGTCATCATTGGTGAATTACGTCAATATATGTCTAGCCTACACTCTCCCATACACCCAAAGTTGTCCTTAAAGTGCATTTTACTTAGATGGTTAGCACACCCCTTTTATTTATTCAGTATTTACTTTATGTCATGCTTCTATGTATCTTATTATGTCCCTCTGAGGACCTGGCCCTTTCCAGATGTATTGTTCATGAGTATTCGCAGGAGCACAGATCCGGACTTGCTACGTAAATTGCGATGAGGGCTTCTCTTCGAGCCGTGATTGTTAGTTGATATTCTTATATTGCATTTATCTTGTTTATCTATATTCTGGTTTGGTAGTGGATTTATTTCCATCCGACTACCATCATTAGATACTTTATATTGAGATCTACTTATAGATATTGGTTATTCATTTATATATGATTTCTGTGGATGAGTTTTAGTTATGCCCTGTGATATATATGTTTACCACTTGTGAATTATTATTCATATTACAGCGTACGTGTGTTATGGTTTCCATATATTAGAGTGCCATATTCATACGACTGGCATGCTTACGTATCCTGGTCCTACGTATTTTGGAACTGGGGCGTGACAACTATCGAGGATCAATTTGCTCTTAGAATGGAAAGGGCGGTCCACCTATAGGACAATTTGTAGATGTAACCTTTGGTACCAATTTCATGAAGGGTCGTGGAATGTTAGTGTTTGGTACCCACTTATATACATTCATATTAACCAACTTTCTAATTATACATAGTGAAGAAATATGTCCATTAGTACCACAATAATAACATTTACCATTAACAAAATGATTATATCTTTTGTTGGTATAATGGACATATTGTGTGGTCTTATGTGAATTGTATGGATACTTGTAATAGAATACATAATTAGAAGGTTTGGCCTTCTTGGGTTGTGTATGATGAGTGTGCTTGGGTTTTGAGTGACATGTGTTAGATTTGGAAACAGTCTGTATAGGCTATTTTCCTAATCTAATTTCCAACTTTTTGGATATGTCATACAATTCAGTATATTTAGTAGTCAAGGCATCTATTCTGATAAGTGCACAACTATTTTTCTTCTTCTCTATGATAACTCTTCCATGAGCTTGGCATAGTCCTTGTCTTTTTGTTCAAATCTAAGTAATACTTCATGCAAGTTTAATCTAATAGCAGGCAATTTATTTTTGTCGCTAAATGATTGTCTCTCTCTAATATCATCTAAAAGTGTAAACAATCTATTAATCTCTAGCATGTATGCTTTGAGTTCCTTCTTGGTGCCCTTGTATTTATCTAAAATTGTCTTGTGGTCACTAAGAAGATCACTAAAAGCATCACCCAATTCATCAAACATAAAATAGTTATAAAGGGGATTGTCAGATACCTTATCGAATGCCATTAGACAAACATTGGCAACGTCTTGTGATTGATTATTGTCAGAGTCGATGTCTTCACTTTCGTGCTAAATGATTGTGTTAGCATACTTTCGGGAGGATGGTCGCCCTGTAGATTTTTTATATTTGTTCCCCTTCCTTGCTGACGGACAGCCTTTTTTTATGTGTCCTTTCTTCTTGCATCCATAGCTGCTTTATCTTCATCGTCATTGTTCTAGTCTTTTTTTCTTTTTTTGAACTTCAAGAACTTTTTAAATTTTCTGGCCATGAGAGCTTGTTCTTCACTGTCAGAGTCGTCATCTTCGGAGTCTTCATCGACGATCTTCTTGTGTCATACTTTAATTGCAATCATCTTCTCCTTGGGTGCTGACTCTTCAAGGTCCTATAGATCCAACTCATGCGTCATCAATTTTCCTATGAGTGTCTCTAGTGATATTGTGGTGATATCATTCCCTTCAATGATCATTGTAGACTTGGGGTTCCAGTTTTTGGTGAGTCCCGAAGAACTTTGCTTGTGGTTATTATATTCTTTGCCAAGAGATGCCAAAGGATTTACAATGTCAAGGAAACGAGTGAACATTTGCATAATGGTCTCGTTGGGCTTCATTTTGAAGGCTTCATACTCTTGTATAAGCCGACTAATATTTAATTCTTTGACTTGTGACGTGCCTTCATGTGTGACTTCAAGTAGCTTCAATACTTCATGTTGCGTCGTGCAAGTTGACACACTGTTGACTTTTGTCCTGTCTATAGCACAAAATAGAGCATTAATAGCACGAAAATCTAAACTAGCTTGCTTTTTCTCGTGATCAGTATACTTGTTATGTAGTTTATCTATAAGTGCACTTCTATAACAATTCTTTGTGGCTTTTTGTAGCCGTCAATAACAATTGACCATAGATCAAAATTAAGGGATTTAAAGTAAAAGCTCATTTGTGTCTTCCAATAAGTGTAATTGTTTCCATCAAATAGTGAGGGTCTATTTGTGGATTGGCCCTCTCTTGTGAAGATAGATTTTACGTTAGCCATGTGAATTCTAGAGTGTATAGTTTAAATACAATTAATATAACATACTCTAATACCAATTGTAGGATTGAATAAGCACCTTTAGAGGGGGGTAAATAGAGTGTGTGTATATGTAGAAGAATAAAAATTATCTAATAAAAATTAAGATAATTAGCTAAAACTTTAAATATAAAATGATAGTAAGTAAAGAGAGAGAGAGAGAGAGAGAGAGAGAGAGAGAGAGAGAGAGAGAGAGAGATCAATAGTCTTAAACACAATAATGTATTCTGGTTTTCCTCTGAGAGGACTACTCTAGTCCCGAGAACTCTAGCTCGAAGTTAAAATTCACAATCAAGTGAAACACAAGTTTTGATCCGAAGGCTTGCAACTTCGTACAGACACGAGTTTGGATCCGAATGGCTCGAATACTTATCGAAGTGTTAAAATTCTTGACAAGATCTTTTTATAATTCTTGAAACTTCTAACCAAGAACGCACTGGCACTTAAGGCTTTGGACTTGTAGAAAGCTTGGGATTGAAAAATGTAAAGCTCTTGTACTGAGGGAATAGAGAAGAGAAATGAAAGTGAATTGAGTGAGTAAAATGATGAATTCCTTCTCTATTTATAGTACTTTTGCAGAATGAGTTTGGGGAGAATACGAATGCCAAACATTCAGATTTTTAAACATTGGAGCCGAGTCTGCAGGAAGAACTGGTTTACTGGGTCTGGAATCGAGTTCGAGCGGAACTCGCACTGAACTAATACCGATTTTGAACCGAGTTTATTTTTCCTAAATTCAGTCAGAATCAGAATGGGTTGGGTTGGTTTAGGCTAACTTGGTTTTGGAAAAATATGTTGGGCTATTTTCAAAACTTGAAATAATTTGGCTAAAATAATCTGGGTTTAAAAAATATTATGGGTGGCCTATAAATGCCAAGTGTTACTCGATTTATATTTATTCCTATACTAAATAAATAAAAAAAATTACATTGACTCGATACTGAAAACAAGTCGAATTTCCATTCTCTGAAACTATGGTAGAAGCAGTAGTACGTCCGTATCGTCGGTTCTCGTAGGTTATATCAAGTCCGAGTTTTAGTCGATTATCGAAATATGGTTCAACCATGACCAATGGTCCAACAGTCCCTATCACAAAGATTGGTACAATTCACAAGATGCTGGTCGTACAATTTGACCAAGAAGCTTTTGAGAACATGCTCTCGGGGTATAGCTTACGTCCCTTATGACGAATGGCGAAGCCTAGGCAGTCTCAGAAGACATGGTTCCCCAAAGGCTCGTACTGCCTACCCACAAGTCACTGATGACGAAGGGGGGGCTCTAGCCTCACATGGCCTACTGAAGACTGTGACTACGTAGACTCTTTCTGCACATGGATCTACCAACTCTCTGTTAATGCATGGAGCAGAGAAACAAACCAGTGCTGCTATCTCGGTCTAAACTCTGGTAGGAGTAGGCCTTGGCACTACAAGTATGCATTCCAAGAAGCCACATTCTATGCGTAGATAGCAAAGTGCTAAGCACTTGGGTTTCAACAGTGGAAAACACGACGATATTAAAAAACCAAGTGCCAAGAACTTTTCTAAACCTATGTGTGCTCAATGTAGTGTTCAGAAGAAGAAGAACTTATTTAAATTGTGTATTCGGTAGTCGAGTCCTTGTATTTTAAGATAATATGATTGTATATAAACTGAAATTAATTATGGATCTTTTATTATTGAGACTTGTGCTAGTATCTCATTTTGTTACTAGTTTCATAATCATTATGATAAAATGTCTAGGATGTCATATCCTAGTGTTTCTTCTTTTATGATTGAGAAATAGGTTATTTTTCTATACCTAGGGGGACTATTGGATTATAGTATATACCCTTTTGTCTAGGTCTAGTCATGACCCTATTGTGGGGTACTAGTTTATTATGTATATATATATATATATATATATATATATATATATAAATATAGTTGTCCTGGTCATACCACTGTTCTCTATATTCTGTGACTTAGGCATGACACTAGGCTTATGCAAGTGAGAAAGTTCAAGATGAGTTAGTAAGCATTGTAGGTTCTTAGATGATTTTATTTCATAAAAGTTGAGTAGTAGTTTGGTCATTTGTTTGGTATGTTTATATGTATTGTTGTTTAATTATATGGTTGTTTTGCTTGTTTGGTTGGTTTAAAATTTTGAGGACTAATTTTTTCTTTGGGATAATTTGTAGCATTTACTTCCCAAGAAACCCTAACTAGTAATACAAATATTAAATTCAAGATTAGGTAAAAAAAAAAATCGATTTTGATTGAAAAACCTTAATTAATTCTTCAATACTAACGAAATATGGGTGTTTTATAATTTATATGATTCATGGTTACCAAGACGATGTCCAAAGCCTATAATAACAAAAATAGGGTACGGCTGGAAATGGTATTCAAGACTCTAGAAACATAGAAAACCTATTCATGTCATTCTAAGATATTTCATAATTATGAGAATTTATAGGATATATTTAATAATTTTTACCTATGGAAATCAGGATAACGATAAGTACCTAAAAATCTGCTACAAAACAAAGCGAGCCTTGACCTGAAAATGACCCTCAACACTTTCTTATAGCTTAGACTTGTCCCAAATAAAATATAGAAATTCCTAACATTAATATGAATATTCTGGATAAGTTTAGTAAATAATTAAAACCTCTGAGAACGATTAATCGATAGGTTGTAGGATTTATCGTAGCAAATTTTGACTAAAGAATGATCGAATATTTTATTCATAAGATTTATAAGAGCATACTAGATAATCTAGGATTTATTTTTATAATTTTCTAAAGTGGTTTAGTAATTTTCAAGAGATTAAAACAAATTTAAAGATTTTTTGAATAAATAAAAAATAAAAATAATAAAATACTAGCAACTTTTATGATTTCTTGTAGCCCAACCCTTATGATAGATTTATGCTCAAACATTTTATGCATGTTGTTAGTGGCACCATAGATTTTCTAGACTTTTTTTAAGAATTTTCTAACTAATTTTGATGAAGTTTATGACTTAAATAAATTAGAAACTAATTATAAAGTCATCCTACAATATAATTGACAAATCTGACCCACCTATGAGTGAGTTGTCCTACATTAATCCCCGTTTGACCTAATATGTATAAATAGTATTCTAGGGATTTTTATTTTGGTTAAATATTTTTTTTCCGAATTCCAACAACTCCTCCACTTTATGAGCCCGTAACTTTCATCCCCGAAGTAGTTTTTGTATGTCGATTTTTGCATAAAACATTATAATAGAGTAAGATTTCTAAAACATAATTTCATAGTCTTTATTTTGTCATACAAGTTGTCACATCCTTTTTAGTAACAAGTGTTATGTTTTTAAGATTACAATATTTTAATTGTGTTTACAGGGATTATTAACAACTAATCGATAATTTATAAAAAAAATCCAATCCAATGTTAGATATAGTAAGGATTGGAGCAAAGCACAATACTACAATAGACATACACATCATTGTTGGCACATTACTTATTTTAACAATTTATATAATTGACTACTTACTATTTTAGTCTAACTCCTTGTAGAAGTATCAGATTTATCAAAGAAGTGCAAATCACTTCAGATATATTACGTTCAAAAGTTTTATTGTGGTACAATAATAAGTTTCATGACTCCAGATTAGCATGCACATGGAACCGCCCTTCAAGGGTTTGTAAAGTATCATAGGAAAACTTGTAAACACAAGAAATGGTTGGACAAAACCAAAAGCTAAGTTAGAAACCTTCCAATTTTAGTTTTGGCCCTCTGGATAGTATATCGGCGGTATACTATTTTGGTCACAGAAAGTTTCTATTTGATCCAAATGACATACCGATGGTATAACGGTCCATACCAAAGGTACATTATTCTGGATAACAAAAAGTTTGTGTGTAGTCCAAATGGCATACCGACGATACACCGGTCCATACCGACAGTATAGTAGTTCGACTTTTCTTGGCCCATTGAATACATCCAACTGTCGTATTTATATGCATATAATGATCCCAATGCTATAGATATTGGCTTTACTGTTTCAAGATAGTATACCGGTGGTATACTATCTACAAGCAGTTTTGTGTATTAAATATTATTCTTTTGTGAGTTTGTATTTAAAGCTTTGAAACCCTTCTTTCAAATCCATCTTTTTGAGCTTTAAATTTTCTCAACCACCAAAGACCAATCCTACTAATCTACAAAGCTTTCATTTTCCATCCACAAAAGTGTTAAGAGTATTAAAGAGTTGTAATCTAGATCTTCCAAGTGCTCTTGATGATCAAAATTCTTTCTTTATTAAAGAAGTAGTCGACGAGCCTTCGGATCAAAGCTTATGTTTAAGAAGTTGGTGAGTCTTCGAATGAAAGATTATAGTATACTATTTGATTTAAATATTAGATCAAAGTCGGAATGAGTTTCGAGACTAGATTTCCTTCATGGAAGGACACCAGGATACATCGAATGTTTGATTACTTACTATATTCTTTAAATTGCTTATTATTATTGCATAATTGTGTTGCTTTATTTTATTACCCTATTTACCACCCCCTCCCCAAGGTTCCTATAATTTATATCAGTTCCTAGGATCTTATTCTTGGATTAATGCCTTAGAGTGATCAATAACAACCTTTAGCTCAACCCAAAGCGAGGAACATTCCACAAATAGACATTCCTTATCTAATGAAACAAATTATAACTATTACAAGATCAGAATAAGAATATATTTAAGATCCATAGATTTTGATCTTTGGAGTAGTGTCACAAATGGTTATATAAAACCTCAAGAAGTCATTGCTAAGGATTCTTCTGAGAAGACTTTTAACAAATACACCAAGAGCGAGAAAAGGTGGCAAGCCTTGATGCTAAAGCCATGAACGCCCTTTATTGTGCTTTCGATAAAAAAAGATCAATAAAATCTCTACTTGCACCACTTCATATGAAATATAGAGACTTCTAGAAGTCACATATGAAGGTACATCCCAACTAAAGGAGTCTAAAATTAGTAGACTCACACAAGAGTATTAGCTTTCAAAATAAAGCCAGATGAGTCTATTACTTGCATGTTCACTATATTCTTTGATATAATTAATCCTCTTGCTTCTCTTGGTAAGGAGTATAATACACATGAAAAGATTCAAAAATTGTTTAGAGGACTCACCAAGAGCTAGAATCTTAAAGATACGACAATCATCGAAAGAAACGATCTCACTATTATAAACCTTGAAATGCTTATGAAATATTTGATGATGCATGAGCTAGACATAAAGGATCAAGAGGAAGACTCCATACAAGAGAAGGAGAAAGAGAAAGTAAAACTGAAAGAAAAAGTTCTTGCTTTGAAGGCCAAACATTACAAGCACTCCTCAAAGGTAGACGCCGATAATGAGGATTCCAATGACGAATATATTTCCATCACCTTTAGGCACTTTAAGAAGTTCCTAAAGTTCAACAAAACAAATCGCCAATGATGGGATAATGATGAAGAACAGACATGCTACAACTGCAAAAAAGCCCAAAAACATCAAGAAGTATTGTCTCATGATGAATAGGGACTTTAGAAAGTATGAAAGATCTTAAAAAGGTGGCTCCTTATCAAGAATGTATGTCAGCACAAGCATTTGGTGCAAAAGTGATGCTAGTGACTCTGACAATGACAAGGACTCCAAACATACCAAAAATGTTTGTCTTATGGAAATAGACTTTAATGCGGTACTTGATCATTTTTTAATAAATACTCTTCATACAATAAATTAGAGAATGCTATCCTTGAACTTCTTAATGACCATAAAATTTTGTGGGGTAAATTTAGAAAATCTCTAAAAGAGATTGAAGTATTTAAATGTAAAATACAACGACTCACTAATGTAATTAGTGAGATTAAGGGGAAGTCTTCGGCTTGCGACAGCTAAGAATGAATCTCTCAAGCTAAAGCTATATGATCTTTTAGAAGAAGTCAAAGAAAAGGATGTTGAATGTCAAACTCTCAAAGAGATATAAGATTGCAAGGAACAAGATTCTTATTGCCTCTTAGAGAAAATAGGCTATCACGGCATTTATAATGAGCTTCTCGAAAAATGCAAGAAACAAGATGGTTTAAACACTACCAACATATCTTAAAATGGTCACCAAGGCACAAGACACCGTTGTCAAAGAAACACCAAAATGAATAGGATACTAATGACATATATACACTAATATATATGTCATATGATACTAGGCCCTATGGTCAACACGGGCACTCACATAAAAGACCCTATGTGAAAATGACACGTAACATCACCACCACTCCATATCATGCTTTTTATTATAGTCACACAAATGATAAAAATCATATAAGGAAGTTTATGATCAAAACACTTACCCTATACCTACTAGAACAAGGCAACAACTATATATCACTATTATGGAAAGCTTGGACACACATCTTATCAATGTTAAATTAGAACTCATGTTGACATGAGAATGGTAAAATAGGTTCTTAAGACTAACATTCATGGACCCACCAAATCTTGGATACCAAAGCCTTCATTTTCAACTTATGTTATAGGTGAACTCTCATTCAGATGCTAGGAGCAAGTAGATTCTCAATAACAGTTGCTCATGACACATAATCGGAGCTGCTACCTTATTTGCAATGCTATTTATGAAAAAAGAAGGACATGTCTCCTTTTAAAATAACTTGAGAGGGTACATCATTGGACATGGTAATATAAGCTCCCCTCCTTATCCTTAAATTAATAATGGATGTCTTGTTAAAATTTGAAGCACAACCTTCTTAGCATTAGTTATCTCATGGATAAGGGCTATGGTGTAAATTTTGTGAAACACAAATACTTTATTTATGATAGCACTATCACTAGTGGTACCAGAGTTTATGAAGGAATTGGAGAAGCTAACATTTATCTATTTTATCTCGTTGAAGGTACTAACAATAACAGTTGTTTAGTTTTTACAAATGATGAAAGTTTGTTTTGGCACATGAAACTTGGACACGCCAACATGGATACCATCTCCCGGCTTGCTACCAAGAACCTAGTAAGAGGTCTCTAAAATATCCCCTTCAAGAAAGACATAGTATATGATGAATACAAAAAGAGTAAGTTGACTAATTCCTCCTTCAAGTCAATAAACATTGTAAGCACTACTAGAATCCTTCAACTTATCTGTATGGATTTATTTGGTCCTAGTAGAGTTGTAGTCTTGGTGGTAAACTTTATGCATTTGTTTTATTTGATAATTTTTCGAGATTCACTTCGGTTATTTTTTTTGTAAATAAGAGATACTTTTTTATAAATTTATTAATTTTTGAAATTGTGTTAAAAACAAGAAAGATATTATAATCAAAAATATTAGAAGTGATCATGGAGGAGAGTTTGACAATGCTGATTTTAATAGTTTTTTTGTGCTAAGAATGGCTTTGGTCATTATTTTGCTTGTCCTAGAAATTTACAACAAAATGTTGTAGTAGAAAGAAATAATAGAATCCTTAGCGACATGGCTATAGTTATGTTAAACTAATATAAGCTCCCTTAATATTTTAGGTGATAGCCATTAATATGACATGTTATGTTATAAATAGAGTCTTGATCAGATCTATTTATAAGAAAACTCCATATGGGCTTTTGTTTGATAAAATTCCTTCTATTGAATGTTTTAAAGTTTTTGGATATAAATATTTTATTTTGAACACCAAGGATAAAATAGGAAAATTTGAAGAAAAGGCCATTGAAGGTCTATTCCTTAGATATTTAATACATAATAAAGGTTTTCATGTTTTAAACAAAAAGACCTTGCGGTTAAAGAATATATCAATGTATCTTTTGATGAACCTAATGCTTCCACATCTAGTTCGATCTCTTAATAATATTATGACATTTCTTGGGGCTTGAAGAGCACTTCTCTTGGAAATAAGGATGCTCCCTCAACTAGTTGTGAAGTTAAGATCACTCCATCCGAAGTCCCTCCAACCACAGAAGCTTCTCCAAATGGTTAACCTAAGGAATGAAAGTTTGTCACACATCATCCAAAAGAACTTATTATTGGTGACACTTCAACAAGTGTTAGCATAAACTTTTCTATTAGAGACATCGTGTGAATATTGTTTTATTTCTTAAATAAAGCCTAAGAATATCAAAGATGCTTTTAATGATAAATTTTGGATGCCTGCTATACAAGAAGAATTAAATCTATCTGAGAGAAGCCAAGTTTGGGAATTATTTCCTAAGTCCAATAACTATCCTATCATTGGGACTGAATGGGTGTTGTAAAATAAGCTTGATGTGGATGGTCTTGTAACTCAAAACAAAGCACGATTAGTTTCACAAGGTTATAACCAAGAATAAGGTATTAATTATGTAAAAACCTATGAACTAGTTGCTCGATTAGTCTATTAGAATGCTTTGTTCTTTTGCTTGTTTTAATAATTTTAAGCTTTTTCAAATGGATGTTAAAAGTGCCTTCCTAGATGGGGTTATTAAGGAGGAAGCCTACGTTGAGCAACCTCCTGGCTTCGAAGATTTTCGTTTTCCGAATCATGATTTCAAATTACATAAGGCTCTATATGGCCTCAAACAAAATTTTCGTACATGGTATGAGCATCTTAGTAATTTCTTAATTTCACATAATTTTTTTAAAGGCAAAGTTGACACCACTCTTTTCAATAAATCTCATAAAGGTACTTTATTATTGGTCAACTTTAAGTTGATGGCATTATTTTTTGTTCTATTAACAAAATAATTTGTGAAAAGTTTGCTAAAGTTATGTACCATGTATTTAAGATGAGTATCATGGGAGAACTCTCATTCTTCTCTGGATTTCAAATCAAGCAAGGCCCTCAAAAAAATATCATCTATCAAGACAAATATAATAAGGATCTCCTCAAACACTTTGAAATGGATACCTCCAAATCTATGAGAACTCCTATGGCTACTCTAAAAATCATGATCAAGATGAAAATGGCAAATCAGTTGACATTTGTAAGTATCGAGGTAAGATAAGTAGCTTACTCTACTTAACTGCTAGTCGTCCCGATATCATATTTAATGTGTGTATGTATGCACGATTCCAAGCAAATCCTAAAGAATCACACTTGTGTGCCATTGTAAACCCCCTGATTTTTCAGGATTTTTAAAATAAATTTTTTCACAATTTTCTGTAATTTTTTGGAATTTTTCTCTAATTAAAACAAAGGTATTTTAAATTTAAATAATTTTTAAATGTTATCAAATAATATTAAAATATTATAGAAATAATATTTTCTGGTGTAAAATGAAAAACTAGACATAGAATAATTTTCCGAAAATTTATTGGACCCCGAAAATATTTTTAAAGCCCTAAAAACTAATTAATAATTAAACAAAAATGAACCCTGAAATAAACTGGGTTTATTTTCAATAAACCAACCGAGCCGAACCGGACCGGGTTCAATTGAACCAAACCGAACCTTAGCGGGTCGGATTCGGGTCTAACCCACCGACCCAAAACCCGCGACCCGGCCCGCCACCGAAACCCCTCTCATTCCCCAGCCGCTCAGCCCCGCACCCGCTGCCGCTCCGGCTTCCTGCAACCGCTGTCGCCGCCCGCTCGCCTCCCAACCGCTCCGTTTCTTCTCCCCGCAATGCCCGCCCGCTCGCCTCCGGCCGCCGCCCGCCGGCTCGCCTCCGGCCGCCGTCTAACTACCAGCCTCTCCCTCTCCGTCTCCCCCTCTATAAAAACCCCTCCTCCTCCGCCCCGCTTCTTCCCCGACGACCCTCCTCTGTCACCCTTCTTCGCCCCACTCCGCCACGACCTAGCTACCACCAGCACCGCCACCGTCGCCACCGTCGCCACCCTCATCCGCCCTCGCCTCAAGCTCCAGCGCCATCGTCTCCTCCAGCAAAGCCGCCTCCGCCTGACCGAGCAGAGCCGCCGTGCCACTCCCCGCAGCAGCCGAGTTGCCTCCGACGTGCCGACGACACCAGCGAGCCGCTCCGCCTCCCCCAGCCGTGCCCCAGCACCCCTCCGGCGAAATCTCTGGCGTGTAGACTGAACCCTAACCCTAGAAACCCGGACATAGCCTGACACTGTGTCGTGTCGACACGCGGACACGTGAAATCCTTAGTTCTCGGAGCCCTGTTCAGGTAACCCGTTCTCTCTGCTCGTTGCTCCATTTTCTTTCTCGTCTATTGTGACGCGTAGGCTGCGTGACCCTCTCGATGCCCGTATAACCCGCTCGGTGTGTCGCGTCCTGTGGCGATCGTGAACCGCGATCCAAAAACAGGAAAACCAATACCCTATTTCACCCCGGAACTGAGTACGCCCCGCCAAACGGGACGACTTGGTCGCGTGCGGTCTTCACCGAAACGTGCGCACCGTCGATACAGACGTGCGGGATTTCGCAGAAGTTGATTTGGATGTAAGTGCACACCGGAATCAACGCGTATCCGCCGACAACGCCCCGTATCTGTCTGTTCTGAATCTTGTTGTAACTTAGTGTACACACGTCGGATCAAAACAAAACTTACGCCATCGGACTCGTCGCAATATGCTGGTCCTGTGACCCAAGTTTGGTTCGATTCTGAGAATGTTGACAAAATCGCGTGTCGTGGGCTCCACGGCTCTATTTGACGGACGATTTTGTGATCGGCTCATCGGAATCCAATTCTGGAAGTTCCGTTGGGTTCATATCAACGTTCTGGACCTGTTGACACTAAGTTTGACCGATTTGGAGACCATTGGTTCTGACACATTTTTTGGTGCAAAACGGCCCACCTGTGGACCCCGCTTGGACCTGAAATATCATTTTTGCCCCTGTGTCCAAATTGGACTCAAGGACAGGCGTTTCTAGCTATTTGATATTTTCTGGATCTGATGGTGATATATATTTCAGCAACCGGAGAACTGCCTGCAAATCCCGCTGAGGTCAGAGCTACAGTTGGAGACAGAACCCCAGGCAAGTGTACCTTGCCAAACTCTGCAGTTTTGCTACTTATTTCCTTGACTTATATATTTATTATACATACTTAACCTAGGACCGTGTGACTTACTTAGCGTCCAATTAATAGTCGGGTGCCAACACCGTACGCGGAGTTGTGTAACGTCACCTAGAGATGGATACCGTGACATTTACATTCTCGTACTTGCCATATCAAGTACATTATACCAAGGACACCTGACACGAATTATGAGACAGAATCTTCCTGAAATATTCAAGGTAATTCTGTATAGGATACATGTTTATGACATATACATCTTTATATGCTTAGATTTTATCCTGACTTGTTGTATTAGTTTTGATCTTGCGTAACATGTACATCGTGAACTGTGACGTGAGATTACATTGGGTGGGGAGAGTATTACCATATCAAAGGCTAATTATATTATAAATATTGTCAACTGGAGGTATCTTAGTCTCTGATACAGATCTTTGGCGCAAGTTATGGCCCTTCAAGAGAATACTGCTATAGGTTTCTCCGACACTGATCCTATAGTAATCTCAGTCCGAGTATGATTAAAACTCTCACTTGCATATCACTTAGCTGATTTATTTATTTACCCTATTATTTCATTTATTGCTGCACTGTATTTATTTTGGCATGAGTTATCTTGTACCTTGCTATGTCCCCTAAGGACCTGGATCTGGATTATGTCCACAGGATTAGCAGAGGATATCTATCCTGAGGTGTACGGAACATGAGCACTTCTCAGAATAGTACCAGACCCTGAGGACGAGGTGATCGCTGAGGATTTTTCCTGAACATCTGCTTCTTTATGCTCAATTTTTAATGGCAAATAAACTCTTTTATTCTTGTTTAAATGAACAATTGTAACAGACTTAATATCGGGTTGTTCCCCGATTTTATTTTCTTGTGACTGGATGATTTTTTTTTTGATATTGCTGTATTTATTCTGTGGATGAGCTTAGTAAATCCTGATTGTTGTAATACAACTTATGTATGCCCCGATGGATCCATTAAATTGGGTTTATCCATCGGTGTGTGCTGCTGGCCATTGCCACGTGGCTAGTCCCTAGATATTTTGGGACTGGGGCGTGACATGGTTTTTGTGGTGGCCCATGCAGGTCAATGACTAAATTGTTCAGTTTTAACTTAGGAACCGAATAGGCCTGCAATAAGAATAGGATAAGTTTTTAGGATCTTATCCACTTGCTTGAATCATTCTTGATATCAATATCGGATTTAAATTAAAATTTTGACTTGCATCTTGCCTTGATTCCTATGCGCCTCTTATAGTTTATTTTTGATGCAGAGTAATGGATCTAAGAACCGGCAATGAGAATCCCTTAGGTACACCGCACGATGCTGTGGTCACCTACGATGAAGGAGTAACACCGAAGAATAGAGGACAATCTTCTCAAAGCGATCAAGCAGCCCAGCATAATTCAAGGTTCCGGCGTAATGACATCCCACCTCCGCCGCAGTTCGTTCCACTAATGCCCGTATTCCCACAAGGGCAGCCTATTGACGGGCAACAGATATTCCAAATGATCTACGCAATGATGCAAGCCCAGCAACAAGTCCAACACGTGGCTCAGCGTCGCGAGGCTGATTACTTGAGGAACAACATAGTAACTGCACTGGAGCAGGCCAATCTACCGGCTCGACGGCAAACGACAGGCTCTATCACCGATTTTCGCCAGCTGAAGCCCCGTACCTTCTCAGGCAAGGAGGAGCCCACAGAAGTTCATGAATGGCTAACCAACATTCAATAGCAATTAGAAGCAGCTGAGCTTCTACGGGAACGTTGGATGACTGCCGTCAGAATGCAATTGACGGACAATGCTCATCACTGGTGGCTATCTGAGGAGACACGGCTCGGACCAGACCGAGTTACTTGGGAGGAGTTCTCCAGACTCTTTCAGGAGATGTACATTCCGGCTATCGCTCGATCAGAACTTCGGGACAAGTTCAATCGCCTCACTCAGGATACTATAACGGTGGAAGAGTACAACGCTGAGTTCATTCGTCTAAGTCGCTTCGCCCCAACCTTGATCCCGACAGAAGAAGAGAAGGCTGAGAAATTCTTCGAGGACTAAACTTCAAGCAACAAAAACTAATTGGATCCGTTGCACCTACATCTTACTCGGATGTCCTTGCTGCAGCTCGACGCATAGAGCGCATCACCAGGAGAGAGACCAGTTTGAAGCGGCCTTCCATATCAGCAACAGCCAGAGCACCACAAGAAGAAGCTGCAAAAAGACCTCACCTACACCAACAACAGAAAGCATCTATACCATAAGTAATAGTCCTTTCTACTTCTCACTACTGTGGCAAAGCAGGCCATCTCGCCAATAAATGCCGACGCAAATTAGGATTGTGTTTAGCATGCGAATCCCGTCAGTATTCGGTAAGGGATTGCCCTGAACATGGAGAAGGAGCACCAAGGGCAAACCAACAAGCACTACCAGCACCAGGAGGGTATCAACCAAGGCCACCCTTGGCACCTCGAGCAGCACCCTTCCAGCAAGCCCAGCAACAGCAGAGGGCACTACCTCAAGGACGCGGACAAGCTTTCGTGATGACTTTGGAGGATGCTCAGACTCTTGGAGTTGCTAATGTGTGTAAGTTTTTTTATAGTTATTTGCTTCTAGATTTGCTATAGTTCGTGCCTGCTGGTTCGTGACCTTAGACTTAACCTGACAGTTTTAACTTGCTAATAATCAACAACCTAGAACATTTTATAATTGATAATCTAGTATATTCTTAAGTGATAACCTAGTTTTTCTAAACTGTAGTCTTCTAGATCTCCTTCATACGGGAGATTGCATAACTTTTAATGCATAGGGAAATAATTTTTCCTATGTGTTAGTCTCACACCCTCAACCTTGACTTCCTTAAATCGTGATGTGCTTTGAATAATGTTTGCAACCGTGTCATCTTTGTTGACCGGTTATTCTTTGATTGCGAGGATGCAATCCTCTTAAGGGGGGTAGATTGTAAACCCCCTGATTTTTTAGGATTTTTAAAATATATTTTTTCAAAATTTTCTGTAATTTTTTAGAATTTTTCTCTAATTAAAACTAAAGTATTTTGAATTTAAATGATTTTTAAATAATATTAAAATATTATGAAAATAATATTTTCTGGTGTAAAATAAAAAACTAGACATAGGGTAATTTTCCGGGAATTTATTGGACCCCAAAAATATTTTTAAAGCCCTAAAAACTAATTAATAATTAAACCAAAATGAACCCTGAAATAAACCGAGTTTATTTTAAATAAACCTACCGAGCCGAACCGGACCGGGTTCAATTGAACCAAACCGAAACTTAGCGGGTCGGATTCGGGTCTAACCCGCCGACCCGAAACCCGCGACCCGGCCCGGCACCGAAACCCCTCCTTCCCCAGCCGCTCAGCCCCGCACCCGCCGCCGCTTCGGCTTCCTGCAACCGCCGCCGCCGCCCGCTCGCCTCCTAGCCGCTCCGTTTCTTCTCCCTGCAATGCCCGCCCGCTCGCCTACGGCCGCCGCCTAACTGCCAGCCTCTCCCTCTCCCTCTTCCCCTCTATAAAAACCCCTCCTCCTCCGCCCCGCTTCTTCCCCGACGACCCTCCGTTGTCACCCTTCTCCGCTCCGCTCTGCCATAACCTCGATACCACCAGCACCGCCACCGTCGCCACCCTCGGTTGCCCTCGCCTCAAGCTCCAGCGCCGTCGTCTCCTCCATCAAAGCTGCCTCCGCCTGACCGAGCAGAGCCGCCGTGCCACTCCCCGCAGCAGCCGAGTCGCCTCCGGCGAGCCGACGACACCAGCGAGCTGCTCCGCCTCCCCCAGACATGCCCCAGCTCCCCTCCGGCGAAGCCTCCGGCGTGTAGACTGAACCCTAACCCTAGAAACCCGGACACAGCCTGACACTGTGTCGTGTCGACATACGGACACGTGAAATCCTCGGTTCACGGAGCCCTGTTCAGGTAACCCGTTCTCTCTCCTCGTTGCTCCATTTTCTGTCCCGTCTATTGTGACGCGTAGGCTGCGTGACCCTCTCGATGCCCGTGCAACCCGCTCGGTGCATCGCGTCCTGTGGCGATCGCGAACCGCAATCCAAAAACAGGAAAACCAACGCCCTGTTTCACCCAGAGCTGAGTACGACCCGCCAAACGGGATGACTTGGACGCGTGCGGTCTTCACCGAAACATGCGCGCCGTCGATACGGACGTTTAAGATTTTGCAGAAGTTGATTTGGATGTGCGTGCACACCGGAATCAACGCGTATCCGTCGACAACACCCCGTATCTGCCTATTCTAGATCTTGCTGTAACTTAGTGTACACATGTCGGATCGAAACGAAACTTATGCCATCGGACTCGTAGCAATACGCTGGTCCTGTGAAACAAGTTTGGTTCGATTCTGAGAACGTTGACAAAATCGCGTGTCGTGGGCCCCACGGCTCCACTAGACGGGCGATTTTGTGATCGGCACATCGGAATCCAATTCTGGAAGTTCCGTTGGGTTCGTATCAACGTTCTGGACCTGTTGACACTAAGTTTGATAGATTTGGAGACCATTGGTTCTGACATATTTTTTGGTGTAAAGCGGCCCACATGTGTACCCCGCTTGGACCTGGAAATGTCATTTTTGCCCCTGTGTCCAAATTGGACTCAAGGACATGCGTTTCTAGCTATTTGATATTTTTTGGATCTGATGGTGATGTCTATTTCAGCAACCGAAGAACTGTCTGCAAATCCCGCTGAGGTCAGAGCTACAGTTGGAGACAGAACCCCAAGCAAGTGTACTTTGCCAAACTCTGCAGTTTTGCTACTTATTTCCTTGACTTATATATTTATTGTACATACTTAACCTAGGACCGTGTGACTTACTTAGTGTCCGATTAATAGTCGGGTGCCAACACCGTACTCGGAGTTGTGTAACGTCACCTAGAGATGGATATCGTGACATTTACATTCTCGTACTTGCCATATCAAGTACATTATACCCAGGACACCTGACACGAATCATGAGACAGAATCTTCCTGAAATATTCAAGGTGATTCTGTATAGATACATGTTTATGACATATAAATCTTTACATGCTTAGATTTTATCCTGACTTGTTGTATTAGTTTTGATCTTGCGTAACATGTACATCATGAACTGTGACGTGAGATTACATTTGGTGGGGAGAGTATTACCATATCAAAGGCTGATTATATTATAAATATTGTCAACTGGAGGTGTCTTAGTCTCTGATACAGAGCTTTGGCGCAAGTTCTGGCCCTTCGAGAGAATACTACTATAGGTTTCTCCGACACTGATCCTATAGTAGTCTCAGCCCGAGTATGATTAAAACTCTCACTTGCATATTACTTAGCTGGTTTATTTATTTACCCTATTATTTCATTTATTGCTGCACTGCATTTATTTTGGCATGAGTTATCTTGTACCTTGTTATGTCCCCTGAGGACCTGGATATGGATTATGTTCCCAGGATTAGCAGATGATATCTATCCTAAGGTGTACGGAACATGAGCACTTCTCTGAACAGTACCAGACCCTGAGGACGAGGTGATCGCTGAGGATTTTTCCTGAACATCTGCTTCTCTATGCTTAGTTTTTAATGGCAAATAAACTCTTTTATTCTTGTTTAAATAAACAATTGTAACAGACTTAATATCGGGTTGTTCCCCGATTTTATTTTCTTGTGACTGGATGCTGTTTATTTTCTTTTGTTGATATTGCTGTATTTATTCTGTGGATGAGATTAGTAAACCCTGATCGTTGTAATACAGCTTAAGTATGCCCCGATGGATCCATTAAATTGGGTTTATCCATCGGTGTGTGCTGCTGGCCATTGCCACGTGGCTAGTCCCTAGATATTTTGGGACTGTGGTGTGACAGCCATTAAGCGTATTTTTAGATACTTAAGGTTACTTTGAACGTTGGACTTTAGTTTCCCAAAATTCTATCCTTTGAGCTGTCACGCCCCGTTTCACATGATATGGTGAGCAGTGTACGTAACTACATCTCCATGCTACGTCCTATACGAATACAATCGTACCCGTATCAACGATTCTCGCCTGTAATATACTAGGATAAAAAGCATGAGTCATACTAAAATACTTTTATTACTACAAACTATAACTATTATACAATACGGTTAAAAGTACAACTATAAAAGTTATTACATCAAAACCATTAATATACATTGTTCCAACTACAAAATATTCTTTATTGTATCCCTTGAAAACCACTTGAAGGTCACTTCTCAACCTCGTCCACATCATACAGAAATATCATCTCGCCTGAAACTTCATCTTCTCATAGTGAACAATACTAGGTCGTCAGAATGACAGCAAGTCCTCGGTCAAGAACGGTAAGAAAGTAAAAATATGATATGATACAGTAAGGAACAAAAATGGAATAACTTCTGCATATAAGGTAGGAAAGTGAGCTTTATAATCATACCTACTACTCTAACTTAATTCCAAAGCTAGGGTTCTTTTAGCGTTTAACAAATCAAATAATACAATTCTATTTCACGAACACAAACACAAAAAAGTTTCCTAAACAATGATGCAATTATGAACAACTCTTTGAATATCCACTTTAACTAGTTTTTCGACAACAATCTCGTAACCAGGGATCAGGCTGTGGCAGGCAGGGTGGCACTGTGCTTAGAATTCGGCCCTCTCATATCAAGTGAGTAAAACATGATATATTATCAATTCTCCTAATCGATCTTTTAGTCAAAATAGGTATATACAAATTAAGGAATAGGCACATGAAAATCAAGTACAGTTAAATCAGATAAAGGAAAATCAGGACAGGTAAGTGAGCTAAGACTCACATACGTAATTCGCAAGGCCATACGAATGGGCTTAATTACTGATCAACTTTTCAATATTATTATGTTACGAGATTTCATAGGTGGTATTCAAGTTGATCTGCCCCACCGAATGCTCTCTAACCTAAAGCTACAAATATCATATTTTATTATCTTATTAATTTATGCTCTGTATCTCATGTCAATTCTTAATATGCAGGTAGGAATTTTCATAGTATATCATAATACAATATTTTATCTTATTTATAATTCCAGGAAGCAAGTAAAAAAATTTAATTCCATCCCAATTTTGGGATAATCATAAGTATCCGGATACAATTTTCAGGAGATATTATTTTTTCAATTTATACAGAGCAGACAATACCGAAAATCTAACCTTTGGTTTCAGTTGCGTGACTTGTGTCCATGTCCTACGTATCCTTGACTCTTGCTAACCGTCTCCTAATTAAATCAATTGCAGGTTGTCGGAAGTCCGTCGCTAAATTATAATATCAAAAATTTGAGGGTTACGAATATCGATATTATTTTTACGTATCGAAATTTGGTTAACTCCCAAAGTTCTTAGAAATTTTGGCAGAGTCTTCTTTGTATTTCGTGTTCCAGAAATTAGATAATTTACAATATATGAGACCCGGAGCAACCCTCCATAGAATTTATCCCCGGGTATGCCGACCCCTTCGGTTGAGCAGCTCTCAACATCGGTAACCACGCAGTTTATATATATATAAAAATCATACTAGGAAAGCTTCCTTCATACTTTAGCAAGCGAGCAAGCTATTTTTTTATTTATCTTGCAATTATTTTCTTTAAATGCTACTCAGTCTCAAGAAGCACACAAATATTGGTAAAGAATCATATCAAGCTTCTAAGTGTTTTTTTTAAGGCCAACTTCTAAGTATTAACTTATTAGTTTACATGCTTTGTAATAGTTGCTTGGTCTTAAGAACAAATACAAAATTAAACCTGGATAATTAATTCCAAATCAACCATTTACTAAGGAGATGGAAAGTTAATTCCTTAGTAAATTCTAAAAAATCTAGGATCCTTGTCTAGAACATGTGTATACATAATTTATTAAACACTTAAAGTACTTACGTAAAGTATAGACTACATGTATATAATTACATAGTCTTGTAGTTAATTTATTTGTTTCTTTCTCATCCTTAACTTATACCTTGAATATGTCATATGATTTTAACCATGATTCCCTACTTTATTCAATTAAGTATCGAAAATAAATTTTAAAGCAAGTTTATTAGTGAACCTAGAACCTATATTATGTATATGTGTCTATATAAATTAATTCCATACGAAAACAAATATAACTCTATGTTTGCTTGTCTATATAAAAGTATTAGTAGTGAATAAATAACTTTTTAAAATAATATATTACCAAGTTCAAGATTTCAGTATGTCACAATTATTATTGATTCATATAATACTTTACCCATTTAATTTTAGTGGCATATGGAGCACAATTCTTAAGTCCAAAAAATTTCATAACATGATGAAACATTCTTTTTCCCTTTGTAAACATGGCATAATCTCTCTTGCCATATAACCTAAGTGTCAAATTGCAAAGTACTATAAAGTTAGATTATAATAATTGAATACAAATGTAAGCAACTTCAAAATAATCAGTTATTTGACAAGGAAATAATAGCATCCTAAATCCTAACAAGCATCAACAATTTTATTCAAAACCTATTTGTGTCAGGTTGTATCCTAACCTTGTGTCTAGTGTCCATGCCCTAATTTTTATATTTTTTAATTAAATATAAATCAAATCAGAATATGATTTCCAAAATTTTGCACAAAATTATAATTCTCATGGCAATGGTAAATTTGGAAAAAAGAACTTTAGGAGATCTGAGGAGGACTTGCCTTGGATTTGAGCAACCTAGATTTTCTTTTAATTCCCAAATCAAACCCTATTTAGGATGAAAAATTATATATATAATTGTCACGCCCCAGTACCAAAATACGGAGATGAACATGGCCAACTCTCCCATACTAGGTATATAATGTCGTACGATGGTCACGACTATAGAAAGACAAATACGTTTCAATCATTCAAGCAAGTAACAATAAAATAGAACATGGGAGATAAAGCCGTAAGGTGTCCCAAATGCTCCAACAAAATATTGTAGAGATCTAGCCATCAAAATGTTAGGGTAGTAGAATGTTAATAGTTACACAACCGAGATTAGTTACAGTCTGATTATATTACAGTTATGTAAAAAGGAACTGATATCCAAACAAGCTGGCTAACAAGTGTCGGTGGCTAAGTGCCCAAAAAAGTAGAATGTACAAGTTGAGCAGTGATCAAGAAACCCACTCATGCCCTTCAGCGACCATCCGTCTGGTGCACATCATCGTAAATGGGATAAGATGGATACTCTGGTGTTGGCTCTAAACCTGGTCATTCAAAACCAGTAGGGTTAGAACCTAAATAGAAAGTACCACAAGGAAGCACGAATGAAGAAACAAAAACTAGATCAAGCATTTAGTACTATAGCCAAGAATCAATGGCGCATGCCCCATCTTTGGGATAGCATGGCACTCCTTCACCAAACAAGGATAGAAAATGCCATACCACCCAATATAAGGTACGTCCCATGATTATGGTCAAGTTAGGATTCTTTGTCATAGTTTGGTCCATATTCCATTATAGCATAAATGACTCAACTCCCCAATCAAAAAAGGACAGAAGTTGAACACCACACTATGACAGTCCATGTCCCTAAGCTAGTAGCAGAATTACAATCACAACCAAGTCATGTTAGAATGGCCAAATAATATTACGGCTTATTATGTAGAGTCTGGAGTTATTCAAGATATAATAATAATAAGCATCCTCAGATCGTGCCATGTCGAGCAGGGCTAACCGAACCAATATTATACAAGCAAAAAATTATGATTATACCAGTTCCCCATAGGGCCACAACGCTAATTATAGTACCAGTTCCCCATAGGGCCACCGTACTGATAAATTAATAACAGTTCCTACCTTCCTATAAGGAAAATATTGGTTCGATCTTAAATATAAAAGGTTGAATATCGTACTCCACTACATGCGAATGATATACCATATATATGGTGGCCAGCCTTGTACGCCATACAAATTATCACAAGGCGGCCCATCACCCATGATCTCGAGATGTCATTCCCTCCCCATGTTTTAATCAGCTTTTATGTTACCTAATTAGCCCTAAGGTGATATGGAATTTCCTGCCATGGCCATAGGAATATTTTCCTTAATGATGTCGTACAGAGTACTCGCACATTTGATTCGAATCCATTTAATATAAGGAGTCAAGTCTGGATTCACCAAATATAGATTCAATATTCAATAAGAAATAACCTAGCCACGCTATGGTTCTGACCCATTATCATTTTTGTGCCAAGAATTCAGGAATATAATATTATGCACCAAGCATGAATCATCATGTCACGTTTAGTGTACATGTTGGCCAATGTCCCACACTCAGTGTACAATGTATCCTTTATAAATAGGTGAGCGTGATAAGTATATCGGCACGAATACAGAAACCAAGTCAGAATACCAAACCTATCAGTTGGTCACATGAGTCATAATTAATTAAGAATCTCATATCTCATATGATCGAGTCATGATCATGAATGCCTCATTAATTTCTTAAATTCTCGGGTCATAGATCATCGATCATGGTCAAGCTTAATTAATCTAGAATAGGCATCAAGTGCAAAAAAGGACCCATGCATGCAGAATCAATCATGAAAAGTCCTGGGTCGACGTACTTTGTAAGTGCCAATACAGGCTAATAGGAATAGTGGTGCACTATGCGTGAGCAAGCAACTATATGGCACACAAACCTATAACACTAGGTCACAAAAGTCATGGCGCAAAAGTCTATAACATGGCGCACAAAATCGATAATAGAGTAGCAAGAAGATGTGGCGCGCAAATCCAAAATTATAAGAATATACGCATTCTACACATGCAAGCAAACTAGCGCACAAAGCCAGAGTTACGAGTAAGAGAAGTAGTGCACTATGCACAAGCAAGCAACTACAAGACAAAATATGATTCCCCAGTCGATGGCATGATCATCGAGGTCCTAGGGAATCGAGACATGCCAAAGTCAAGGCTCGCTTATCAAGGCTGAACCGAGCAAGAGTGCGCCAAGAGATAACAAGTCCGCCAGGTTATTTAATCCATCAAAAGTGTACCAACCATTGAGAATCCAGAAAATACGCCAAGGGTTATATGTAAAAGAGCGGTGCACTTTTGATAGTTAATGCATAATGTGTCAATTTTGCGTCGGTCTATTAATTTGATTAAAAAGTGCGGCAAGAAGGATGTTGGTCAGAAGTGCGCTAAAATTTAGACTGTCGCACTTTTACTTGGTTTGTTCGATAATACATCAATTGTGCGCTAGAGGCTGAAATCTTCCAAAAGTGCGCCAGGAAGGACTATTTCAAAAATTTATCCCCTTAACATAATTTTCTATGAAATTGGAAGTACTCTTAAAGTACACACGAGTTTGGAATGCGGGTCACATTCAACATCCACCAATGGACTGCAGGTCACACTCAACATGTGTCCATACTATAAATTCTTTTGTGTACTTCTTGTCACTGTTTTTCTTCTCCAACTGACCCACCATTGATGCACTCAGAGCTCAAGATCGAGACTATGACAGTGCTCCATTTCACAAGCAACAAGAACCAAAAATAAGAAAAAATCCAAGCTTAAAATCAGGGAACAAAATCTTTTGAAAATATCTCATTTTTTGGGGATCATTCACCTTAGAAAAATATACTTATGAAAACTCTCATAATAAAATCAAGATAAAACTACGAATTACCTAAAATTTGAAAACTCCAAGAACTAACTATAACCAAAACACTACTAGAAACTAATTACAGCAATAATTACTAAGAATAAAACTATAGCTGATCATGTTTCTTCAATTTATAAGATGTACTTGCCTATGAAGAAAACTAGGAGCAAAACAAGAGAAATGAACAAGTGAGGAGAGAGAATGAAAACAAGGATATATATATAGGCAAGGGGTAGATAGTTAACCATCAAATCTCTCTATCAAATCCAAGCCACACACCATGTGTACCACACAATCAATATTAGCCAATATGCGCCAAGCTCTATTCAACCGTGCACTTGAAGTATACTCAAAGTGCGCCAAAATAAAAATACACCAAAAGTGCACCAAAACGAGTATATTTTGACTATAAGGGATATGGGAGTGACATCTCTACTCAACTTAGAAAATTTTTATCCTCAAAATTTTAGGACTAATGCAACTAGAGACATCAGGACAAGCACATCTAGCTATAAGCAATCACAAGTAATATATAAGCAAGTTAAATAATATATACATAGCATTATTAATCGCACTCTAGCAAGGTGATCAATGATCACGAAATTGAAAAAATGCATATGAAGAAATATACCTTACGAGTCAATTAAGTGCAGATACCAAGAACTTATATCGTCCTTGTGTTCCTACGTTGACTCCCTCATAGATTGGTGCCCCCAAGCGACACAGACAAGGCAGATAGTATGGTTCTTGAGTACCTTCTCTCTTCGGTCCAAAATGGACACGGGTTATTCCTCGTAAGATAAGTTGGAACCCATGACTAGCTCAGAATGGTCAAGGACATGGCTTGGGTCAAGGACATACCTACGCAACTGAGATACATGAAATACGTCGTGCACCTCACGAAGTAAAGGCGGAAGGGCAAGGCGATAAGCAATATCCCTTACCCGCTCGAGAATGTCAAACGGTCTAACGTATCGTGGACTAAGATTTCAGCGAACCCCGAATCTAATGACTCCATAGGTAGGCAAAATACACAAAAATATGTTATCGCTGACACAAAACTCTAGAGGCCTACGATGCTGATATGTCCAATGGCGATGTGGATCATGCGCAACTTACAGCCACTCTCTGATCTGCTTGAAAACTTACACAGTCTAAGTAATCAATTTTGGGCCTAACATCTTTCTCTTACAAATGTTATCCTAAGCTAACGGTGACCTGCACTTTCTTTCATATAATGCCTCAAAAGGTGCCATCTAGATACTGGCCTGATAACTATTGTTATACTAAAATTTTACCAAGTGCAGGTGTTTCTTCCATGATCCACCAAAGTCTAGGGTACAGGCTTGTATTAAATCCTCTAGGGTCTGGATATTTCTCTCAGACTGCCCATCTCTCTGAGGATGGTATGCTGTGATAAATTTTAACTTAGTACCCAATCTATTATGCAAGCCCTTCTAAAAATGAGAAGTGAACCTCGAATCTTGGTTTGACACTATGCTTACTGGTACACCATGTTGCCTCACAATCTCCCGCATATACATATCTGTCAATTATTCCGTAGTCTGTCCAATTCTGAAAGGAAGGAAATATGCCACTTTAGTGAGACGATCCATTATCACCCAAATTTTGTCCGGTCGGGGATCTAGGTAAACCGATCATAAAATTCATAGTAACATGCTCCAATTTCTACTCCAAAATGGGGTGAGCGTGTAACAATCATGTCGGCCTCTGCTACTCTGCCTTTACTTGTTGACATATCAGGCATCGAGATACAAAACGAGCTATCTCTCACTTTATCCCGTTCCACCAGAAGTATTGCTTATCTTGGTAAATCATCGTACTGCTAGGATGGATAGAATACTGGAAATAATGGGCCTCAGTCATGATGTCTTGTCGTATGTCCCCACTCGGCACACAGAGACGAGTTCCAAATCTTAACATCCCATCATTGTGAATAGTCAACTCTTTCCTGAGTCCTGACTCATATTCTGCTCGTAACTCTTAGATCTGTGAATCTTCTGCCTGAGCTTCCTTGATCATTTCTACCAAAGTGGACTATATCTGTAAACTGGCCAGGACTCCTTCATCTAATGGAAATACTATCTCAATGCCCATGTCTCAAAGATCTTCTAGGATATGCTTCTGCATTGTAAAAAAAATGCACACCCCTCCTGCTAAGAGCATCTGCTACTACGTTACCTTTGCTATGATGGTATTGAAGTTCCACTTCCTATTCCTTCAGCAATTCTAGCTATCTCCTCTGTCTCATGTTCAAATCCTTCTGGGTGAATGTCACGCCCCGGCCCCGAGGGCCTCCCGACCACTTTTTTCCCTGCGGCAGACCGGGCACGAATCACCGTTCCTCGGTGCACCGAACGCGAATCACCGCGCTTCGACACTCCCGTGGGGCACATATAGCCGTTTGATACTGGGACGTGATACCGTACGAGCCTGGGGTTGTGCCCGCACAAGGCAACATCGTTAATATTTGTTTGACTCTCATAGCATCAATCGAGTAAGTAGCGGAGGGACATTGTTGCAATGCATTTATGTATTTAGCGAACTGAGTATTCGGGGCAAATTGAGGGACTGGATTCTCTGTTTACAAAGGCATCATTCCATACATTATGCCCCTTTATACGATAGCAACTCGAGGCAATCGAAACCAGAATTCTGGGTCTTGGGGATGCGGCACGCCTATTGCTCCCTCGGACGATCTAGTACCTACAAGCAAGTAAACTGTTGGTGGGTCAGCACTTTTATAAGTACTGGTGAGCATAAACAACTGAAGATTAGCAAACATTCACTAAAACCAATACTAAATAATCATGTTATAAAATATTACATTATTAGTGATCTTTTTAGTTTTATCTATGTTCGTTACATGCAGCAGAAGAATGGAGTCATATTACATTATTTTGGAAACATATTTTAAAACAGAGTTTCATATGCGATATAAGCAAGACAAGTCGATTGTTCTGTTTCAGGGTATGCGCAGTGTGTCTCGTGAATTATACTCAAAGACTCCAGGGACAATGCACATCTAGACACAAAATGCACATCTAGGGGCGGTCCTCTATCCAAGCTAATACGATGAACTATCTTATATGCAGTGCGGTCCCCGATAACTCAGGATCGGCAGCGATTGATCCAGCTAACCAATGACTTATTTATCTGATACTATTGGCAGCCGTGACACATGGTTGCTTTCCACTATCTCTTTAGCAGCAGTGACGCATGGTTGCTTTCCACCAATAACCATTGTTCGACCGATGCGAATGCATGAAAATACTATCAAATAAACTTTAGGATACAGATGAGATAAACCATCAGACTATATTTCTTTGTTATGGGGCAAGCCGCCTTATCACTGAACACATTCAAGCACACGATATGGTTCTCCCGGAGCATAGGCGATAGTGAACATGTTCATGCAAACACATACTTTTAAAAAAGCGTTTCAGGATCTCTTTGTTAAGCAGACATGTTTATTTCATAGACAAGCTAGGTGAGTTTGTTTATTAGCATGCAAGGCAGGTTCTATCATTCTTTTATGAAAACAAGCAAGCAAAAACTCAGATTTATTATTAAGGCATGCAAGAATCAGAGAACGAAGTTCTGCTCACTCATCTTGATACATAATGCCGACGTGGAGCGGGTCATTACATACTTACCCACCACCAAAAAGTTTCGTCCTTGAAACTTTAAGGATAAACTTCTCGATATTTTGAGCAGCGATAGTCCTCATCCCTTACCGTACTCAATCGAAACAATCAAGCAAATCAAGTCCAGAAATTTTTTGCACTTTGAGTATATCTATGGACTTATTGTATGAAACGTCTATTGCAATACAATATCGAGCAAATCTTAGAGCCATAGCAATAGATTTGGCAAGAAATCGAATCCGCTCTAATACCATTATGTCACGCCCCGATCTCCCACAGGCTAATCGGCCGTCCCCGCTAGGCGAGAATCACCGCGCTAGCGCTCCCGCTGGACAATCTCTTCGGCCCATATAGGTGTGATATCGCACGAGCATAAGCCGCGCCCGTGCAAGGCTGTATTTCATTGGCTGGCGGTAAGAGGTCTAAGCTACAGATTCGCACAGATTATCCGAGTGTAGCGGAATTATAAATGCATAGGCGATTTGTGTCACTACCACTTTTCTAGGTAAGGTCATTTGTGTAATTTTACTATTTTGAATAATTATGTGTTTAATTAATCTGCTGAGTTTTTAAAACTATTTATTTGAGGTTGGTTGTGTTGGGTTAGGTCAAACCCTAGAAGTCAGTATGGCTAACCCTAGTTGAAAACCCAATTCTAGGGAAAACCCTAGAATTCAAACTTTAGGTTGGACCTCAAACCCTAAAATTGACTAAACCCTAGTTAATTAGGTTCTACATGACCTAACATAGGGGGTTTAACCTAAACTATGCATTAGAAACCCTAACTTGGTTTTAATATAAAAGGGAACCCTCTCTTCCTTCATGTAGAAAGGAGAAACCCTAGCCTCCATCAAGGAAACCAATTCCCCCTCCAGATTTCGGAATCCAGACCTAGGGGATCCCTTTTCCTCCTCCAAAGCAAAGAGAAGCAAGGGGTTGGGTCAAGAAGCCTTGGAGAAGAAGAACCTCCATTGAAGAAGCCATCTCCCTAGGTAAAACCCTATTTTTATTCATTTAATTTCTGTTTTCCTTGTTGTTGGCCATTAGAAAACCTACCATATTGTATGGATCTCGATTTCGTAGGTCCTACATGAAGACCTAGATAATTCTAGGGTTTAGGTGCCCCTACGTTTGGTTTTTCCCCAATTTCGTGAACCCTAACCCTAAGGGTTTGCTAGTATACATGATTACCTTCCCTACGTGTAGTTTAGAAATGTTTCTTAGGGTTTGATTGTTGATTTCATGGGTTCTCATGTGAAACCCTATCCCAGCACTACCTGTGTTTGATGAAATGTTTCTTAGGGTTTTTGCCTATCCCTGTGTTTTAATTCCTGTATTTGGATATACTAATCTATATGCACATATAATGGCACTGTGAATAGGTTGTGTACTGTGGGGGGATCTTCCCTGTGCATAGTCGGGTTTTAGAGTAGGTATCTGTATGGGCTGTGTATTTTGGGGTTTTATTGTGCACATTCGAATTTGGGGAGAGTTATGTGTGTGTGACTGTGTGTCAACCAATATGTGTGAACCCTTGTCTGAGTGTGTGAAGGAAACTGGACTGACTTGTGTGTATCAATGTGCAAATTTATAACCTGGGTGTGTGCTAGATACCTCTGTATCTATGTGGAACTGTGTGTTGGGGAAATTTTCTGTGGAGCAGTGTGTATGGTGTTAGATGTCAGTGTGTGGCTGTGTTCTCAGTGTGAGGGAAACTTGTGCATGTGTGTTAGGTCCTAGGTGTGTATCAGTTAATCTATTAATTTTCTGTGGATCAATGTGTACTTTGTGTTAGATACTTGTGTATGTGGCTATATGTTCCCTGTGTGAGTTCAGTGCTTTAGAACTGTGTGTAGCTGAGAATATAGTGTTATCAGTTAGGTGAGTTCAAGGGGGGAGTGATTTACCTGTGTGTAAATTCTGTGAGAGAGTTAGAGAGGGAGCAGTGAACCAGTGTGCCTGTGACTGTACATATGTGTGTCCCTGTGCTAAATGCCCAGTGTCAACTGAGTTGTGAGGGAACTTGACCATCTAGTGTATCAGAAATGTTGTGTGAGTGTAGTGTGTCAGGGAGTTGAGTTGAGTATCATTAGAACCTAGAACCTAGTGTGTTAGTACCTGTGAGTGAGTGAGAACCTAATGTATCAGTATACATGTTAGAAATGTCTGTGTGCAGAATTTGTGAAACAGTAGGTTGTATCAGATTCTGTGAGAAGAGAGGAGCTGTGTGCAGTATGTGTTGTACACTCAGTCAGTTCAACATTGAACATTGGCTACAGTGGTGTGTATTAGTGAGCAGATAGGGTCCCTGTTTTAGGTAGAGTTGTGTAGCTGTGTTAGATGTGTGAAATTAGTGCCTCAGTAATATATGTATGTGTGTGAATACCTGAGAGAAGTATACCTATGTGTTGTGAGTAGCTGTGTATGCCTCAATGAGAACCAGTGTACTGTCTGATACCTATGTTCCTGTACTGCCTGTATAAGTTAGAGGCTTTACTACCTGCTAAAGTTTTACTTCACTATCAATATTCTTTGTACTAATTACAATATATTATACTGATACTCTTGTGTAATCTTGCCCACTGCCTTCTGCTACCCAATTATATATAGGAAGCCATGAGCTACACTACACTTACTCAGATTAGGTGTGTATTCCTTGCACTACACTGCACCATGCTAGTTCATACTGATACTTTAGTTATGATACTATGGTTGCCCACTGTATCTGTGTGAGTGTCTAGGTGAGAATTTCTGTGTGATAGTGTGTTAGATAACAGTGAGTTCTTAGTCAGTTTTAGTTGGTAGTAGGTATCTTGGGTTGGGATTCAAGGTATTAAAGTTAGTACTTAATAATTTAGGGAAATTGTTAGTATCTGTAGGTATCACTTTAGTGAGCAGTTAAGGCACTATGTAATACAGGTTTACACTTGACTTAGGTTATTATATATATTATTTGGTATATACCACATATCAGAATAGATAGTAACCCTATGTATATTTGTACCTTGGGAATTAACCTAGTATTGACCAGTAGATTTTAGTATGACCTAGAGGCCTCATTTTTTAATTAGTTAATCATGCTCATTCCTTTAATTCATTATTTGACATTGAATTTCCATAAATAGGTCATTGTGATCCCACTTTGGACATCGATCCTCACACCTTGCTCAGGACCACAGGCGAGTACATTCTCTGACAGTTTTTATTATTGATTATTTCTATAACTCAGTTGTATTACATACTTGATTCTGACACTATGGATACACGGGTTAGCACCCTAGATCTCCATCATGAGGAGTCATGATTGGAATCCATCGTGCTAGCTGGGGGATGGGGAACTATTAGTAGATTATGTGATCATATCCAAACATTTACATGCATCATAGCTCACCCTACTTCTCACGTCGGGTGCGGCCTGACCATTTACATGCATCATAGCTGTTATATATGATTAGCCTGACCACTACATGCATCATAGCTAACCATATGGTTAGCCTGACCTACAAGAATCATAGCTAATCATATATAACCAGCCTGATCAAGTCCCAAGCCGATCACATAATAAACTGATAATTCAAACACTTAGCTAGATGTCTATTTATTCAGATTCACTTGTTTAGCATTCTCTGTCTATTGTTCATTGCTAGATGCTCTATTGCCTATTTTATTTCTCCAGTACTTTATATTTTCTGTATTTCTTCTCATCTTGTATTCTTACACTGTTTATAGTTTTTGTCAATTTAATGAAACTGCTGTTAGTGCTTGTGCTTCGTTCCAATCCTGACTGGATAACATTTTTCAGAGGACCTGGAGGATCTTTGCCCCACTCATTACGGCCCAGGATTAGAGGGAGATTTCACTCGAGAAACCCCAGAGGAGTTGCCTATCCTAGAGAAGATTTTACCTGCCAATACTTAGATTATTTCTTGTGTATCATTGTTCTAGATTGAGACTGAGTTGTATTTGTTATTTTGTGATTTTGTGAGGTCATCTCGACCCAAGATTTGAGTTGGACTTATTGTGGTTGGTTTATATTAGAACTCTTTTCTATTCTCATCGTGCCATTATTTTCTATTAGCTTATGATTGAGTATATCATAGAACTGTGGATTATTTATCATTGTCCTCCGTACGGAGTTGAGTCTTTTGACAGGATATATATATATATTATATGTTGAGACCTAGACAGCGTTCTACCGCCGATGTTGCGGCGTAGGCTGGACGTACCCACGACTCATGCCCAAATTCCGGGTGCGGGTCGTAATAATTTGGTAACAGGTTCACTGAGTCAACAATAGTGAAAGCATTGAATGACACAAGTAGAAGTAAATCAAAGATCTTTATTGATATAAACAATGTTACAGGCGGCGCATTATTGAGTTTACAAGTCGCTCAAGTCTCTCTCTCTGGAACAGTAAAAGCGTGCCAAGTGGCTACATTTGAGGAATGATGTAAAGGCGGTGTTCCAATATTATGTCTTTTATATGTGCTTCAGTTCTGGATGCAATGCTCTAAGGCTCCAGAGTGAACTCCACGCCTTAGCACGCACGAAGGAGGCATCCGCACCGAACGAGGTTCTTCCGTACCCTGCAAACAACCTGGTGGATTATCAGTATACGAATGCACTGGTGGGGAGGCTACTCACCCGCTCGACAAATTCAAACACGTAATATAGGTTCCGTGCACCAACTATTATGTTGTCTTTCTAGTTGCCTTAGGATCAGTTTTATGGCAAACATTGAATAGCCTAACTCGTGTGGCAGTGTACCGTACGATATAAGAGGAAACACGGCGAGACTTACTAACTTACCCTTTGTCCTTCCCTGTCCAAGGCAAACCAAGTTAATTCAAGCACGAGCAGGTATGAACATTCAGTGCAATAGCATATACAAACACTATGTTATGAACGAGTCTATGTTTTGGATGCACGAGTTACTCGAATGATCGGTGTGTTGCATACAATGTTCAAGTGCTCTTTATGTATAAGTATTATTTTACCATGATTGTTCAGGTGTTCAGTTATTCTCGATATGATGTAATAACTCGCATGCGGGTTGCCGCTAAGCGAGGATGACTTATCTATATGAATATGAGGTCACTCGCAAGGCGCCATAATGGACAGTTCTAGTCTCAGGATGAAGTGACGTACGATGCAAGAAACAGGAGGCATCACAGGCCACTCCATCCGACGTAGGCGACTATCAGGAGTTTCATCCGGATCAGATCGGTGTCAGTGCCCAAGCAACCGTCCGCAAAACTAAAACCTTGTTTCCAAGTTGTCTTGTGACCATGCAAGTCTCAATCTTCTGGGTCTTTGGTCAGACACGGGAACAAGTTCAAGGCATGATACATATCAGGCACATGTTTCAGGCAGGAAATCAGGTACATGTTTGAGGCATGATATGTATATCAGGTACTTATTTCAGGCAGGATTGTTCATAATATGTGTATCGACTCTATAAGCCATTTGATTCAGTATAGGACAATATTGCTCCATGAGCTATGATTTTTGGATCATTGACTTAGTACAAATTCTCTATTTCGGGAACTGCCTTAGCGACCTAACGGTCCCGGATACTTTCAGGTTCATATTTGCACGGAACGACTATTATATAGTCTTTCGAGGAGAACTTATATGAATGCATGATATGCACATCATTACAGGGTCTTGGCTTAGTTTATGCGACAAGCATTTAAACGAGGCAATATATAGGCAGGCAAGCATGCATTTGTATAAACATAAACATTCACATTGGCTCAGGCCCGAAGGTAAGCCGAGGAGTAAAACCGTAAAGGGACTTTTCGAGCGACATGATTTAGGGCAGTGTAGTATGGCAAGTGAACAATATACTAATGAGTATACATATATCAATCTACTCGAGGCATAGCGAAGTCTAGTTGCAGAAGGCAAATATAGCATGCGAGGGTCTGATTATAAGTAACATTTCATTTCTATGTTCTAGCATAAGCAATACAAATTGGAATTATTCCCTTAGCTAGGTGCATTGATTTCTTATTAGCATGCTGGGGGTGATTCACCTAGTGACTAGCGTATATTGTTCTATATTTTAAGTGTGCTGGCTAAGCAAAGACAAGTTTACCGTAGCCACCCACCTTAGCGATGATTCGCCTCGGTTGAGCGATATTCCGAGCGAGCCTCTAAAAGCCTAAGCCAAACTCCTGAAGGGACAAGTCTGGATATCCTTTGCCTCAAACGAGTGTTCTCGCCTGAGCAAAGCGGGTCAGGATATTGTACTTTTGCCATTTAAATCGGCAGTCTGCTTGAGCGGAATGGGGTATTACATCATACACCACTCAGAAAAGTCTCATCCTCGAGACTTACTGAGGGCAGGCTGTACTATCGTATTATGGAATCTATCCCAAGCGTAGCAATCAGTACCACTAGATCAAATTTTGAATACAATCTCCTACTCGATTCTTACGCTGTGTCGCGTGTATACCGAGCCAGCCTCATTTGTGCCTTAGCGCGGGACATGTTGCTTAACGCGGAGTACGTTTCAATCGATCTTGATTAACGATCTAGGGCTGAGGCAAACTTATATAAGTCGTTATACTTGTTCATATGAATATTCATTTGCTCTAGCATCGAGATCAGCATATCGCAAGTCTGGATCGTACACATATTTGAAGCGCTTCAAGCACATGTATGTCAACCAATTTGGCGATAGCGAAGTCTTAGCACTCGAATTTCATATCCCCTTGAGTCTTGGATCGTGCACACGTTCAAGGCGTCCCTCAAACATATACATTCAACCAAACTTAGAGATAGTGAAATCGGACAAGCTACTTGCGAAAATCTCTAGGGTTCATGTTTTACTGAATCACGAGGATACTTTCGATAGGTTCAATCCAATTCTATATCATTTCCTTTCCAACTCAATCAAGTATTTGTACTACCGTTAAGCACGATCTATTCATTTTACCGACTAGCGTTCACCCGTTCGGGTCAACATAGCGAACGTTATCATTCCCAAGTCTAAACCTAAGTCTTGATGCCCCAGTTCTATAGCTTGTTCAAGTAATGCGGTAAAGTCGGTAACACAGGTTCATTCATTCGGCACTGGGTCGTCTGCCTAATCTCTAAGTCAGCTCATAAGGTCATAGGTACAGGTTCAAGCATACGATACATCGTGCAAAATTGTCGCATGATGCTCGCCCCAATTCCTAGGGTCAAACCATTGTTTATTTGCACGTGGTATTCTACCCAAGCTCGTTTTACTCATATTTCTAAACTTTGAGCACAGATTTTCCTACTCTCACTAACACGTTTGCTTGCACGGGGGATGAGTCCGTTCAGTAAAATCCATAATATTCGAGATGTTGGACAAGCCTAGTGATTTGTATAGTCTATCTCTCCAAACATGTTTTCGATAGAATCCCTATCCATTTCAAATCTAGTCCACCAAGCCAAGATTCGATTCTAAACCTTTAGATTATAATTTTAAGTCGTTCAACCTGATTCACGTATTCGTTCACGAAACCACCAAGCGTGATTTATTTCCAGTTTTAGGCTAACTTATTTATTAAAATATTTTCGATCACTGGCATTCCAAATTTGTCTTATTGTGTCGAACCAAAAGTCAAGATGATCCATTGGTTGTCATGCCTCGGTCTCTCGCAAGTTCGATTACCCTTGTTAGATGTGAGATCGCCATGCCTCTGCACTCCCGTGGGGCACATATGGCCATTTGATACCGGGACGTGATGCAATGCGAGCCTGGGGTTGCGCCCGCACAAGGCAACATCGTTAAAGTTTGTTTGTCTATCATAGCATCAATTGAGTAAGCAGTAGAGGGACATTGTTGCAATGTATTTATGCATTTAGTCAACTGAGTATTCAGGAAAAATCGAGGGACTGGGTTCTCTGTTTACAAAGGCATTGTTCCATACATTATACCCCTTTATATGATAGCAACTTGAGGTAATAGAAACTAGAATTCTGGGTCTTGGGAATGCGGCATGCCTATCGCTCCCTCGGACGATCCAGTACCTACAAATAAGTAAACTGTTGGTGGGTCTGCACTTTTATAAGTACTGGTGAGTATAAACAACTGAATAGAAGCAAACATTCACTAAAACCAACACTAAGTAATCATGTTATAAAATATTACATTATTAGTGATCTTTTAAGTTTTACCTATGTTCGTTTCATGCAGCAGGAGAACGGAGTCATATTATATTATTTTGGAAACATCTTTTAAAATAGAGTTTCATATGCGATATAAGCAAGACAAGCCGATTGTTCTGTTTAAGAGTATGTACAGCGTGTCTTATGAGTTATACTCAAAGACTGTAGGGACAATGCACATCTAGACACAAAATGCACATCTAGGGGCGATCCTCTATCTAAAACAATACGATAAACTATCTTATATGCAGTACGGTCCCCGAGTAACTCAAGATCGGTAGAGGTTGGTCCAACTAACCAATGACTCATTTATCTGATACTATTGGCAACCATAACACATGGTTGCTTTCTACTATCTTTGTAGCAACCGTGACGCATGGTTGCTTTCCACCAATAGCCATTGTCCGACCAATACGAATGCATGAAAGTACTATCAATAAACTTTAGGATACAGATGAGATGAACCATCATATTATATTTCTTTGTTGCGGGGCAAGCCGCCTTATCACTGAACACATTCAAGCACACGATATGGTTCTCTCGAAGCATAGGCGATAGTGAACATGTTCATGCAAACACATACTTTTAGATAAGCGTTTCAGGGTCTCTTAGTTAAGCAGACATGTTCATTTAATAGACAAGCTAGGTGAGTTCGTTTATTAGCATGCAAGGCAGGTTCTATCATTCTCTTATGAAAAGAAGCAAGCAAAAACTCAGGTTTATTATTAAAGCGTGCAAGAATCAGAGAACAAAGTTCTGTCCACTCACCTTGATACATAATGCCGACGCAGAGTGGGGCATTACAGTGAATACGTATTTTAAACTCATATGGTCTGTAAATATTTTTATCCGATTACCGTACAAGTAATTTCTCCGCAACATGAGCGCAAATATTACTACTGCCAACTCCAAGTCGTGAGTCAGGTAATTCTTCTTGTGATCCCGAAGCTGCCATGATGCATATGCTTTCACTCTCCCATGCTTCATCAAAACACATCCAAGACCCTTTCTTGAAGCATCATAATATACTGTGAACCCTCATGATCCTACTGAAAGTGTCAGGATCGGTGCCAAAATCAACCTTTTCTTCAGTTATTCATAAGTTGCCTGACATTCTGCTGACCATACAAACTTAACGTCCTTTCGAGTCATCTGCGTCATTGGTACATAAATTCTTGCAAAATCTAACACGAACCTCCTGTAGTACCCTGTTAATCCAAAAAAATAGCCCATATCTGCCATGGTTTTCGAAACTGGCCAGTTCTCTACTACTTTAACTTTCTCGGGACCAATGATACTCCTACTCCCAAGATGATGTGTCCCAATAATGAAATATGATCTAACCAGAAGTCGCACTTGGTAAGTTTCGCATACAACTGGTGCTCCCTCAAATTTTGCAATACCTTCCTGAGATGCTTCTCATGTTCTTTTTTTATATTAGTACACTTGGATGTCCTCGATAAACACTACCACAAACTAATATACATAGGGCATGAAGGTACGGATCATCAAATCCATAAATACTGCTGGTGCATTGATCAATCCAATGGTATTACTAAGAACTCATAATGTCAATATCGTGACCTGAATATTGTCTTCAGTATGTCTTCTTCCCATACTCGTACCTGATGATATCTAGATCACAAATCTATCTTAGCGAATACTCTTGCTTCACTCAACTGATCAAACAGGTCATCAATCCTAGGCAACTTTTTATTTATTGTCACTATATTCAACTACCTATAGTCAATACAGAGTCGGGTCAATCTATCCCTCTTCTTCACTAACACTACTGGGGCTCCACTTGGTGACCCGCTAGTACAAATAAATTTCTTCGTCTTCAATTCTTCAACATGTTGATACAACTGGTCAAGTTCAGAAGGTGACATCTGGTTAACCTTATGAGATATAGGCTTCGTCCCTGGCATCAACTCTATACTAAACTCTACCTCTCGAACCGAAGGCAAACCTAGAAGTTTTTTGGGAAAGACATCCATGAATTTGTCAACTATCTTGGGTATCGGTTCTCATTCTGTTGCTACCACCGCAACTCCTTTTTCTTTTTAGCCTCTCGTAGACCTCACGAGTGTGAACTCTTCCAAACCAGGGATACAAAATAACACTCTACCCCAATGGTAATCTATCATAGAATGACTATCTCTAAGCTAGTCCATGCCCAAGATAACGTCAAAGTTACCCAAAGGGAACTCAATTATCTTCGCAGGTAATAGGTGATCACACACTATGACTGGACAGTCTAGGCACACCCTACTAACTTCTACAAGCCCATTACCAGTGAGTATATTTAGCCTCTCTGCAATGTCTCAAACTCAAATCCAATACGTGTCCCAAATTATGCAGATACAAATGAATATGAAGCTCCTGAATTAATTAATGCTATAGCAGGAAAAGATGGGACAGAAACATAACTTGCCACCACGTCACATGATGCCAAAGCCTCCTCCAGAGACAAGGTGAATGTTTGCCCTTGGCCTTATCGAGCTCTTTATTGTTGCCTTCCCTGGTGGCGTTGTCGAGGTCTCTGCTTTCCTTGTTGCTGTTGGTGCTGGTATTGATGTTGATGCTGCCTATATATCTGAGCCTGCGTCGATAATGGTCGCTGAGTTAACGGCCTCACCACCAATGCTGGGTCTTCATACTACATTGCTCTTAGTGCTGGTAATGCAGTAAACTGGGTTGCTGGTCTCGTTGACCTCTACATTAATGGGCATATAGTAATTCTATGATCGGGGCTACCATATCTCAGGCACAACCAATTAGTTGCCCTATAATCACTTCTAGTATGACCTCCCTTGCCACAATACGTATAGCTTATTGATGCTGACTGGCAATGTTGCTACTGGTGTCTCGGTTGTTGTTGCCGAGCTGGTGCCATTACTATTGAAACTACTATTCTGTGCGGTGCTGTGTCATGAATATGAACGCCATGAGATGGTGCTAACGTTCGGGGTGATGCTCCTCCTCCAATGCCCTGTGCCTGAGACCTTTTCTGGCCTCCTTTCCTCGATGTCATCCTTTAAAAAGTTAGTTCGTGCCTCCTGGCTGCCACTAATACGTCATCAAAAGTCTGGTAGTTGTGTCCCTCTACTAATTAAAGAATCTCCAAATAAAGTCCTTGTTGGAATCTCATTGCCCTATTTGGCTCCATTGCCACCATTGTTGGTACAAATCTACTCAATCGGCTAAACTCTGCTGCTTAGCCGTCCACTATTCTACCAAACTGCTTGAGGTTAATAAACTTTTGTTGTAATTTAAACTGGGCCACGACTATAAAATACTTTATTCTAAACCAATTCCTAATTATTCCTAAGAAATAGGCTGCCTCAAGCCGATCTTCTCTTCCACCCATAAATCCCTAGAAAGATCCTGAAATTGCAACTGAACTTCGTCAACCTGTTCCTCAGCTGGAACCTTGGCCGCCGCTAGAAAACCCTCAATATCCTGGAGCCAATTGTTTGCCGTGATGGCGTCCTCCGTACCATCAAAGTACCAGGGGTTAAGTTGACAGAATCTAACCAACGTAGCCAAATATATCCTTCCACGTCTTTCTAGAGTTGTTTGTAACCCCTAGTTTAATAATATATTATGTTCCTGCTGCAGGAGTTGCTGATGTTGCTGTACTGCCATCTGATAATGTTGTGCGGCCATCATCCCTCTGATAATCTATAATAAAGTGTGGGTATCAAGTGCTGCTGGCATTGCTGTCACTACTATGGGAGCCGGAACCTCTGGAAAGCTTGCTCAATATTTTCTGCCACTGTCTCACCTGGGGGCCCAATACTGGCTCGATCCGTACCAGATCCTAGGAAAACGCTGCCTCACACTTTTGTCCTATCTTGCCTAGACCTACTGGTCACCTCGATGCTCCTGATGCTCCGATAATCGAAGATTGGGAAGCCCTAGAAGAAAGGGACAAAAGATATCAAGAACATAACGGAAAGTAACAGAGAAATAATCAATCAGATAGTTCAAGCTGAGTATCAAGAAGAACAGATTCAAGAATACAAGGAGGAACATATTTGGCTGAGACTCCTAAGATCATGATACACCACAAGTCTGAAAATCAGACCTGCATGGGCTACCACTAAAACTTTGTCATGCCCAGTACCAGAATACGGAGACAGACATGGCCAACTCCCCCGTAAAAGGTATAGAATGTCGTATATTGGTCACGGCTGTAGAAAGATAAGGGGGTGCATGCTAAAATCAAGTCTCCTAGGGTCTCAGAACAACTGTCTCAATTATTCAAGCAAGTTACAATAACATAGAACATATAAGATAAAGCCGTAAGGCATCCTAAATACTCCATCAGAATATTCTAGATCTAGCCATTAAAATGTTAGGCTAGAAGAATGTCAATAGTTACACAATCGAGATCAGTTGCAGTCTGATGATATTACAGTTATATAAAAAGGAACTAATGTCCAGATAAGCCGGCTAACAAGTGTCGGTGGCTAAACGCCAAAAAGAGTATAATGTACAAGACGAGCAGTGATCAAGAAGTCCACTCGTGCCCTTCATCGACCATCCGTCTGGTGTGCGTTATCGTAAGGGGGATAAGCTGGATCCTATGGTGATGGCTCTAAAATTGGCCATACAAAACCAGTAGGATTGGACCCTATATAAAAAGTACCACAAGGAAGCACAAATGAAAAAATAAAAACCAGATCAAGCATATAGTGCAAGAGCCAAGAATCATTGGCACGTGCCCCATCTTTTGGATAATATTGTACTATACTATATGCGAATGATATACAATATCACTGGTGGCCAGCCTTGCACGCCATGAAAATTATCACGGGGTGGCCCATCACGCATGATCTTGGGATGTTATTTCCTTCCCATGTTCTAATCAGCTTTTATGTTACCTAATTAACCCTACAGTGATATAGAATTTTCTGCCGTAGCCACAGGAATATTTTCCTTAATGATGTCGTACATAGTACGAGCATATTTGATACGAATTTATTTAGTATAAGGAGTCAAGTCTGTATTTACCCAAATGTAGATGCAATATTTAACAAGTAATAACCTAGCCACGCTATGGTTCTGATCCATTATCATTTTCGTACCAAAAATTTATGAATATAATATTATGCACTGAGCAGGAATTATCATGTCACGTTCAGTGTACATGTTGGCAAATATCCTCACTCAGTGTATAATATAGCCTTTATAAACAGGTGAGAAGGACAAGTGTATCGGCATGAATACAATAGCCAAGTCAAAATACCAAACCTATCAGTTGGTCACATGAATCATGTTTTGATCAAGTCAAGAATCTTAATTAATTAGGAATCTCATATCGCATATGATGGAGTCACGATCATGAATGCCTCATTAATTCCTCAAATTCTGGGGTCATAGATCATCAATCATGGTCAAGATAAACTAATCTAGAACAGGCATCAAGTGTACAACACGACCCATGCATGCACAATCAATCACAAAAAGTCCTGGGCTGGCGCACTTTGCAAGTGCCAATACAGGCTAGTCAGGAATAGTGGATCACTATGTGCGAACAAGCAACTATATGATGCACAAACCTATAATACTAGGTCACATAAGTCATGGTATATAATTCTATAACATGGCGCATAAAATTGATAATAGAGTAGCAGAAAGATATTGTGCATAAATAAAGAAATACAAGAATAGACACAGTCTACACATGCAAGCAAACTGACGCATAAAGTAAGAGTTACGAGTAAGAGAAGTGGCACATTATATGCGAGCAAGAAACTAAAAGACAATACGAGTCCCCAAGCGGCACAATAGTTGAGGGCACGACAGTCGAGGGACTCATGAATCGAGATATGCTAAAGTCAAGGCTCGCTTATCGAGGCTGAACAAAGCAAGAGTGCACCAAGAGTTAACAAGTGTGCCAGTTTATTTAATCCAACAAAAGTGCGTCAACCGTTGAGCATCCAAAAAATACGCCAAGGGTTATATGTAAAAGAGTGACACACTTTTGATAGTTAATGCATAATGTGTCAATTGTGCGTCAGTCTGTTAATTTGGTTAAAAAGTGTGGCAAGAAGGTCAGAAATGTGCTGAAAAGTAAACTGGCACACTTTTACTTGGTTCATTCAATGATATATTATTTGTGCGCCAGATGCTGAAATCTTCCAAAAATTGCCAATAAGGCTTTTTTAAAAATGTATCCCATTGACATACTTTTCTAAGAAATTGGCAATACTCTTAAAGTACGCACGAGTATGGAATATGGGTCACATTTAACATGTACCAATAGACTGCAGGTCACACTCAATATGCGTTCATAGTCTAAATCCTCCTGTGTACTTCTTATCACTGTTCTTTTTCTTCAACTGACCCACCATTGATGCACTCAGAGCTCAAGCTCGAGACTATGACAGTGCTCCATTCCTCAAGCAACAAGAACCATAAATCAAGAAAAAATTCAAGCTCAAAATCAGGGAACAACATCTTTTAAAAATATCTTATTTTTTGGGGATCATTCTCCTTAGGAAAATATACTCATGAAAACCCTCATAATAAAATCAAGATAAAACTATTAACCACCTCAAATCTAAAAACTCCAAGAACTAACTATAATTAGAACACTACTAGAAACTAATTACAACAACAATTACTAAGAATAAAACTATAGCCAATCATATTTCTTCATATTTGCAAGATTTACTTGCCAATGAAGAAAACCAGGAGCAAAACAAGAGAAATAGAAAAGTGAGAAGAGAGAATGAGAACAATGATATAAATATAGGCAAGGGGTGGATACTCTCTAACAAATCCAAGCCACACACCCTATATACCACATAATCAATATTAGCCAATGTGCGCCAAGCTCTATTCAACCGTGCGCTTCAAGTATACTCAAAGTATGCCAAAATAAAAATATACCAAAAGTGCGCAAAAATGAGTATATTCTGAGTATATGGGATATGGGAGTGACAATAATCTATAAAAATTTAACCTAAATCTAGAAATTGGAAAATTGGAAAGGGATTAAAGTTATACCCAAGGATTTGAAGAAGAGGAGGGAGAAGGAGACGAAAGGAGTAGAAGGAGGCCAGAGTCGAAGGGTGGTCAGCCGGCGCTGGGCGCGATGTCATACTCGATGTCGGGCGCGGTCAGCAGCGGCTGTCGCAACACCGGTAAAGAGCAGCGGCAGTAGCCGCAACAACAGCAGCTTGAGTAGTAGTAGTAGTAGTAGTAGTAGTAGTAGTAGTAGTAGTAGTAGTACTAGTAGTTGTGAGCACCCTTGTTTTTATATAGGATTTGTTCGGTAATTAATAATTTATTTTTTATTTTAAATATATATTCGATAATTTAATTGAACTTTGGAAACCAACCACCATGGTTTTAAGATCTTTAGTGCAATACTAGCCTTTCTCTTCCAACCAACCTAGCATGCTCGACTTAGATGAGTCAGACTGTCACTCACAAATTTGTAATTCCATGATTTGTTTTGGTCGCAAAACTTTTGCGACACAATTAAGAGAAAACGATAATTAATTAACCCTTTTGTTGTGGCTTACGATTTTAACACGCCACACAAACCAATTGCTTCAAACTAAATACATATTATGAGCCTAACTGGTCCTATTACGCACATGACACTCGAGTTACGTTATTCGAACCCCCGCATGCTTCTAATATAATATTAAGTAGAAAATAAAATTTATGGATTTATTTAACTAATTTAATATTCATTCATATTTAGTAAATATCTTTTGAATTGATATGAATTTGGTTGTAAATTATTTGTTGGAAGAAATATAAATTTCCTAAAATTTTTTCCAAGTACTTAACTATTTTTGGGAATTTTTTTATATATAATTATGAATAAAATAAAGAAAACAAAACAAAAAGAAAGAATAATTATTTTCTAACTACCCTACCCGCTAACCTAACCCAGACCCGACCCTATAACACGCGGACTAATCCTCCAGGCCGCGTCTAAGAAGCAGCCGACCCCCCCATGTTATATACATATATATATGTGTGTGTGTGTGTGTGTGTGTGTGTGTGTGTGCGTGCGTGCGTGTGTGTGTGTGTATGTACACGCATACATAAAACATAACCCTAACCCTAGAGAATACCACCTCCACCATCACCCACGCCTCCACCCTGTAGGCGACCACCCACGCCAGACCCCGACACCCAGGCGGCCATCCCCGACTGCCGCCGACCACCGCGAGCGAGCGCGGACAGCCGCTAGGGTGACAACAGCAACAACATCCTTTCCCACGAGCCCATCTTTGAGGTATGAGAATGTCCTCCTCGCTCGATCATTTTACGAGCTTTTTCTCCGCATGCATTCACAACATGAAGGCCCTCAAACCCCTTCAAGAAGTTTGATTTTAAATGGTTTATATTAGGAGAAATTCGAACCAAAAGTTGGTCCAAAAATTTGTGTTTGAACTGTCCCAACAACACCTGTTGACGCATTATTTTCTTCAAAATGGTAGATTAATTTAAAAATCTACATGAACAGTCATCTTGACAACATAACCAATATTTACTCCCACTAAATAATTTATTTTATTTTGATTTATTCTGTGATTAATTTAATGTTAAAAACTGTCAAAAAAATTAATTTTTGGAAACCCAAAATTTTTGATACGGGGTGCGGCCTGCCAAACGAAGCCACTTTATCGTGTACGGATTGCGCAGAATGGTGCGTAACGTGAACTTGGACGTATGGACTTTCATAAAATTCGATTCGGACGTGTGTGCACACCGGAATCAATGTGTATCCACCAAAAAATAACGTAACAACCTATTCCGACACCTCGCCATAACTTCGTGTGTACTCGTCGGATCACAATGAATTATGCCATTCGATTCATAGTATTACACTGGTCCTGTGACCCAATTTGGTTTGAATCTGAGAATATTGATGAAATATTATTTTGTGGGCCCCACGGGTTCACATGACGGGCAATTTCGTGATCGGCTCATCGAAATCTAGTTTTGGATGTTCCGTTGGGTTCATATCATCATTCTGGACTTTGTCTCTGGCACATTTTTTAGTGCGAAGTGGGCCACATATGGACCCCGCTTTGACCCAAAACTATCAATTTTGCCCCTGTGTCCAAATTAGAGTTTAGGGTATTCAATCCTAGCTATTTCAAGTATTCTGAAAATATTGTTGATGTTTGTTTCAGCATCCGGAGGCATACTTGCAGATTTCACTTTTCCAGTAGTAGTTGACGGAGTTCAGGACCCAGGCAAGTGTACCTTGCCAAACTTGCATTAGATCCTATTATATTATCTACTTGTGTTTCTTTCTATATATATATACTCTTATGATGTACCTGTTCAACCTAGGACCGTGAGACGTTGCTTAGCATTCGAACAAGATTCGGGTGTCGACGTCGTACGCGGGGTCGTATAATGTCACTTAGAGAGTTGATTCCACGATCCTATTTTTATGTGCTTGCTTTACCATGTACGTCAGACTGTAGGACACTTGACACTATTTCATGTGACCGAATCTTTCTTGAGTTATACATGATAATTTTGTATAGGCTTACAAGATTCATGATATGAGACTTGCATATTATATATATATCATTATGACTCGTTGTACTATCTAGAGGTCATGATCTTGAGTGTTATGGACATGAGACGTTATGGATATGAGACATGAGGTTACATTGGGTGGGGAGACACACATATGCTATAGGCTGATTATGTTTATATATATATATATATATAAATATATACACTATGTTACTGGAGGTGCTTTAGTCTCTATACCAGAGCTTGGCACATTTAATGGCCCTATGAGATACTACTTGCTGCTATGGGCTCCCCAACACAGAGCCTGTAGTTGTCTCAGCCTAAATACTAGTGATGCTTTCATTTATATTTCACTTAGCTGGTTATATAGCTTGCCCTGAGGATTTATATCTTTTACTTATTGTATTTTATTTGGCTTGAGTGTTTATTGTACCTTGCTATGTCCCGTGAGAACCTGGATCCGAATTATGTCCCCAGGTGTAGACGAGGAGAGCTATCCAGAGGTTTATGGGGCAGGTGCTGCTATTGGAGATGTAGAGGTTGTAGAGGACGAGGTTGTTCTGGAGGACTTCTCTTGAGCACAAAGTATTCTCACTATTAACTTATTATGCTTAGTGTTCTTAGATATTTGATCTTGTAGTAATTTTTGGATATTGTACTTGAAGTTATTTTCATTTTTATTTTGATGACGGGTTATTCCCTGTGACATTATTTATATTACTTTGGTTGGATAGATCATTTTATATTATTGTGATTGGACTTATCTCTTTGTGATTTAGTTACTTATTGTGGATGAGATTAGATATATAAACTGTGACAGATATTTGTAGACTATTTTATATATATTATAGTTTAAGTGCACTCTAACGGGTCCATTAAATTGGATTTGCCCATTGGAGTTGTGCTGCTGGCCATTGCCACGTGGCTAGTCCCTTAGTATTTTGGGACTGGGCGTAACATAGTTTTTGTGGTGGCCCATGCATGTCTACTAAAAATTGTCTCGGTTCCATTATTGAACTGAGCAAGCCTGCAATTAGGATAGGCTATACTTCTAGGATCTCATCCACCTATTAACACGTCCTTGACCTCTATATCAAACTCGAGCTTAATTTCCTTACTTGCATCATGCTTGATTCATCTGTGCGAGCCTCATAGTTTACTTTCTGTGCAGAGTAATAGATCCACGAGCCAACAACGAGACTCCCATAGGTACACCATCAGGTGTTGTGGTTACCTACGGCATTGGGGTTGTAGTGCCCTGCTCCGCGTAGGTACTATGTACAAGTGATATCGTCTTGCTTGCTCGAACGAAAGTCTTCTCAGAGAGTTTCCGACCGATTGATCAATGCGAGTAGGCACAAATGCATTCTCTGATTCTTGCACGACTTAATAATGAATCTGAGTTTTTGAATGCTTGTTTGCTTAAAAAAATAGTTTCATAGAGAAGAATGATAAAACTGACTCAGAATGCTAAATAAGAGAACTCACATAGCTTATCATTGAAACGAATCTGCTTGCTTGCTTACCTCACTAGAGAACTAGAGATGATTGTCTAAAGGAAAAGAGATAGAACTATTGCTATGCTAATGAGATATAAGAAATGTTGCATGCTTAGTTACACTGACACTGCTATCAAACGAACCCTTACTATGCTAAGAAAGATAAGTAAATGGATCGCTTGAATAAGTTCCTTTAAAAACATGGTAAGAAAAAGATAGATATTGTATGCTAGATATGAAATCGAAATCGTACTTGCCATTATATGTTTTGCTTGTCTGTTTTGCTATATCGAACTGCTATAAGTCTGAACTATACAAGAAGTGACTAATAGTGTGCCATGATGTTCCGTTCCTTCGGGATCTAGGGGTGTGTGCTATTAGATATATAAAAAGAGGTGTTTGCTTGAATGAATGAAAAGAGAAGAGTCTAATACTCCACCCTGATGTTCCGTTCCTTCGGGTTCTCGGGGGAGTGGCTATTAGATTGTTAAATGCTTATGAATGTGAATGTTAATGCATATTGATAAAATATTACTTTTTATGAATTGGTCTCGGACAACTTGTGCACAAGGTAATAGTCTCTCGATCGATTCCTAGGGCATTGGGAACCGGTCGGTCCGGAAGGGATTGTAAGAGCACCCTGATATTCCGTTTTGAAAGAATCTAGGGGGTGTTGTTGTCCATCAATGGGACAACTCATAGACCGTCATATAGATATGACGCATGCTATGTTTACCTTCTTGTATACCTATCATTTGTTGACATCAAAAGATTGATTCATAAGTTTATCCATATATGCATATTGTGGCTAACTTGTGTGTCTGCTGCAAGGATAACCGTTCGACAATAGGGTAAGAAATACATGTGTATGCATATAGCTTGCTCGTTCATTAAAATGTGCATCATAGAGTTTATTTGATAGTGCTTCATGCATTCGTATCGGTCGGACAATGACTATTAGTGCAGAGCTGAACCTTGGCCACAGCTGCTAATAGCATCAGAATGTGAGTTATTAGTTAGCTGGATTACCTCTACCGATCCTGAGTTTCTCGGGGACCAAAATCATATAGATATTTCTGCTTGTGTGCTTGAAAGTATGATAGTCCACTAAATGTTTGCTTGATTTGATATGATTCAGTCCACTATAGAACTTTGTCCCAAAGAGTTAGAATATGATGCACAATACATGCTGCGCACTGCACGATAGAGCACTGTCCCGATTGTATGCTTATTGATGAATATGCAAAACTGTTTCCAACTATGTTTCCTAAAGATGTAATCTGAATATAATCCTAAGCTGCATGAAATAAACTTAGGTAAAACTAGCAAGATCACTAATAATGTAATATTTTGCCACATGCTTACTTAATGTGGGTTTCAGGGGGTGTAGCTTCTGTTCAGTTGTTTATACTCACTAGTACTTATAAAAGTGCTGACCTACCAACAATTTGCTTGTTCTCAGGTGCTTGATTTGTCCGAGGAAGCGATAGCCGTGCCTCATCCCAAGGAACCAGAAATCTAGAGTCGATGCCTTGAGCCGAATCGAGTTTGAGCTGCTTTTATATAGAGGGACATAATATATGGAACAGTGTCATTATAATCGAGAGAAAGAGTGCTTGAGTGATTTATAACCTCGGCCATGCATCGCTTGTAACACTTTCGATTATCAATAAAGAGCTCATTTTCATATTGTGTCCTTTACTTTTATACAATATATGTGTGCCGCTGCTTCAGTATTGAATAACTTACTTGCCCTTGTTCAAAGCTTTGGCCTTGTGCAAGAGCACTTTAGGCTTATACGGCATCACGCCCGTGCGAGGACGATCGATTTCGTAGGGACCAAAGCGAGGACGAATAGCCCTGCGGGACCGGGGCGTGACAGGGGTGACGCCATCGGGTGGAGATCCCTCCATCCAATAAAGCAATCAAGCAAATTAGCATGCTTCGAGGTTCCTCCGAGACGATATTCTACCACAACCACAATTCACTCCACCGATACCACTGACATCTTTTCAACCAGGGCAGCCTATGGATAGACATTAGCTATTTCATGTATTCTATGCAATGATGCAAGCTCAACATCAGGTTCAGCAAGAGGCCCAATAATGCTAGGCAGAGAACTTAAGGAACAGTATAGTGACAGCATTGGAGCGGGCGACTCCACCAGCTAGACAACCATCGACAGGATCCATCTTAGATTTTTGCCACCTGAAACCACGTACATTCTCAGAAAATAAGGAGTCCACGAAGGTCCATGAGTGGTTCACTTGCATCAGTTGGAAGCAGCAGAGCTTCCAAAAGAATATTGGACTACTACTGTCAGGATGCAGCTGACAGACATTACACATCACTGGTGGCTTACTGAGAAGAAACGACTCGGACCAGACCAAGTTACTTGGGAGGAGTTCTCTAGACTCTTCCAAGAGATGTACATTCCATCTATTACTCGGGCGAAACTTCGGGAAAAGATTAATCGCCTCACTCAGGATAATATGACGTTGGAAGTGTATAATACGGAGTTCATACGATTGAGCCGCTTCGCACCTACACTGATCCTGACAGAAGAAGAAAAGGTGGAGAAATTCTTTGATGAATTGAGCTTTGAGCTAGAGAGGCAGATTGGATCCATTGCACCTAATTCTTATACGGACGTCCTTGCCGCAACTCGACTAATAGAGTGCATCCACAGGAGAGAGTCAAGCTAGAAGAGACCGCATGCATTAGTACCAGCTCGAGCGCCACACGGGAAGCCTGCCAAACGACCCCAGATGAATCCATCACAGAGAGAAGCATCAAGATCCATATCCCTTCCTACTTGTCACTACTATAGCATGGTATGCTATATTGAGAGGGAGTGTAGACGCAAATTGGGATTATGTTTAGCTTGCGGATCCAGTAAGCATTCAGCCAGGGATTGCCCTGAGCGTTGGGGAGGAACACCGATGGTTCATCGACCCAATTTACCAGTACCTGGGCCAGTCCAGCAGCCACACCGACCAGCTTATCCAGCACCAAGAGCACCACAAGCGAAAGATGGAGAATTCATACTACCAGCACCGGGAGGATATCAGTCGAGGCCACCCTTGGCATCACAAGCAGCACTCTTCCAGCAAACCCAACAACAGCAGAGGACACCACCACTGGGACGTGGACAGGCTTTTGCGATAACAGTGGAGGAGGCACGGGCTCGAGGAGTAGCGAATATGGGTAAGATTTTATTTTATGATAGCTAGCTATTGTAACGAATATTCCTAGTAATACTTTAGCATGTGCCTGTTAGTTCTATTCCCTAGTCTATACCTAGTATTATGTTAGCATGAACTTATTAGTCTAGAGTTATAATGTGTAAGTGGTACCTAAGTTTTCAGAAGTTGTAGTTGATCATAGTTCTAATCAGACTCATTTACTCTTGAGTTACTCACCTCTCATTGCCTAGAAAAAAAGCTTTCATTGTTTTACTACGTGTTCTGCTTGAACAAAAACCCTCACCCTTCTTCTTGAATTTTTTACTCATGATGCCTTACCCTTCATTTTTGTAGTTCCACAAACATGTCTGGCAACCATGCCATCTCTTTTCGAGTACACGCTTTCTTGATCTTTTATATTTCGTTCATTTCAATTACGAGGATGCAATTCTTTTATGGTTGGTAGATTGTGAGCACCCTAGTTTTTATATAGGGTTAGTTTGGCAATTAATAATTATTATTTTTTATTTTAAATATTTATTCAATAATTTAATTAAATTTTGGAAACCAACCATCATGGTTTTAAGATCTTGAGTGCAACACTAGCATTTTTCTTCCAACCAACCTTGCATACTCGACTTAGACGAGTCAAATTAGGCTTCTGCCATGACTGTCACTCACAAATTCACAATTTCATATTTTATTTTGATCGCACAACTTTTGTGACACAATTATGAGAAAATGATAATTAATTAACAATTTTATCATGGCGTACAATTTTAACACGCCACACCAACCCATTGCTTCCAACTAAATCCATACTATGAGCCTAACTGGTCCTATTACGCACATGACACTCGAGTTACGTTATTCGAACCCCCGCATACTTCTAATATAATATTAAGTAGAAAATAGAATTTATGGATTTATTTAACTAATTTAATATTCATTCATATTTAGTAAATATCTTTTGAATTGATATGAATTTGGTTGTAAATTATTTATTGAAAGAAATATAAATTTCCTAGAAATTTTCCCAAGTACCTAACTATTTTTGGGAATTTTTTTATATATAATTATGAATGAAATAAAGAAAAGAAAAGGAAAAGAAATGATAACTATTTCCTAACTACCCTACCAGCTAACCTAACCCAGACCCGACCCTATAACATGCAGAATAATCCCCTGGCCGCGTCCAGTTACATATATATATGTGTATCTACACGCATACATAAAACATAACCCTAACCCTAGAGAACATCACCTCCACCATCACCCACGCCTCCACCCTCCAAGCGACCACCCACGCCGGACCCCGACTACCCAGGCAGCCATCCCCGACTGCCGCCGGCCACCGCGAGCGAGCGCGGACAGCTGCTAGGGCAACAGCAGCAGCAACATCCTTTCCTGTAAGCCCATCTTTGAGGTACAAGAATGCCCTCCTCGCTCGATCAATTTATGAGATTTTTTTCGTATGCATTCACAACATGAAGGCCCTCAAACCCCTTCAAGAATTTTAATTTTAAATGGTTTATATTAGGAGAAATTCGAACCGAAAGTTGGTCCAAAAATCTGTGTTTGAACAATCTTGAAACTGTCCCAACCGCACCAGTTGACGCACTATTTTCTTCAAAATGGTAGATTAATTTAAAATTCTACTTGAACAGTCATCTTGACAACATATCCAAGATTTACTTCCACTAAATAATTTATTTTATTTTAATTTATTCTGTGATTAATTTAACGTTGAAAACTGTCAAAAATCTTGATTTCGAAAAATCCAAATTTCTCGATACGGGGTGCATCCCGCCAAACGAGGCCACATCATCACATGCAAATTGCACCGAATGGTGCGTAACGTGAACATGGACGTGTGGGCTTTTGCAAAATTCGATTCGGACGTGCGTGCACGCCGAAATCAACGCGTATCCGCCGAAAATACTATATCGGCCTATTCTGACACCTCACCATAACTTTGTGTGTACTCGTCGAATTGCAACAAAACTTGTATAATTGGATTCGCAGTGTTACGCTGGTCTTGTGACCCAAGTTTGGTTTGAATCTGAGAACGTTGACGAAACACCATTTTGTGGGCCCCACAGTTCCATATAACGGGCAATTTCGTGATCGGCTCATTAGAATCTAGTTATGGATGTTCTATTAGGTTCAAATCATCGTTCTGGAATCATAGACACTAAGTTTGATAAATTTGGAGAATTTTGTCTTTGACACATTTTTTGGTGCGAAGTGGGCTACATGTGGACCCCGCTTTGACCCAAAACTGTCAATTCTGCCCCTGTGTTCAAATTGGACTTATGGGTAGTCAATCCTAGCTATTTCAAGTATTCTAAAAATATTAGTGATATTTTTTTAGCATCCGGAGGTGTACTTGCAGATTCCACTTTCCTAGGTGTAGTTGACGGAGTTCAGGACCCAGGCAAGTGTACCTTGCCAAACTTGCAGTAGATCTTATTATATTATCTTCTTGTATTTCTTTCCATATATATATACTCTTATAATTTACCTGTTCAACCTTGGACCGTGAGACGTTGCTTAGCATCTGAACAAGTTTCTGGTATCGACGCCGTACGCGGAGTCGTGTAACGTCACTTAGAGAGTTAATTCCACGATCCTATTTTTACGTTCTTGCTTTACCAGGTACGTCAGACTGTAGGACACTTGACACTATTTTATGTGACATAATCTTTCTTGAGTTATTTATGATGATTCTATATAGGCTTAAAGGATTCGTGATATGAGACTTGTATATTATGTAGATGTCATTATGACTCGTTCTACTAGCTAGAGGTCATGATCTTGCGTGTTATAGATATAAGACATTGTGGACATGAGGCATGAGGTTACATTGGGTGGGGAGAGACACACATGCTACAGGCTGATTATATTTATATATATATATATATATATATATACTATGTTACTGGAGGTAGATTAGTCTCTGTACCAGAGCTTGGAACATTTACTGGCCCTATGAGAATACTACTTGCTGGTATGGGCTCCCCGACACAGAGCCTGTAGTGGTCTCAGCCTGAGTACTAGTGATGCTCTCATTTACATTTTACTTAACTGGTAACATAGCTTGCCCTGAGGATCTTTTTTTTTTTACTTGCTGCATTTCATTTGGCTTTAGTATTTATTGTACCTTTCTATGTCCCCTGAGGACCTGGATCCGGATTATGTCCCCAGATGTGGACGTGGAGAGCTATCCCAAGGTTTACGAGGCAGGTGCTGCTATTGGAGACGTACAGGTTGCAGAGAACGAGGATGTTCCGGAGGACTTCTCTTGAGCATACAGTATTCTCACTATTTATTTATTATGCTTAGTGTTCTTAGATATTTGATCTTGTAATGACTTTTGGATATTGTACTTAGAGTTATTTTTCTTTTCATTTTGATGACGGGTTATTTTCCTGACATTATTTATATTGCTTTGGTTGGACAGATCATTTTATATTATTATGTCTGGACTTGTCTCTTTGTGATTTCGGTACTTATTGTGGATGATATTAGATATATGAACTGTGACAGATATTTGTAGACCATTTTATATCTATTACAGCTTAAGTGCACTCTAACGGGTCCATTAAATTGGGTTTGCCCATTGGAGTTGTGCTGCTGGCCATTGCCACGTGGCTAGTCCCTTAGTACTTTGGGATGGGGTATGACAGTTATAGTAGTAGTGGTAGATGGTAGAAGAAGAGGAGTTGAAGAGAAGAATAAGTAGAGGGTGAGGATGTGTACTGGTGTTGGTAGTGGGGTGTTTGGAATTGGAGAATGATGAAAAATGAGGAAGAAGCAGAGATAGCCAACAAATAAAGTTGGGTGATAAGTCAAAGGGGAAGGGGCTGGTGTTCGGTGGAGGTTCTCTTCTCCATTCCCCAACTCATTTGCAGTATGCAAATCAATCCTCCTACATCATGAATTTGTAATAATACAAATTTGCAAACTAAAATTTCCATAACCCTCTATATGTATATATATATATATATATATATATATATATATATATATATAATGAAATAGAATAAATAAATAAAAATGCAGCTATGACATGAGCTCTTGGGTTCAGATGCATATTATGCCGGATACAAAGTTGACCGAAAAATTACTAGAAGCACATGCATGTTTCTTAGTGAATCATTGGTCTCCTGGTTTAGTAAAAGACAAATTTGGGTGCACTTTCAACAACTGAAGCTGAATACATTGCGTCCACTTTTTGTTGTGCATAAATTCTTTGGATGACACAAACATTTATTGATATAGGATTGTTTTTACATGATGTTATTATTAAATGTGACAACAATAACACTATTGATCTAACAAAGAACCCTATTTGTCACTCTTGAACCAAAGACAGAGAAATTATATATCACTTTTTCTGTGACCTACAATAAAAGGGTGATGTTCACATTAAATTCATTGACACTGAACACCAATTACCTGACATCTTCACTAAGTTTTTTTGAGGAATGCTTCTCTTTCATATATCTTGAAATTGGCCTTCTTGATCTATTTTCAAGCTACATTTATGGCACTTCTCACATTTTTGAATTTTTTTTTGAATTTGGGTATCAGCCCGGTATACCGACGGTATACAGTTATGACGAGTTTGACTTAGAAACCTTTTTCTGGTTTGCCCTTTCTTTGACCCTTTTTCATGTTCCGTTATCGAAAAGATCCTCCTTCCTCTCTTATTCTTCAGTCAGCCCTTCCTATCCCTATTTACTTTCCACCATCTTTTTAAACTCCTCCTTCATAGGAGACCTAAGTCTTCGACTTCCACAACTCCTTTCCCAAAGATTCATTAGCCCCTTTTCCATCGCTTTCTCTTCCCCAAATGTGTGTCTTTTTATCTCCAATTGTTGGTAAGCATCTCTCCATCTCCATTCATTTAAAAACTCTCTCATTTCCTTCTTGCTTCTTCACTCTCCATCTACCCTAGCCTTTGCCTTCACTATTATAACTATCCCAAAACATCCTCATAGAACCTCCTCTTATTCTTTTCGAGTCCTCACTACCAACCACTTTAACCCACTCCTCAACTAGATGGTGGATATAACCCATGCCTCTTCTCCTCCCTCACAAACTCCCAAGATTGGTGCTCTACGTTTCATTCCTACAAGGTTCACGTTGTCAGACGATTAACTTTAACCTCTTCACTAACCAATAAACTCTCTTTGGGTTAGCAGGCTCGGCCACCTTACTTACCTGACCCATCAAAGTCTACTAAAATGTTGTCCTAATATTTTACTACAACCTCATCCTTAATTTTGCAAATGTGCCTTTAAAACCCTTATCAACAACAGCCACCTCCGGGTCTCTTCCAAAGGCCTCGCTAATGTTCTGGAACTACCCAACCGTGGTGTCATACTTCCTGACTTCTTCATCATGCAAGTCTATCCTGATCTTTCCTTCGACAACTTTTACGACCTCATCTGTAGAAACAAGAACCCTTCTTTGCAACCTAATGCTACGGACCTTGTGTCCTTCTATTATGAACTTCACCGCATCATTTTTAGCTCCATCGTACCCAAATTAGGGAATGACGATGTCGTCACTGCAGACACTCTTGTCTACATGTATTATCATTTTATGAGGAAGACTTGGTTCTTTCCCAAAACTATCCTTTACAATATGATGCATTTTCGTAACAACTCCAAACACTCTTTTTTTTTTGCATCTACATCACTTGATTTTGGAAGCAAAGTGGGTTGATCTAACCCTTTGTTACTCTGACGATGCTCATAGCTTTCTTAGCAATGCTCGCTTCCCTGCCTTAACCCAACCCTCTTCCTCCTAACCCGCAGTTGTCGTTCCCTCTTCCTCCATAATTTCTTATTACGTGCCCCTGAGTCATCATTACTTTGATCTGCGGATGAACCAGGCAGAGAAGCATTAATGACAACACTCGGGGTCTTGACAACCTCATTGAACATGCCTTCTATGACAAGTCCTACTACATCCAACGCACCCTCTAGGAAGGTCATAATTTTATGAAACCATGGGACCTAAATCCTCCCATCAAGGAACCTAATTTGGTAATGTGAATGCTTATTGCTTCATGTGCCTAGACGGCATCGATCCCTTCGACTTCCTACCTGTTCCTGAGGATGATGTTGCTCCTCTTTCAGCATGACTATCTTTTTGTGGCATTGTTGGTGGCGGTTGTTAGTTGTGTTTAGGTGTTTGTCTCTTGTGATGTCAAGTATTTTGCGATATGTGTGGTGGTGTCGTATAATGGTCTTTTATTATTTTTTTTATTTTGTGTCTGCTTGAATAATTTTTTTTATTATTCTCCTATCCTCGTATTCTTTCTATCTTTCGAATAAGGAGTTTCTTATTAATATTAAATATTAAATTATTTTAAAATTATATTATTAAGTGTGTGACTTTAACTAAAGTAATGCAATCCAACAAATGGAGATTCCTAGTGTAGTAGCAATAAGTGTGAGAATATTGACTTCCATAATCTTCTTTTTTTGTTTCATAATAACTCGGAATCTAATCCCAAAGAGATGATACATTTGACTCCTGGCAATTCAATGGGATGAATTGCATCCTTATGATACTGAATCAGATCAATATTATGAATAACAATATCTGATCTATTAAATCGATTCATCGTCGAAAATGAAATAATATAACATAGGAAAATCTTTTATTGAAACTTTATAGATATTATTATGGGAGAATTTGATCGTTGAAATAATAATTGATACGATAGAAGTACAAGCTATCAATTATTTTTCTAGATCGAAATCTTTAAAGGAAGTCTATTGACTAATATGGATCCTTGTTCCCATTTTAACCCTTGTATTGGGAGTCACAATGGAGGTACTGGTAATTGTTTGGTTAGAAAGAGAAATATCAGCAGCAATACAACAACATTTGGCGTTGTTAAATATCTTGATGTTCTATGCATGTTGGGCTACCTTTCTATGAATCAATGTTATAATTCTCTGTTTACATCTTGTTCTTATACTCTATATGTTGATTCCTTTTTGTTTCCATAGCTATATTTTTCCTCCTTAGTTGCCATGTGATCTACCTATTAATTCTGTTCTCTAGGTATTTTATGCCTATTCGTCCATTTTGTCTAAGAGACAAAAGGGGAGAAATAGTAAATAAAAGGAGAGTTTATCAATTACGAGAGAGCTATCTCCAAAATCGTAATATTTGTGAATTATCAAAATGGAGGAGATTGTTGGCACATTATTGATTTTGATAATTTATATAATTGACTACTTGTACTTCTTTTAGTCTAACTCCTAATTGCAGAAGTATCCGATTTATGAAAGGAAGCTCAAATCACTTCAGTTATATCGTGCTCAAAGTTCTCTGCTGGTACAATAACAAGTTTTAAGATTTCAGACTAGCAGGCACCTGGAACAATCCCTCAAGAGTCTGTAAAGTGTCGCCGAAAAACTTGTAAACACAAGAAATTGTTGGCAAAATCGAAAACTAAGTTAAAAATCTTCCAATTTTAGTTTTGGCCCTGTGCACAGTATATCGACGGTATACTGATAAATACATATGGTATACTGTTTTGGTTATAGAAAGTTTGTGTGGTCCAAACTGCATACCGACAGTAGACCGATCCATACGGACGGTACACCGTTTTAGAACACAGAAATTTTACCAGTTTACACCAATGGTATACCGGTTACGCATTAAATGCATCCCACAATTAGATTTATATGCATTTAATGATCCAATTGCTATAAATATAGCCGTTAATGTAGTAAGACAACATATCGATGGTTGGCATGCTCTACTTAACTTCTGGATACGAACGTCGCCTCGAAGGAACTTGGAAAAATACTGACAATAAATCTGCTAGACCACTGGGTCATCAGCCTCAGTACTCAATGATCGCGAAGAACTGTTGCATAGTAGTCATGATTGACCCTGCTAGACCACCTGAGCCAATGAAAAATGGGATGCGTATATAGTCATGTTGCATGGTCAGGTGAGGTTGTATAATTAAAAATGGGATATTTATTTTTTTCATTTTAGAAAAAATAATGAAAAGACTGAAGATCACAGTCGCCTTATCTTTTCAGAAAACTAAACTTCACCCAACGGATGGATTCAATTACTATATTTCTATAAGCCCGTCACTTTGTGCTGAAGAACTACCCATTTGGAGTTGGTGTAACCTCTTCCAATGTTGAACCCTCAACCCACACATTCGCTTTTTTTAACCAACCACCGAACATTTTGTGTAAACTAAGCAACTGCTCTTTTGCAAAGGAAACACTTAAATTGCTGAAAGAACCGCTCTTGTCAAGCACAAATGTCTGCAAATTCCTTGGCATTCAACCAAAACATGTGGTATTTTCTTGCCTATGTTTCCGAGGTCCTCAGTCTGAGCTGCAGAGATTTTAAGGAAGCCATTCTGTTAGCGACCAAGGAGACCGCAAAGGTGAATGGAGAAGATGAGGGAGGGCAAGAGTGCTGCGTGTGCTTGTCACAGTTGGTGGAAGGGAAGGGAACGCGGAAGCTACCATGTCTCCATATGTTTCACACAGATTGTGTCGATAGATGGCTCGATTTCTGCACGAGGACATGTCCACTTTGTCGTCTCTCTGTCGATTGTGATCCCATATGGAGAGCAGATATGGAGCTAACCGAAGAGTTGGGGATTTGGTTCTCTTCTTTCCATCTACCTGGTTTCTGAAGGAGGCGATGACGGATCCGCCCCTTCCTAACTGAACTATGCTAGCTTTCGGTTTGTTCATGCTTAAAGAAGGTACACAATGGCATTGTTAGAAACATGGCTTCTCAAACATACGAATTTTGGAATAGACTGTAAGTTTGTAACGAGTCAGACTATCAACAAGAGTTTGTTACATGGCAGGGTGAGCATGAAACTAGGGTTTCTATTTTTTACTACGACTTGGACTGATAATTGGTTTGCATATCACTCTTTTTCCGTTGGAAATGAAATTATCCTCGTCAACTTTTGTTCTAAAATAATCGCTTTGTTGAGTAGATAGTTGAAGTTGTTAAGAAGGTTGTTCAGCATAATGGATTTAGTTTGGGGGTAATTATCGTTGGTCCTTATTTTTTACCACGTCATTGTTGAATATAGGGCTCCTTGGTAAATAAAACATTAAATTTTAGTCATTTACCAAATTAAAGGACATTTGTACCCTTCATTTTAAATTTTAAATCTGATTTGTTAATTTTTTTAATATATATATATATATATATATATATATATATATATATATATATGACTCTGATACCAAGAAAGAGAATGATCGAGGACGAGAGACAGTACGTTTAACGGAATAGAGGAAACTTTAAACTTTTATTGAAAATTGAAAGTTGCATAGTACCCTCGAAAGAAACACATAAGCACACAATAGTAGTAAAACAAAACACCCCCTCAACAAAGAGGCTATGCCTCTATTTATAATACATATGTCTGCATTGGTTGACTGGGTGACTGGCTGATGTCAGGCAGGTGTCAGTCATAAACATTCTTTCTTATCTTCAGGACATCAACAATGGTGAGTGTCCGACTCCATCATCTTTACTTTATTGGCCTTGTCTTGAGAGTGGAGCATCTGCGCCGAAAGTTGTCTGTGTAGGGACCACCTTTAGCGACATCTTTATTAAAGATATATCTCTTTTTCAAAAGTAAAGCATTTGCTTTTTCAAAAGCAAATATTCTCTGCCACGTGTATTCGGACAGACAATGATGATTACTGTAGGTTATCATAGTTTTCTTCATCAGATTCACTACTAGAAAAAGCGGTCTTAGCAACGTATTTTAGCGACGTCAAAAGAAACGTCGCTAATAATATAAAAATTAGCGACTCCTTATTAAAACGTCGCTAGACGTCGCTAAATGGCGACATTTAGCGACGTTTAGCGACTTTTATTAAGATTTTAAAAGATAAGTCGCTATAAGTTCAGTTTAGGTCGCTAAACGTCGCTAATATGTCTAATTCAGCGACGTTTAGCGACGTATATAGCGACCTTAATATTGAAAATATTTAGCAACGTGTTTAGCGACGCATTGACGTCGCTAAAATTTAAATTAGCAACATTTTTCTTCGACGTCGCTAAACGTCGCTAAAATTTGGTTAATTAGGGATCGGTTTCATTTTTCCCCATCTGCTGAAATTTCGAAAAGAAAAAAAATTCCCCCCCCCCCCGCGCTCCATCGACCCGCTCTCCACCGCGACTACTCCGGTAAACCCTACTCTCTCTCTCTCTCTCTCTCTCTCTCTCTCTCACAGGACACATGTGATATTGACACAAACACGACACACACACAGACACTGACACAGACACAGACACGGCACACACACACACTGACACAGACACTGATCAGGACCTAGGGTTAGGGTTAGGGTTAGGGTTAGGGTTAGGTTTGTTGACATGGGGTTAGGGTTAGGGTTAGGGCCGACTGGCCCAAGTCGACGAGAGAGGTAACAGCAGCAGTGAGCACTGCTTACTAGCAGTGAGCAGGGGGAGACTTGAGGCACATCAGCCCAATGTGCAACAGGCAACTTGGGGAGGCACTGCACAGCTGAACATAGTGTGCATTAAGGTTTAGGTGCATTGTAGTTGGTTGTTAGCTTCTGCAGGCAGGTGTGAGGGGGTCCTAATACAGTGTAACCACTGCATCCTTGTGCAGCAACTTACTGAGCCAGTCAGCAACTAGTGCAAGGCAGGATTTGGATGTGTTTGAGATGGGGTTTGAACTCGTATGATTTGAAGGACATGAGGGCAAGTGTCAGATATAACACCAATATCTGAGAGAAGATTGGGTATTCATAGTGATACTATAGTGCACACATGAGTGTGTGGCTCGGGATAAGGGGTAATCAAATATTGAGGAAGAAGGTAAGCAGTAGCAGTGGGTGACTGATTTAAAGAGGTGTATTAGTCAGGTGTTTGAGTGAATATATGTGTTGAAGAGAATAAGTAATAGGTGTGAAGGTTGAGCATTCATATAGGTGTATCCCAGATCTGGGAGTATAGAAGGAGTGTTTATATGAGTATAGATGGAGTGTTTATATGAAGTATAGAATTTAGAGTACTTAATAGGTGTTGTTGGTACCAGGTGAGTTTTGATTACAGAATTCTTAAGAGTGTATGTGTGTATCAGTGTGCCAGTTTGGGGGGTTAGGTTTTTTTACTAAAGGGAGTGCAGTAATCTGCCGATAAATGTGAGTGAGTACAGCCACAATGCATGGGGTTATCCATTTCATAGAGCAATAGCCCGTGTACTTGGGAAACTTTTGATGCAAAAATTGTTCAAGCACCAGGTGCCTTAGTGCAATGCCATGACTGCTTTTCCCATAACGGACACTGACCTAGGAGTGTGGTTGGGGGCAGCTGCAGTTCTATAGTATGACATACTATTTGTAGTGTTGACTGCACACTTATAGTGCTGTTCATAGTACTATGAGGTTGGGGGCAGCTGCAGTTTTGATAAATGAAAATATGTATTATATCAGTTATGATTTTTATAGTACGGTTAATTTTGCATGTAATGATTTATATGATACATACTGTCAATTTTGCAGAAGTTTCTAGAAATGGATATGAATTACTATCTGCGTCATCGTTCGTGGATGTACAACCGTCATCCTGATGACATGTGCGGTGTGCGGGATGAATTCATTGAGGGTGTACAGCAGTTCCTGCAGTTCGCAAAGGCTTTCCCTCAATACATGGACGATACCAAAATTAAGTGTCCGTGTGTGAGATATCGCAACAGAAAATATTATCCTGAAGTGGAAGTTACATATTATTTATACTCGAAGGGCTTTACGCCGAATTACTATCAGTGGACCGCGCACGGAGAACTTGTATCTCTAGCATCATAGTCGGAGCCCTATGTGGAGCCGTATATGGATGTCCAAGACCACGATGCTTATGACGACGGGTTGGTGAACATGGTTTATGATGCGGCGGGGCCTAGTTTCAATCCTGACAATTATGATGTGGCGGGACCTAGTTTCAATCTGGACAATTATGATGCAGCTGAGAAGGCACCGAATGCCGATGCTGTAAAGTTTATGGAGTTGCTTGAGAATGCAAGGACTCCACTATATCCTGGTTGTGAGGATCATTCACCGTTGGAGGTGGTTATAAGATTATTGAGCATCACGTCCGATTTTAACATGTCGCAAGAATGCTATAATCGACTGCTCGATTTGATTATAGAGATCTTGCCCGAGGGTGCAAAGTTGCCTAAAGACTTCTATCGATCTAAGAGGATGGTGAGATCGCTTTGGATGGGATACGAGAAAATCGATGCATGTCGCAACGTGTGCATGTTGTACTACAAAGACGACAAGGATGAAGATGCGTGCAGATTCTGTGGTGCTGATAGCTACAAGGCCACTGTTAGAGGAAAGTCTGTCGGTGTAAGGAAGCCTACCGATTTGATGCACTACTTGCCTTTGACACCGCGGTTGCAGCGGTTGTTTATGGTTAAGGAGACTGCAGAAAACATGAGTTGGCACAGGCAAAAACAGATCGAAGGAGTATTGGATCATCCATCCGATGGAGAAGCATGGAAGCACTTTGATCGAGAATATCCATATTTTGCCGAGGAAGCGCGTAATGTCAGATTGGGGCTCTGCTCTGACGGTTTTACCCCATTCGGACTTTCGGGCTCCCAGTATTCGTGTTGGCCTGTGATCGTCACTCCGTACAATCTACCGCCTTGGATGTGCATGAAGACTCCGTATATGTTCCTAACCGTTATTATCCTGGGTCCGAACAATCCGAAGAGGAACATCGATGTGTATTTACAGCCTTTGATAGATGAGTTGAATCAGCTGTGGGAAGTCGGTGCCAACACGTACGATGTTTCTAGAAAGCAGAATTTTCAGATGAGGGCAGCACTTATATGGACCATCAACGACTTTCCGGCCTATGGAATGTTATCGGGATGGAGCACCCATGGTCGTCTCTCATGTCCGTATTGCATAGACCGTTCTCAGGCTTTCCGTTTGAAACACGGAGGCAAACCGTGCTTCTTCGATTGTCATCGACAATTTTTGCCGAAGGATCATCCGTACCGGAGGAATCGGAATGCTTTTTGTGCGGGAGTTGTGGAGAAGGCCAATCCACCGCCAAGGTGGCCCGGATGCACGATATGGGAAGAGGTAAAAGATTTACCAAGTGCTATCCAAGAGCCTGCTAAGGGGTACAAGTGTGACGGATTTGGTCGCACCCATAACTGGACGAAGAGGAGTATATTCTGGGATCTGCCATATTGGAGCACCAATCTGATCAGACATAACCTTGATGTCATGCATATCGAGAAAAATGTATTTGATAACATAATTAATACTGTAATGGATGTAAAAGGGAAGACGAAAGATAATCTGAAGGCGAGGTTGGACTTAGAAGACATATGTAGACGTCCTGCATTGCATTTTATAGAGGAGGGGAATGGAAAGTTAAAGCAACCTAAGTCAGTTTTCTCACTGGATAAAGAGGATAAAGGTAGACTTTGTAGGTGGATTCAGGGTCTAAAGATTCCAGACGGGTACGTGTCAAACTTGAAAAGATGCGTCGACCTCAAGGAGAACAAACTAGTAGGTATAAAGGGCCACGATTGTCACGTATTCATGGAGAGGTTAATTCCGATTGCATTTCGGGAATTCTTACCGCAGGTCGTTTGGGACCCATTGACAGAGCTGAGCATATTCTTCAAAGATCTTTGTTGTACTAAGTTGCTCGTCGATCGTCTAGAAAAGCAAGAGAGGGACATTGCGGTAACACTATGTAAGCTCGAGAAGGTGTTTCCTCCTGGATTCTTCGACTCTATGGAGCATTTGCCAATTCATCTTTCCTATGAGGCACGTGTTGGTGGTCCTGTCGGTTATCGGTGGATGTACCCCTTCGAGCGCCATCTGAATCACCTAAAGAGAAAGGTGAAAAATAAGGCACGGGTTGAAGGCTCTATTTGTGAAGCTTATGTTCTCGAGGAGATTACAAACTTTTGCTCGACGTATTTCAAACCGCATGTTGCTACTAATAGGACGAAAGCTCCCAAAAACGACGACGCATATCAGGAATCTAATGATGCAATACTCAAAGTATTCAATGCATCCGGAAAGCCCTCGGGAAAAATAAAGAAGAGATATTTGAATGACGATGAGCTAAGGGCTGCTCAATTGTATATATTACTCAATTGCGACGAGGATGAAGTGGAGAAGCTAGAGGGGTAAGTAATTAATACGTCCACGTTTACATCATCTCAATGTAATAGTATAAGATACTATTATGCTACTAATCAGCAGTTGCTTCATTGTTTTTCAGCACATATAATGATGAGTTGAGGTCGGTTAGACCCTACATAACAGACGAAGAAGTAGAACAAGATATGAGATGCCATTTTTCTTCTTGGTTGAGCGCATATGTAAGATGCTTGGTAATTACTTTTTATTTCTGTACTTACAAAACAAATAATTTACTATCGCTACTTTGGTATTTAGGTCGATCGTCTAATATCACCCGAGACTGAATCTATTAGGACTCTAGCCAAGGGACCAATTACTGCCGTAAAAATATGGCCAAGTTTCTGTGTGAATGGGTTCAGGTTTAAGTCAACAAATGCTCCTATCAGAGACAGCTTTCTGGATCTTGATTCCACGAAAAACAGTGGTTTGTGTATCAAATCTACAAACTACAAAGACGTCAATCCGGGCAATAATTTTTTTGGCATCTTACGAGAGATTGTGGAGTTGACATATAATTATGGCCCAGAACCTGCTAATATCGTGCTATTCAGGTGTGAATGGGTCGATCCGATTCAAGATCAAGGTTGGAAAATTGACAAGCATGGCCTTGTGGATATAAACTACAAGCGTAGATATCAAGGCTACGAACCATTTGTCCTATCAAGTCAGGCTCAGCTCGTGTACTTCATAACTTATCCTAGACGGGGGACAGCGAGGTCGGATTGGTGGGCAGTATGCAAGACTAAAGCTAGAAATACCTTTGACATTGACGAAATAGCTTATCAGGAGGACGATCTACCTCTTGTAACAAATATTGTAGATGTGGACTCAACGAAAGTTACTCATTACACGAGTAATAATGTAGAAGATATAGAATTATCCGAAGAGGACAACGAAGTAGATGAAAGTGAAGACGAGGAAGAGGAAGAGCAGGACGAGAAAGGCGAACAAGATGAATTTTCTGAAGATGATTGAAAATATAAAATATTCTATGTAGAATGTAACTGTATTTGGACTGTAAATATTGCATGTAGAAGTAGATATAAATATTGCATGTAGAAGTAGATGTTGACATTAACGAATATATGAAAATATAAAATAAACCTAATTAGCGACAATTTTTGGTTATTTAGCGACGTTTTTAGACGTCGCTAATTTAACTTTTTCTGGTAGTGATTCTGGAGTAGTGACTCGATGATGAAGTCTTTTGAAGAAAATATCAGAGTCTTCTTCCACAGTGTCTTCTACCATTCTGGATCCAGTAGAACTGACATAATGATTATATGTCTCAATTATTGATTCCAATATAAGATTTCATGTATTGGAGGCATTTTCTCTTTAGCTCATTCTCAGTAATTCTAGGATTCCTCCTTCTCATTGAATATGTTAATATTTTGAGAGGGCCATCTTGTACCATTTTCCTCTGTAGTTTATCTTCCACAAGGACCTCATTTTTTTTCTACAATTTGTACCTTCTCTTTGTCACATCAATTCAATTACACCATTTGATCAAAAAAATTCTGGCCAAAATAGGAAAGTTATTGTGATTATATTCACATATAATTATCCATTTGAATATATATGGGATTTCAAAATGGAGAAAATAATACATCTCCCCCTCGAAAAGTTTGTCAGCATTTTGACAAAAAGAGTCAGATTGAGTCGAAGTAGCAAACAATTCCTGGAGAGAAGTGGGTAGAATTTTCAAGGTAGCACCGAATAGTATCCACTAATGAATGAACCAGGCATGAATTTTCTGTTTTAGAATTTTTAGGCAAATTCTAATGAACCAAGAGTCCTTCTGTTTACTATTATCAAAGCAGAAGACCTTGGTAAATATTTTAATATAATCCCAATAATTATAGGAATATTAATTTCCTTCTCTTTATGAACTAATTGTTTAGTTCTATTGTGATGAAGTCCCCATGATTGAGGAGTAATTAAGTGACGAATAATAATTTTACTGTAATTTACGTCACTGAGAAGATCATTGGCTTTCTGATATAAATGTTCTATTTCAACTGATTTAGTAATCAGCAGGATACCTTCATAGACATTATGGTCTTTATCCGGTACATGAAAGATATTAGCTTCCAAATATTTTTCTTTCATCTTCCATGGATCATTCATTAGTGGAATATTTGTCTTTTCTAATTGTATAATCTCCTCATAACAATTTTTTTTAGTGAAGATTGTCTCTATTTCAATAGCTTGTTTGTAGGAGGTCACATTGGTCTGGTTCTTGAATTTGAATATCTCCTTTAGAGGAATTTAAAGTTTTTCCAAGAGCAGTTTTCTTGGAATTTTTTGACTCAATGGAGCAAGAAGTCATGGGTCTAGAAACGCATGGTTGCTTCCATTTTCCTTTTTACTTGTCACTACCATATTCTGAAAACAGGGGTAATTTTGACTTTTTATATATTATTAATATTATGGTATTTATATTAAATGATTTCTCGATAGGTGTATTTAAATTAAATAATTTTGTGAGATGTGTAATTAAATATATTATTATTTACAGTGTTCATTAATGTTTGAGCTGGTAGACTTGACCTATAAGCCCACTAGACGAACACCTGACAGAATTATGGAGATTATGTATTTAATCATTTTATTTAGAATTTAATTATTGGAGATAGTAATTAATTACCGTAATTTATTTAATTATTGCGCATTGCCGTTGCTTCAATATTTGGAGCGATACCCTAGCTTTGGCCTTTCAACAGATTTCACAACCTTGCCCTAGACGTGCCCGCCTTCCATTCGGACCTTTTTGTAATTCATAATTATGCTCTCTTGTGCTTCATTTTAGCCGCACAATAATCGTCACGGACGTTTATTTAAATTCTAAATAAATTCCAATTTGTATCGTTGTGCGTTCCAATCGAAATTGGAGGCAATCTTGACCTATTTTTCGTACGACCCAAATTAGGGTAATATTCTGCTCTGAGTCTTCTTCAGTAATGATATTGATGACCCAACCTGATTTTGGTCCCATGTACTCCTAATTAATTTTAGAACACAGCTTGCATTTTATTCCTAATTAAATTAAGGATACCATTTTGACTTATTCCGTAAATCCCAATTTAATTCCAGTACCCTATTAATTAAGCCCATACCAAGTACACAACGCCCCCTCACCCTATAAAATGTCAAATACCGAATCGCCTATCAAATTTTCATCATTTTATGTTTCTGTGCAAATATCCAAATTTAAGGGGGCTAATTTACAAGTTTGCATTAGGTGTCAACACCTCATTGGTTCAAACCAATGGAGAAGCCCTAATAAATGACTAAGTTAACCCAACCATTTCTTTACATGAATGAATTTTCTCATGTCAGATCTGAGCCACCCATTCAAAATGGGGCTCATCCTCACCCTTCAATTCCTACACACTCTCTCCCTATTTAATGTCCTATCAACATGCCCTAACCCCCAAACCTAGGGAACAAGCCCCCACCTCTCTCTCTCCTCACTCCTCACCCAACCGTAGGAACTTTCTTCTCTTCATCCTCTTCTTTTTGAATCATCTCCTTCCTCCCAAGGACAAGAGCCACCTCCACTTTCCTTCTTCTTTACAGGAGAAACAAATCCATCACCACCTATGAAAATCTTACCTCTACATTCCCAACACCACTGCATATTTTCTCACTGTAAATTCCTCCCCTCAACCCAAACAACTTCTTCACACTCGACGTTGACTTCTCTGGACTGAGCACATCCTTCCACGGATGGCCGATGTGCTGTCAGTCTGCCACTCGACGCTCCCGCCAGCCCGAGAGTCAGGTCTTGACTGATCGTATTATCCCTCCCATCGTCGGCCTCGCATTGTCCGTCCCGTCTGAGAAGACCCCGTCATCCTCCACGGTCAAGAAATACGTCGCCCTGGCCAAGAATGTCGGCACGCCCGGGTCCGGAGAGGCCCTGCTCCGTTGCCATATGAGGACCCTGCCCATACTCCTCGACATCACCAAAGACTCATCCCGATCTGCTCAGCCTTGAGCCGACCGCCTCCATTGCACGAGCCGCTGCCTCTACCTTGAGCCACCCGCTGGGGAAGCTGAAGCGCGCGTACAACACGCAGAAGTGCATCCGCGCTGGTGGAAAGCACAACGACCTCGACGACGTCGGGAAGGACACGTACCACCACACCTTCTTCGAAATGCTCAGGAACTGGTCATTCGAGGACTACTTCAAGAAGAAGGCCATCCAGTACGCCTGGGAGCTGCTCACCGAGGTGTATAAACTACCCACGGATCGAATATATGCCACATATTTTGGGGGAGATGAGAATGCTGGACTTGCTCCTGATAATGAAGCTCGTGACATATGGTTAAGCCTTTTGCCTACACAACGTGTCTTAACATTTGGTTGCAAGGACAACTTCTGGGAGATGGGTGAGACTGGTCCTTGTGGTCCTTGCACTGATATCCATTTTGACTGCATTGGCAACCGTGATGCTGCTTCTTTGGTCAATAATGATGATCCTCCATGTATTGAGATTTGGAATATTATTTTTTATTTAGTTCAACAGGGAAAGCAATGGCAGTTTAAAACCTCCACCATTAGAATCCTTCCCTCTCCGGCGAGCCAGGCCCTCAGCCGAGCCCCCCTCCACGAGCCACCCCGAGCCATCCTGCACTCCAACGAGCCCGCTGCAACTCCTCCCGACTCCCTGCTGCATTCCCTCCTCCCGCTGACGGAGTTGACCAACGACTCACTGGACTCCGACGAGCCCGCAGTCCATCTCCGTCCTCCACCGTCGAGCCACGGCCAGTGAGCTCCCTCTCCCTCTCTCCCTCCTTCATTAATATATATGTATACGTATAAATACGTATTTTTATGTGTATACGTATAAACATATTTTTGTGTGTATTGTGTATTTGTATATGTACGTATTTTGTTCTATTTCAAATAGTATATATATGTATCATACATATATGTAACCAATATATATATACATATGTATATGTATGTATATTGGGTAGTTTTATATAGTATATAAATTAATTCTATGTATGTATTCATATATATATATATATATATATATATATATATATATATATATATATGTATGTATATTGGTATTTTCTTATAAAATGTATTTAATTCGGTGTATATATATATTGTAAGTATTAATGTTAGTTAAAAATAGGTGTAATGTATTTTAGATGTCTGTCTACTAGATGACCCTAGTTGACCAATGCCATACCTGGCATAGCACCTGAGTTCAACGTATTTGTGTTGTGTTAGTGTAGCATCTGATGCAACGTTGTATTGTTTTATTATATGTTTATAGGACTGTTGGATCCTCCAGACGATACTCTGGGACAGGATATTGGTTTTACCAGTTAAGGACCCAAGGCGAGTACATTTTCTGATTAGCTTCTTGTTTATGATATCCCCTATGTTCATTGTATCTAGTATAAATATCTATGCTCTTGATACGATGGTTACACGGATTGGTATATACGGATCTCGTCATAAGATGTTATTCCTTGTTCATGGTGTAGCTTGTACAAGTCTTGTTTCATTGTTATCTTGTACATGTACAAACACTGATTTCCGAGGAGATTTGCTACCTCCCTAGGGAATCCCGTGCCATAGCGTACCATGGTTGGATCTACTATACCAGTCAGAGGTGGGGAGTATTTTAGTGTAGATATGTGATCATATCCAACTCTACATGCATCATCGCTCACCCCACATCTCACGTCGGGTGCGGCCTGACCATTTACATGCTTCATAGCTGTTACATGTGATTAGCCTGACCTCTACATGCATCATAGCTAACCAAATGGTTAGCCTGACCTTACATGAATCATAGCTAATCATATGTAACCAGCCTGATCAAGTTCCCAAGCCGATCACATGTTAAAGCTAGTACTCACACACTTAGTCTTAGTATTCTTGTTCATTGACATATTGTTTTCTTTCCTGTATTTACTTACAGTATTTCCAGTATATCCTTTATTGTATATTTCTCGTACATATACATACATCTTGTATATTTCCATCTATATACTGCTACATAGTTTATATCATTGATATAGAACTGCTATTAGAAATGTACTTTGCTCCTTCCTGATTGGAAAACATTTTCCAGACTATGCCTAGAGGACTGGTATCCGACACTTGTGGACCACAGGGTGAGTAGCTGCAGTCTTGGACTTAGTAGTGCAGTCGTGATTTCGGGAGGTTTAGCCGGAATCACTAGTTATCTAGTTAGTTTCTCAGTTGTCTATTTTGGTACCAGATTTGTCTCTGGCAAATCTTATTTGAGACTTGGATTATGTTGAGTTAGATTATTTACAATTTAGACTTGTGTTATATTTTTATTTATTTCTTCGATTTCTTATCGTGCTGTAGTTATGTGATTGAGTATGTTATTTATTTATTTTTGTGTCATCCGTGCCTCATTATGGAGATTGGATGCTCGTGTGAGATTGCTTAGTTAGTATCATGACCTAGACAATGTTCTACCGCCGATGCTGCGGCATAGGCTGGACGTACCCGCACACTCGTGCCCCTATACCAGGTGCGGGTCGTGACACGTTTTTAGTGGTGGCCCATGCAGGTCAGACTTCGCAAGTTGTGCGATGTCGTGGTAGTGCGACGTCATGATTGTACTACTGTGTGCCTGCTATAGAATATAGGACATAGGATACTAGGATGAGAGAGGATACTCAATCACAAAATTCTTGAGAGATTCCTGGGATGACTCCTTGAGAATCTTATTATAATTCCAATTTAAATCCTTCGCCTTGTTTTCGTCCGTCCTCACTCATTGATATTGAATTTGATTATTGTTGATCAGTTAATTAAATTAGGATCTTGGTTTCATTGTAGAGTTTGATTTCATATCGAGATGAATTTTACGGACTAAACTTTACGATATCATCTGATAATATATATTGATGAGAACAGTGGGAAAGGTAAAACGTCTACTTTGGTTATGGAACCTAGAGTTTATTGCAGCCATACCGGTTAGAGTGGCGAAGATTCTAGATGACATAATTATAGGGTTGCGTACTTTAGTTACGGAACCTGTCGTTTATCGTACCTATGCTTACTGGCATGGCGAGGATTCTCAGCGTCATAATTTCTGACCGACGTGTATGATTATCAGGTTGTATCTTAAAAATTGGTTCTTAAAGTATCATCTCAACACTTATCTATTTCTGTTATACAGGACTTTTTCCATCGTTTCTTTTGTTGCTAGCAGTAGAAATACCTTTAGTCCTCAACCCAGTTCCTTTTGAGCTTCTATTCCTTGAGGATTTCTTGTTAAGTATGATAATTAGTGACTTATAATTATGTCTGTGTCTTGAATATTAGTATTGACTGAGTGTTGCTTGTGAGTTGTAAGTGTTTCCTGGTTGGACATGTGAGCAGTAGGCCTTAATCTAGATTTAACCCATAGCATAGTACCTTGTAACAATAGTTCTAGGATAGGTGTCATTATAGTAAATGAGAGTATAGAGTATCAGTAATAGTTTCAAGAGTTAGTATCAGAGCCAACATACCCGTCCTGGATAATCATGATTATGTAATTGGATGATCTATGAAAATAATTAAGTATCCAGGAATTGTGTTAAGGATTAATGGAGCATGATGTTCAATTTGATAATTGATATCGGGAGTGTTAAAGGTAAGGAAATATATATGCATAAAGAACTATAATGAGATATCATATCAGGATTAGTAATAAAAGTGGTAAAGCGTATCACAGATTAGTTTAACAGGCTGTAAAAGATTAAAGGGAATTACATAAACATCAATCGAGATAAGGAACCATATAATGCCCATGAGAGTAAAGAAACATGAATGTTATAGAAGGTACATGTAATTATGAGTTCTAATAAGTTTGATGAGAAGATCCAATAATGAAGCTAGTGATATCATACCAAGAGTACTAATGATTCTATGTCGAGGATTGGTCGAGAATGATGCTAATAACAGTAAGCACTCTGCGTGATGATAATTAGATGATATACCAGTTGATATAGATTGAAAATCATGGAAGAAAATATATGTGATGATAACTTTGATCATTTAGAGGTAATAGTGCAAGTAATTCGGGCAGTATAATTTTAGTACCCAGTTGAGAGTTGTAGACAATAGATGTATTGAGTGCACCTCGAGTATTAGAGACCATGAGCACTTATATGTATATTTGTGGATTTATAAATTAAAGAGTGGAAATAAATTTTAATTTTTGAGAATTATTGAGGAGTTGAGATTTATGTCATTAAATTTTTTAGGGTTCAAATTCAATTCAGTAAACATAGTCAAAGCTATAAGGATTTTTTAGAAAAAAATTTTGATTTTGATATTGAATATTTGACCATTGAGGAAGTATACATTTTTTGTTGTTCAAAGGTTAAATTTTGATGATTTTATTATTAGGATAAAATTTTATGGTGGATGAGAAATATATATTAGTAGATGAGTAGATGATATACATGTGTAAGGATCTGTTAACTTGGGCATGATTGAGATGGCACTGCAAACAGACTTGGGTGTCCATCTAGAGTTGTATTAGGGAGAATAGTACTTAGTATGGTATGTTACACTTAGTGTGCACTTGAGTGATAAGAACAACTAGTATGAACAATTATAGTAGGAACGAGAACTAGCAGTGGGTGTACTTATAGTAGAACAGAGTTACCTAAAGAGATAGAGGTATCAAACTTTACATGCATCATTTGACCTATGATTATGTTAGAGGTTCTTGGTATCAGATTTTGGTATTAATAGACAGGTGTGTGCAATATGGATGTATTCATAGATGTTGTGGACTAATGATTAGTTGATATGGGTACCAATGTATAAGGATAGGGAATTAGATAGTGAATGTACCAGAGTTAAGTGTATATTAGAGGATGAAGATATCCAAGTAATGGGTTAGAAGACTATGTTCTGTCCTTCCTTCTGTTCCTTTCTATTTGATTGATTGACTGATTTCCCTAGTACTGTAGTTCGTATGCATAATTTTCTTGTTAGAATGTAGTTAGTAGTACACCCTGACATAGACTAAAATGCCATGACAAAAGACACATGACCGTACATATTTTCTTAGATTGCATGGCTATAGGTAGAGTTTTCTTAGACCATGATTATTGGGGTTTGACTATAGTAGATTATGAAGAGGTTATGACTTGACAAGAGAAACGAGATGCTAAAATTTTGGAAGATAAGCATATAAAGTTAAGGATTTAATATGGCAGAGTTGATGAATCAGTAATTTTATCAGGATTGAGATATGATTAAATTATTATTAAAATTTGAGGATAAACATTAATTTAAATAAGAGGTTAAGAATTCAATATGGTAGGATTGATGATTATTGATTATGATATATTTATCATTAAAATTTGAGGAAATTAAGAAGATTATTATTGTATTTATTTGACTGCAAGATATAGATTTAATTGAAAATATGAATTGAGGATTTTGCGAGTATTATATTATTTGAGTATTGTGAGGAAAAAGGAATCGAGGATTTAGATCACTAATGGATTAGTGTTGGATTTAAATTTTGGGATAAGTTTTAAATTTTTTATAAACGTGCAAGGACTGGATTTCGATCAAAGGATCGGATAGAAAAATTTGTATATAGTGATTTGCTCAAATTAAGGAGTAAGATGATAAATAGGTTAGTGTTTAAACACAAACTTTTTGGACAAGATTTTAAATTTTTATTGGATTCATGGATTAGTGTTTTTAGATGAAAATTTCTTGATTTATAAAAATGTGCATTGTTTGGATTAAATTAGAGGATTAGATAACAATTTTGGGTTTTTAATTACTAACATCAGATTCTGAGGAGATTATGATACGAATGGAATTCAATGATTAAATTTGGGGATTTTCAGGAATCCAATAATTTCAGAATTTTGAAAAAAAATATTGAAATGGCAATGTGGATTGATTATGTGGTTTTTTTAAATTTTGATGGAAGGTAATATGACGAGTAAATGCTACTATGAGGATTTTAAATTTTGAGGACAAAATTCTTTTAAGGAGGGTAGACTTATCACTACCATATTCTGAAAATAGGGGTATTTTTGACTTTTTATATATTATTAATATTATGGTATTTATATTAAATGATTTCTCGATAGGTGTATTTAAATTAAATAATTTTGTGAGATGTGTAAGTAAATATATTATTATTTACAGTGTTCATTAATGTTTGAGCTGGTAGACTTGACCTAGAAGCCCACTAGATGAACACCTGACAGAATTATGGGGATTATGTATTTAATCATTTTATTTAGAATTTAATTATTGGAGATAGTAATTAATTACCGTAATTTATTTAATTTTTGCGCATTACCGTTGCTTCAATATTTGGAGTGATACCCTAGCTTTGGCCTTCCAACAAATTTTACAACCTTGCCCTAGACGTGCCCGCCTTCCATTCGGACCTTTTTGTAATTCATAATTATGCTCTCTTGTGCTTCATTTTAGCCGCACAATAATCGTCGTGGACGTTTATTTAAATTCTAAATAAATTCTAATTTGTATCGTTGTGCGTTCCAATCGAAATTGGAGGCAATCTTGACCTATTTTTCGTACGACCCAAATTAGGGTAATATTCTGCTCTGAGTCTTCTTCAGTAATGATATTGATGACCTGACCTAATTTTGGTCCCATGTACTTCTAATTAATTTTAGAACACAGCTTGCATTTTATTCCTAATTAAATTGAGGATACCATTTTGACTGATTCCGTAAATTCCAATTTAATTCCAGTACCCTATTAATTAAGCCCATACCAAGCACACAACGCCCCCTCACCCTACAAAATGTCAAACACCGAATCGCCTATCAAATTTTCATCATTTTATGTTTCTGTGCAAATATCCAAATTTAAGGGGGCTAATTTGTAAATTTGTATTATGTGTCAACACCTCATTGGTTCAAACCAATGGAGAAGCCCTAATAAATGACTAAGTTAACTCAACCCTTTCCTTACATGAATGAATTTTCTCATGTCAGATCTGAGCCACCCATTCAAAATGGGGCTCATCCTCACCCTTCAATTCCCACACACTCTCTCCCTATTTAATGTCCTATCAACATGCCCTAACCCCCAAACATAGGGAACAAGCCCCCACCTCTCTCTCTCCTCACTCCTCACCCAACCGTAGGAATTTTCTTCTCTTCTTCTTCTTTTTCTTCTTGAATCATCTCCTTCCTCCCAAGGACAAGAGCCACCTCCACTTTCCTTCTTCTTTACAAGAGAAACTAATCCATCACCACCTATGAAAATCTCACCTCTACATTCCCAACACCACTGCATATTTTCTCACTGTAAATTCCTCTCCTCACCCCAAACAACTTCTTCACACTCGACGTTGACTTCTCTGGACTGAGCACATCCTTCCACGGATGGCCGATGTGCTGTCAGTCACCACTTGACGTTCCCGCAAGCCCGAGAGTCAGGTCTCGACTGATCGTAGTCTCCCTCCCATCGTCGGCCTAGCATTGTCCGTCCCGTCCGAGAAGACCCCATCGTCCTCCGCGGTCAAGAAACATGTCGCCCTGGCCAAGAATGCCGGCACGCCCGGGTCCGGAGAGGCCCTGCTCCGTTGCCAGGTGAGGACCCTGCCCGCGCTCCTCGACATCACCAACGACTCATCCCGATCTGCTCAGACTTGAGCCGACCGCCTCCATTGCACGAGCCGCTGCCTCTACCCCGAGCCACCCGCTGGGGAAGATGAAGCACGCGTACAACACGCAGAAGTGCATCCGCGCTGGTGGAAAGCACAACGACCTCGACGACTTCAGGAAGGACACGTACCACCACACCTTCTTCGAGATGCTCGGGAACTGGTCATTTGGGGACTACTTCAAGAAGGAGGCCATCCAGTATGCCTTAGAGCTGCTCACCGAGGTGTATAAACTACCCACGGATCGAATATATGCCACATATTTTGTGGGAGATGAGAATGCTGGACTTGCTCCTGATAATGAAGCTCGTGACATATGGTTAAGCCTTTTGCCTACACAACGTGTCTTACCCTTTGGTTGCAAGGACAACTTCTGGGAGATGGGTGAGACTGGTCCTTGTGGTCCTTGCACTGATATCCATTTTGACCCCATTGGCAACCGTGATGCTGCTTCTTTGGTCAATAATGATGATCCTACATGTATTGAGATTTGGAATCTTATTTTTCATTCAGTTCAACAGGGAAAGCAATGGCAGTTTAAAACCTCCACCATTAGAATCCTTCCCTCTCCGGCGAGCCAGGCCCTCAGCCGAGCCCCCCTCCACGAGCCACCCCGAGCCGGCCTGTACTCCAACGAGCCCGCTGTAACTCCTCCCGACTCCCTGTTGCATTCCCTCCTCCCGCTGACGGAGTCGACCGACGACTCACTGGACTCCGACGAGCCCGCAGTCCATCTCCGGCCTCCACCGTCGAGCCACGGCCAGTGAGCTCCCTCTTCCTCTCTCCCCCCTTCATTAATATATATATATGTATAAATACGTATTTTTGTGTGTATACGTATAAACGTATTTTTGTGTGTATTGTGTATTTGTATATGTACGTATATTATTCTATTACAAATAGTATATATATGTATCATATATATATATAACCAATATATATATACATATGTATATGTATGTATATTGGGTATTTTTATATAGTATATAAATTAATTCTATGTATGTATTCATATATATATATATATATATATATTGGTATTTTCTTATAAAATGTATTTAATTCGGTGTATGTATATATTGTAAGTATTAATGTTAGTTACAAATAGGTGTAATATGTTTTAGATGTCTGTCTACTAGATGACCCTAGTTGACCAATGCCATACCGGGCATAGCCCCTGAGTTCAACGTATTTGTGTTGTGTTAGTGTAGCATCTGATGCAACGTTGTATTGTTTTATTATATGTTTATGGGACTGTTGGATCCTGCAGACGATACTCTGGGACAGGATATTGGTTTTACCAGCTAAGGACTCAAGGCGAGTACATTCTCTGATTAGCTTCTTGTTTATGATATCCCCTATGTTCATTGTATCTAGTGTAAATATCCATGCTCTCGACACGATGGTTACACGGATTGGTATATACGGATCTCGTCATGAGATGTTATTCCTTGTTCATGGTGTAGCTTATACAAGTCTTGTTTCATTATTATCTTGTACATGTACAGACACTGATTTCTGGGAGATTTGCTACCTCCCTAGGGAATCCTGTGCCATAGCGTACCATGGTTGGATCTACTATACCAGTCGGGGGTGGGGAGTATTTTAGTGTAGATATGTGATCATATCCAACTCTACATGCATCATAGCTTACCCCACATCTCACGTCGGGTGCGGCCTGACCATTTACATGCTTTATAGCGTTTACATGTGATTAGCCTGACCTCTACATGCATCATAGCTAACCAAATGGTTAGCCTGACCTTACATGAATCATAGCTAATCATATGTAACCAGCCTGATCAAGTTTCCAGGTCGATCACATGTTAAAGCTAGTACTCACACACTTAGTCTTAGTATTCTTGTTCATTGACATATTATTTTCTTTCCTGCATTTACTTACAGTTGTAGAAGCATGAAAAATACGCTAGGATGAACTACGCGGCCTCTTAATGCAGAGCAGCATGAACGTAGGCCTCCAGAGCCATCAAGCGTACAATAGAGCTTTTTCCAGCGTGAAGAATAAAGCTCACAGGACCATCAACGTAAGTACAGTACGTCCAGGCCGCTCCAGCGTAAAAAGAGTTCTCCATCACCTTTATGGCGTAAAACTCATCCGCTCTCGAAGCAGCGTTATAGCGTACGAGGAACGCTTCGTCTTCCCCGAAATGAACCTGTCAAGTCACGCAGTGAATCTGACCTCTGACTCCTGACAAAAAGTGCTGCACGAACACCTAGACGACGGCTGGAAACGACGACAGGCCCCTCGGGACGCACACCACAGAATGATGGCGGATCTCTGCATTTAATGCAGAGGATTTAGTTAAAAGATCACCGAACTGTCGCTTACTGGAGTCCCCTTCGCATAAACCGCTCTTCTGCGTACAAGGGAATACGCTGCCCTGTTTTACACAGGCAAACATGAGCGGTTTTACGATCCGCAGCGGACAAACCGCCTGCCACGTCAAAAGCTGCACTTCGTACGGGATTCGAGGCACGTCTCCACGTCTAATTGCACAGAGCGGTGGCAGTTTCTCTCAAGGCACGTCTCTGCGACAGGTGCACAGAAGGGATGCAGACCTTTAAAACACGCCTCCGCATTTAATACATAAGATGATGGCAAATCTCTGCAAGAGATTTGATTATATCTTCAAAAGCCGTAATTTCGGCTAAAGGCGTCCACATCAGCACGGTACGCAGCGGCTTCTACGTCCACTCGGCTTCTACGCCCATCCGGCTTCAACGCCCTCTCGGCCTCTATGACCGCTCGGTTTCTACGCCCATCCGGCCTCTAGGACCACTCGGCTTCTATGCCCATCCGACTTCAACGCCCTCTTGGCCTCTAGGACCACTCGGCTTCAACGCCCATCCGGCTTCAACGCCCTCTCAGTCTCTACGACTACCCGGCTTCCATACCAACTCGGCTTCTATGCCTGTTCGGCTTCTATGCCTGCTCGGCTTCTATGCCATGGTGACGAACATTTGGCTTCTATGCCAACCCCTTTTACACAATGGATACCTACCTACGTGGCTTTTACGCCGTGATCTTAGTAGCAATTGTACGCGTTGTGTCCCCTTAGTTGGACCCGCGTCACCCGCTCATTCAAAAGATCATCTATACGTAGGCATTGGTTACTTTAACCGTTATGTCATAGGGTGCTGTACTTTCCACTCCTCGGTTGCTACACCAACGGAGTGGTCACTGTCACCAAAGACTCTATAAATAGAGGCCCCTATCAATGGGGAACAAGGTCGGAAAAATTGGTAAAGAAACCAATATCAGATCAAGGTCAAAAAAATTGGTAAAGAAACCAATATCGGATCCAGGTCGGAAAAATTGGTAAAGATACCAATATCAGATCCAGGGTCGACAATTCGGAAGATCGAGCCAGGTCGAAGAGAGAAGAGAGACAGAGAGATAGAGAGAGTACCCGGGGCTCAGGCAAAGAGCGGAGATCGACGACGTCGGCATCGTGCATCCACCCTCCCCTGCAACCTTTGAAGCTACTACCTGTCTTCCACGACACTTCTTCAATATCGCGCAGTCCAAGGGCTAAAGTGATCGACCGCAGATCAGACACCTATAGCAATTATCTACCCAGATTAAATAAATTATACTCCCTCATCCTCGCATAGGATTACACTGTACAAGTTTGTTTGTAAACCAAAGGGCGCGGGTTTCGCACAAACCCTGTCATTGAAATAACATATTTTATTCTTTCGGTTAATACCACAAACAAGATGGCGACTCTGCTGGGGACATCTTTCTCTTCTGACGAGGAAGCAATTGCTCAACGCGATGCGGTATCTATAGGAACCGTGAAGAAGACACTGGTCGTTCAGTTCGATCAGTCCGCCTACGAAGACATGCTTCGAACCGGGGGTAGCTCTCACTCTCTCTCCGTCCAATACAACAGGATGCTGCGCAAAGTATGGGTGCCCAAGATATCCTCTACTATTCTTGTGGACTCTCCGATCTCTCCGACCAATGAGGTGGTAGCGTCACTCCCTCCGTGCCCTGCACGTAAAATTCAGTCTCCCGCTACGCGCAGTACAGACAAAACTTCGGGCAAAGCCTCTGCGCTAACCCAGAAGTATCCACTGCACTTTACGCGTAGGAATCAGTCTCCCACTATGCGCGGTACAGACAAAACTTCGGGCAAAGCCTCAGCGCTGACCCAGAAGTATCCCCTACGCTCTACGCACAGAAATCAGTCTCCCGCTACGTGCGGTACAGACAAAACTTCGGGTAAAGCCTCAGCACTGACCCAGAAGTATCCCCTGTACTCTACGCGTAGGAATCAGTCTCCCGCTACGCGCGGTACAGACAAAACTTCCGATGGTGCCCCAACGCCAAATCGGAAGAACAGATCACGCTCCAAGCGCAAAGCAACATCTGGCCTCTACGGTAAACCAGATGAGCGCTGTGATCTCCGCCAGGGGAAGCAAGCAGGCGAATACTCAGCCTCTCGGCCTTTACGCTAGCAAGAGAACAATCTGCCTACCCTCCGGATTATGCGAGAAGCCGATGGCCGACTGAGGACCTCTTTAGCTTTACGCCAGTCTGAGCGAATCTCCAAATTACGCCAGGCGAAGTCCCACGGCGTAAAGCAAGCTCAGGTTGCTACTCCTGACCTACGCGAATGCCTAATCCAGAAACGTAAGGAGAGGGGATCTTCCAACATGTCTATTATGCCCCCTAGAGAGCAATATTGTAATAGTCATAAGATTGTGATCAACTGCTGCTGTTCTAAAGCAAAACGGTCGGTCTTCGACCGATTGAGCTACTCTCAGTCTTTTCCGGAAGAAGAGCATGTGTATGCGTCCGTGAATATGGCTTCACGCATACCCAGAAGAAGGTCGAGCTCAAGACGTCATCCCTCTGGGCCTCCGAGCCGAAGAAGATTCGAAGACCTCCTCTGGAGCACTGAAGCTGGGGTGTTCCAAAACACCCGGGCAAGGTCAGAGCAACCAGCTCCGTACTCATCTGATTCCGACGCTGGGGGTCGCCAATCTCCCAGAACAGATGCGGAGAGTGTATAGTCGACTTCTGCGGCAACCTATACTAATCCTTCGATGACACCCAGGGAAGTGGGAGCTTACGCCATTGAAGACGAACGCGAGGAGGCTTCAGGAAACACGGAACAACGCATCACTGTGCTAGAGACGTCCCTGAAGCAAATGCAATCCGTAATGGAAAACATGCACCAGATAATGCTAACTCAGCACGCGACCGCCATGGCTCAAGCGTCGGTCCCACCAACTCAGATACATGTGGGGGTGGACTTACCACCATCCAACCCGAGCCAAGAACCTGCTCTAGATCAAGAGTCAGTAGTCCCTCCGCTTCCAACTGAGAATCCGATGCAGGCAGTACGGGAGTTGAAAGCCCAGTTTGACGCCTTGAAGCACAAAGATCAGCTAATTTTACTAGGAATCAACCAGCCTTACCCGGCTATCTGGAAAGAAGTCCCTTTTCCTCCGAAGTACAAACCTCAGACTATGGCTCTGTTCGAAGGAAAAATATCACCAAGTCAATACATGAACTATTTTAGTATGATGACGGTGTTGCTACAAGGGAACGACGCCCTCCTCACTCGGGTGTTCAAGGGCTGCCTCTCAGGAGTAGCCTATCAGTGGTACCGTAGCTTGGCGGACAACTGCATTACTTCCTTCGAAGACTTCAAAGCGCTATTCTTCACACGATTCTACGAGGGTGGAATGGACATGTCTATGTCCTCCCTTATTGAAGTCAAGCAAAGGGAAAAGGAAGACGTTCGCACCTTCGTCGAACATTTTCGTTATGCCACCTTACAAATGCCTCCAGGAGTTCCAGACTCGGCGTTAGTAGACATTTGCAGGAAGAACCTCCTTCCTATAGTCTCGGTGTTCACAGGACCATATCAGTTCCATGAGTGGCCCTCGTTCATCGTCTCGGCAGTGGCCGCCGAAGACAACAGTCGCAAGGCACGCGACAATGGCATCATGATCTCCGCCTCCGATAGAGGCAAAAGGTCATCTTCCAGCGGCGACCATCCTCGCAGCTCCAAGGGAAAAGAAGCTCTGACGATCAATACGTCCAAACAAAAGACGGCGGCGACCACGCAGACAAAGCCCGGGACTTCTAGGCCCGTCGAGGTCTACTCTTTCGACGACGACGATATCCCAAGTATATTTGAGTGTCTCGTCAAAAGTGGCAAGATTACCCTGCCAGAGCTAAGGCGGCCCCAAGAGGTCGGCAGTACCGATGACCCCAAATACTGCATCTTCCACAAATACGTACACCACCCAACAAAGGTGTGTTACTTACTGAAGAGGAAGATCCAGGGGTTGATCGATGCTAAGGCCATCACCCTGCACAACACCGAAAAAACGGTCACGGTCAGGCCTCCCCAAGAAGTCATGGACGGTATCACGCCCATTTCTCGATCCACAATGGACATCGTCAGTCTCCCTCCGGCTAGGGATCAGAATCATAACCTGGTACCCCTGACCACCCGTCAGGGCGAGATTATGTGGGTTCATCCAGATTTGGTGTCAGAGCTCGAGGAAGAGACTAAAGATACTAAAGATGCGTCTAGGAGGAGCTCAAAGTACAATCCATGCCATATGGTCGCAAATTCTTTGCCATCAGACGAAGACGAGGTACTTGCTGCAACCCGGTCAGGGAGAGCCTACCTCAATGACTACGGAGCAAGTCAGGAGGATATACCGGCAGACGTTTCAGCCGCCAACCCTGCAGGGCCAAGCCCCGTCATACCGAAAGCCAACCCTTCAAAACCGACGCCGGCGGACAAAGGAAAACAAAGAGAAGTGCGCTTTGATAAACCTGTGAAGAACATTCCGAACAAAGGTTTTGAGAAGCCATACAACTTCGACATCCTAGCCCAACTGGCTAATACACCGGCCAGGCTCTCCATCTTCGAGCTACTCAGGCTCTCCCAAGACACTCGTCTAGCCTTGAGTGAAGCACTGATGCAGGCGGAAGCATGCTTGACCGAGCTCAAGTCTCCCGACGAAGAACCAGTGGCGTGCCCTCAATGCCACAGTGTGATGGAGGTGGTCCCAAATATCACCTTCACCCAAGACGACATGTTGTTAAAACATAACAGGCATGACAGGCCCCTCTATTACACCGGGTACGTCGGTTCTATGGAGGTTGATCAGATTCACATAGATTCGGAATCATCGATCAGCATCATCCCTCACAGTCTGCTCAGACCATTGAAGATTCCTACCAACGAACTGGCTTACACCTCCACTACAATCGTGGGATTCAACGCCGGAAGAAGTAAGCCGTTGGGAAAGATTCGCCTGAGGATCCAGATTGGCAACCTCAGATCGGTGGCCACATGTTACGTGATCGATTCAGAGGTATCCTACAACATCTTGCTGGGAAGACCGTGGATCCACGATCACAACATCGTTCCTTCAACTCTACATCAATGTCTTAAATATGTAGACCCCCAAGGAATGGTACAAACGGAGGTGGCCGACCTAAACCCGTTTAAAGGTGTAGAGTCCTACTATTCCGACGCCGTGTTGTACTCGCAGGACCACACGGAAGAAGTGGCGGGCAAGACAGAGAAGGAATCCCACCAGGAGCCAGGAGAACCCTCTGCCGCACTACCGCTGTCGATCAGAGTGAAAGGGCGAACCACTCGTCCAAAAGCCATAGAGCCCATGGCTATTCACCTGAACAGATCCAGCTCAGGGAAAAAAAGTAATTCTCCAGTGGTTACTCTGAACCAGAAGCCTCCACCTTTGGTCATCAACCTACGGCGCGATGAGCAGTCGACCGATGTAAACACGACCAGGAACAGAGTTCCAGATGGCAATAAACATCCTCTTTTCCAGTACATTAATGCTCAGATTCTAAATCAGGAACCCATTCCCCGTGACAAGGTAGAACCCATAGCACGAAAGTTCTTGGAAGCTATGGACTCCTACCATCCGCATATCTGGGAAGCAGCAGCATCATCCAACGTCATCACAACGTATGGACCGCATGAAGATTCTATCTTCATAATCCCGCCTACCTGCAGCAGTCAGCGTCCAATAGTATTCGGCCGCATGCGCAATCAACCAGCCATCCAGGAAGACCCTTTCGATGACGATACTGGGAAGATGCAGGTTCACTGATACAGCCCTCAAGCGCTGAAGATCATGCAAAACATGGGCTACGACTTGAAGCGAAAGTCGGGCCTCAACTACGGAAGAGGCAGACGAACGCCGCCACGCGGCGACCCTCGCTACCAACAAACTCGTTTCGGGTTAGGGTATGCCACTTCCCTTACGGCTTCCACGTCAGATAAGGACATCTTTTCCTCCTCCTGGGATGGCTCGTCACCCCCCAACTCACCTAGTGCTCCGGAACAAGCACTATCAGCAAATATGGTGATGACAGATCCCTCGGAAGCAGAGGAACGAGATTCTGAGCCATTTGAGGATGACTCTTGGGCTCAACAAATGGATACACAGTGGGAATTCTGCTTCGAACAGAGGGAACCTCCAACCAAAGACGAAGTTATCCAAATCGATGTTGGGGGTGGGCTTTCGCCAAAGCCGATATTTATTAGTGACAATCTTCCACCAGCCGAAAGGGAAGAAATCATACAGCTGATAAAGGAATACGTCGACGTCTTTGCATGGGATTATGGAGACATATCGGGCCTAGACCCGAAGGTGGCTACTCACAAACTCAACATATTGACTAACTCAAAGCCTGTGAAGCAGCACCAACGCCGGTTCCGACCGGACATGATGGACGCCATTGAAGCTGAAGTCAAAAAGCTGATAGCCTGTGGGTTCATCCGGAAAGAACAACATCCCGACTGGGTCGCCAACGTTGTCCCAGTCATGAAAAAAAATGGGAAGGTACGTATCTGCATCGATTACCGAGATCTGAATGCGGCCTGCCCGAAGGATGAATTTCCTCTTCCCATCACGGACATCATGATCGACAACACCTGCGGTTTTGAACGCATGTCTTTCATGGACGGGTTCTCAGGATACAATCAGATCAAGATGCATCCTGAAGACGAGAAGCACACTGCCTTCCGTACCCCGTTGGGAGTGTATTGCTATACAGTCATGCCCTTCGGACTGAAGAACGTCGGGGCTACATACCAACGAGCTATGAGCAACATATTCCATGAACATCTACGTAAGACAGTGGAATATTACATAGACGACATAGCCAAGAGCCGCCTCCAAGGTGATCACATTCAAGACCTGAAGACGGTATTCGAGTTAATGCGCCAGCATCAACTCAAAATGAACCCCGCGAAGTCCTTCCTGGGTGTATCCAGTGGCAAATTCCTGGGGTTTGTCATCACCGCCAAAGGCATCCAGGTGGACCCTGACAAAGTCCAGGCCATCGTAGAAATGCGACCACCCCGCAATCTGAGAGAACTCCGGGGGTTTCAGGGCCGTTTGGCCTATATCCGGAGGTTCATATCCAACCTCTCGGGAAGATGTCAGCCCTTTTCGTATCTCATGAAGAAAGGTGCATCCTTCGTGTGGGACAAAACCTGCCAGCAAGCGTTCAGGGATATCAAACGCTACCTCACCAATCCACCAGTTCTGGTACCTCCCATCATGGGGAAACCATTCTTGCTGTACGTTTGGGCGATGGATCATTCGCTAGGAGCTCTTCTCGCACAGAAGAACGACGTGGGGCATGAGCAGGCTATCTACTACCTCAGCAGGATGATGGTCGGGGCCGAACACCGGTACAACCCAGTGGAGAAAGAATGCCTGGCCCTGATATTCGCTATCCAAAAGACGCGACACTATGTCACCAGCCAGACTATTCATATTGTCTCCAGGATCAACCCTCTTCGAGTCCTGATGAGCAAACCGAGTATTCTTAATTCCAGAATCGCAACTTGGGCGATGTTGTTAACGCCATACGACATGGTGTACATCCCGCAGAAGTCTATCAAAGGCCAAGCGCTGGCCGACTTCCTAGCTGCTCATCCGATCCCGGAGGCCTCCAGGTTATACGAAGACATTTCCGACGAAGTTGTAGAATGTAATTCCGCAATAAAAAGTGACTCTTGGCAACTGTTCTTCAACGGTGCCTCCAGGACTGGCCCCAAAGGAAACATAGTTTTAGGGGTAGAAATCGTTCTAGTCACTCCTGACAAACTCGTCATCTACCGGGCGTATTCTCTCAACGAGCCATGTTCCAACAATGTAGCAGAATACAACGCTCTGTTAATCAGCCTCCAAGTCACAAAAGAGCTGTGGGTCGAATCCCTGGAAGCTTTCAGTGATTCTCTCTTATCGTCAATCAAGTCAGAGGAATATATGAAGTCCGGAATCCAGACCTCATCCCCTACCATCAAGCGACGGTCAAGATAGCCACGACGTTCAAAGGGTTCTTCCTAGAGCATGTGCCTCGATCCCAGAATCGGGAAGCTGATGCCCTAGCCAGTCTAGCGGCGGATTTGGCCACTCCTATAAGAAGACAGGATTCGGTGATCCTTCTTAACAGAGATTTATTCTGTGTGAAGAACAACTTTCACATAGAACGCAATCATGCTATGAACACAGACCCCCCTGGAAGGGACTGGAGGAGTCCCTTCATAGATTTTGTCGCCTACGGAATCTTACCAGAGGACCCCAGAGAGGCGGTATCCGTCAAAAGACGATCTTTACGCTTCTACTTTGACGCATCCTCACAATGCCTGTATCGTCGGACCTACGACGGACTACTATTAAGATTCCTCTCAGACGACGAAGTGCAGCAGATTATCCGGGAAGCTCACGACGGCGTATGTGGAGCGCATCAGCCCGGTCCTAAGCTGCAGGATCGTATCAGGAGAATAGGCTATTACTGGCCCACTATGATCACTGACGCGATCAGCTATACGAAACGATGCAGGGCCTGTCAGGTCCATGCAGACTTCATACATCAACCGTCTGAATATCTACATCTTACGATTGCATCCTGGCCCTTCAAAGCCTGGGGTATGGATATCGTTGGGCCCATTCACCCGTCTTCCTCCAGAGGCCACCGGTTCATACTGGCCATCACAGATTACTTCTCCAAATGGGCAGAGGCAATCCTTCTGGCTGAAGTAAAGGAGTCTGACGTAATCAGCTTCATCAAGCACCACGTCATTTATCGCTTTGGGACTCCCCGAAGGATAATCCACGACAATGGACTTCAGTTCATCAGCCAAGCGTTTCATCGATTTTGCGATAAAAGTCGAATACATAATATTGCCTCTACGACATATTATCCAGCTGCTAATGGTTTGGCAGAAGCCTTCAAAAAAACCATTATCAAACTCCTAAAGAAGTTCGTTTCTTCAAACAAAAGAGACTGGAACGAGAAGCTGGGCAAATGTCTCTGGGCATACCGCACAACGGTACGGACACCAACAGGTTGTACCCCCTTTTCACTAGTCTACGGGAGCGAGGCGGTTCTTCCCATCGAAATCCAGATCCCGTCGCTCAGGATAGCCGTGACTAGTGAGCTGACTCGAGAAAAGAATGACCTATTAAGGCTCCAAGAGCTGGAAGGATTAGACGAGAAACGCCTACAAGCTCAGCAGTGCATCGCGCTCTACCAAGCACACATTTCCAAAGCTTTCAATCATAAAGTAAAGGAAAGAGTGTTCAAAGTCGGCGAGCTAGTCCTAGCCGTAAGAAGGTCGATGATTCTCACTCACAGAAGTAAAGGCAAATTCCAACCCAAATGGGAAGGCCCTTATGTGATCGAGACAACGTTCTCGAACGACGCCTACAGGATAGCCCAGCCTAAAGGAGACCTGTTAATGGCTCCTATCAACGGCAAATTCCTGAAAAGGTACTATGCCTAATCTCTCCTGCTCAAGAGGAAAATAGCGAGAACCTCGATTCTGACGAAACTACTTCCAAAACATAATTAGTTGGGTTACACTCTATCATGTCCGTATGACCTCTGAATAGATATGTCCCGCTAAGAAGTTTATCGAGAGTTTATCACGTCCATACTACCTCTGATACCACTCTCACCTAACCTGTCATTTACATTCCGAAATGATGGGTCCAACAAAAGTCAGAAAAGAGCCGCTTTTATTTCCCAAAAGAGAGCAGGATTACATCAGGGGAAGCAGGAAAAGAAAGGATACATCACGATGGCGGGTTAGCCAGATTGTCAATCAGCCGCCCCAGTGCAGCTATCCTCTCGTTCCTAAGGGCCAAGGCATCGACGTGAGCCTGCTCCAATCGGGCCTCGGGGGTGTTCGTAAAAGCCAGATCAGCCCTTGTCCGAAGACAGCCCAAGCGAGCAGCCTCTACACGGTCCAACTCCCGTCCCGCTGCGCTCAGTCGACTGGACGCCACATCTAGACCTGCTAGCGACTGAGAAGCCCACTCCTCTGCCCGAGCGAGTTCTTCCTTCAGCTTGGATGCCCTTGCTGCATTCCTTTCGTGCTCAGAACGGCACTTTGCCTCAAGAGCGAGAGCCTCTGCCACACCAGCTTTTCGCCTATCCATCTCCAGCTCATGTGTCTTAATGAGTTGGTCTAGGCCTTCTAGCTTTGTGGTGAGCCGCGCGGTCATGTGGTCGTACCTGGTCTGGACCTCAGCATCGAAGCTGCCCCGAGTCAGCTGCAAATATTCGTTAATGGGTTGCTCTAAACCATTAACCACCGCCTCCAGGGCGTCAGCTGCCCCAGGATCGCCGAGCTCCCTGATGACCCCGATCGACGCCAGAGAAGTCTTCTTCAAGCGTTCAAAATCCAGACTCTTCGCTAACACCATTGATATCATTATTTTCAAACCGGTATAGAAGAGACTGGTATGTTACTCAGTCAAAGCAACTAGATTCGACTGAACGCCAGGAGCGGCCGCGACCCCAGCAAGTCCCTCTCCAGGGACGATTGCAGACGAAGTAGCCACAGCCACCGAATAGACGCATGGCGCGACCGAAGATGATACAACGGCCACAATCGAAGTCATCGGCATACTCACGATGACGGCTTCGCCTTCCTCTTGAGACGACGAAACTACTCTGGGCGAGCTAGCCCCCGAGGACACTTCCTCCTCAAAATCGGGCGCCTCCACATCATCGCCAGGAGCCGGAGCGGAGCCAGGGGACGCTTCAACGCTGTACTCTCCATGGACGTCGTCCCCTGAGAAAAAGACAAGAGAGTTGATATCAGTATAATGATAATCTGTCTAAAGGGAAACACAAAAGGCGACGTTTACCCTGAACCAGCGGCATATACGACGCATTTGCAGCCGAATCTAAACCACGTCTTAACGACGCGATGCGAGCCATCATGCCTGGAGAAGGAGGCGGGCCGACCGACATCGCCAAGAGTTCTGTCAGGCCTTCACCAAGATGCGGTCAGAATTCGTCAGTCAGAATCTCGCCAGACGTACTCGCTAACACGGCGGGAGTTTCACTCACTGCTGACCTCGAGAAAGATTCTCCCATCTGCCTCGGCCACGCAGGCAATCGCCCTCCGCTGCCTGAAGCAGCGGCCACAACAGCAACCTCTAGCGAGGGTCCTCCAGCGCCGCTTGCCGGAACTGTAGAAGGTCCCTCTCTAAAAGGCGAGGAACCTCTAGCCGAAGAATCATCCCTAATATGGGGAGGAGCAGGCTCACTCCCGGGTTCCTCAACGCCAAGAATGTGGAGAGGACGAGCGACAGTCTCCTTCCTCCTCTTACGAAGAGAAACTTCCTTCGGAGCAGAGGCCCGTCGCTTCCCAGAAGAGACCACCAAAGCCCCCGCGGGCAGAGGCACTTCACACCTCGGCACCGACACCAGAGGCTCATCTGGAGGGCCTGTCTCCTCATCCTTGTCCGGAGAGACCGAAGGGACGTCAACTCTTCTCCCAGGCTTGGGGGAAGGCACCCTGAAACTTCCACGCATATCAAAGTCACGATGGAAGGTGTTAATTGCCACGTAGAACTGGGCGTAAGAATGAAGAATGCGAAGCTCCGTGGAGATTGTTACCACCGGCACAATGAAGGTTGCTCTCGTACAACCCATGATGAAATATCGCCACCCTCTAGCTCCATCAATGAGTCCACCCCGGGACCTGAAGCTGGTAACGGCATTGCCCACATGCAACTGGTTGTACCCAAACTGCCTGGCAAACTGACTAGGCAAGTAGGGCTCGAAGAAGCAGTGATCTTCGCTCCTGTACAGCAGATGGGATGGTCTAATACAGACCAGCCAATAAAAAGCTTCCGGAGAAATATCAGTCTTCTCTCCACCTGAATCCTCCAGCCTCGTCCCTGATTGATTGCAATGCACAGAAGGGAGAATACAGAGAAGCTTCCAGCCGTGGCTGAGGTTCAACACCAGCCGACAGTCTAAGACTGTGGTCACGTTCCAGGAGGAATTCTTGTAGTTCAACAAGAACATACTCTCCGAACTTCTACCGGAGCCAGGAGACATAACCCGGGGATTGTGGAGAATTAACCACCCCATCAAATATAGGTACGGTAATTCCACCCTGGGAAAACTCTCACGCCGAGCTTCGTCAACAAGCAACCCATCAGTTATGGCCCTCAAACCAACCTGTATGCGGCACACCATGGTGGGAAGCAAGCCCAGTCTTGCCCCAAACACCAGGCGCACCGTCGGCCACAGAATGTTTCGGTGAATGCGGTCCGCGGAAGCAGTACCAGGCACTACTACCAAACGCAGCCATATGGAGAGGAAACCAGCCAACTGGGCTTCCTTAGACAGAGGCCTGCGATAGTGCCTCAAGTAACTACAGGCCTTGGTGCCTTCAGGGTACTTTCCTACCCCCTCGGCGAGAATCTGATCTGGAGCTCCAGCCTCCTCCATAAGAGCCTCCACGACCTGGGCATTAAGCACGCCCAAATAGTTCATGGGCTCATTCTTGCCCCCCGAGGCTTTCTCCGACCTGGCGGCCCTAGCTCGGTGGAAGAAGAGGTAGGACATCCACTTGGTGGTATGAGCCAAGTCAGAGGGCTCGTTATAAAAAGTGGTGCACGTGAAGTATTGACACATCAGCTCCTGATATACTTCCGCCACCCGAGGGTCCAAGTCCCCCAACTCCCGGTTGGTGGGAACATACTCTTCGTAGGGGGTATCCCCCATCGGCAGTCTTGAGACAACTGCCATCTCGTGGAGCGCCAATCCCATCTCCCCCAGTGGAGTGGCAAAAGTCCCAGTGAGCGGAATGTACCGCTCCATCAGCACCAGGAACAAGTTAGGGTTCGGAGGCAACCCGACGCTAGTCGCACCCACAGCAGCATATAGTCCTATGCCCTCCAGCTCTCTCCAAAAGTGCTTCAAAGCCCAGTCGACTAGGCATATCCATCGGGAGTTTGTTGGGGCAATCCACCCACTGCACCGAGGATTCTCCTTGGGATATATCCCGCCTCACCCCATGAAGTCATTACAGAAAGTCGATAATTGAACCGGCTGGATCACCGAGCTGTCTTCACTAGGGACACTGCCCGGGCGCAGTTCTCTGAACAACGTTACGACACCGGAAGGGCGACTGACAAATGACCCCTGATCAGCTCCTTTCAGATGAAAGATCTTCCCCGGCTTGCCGTGAAGATCAGGAGTCAGCATCCACGACATCTGCCTGGGATGCGTCGCGTGGAAGAAAGCCGAGATGGGATAATCCCTTGGCATTGTGGGTAGGTACAAAACCAAATTCTCGGCAGGAAAAACCCAGGGCTCCCTCTTAGGCTTCGTCTGGGACCGTTTGTCGATCATATCCCCAAAGAGGAAAGCCGGCTTTATGTACTGCTTCCCGTCTATATAAGTCAGGGGCTCCGTGTTGATCATGCTCAGCAGCATTCGCTCGCCCTGAGCCGATATCAAGAGCCTCCTTCCTTCAGGGTACTGCGGCCCGGAGATAGGAAATACCACGTGGGGCAGATCCTCCAGGTAGTTCGAGTGCAGCATCCTAGCAGCGGAGCCCATCACCTCGGCCAGTGGAGACTCACCTACGTCAACTGCAAAAGTGCAAGGAAAATATGTCATTGCAAGTCTTGTACGAAACATACGGACCAAAGAAACAACAGTCTGCGCTCTACGCAGGATTGTTCAAACATGAGCTGTATTTACGCCAGAGGTCCCCTTCCCACAAGCGTAAAACTCAAAGTTTACGATATACCCCAATTTTTGGTAGCCAGAGCTTTCACGCTCAGGACTACGAAAATGTGGAGTCTTTACGCTGGCACATTAGAAATGTGGGCATAAAAGATGAAAACGTCTCCGTGCATCATCTTCCTCAAAAGAGGCTATCAGCACAGAAGACGACCTAGCGCGGTCACGTTCAACGTGTGTGAAGAATTTTTCGTCGTGTTGTCACCCCGAAGGCTCTACCTCTAAGACCGGGTGCACTGCTCGTCGGCGGGACACTTCGCTCAGAAGGAAGTTCGCCTTGACCGACCGAGGACTCCCTCGCTGGGACAGAAGGATGAGAAGAGGAACCTACACTCTTTTCCTTAGCGGAGGGGGTCTATTTCGACGCTATTTCTGAAGACTCGAAGTGCTCGGAGAGGGAACGGAGAAAAACTCGAAACAGTCGAAAACTCTCTTTCGCAGAAGATGGATAAAAAGTTTTTCTCTCAGAAAACTTGGGATATATATAGAGTTCGGGCCGACTCCTCGAATCCTCAGACGGACTCCTCGAGACCCTAACCAAATCTCGCAAATTAAATGACGGGTTATGATTGGATGCTACGTCAGCCCACTAACCTTGAAAGACGGACAGTCAGCAAAATTCAAAAAGTTTTTTCGTGCAAGACGGTTCAGCGGTTCCTATGCTAAGGGGCTTTCTACGCTCGACGGCTACAGATCTACGATTTTTACGCTCGCAAGCTGCAAGTCTATGGTTCTACGCCCGGATGCCTTTGTGCTCAGTAGCTTTTACGCTCGAGAGGCCACGAATCTACGACTTTACGCTCTGCAGGTACCAAAATCGATGATCACACGCTCGGTGGCGCTCAGTTTACGCCCAGAAGCAACAGACCCGCAAAACTTTACGCTCGGAGAAATTTTTTTTCAGGAGCTACAGATAAACAGTTCTACGCTAAAGGAGCTTTCTACGCTAGACGGCTACGAATCCACAACTTTACGTTCGACAGCTACAAGTCAGGTTTTGGCCCGGATGCCTTTGTGCTCAGTAGCTTTTATGCTCGAGAGGCCACAAACCCATGACTTCACGCACAGGAACTACAAGTCTACGATTCCACGCTCGACGGTATTTTATGTCCGGAGGCCACAAACTGATGATTTCTCGCTCCACGACTTTCCGTATATTTGAACAGTCCCCAAAGCGGTCAATTGCTAGGAGTTCACACAGAAGATACTCCTCCTTGGCCTCAACATATCCCAAGTACCCGAAATATGCAAGAGTTCAAACATTGAGAAATTACTCTTCTCGGGTCAATTGGAGGTTCATCCAAACTCCAGTCTGAATATCTCGTCTATCAAAAGACGGCAACTCAGTTTTGACAACCATTCCTCGACCCTGTTCCAAGGGATTTTCGAGAAGTCACTCTTGAAGACGAAGACTGAACAAAAATTCTGTCCATCAGAAGTTCAGAGCTCTACGCGATTCCTCAGTCCTAGCAACAGGACAGTTCAAAAAATGTTCAAGATGCTCTACAGCGTTCTATGGACTACTCGTTATGCGTAGAGGATAGGACCTAACACTCTTTCTACAGAGTCGGCGTACAGATTCAGACGTGTTGAAGCTGCACATATTCAGACTTCACAGCAACGTATGGCAAGATGATCATATGAAGAAGAAAGACAATTTTATTAAAGATTAAAATCATGATTACATATGAGGGAAATCCATTCTACAAGGATTTTCTTTTCATGATTATATCTGAGGGAAACTCCGTCTACAAAGGAGATACCCCCTCGTCGTCTGAAGATTGCCCAGAAGTTATTCTGACAGGTTCTCGTTGGGCTTCAATTCTTCATCCATCTTCTCCGGCAGTCAGTCGGTTGCCGCGAAACGGTGGGCGGATACAGAACTGGGCCTGCATAGATTTTGCAGATCTTATGCTTCGGGCGCCGCTCAAGCCAGGACAGAACGAGTCTGTCTGACTCTCGTCACCGGAGGGCATCGAGAGAAGGCACAGCATGACCAGCAGCTGTGGTCAAAAACGACCCTTCCTCTCTCCTGGCGCAACGCCATACGAAGTTGCTGATTATCCCGAGCAAAGGAGGCTAAGATATCCTTCCATGATCCATCGTTGCAGTGGACACTTCCTCGAAGACGCCGTCTTTTTTGGCTCCTTACACGCTGGAAGAACATGATCTCCTTCTTTCTCAAATCGACCCGACGAACTTCGATGATCATCTCTGCGTGGGGATGAAGATATGGGGAGAACAGGCTAACTCCCCCAGCCTTTTATAGGCGAAAGAGGTCACAGCGGTCCCCAATAAATCCGCCATAAAGTCTGTACCGATCGTTTCAACGCTCCATTCAGAAACGTTTCGAGTTACGAGGGGCCGTTCATGCTTCGTTCAAAGCGTTTCAAATTCCAAGGAATTTAAAAGCTCTGAAGGGGGTCTTGTAGAAGCATGAAAAATACGCTGGGATGAACTACGCAGCCTCTTAATGCAGAGCAGCGTGAACGTAGGCCTCTAGAGCCATCAAGCGTACAATAGAGCTTTTTCCAGCGTGAAGAATAAAGCTCACAGGACCATCAGCGTAAGTGCAGTACGTCCAGGCCGCTCTAGCGTAAAAAGAGTTCTCCATCGCCTCTATGGCGTAAAACTCATCCGCTCTCGAAGCAGCGTTATAGCGTACGAGGAACGCTTCATCTTCCCCGAAATGAACCTGTCAAGTCACGCAGTGAATCTGACCTCTGACTCCTGACAAAAAGTGCTGCACGACCACCTAGACGACGGCTGGAAATGATAGAATGATAGTAATTATTATGCGCACCACAGAATGATAGTAATTATTGCTATTAGTAATTATTACTGTAACTCTATTACCTTAGTAAACTACTCCAGTAGTTTTGGACATATTTAATGATAGTAAATACCTAGCACGGCTGTCAACAATTTTTTCCAAAAATTGTCATCTCTTCATAACAAGGCTTCACGACTTATGTGCCATTCCACTATGTGTAAGACACATCGCTTTGACAGATCCTAATTCTATCGTAGTTAACTAGTGCAACAGCTTTACCAGTAATAATAACCATGCCAGCTAAATAATAAGTATATAATAATTAACTATATGTTAACTATTACATATCGATGAGAAAGTAGAAATACCTCAGCCTTGAGCCATTTGGCTCTGATACCAAGAAAGAGAAGGATAGAGGATGAGAGACAGTACGATTAAACAGAATAACAGAAACTTTAAACTTTTATTGATAATTGCAAGTTATAGAGTACACTTGAAAGAAACACAAAAGCACACAATAGTAGTAAAACAAAACACACCCTTCAACAAAGAGGCTATCGCTCTATTTATATTACATCTGTCTGCATTAGCTGACTGGGCGACTGGCTGATGTCTGATAGGTGTCAGTCATAAAGATTCTTTCTTATTTTTAGGTCATCGACAGTGATGAGTGCTCGTCACCATCATCTTTACTTTATTTGCCTTGTCATGAGAGTGGAGCATCTGCGTTGAAAGTTGTTTGTGTAGGGTCCACTATTAGCGACCTCTTTATTAAAGAGATTCCTCTTTTCAAAAGTAAAGCATTTGTTTTTTCAAAAGAAAATATTCTCTGCCACGTGTAATTCGTCATCATTTTCTTCATCAGATTCTGGAGTAGTGACTCGATGATGAAGTCTTTTGAAGAAAACATCAGAGTTTTCTTCCACAGTATCTTCTACCATTATGGATCAGTAGAACTGACAGAATGATTCAAATATTGATTCGAATTGAGATTTCATGTATTGGAGGCATTTCCTCTTTAGCTCATCCTTAGAAATTCTAGGATTTCTCCTTCTCATTAAATTTGTTAATATTTTGATAGGGCTATCTTGTACTATTTTCTTCTGTAGTTTATCTTCCACAAGGACCTCATATTTTTTGATATTTTTCTGTACAATTTGTACCTTTTCTTTCTTACCAATTCGATTCCACCATTTGATCAGAATTTTTTTGGCCAAAATAAAAAATTTATTGTGATTATATTCACATTTAATTATCCATTTCAATATATATGGAATTTTAAAATGGACAAAATAATACATTGTACTCTTTCCCTTGAAACGTTTATTAGCATTTTGAAAAAGAGAGTATGATTGAGTCCAAGTAGCAAACAATTCCTGGAGAGAAGATGGTAGAATTTCCAAGGTAGCACGAAATTGTATCCACCCATGAATAAACCAGGTAAGAATTTTCTGTTTTAGAATTTTTGGGCAAATTCTAATGAACCAAGAGTGCTTCTGTTTACTTTTATCAAAGTAGAAGACTTTGGTAAATACTTCAATATAATCCCAATAATTATAAGAAATATTAATTCCCTTCATTTTATAAACTAATTGTTTAGTTCTTTTAGGATGAAGTCCCTATGATTGATGAGTAATTAAGTGACAAATAATAATTTTGCTGTAATTTACATCATTGCGAAGATCATTGGTCTTCTGATAGAAATGTTCAATTTTAACTGATTTAGTAATCAGCAGAATACCTTCATAGACATTACGGTCTTTACCTTGCACATAAAACATATTAGCTTCCAAATATTTTTCTTTCATCTTCCACAGATCACTCATCAGTGGAATATCTGTCTTTTCTAATTGTATAATTTTCTTAGAACAATTTTTCTGAGTGAAGATTGTCTCTATTTCAACAGCTTGTTTGTAGGAGGTCACACTTGTTTCCTCTGGTTCTTGAATGTGAATTCCTCCTTTAGAGGATTTTTTTGTTTTTTCAAGAACAATTTTCTTAGAATTTCTTAACTCATTGGAGCCAGAAGTCATGGGTCTAGGAACCCATAGTTGCTTTCCTTTCTTCTTTCTATTCATGGTCCTGCAAAAGTTCACGAGTAAGAAAGTCAGGAAGTGAATTATCTTTTCCTTTAATATATTCAATATCAAAATCAAACAAGCTAATTCGGCTTGCCATCTAGCAAATATTTGCTTGGATGCTAATTTTTTAACATCTTTTTATGACATTCTTAGCTGAGCTACAATCTATACATAATAAAAAAAATTATTAAGTAAATCATCTTAAAATTTATGAGTACATTGTATTATAGAAAGAATTTCTTTCTTGATAGTTGAATAATTTATTTGAGGATTATTCTATTTTCCTGAATGATATCTAACTAATACTTCTTTTTAGTATCAGGATTAAGTTATTTTAAGATTCCACCATAGCTAATATTACTAGCATCTGTTTCTACAATTTAAACCACTCAGTATTGGCTAAGTATAAACATGGTAAATTCTTTACCTTTTGCGTAATAATTTTTACTGCTTCAGTGTTGTATTACTCCATGGAGTAGGATTTTTTCTTAGTCTTTGATACAAAATTTTTGTATCATTATTGATATTTTTATAGAACTCAGATACATAGTTTAATGCACCTAAGAATCTTTATAACTATTTATTATCAGTTATATCATTAAAAAAAATTTAAGCAAATTTTATGCTAATTATTGTGTTATTCATAATATTATGTCCCAAAAATCTAATTTTTTGCTGGAAAGCTTCATTTTTGGGACAGAAATAACCAAACCATTTTTTATTACCAAATGCTTAAACACATTAAGATGTTTAAAATGTTCTTCTATTGTATTTGAGAAGATAAGTATGTCATATATAAATGACAATATAAAATTAGAATGCTGAATAAATATTTTATTCATGATGTTCTGGAATTCTAAAGGAGCATTCTTCAGTCCAAATTGTATTACATTCCATTCATAATGTTCGAAAGGAACAGTAAAAGTGCTGTCCTTTTCAACAATCTGAATTTGCCAATAACATAATTTTAGGTCAAATTTAGAGTAAATCCTTGCCTTGGATACTGTATTAAGTAAGTCCCTTTTATTAGGGATTGGATATCTGATACATTTTAAAAACTTATTTAAAGAATTTTAATTAATTACAAGTCTAGGAATACCTTGTTCCTTCTCAGTATTATTATTAACATAAAATATTGTGCAACTCCATGTGGAGTATGACTTGCGGATTAGTTTTTTTATCCAACAATTCATGGATTTTATTTTTACATAATTCATGATATTCTTAATTTATTTGACAAGGTCTTGCCTTTGTCAGAATATTATTTTCATTAAATAACTCTTTATATGGGAGAAAAATAATATGTTATTTCCTATCCCAGAAGGCATTAGGGATATTACTACAAATTTTTAGCTTAAAGTCTTCTTTTACTTGTTTTATTTTATGTTGAATTTTTAGCTTTTTTAATTGCTGGGTTATATTAACCTGAGCATTTTTTTCTCTTAAAGTTCATTTGATTCTCTTTGAGAGTAACTTCATTAATAATTTTAACGATAGGATTAGTTATAAATTCAAAAGTTATTCTTTTGTCTTTATAAAGTGTACTAATACCTTCTCTATTTATGTCATTAATTGGCATAGATTTTTATATGGAAGGAGTTCCTAGAATAACATGCTGAGAAATTTCATTTACAACTATTAGATGTATAGGTTTACATAGATCATCCTTACAAACATGTACATCAGTAATTTTGTAAGGTGTAGTTAGTGCTTTATTATTAGCAGCACTTAGAGTCTAAGTAGTTTGTTCAAAATATTTTATTGGATCGAAACTTTCTTAACACAATTAAGATCAGCACCACTATCAACTAGTGCTATCAGATTTGTTATATAAAGCTAATTATTAATGAGTAGATTTATTCTAATATACCATTTATGTGTAATGAATAAATTTATTTTTTACAAGAATTTTTCTTTTTTTAACTATTGTTCCATTTAAACATATTATATTTCCTCTCATTATTCTTCTGGTCGAGAAAACCTGCAGAAGATTCTTCAGTTTCTATTAACGTGGCATTATTTCTAGACATATTATCTAGTTCAAGTTTATCCAATCTTTTCTAGATTTGTTCATCATGAGATTTCATTATTTAAATATCATATTTTAAAGTTTTTATTTCAGACTGAAGTTCCTGTATAGTAACAGGTTTTGTCTGTCTACTTTTGTATCTGGAGATTACTTCAGCCATTGTGTAGGCTTTAGTAGGAGTCTGGATATTATTTCCTGACTAAGTAGGAGTCAGTAAATCTTCTATGATATCCTTTTTCTCATCAAGGGTTAAAGTATTTATTGATAACTCATTTATTTCTACTATTGATTTATAGTAGTTAACGTATTTGTCTGTAATATATTCATTACATTCATAATTAGTACCACATTCATTAATTGAGACGTTACTAGATTCATCATTGGTTAAACTTTCTTCATAATCAAAATTTATCATTAATTTATACAGGGTATTTCTTAACCCTTCATCTTCAATTTCTTCTAATTTCTTTTTGGTGTAACATCGGTTAGCATAGTGGCATAATTTATCGCATTTATAACATTTTACTATATTACCTTTTCTAGAAAAAAATTCTTCTTAGAGTATTTATTATCTTTATTAACAGTAGTTTCTGGCATTTTGGAAGCATATTTCTTCCTTTTATATAGCTTTTTATATTCTCTATAATTTTTATATTCTATATAATCTTTTACTTTTGTTTTCCCTTTTGTGTTAAGATGTTTAAAAGTATCCATTGTAAAGTGGTCACATAATTCTCCCAATTGCTTTCTCTTAGAGGTTCTCTGATATTTTAATTGATTTTTTTAGTTTTAAGTCATTACATAAAGCTAATCCTTCTTCAATACACTTATTGATTAAATTACCATACATGTAATTGGAGTAAGAAATAATACCATTATTTTGGATCCTTAAGCCCTGTCATATTCTTTCAACAAATAAATTTGGAAGTCCATCAATAAACTTTGACTTCTAGTGACTTCTAAGATGATCATCTCATAAGTCCCCTTGGAGTTGCAACTGGTAATCACTATTCGTAAATTTAAATCATCTCAGTGACTTCTGAGATGAATGTCAATTGAGTTGCAAGTGGGAGTCACTATTCATAAATTTAAATTATCTCAAGTGACTTCTGAGATATCAGAAGATGATCAACAATCTGACAATTTGGTAGACTCAAATGAAGAAATTAATCCAATTCACATTAAAAAGATACAAAAATCATTTGCTAATATGAAGCATAATAATACTCAAATTTAGGTTGTTAAATATGAAAAGTCTAATTTGATGAAGTACTATTATAAAAGACCCACTCTTGCTGATGCATTATTTGAAGAAAATGATACGATAATTCAGAATTATTACAGCGGAGGAGAAATCTATGAATGGAACATAGATGAGTTGACTGATAAACAAATTCATGGTCAGTTACATCGAATGATGATGTATTCTAATGTTGCTAAGGCTAATGGAAATAATGATAAAGATACCGCTCAATTTATTACTTATAATTTTATCGGCATTCTTCGGGGCTTGTGGTCTAACTATATGAGTGAGGCCCAAAGGCACAAAATATTAAATGATATTAAAAATGAGACTAATGCTACTAATAGTACTCAGACAATGAAACATGATACTATTTATACCTTAATAATTACAATTTTGGAACATTTTACTTGGGGAATATCCGATCAGGGAGAAAGAGTACGAACGCTTCTTCAAAATTTAAGATGTCCCACTTTAACTCACTTTAGGTGGTATAAAGATACTTTTCGGAGTTTAGTTATGATATTAAGCGATGCAAATGATGCTCACCGGAAGTCAAAGTTTATTAATGGATTTCCTAATTTTTTTGCTGAAAGAACACGACAGGGATTAAGGAACAATTGATTCTGGTATTATTCCTTATTCCAATTACACTTATGGTAATTTAATCAATAAGTGTATTGAAGAAGGATTATCTTTATGTAATGACTTAAAGCTAAAAAATTAATTAAAATATTAGAGAATCTCTGAGAGAAAGCAACTGGGAGAATTATGTGACAAGGTTACAATGGATACTTTTAAACCTCTTAACACAAAGGAAAAAACAAAAGTAAAAGATTATAGAGAATATAAAAATTATAGAGAATATAAAAACAATAAAGAATTTGAATAACTCCTTAAAATGTGTTTGTCATATTTATTCGTTTAAATTTACGAATAGTGACTCCCAGTGGCAACTCCATGGGGTATTTTGTTTTACTACTATTATGTGCTTGTGTGTTTCTTTCAAGTGTATTCTACAACTTTCAATTATCAATAAACTTTGACTAACTATGAGCATCATTTGTATCACCTAATATCATAACTCTACTCAGAAAAGTATCTTTATACCACCTGAAGTGTGTTTCTTTTATTTGTATCACCTAATATCATAACTCTACTCAGAAAAGAATTTACCTTATTTACATTTAGCCAATGCTGAGTGGTTGAAAACTGTAGAAATATATGCCAGTAATATTGGTTACGGTGGAATCTGTCGAGAAATTTCTTTCACAACTATTAGATGTACATGCATACATATATCATCCTTACAAATATTTACATCAGTAATTTTGTAAGATGTAGTTAGTGCTTTATTATTAGCAACACTTAGTGTCTGAGTATGTCATGACCCGTACTCGGGAATTGTGCATGAGACGTAGGTACGTCCAGTCTATGTCGCAGCATCGACGGTAGAATAATGTCTAGGTCAATATAACTATCTATCAATGATATCAACACCTGTCAACATGTCTCAACTCCAAACGGAGGACAATGAATATACATATAATCATTAATTCACAATAACTCAATCATAATAACTATAAGGAAGGTAGATAGCACGATAAAGATGTAAAGAAACACGAGAGGCAAATAATATATAACTCAACAAGTCAGAGTATAAGAGTCTAGCTATCTCAATACAATATAAGTCTCAACATAATACAACTCAAGTATATTAGTTTGGAACAATCTAATACATAAATAAACTAGGTGCTAACTAAGCAACTGCGGGTGGTGTCTCCTCTATATGGAGTGGCTTCTCTGGAAGCTCCTAGATATAATCATCATCTACTCCTGGACCATAATGAGTAAGACAAAAGTCATCGAGATCCTCCGAAAAATATTATCCAACCAGGATTGGATTGAAGCACAAATACTATTAGCAATTCCAATTATATTGATAAAAACTATAGAGCAGTGTAAGGAAATACATGATGGAATAAAATATTGGAATATAAGAAAATCTGAAGAGATATGTAATCATTATAGTAGAATAACTAGCAGTAAAACAGATATATGTGAATACTAGCAATGAATGTACTGGAAAAAAGAATTAAAATACTGGCTAAGTGTATTGAAATATTAGTTTGCTATGTGATCAATTTGGGACTAGATCATGCTTGTTATATATGATTGGCTATGATACATGTGAGACAAGGTTAACCATCTGGTTAGCTATAATGTGAGCAAGAGTCAGGCTAATCATATATAACAAGCTATGAGGCATGTATGGTCAGGCTAGACCATACGTGATATATAGGGTGAGCTATGATGCATGTAAGGTGGGGTATGATCACATAACTTGCTAATATTTTTCCGTTCCCAAATAGTACGATGGATCCAATCACAACTCCTTATGACATGTATCTATGATACTAGCACGTGTATCCACATTGTCGGAATCAAGTATACACTACAACTAGAATCATAGTAATGATAAAAAAATAATGGAAATTGTCAGCGAATGTACTCGCCCGTGCTTGTAAGTAAAGTGTGATGATCGATATCCAAAGTATAGTCACAAGAACCTAAATATAAAATATAAGGGTCAAAGAATGTTCTTGATATGATAAATAAGTCAACTAGGTAATTATTTGATTTCTATGTCCAACTAGGTTCATACTAGGCTAATTCCATGTTTACACTAAGTTTTCTAGTCAATCTAGTCATTACTAAACATATACTAACTAATACTTAGTTAATAAGGCTATACTAGATATTATTAATATGTATAACTCATATATACACATTGGTAACAAGTATTAACTTAACTATATAAAACTTACTTAACTATAAACTAATACATAACTCTTAACTGATGCTAACTTAATAATTAACAGATACTTAAATATGAACTAAAGTTCTGACACCCCAAACAAAACACTATGAATAACCATTCTAGATTAATTCTTATTGCACCCATTAGTAAACACATACCTGTACATGCAATTTCAGTTGCTGATAACCCCCACTATGATCTAAAACTTCTGCTTCTACTATGTTTATGTTGTTTTTGTTACACATCAAAATGTGCAAATCTAAAACAGACCTATAATTCTCCCCACATCCTTAAGCTTACAGAGTACTAGTTCAAGCCCTGCAGTAGGGTGCAGCTAATACCTATGCTTCACAAAATTAACACCACTAACCTGGACTGAACCAAGTCTACAATTTTAATTTGAATTTGTCCTTTGATTCTATTTTTACCCCTACAACAACAACCCTCATACAATGCAACAACAACTATTGCAGTCTCTCCCCTCATTCCTATTTCTGCACCTAATGCCTAACCCAGTGCCAAAACCCCCTGCACAAATAGTACTGACTTGAGCCCTCACCAGTTCCCCTTTCAGTATCAGATCTCTCCCCTAGCTACCTGGCATTGCCTATATGTAACACATGATGAACCCAATTCATACCTTATTGTAGTACCTGCAGTGAAATGCACAAAACAATATAAACTTCCAACTGTTACTGAAATATTAAGAAATCACCCTTCTCCCTTAGCTACCTGCACTTAGCTAATGCTCAAGCTACTACACCAATGCCTGTGCTCATGCATCATCAATCCTGTCATCTACACACATGACTATGGTATCATAGACACTCTTTCTTGCACATTCAAGTGTTAATACTTGCACACACTAGTCTACACTTGCACTCACTACTCACACTCAAATATAACTATGCACGCACCTACACTTATAGATGTACACACACTCATATACACATAGGTCTGTGTTTGTACACTGGTGCAAACTGATATCCTATCTGCTGCTACTGGAGTATCACTCCCTTACCAAAATGCTAACATCACACATACTAGTATCAACTAACACCTACTGATATACAGTTACTGATACTAATTGATTCTAAAGCACTGATTGTCACGACCCGAACCCAGTATAGGGCATGAGTACGTGGGTATGTCCAGCCTACGCTGTAGCATCGACGGTAGAACGTTGTCTCGATCTTTTATACTATCTAATATCTCACACAATATATATAAAATACCTGTCATGCCATCTCAACTCCAAATGGAGAAGCAATATGATGATATAATAAAGGGTAGTCAATACTCAATCAAGATCTCAAAATAATAATACAATCCATAGTCTAACTAGAAACAACTACTACATTATATGGAAATCTAAATGGCTTTAGTATTTGGTACTACATCCTTGGGTGACACTCTATTTGTTAGCCCATAGTCGGTGGGACACATCCTCACTAACCAGTCATCTGAAAAATATATCCAGTCAGGATTGGAGCAAAGTATAATCCAATAGCAGTTCCAATTATTTGATAATGACTATAAACAGAAATAGAGAATATAATACAGGACGAGAAACAATGAATAATATCATAGTATGGTATAAAGAACAGGTAAAGTAGAGCAATATGGTATACACTGATCACAATGAAATAGTACAAGACGATGAAAATAGAATATGTGAAGAACTATAACTATACTAAGTGTTTGAAATACTAGTTAGATATGTGATCGTCTTAGGTTGAACATTGTCTACTTAACGTTGGATAAACATTATCTACTTAAACATTGAACATTGAACATTGTCTAGGCTTTGATCACATATATAGCTAACACTTTTCCTGCCCCCAACCAATACTCATAGATTCGATCACAAAAAATAGATTTAAACCATGTTTATAGGTCACAACTAGGTCATACTAGTCAATATTAGTCAATTCTAGGTCAACACCAAGCTTCTAGGTCATTCCTGTAGGTTACTAGTTCATATACTACAGTATACACTAATACCTACAATACCTTGGCCTATATGCAATTAACTTAGTATTACCTTAACACTTGCATTCTAACTCCCATAACTTGACTTTGACACAACCCAGCTACCCAAGACATTAACTTATCTCTATTACTAACTCTCAAGTTATCTATGAGTCTCATGATATCAAATCCTATACTAACTCTAGATACTTACCTATACCTAGATACATAATTATATCTAGTACTTAAAAACACTAATATACCACCCTCACTCAACCCAGACTCTGATACATATCTACCTGACACTAGTTTACCAAGATACACATAGATACTAAATACGACAACCAAATTTATACTTGCCACTGCTATCAAATTACACTAAACAGAATTATCTACTGCTACACACTACTAATAAGTCATATTCTTAGGTAAACACAGATTTCAGATTTATATCAATTACACACTCATGTATACCTATCCACCGACCCCTGCACATGTTGACCATATTAATGACAGATTATGAAATTGTCCGTACACAAAAACTGAATGCCCTTCTCCTTCTCTGATACCTGATACAAATATCCAAAAATTTTACCCACCTATACTTGTTCACCTTGCACACCTTGCTCTTATCTACTTACTGAAACATACTCTATTACCTGTGCACACGTCTTAACACACCATTACACTGATGAATAAAGTTCTCAACCCTGAGCACACACACATGTGTATCCTAAAGTCAACACCGATGCCTACTCGAGCCCCCCATATGCACTTGTACTCGAGTAACCCCCTCACTTGCCTTCACACAAGCTGCAACAATACCCATACCTGTGCACAATGTGTACTATTTCTTGCACTCGAGTGCAGCTCCAACTGAATATCCTACCCAATCTCCACTACCAGAAAAAGTAAAATTAGCGACGCCCAAAAACGTCGCTAAAAGACAAAAAAATGTCGCCAATCACATTTAGCGACATAATTAGTGACATTTTACAGAAGTCGGTAATGATCACGTCGCTGAAAGGAAAAACGTCGCTATACCGACATTTTTTAGCGACTTATATGTGTCGCTAATTTAGCGATATTTAGCGACTCAGAGTCGCTAATTAGCGACGTAATAACACGTCGCTAAACGTCGCTAATTAGCGACTTATATAGCGACGTAACAACGACATCTTTAATGACCTGGCAGTACTACCATGTTATCAGTTTGTGACGTACATCGACGTATTTATCGACGTTTAGCAACGTCATTAGAAACGTAAAAAATGTTGCTAAATGTCGCTAAGTACGTCGCTAATTTTACAAAAAAATAAAAAAATACTGAATTATTCCAAACTATTATTCCTGCAATTTATAAATTTCTAATTAAAAATAGACCCGGAGCAACCCTCCGTTGAATTCTCTGGGTTCGCCGACCCCTTCGGTGGAACACTCAACACCGGTATATTAATATCATTTAATATGAATAAAAGTATCACAGTCATATAATTAATGCACAAAAAATATATAAAATATCACAGTCACACAATACACACAAAATAATAGTATCACATTCACACAAAATGCATAATATATAAGTATCACAGTCACAAAATGGGCACAATATATAAGTATCACAATCACATAATAACCACAATAAAAGTGTATGAAATATCACAGTATCAATCTCGAGGATATCCAAAAAACTGGGGCAGATACCAGTCCCTCAGATACTGTGCATAAACAGGGTTTATGTTATCAATCTCCGCTATGGGTGCTGGGTGACTGAAACTCCCCGTCTGAGATACAGCCGCTATAGGTGCTGGGTGACTGGAACTCCCCGTCTGAGATACAGCAGGTGGTATCTCTTCCTCCTTAACAGTAGGAGGCATCACCTCCTCCTTAACAGTAGGAGGCATCACTTCCTCCTTAACAGTAGGAGGTATCGCTCTCTTGGGTGCCATCTGGTAAGATAGATGAAAACAAAGAATATAATTGATAACAAATATTACTTAAGACATACCCTTAATAATGCGGAATGGAAGAATTAGATGACTCACAAAGAATTAGCTGTTTGTTGCAGTATAATAATGATAGTAATAATAAAACTACTTGGAAGAATTAGATGACTCACTTCCTCCTTTTTTTAATATTTCTTTAAATCTTCACCCCATGTCTGTTTAGGTCTAATTCTACTCCTAGCATCTCCCTTTAACTACTATTTTATTCCTCTTCCATACCATAATATCTATTGCTCAATATTTTGTCCTAACAATAAAAATACTATGGAATGTTGAATAGCCTTCAATAATGTCTAGAAACTTAGCTAGAGAGAGGCAATATATATTTTTTTCTTTTTGACATTTAAATATATAAAATGAATTTTTTTTCAAGATTATGATTTCATGAATCAAACTAGACTTAACTGCGAGGAAAATGTGTGATGTGTTTTGGCTGGCTTAGTCTATTAACCATTAATTAGAAGAAAGATATGTTTTGGCTTCATTAGCTTATATATATATATAATATGCATGGGTCCAAAATTAGTTTATACACTATTTTTAGTAACAAAATAAAACTTATGTAATGAGATTTATAATATTTTGGATTATATATATATATATATATATATATATATATATATATATATATATATATATATAATATGCATGGGTCCAAAATTCTGATGAGGTGTCAACTTAATTATAGCATTAGATAATACAACATCTCTCCAAATTCATGAAAATTTTAAAAAAGTTGTGAGAGCCTATCAATTCTGACCCACTTGTTGCCCTCTAGATACCATCTTAGTACACTCCTATCTAACATCTCTAAACATCACTAACCTATATATCTATATATATCCTATTGACACTTGACTTTATACCTTGCCTGCATCAACTCCTACAATTGCCTGTACTGATACCTCATACAGTCCCTGATACGTATCAGTGTATAACTGATGACTGATACCAAACTGAAGCTGAGATGCACTAAGGCATGCCTCTGCAGTACAAAGGGACTGCCCAAGCCTAACTGACAGGCACCATTTGGGTGCACTGCTGCAGTGCTCCATGCCAGAGCCCCAAGTCTGTAACCAAACTTCATTTGGTCTCCTCCATGTACCAATACTAACAACAGATAATATACTAACTGATGACTCCACATACTAACACTTCTAAAGTGTTTCACTTGCAGGTAAGAACCCTACTACAACTGTCACAATCCCTTACATCTCGAGCTCATACATCCACAACGTTCATAACACACATAAATCAAACCATCACTAGTGTATAACAACTGGTACTATACCAAGTTGCAGTTGCCTGCATACCCCGATCAACCACACAGTCATCTATTGCCATCATGTGTTATACATCAAAGTGTATCACTCTACTGCTACCATGTTACCTAGCTGATGCTACATTTTATTCTTACATGCCCTTAATGTGAACTGCCCATGACATGAACTGTGAATTTCTCTCTTCACTGTTACTCGAGCATCCACCACATCCAATACCAATACAGAACTCACTTATACACAGATGACAGTTTATGCATATATATATATATATATATATATATATATATATATATATATAATTGTGGAGAATTATGGATTTTGACATTTGGGTTGAATATATATCACCTAACCCTAACCCCAACCCTAACCCCATGTCGAAAAACCTAACCCTAACCCTAACCCTAACCCTAACTCTAACCCCATGTCAAAAAACCTAACCCTAACCCTAACCCTAACCCAAACCCCATGTCAAAAAACCTAATCCTAACCCTAGGTCCTCATTAGTGTCTGTGTCAGTGTGTGTGTGTGCCGTGTCTGTGTCTGTGTCACTGTCTGTATGTGTGCGTCATGTCTGTGTCAGTGTCACATGTGTTCTGAGAGAGAGAGAGTGAGAGTTAGGGTTTACCTAGAGCTCGAGGAAGAGGAGGGGGATGCCAGAGTAGCCGCGGGGGAGAGGCGGTCGACGGAGCGGGGGGGGCGGGGGAAATTTTTTTCGTTTCAAAATTTTGAAAGATGGGGAAAAACGAAACCGAGCCCTAATTAACCAAATTTTAGCGACGTTCAGCAACGTCAAAAAAAAGACGTCGCTAAATTATATTATAGCGACGTTAAAGACGTCGCTAAATACGTTGCTAAATATTTTTAATATAAACGTCGCTATTTACGTCGCTAAATGTCGCTAACTTAGATATATTAGCGACGTTTAGCGACCAAAATTGAACTTATAGCGAGTAATCTTATAAAAACTGAATAAAAGTCGCTAAACGTCGCTAAATGTTGCCAATTAGCGACGTCTAGCGACGTTTTACATGGAGTCGCTAAATTAGCGACGTTTTTACCTGGAGTCGCTAAAAAATGTTGCTAATCCCGCTTATTCTAGTAGTGCTCCAACAATAACAACAACCATAAAACAACTATAACAGCAACATCAACTTGTAACCCTGCTGCAACTATCCTGAGCACCACTCTACCAATGTAAACAATACCACAACAACAACAATCAACCCGATAATAGCTACTAAAACAACAGTAGCAGGTGCTCCTCTACCTGCAGCTAACCACCCTGTAACACAACATACGTAGCAATATTCCAACACCACACTAACCCCTGGGTCACATAGTCTCCTCCTATTACCAATGCCCCCTCGACACAACAACACACACACACACACACACACACACACACACACATATATATATATATATATATATATATATTCGATACAGAAATATAAAAATACACCTTTAATCCTATTATCAAACACTTGGCGTGCACACATTAAGATATTCACCAATAGCTCATTATACGCTCGAGATACAGACTCAAAATACCACGATACACTACCAAACCCACTAAATACCTCCAATATACTATATGTAATAAATATAACATATATATTATAGTTATTTAAATGTCATGAACGGAATTTGGCATCCTAGACCTCACTACTCATGCAAATACCCCTCCTACGACACCGTATCACGACGTATTATGATATGCATTCACATTGTCACGACCAGCACCCAATGTAGGGATGCAAGTCGGGAACAACGCCCAGCCTACGCCACAGAATCGGCTGTAGAACGCTGTTTGGGTAATATATCTAGCAACATAATGAACCACCAACAATAACAATATACTCAATCACAGACCTAAGATGGAAACGAGCACGAATATGATAAAGAGTAGAATAGTCACATACAACTCATGACTCTAAAATAATAACATCAATGAGTCAGAAAGAATACTAACAATAATCTGGAGACAAATCCAGTATAAAAGAATACTAAGAAGCTACAAGTCCCGGATCAATTATCTCAGTTGAGATAAGTCCCTCATGAGCCAGGGTCTCTGACACTAAGCCCATAATATCCTGAGGTCCATAATGTGTAGGATACCACTCATTAGTATCATTTGGGAAAAATATATTCAATCAGAAAAGGATCAGAGTACATCTCTAATAGCAATTCTAATCAATGATATAAACTATATAACAGTAAATAGATATGAATATACAAGATGCACAATATATATATACAAGAGATACACAATAAGAAAATACTAGAATAAATATAATAATGAACAATATGACAATGAACAAGAATACTATTGTCTAAGTGAGTGAGTACTAACTTTAACATGTGATCGGCTTGGGAACTTGTACAAGAGTATAATGGCCTGGTTAATCATACATATGGTGTATGATCAACACTCACAAGGAACAAGACATGCACAAGGAGGGTATGATCATATATCTACACTAAAATACTCCCCATTCCCGACTAGTATAATAGATCCAACCATGGTATGCTATGGCACGAGATTCTCTAGGAAGTTAACAAATCTCCCCGAAAATCAGTGTCTATACATGCACAAGATAATCAATGAAACAAGGCTTGCACAAGATTCACCATATACAAGGAATAATATCTCATGACAAGATCCGGATATACCAATCAGTGTAACCATCGTGTCAAGAAATATAGATATCTATACTAGATACAATGAACATAGAGGATATCATAAATAAAAAACTATCAGAGAATGTACTCGCCTAAAGTCCAATAAATAGTCTCACAGATGTCTGATACGGTGCCTCGAAGACCTAGATATGGAATATAACATCAATATAAGGTTTCGGAAAGAAAATAAGTTAAACTAGTCAACTTCTAGGTCAACAAGTCAATTCTAACTCAAAAGTCAAACTAAGTCAACTCTAAGTCAAACTATAGTCAACTATGGTCAAACATGGTCAATTATGGTCAAATACCTATTTCTAGGTTACATGAGTCTATCTCAAGGATGTTGGGTTCAAATATTAAGAATCTAGGTCATCCTAGCTACATCTTAGGATACTAGGATACCATATCTCAGGATGCATAAAACAATAGGTAAATAAAATATCATATATACATATATCAAACAATATTAAATATATAAAATCCAAATTACAAATATTAAATGGATACCGTGGTTTTGAACCAACTTGGTATCTCAACACTAAACCATAATCTTGATACCCAAACGCAATACCTTGGGTATCTCCTATTACCTTGATATTTACCTTGGTATCTCAAGGTAATATCCAATACCTTACTTATACTAACTATCCATAAATAATATATACTAACAACTAAATATTATATATATAGCATACTAAAACACAATTAGCAATTAGAAACATACATACGTATATATATATATATATATATATATAATTAAATACATAATAACTAACATAACCGCAGAAGCGTCACTAAAAACCCTTGGCTGCCGTCGCTATAGCGTCTGATACGCTGCCGATAGTGCTGCTATAGCGACAGTTTCCTGCTGCTATCGCTGAAAACGGCTACTTTTGCTGATTGCTGCGCTGCCTGTCGCTATTGTTGCCGCTGCTGTTGCTTTTGCTGCTGCTATTTCCTTTTTGTGGCGCTGAAATGTCACAATAGCTGCTTTCCTCTTTCTCAATCACTTATATATATATATATATATATATATATATATATAACATAATATATAAATAGATACTAATATATATAACTATAATATATATATAACTATGACTATATAAAATATATGTAACATACATACACCTCCACATATATATATATATACATAATAAATACATATAACATACACATATATAGTAACATATATATAACAACACACATACGTATATGTATATATAATCATGCACAATATATAACATATATCATATAAATATAAATATATATATAACAACATATAAATATATATATCTACACATAACATATACCTATATATATATATATATATAACAATAATATATATATACATACATATAATTACACATCACCATGACTAAGAATACAAGAGAAATAGATCTAGAAATTAAATTGCACAACACATATAGTGTATCACACCCGTATCCCACTAAATCTAGGATACGCTTGCGACACGAGTCCACCACACATCCAAACGTATCCCAAAGGACATAAACAAGTCTAATATATTATTTATGAATAATACGAAGAGTCAAACACAAATCTATGTGTCCGTGTCAAAATGTGACATGCTCAAAGTCTCGTGTCGGAGAAAAGATCCCCAAATCTACACGTATCACCAAATTATTGGGATACGACCTACACGTACCAAATTATGGACACAACACTAGCCTTAAATACACAAGCACATGACAAATTGATCTATAGGATAAATTGACACACCCAACAAATGTCAATATCGGAATTCCCCCAAAATTGACATAAAAAGTACCATAACTTTCTCAATAGGCCTCCTATGAACACAAAACCAAATCCTATGGGTAGCATATGCATATGGATTTATTTCTTATAGTTAAATCTAAGATTTAGAACCAAAATTAAGGAAAAAAACTGAATTGTACCTATTGGGAGATGGATTCCCAATGCAACCTCAAATATGATAAAATTGGCCTCCAACTTGTAGATCCTTGCTCCTCTTTGTAGATCCTTGCTTCCTCCTTCTAGATCTTTTCTCTATTAGCCTCCAATGATGACTTGGAAAGGAAATTAGGATAAAATTTGGTAGGGAAATGATATGGGAATGAAAGAATTTGGTTGAGGGAAATTCTAGATCTAGTTTGCAAATGAAAAGAGGAGAGAAAATTTTTTCCCTCTTTAAATATAGGCCGGCCCCCTTTCCCCTTCCTCAAGTCACTAAGTAATGTCCAGTATACCCTTTGGGGCCTCTCATGAAGAAATAATTAAGGAGGAAAGCTTCTAGTCTAATGGTTTAATTAAATTAATCATCCTCCTAATCAATGAGCTTTCTAATTGGGCTAAAATCTAATAATTAATACATGTTGGTCCATGAGTCTAAACTAAACTAGTTAGGTCCACTAACACAAGTCCAAAATAAATAACTAACATCTAACAATAATTAAATAATAAAATAATTAATTATTTATCAAGCACAATATTTAATTAAATATAAAATTACTAAAATACCCTTTCCTTGAAAATGTGGTAGTGACAAGTCTACCCTCCTTAAAATAATTTTGTCCTCGAAATTCAAAGACGAAAACTAACCCCAAAAAATAATAGAACATAACAAAAGAACAGAACTTAAGAACATAACTAACTATGAAAGAACATACCTTAAGGCACAAACAAATATGGATAACGCTCTCGCATTTTATCCTCTCTCTCCCAGGTAGACTCTCCCAGAGAGTGATGCCTCCATGCGACGCATACCAAAGAAATAGTCTGGTTCCTCAGCACCTTCTCTCTCCCATCCAGAATCTCAACTGGCTACTCTAGATAGCTAAGAGTAGGGCCCACTTCTATCTCCGAGTGATCCAATACATTACTAGGATATACCACGTACCGTCTCAACTACGACACGTAAAACACGTTGTGCACTCCATCCAATGCAGGTAGTAAGTCCATTCTATACGCAACTGCACCGACCCTCTCTAGAATAGTAAAAGGTCCAATGAATCGTGGACTAAGCTTCCAGCCTTGACCGAAGCGAATCATGCCTCGTGTTGGAGAAATCCTTAAAAATACCAAACCACCCACCTAGAACAAATATAAACTTAAGAACTTAATCTATAACAAACAACAAATAATAAGAACAAAACAAAAATCTAAAACTATACCTCGAACTCCAAAGGTCTCCGATGGCTATCGGCCCAATGCCTCTGTCTGTTCTGCGCCACACGAAGTCTGTCTCTGATCAAGTGAACCTTCTCCGCTGTATCCACAATCATCTCTAGCCCAAGCAAAACTCTTTCTCCAACATCGTCCTATGACAAGGGAGTACGACACCTCCGACCGTACATAGCTTCAAAAGGTGACATCTCTATACTAGCCTGGTAGCTGTTGTTGTAAGCAAACTCTACCAAATGGAGATGGTCCTCCCAATAACCCCCAAAATCTAGTACATAAGTGCGCAACTTTAAAACCCCTAATTTTTAAAACAATATAATTATTAAATTAATCACTTAAATTAATTACGTTAATTCCTAGTCAAGTAGAAAATGAATTTATTGAATTTTTATTACTAGGTAAATATTTAGCTAGATATTATGGAGGAAAATAATTATTTTACCTTATTTTATTTTATGTAGGAGACCTTGTGGACGGATAATAGATTATTTGTATGTACTAATATAATTTTCTAGAATTATATATATATATATATACACCGTATGACTAAACCCTAACCCTAAACCCTTACCCTCCTCCACGACCCTGAGCCGCCGCCGACCACCTTACCACCGGAGTTCACCGCCTCCGCTGACCAGAGCACCGCCTGGACCCGCCGCCGCGTCAACAACTGCGCACGCCGTGACATAAATTACTGCAACGAACCCATGTTCACGTGCAGTTTCCTGCTCTATCTTGCGACCAAATTCGACCCCGTCTTTACCGGTATGTTCATGACCTATCCCTCTTTCAACGCTGTATATTAGTTTCCATCGATCAACGCGTAAACCTAACTGAAATCGAGACCAAGTTAGAGAAAAACCATAACTTTAACTTCAGAAAAATTGCTGCGATGACCCATATTTATGGACTCATATCTCCCACCACAGAGATCCAAACTTGAATTTTCTTTTTGCTATGAGAAGACCATATAACCAAGATTATTTTCTGTTAATTACATTATTTTATTTGGTGTTATATGAAGAATTAAATTGGGTTAAAAATTATGAAATACTCATTTTCCAAACTTCAAAATTTGTACGGAGTGCTCTCCGCCAAACGGGACCGCCCCGTCGGGTACCAATTGCACCAAAAGGCGTAGATGGTATGTCCAGACATGTGGGCTTTCATGAAAACTGATTTGGATGCGTGTGCGCGTCAGAATCAACCCGTATCTGCAAAAAGTTCCCGTATCGTGACTTTTACAAAATATCGCACCATTTAGTATACGCTCGTCAGAATGCGATTAAACCTGCGCCATTAGATTCGTGGTATCACGCTAGTCATGTGACCCAAGTTACACACGTTTCCTAAAAAGTTGACCAAGCCGCCTATTTGTGGGCCCTAAGGTTGACATTTTAGGTAAATTTGTGTTCGGCTCACCGAAATCCAAAATTGGACATAACGTTGAGTTCGTATTGACGTTTAGAATTTGTTTGACCTATAATTTGTCCCATTTAGAGACTGTTATCCCTGGCATGCTTTCCGGTGCAAAGTGGGCCACTTGTGGACCCGCCTTGACCCAAAATTATCGTTTTGTCGCTGTGTCCAAATTAGACGAAAGGGTAGTATTTTTTTAGCTATCTTGCTTATTCCGGAAATTTTGGTGATGTTTATTTCTGCATCCGGAGACGTTTATTCGGAGGCCTTAGTTTCTGATCCTGTGTACCTGACATCTGGACGCTTACACTTTATAGATTACTTTCCAGGCACGTATACCTTGCCATTAACACAACGACGTGTCCAAGGAAACTTGTCTAGGTCACTCCTATACTAATATATATAACTACAATATATATAACTATGACTATATAAAATATATGTAAGATACATATACCTCCATATATATATATATATATATATATATATATATATATATATATATATATATACATAATAAATATATATAACATACACATATATAGTAATATATATATAACAACACACATATGTATACGTATATATAATCATACACAATATATAACATATATCATATAAATATAAATATATATATAACAATATATATATATATCTACACATAACATATACCTATATATATATACTATACTATACTATAATATATATATATATATACTACAATATTAAATAGCTCTTACAAATGTAGAATAATAGCTAGATACATATATACATAAATAGATACATAGATCTATGACATTCTAATACATAAATAAATAAATAAATAAATAAATATATATATATATATATACACACACACATACACACACACATCACCATGACTAAGAACACAAGAGAAATAGATCTAGAAATTAAATTGCACAACACATGGAGTGTATCACACACGTATCCCACTAGATCTAGGATACGCTTGCGACATGAGTCACCAACACATCCAAACGTACCCCGAAGGACACGAACAAGTCTAATATATTATTTATAAACAATACGAAGAGTCAAACACAAATCTCCATGTCCGTGTCAAAATATGACATGCTCAAAGTCCCGTATCGGAGGAAAAATCCCTAAATTAACACGTATCACCAAATTATTGGGATACGACCTACACATACCCAATTGTGGACACGACACTAGCCCCAAACACACAAAAATATGCCAAATTAATCTATAGGACCAATTGACACACATAACAAATGTCAATCTCAGAATTTCCCTAAAATTGACACAAAAAGTACCATAACTTTCTCAATAGGCCTCCTTTGAACACAAAACCAAATCCTATGGGTAGCCTATGCATATGGATTGATTTCTCATGGTTAAATCTCAGATTTAGGAACTAAATTAAGAAAAAAACTGAATTGTATCTATTGGGAGATGGATTCCCAATGCAACATCCAAATATGAAGAAATTGGCCTCCAACTTATAGATCCTTGCTCCTCTTTGTAGATCCTTACTTTCTCCTTATAGATCCTTGCTCTACTAGCCTTCAATGGTGATTTGGGAAGAAAATTGGGATAAAATTTGGTAGGAAAATGATATGGGAATGAAGGAATTTGGTTGAGGAAAATTCTAGATCTAGTTTACAAATGAAAATAGGAGAGAGAAATCCTACCCCCATCTTTAAATATCGGCCGACCCCTTTCCCCTTCCTCAAGTCACTATATAATGTCCAATATACCCCTTGGGGCCTCTCATGAAGAAATAATTAAGGAGGAAAGCTTCTAGTCTAATGGTTTAATTAAATTAATCATCCTCTTAATCAATAGGCTTTCTAATTTGGCTAAAATCTAACAATTAATACATGTTGGTCCATGAGTGTAAACTAAACTAGTTAGGTCCACTAACACAACTCAAAAATAAATAACTAACATCTAACAACAATTAAATAATACAACAATTAATTATTTATCTAGCACAATAGTTAATTAAATATAAAATTACTAAAATATAATTTTCTAGAAAATATGGTAGTAACACACAGTATCTAATTATGGACACGTATCAAGTTCCATAACTCTGATCTAAGTCTAATTAGATTGAATTGGTCTCATGACACTCAATTGATGTATCAAATTCATAATTCTCCCAACATGCACACAAAATATCATATAAAACTCACAATACATAGCCAAATAGCCTAGAACTTGTTCCTATAGATAGTCCTATGCCATGGGGTCATTCCTAATGGTCAAATGCATTATTAAGAAGCTATATTGAGAGAAAATTTAGGAATTACCAATTGGAAGGTGGATTCCCAATAAAAATATAATTGGACATGATCCGAACACGATCTCTAGCTCCAAAGGTCCTCCTCCTTGTGCTCCTTGCTTCTCCAAACTCCAAGTCTCCAAGAGTGATAAATTTGAGAAAGAAATGGAGGTAAATTTTATAGAAAATTAATGTAGAAAAAATAGAAAATTGGGGATCTAGAATTTGGATCAAAATAAAATGCAAACAAGGAGAGGGAGAAGAACCCCCCCTCTATAGTGGCCGGCATATTCCCCCTTCCCCAAGCAAATTCAAATGTCCAAGTTACCCCTACATGGTGAATTATGAGAAATAATTAAGGGTGGGTATTTTTGGAAGTCTCTAACTAATTGTAATTTTTCTCTTCACATAAAATTTTTTGTAATTTTTCGTAGTGTGCAACACGCAACATCGTCCCTATTTAATTTCAGCCTTGCATTTAAATAATACAAATTATAGCCCTTCCAAATATTCCCATGTGAGCCCAAGGCCCAACCCAAGAGGGTTTGACCAAAGTCAAACTTGTCTAGGTCAAACCAAACCCCCCCTTCCTATATAAACTCCTTTCTTTACTTTTTCTTCTTATTTCTATACCTAAACAAGTTTCAGCCGACACCATCCCAACCATCTTCCTGTTCATTCACCCCCTTCCCCTTCTTTCAACTTCGGTCGACCCGTTGGAGCTCACCGCTGCACCCAACCCGAGTCCACCCTCCTCTCTTTCGTTCCCCCACCGGAGTCGTCGCCTCAGTCGCTACTGCCCTGCTAAAGTTGACCGGAAGATCCGATGCTGTACCTACTGTTCTGACCGCCGTGAAGTCGCTTCCATTGACCACCCGATGACGAGCATCCCGTCGGCTCACCTACCCCGACTGTACCGGACAGCCCGAGCCAACTCCGGTCATCTTCCCTATCTTTTCTGCCTGACGCCGGAGCTCGCTGCACCGAACCACTATTCCCGCTGTCCACGACTGAACCCGACGTCGAAGAACTCGCCATCTCTGCCTGGACTGCTGACAGACCCATCCCGTTCACCTCTACGCCCCGACCGCCTGATCCCAGTCGAGCCCCGCCGGAGTCGTTCTCTCCCCGCCGCGGCTGCACTCCCCACTGTTCCTGCTGCCACCCCCCTCCGGTGAACCCTGACCCGTTGCTATTCCCGACCTCCTCCCTGACTTCGTTCTTCTCGAGCCTGAAGCCGACCACTACCTCTTCCAAATTAACCCATCTCCTACTCCACGTTCCCTCCGGTCACCACCGTCGACCCATTCCCGACTTCCGCCTCTCTATTAACACCACTACCGTTCACCTCTTTCCCCGACCGTTCACCTGAACCACCATGCACCATCATCACCATCGCCATCGTCGTCTTCGCCATCACCTTAACTAGCATCGTCGTCATCATCATCCATGATTAGCATCATCATCACCCCCATCAACCCATTATCATCATCCCTATCATCCTCACCATTCATCCTTCCATCATCAATATCATCATCATCGATCATCAACACAATCACCATCGTCCACATCATCATCTTTGTTATCACCATCAGCGTCGTTATAGCCGTCACCATTATCGTCAACCTCACCGACGTCTCCGTGCATGTACCCCGAGGTACGAACTTTCCCCCACCTTTCATATTGTTATGTGTGTGCTTGTGTATATGTCAGTAGGACATTAGTATTGCTCTATGACTGTTAACTGATATCGGACCTTTAGTCCATGAACCCAACTCGTGTACGTATATGTACCGTACGTGTATATTATTCAGCTTGGTTTATATATAAATATTTAGTGTATGTATTCAGATGGGTATGTATATAAATAATTGGTATTATTATTATATAATTATATGGATATATATGTAATTAAAATGCTAAGTAATAGTTATGACTAGATATGCAATTACATTATGTGACCCTAGGATACTGTGGACTATTCCGTGTTTACCTTGACCATGTCGACCCTAAAAACTTGTGAATTGACTGCCTTACGTACATTGACGTACTGACAATAGATGTGTTAGTTTGACCATGTCGACCCTAAAAATCTAATTATGCACAGTATTTGAAGACGCGACACACGCGTAATTCAACGCGCAAATTCACCATGTTAGTTTACCCGTGTCACTCCTAGCATACCCTCTGAGTCAAGTGTATTTATAGTTGTACATGTGATAGTGTAATGACTGATATTGTATTGTATTATATTATATGTACATAGGACCCATCGAATTCTTCTGTGCGACTTCTGGAGCAGGTTATTAGTACTACGCAGCTTCCTGGTCAGGCAAGTATACTTTGCCTTTGTTGTACTGTTTAAATTCAGTTATATTGTTAGTTGCATGTTTATTGTTTTAGATTATATAACTGTGCGCGTCCGAGAGAGACTCGGGTGCAGTCAACGAATGCGTTGACGTTAGGACTTGTGTCTGACCTAGTGCCTAGTAGACCCACCTAAAGCTGTGGAGTTGTTGGTATGACTCCCCAGGCCTCGACACGTATTATTGCACGTCGCAGAGTGAGTTTATGTAGGGACGCGTATCTCATACTCGACTGGCCATCGGTATGAGCAACACATGTGATGGTATTTAGTGTAGTTGATTGTTTCTATAGAGACTTGCATTTAGCACGAGATGCCCACGTCATATTCGTGACTTGTACATTTGCATTGGGCGGGGAGGACGACTAGTAGGCGTATGGGACACCCACTTCCTCTATACAGATTCCTCACTCGACGGGGTGATATGGACGTTATATACTATGCAGATTCCACGTTCTTCGGAGCGATATGGACGTTATATACTATACAGATTCCCCGATCTTTGGAGCGGTAGGATGTTATTATATTATATAGCGCCCATGTATTAGGGGCATATGTGGCACATACTAGCCAGTTGTCTCGATTGGTGAATTACGTCAGCATATGTCTAGCCTACACCTTCCCATACACTCAAAGTTGTCCTCAAATTGCATTTCACTTAGATGGTTAGCGCAACCCTTTATTTATTCAGTATTTACTTTATGGCATGCTTCTATTTATCTTGTTATGTCCCTCTGAGGACCTGGTCCCTTTACAGGTGTAGATGTTCATGAGTATTCGCAGGAGCACAGATCTGGACTAGTTACTTATATTCAGCGGAGTTCTCTCTTCGAGTCTCAGTGGTTCTGAGTTATTGTACTTATATTATTGTGTTGCTTTTATATTCTAGATCGGCAGTGGATTTGATTTGTTTCCATCCGACTGTCATCTTTAGATACTTTATATTGAGATTTAGCTCATAGATATTGGTTATTTACTTTTATTTAATTTATGTGGATGAGATTAGATTATATCCTGTGATTATGGTGGTTTATACAACTTGTGGATTTGATATTCATAATACAGCGTACGCATGTGCTATGGTTTTCATATATTGGAGTTGCCATATACATGCGGCTGGCATGCTTACGTGTCCTAGTCCTACATATTTTGGGACTGGAGTGTGACATGTTTTTAGTGGTGGCTCATGCAGGTCAAGAGCATATTGTCTCGGTTACGTTACTGTACCGAGCAAGCCTGCACCTAGGATTAGAGTATAGGATCTCATCCACAATTGACTATGACTTATCTTTTTTCTAATCTGTTCTATTTGAATAACTGCATCCTCTTGATTCATGTGCTTCCCTAATAGTTTCTTGAGTATAGCCTCTCCTAGAATATAGGAATCCATGTTGTTAGGATGATAATTAGGATAATATTCCTACTAAGAATACAACTAGGATCATGACACATCACTGAGTTAGAATACTTAATGAACCCTAGCATCCCTTAACTATAGATTAATTTACCATATCCCTTGAGATGTTTATGTATGACTTGAGAGTAGTATAAATGCTATGAGAATTAGTTTAAAATTGGACCATAGTGGTTGACCCTAGTATTGAGGAACTAATAGAATCCAAGGTTAAATATTAGGACTGAACCTAACTTTCATAAGTGAGATAGTATTAGAGAGACATAACTTTGAATCATTGTTCTATCATTAGCAGACAACACCTTAGAAAACCTAGAGGAATAAAATAATATTTTCCTTGATCATACCTCGAACACAGAGATTAGCTACCACCTTCCCCTTAAAAAACCATGATGTTATCTAGAGTCTTTATATTTAGTTTATATTTTGTTCCCCTGAAAACTTAGCACTCGCGAATTATGCGATGACTAATTATGCTTCTTTTCATCTTCCAACTCGTGCTACCTGACACTTCTGATTGTAGACCGAGTGATTCCTTGTATGTTAGAATATATATCTTGCTAGGGTTATAGTTGTAGTCTTAAACTTTAAATTTTGTGCTTGATAGTTAGAGCATGATAGTTTTGAGTTAATCTTGTAGATTGTGACTTGATGATTATCCTTAGTTTTTGAATCACGTAATTTGCATCCATAACTCGATACAAGTTATACCCCCTTTTCACTTGAGGCCAATAACTTTTCCATACTTACTATTGACACCCTTGTTCTATAAGCACTATGATTAAGACTTAAGATGGCCATTACCTACATGATTCAATAGGAGACCCTAATAAGTACTAAGATCCGTTCCTCGTATAGCCCAATAAGAATTTATACTTTATTTACAAGAATAAGGTTATTTTATAGATTCCTCTTGAGACTGTCACAATATTAGTTTAATTATTTTAAGTTGGGTAATATACCTTATAACCTAGTGTTATATAGTCCTCTTGACTCATTGTTGAAGTGTAACAGAATGACATTACCTGTATACTAGCATAAGACGATAGTATTTATTAAGACTGTAGAACTTGGAGGCCCATACCCTATTTGGTCGATTAGCGACTTAGACAAGGAGTTTGTATGACAACTGTAGAGATTGTGGAGTCTTATCTTTTTATGAAATTGAATTACTTTATAATTTCTCTCATCATAATCTAGCGTACTTATATTTGCTGTACTACCTCGACTTATGCTGCTATTATAGCCTAGTTTTGCAAGCTTATTCCTTATCAAGCTTGTTCATGACATATTTATTATTGGAGCGCTACACTAATACATTTCAGAATTAGTGTATTAAGGTCTAGCTAACCTTAGTGCGCTTGGTTTGCCCCTCGCATAACTACTTTACGTGGATTAAGATATATAGTGACTAGTAGACGAAGGTACTTGCCCTCTAGACATGTTTGAGCATATCGTATCGGTTACATAACTGTACTGATATGAGCATGCAAATAAGAAATTACCAAATAGGATTTTAATCCACAACTGCCTTGACAATTCTTTTTGAATTCCCTAAAGGCCTTGATCCCCATACTTCTAATCTATTACCTCCCCCTTGAACTCTTTATTATTGTTTTCCGTCCTTCCTTATTTCAGAAAGATGAAACCTCGTGCTTAGTATAAGTATGATATACAGAGAGTACTACATATACCCATAGGCCAATCATATTACTAGATGACTGCCTTTTATAACTGATTAAGGGCATATCATATGTGATATATTTGGTGTTAAATTTTTGAGGATTGAGTAACATGATTAAGTAAATTTGAGGAATAAGTTTCTTAAATATAATAGCCTTATGTGATAGATGGGTAGATTCTAAGTTGGGTAGAAATTACATTGTTAAACTTAAGTAGAATCCTTTTTAGATTGTGATCAAGTAAGATTAGATTGGGAGATTCAAGCCATTTTAATTTTTAGAAATTTTAAAAGAAGGATTAAGATGATGATGATTTGATGAATTTTAAAAACCTTGATATGGAGAACCAAATATTTATACTTTGAGCACATGATTTAAATTTAGAGTATTGGAGGTCGAATCATCGATTTAAATCTCAAGAAAAATAAATAAAACTCTAAACATGAACATGGACGGATTGAATTCCAAATTTGAGGATTGAAGAAAAAGAAATTTTGATTGCTGGATTACCTATTTAAAATATTGAGGATGTAAATCGAAAGAAAAATTTGAAGAGTACAAAAATTCATAAGTTGAAGATAGGAATAATATTGGATTAGAATTATTTCCTAAAGGAGATTATGATAGTTGGAGATCGTGTTATAAAAATTGATTCGGGTTAATGTTATATGGATTCAATTTAAAATTGGAGGTTGATGATTTAAAAAAGTGAGAAGAGATTACGATAGGTTGAATTTTGAATTAAACAATGACTGCCTTAATTTTTTAGTTATTATGAAGGATTGATCAAGATTTTAATTATCGCAAAGAGATTGCGATTTACTTGCCTAATGTACGTAAAAGAATAACAGACTATGCCTTATTTTAATTTCGAGGACGAAATTGTTTTAAGTTGGGTAGATTGTAAACCCTCTCACCCAAAATTAGGTCTACTTGACATAGATAGAGAAACTAGGGCTAGTTTGAATCCAAATAGAAATAAAACACGGTGATTATTTAATTTTGTATTGTTTATTACACGTAGCTCACCTTATCATTGCTTCGATAATTGGAGCACTACACTAGCCATTGTCTTCCTATAAACTTTACAACCTTGTCCTAGACGTGATCGCCTACAATTCTGACCTTGGTGTAACTTATAACTATGCACTCTTGTGCTATATTTTAGTCACACAATATTCGTCGCAGACGTTATTATTTAATTCTATAATAAAATTCAACTGTGTACCCTTGTACTTCCAATCGAAATTGGAGACACAATCTTGACCATTTTCTGCAACCCAAAATTATAATAATTCTACACCGAACCCTCTATGTCCATGACACTTGTTTCCCTCCTAATTTTATCCCTATGTAATGTTAATAAATTCCAGAACACCTTTCGCAGTGATTTAAATTAATTAAAACCCAAATACCATCTTTGTGCAATTTTTTGATTGTTGGGCACTTTTATGCAAAAATGTATTGAGATGTCCACACCATTGGACAATGCATGGAGAAACCCAATTTTTCCTTTCACATGAATTTTTTCGTAATTTTTTGTAGTGTGCAACGCGCAATATCGTCCCCATTTAATTTCAGCCTTGCATTTAAATAATGTAAATTATAGCCCTCCTAAATATTCTCATGTGAGCCCAAGGCCCAACCCAAGAGGGTTTGACCAAAGTCAAACTTGTCTAGGTCAAACCAAACCCCCCTTTCCTATATAAACTCCTTTCTTTACTTTTTCTTCTTATTTCTATACCTAAACAAGTTTCAGCCGACACCATCCCAACCATCTTCCTGTTCATTCACCCCCTTCCCCTTCCTTCAACTTCGGCCGACCCGTCTGAGCTCACCGCTGTACCAATCCCGAGTCTACCCTCCTCCCTTCCGTTCCCCTACCGGAGTCGTCGCCTTAGCCGCTGCTACCCTGCTGAAGTCGACCGGAAGAGCCACTGCTGTACACGTTGTTCTGACCACCGTGAAGCCGCTGCCATCGATCACCCGACGACTAGCATCCCATTGACTCACCTACCCCGACTACACCGGACAGCTCGATCCAACTCCGGTCATCTCCCCCATCTTCTCTGCCTGACGCCGGAGCCCGCTGCACCGAATCACTGTTCCCGCTGTTCCCGACTGAACCCGACGCCGGAGAACTCTCCATCTCTGCCTTGACCGCTGACAGACCCATCCCGTTCACCTCGACGCCCTGACCGCCTGATCCCTGTCGAGCCCTGCCGGAGTCGTTCTCTCCCCGCCGTGGCTGCACTCCCCACCGTTCCTGCTGCCACCCCCCTCCGGTGAACCCCGACCCATTGCTATTCCCGACCTCCTCCCTAACTTTGTTCTCCTCGAGCCTGAACCTGACCACCACCTCTTCCAGATTAACCCATCTCCTCCTCCACGTTCCCTCCGGTCACCAGCGTCGACCCATTCCCGACTTTCTCCTCTCCATTAATACCACCACCGTTCACCTCCTTCCCCGACCGTCCACCTGAACCACCACGTACCATCATCACCATCGCCATCGTCATTATCATCCATGATTAGCATCATCATCACCCCATCAACCCATTATCATCCCTATCATCCTCACCATTCATCCTTCCATCATCAACATCATCATCATCGATCATCAACACAATCACCATCGTCCACATCATCATCTTCGTTATCACCATCAGCGTCGTTATAAACGTCACCATCGTCGTCAACCTCACCGACGTCTCCGTGCACGTACCCCGAGGTACGAATTTTTCCCTACCTTTTATATTGTTATGTGTGTGCTTGTGTATATGTCTATAGGATATTAGTATTGCTCTATGACTGTTAACTGATATCGGACCTTGAGTCGGTGAACCCAACTCGTGTACGTATACGTACCGTACGCGTATATTATTTAGCTTGGTTTATATATAAATATTTAATGTATGTATTCAGATGGGTAAGTATATAAATTATTGGTATTATTATTATATAATTATATGGATATATATGTAATTAAAATGCTAAGTAATAGTTATGACTAGATATACAATTGTATTGTGCGACCCTAGGATACTGTGGACTATTCCGTGTTTACCTTGACCATGTCGACCCTAAAAACTTGTTAATTGACTGCCTTGCGTACATTGATGTACTGGCAATAGATGTGTTAGTTTGACTATCTAATTGTGCGTAGTATTTAAAGATGCGGCACCCGCGTAATTCAACGCGCAAATTCATCGTGTTAGTTCACCCGTGTCACTCCTAGCATACCCTCTGAGTCCAGTATATTTATAGTTGTGCATGTGATAGTGTAATGACTGATATTGTATTGTATTATATTATATGTACATAGGTCCCATCAAATTATTCTGCGCGACTTCTGGAGCAGGTTATTGGTACTACGCAGCTTCCTGGTCAGGCAAGTATACCTTGCCTTTGTTGTACTGTTTAAATTCAGTTATATTATTAGTTGCATATTTATTATTTTAGATTATATAACTGTGCGCGTCCGAGAGAGACTCGGGTACAGTCAACGAATGCGTTGACGTTAGGACTTGTGTCTAACCTAGTGTCTTGTAGACCCACCTAAAGTTGTGGAGTTATTGGTATGACTCCCCAGGCCTTGACCCGTATCATTACACGTCATAGAGTGAGTTCATGTAGGGACGCGTGTCTCATACTCGACTGGCCATCGGTATGAGCAACACGTGTGATGGTATTTAGTGTAGTGTAGAAGCATGAAAAATACGCTGGATAGCTCTACGCAGCATATTGATGCAAAGTAGCATAAACAGAGGACTTCAGAGCCTTCAACGTACGAACAGAGCTTCTCCGTCGAGCACAGCGTGAAATATAGGCTCGAGGACCATCCGTGTAGGGCAGTATGTCCAGGCTGCTTCAGCGTAAACAGGGTGCTTCATCGCCTTTATGGCGTAAAACTCATCCGCCTTCAATGCAGCATTGAAGTGTACGAGGGATGCTTCGTATTCTCCGAAATGAACCTGTCAGATCCTGTAATGAACCTGACATCTGGACTTCTGACAAAGGGATACCGCTCGACTACCCAGGCGACGGCTATAATGATGGCGTGGCACTGCAACCCAGGCCTTTTTTCGTCTGGCTTATATCCGAAGATTCATATCCAACCTCTCTGGGAGATGCCAGCCTGTCACTACCACGTTCAGAAAATAGGGGTATTTTCGACTTTTTATATTTTTTAATATTATGGTCGTTACAATTAAGTAATTGCATGATAAGTATATTTGATTTAAATAAATATGTGAGATGTATAATTAAATATATAATTATATACAGTGTTCATTTGTGTTTGAGCTGGTAGACTTGACCTAGAAGCCCAGTAGATGAACACCTGTCCAAATTAGGAAATTTTGTATTTAATTGTTTTATTTAGAATTAAATTCTTGGAGGTAGTAATTAATTACCGTAATTTATTTAATTATTGTGCATTGCCTTTGCTTCGATATTTGGAGCGCTACCCTAGCTTTTGTCAACCAACAAATTTCACAATCTTGCCCTAGACATGTCCGCCTTCCATTCTGCTATTTTTGTAACTCATAATTATGCTCTCTGTACCTTATTTTTAGTCGCACAAAAATTGTCGCGGACGTTTATTTAATAAATTCCTATTTTGTATCGTTGTGTGTTCCAATCGAAATTGGAGGCAATCTTGACCTATTTTTCGTACGGCCCAAATTAGGATAATGTTCTGTTCTGAGTCTTCTTCATTATTGGCATTGATGACCTGACCTGATTTTGGCCCCATGTACTCCTAATTAATTTTAGAACACAACTTACATTTATTTCAAATTAAATTGAGGATACTATTTTGACCAATTCTGAAAATCCCAATTTAATTCTAGTGCCCTGCTAATTGAGCCCATACCGAACATACAGCGCCCCCTGACCCTACAAAATACCGGACACCGAATTGCCCGCCAAATTTTCATCATTTTATGCGTCTGTGCAAATACCCCAAATTTAAGGGGGCTAATTTGTAATTTGCATTTTTTGTGTCAACACCCATTTGTTTAAAACAATGAGGGAGCCCTAATAATATTTAACAAGTCTCTCACCCTCATCCCCACATGAAATTTCTCCATGTCAAATATGGAACCCTCATTTAAAGGGTCAATCACCACCCTTGATTTCACACACACCCTCTCCTTATTTAATGTCATGTCACATCAAACCCTAATCTCCAAAAACCTAGGTAGCCCCATCTCACAAGCCCCCATCCCCCTCAACCAACCGTAGGCTACATTTCCAATTCCTTCTTCCTTCTTCTTCTCTTTCCTTTCTTCTTCTTCTTCTTCTTCTTCTTCTTCTTCTTCTTCTTTTACTTTGATTTCAAAATTCAAAAGAGGAAGAAAGGGGGAGGGGGGAACACTGTGCACTCACCTCTGCACCCCGACTTCCTGTTCACCCGGCGGCCCCCTCTGCACTCCGGCGGCCCGGTGGCGGCACCACCACCTGCTCAGCCCTCCGGCGGCTACTACACCCCTTCCTCTGATCTCCTCCATTTTCGGCCATTAACTCCGGTGGCCGAGCTCGAAACCATCATCCCCATCCTCCTGTGCATCCCCTCTCCGACCCCGACTACATAACCCGGCCACTCCGATGGCCGAGCCCCGAGCTCCACCCTCCTCCCTACTGTACTTCTACCCCCACCTGAAGTCCATACTCCGGCGGCCAACCATCATCAGCTATCACCTATCACCACCACCATCCATCATCCCCTACCTTGCTCCGCTACTCCGGCGACCGAGCTCCCTCTCCTGTAGTGCCTCAAATCCCGATCCGACCGGGATGTGCACTACGTAATTAGGCTTGTGGCTAGTCCGTTTGAGTCATAACTTAGAACTTCGGCATCTTCTTGCCACGGACGAAATGCGATGATCCTTTCCAACTCATGGAAAGGCCTCTATTGAAACGAGTCCAATAGTTTTCGTGTTTGGTTGCTTGGTTTTCTTGATTTGCCGCTTTGGGATTTGATTTGGTGTTGCTTTCAATTTGCTTTGTTTTCGCTGCTGGTTTTATCGTTTAGAGCTTTGATTCTTGGGGAGTTCGGTAAGGAAGGATAGGCAGGATTCTAATTGGTGCTCGTGCTGTGCAGGTCCGCGTAACTGACGTTTGATCGTCGCTAGGCGGGAATCATTGTTTCAGCTACCTTTTCCTTAACCAGTGAGTGGTTTGGACCCTTCTTTCCTACTTCTTCATGCCAACATCTTTAATGTTTCAAACGTTCACTCGATGATGCTCGGTTGGACGCCTAGGAAATCCTTTGCCACAATGCATGCCAGCCACTAAGAAAGGAACAGGGGATTTTGTAGACTAATATTTCTATATGCTTGCACACCTTATAACTGAGTTTGTTTATAAAGGGAATTATTTGTTGGTGGCGGCCTAGTGCCTCGGACGGAGTTTGGACCTATGGGATATCAAAATCGGAACACCGCGTTGAGAAAATATGAACTGTTGCATGAGATATATATTGCTGCTTAACTTCTTTTTGTTTCAATCGATGCATTGTATGATATATGAATTGTTCATGCATTCGCATGGTCTGGGACAACTTGTGCACAAGGTTTGGCATTTCCTCGAAACGGCTTTCCGGGGCACTGGAACCGTATCGATCCGGAGGGAAATATTTGATTCGTGCTCGTCACGATGCATTGCGGGACCTCCAGCAGGGCTTGCTACCCGGGCTGATAGGGCGCGCCGCTAATGCTTGAATATGTCCCTAAGGTGTCGATCACACCAATGACCGCATAGACTAGAACACATGCTAATTTATTGTCTTGTGCAGATGGTAAGTATACTTGTGTTTCGTTGCAGGGAAGGCGTGCATCGGTTGAGTAAGCAATCAATGCACTGGTTGGATTCGATATTATTTTCATTCCTATCAAAACATGCAACTGATATGAATTGAATTCACTTGCCTCTTTATAGAAGTCATCTTAATGCATGCTCGCCCCTAATAAGCTAGTGTCGATTTAGTCGAGTGGGTTCATCCCGCTCACCAGTACAAGTTGAGTACTGACCCACGTTGTGGGCAACTATTTCAGGCACTCAGACGGTGCAACGCTAGTGGATAGACGAGGAGGCGTTAGGAACACCTCTATTTTGAAGTATAGTTGGAGTCAGATCATTTTGGAGGCTTGGACTTTCAACCTATACAAGGGCGTAATGTATGAACGACATGGACTATCTGATGGAGCGCGCCCTGCCTTTTGAGTTTATCTTTTGTAATGCAAATCAAGTAGCCGAGAGGCGCATCAATGTAAACTCTATGTAAATTACTCTGAATTATCAATGAAAAAGTATGTTTCTTCCTGTACTGTGTTCAAATCTCTGTGAATGTGTTTTATAAATTGTGTTTCAAAATAGGTTCCTATAACTGCAAGTTCTTGCCTTGTACGAGTGCAACTCCAGGCTCGTACGGCATCACGCCCCAAGCGAGGACGAATCGGTTCCGTAAAGGATCAAGCGAGGACGACCGACCCTTTCGGGATCGGGGCGTGACATATTGGTATCAAAGCCGAGGCTTTACTTCCACGGGATTTCAAAAGATTATAAAGGAGTTTGATGCGCCTCTCAATTGAGTTGCGTTCGGCGTCCGCTGCATGGGAAGAGTCGCTTATACAATGACCCCATAGATATAAAATCTATCATTTTTGGAGTGTTAATAAGCTACTCTCTTTTGTAGCCATGGCTAAGAAGAATACTGCAACTGCCAGCAGTGCTCAACCCATTCAGAGCGATCCAGCAAGCTCTGGAGAATCCGGAGGAGCGGGTTCAACCGGAATGGCGGAACGGCTTATGCACCTCATGGAGGCGCAGCAACAACAAGCTGTTACTCAACAAGCTAACATACAAGCGCAGTTTGCTTCTCAGCAGAAGCAAATGGATACAATGATGCAACTGATTGTATCCCTGGTACCGAGCAACGGGACATCCGCAGCGACGCCTGTCACGCCGCCAGCCGTGGCGGTAGAAGATGAGTCAGAAGAGACTCAGCCTACAGCAAGGAACTCCTGCCGTGCAGCAGAGTTCACAAAAATGCATCCCCCTACGTTCAACGGACGAGCGGAGCCGGACGTGGTATTGGGGTGGATTGCTAAGCTGGAGGGACTTTTCAACCTGGTTGGCATCCGGGGATCCAAGCGAGTTGCCTGTGCATCGGTTCAGCTGGAACTGCGTGCGCATGATTGGTGGGAGGCAACGAAGCAAGGAATTTACGATGCCAATCCCAACTGCAAAATTACTTGGGAAATGTTCAAATCTGCCTTCATTGAACAATATATTCCCCGAGCCGTGCGTCAACAAAAAGAAGACGACTTCAGTAATCTGGTGCAAGGAAGTTTGTCTGTTGACGATTACGACTCAGTATTCGCTAAGCTAGCAAAGTTTGCTGGACAATTCTTGCCTAATCAGCAGGCGTGGTGCTATAGATTTCAGAAAGGTTTGAATGACGATTTGCCTAGGGACGTCATCAACCAAAGATGCCAAACATATAGGGAATGTTACGAAGCGGCTCTGAACAACGAACGGATCTTCGGGCGCCCTCTTCCAAAGACCGAGGTGCAAACCCCCCGTACCAATAACAATAAACGTCCTCATGAAACGGGAGGGTCTGGAGCACACAAGCGTTCGCATACGTCTGATAATAGGGGCCAATCCCAATCACTGAACTGCAGCCGGTGCGGCAAATCAGGGCATAAAGTGAATGAATGTCGGGTTCAAGGATGTTTCAAATGTGGTCGCTTGGGTCACAAACAGTTTAACTGCAGAGAGGGCAAGCCAAATCAGAATAATGAAAATCAGAACAAAGGGCCTCCAGCAAGTGATGCCAATGCTGTGCCAGTGAATCCACAATGCCAGGGTGCTCAGGGCCGAGTCTATGCATTGACTCGGGATGAGGCATCTGTATCCGACACTGTTGTAACAGGTACTCTACTATACCGAGAATTACCCGCTAGAGTCTTATTCGATTCAGGTGCTACGCATAGTTTCATATCTGCTGATTTTACTGTTGAGCATAAATTAGCTTCTACTGCTTTAAATATGAACCTTTGCGTAAGTACCCCTTCGGGAGTCGATATGCCCGCCCATGCGATCTGTAGGGATGGTTACATTTGCATCGGAGGTAGAAAGCTTTCCTTAGATGTCATTGTACTAGACATCAAGGATTATGATATTATTCTCGGTATGGACTGGTTGGGTGCTTGCCATGCAACAATCGAGTGCGCGGAGAAGCGAGTCGTATTCCGTCTACCCGGCGAGGCAGACTTCTACTATTCGTGCAGCGCTGCACCGAAGACGGCAATGGTGATATCAGCAATTTTGGCTAGGCGTATGTTGCATTCGGGCTATGAAGGGTACTTAGCTTCTGTTCGAGACACCCGGCGGGAATGTGCAGATGCAGCTCAGGCTGAAGTCATTGCAGATTTCCTCGACGTGTTCCCAGACGAGCTGCCTGGAATGCCTCCTGATCGTGAGATCGAATTCAGCATTGACACTTTTCCGGATTCGCGACCGATATCAAAGGCACCTTATCGCATGGCCCCAGCAGAGCTTAAGGAACTTAAAGTTCAGTTGCAAGACCAGTTGGACCGAGGATACATTCGTCCAAGCGTTTCTCCTTGGGGCGCTCCGGTGCTGTTCGTGAAAAAGAAAGATGGATCCATGCGGCTGTGTATTGACTACCGAGAACTGAATAAAGCGACCGTGCGGAATCAGTACCCATTGCCAAGAATAGATGACTTGTTTGATCAGTTGCAAGGTGCAAGAGTTTTCTCTAAAGTTGATCTCAGGTCAGGGTATCACCAGTTGAAAATCAAGTCAGAGGATATTCAAAAATCTGCTTTCAGAACCCCTTACGGACACTATGAGTTCCTCGTGATGTCGTTCGGTTTGACGAACGCCCCTGCAGCTTTCATGGATCTGATGAACCGCGTATTTCGACCGTTTGTGGATAAGTTTGTAGTCGTGTTCATAGACGACATACTAATCTATTCCAAGAACGAGGCGGAGCACAAGGAACACCTGAAGATCGTGCTGCAGACATTACGAGACCATAAGTTGTTCGCTAAGCTCAGCAAGTATGAGTTTTGGTTGAACAGTGTGGCGTTCCTTGGTCATGTCATCTCGGCCGAAGGCGTCGTCGTAGACCCGAAGAAAATAGAAGCGGTGGTGGACTGGAAGCAACCTACGTCAGCCAGCGAAGTCCGAAGCTTTCTGGGCCTTGCGGGATACTACCGTAGGTTCGTGAAGGATTTCTCTAAACTGGCCTCGCCTATGACTCGCCTTACTCAGAAAGGGATTGCATACGAATGGGGTGATGACTGCGAAGCCAGCTTTCGGGAACTTAAGCGGCGTCTTGTTTCAGCTCCGATCCTTGCACTTCCAGATGGGGTAGAAGAGTTTCAGATATACAGCGATGCTTCAGGACTCGGCTTAGGGTGTGTGCTCATGCAGAGGGACAAGGTAATATCGTACGCCTCCAGGCAACTGAAGCCGCACGAGAAGAACTACCCGACGCATGATCTGGAATTGGCGGCAATCGTGTTTGCTCTGAAGTTGTGGAGGCATTATCTTTATGGTGTTGCTTGCAAAATCTTTACAGATCACAAGAGCCTCAAGTATCTATTCACCCAAAGGGAATTGAACCTCCGGCAGCGGTGTTGGCTAGAACTTATTAAGGACTATGACCTAACGATCGCGTATACTCCGGGCAAGGGAAACGTCATTGCTGATGCTCTGAGTCGGAAGCACGTGGGCTCGTTATCTATAGACAACCGTTTACTTCGAGATCTAGAGGCGATGGGCATCGAGTTTCGAGTTCGGCATCCAGGAGTGCAGCTGGCACCACTCCATCTTGAACTGGGTTTACGTGGTAGAATCAAATCAGCTCAGGAGGGCGATCAGTTCTTAGCGAAGGTGCGTAGATTGATCTCGGCGGGGAAGACGTCTGACTTTGTGGCAGGCGAAGATGGGGCCTTACAGATGAAAGGAAGGCTATGTGTTCCTAGCGACCCAGAACTCCGAAGGGAAATTATGGCGGAAGTACACTACGCAAAGTATTCTTTACATCCGGGGAGCACTAAGATGTACAAGGACTTGCGCGGGACCTTCTGGTGGCACGGTATGAAGCGGGATGTGGCGACCTTTGTGTCACAGTGCATGGCCTGTCAACAGGTGAAAGCTGAGCATCAGAGGCCCGGCGGGGAACTGCAGAACCTCGCTATTCCCGAGTGGAAATGGGACAACATCACTATGGATTTTATTGTGGGATTTCCGAAGATGCCCCGGGGGCACGATGCGATTTGGGTCATAGTTGATCGTTTGACCAAATCAGCCCACTTTCTTCCCATAAAAGTTACTTGGAGCGTCGATCGGTTAGCACAAATTTACATAGATGAGATCGTCCGATTACACGGAGTACCTGCCTCAATCGTCTCTGACCGTGACGGACGCTTCTTATCTCGTTTCTGGACTAGTCTACAAGCTGCTTTGGGAACCAAGCTACAGTTCAGTACCGCATACCACCCGCAGACTGATGGACAGACAGAGAGGACAAATCAGATACTCGAAGATATGTTACGGCTGTGTGCTATTGATTTAAAGACTAGTTGGGACACGCATCTTCCTTTGGCAGAGTTTGCGTACAACAACAGCTACCAATCAAGCATCCAGATGGCACCGTACGAAGCACTATATGGGCGAAGGTGTCGATCTCCAATCTGTTGGGACGAAGTCGGCGAGCGGCAGGTACTCGGGCCAGAGCTGGTAGAGCAGGCAGTTGAAAAAGTTTGCTTGATTCGGGAAAGACTCCGCACAGCACAGAGCCGACAGAAAAGTTATGCTGATGCACATAGAAGACCCTTGGAATTCTTGGTCGGGGATCATGTCTTCTTGAAAGTGACGCCGATGCGAGGTGTGATGCGTTTCGGCGTGAAGGGCAAACTGAGTCCCCGGTTTGTCGACCCCTTTGAGATACTAGAACGAGTTGCAGCTGTGGCGTACAGGATAGCACTACCTCCCGCCTTGGCAGAAGTGCATGACGTATTCCATGTTTCCCAACTACGGAAGTATGTGCATGACCCAAGTCATGTGGTTAGTTTTGTACAGTTGGAACTGCGCGCGGACTTGTCATACTCGGAAGAACCGGTGCAGATACTGGATCGTAAGGAAAAAGTACTTCGCAACCGTACGATGTCCTTGGTTCGCGTGCTGTGGTGGAACCATTCAGCTGGGGAATCAACCTGGGAAATAGAATCGGAGATGAAGGAGAAGTACCCTTCATTGTTCATTCAGTCGGAGGTAGGGCCTTGTTCTTACGTTTCGGGTCGGCCTTGTTCTTAAGTTTCGGGCCAAAACTTTTTCTTAGTGGTATATTATGTAGTGCCTCAAATCCCGATCCGACCGGGATGTGCACTACGTAATTGGGCTTGTGGCTAGTCCGTTTGAGTCATAACTTAGAACTTCGGCATCTTCTTGCCACGGACAAAATGCGATGATCCTTTCCAACTCATGGAAAGGCCTCTATTGAAACGAGTCCAATAGTTTTCGTGTTTGGTTGCTTGGTTTTCTTGATTTGCCGCTTTGGGATTTGATTTGGTGTTGCTTTCAATTTGCTTGGTTTTCGCTGCTGGTTTTATCGTTTAGAGCTTTGATTCTTGGGGAGTTCGGCAAGGAAGGATAGGCAGGATTCTAATTGGTGCTTGTGCTGTGCAGGTCCGCGTAACTGACGTTTGATCGCCGCTAGGCGGGAATCATTGTTTCAGCTACCTTTTCCTTAACCAGTGAGTGGTTTGGACCCTTCTTTCCTACTTCTTCACGCCAACATCTTTAATGTTTCAAACGTTCACTCGATGATGCCCGGTTGGACGCCTAGGAAATCCTTTGCCACAATGCATGCCAGCCACTAAGAAAGGAACAGGGGATTTTGTAGACTAATATTTCTATATGCTTGCACACCTTATAACTGAGTTTGTTTATAAAGGGAATTATTTGTTGGTGGCGGCCTAGTGCCTCGGACGGAGTTTGGACCTATGGGATATCAAAATCGGAATACCGCGTTGAGAAAATATGAACTGTTGCATGAGACATATATTGCTGCTTAACTTCTTTTTGTTTCAATCGATGCATTGTATGATATATGAATTGTTCATGCATTCGCATGGTCTGGGACAACTTGTGCACAAGGTTTGGCATTTCCTCGAAACGGCTTTCCGGGGCACTGGAACCGTATCGATCCGGAGGGAAATATTTGATTCGTGCTCGTCACGATGCATTGCGGGACCTCCAGCAGGGCTTGCTACCCGGGCTGATAGGGCGCACCGCTAATGCTTGAATATGTCCCTAAGGTGTCGATCACACCAATGACCGCATAGACTAGAACACATGCTAATTTATTGTCTTGTGCAGATGGTAAGTATACTTGTGTTTCGTTGCAGGGAAGGCGTGCATCGGTTGAGTAAGCAATCGATGCACTGGTTGGATTCGACATTATTTTTATTCCTATCAAAACATGCAACTGATATGAATTGAATTCACTTGCCTCTTTATAGAAGTCATCTTAATGCATGCTCGCCCCTAATAAGCTAGTGTCGATTTAGTCGAGTGGGTTCATCCCGCTCACCAGTACAAGTTGAGTACTGACCCACGTTGTGGGCAACTATTTCAGGCACTCAGACGGTGCAACGCTAGTGGATAGACGAGGAGGCGTTAGGAGTACCTCTATTTTGAAGTATAGTTGGAGTCAGATCATTTTGGAGGCTTGGACTTTCAACCTATACAAGGGCGTAATGTATGAACGACATGGACTATCTGATGGAGCGCGCCCTGCCTTTTGAGTTTATCTTTTGTAATGCAAATCAAGTAGCCGAGAGGCGCATCAATGTAAACTCTATGTAAAATACTCTGAATTATCAATAAAAAAGCATGTTTCTTCCTGCACTGTGTTCAAATCTCTGTGAATGTGTTTTATAAATTGTGTTTCAAAATGGGTTCCTATAACTGCAAGTTCTTGCCTTGTACGAGCGCAACTCCAGGCTCGTACGGCATCACGCCCCAAGCGAGGACGAATCGGTTCCGTAAAGAATCAAGCGAGGACGACCGACCCTTTCGGGATCGGGGCGTGACATCTCCTGCCGTACTCCGGCGGCCAGCAAGCCCGACCCCAGTGAGCTCCCCTTCCTCTCTCCCTCTTCCTTCTTCATATATATATATGTATATATATATATATACATACGTATATTCGTATAAGTATATATTAATATATGTATATGTATAGCATTTATTTAATTAATGTTAGACATGTATAAGCATAGTATATATATATATAAATTAGTACATGTATGTATTAATGTATATATATACGTATATATGATATATGAAATGTTTATTTAGTATATATATGTAAAAACGTATTTTGGTGTATGTGTAAATGTATAAGTGTGTTTTCCAAATTAGTATATATATATTTAAAGAAAATTATATGTATATATTTAAAGAAAATTAGTATACATATATGTATACTGGTATTTCCATAAAATTATATTTTATCAAATGTACACTATATTATTAGTGTAAATTAAATTATTGTATTAGTACTTATGTATTTATATGAATGCAATTAGGTATTTAATTAATGTTTAATATTAATGTATACGTATATATTTAACATGATTGGTATACAGGTATGTATATGTATGTATTTAAATCAATTTGTATGTATATGTATATATATATATTTTGTATACACTTATTATATATTTGCTATATATAAAAATTGGTATATACGTATACAAACATTTTTAGTATATGTATGTAATTATTAATTGGTGAATACACGAAAATAAATATACATATTTATTTTGCTATATGTTTAATAAAAACATAATTTTAGTATATATGCTAGTTAAAGATATGTATATTTATATCTACTAGATGATCCTAGGTGACCAGTATCATACCTAGCGTAGTCCCGAATTCAGTGTTTTCAGACTGTGTGTTAGGGTAGCACCTGATTCAAGTGATATTGTGATATATTTATAGGACTGTTGCTTCATCCAGGAGATACTCTGGAACAGGACATCAGTAGTTACCAGCTAAGGACCCTAGGCAAGTATATTTCTTTGATAATTTTTAATTGTTGATAATTTCTATAAGTTCAATAATCTAGAAATATTACATCTGAATCCTTGACACTGTGCTACACGCACTAGTATATAGCTTGGATCTGCAGTCATAAGATGTTACATTGATTATCGTATTGACATTGTACACGACATGTATATTAGACATCGTACATGATAGATTGGACTTGCTCGTGTATCGTGACGTATCATGGTTGGACCCACAGTACTAGTTGGGGGCGGGGAAGTAGCTAGTAAGAAATGTGATCATACCCTTTATACAAGTATAGAACAATGTAAGTGTTAATCATGCTCTTCATATATGATTAGCCAGGCCCTATAGCTATCGTACATGTTCCCAAGCCGATCATATTTCGAAACTACTATTTCAAATACTTAGAATAGATTATAGTTCCCTATTTTAAATCATATACTACATTACCGTATATGATACTGTACCTTATTCTTTTCATTTTCATATATGCACTGACTGTATCATATTGCCTATTGCCTGTCTCTTCACATTGCTTGTCTCTTTAATTACCATTGCATTTATTTCACTGTCTTCTCAGTATCTAGCATCATATGTTTATTGCTTTATAGTCCTTATCAATTAAATGGAACTGTTATTTGAGATTTGTACTTTGCTCCTTCTTGACTGGAAACATTTTTCCAGACTATGCCTTAGAGGATCGGTATCCGACACTTTATGGACCATATGGTGAGTAGCTGCAACTTGGGCTTGATAGTTTAGTTGTGATTCCGGGAGGTCTAGCCGGAATCACTAATCTTCTAGTTAGTTCTTTTAGCAGACTATTTGGTACCGGATTTGTCTCCGGCATTTTTGATGAGACTTGGATATTTGTTGAGTTAGATTATTACTTTTTGACTTGTGTTGTATTTAATTTTGTTCGATATCTTATCGTGCTGTGGTCCTGTGATTGAGTATGTATTCGTTTTATTTGTGTCATCCGTGCCTCCTTATGGAGATTGGATGCTTGTGTGAGATTGGCTAGATAGTATCATGACCTTGACAGCGTTCTACCGCCGATGCTGCGGCGTAGGCTGGACGTACCCGCGTACTCGTGCCCCAATTCCGAGTGCGGGTCATGACACGTTTTTAGTGGTGGCCCATGCAGGTCAGACTTCGCAAGTTGAGCGGTGTCGTGGTAGTGTGGCATCTTTGTTACACTACTGCGTGCCTGCGATAGGATATAGGACATAGTATACTAGGACGAGAGATGATATTCAATCACAATTTAATTTAGAGATTTCCTGGGATGACCCTTGAGACTCTCATTATGAATTCCAATTTAATTCCTTCGCCCTTGTTTTTGTCCGTCCTCACTCGTTGATATTGAGTTTGATTCTTGTTGACCAGTTTTTAAATTTAATTCTTGGTATCATTGACCAGCTGTTAAATTTAATTCTTGGTATCGTTGTTGAGTTAATTTTATATCAAGATGGACTTTACGGGCTAAAATTTATGGTATCACCTGATGACATATGTTGATGAGGACAGTGAGAAAGGTAAAACGTCTACTTTAGTTATGGAAACTAGAATTTATCGCAGCCAAACTTGCTATCGTGAGGAGAACGTAGGAACCTAACTTAGATGAACATACTATAGTTATGAAACTTAGAGTCTCTCGCAGCCATACCGGTTGGCATGGCGAAGATTCTAGATGACATGATTATTGGGTTGCATACTTTAGTTACGGAACCTGTCGTTTATCGCACCTATGCTTACTGGCGTGACAAGGATTCTAAGTGTCATAATTTCGGACAGACGTGTATGATTATCAGGTTGTATCTTAAATTGGTTCTTAAAGTATCATCTCAACACTTATCTATTTTTGTTATTACAGGACTTTATTCCATTGTTCTTTTGTTGCTAGCAGTAGAAATACCTTCAGTCCTCAATCTAGTTCTTTTGAGCTTCTATTCCTTGAGGATTCCATGTTAAGTATGATAATTAGTGACTTGTAATTATGTCTGTGTCTTGAGTATTAGTATTGACTGAGTGTTGCTTGTGAGTTTGTAAGTGTTTCCTAGTTGGACATGTGAGCAGTAGGCATTAATCTAAAGTAACCCATAGCGTAGTACCTTGTAGCAATAGTTCTATGATAGGTGTGTTATAGTTAGTATTGGCACTATAGATAGAGGAGAAAGAGTATCAGTAATGATGATCATTTGGAAGTAATAATGCAAATAATTCGGGCAGTACAATTTTTGTACACAGTTGGGGTTGTAAATAATTAGTGTATTAGTGTGCACCTTGAGTATTAGAGACTGTGAGTATTTATATGTATACTTGCGCATTGAATTTTATCGTTTGAAGAGTGGAAATGAATTGCAATTTTTAAGAATTTTAAGGAGTTGAGGTTTTTATGTTATTAAATTTTTTGAGGATTCAGATTCGATTCAATGAACCTAGACAAAGCTGTAAGGATTTTTGGAATTGATAAAAAAATTTGTTTCAGTATTTGAATATTTGACCTTGAGGAAGTTATATGCATTTTACCTTAATTTATTTGAGGAGTTAGTTTTAGGATTTTAATTTGAGGATAAAATTTTATAGTGGGAGAGATAAATTAGTATATAAGTAGATGAGATGCATGTGTAAGGATCTGCTGGCTTGAGCATGATTGAGATTTCACTGAAAACTGGCTTGGGTGTTCATCTAGGATTGTATTAGAGGGAGCAGTACTTAGTATGGTGTGTTGCATTTGATATGCACTTGAGTGATAAGAACAACTAGTATCAACAATTGTAGTAGGTAAGAAAGCTAGAAGTGAGTGTGCTTGTAGTAGAAATAGTAGTACCAAGGGATAGAGGTATCAAACTTTGGATGCATTATTAAACTATGGTTGTGTTAGAGATTCTTGGTATCATATCTAGGTATCAATAGACAAGTGTATGCAATGAGGATGTATTCATGGATGTTGTGGACTAATGATTAGTTGGTATGGATATCAGTATATAGAGATAGGAATTAGTGAGTGAATGTGCCAGAGTTAAGTGTATGATAGAGGTTGTAAATGTCCGAGTAATGGGTTAGAAGGCTATGTTCTGTTCTTTCCTTCTGTTCCTTTTTCCGTCTGTTAGATTGACTGCTTGATTCTTTAGTACCGTAGCATGTATCAATAATTTTCTTTTTAGAATATAGTTAGTAGTACACCCTAGCAGAGACTGCAATACCATGACAAAAGATACCATGACCGTACATATTCCCCTTGGGTTGCATGTTGTATGATTATAGGAAAGATTTTTAGACCAAGATTATTGGGGTTTGACCATGACGAAGATTCATAAAGGAGTTATGACTTGACAAGAGAGGCAAGATGATTAAAATTCGAGGATAAACATTGATTTAAATAGAGGGTTAAGAAATTAACATGGCATAATTGGTGGTTTATTAATTCCAGGAAGATTATGATGTGATTAAATTGGTTATTAAAATTTGGAAATTTTGGGAGACTATCATTATATTTATTTGGTTGCAAGTTATGAATTTTAGAATTTTATATTTGGATGTTGCATTTGGAGAATCCTTAAGTATCGTATTGTTGAGTATTTTGAGGAAGAGGAAATCGAGAAATAAAATTTTGATGGATAAATGTTTAAATTCAAACTTGTGGGACGAGATTACATTTTATAATTGTGCATTGATAAAAATCAAGTTAGAGGAGTGGATATTAAATTTCGAGTATTGAATTATTAACTAAAAATTTTTGGGGAAATTTTTGATAAAAATGGACTTTGATTTTATTTCGAGGATTTTTCAGGAATGCAATAATTTCAGAATTTTTAAAAATTGTGAAAAGACATCGGAGATTATTACCTGATTTCGTGGTTGATGAATTTAAACTTTGAGGGAAAATAATAATGTGTATGAATAAGCACTACTATGAGGATTTTAAATTTCGAGAACAAAATTCTTTTAAGGAGGGTAGACTTGTCACTACCACGTTCCAAAAATAGGGGTATTTTTGACTTTTTATATTATTTAATATTATGGTCGTTATAATTAAGTAATTGCATGATAAGTATATTTGATTTAAATAAATGTGTGAGATGTGTAATTAAATATATAATTATATACAGTGTTCATTTGTGTTTGAGCTGGTAGACTTGACCTAGAAGCCCAGTAGATGAACACCTGTCCGAATTAGGGAATTTTGTATTTAATTGTTTTATTTAGAATTAAATTCTTTGAGGTAGTAATTAATTACCATAATTTATTTAATTATTGTACATTGCCTTTGCTTCGATATTTGGAGCGCTACCCTAGCTTTTGTCTTCCAACAAATTTTACAATCTTGTCCTAGACATGCCCGCCTTCCATTCTGCTATTTTTGCAACTCATAATTATGCTCTCTGTACCTTATTTTTAGTCGTACAAAAATCATCGCGGACGTTTATTTAATAAATTCCTATTTTTTATCGTTGTGTGTTCCAATCGAAATTGGAGGCAATCTTGACCTATTTTTCGTGCGGCCCAAAATAGGGTAATGTTCTGTTCTGAGTCTTCTTCACTATTGGTATTGATGACCTGACCTGATTTTGGCCCCATGTACTCCTAATTAATTTTAGAACACAACTTACATTTATTTCAAATTAAATTGAGGATACTATTTTGACCGATTCTAAAAATCCCAATTTAATTCTAGTGCCCTGCTAATTGAGCCCATACCGAACATACAACGCCCCCTGACCCTACAAAACACCGGACACCGAATCGCCCGCCAAATTTTCGTCATTTTATGCGTCTGTGCAAATACCCCAAATTTAAGGGGGCTAATTTGCAATTTGCATTTTTTGTGTCAACACCCATTTGTTTAAAACAATGAGGGAGCCCTAATAATATTTAACTAGCCTCTCACTCTTATCCCCACATGAAATTTCTCCATGTCAAATCTGGACCCCTCATTTAAAGGGTCAATCACCACCCTTGATTTCACACACACCCTCTCCTTATTTAATGTCATGTCACATCAAACCCTAATCCCCAAAAACCTAGGTAGCCCCATCTCACAAGCCCCCATCCCCCTCAACCAACCGTAGGCTACATTTCCAATTCCTTCTTCCTTCTTCTTCTCTTTCCTTTCTTCTTCTTCTTCTTCTTCTTCTTCTTCTTCTTCTTTTACTTTGATTTCAAAATTCAAAAGAGAAAGAAAGGGGGGGAACACTGTGCACTCACCTCTGCACCCCGACTTTCTGTTCACCCGGCGGCCCCCTTTGCACTCCGGCGGCCCGCTGGCGGCACCACCACCTGCTCAGCCCTCCGGCGGCCACTACACCCCTCCCTCTGATCTCCTCCATTTTCGGCCATTAACTCCGGTGGCCGAGCTCGAAACCATCATCCCCATCCTCCTGTGCATCCCCTCTCCGACCCCGACTACATAACCCGGCCACTCCGGTGGCCGAGCCCCGAGCTCCACCCTCCTCCCTGCTGTACTTCTACCCCCACCTGAAGTCCACACTCCGGCGGCCAACCATCAGCCGACCCCGGCCAAACTCCACTCCCACCACCACCATCATCAGCTATCACCTATCACCACCACCATCCATCATCCCCCACCTTGCTCCGCTACTCCGGCGATCGAGCTTCCTCTCTCCTACCGTACTCCGACGGCCAGCAAGCCCGACCCCCAGTGAACTCCCCTTCCTCTCTCCCTCTTCCTTCTTCATATATATATGTATATATATATATATATATATATATATATATACATACGTATATACGTATGAGTATATATTAATATATGTATATGTATAGCATTTATTTAATTAATATTAGACATGTATTAGCATAGTATATTTATATATAAATTAGTATATGTATGTATTAATGTATATATATACATATATATGATATATGAAATGTTTATTTAGTATATATATGTAAAAACGTATTTTGGTGTATGTGTAAATGTATAAGTGTGTTTTCCAAATTAGTATATATACAGGTATATGTATATATTTAAAGAAAATTAGTATACATATATGTATACTGGTATTTCCATAAAATTGTATTTTATCAAATGTACACTATATTATTAGTGTAAATTAAATTATTGTATTAGTACTTATGTATTTATATGAATGCAATTAGGTATTTAATTAATGTTTAATATTAATGTATACGTATATATTTAACATGATTGGTATACAGGTATGTATATGTATGTATTTAAATCAATTTGTATATATATGTATATATATATATATATTTTGTATACACTTATTATATATTTGCTATATATAAAAATTGGTATATACGTATACAAACATTTTTAGTATATGTATGTAATTATTAATTGGTGAATACACGAAAATAAATATACATATTTATTTTGCTATATGTTTAATAAAAATATAATTTTAGTATATATGCTAGTTAAAGATATGTATATTTATATCTACTAGATGATCCTAGGTGACCAGTATCATACCTAGCGTAGTCCCGAATTCAGTGTTTTTAGACTGTGTGTTAGGGTAACACCTGATACAAGTGATATTGTGATATGTTTATAGGACTGTTGCTTCATCCAGGAGATACTCTGGAACAGGACATCAGTGGTTACCAGCTAAGGACCCAAGGCAAGTATATTTCTCTGATAATTTCCAATTGTTGATAATTTCTATAAGTTCAATAATCTAGAAATGTTACATCTGAATCCTTGACACTGTGCTACACGGACTAGTATATAGCTTGGATCTGCAGTCATGAGATGTTACATTGATTATCGTATTGACATTGTACACGACATATATATTAGACATCGTACATGATAAATTGGACTTGCTCGTGTATCGTGATGTGTCATGGTTGGACCCACAGTACTAGTTGGGGGCGGGGAAGTAGCTAGTAAGAAATGTGATCATACCCTTTATACAAGTATAGAACAATGTAAGTGTTAATCATGCTCTTCACATATGATTAGTCAGGCCCTATAGCTATCGTACATGTTCCCAAGCCGATCACATTTTGAAACTAATATTTCAAACACTTAGAATAGATTATAGTTCCCTATTTTAAATCATATACTACATCACCGTATATGATACTGTACCTTGTTCTTTTCATTTTCATATATGCACTGACTGTATCATATTGCCTATTGCCTGTCTCTTCACATTGCTTGTCTCTTTAATTACCATTGCATTTATTTCACTGTCTTCTCAGTATCTAGCATCATATGTTTATTGCTTTATAGTCCTTATCAATTAAATGGAACTGTTATTTAAGATTTGTACTTTGCTCCTTCCTGACTGGAAACATTTTTCCAGACTATGCCTTAGAGGATCGGTATCCGACACTTTATGGACCATATGGTGAGTAGCTGCAACTTAGGCTTGATAGTTTAGTTGTGATTCCGGGAGGTCTAGCCGGAATCACTAATCTTCTAGTTAGTTCTTTTAGCAGACTATTTGGTACCGGATTTGTCTCCGGCATTTTTGATGAGACTTGGATATTTGTTGAGTTAGATTATTACTTTTTGACTTGTGTTGTATTTAATTTTGTTCGATATCTTATCGTGCTGGGGTCCTATGATTGAGTATGTATTCGTTTTATTTGTGTCATCCGTGCCTCCTTATGGAGATTGGATGCTTGTGTGAGATTGGCTAGATAGTATCATGACCTTGTGCGGGTCGTGACACAGCCCTTTTCTCGTCTCATGAAGAAAGGTGTATCCTTCGTATGGGACGAAGCCTGTCAGCAAGCGTTCAGAGATATCAAGCGCTACCTCACTAGCCCGCCAGTTCTGGTACCTCCCGTCATAGGAAGACCATTCGTACTATATGTTCGAGCAATGGATCATTCTCTGGGAGCCCTTCTCGCACAAAAGAAAGATATGGGCCACGAGCAGGCTATCTACTACCTCAGCAGGATGATGGTCGGAGCAGAACACCGGTACAACCCTGTGGAGAAAGAATGCTTGGCTCTGATGTTCGCTATTCAGAAAATGTGACACTACGTCACGGGCCAAACCATTCATATCATCTCCAGGATCAATCCTCTTCGGGTGCTGATGAGCAAGCCAAGTGTCCTTAATTCCCGACTCGTGACTTGGGCGATGTTATTAACGCCATATGACATGGTGTACATCCCTCAGAAGTCCGTCAAAGGCCAAACATTGGCTGACTTTTTAGCTACTCATCCGATCCCGGAGTCCTCCAAACTGTACGAGGATATTCCCGACGAAGTTGCAGAGTATAATTCCGCAATGGAAGATGATGCATGGCAACTGTTCTTCGATGGCGCCTCCAGGACTGGTCCCGGGGGAAACGTGGTTTCAGGAGTAGGGATCGTCCTAGTCACCCCTGATAAACTCGTTATCTACCGAGCATATTCTCTTAGCGAGCCATGTTCTAACAATGTGGCGGATTACAACGCTCTACTAATCGGGCTCCAAGTCACTAAAGAGCTGGGGGTCGAATCTCTGGAAGCCTTCGGTGATTCTCTGCTGATCGTCAATCAAGTCAGAGGAATATATGAAGTCCAGAATCCCGACCTTATCCCCTATCACCAAGCAACGGTCGAGATAGCCATAACATTCAAGGGATTCTTCCATGAGCATGTACCTCGATCTCAGAATATGGAAGCTGATGTCCTAGCAAGTCTAGCTGCAGATTTAGCTACTCCTATAAGAAGACAGAATTCGGTAATCCTTCTCAACAGAGATTTATTCTGTGTGAAAAATAACTTCCACATCGAACGCAGCCACGCGGTGGACACAGATCCTCCCAGGAGAGATTGGAGAAGTCCCTTTATAGATTTTGTAGCATACGGAATCTTGCCGGAGGACCCTAAAGAAGCAATATATGTCAAAAGACGATCACTACGCTTCTACTTCGACGCATCGTCATAATGTCTATATCGCCAATCTTATGATGGGCTATTATTACGATGTCTCTCCGGTGATGAAGCACAGCGGATTATCCGTGAAGCTCACGATGGCGTGTGCAGGGCACATCAACCCGGTCCTAAGCTACAGGATCGTATCAGGAGAATGGGCTATTACTGGTCCAATATGATCGCAGACGCAATCAAGTATGCCAGACGATGCAGAGCCTGTCAGGTGCATGCAGACTTCATACATCAACCGTTCGAACATCTATATCCTACGGTTGTATCCTGGCCTTTCGAAGCATGGGGTATGGATATCATTGGTCCTATTCATCCGTCTTCTTCCAGAGGTCACCGGTTCATACTGGCTATCACGGATTACTTCTCCAAATGGGCAGAGACGATCCCTCTTGCTGAGGTAAAGACATCTAACGTGACCAGCTTCATCAAACATCACGTTATTTACCGCTTTGGGGTTCCCCAAGGATAATCCATGACAATGGGCCTTAGTTCATCAGCCATACATTCCACCAATTTTACGATAAAAATCGGATACAAAATATGGCCTCTACGGCATATTATCCTGCTGCTAATGGTTTGGCGGAAGCCTTCAACAAAACCATTATCAAGCTTTTGAATAAGTTCGTCTCTTCGAACAAAAGAGATTAGAACGAGAAGCTGGGAGAATGTCTCTGGGCATACCGCACAATGGTCCGAGCACCAACAGGTTGCACACCATTCTCATTGGTCTACGGGAGTAAAGTAGTTCTTCCTATCGAAATTCAAATTCTGTCACTCAGGATAGCCGTGGCTAATGAGTTAACTCAAGAAAAGAATGACCTGTTAAGGCTTCAAGAGCTAGAAGGATTAGACGAGAAACGTCTCCAAGCTTAGCAGCGCATCGCGCTCTACCAAGCACGTATTTCCAGAACTTTTAATCAAAAAGTAAAGGAAAGAGTGTTCAAAGTCGGCGAGCTAGTTTTAGTTGTAAGAAGGCCGATGATTCTTACTCGCAGGAGTAAAGGCAAATTCTAGGCCAAATGGGAAGGCCCTTACGTGATCGAGACAACGTTCTCAAACGGCGCCTACAGGTTAGCCCAGCCTAATGGAGACCTGCTGATGGCTCCTATCAATGGCAAATTCTTGAAAAGGTACTATGCTTAAACCTCCTCTGCTCAAGTGGAATAAATCGATCTTATCCTGACAAAACTACTTCCAAAATAAAACTAGCTGGATCATATTCTATCATGTTCATATAACCTCTGAATAGATATGCTCTGCTAAAGCTTACCGAAAGTATATCACGTCCATACTACCTCTGATATCACTTTCACCCAAACCTGTCATTTACATTTCGAAATGATGGGTCCACAAAGTCAGATGAAAAGCCTCTTTATTATCCCCAAAAAGAGCGAAAGTATATTGAAAAGCAAAAAGTACATCATGAAGGGGGAGCGGTCAGGTCGCGAAGCTGCTACGCCAGTACGACCATATTCTCAGCCCTGGAATCCAAGACATCAGCGCGGACCCGCTCCAACCGTGCCTCGTCATCTAGTAGGAGGGACAGTTCGGCTCTAGCCCGAAGGAAACCGGCACGGGCGACTCCTGCACTCGCCAAGTTCTATTGTGCTGCGACCAGTCGGCCATTCAGCATATCTAGACCTTCCGACGATTGAGAAGCCCACTCCTTTGCCTGAGCAAGCTTTGTCTCCAGTTTGCATACCCTCGCTACATTGCCGTCATGCTCAGCCTGGCACTTCGTTTGAAGGGCGATAGTCTCCTCCAAAACGACTTTTTCTTTGTCCATCTCCTGCTGGTTAGTCTCGATGAATTTATTCAGACCTTCCTTCTTTTCAACAAGATGCGCAGTCAAGGAGTCGTATCTGGCCTGGACCAGAGCTTCAATGTTGCCTCGAGCTAGCTGCAGGTATTCGTTAATGGGTTGCTCCAAACCATTAACCATCGCCTCCAGCGCATCAGCTACCCCGGTATCATCGAATTCCCTGATCGCCTCTATCGAGAACCGAGAGGATCTTTTCAGCGACGCAAAGTCCAGCTTCTTCGCCAATACCATTGACATTAGCGTTCTCAAAGTGGTATAGAAGATACTGGTGTATTGCTCGGTCAGCGCAACTAGGTCCGCATGAATGCGAGGAGTGTCCACGATGGTGGCGACTTCCCCCCCAGGAATTACCACAGACAATTTCGCCACGGCCGTCGCCTCAACAGGAGGTACGACGAAAGAAGAATCGCCAACACCGGACGAAGTGACCGGCGTGCTCAAAAGAGGCACTGTCGCAATGACAGGCTCGTCCTCCTCTTGAGATATCTCAAGAGTCTCCTCGACAGGCAAGCCAGCACCCGAAGATGTCTCCTTTTCAAAATCAGGTACCTTCGTGTCACCAATAGGACCTGACACAGAGCCAAAAGGTGCGTCTATATCACCCTCTCTGTCACTACCACATTTTAGGAAAAAGGGTATTTTGGTAATTTCCTATTTAAATAAATATTGTGCATGGTAAATAATTTTTGTTGTATTATTTAATTGTTGTTGGATATTATTTAATTATTTTGGACTTATTTTAGTGGACCCAACTAGTTTAGTTTGGACCCATGGACCAACATGAATTAAATAGTTAGATTTGGCCCATTTAGAAAGCCCATAGTTAAGGAGATGGATTAAATTAATTAAGTGATTAGACTAGAAGCTTCCTTCCTTAATTATTTCTTCATGAGAGGCCCCAAGGGGTACATTGGATATTTTATAATTGCTTGGGGAAGGGGGCATGGCCGGCCTATATTAGAGGGGGGGAAATTTCTCCCTCCTCTCATTCTCATTCCAAATCTAGATCTAGAATTTCCCACTACCAAATTCCCTCCATTCCCATTCCAATTCCCCACCAAATTCAACCCAAATTCATTCCAAAATTTTCCCAATTCACCATTAGAAAGTTGAGAAGTAAGGATCTAGAAGGAGGAAGCAAGGATCTACAAAGAGGAGCAAGGATCTACAATTTGGAAGCAAGTTCATCTCAATTGGAGGTTTCATTGGGAATCCATCTCCCAATAGGTATAATTCAGTTTTTCCCATTAAAATAGCTTCTAAATCTGAGATTTAATCATGAAAAATTAACCCATATGTATGTACTACCCATAGGACTTTGTTTTATGTTCATAGGAGACCCATGGAGAAAGTTATGGTGCTTTTTATGTCAATTTTATTGGAATTCCAAATTTACATTTTGTTGTGTGTGGCAATTGATCCTATAGATTAATTGGGCATGTGTTTTTGTGTTTGGAGCTTATGTCGTGTCCATAATTTGGTACATGTGGTTCGTATCCCAACTATTTCGTGATACGTGTCATTTTGGGGGTTTTTCCTCCGACACGGGGCTTTCTACATGTCGCATTTTGACACGGACACATAGATCTACTTTTGACACTTTGATTTATTCATAAATATTATTTGTAACTTGTTTGTGTCCTTCGGGGTACATTTGGTTGTGTGTTGGACTCGTGTCACATGCGTATCCTAGATCTAGTGGGATACGGTGTGATACTCTCCAATTTGGTGTGTTTTTGTGTAGATCTAATTATTTATATTTTAAAATTCTTCATTTATAACTAGTAAATATATATATATATTATATATTATTTTAGTGTATTTATTATGGTATTTATTGTAGCATAGATCTATATTTCTATGTGTTCTAATGTGATGTATAAATATATGTATGTAGCTTTCTTGCATGCAAATATATATGTACGTGTGTTAATAACATAAATTATACATAAATATTTTATAAAATATATTTATGTGTTTAAATGTGTAATTATATTATTTATAATTATTATATATTTAATTGTTAATTTATTAAATTGTTTATATATATATATGCATTTTGATTTATATATGTATATATATAGGTGTTTTTGTGAGGTATAATACTAATAATAATATATTATTTTATTTGTATAAATATTGGTGTATATACATTATTTAGAGTGTGCATTATTTATATTATTAGTATTCTTGTGTGGGTATCATTTGGGATCTAATTTTGATTCCTAAATTGTTGTATTTTATTTCCATATTATTTTATATAGAGGTCTTGTGAGGTTGACCTTGGTTTGACCATGTTTGACTTTAGAGTTGACCATAGTTGACTTTTGACTTAGAATTTATTTATTGACCTAGAAGTTGACTAGTTTGACTTGTTCTCTTTCCGGGACCTTGTATTAATGTGGTATTCTATATCTAGGTCTTCGTGGTACCGAGTCAGACATCTGTGAGACTGTTCTTTGGACATCAGGCGAGTACATTCTCTGATAGTTTCTCATTTATGATATCCTCTATGTTCGTTGTATCTAGTGTAGATATACATGTTTCTCTTGACACTATGGTTACAAGGATTGGTATATCCGGATCTCGTCATGAGATGTTATTCCTTGGTATATGGTGTATATGGTGCAAGTATTGTTCATTGGTTATCTTGTACATGTACAGACACCGATTTTCGGGAGGAGTCGCTCTCTTCTTGGGGAATCTAGTGTCATAGCATACCGTGGTTGGATCTATTATACCAGTTAGGGGTGGGGAGTATTAGTATAGATATTTGATCAAATCCCTATTGAATAAAGTATTGGTAAGCGAATAGTGTTGATCATGCACCGCACGTATGATTAGCCAGGCCGCATTGTATCTTGCCCAAGCCGATCACATGTTAAGCTAGTACTCACACACTTAGTCATTAGTATTATTGTTTCATTGGCATATTGTTCATTATTGTATTTCTTTCTAGTATTTTCTTATTGTCTATATATCTCTTGTATCTATTTTGTGCATCTTGTTTATCCACAGCTATTTACTGTTACATAGTTTTTATCATGGATTAGAACTGCTGTTAGAGATGTACTCTGCTCCTTTTCTGACTGGATATATTTTTCCAGATGACACTGAGGAGTACCCTACCTATTATGGACCCCAGGATGTTGTGGGTTTAGATTCGGAGACCCTGGCTCAAGAGGGACTTATCCCAACTGAGACAATTGACCCTGGAGTTGTAGCTTTGTAGTATTATAGTTTTCTTTTGTACTGGATTTGTCTCCAGCTTATTTTTGTTACTCTTCAGACTCATTGGTATATTATTTTAAACTCATGAGTTGTATGATGACTATTCTATTCTTATCTGATTCATGCTCATTTCCATCTTAAGTTCTGTGATTGAGTATTCTATCATTATTGGTGGTTCATTACTTTAGATAGACTATCTAGACAGCGTTCTACCGCCAATTCTATGGCGTAGGGTGGGCGTTGTTTCCGACTAGTATCCTTACACCGGGTACGGGTTGTGACACATTTTTGGTGGTGGCCCATGCAGGTCTAGCTTCACAAGTATGTGATGTCGTGGTAGTGCGATAACTTAGTTGTACTACTGCGAGCCTGCAATAGGATATAGGAAATAGGCTGAGATACTCAATCACATCTAGGAAAATTCTTTTGATTCAACTATTCTCCTTTGATATTGATACTTGATCCCTTAAACATGTCCTTTCCTTGAATATCTTATATCATGTGCCATATTGATTTTTCATTCCGTCTTTTTATGAGATATACTCGGAGATACTTGCGGAGGCACGCAAGGTTGAGCGGGATCTGGGTTTAAAGACCAAGAGAGACCGTGATTCTTTTCTGGGGGCCAACGGCAGTACAGTATCTGCCAAACGTCCTCATTTCTAGTCCAGACCTTTCCAACAGCCAAAGCAGAACCAAACTCCAGCTAGAGCGCCTTTTCACCAGGCACCTCAGCAGCAGAGACAGTTACAGCAAGCTCCATGCAACTTCTGCAGGAACCCGACCACATCTGGGAAGTTTGCAGGAGGAGGCTAGGAGTTTGTTTGTATTGTGGTACTGAAGGGCATCAATCAAGGGAGTGTCCTCGTCGTGCAGTTCAGGGAGCAACTCCAGCTCCGAGGACACAGACGAGACACCTGCAGCACAGCCGAGGGGACCACTTCCGACACAGCAGCAGCGTTTTGTCCAGCATCAACAGCAGGAAGGTGCTCGACAGGGACGAGCGTTTGCTATGACCGTCGAAGAGGAGGAACCCACCGGAGATGTTATCGCAGGTTCTATTCTTCTTGATTCCATTCCAGCTTTAGCTTTGTTTGATAGTGGTGCTTCCCATAGTTTTGTATCTGTTTCTTTTGCTCTGAAGCATGGTTTGGTAGCTTAGTCTTTGCTTAGGACTTGCAAGATCATGACCGGGGGAGGCATTATCCTGGTTAATGATATTTGCAAGGATCGGAGAGTTACTCTGGGAGGCCGGGAGTTGAGTGCGTGTCTACTTGTAATGCTCCCCTATAGTCTATGCTAGCACGGTGCCTACTCAACCAATCCATCCCAAGTACAATGTCGTAGCTCGAAAGTGGCATTAAGTGATTAGACTAGAAGCTTCCTTCCTTAATTATTTCTTCATGAGAGGCCCCAAGGGGTACATTGGATATTTTATAATTGCTTGGGGAAGGGGGCATGGCCGGCCTATATTAGAGGGGGGGAAATTTCTCCCTCCTCTCATTCTCATTCCAAATCTAGATCTAGAATTTCCCACTACCAAATTCCCTCCATTCCCATTCCAATTCCCCACCAAATTCAACCCAAATTTATTCCAAATTTTTCCCAATTCACCATTAAAAAGTTGAGAAGTAAGAATCTAGAAGGAGGAAGCAAGGATCTATAAAGAGGAGCAAGGATCTACAATTTGGAAGCAAGTTCATCTCAATTGGAGGTTTCATTGGGAATCCATCTCCCAATAGGTATAATTCAGTTTTTCCCATTAAAATAGCTTCTAAATCTGAGATTTAATCATGAAAAATTAACCCATATGTATGTACTACCCATAGGACTTTGTTTTATGTTCATAGGAGACCCATGGAGAAAGTTATGGTGCTTTTTATGTCAATTTTGTTGGAATTCCAAATTTACATTTTGTTGTGTGTGGCAATTGATCCTATAGATCAATTGGGCATGTGTTTTTGTGTTTGGGGCTTATGTCGTGTCCATAATTTGGTACATGTGGTTCGTATCCCAACTATTTGGTGATACGTGTCATTTTGGGGGTTTTTCCTCCGACACGGGGCTTTCTACATGTCGTATTTTGACACGGACACATAGATCTACTTTTGACACTTTGATTTATTCATAAATATTATTTGTAACTTGTTTGTGTCCTTCGGGGTACATTTGGTTGTGTGTTGGACTCGTGTCACATGCGTATCCTAGATCTAGTGGGATACGGTGTGATACTCTCCAATTTGGTGTGTTTTTGTGTAGATCTAATTATTTATATTTTAAAATTCTTCATTTATAACTAGTAAATATATATAGATATTATATATTATTTTAGTGTATTTATAATGGTATTTATTGTAGCATAGATCTATATTTCTATGTGTTCTAATGTGATGTATAAATATATGTATGTAGCTTTCTTGCATGCAAATATATATGTACTTGTGTTAATAACATAAATTATACATAAATATTTTATAAAATATATTTATGTGTTTAAATGTGTAATTATATTATTTATAATTATTATATATTTAATTGTTAATTTATTAAATTGTTTATATATATATATATGCATTTTGATTTATATATGTATATATATAGGTGTTTTTGTGAGGTATAATACTAATAATAATATATTATTTTATTTGTATAAATATTGGTTTGTATATACATTATTTAGAGTGTGCATTATTTATATTATTAGTATTCTTGTGTGGGTATCATTTGGGATCTAATTTTGATTCCTAAATTGTTGTATTTTATTTCCATATTATTTTATATAGAGGTCTTGTGAGGTTGACCTTGGTTTGACCATGTTTGACTTTAGAGTTGACCATAGTTGACTTTTGACTTAGAATTTATTTATTGACCTAGAAGTTGACTAGTTTGACTTGTTCTCTTTTCGGGACCTTGTATTAATGTGGTATTCTATATCTAGGTCTTCGTGGTACCGAGTCAGACATCTGTGAGACTGTTCTTTGGACATCAGGCGAGTACATTCTCTGATAGTTTCTCATTTATGATATCCTCTATGTTCGTTGTATCTAGTGTAGATATACATGTTTCTCTTGACACTATGGTTACAAGGATTGGTATATCCGGATCTCGTCATGAGATGTTATTCCTTGGTATATGGTGTATATGGTGCAAGTATTGTTCATTGGTTATCTTGTACATGTACAGACACCGATTTTCGGGAGGAGTCGCTCTCTTCTTGGGGAATCTAGTGTCATAGCATACCGTGGTTGGATCTATTATACCAGTTGGGGGTGGGGAGTATTAGTATAGATATTTGATCAAATCCCTATTGAATAAAGTATTGGTAAGCGAATAGTGTTGATCATGCACCGCACGTATGATTAGCCAGGCCGCATTATATCTTGCCCAAGCCGATCACATGTTAAGCTAGTACTCACACACTTAGTCATTAGTATTATTGTTTCATTGGCATATTGTTCATTATTGTATTTCTCTCTAGTATTTTCTTATTGTCTATATATCTCTTGTATCTATTTTGTGCATCTTGTTTATCCACAGCTATTTACTGTTACATAGTTATTATCATGGATTAGAACTGCTGTTAGAGATGTACTCTGCTCCTTTCCTGACTGGATATATTTTTCCAGATGACACTGAGGAGTACCCTACCTATTATGGACCCCAGGATGTTGTGGGTTTAGATTCGGAGACCCTGGCTCAAGAGGGACTTATCCCAACTGAGACAATTGACCCTGGAGTTGTAGCTTTGTAGTATTATAGTTTTCTTTTGTACTGGATTTGTCTCCAGCTTATTTTTGTTACTCTTCAGACTCATTGATGTATTATTTTAAACTCATGAGTTGTATGATGACTATTCTATTCTTATCTGATTCGTGCTCATTTCCATCTTAAGTTCTGTGATTGAGTATTCTATCATTATTGGTGGTTCATTACTTTAGATAGACTATCTATACAGCGTTCTACCGCCAATTCTGTGGCGTAGGCTGGGCATTGTTTCCGACTAGTATCCTTATACCGGGTACGGGTTGTGACACATTTTTGGTGGTGGCCCATGCAGGTCTAGCTTCACAAGTATGTGATGTCGTGGTAGTGCGATAATTTAGTTGTACTACTGCGAGCCTGCAATAGGATATAGGAAATAGGCTGAGATACTCAATCACATCTAGGAAAATTCTTTTGATTCAACTATTCTCCTTTGATATTGATACTTGATCCCTTAAACATGTCCTTTCCTTGAATATCTTATATCATGTGCGATATTGATTTCTCATTCCGTCTTTTTATGAGACATACTCGGAGATACTTGCGGAGGCACGCAAGGTTGAGCGGGATCTGGGTTTGAAGACTAAGAGAGACCGTGATTCTTTTCTGGGGGCCAACGGCAGTACAGTATCTGCCAAACGTCCTCATTTCCAGTCCAGACCTTTCCAACAGCCAAAGCAGAACCAGACTCCAGCTAGAGCACCTTTTTACCAGGCACCTCAGCAGCAGAGACAGTTACAGCAAGCTCCATGCAACTTCTGCAGGAACCCGACCATATCTGGGAAGTTTGCAGGAGGAGGCTAGGAGTTTGTTTGTATTGTGGTACTGAAGGGCATCAATCAAGGGAGTGTCCTCGTCGTGCAGTTCAGGGAGCAGCTCCAGCTCCGAGGACACAGACGAGACACCTGCAGCACAGCCGAGGGGACCACTTCCGACACAGCAGCAGCATTTTGTCCAGCATCAACAGCAGGAAGGTGCTCGACAGGGACGAGCGTTTGCTATGACCGTCGAAGAGGAAGAACCCACCGGAGATGTCATCGCAGGTTCTATTCTTCTTGATTCTATTCCAGCTTTAGCTTTATTTGATAGTGGTGCTTCCCATAGTTTTATATCTGTTTCTTTTGCTCTGAAGCATGGTTTGGTAGCTTAGTCTTTGCTTAGGACTTGCAAGATCATGACCGGGGGAGGCATTATCCTGGTTAATGATATTTGCAAGGATCGGAGAGTTACTCTGGGAGGCCGGGAGTTGAGTGCGTGTCTACTTGTAATGCCACTTTTGAGCTACGACATTATACTTGGGATGGATTGGTTGAGTAGGCACCGTGCTAGCATAGACTGTAGAGGAGGTAGAGTTTTTTTTGGTCCGCCAGGAGAGCCAGAGTTTGAGTTTGCTAGAGGAGCTGCGGAGCAGGGGAAAGGCATTATTTGTGGAGCTATGGTGGAAGACAAGGAGTTGCCGCATCCGTTGATAGCAAAATTCTTGGATATATTTCCTGAGGAATTGCCAGGATTGCCGCCAGATCGAGATGTTAAATTTTTTATAGATTTGGTGCCAGGTGCAGAACCAATTTTACAACATGTCTATAGAGTAAACAACAGCGAGCTGGTCGAGTTGAAGAAGCAGGTGGACGAATTGCAGGATAAGGGGTTTATCAGATCGAGTTCTTCACCATGGGGAGCCCCGGTATTGTTTGTACCGAAGAAGGATGGATCGGTGCGCATGTGCATTGATTACAGGGCTTCGAATAATCTCACTATCAAGAATAAGTATCCTTTGCCACGGATTGATGATCTGTTTGACCAGTTGAGTGGTGCGAAGGTATTTTCTAAGATAGATTTGAGATCAGGCTACCATCAGGTGAAGGTGAAGCCGGAGGACATACCGAAGACTGCTTTTAGAACTCTGTATGGTCAGTTCGAGTTTATGGTGATGTCGTTTGGTTTGACTAATACACAGGCTGTATTTATGAACTTGATGAACAAGGTGTTCCACCAGTACCTTGACAAGTTCATGGTGGTGTTCATCGACGACATACTCATATACTCGAGGACACCGGAGGAGCATGAGGAGCATTTGAGGATTGTGTTTGATGTGCTGAGGAAGGAGAAGTTGTATGGGAAGTTGTCCAAATGTGAGTTTTTCTTGGACAAGGTAGAATTCTTGGGGCATGTTGTGACTGGTGATGGTATTTTAGTGGATCTGAAGAAGATTTCAGCAGTGGAATCTTGGAAGACTCCGAGTTCGGTAGCAGAGATCAGGAGTTTCTTGGGATTACCAGGCTACTACAGGAAGTTTGTGCAAGATTTTTCGAGGATTGCCGAGCCGATAACCAGACTCACAAGAAAGGATGTGGAGTTTGTTTGGACGGAGGATTGCCAGGTTGCTTTTAAAGAGTTGAAGAAGAGGTTGACGTCTGCTCCTATTTTGACGTTGCCATCAGGGTCCGGAGGTTTCACTATTTATAGTGATGCATCGGGAAAGGGTTTAGGTTGTGTTCTTCAGCAGCATAAGAAAGTGATTGCCTATGCATCCAGGCAATTGCGTCCTCATGAAAAGAACTATCCTACCCATGATTTGGAGTTGGCAGCTGTCATATTCGCCCTGAAGTTGTGGAAACATTATTTGTACGGAGAGCGTGTGGAGATCTTCACAGACCACAAAAGCTTGAAGTACGTTTTCACGCAGAAGGAGTTGAATATGAGGCAGCGTCGGTGGTTGGAACTGATGAAGGATTTTTGATATCTCTTTGCAATATCATCATGGGAAAGCCAATGTAGTTGTCGATACTTTGAGCAGGTATTCGGTAGCTATGTTCTTGACGCAGGATCGATATTTGTTGGAGGACTTGGAGAGCTTGGGCATTGAGGTGATTGTTCCTGGGTGTGCTATGCAGATGTGGGGATTGCAGATACACTCAGATTTGATGGACAGGATTTAGGCAGCACAGTATGATGATGTATCTTTGAGTAGTATCAGAGCTCAAGTGAGGGCAGGATTGGAGGATGATTTCACTATTACAGAGGATGGATCTTTGAGGCATGGAGTTAGATTATGTGTGCCTAGTAGGGAGTTGCGTGAGGAGGTATTGCAGGAAGTGCATCGCTCTCAGTATTCCATACATCCAGGTGCTAACAAGATGTATCGGGATATGCGAGAGAGTGTGTGGTGGTATGGCATGAAGAGGAAGTGGCACAGTTTGTATCCAGATGCTTAGTGTGCCAGCAGGTGAAAGCCGAGAGGCAGAGGCCAGGAGGTTTACTTCAGCCATTACCCATTCCAGAGTGGAAGTGGGAACACATTACTATGGATTTTGTGTCCGGACTTCCACGATCTCCAGGAGAAAAAGATGCGATTTGGGTCATTGTTGATAGGTTGACCAAGTCGGCCCACTTTTTGCCTTTCAAGGTGGGTTTGCCTACGGAGAAGCTGGCAGAGATGTATGTGAGGCAGATCGTTAGGATACATGGAGTTCCCGTCAGCATAGTCTCAGATCGGGATAGTCGTTTCACTTCTCATTTTTGGAGGAGTTTGCAGGAGAGTTTGGGCACTCAGCTCAAGTTCAGTACTGCATATCATCCCCAGACAGATGGGCAGTCAGAGAGGACTATCCAGACTCTCGAGGATATGTTGCACACTTGTGTACTAGATTTCGGGAGTTCTTGGGAGGACCATCTCCATTTGGTAGAGTTTGCTTACAACAACAGTTACCAGGCCAGTATAGAGATGTCACCTTTTGAAGCTCTATATGGTCGGAGGTGTCATACTCCTTTGTCTTGGGATGATGTTGGAGAGAGAGTTTTGCTTGGACCAGAGATGGTTGTGGATGCAGCTGAGAAGGTTCAATTGATCAGAGACAGACTTCGAGTGGCGCATGACAGACAACGGCATTGGGCCGATAGCCATCGGAGACCTTTGGAGTTTGAGGTATAGTTTAGATTTTGTTTTTGCTTGTTCTTGTTTGTTATAGATTAAGTTCTTAAGGTGGTATTTTGTTCTAGGTGGGTGGTTTGGTGTTTCTGAGGATTTTTTCGACACAAGGCACGATTCGCTTCGGTGGAGGCGGAAAGCTTAGTCCGCGATTCATCGGACCTTTCACTATTCTAGAGAGGGTCGGTGCAGTTGCTTATAGACTAGACTTGCCACCTGCATTGGAGGGAGTGCACAACGTGTTTCATGTGTCGCAGTTGAGATGATACGTGGCAGATCCTAGTCATGTATTGGATCACTCAGAGATAGAGGTGGGCCCTACTCTTAGCTATCCAGAGCAGCCAGTTGAGATTCTGGATCGGAGAGAGAAGGTGCTGAGGAACCAGACTATTCCTTTGGTACACGTCGCATGGAGGCATCACTCTCCGGGGGAGTCAACCTGGGAGAGAGAGGATGACATGCGAGAGCGTTATCCATATTTGTTTGTACCTTGAGGTATGTTATTTTCTAGTTATGTTCTGTTCATTAGTTAATTGTGATTCTTTAGTTCTATTCTGTGATTTTTCTGGGGATAGTTTTCATCTTTAAATTTCGAGGACGAAATTAATTTAAGGAGGGTAGACTTGTCACTACCACATTTTAGGAAAAAGGGTATTTTGGTAATTTCCTATTTAAATAAATATTGTGCATGGTAAATAATTTTTGTTGTATTATTTAATTATTGTTGGTTGTTATTTAATTATTTTGAACTTATTTTAGTGGACCCAACTAGTTTAGTTTGGACCCATGGACCAACATGAATTAAATAGTTAGATTTGGCCCATTTAGAAAGCCCATAGTTAAGGAGATGGATTAAATTAATTAAGTGATTAGACTAGAAGCTTCCTTCCTTAATTATTTCTTCATGAGAGGCCCCAAGGGGTACATTGGATATTTTACAATTGCTTGGGGAAGGGGGCATGGCCGGCCTATATTAGAGGTGGGAAATTTCTCTCTCCTCTCATTCTCATTCCAAATCTAGATCTAGAATTTCCCACTACCAAATTCCCTCCATTCCCATTCCAATTCTCCACCAAATTCAACCCAAATTCATTCCAAATTTTTCCTAATTCACCATTAGAAAGTTGAGAAGTAAGGATCTAGAAGGAGGAAGCAAGGATCTACAAAGAGGAGCAAGGATCTACAATTTGGAAGCAAGTTCATCTCAATTGGAGGTTTCATTGGGAATCCATCTCCCAATAGGTATAATTCAGTTTTTTCCATTAAAATAGCTTCTAAATCTGAGATTTAATCATAAAAAATCAACCCATATGTATGTACTACCCATAGGACTTTGTTTTATGTTCATAGGAGACCCATGGAGAAAGTTATGGTACTTTTTGTGTCAATTTTGTTGGAATTTCGAATTTACATTTTGTTGTGTGTGTCAATTAATCCTATAGATCAATTGGGCATGTGTTTTTGTGTTTGGGGCTTGTGTCGTATCCATAATTTGGTACATGTGGTTCGTATCCCAACTATTTGGTGATACGTGTCATTTTGGGGGTTTTTCCTCCGACACGGGACTTTCTACATGTCGTATTTTGACACGGACACATAGATCTACTTATGACACTTTGATTTATTCATAAATATTATTTGTGACTTGTTTGTGTCCTTCGGGGTATATTTGGTTGTGTGTTGGACTCGTGTCACATGCGTATCCTAGATCTAGTGGGATACGGTGTGATACTCTCCAATTTGGTGTGTTTTTGTGTAGATCTAATTATTTATACTTTAAAATTCTTTATTTATAACTAGTAAATATATATAGATATTATATATTATTTTAGTGTATTTATTATGGTATTTATTGTAGCATAGATCTATATTTCTATGTGTTCTAATGTGATGTATAAATATATGTATGTAGCTTTCTTGCATGCAAATATATATGTACTTATGTTAATAACATAAATTATACATAAATGTTTTATAAAATATATTTATGTGTTTAAATATGTAATTATATTATTTATAATTATTATATATTTAATTGTTAATTTAATGAATGTATTTTTATGTGTGCTTCTAGCCATGTAAAATACGTACATATGTGCATGTGTTTGGTATTTTAATTTTGTAAGTTTATATGTATGTATATATAAGTATATAGTTATTAAATTGTTTATATATATATATATGCATTTTGATTTATATATGTATATATATAGGTATTTTTGTGAGGTATAATACTAATAATAATATATTATTTTATTTGTATAAATATTGGTTTGTATATACATTATTTAGAGTGTGCATTATTTGTATTATTAGTATTCTTGTGTGGGTATCATTTGGGATCTAATTTTAATTCCTAAATTGTTGTATTTTATTTCCATATTATTTTATATAGAGGTCTTGTGAGGTTGACCTTGGTTTGACCATGTTTTACTTTAGAGTTGACTATAGTTGACTTTTGACTTAGAATTTAATTATTGACCTAGAAGTTGACTAGTTTGACTTGTTCTCTTTTCGGGACCTTGTATTAATGTGGTATTCTATATCTAGGTCTTCGAGGTACCGAGTCAGATATCTGTGAGACTGTTTTTTGGACTTTAGGCGAGTACATTCTCTGATAGTTTCTCATTTATGATATCCTCTATATTCGTTGTATCTAGTGTAGATATACATGTTTCTCTTGACACTATGGTTACACGGATTGGTATATCCGGATCTCTTTATGAGATGTTATTCCTTGGTATATGGTGTATATGGTGCAAGTAATGTTCATTGGTTATTTTGTACATGTACAGACATCGATTTTCGGGAGGAGTCGCTCTCTTCTTGGGGAATCTAGTGTCATAGCATACCGTGGTTGGATCTATTATACCAGTTAGGGGTGGGAAGTATTAGTATAGATATGTGATCAAATCCCTATTGAATAAAGTATTGGTAAGCGAATAGTGTTGATCATGCACCGCACGTATGATTAGCCAGGCCGCATTATATCTTGCCCAAGCCGATCACATGTTAAGCTAGTACTCACATACTTAGTCATTAGTATTATTGTTTCATTGGCATATTGTTCATTATTGTATTTCTTTCCAGTATTTCCTTATTGTCTATATATCTCTTGTATCTATTTTGTGCATCTTGTTTATCCACAGCTATTTACTGTTACATAGTTTTTATCATGGATTAGAACTGCTGTTAGAGATGTACTCTGCTCCTTTCCTGACTGGATATATTTTTCCAGATGACACTGAGGAGTACCCTACCTATTATGGACCCCAGGATATTGTGGGTTTAGATTCGGAGACCCTGGCTCAAGAGGGACTTATCCCAACTGAGACAATTGACCCTGGAGTTGTAGCTTTGTAGTATTGTAGTTTTCTTTTGTACTGGATTTGTCTCCAGCTTATTTTTGTTACTCTTCAGACTCATTGATGTATTATTTTAAACTCATGAGTTGTATGATGACTATTCTATTCTTATCTGATTCGTGCTCATTTCCATCTTAAGTTCTGTGATTGAGTATTCTATCATTATTGGTGGTTCATTACTTTAGATAGACTATCTAGACAGCGTTCTACCGCCGATTCTGCGGCGTAGGCTGGGCGTTGTTTTCGACTAGTATCCTTACACCGTCTACGGGTCATGACACTCTCCGAAGAGGTCTTCCCCTGAAAAGAAGACAAAAGAAAGTTAATATCAACATAATATTAATTTTCCCAAAGAAGAGGCATAAAAGACAATATTTACCCATGGCCGACGACATATACGTCGCATCTGCAGCTTGTACAGCTAAATCATTTCTTAATAATGCTAGGCGAGCTGTCTTACCTGGAGAAAGGGGTCTGTAAACTGAAATTGGCAAGTAGTCTTCCAGGGCCTCCTCAAAATCCAACCTAGGCTCATCAACTGGAATCTCGCTAGGTGCGCTCACAGGCACGGCAGAAGTCCCTCCCGATGTCGATCCGGCTAGAGGTATATGGAACTTTATTATACTCAGCCCCGAAGGCGACCTCGTTCCACTACCTGAAGCAGTAGCGGCGACGGCGGCATCCAGCTGAGATTCTCCGGCACCACCAGCCGGAACTGTAGAAGGTCCCTCTCTAAAAGGCGAGGAACCTCCAATCAAAGGATCATCCCCAACACGGGGAGATGCAAGCTCACCTCCAGGAGCCTCAATGCCAGGAATCCGGAGAGGATGATTTACCATCTTCTTCTTCCTCTTACGGGGGGAAGTCTCCTTGGGAGAAGGAGCCCTTCGCTTCCCAGGAACTACCAAAGCCCCTGCAGGCGGAGGTACTTCACCCCTGGGTACCGACACCAGAGGCTCATCCGGGGTAACGGACTCCTCACCCTCGTTGGAAGAAACCGAGGGGACTTCAACTCTTCCCCCAGGCTTGGAAGAGGGCACCCTAAAGCTTCCATGCATATCAAAATCACGATGGAAGGTATTCGTTGCCACATAGAACTGGGCATACGAATGCAGGATGCGCAGCTCCGGGGAGAGTGTGATGACCGGCACAGTAAAAATTGCCCCAGTGCAGCCCATGATAAAATATCGCCATCCCCTCGCTCCATCAATGAGTCCACCTCTGGACCTGAAGCTGGTGACGGCATTGCCCACGTGGAACTGATCATACCCAAACTGCCGGACAAACCGACTGGGCAAGTAGGACTCCAAGAAGCAATGATCTTCACTTTTGTACAGCAGATGGGATGGTCTAATACAGACCAACCAATTAAAAGCTTCGGGAGAAAGAATGGTCTTCTCTCTACCCGATTCCTCGAGCCTAATCCCCGATTGATTGCGATGCACAGAAGGAACGGTGCAGAAAAGCTTCCAACTGTGACTGAAGCCTAGCGCCCGCCGACGGTCTATAACTGTGTTCACATTCCAGGAAGACTTCCGGTAGTTCAACAAAAAACTACCCCCCGAACTACTGTCGGAACCGGGAGACATCACCCGGGGGTTGTGGAGAATTAACCATCCCATTAAATACAGGTATGGTATTTCTACCCTGGGGAAGCTATCACGCCGAATTTTATCAACGAGCAGCCCGTCAGTCATGGCCCTCAGGCCAGCTTGTATACGGCACACCATGGCAGGGAGCAAGCCCAGTCTTGCCCCGAACTCTAGACGCACTGCAGGCCACAGCGTGTTGCGGTGAATGCGGTCTGCAGATGCGACGCCTGGCACTACTACTCGGCGCAGCCATATGGAGAGAAAGCCAGCCAGTTGAGCTTCCCTGGACAAAGGCCTGCGACAGCACCTCAAATAACTATAGGCCTTAGTGCCTTCAGGATACTTTCCTGTCCCTTCGTCGAGGAACCGGTCTGGAGCACCAGCATCCACCATAAGATCGTCAACTACCTGAGCATTAAGCGCACTCCGGGGATTCACAGGCAGATCCTTGCCCTCCAATACCTTCTCCGGCTTAGCAGTCCTGGACCGGTAGAAGAAAAGATAGGACGTCCATTTGGTGATATGAGCCAAATCTGAAGGCTCGCCATAAAAAGCGGTACAAGCAAGGTAGTGGCACATCAGCTCCTGATACACTTCTACTACCCGAGGGTCTGAATCCCCCAGCTCCCAGTTTGTTGGAACATACTCTTCATATGGAGTATCCCCCATCGGCAGTCTCGAGATCTCTGCCATCTCATGGAGGGCCAATCCCAACTCCCCCAGTGGAGTGGTGAAAGTCCCGGTGAGCGAAATATATCGCTCGATCAGTGCCAGAAACAGGTTAGGGTTAGGAGGTAACCCAATACTGGTTGCACTCACAGCTGCAAACAGACCGATGTTCTCCAAATCGGTCTGAAAATGCTTCAAGGTCCAATCAACTAAGCGAGCCCATCGAAGGTTTGAAGGGGTGATCCACCCGCCACACCGAGGGTTCACCTTAGGATATACTCCCCCGCGCCCCATAAAATTATTACAGAAAGTCGGTAACTAGACCGGCTGGATCACCAAACTATCTTCACTCGGGACACTGCCCGGGTACAGCCCCCTGAACAGCGTCACAGAGCCGGAAGGGCGGCTGACAAACGACCCCTGGTCAGCTCCTCTCAGATGAAAGATCTTCCCTGGCTTGCCGTAAAGATCGGAGGTCAGCGTCCACGACATCCTCCTGGGATGCGTAGCATGGAAGAAGGCCGAGATGGGGTAGTCTCTCGGCATATTGTGTAGGTACAAGACCAAACCCTCGGCGGGGAAAATCTAGAGTTCTCTCTTGGTCTTTGTTTGGGACTGCTTGTCAATCATGTCCCCGAAGAGGAAAGCCGGCTTCAGGTATTGCTCCCCGTCTACGTACGTTTGGGGTTCCCCTTTGATCAAGTTCAGCAGCGTTCGCTCGCCCTGAGCCGATATCAGAATTGCCCTTCCTTCGGGATACTGGGGCCCGGAGATAGGAAATATCACGTGCGACAGATCCTCCAGATAGTTGGAGTGCAGCATCCCGACGGCAGAGCCCATCACCTCAGCTAGCGGAGACTCATGCAAGTTGACTGCAAAAGTACAAGAGAAACATGTCAGTTCCTATAACTAGACATTATAGGACTTGCAACATCCGAAAAGAAAAAAAAATCAACAGTCCGTGCTCTACGCCGAGACTGTGAAACTTGAGCTTTTACGATGGAATCCATTTCCTCAACGTAAAATTCAAGATTGTCAGTATACGGTCCGTGCTCTACGGCGGACTGATTAAATTGAGTTGTTACGCCGGAACTCTCATCCACAAGCATAAAACTTAAATTTTAATTATATACACCAAGTTTTCGGCGGTCAAAGCTTTTACGCTCGACTGCGAAAAAATAGAGTTTTTACGCTGACACATTAGAAATATGGGCGTAAAAAGATGAAACGTCTCCGTGCGTCATCTTTCTCGAAGAGGCTATCAGCACAGAAGACGACCTAGCGCAGTCACGTTCAACGTGTGCGAAGGATTTTCAATCATTCTCTTTTTCCCGAAAGCTCTACCTTCCAGGCCGGGTGCACTACTCGTCGGCGGGATGCTCCGCTCAGAATGGGATTCACCCTGTCCAACCAGAGACGCTCTCACTTGAGCAGAAGGACGAGAAGAAGAATCAACCTTTTTTCCCTTAGTGGAGGAAGCTTGCTTCGAGGCCATTGCTAGAAACTTTGAAGACTCGAAGAAGAAACGGAGAAGAACTCGAACAATCGAAAGCTTTCTCTCGTAGAAGACAGATAGAAAGTTTTTCTCTCAAAAACTTGGGATATATATAGAGTTTGGATGGACTCCTCGGACCCCGAACCAAATCCCCTAATTAATATTCGGTTATGATTGGGTCCTACGTCAGCCTATTTATTCAGAGAAGGCGGACAGTCAGCGAATTCAAAAAGTTTTCACGCAAAGCAGGTTCGTAGTTTCTACGCTAAGAAGCTTTCTACGCTCGACAGCTACAGATCTACGGTTTTACGCTCGCAGGCTATAAGTCTATGGTTTTACGCCCGGATGCCTTTGTGCTCGGTAGCTTTTATGCTCGAGAGGCTACAAACCTACGACTTCAAGCTCAGGAACTATAAGTCTATGATTTCACGCTCGATGGTGTTTAGTTTATGCTCAGGGGCTGCCAACTTATGATTTCGTGCTTTATGACTTCCCGCACATCTGAAAGATACGCCGGCCAGAGTACGCGTACATCTGAACGGTTCTCAAAGCGGTCAATTGCAAAAAGTTCACACAGAAGATACTCCCTCTTGACCTCAAGATATCCCAAGTACCCAAAGCATACAGAGTTCAACATTAAAAAAATTACTCTTCTTTATGGGTCGATTCAAAGTTCATCCAGACTCCAGTCTGAATATTTTATCTACCAAGATGGCAAATCAGTTTGACAGCCATTGCTCGCCTTGCCCCAAAGGGATTTTTGAGAAATCATTCTTGAAGATGATGTCTGAACAAAGAAATTCTGTTTATCAGAAGTAACAATTCAGAATTCTACGCGATTCCTCACTCCTAAACAGCAGGACAGTTCAAAAACTCGAATGCTAAAGCGGCTTTCTACGCATCCCTAAGTTATGCGTAAAAGACAGGACAGGACCTAGCACTATTTCTAAACAGAGTCGGCGTAAAGAATCAGACGTGTCGAAGCTACACATATTCAGACTTCACAGCAAAGTATGGCAAGATGATCATATGCATGGAAGAAAGACGATTTTATTAAAGATTAAAGTCATGATTACATATGAGTGAAATCCAATCTACAAGGGTTTTTCTTCATTTTCATGATTACATATGAGGGAAATCCCGTCTACAAAGGATTTTCTCGTCGTCGTCAGAAGGCCACCCCCTAGAATCTGTTCTGCCAGGTTCTTGCATGGACGCCAATTCTTCATCTCTCCTCCCGCAGTTGGTCGATTTTCGCAACCGACTAAAATGATAAATGGAGGGAGAAGGTCGCAGTTGGTCGATTTTAGTCGATTTTCGCAACCGACTAAAATGATAAATGGGCATCTAAATTATGCAGATCCCATGCTCCGTGCACCGTGACAGATTGAGTTGAGGTATTTCACCCAACTCAATACCCGAGGTCAGAGCTAGTTGCTGCTCTCGTCCCCGGAGGTAACGAGAGAAGGTACCGCTTGCAAGCGGCATGGTAAAATATGATTCTTCTTCTCTCCCGAAGAACCACCATACAAAGTTGCTGATTATCCCGAGCAAAGGAGGCTATGATATCCTTCCATGATCCATCGTTGAAGAGGACATTTGCTCAAAGACGCCATCTCTTTAGGCTCCTTACATGCTGGAAGAGGATGATCTCCTTCTTCCTCAAGTCGACCCGACGAACTCCGGCCATCATCTCTGTATGATGAAGGAAGTGTGGGAAGACCAGAAGAACTCCTCAGCCTTTTTATAGGCGAGAGAGAGCACCGATCTCCAATAAACTCCGCCATAAAGTCAGCCATGAAAGAACGGGTCAGGCTTGACCGTTTAAGGCTCCACTCAGAGCGTTTCGAGTTACGAGGAGCGGTTCATGCTTCATTCAAAGCGTTTTAAATTACGAGAAATTTAAAAGCTTTGAAGGGGATCTTATAGAAGCATAAAAAATATGCTGGATAGCTCTACGCAGCATATTGATGCAAAGCAGCGTAAACAGAGGACTTCAGAGCCCTCAACGTACGAACAGAGCTTCTCCGTCGAGCACACCATGAAATATAGGCTCGAGGACCATCCGTGTAGGGCAGTATGTCCAGGCTGCTTCAGCGTAAACAGGGTGCTTCATCGCCTTTATGGCGTAAAACTCATCCGCCTTCAATGCAGCATTGAAGTGTACGAGGGATGCTTCGTATTCTCCGAAATGAACCTGTCAGATCTTGCAATGAACCTGACGTCTGGACTTCTGACAAAGGGATATCGCTCGACTACCCAGGCGACGAATATAATGATAGCGCGGCACTGCAACCCAAGCTATCATTTACTGCCATTTTCCTTGCGTAAATCGCTTTTACGTACACAGAGGAACACGCTGCCTAGTTTTACACAGGCAGATGAGAGCTCCTTACGCTCTACGAAAGACAAACTGCCTGCCACATCAAGAGCTGTACTCCGTATGGGACTCGAGGCGCGTCTCTATATTTAATGCACAGGGTGGTGACAGGCCCTCAAGGCACGTCTCTGCAATTAATGCGCCGAATACTGACAGATGCCTGAGGCACGTCTCTGCATTTGATGCACAGAAGGGTGGCAGACCCTCAAAACATGCCTCTGTATTTAATGCGCAGGATGATGGCGGATCTCCATATTTAATGCAGGAGATTTGATTAAATGTCATCGAACCGTCGTTTAATGACATCACCTTTGCGAGAGCTGCTCCTACGCATACAAGAAAATACGCTGCCTAGTTTTATACAGGCAAACGTGAGCTCCTTACGCTCCGCAGAAGACGAACAGACTGCCACGACAGTGGTTACTCTTCGCACAGGATTCAAGGTGCGTATCTGCATTTAATGCGCAGAATGATGCAAATCTTAAAGACAAGCATCTGCATTTAATGCACAGGATGGGGGCAGATCTCTGCATTTAATGCAAGAGATCTGATTATCTCCAAGAGCCGTAATTCCGGCTAATACATCCACATCATCACTCTGGCACGTTACAAAGCGGCTTCTACGCCTATTCAGCTTCGGTGCCTACTCGGCTTTTACGCCCATTCAGCTTTGATGCCTGCTCGGCTTCTACGCCCATTCGGCCTTCTGTGCCTACTCGACTTCTACACCTACTCAGTCTCTATGACCACTCGGCTTCTACGCCCACTCGGCCTCTATGACCACTCGGCTTCTACGCCTATTCGGCTTCTATGCCGGTTTGATAACTATTTGGCTTCTATGCCATGGTGACAGATATTGGCTTCTATGCCAACCTCTTCTACATGAGGGATACCTACCTACGTGGCTTCTACGCCGTGATCTTCGTAGCAGTTATACGCGTTTTATCCTTTAGTTGGACCCGCGTCACACGCTCATTCTAAAGATCATCTATACGCAGGCATTGGTTATTTTAACCGTTGTGTAAAAGGGTGTTGTACTTTCCACTACTCGGTTTTTATACCGACTGAGTGGTCACTGTCACTAAAACTCTATAAATAGAGACCTCTATCAACAGAGGACAAGGTCGAAAAATTAAAAGGAGAAATAGAGGAGAGAGAAAGAGAGAGGAGAATCCAGAGCTCAGGCAAAGAGAAGGGATCGACGACTTTAGCATCGGGCATCCACCCTCTTTAGCAACCTTTGAAGCTGCTACCTGTCTTCGATCCTACGTATTTTGGGACTGGGGCATGACAGAACACCTCGGTGTGAAACATGTAACATAATCACGTAGAAATACTTATGTCACTCCCCGTTTCCATATACATATTTGGAGAGTAATTATTTTCTTGCTAGCGTAGTTATATGTTGTAGAGATACTAGACCCATTCTTTGGTTCACTTCGCTCTTAGTTTATTTATTTGGTTTGGATTTATCATGAGTTGAACCCATGGTACAAACCTCAAACCCACCATATATAACCCAACTTCTCTCTCTCTCCTCTCTTTTTTCCTCTTTCATTCTCTTTCTTAGGTTTTTCTCTCTCCCTCCATAGACAAGTACATCTTATAAGAAATAGAGAAACCCTTTATATTTTTATTCCATTATGTTTCTTATATTATTTTCTGCCATGATCCACACCCGAAATAAGGGCACGGGTAGTGAGCAACGCCCAACCTACGCCGCAACATCGGCGGTAGAACGCTGTCTGGGTTAACCATACTATATATATATATATATATATATATATATATATATATATATATATATATATATATATGGTACCCGTCAATATCATCTCAACTCCAACGAAAAAATAATATGGTAATGTTAATGATACTCAATCACAATGTCAAGCTAAGGAAGATAAAGCATGATATGGAAAAGAAGATGAAATAAGAATCACAATACAATCACAAGTCCACAATAATATATATATGCCAAAATTCTCAATAAAAGTCTAAACAATAAGTCTATGCCTCCTTTATATCAGGTATTAGGTCCTCCTGCTCGAAAGGAGTATCCTCTAATGGTACAACATTCTGCGGCCCATAGTAGGTGGGACACTGGTCCATAAGCTAATCATTTGAAAAATATATCCAGTCAGGATTGGAGCAAAGTATATACCTATGAAAGCAGTTTCAAATACATAATCGAGCATATAGGACAGATAATATAAAAGGATACATGATAACTAGCAATAGAAAATGGAATGAACTAGAGTTAACTGGTGATGTACTGGAATGAAGAACATGCAATATGAATAACTACAATTTAAATAGAAAAGATAAAACTAACTAATGTGCCCTAGAGTACAAGTTCATTATATGATCGGTTTGGGTTGAATACGAATACAATATGGTAACTCGATTACACGTGTGATATGTAATCGATATATACACGAATACACTTGGACTTGATCATATAACCAACTTCTACTCCCCCATCCCCAACCAATACTAATGGATCCAATCATGACATATTACGAATATGAATATGGGCACACTGAACACGAACAGTGTGTGAACATGAAATATACGATAATTAATACCCGATACACACGATGAAATACATATAAAGGAGTACCTGCTGAACACGGTAGGGGATACCATCTCCTGAAAGAATCCATTTAGTACCAGTCCGTGTAACCCTATGTCAGAATCAAGTATACAGTTCTATGCGATATATACACTATCATAAAATAAAAACTAACAGAGAGATGTACTCACCTCTGGTCCTGAGCAAAGGGTGTATCTCGATGCCTAAGTTGGTGCCACACTCCTATTTAGAAAATATTATATCAATATGGTATAATGTAGGGAAGGCAAGTTAAGAATGCATTAACATGCTTCTAGGTCCACTCTAGGATCAATACTAGCTAATGGGTCTATCTTGGTTATTTATTTAGCTACTACTAGCTTAACTTAGTTACACTAGGTTGTACTAAGGTTAAAACTAATTATCTAGTTTAAAGCTAACAACACTAGTTATACTAAATAATCACTAAATATCTATCTTATAAACAATTCTAGCTGAAACCCACTGACTGATACTAACTGCTAGTGATCTCAGTTGATCATCTAGGTAACTGGTTGTCTAAGAATCCCAATAAAACTGCTACTACTAAACATGGGTGCCATACAACACATATCAAAGTATATTACTTGATACACATGCTTGTGTGTATCACTAATACCTATTAAATATGTTTAATGGTACAATGAACTACACAACTACCTAAACATACATCACTCACTGTAATATGGACCAAAATACTACCTGATACTCTACTTAGAGGTATGCTAACTGATACTCTAATTAAATAGCTATTATAATACTCTAGTTAACTAGCATCACTAACTGATAACTAACTAGTAGCTATACTAACCTAGCTTTAACGAACCATCTAACCAGGGATATCACTGATACACCTTGTACCAACTTCTAATTGATACCAACTCCTCCCCCAATTCAGTCAACTGTCCCTGTCCATCCAACACTGGAATCACAGTGCACAAGTTTATACTTTGTCTTTCCTTGCCTTATATAGCCTAAGTATCCTTGATACTTCTATCTGATGTTCTCATGTTAATGTTTCTTGTAATGAACTTAACTTCCCCCTCCGCCTTCACTTGACCAAGCCTCCAGACGTCCATCTATTTCTAGTTGCTGCCCTTGATAGCATTATGTTGTTCTAGCAACTAATCTGCAGTTGCTCGACCCTTTACTACTGTTAACAACAGTTAAAACCTTCTAACCAATTACCTTAAGTATCAGTTCCCTTATGAAACAACCACAGCCTTACCACATCAATATAGTTTTTGCTGACCTTCATCCAGTGTTAGATCACCTTCAGTTATCAGTCATAATTGATACACAACTACCTTCACATAGCTTGCCAATCCAGATGTCCCCAACATACCCCCATAGAACTTACCACAGTTACTTTTGTTTACTTCACACACTCATAGTCACTTGATTCACTTCAAATCCATACACACGCACACACACATTCTGCTGTCACAGATGACACAACTCCCTATCCTACTACAAGTACACACAAACACACACGTGAGCATATAACCATACACATAGAGTGCACACTTGGAATATTTATGATACTCATTCCATTGAGGTGTCAAAACCCCTAAATACTCCTGAATAAATATTTTTACGCATTAATACACATAATAATAGCTATTAGAACTAGTTACAATATGAATTAAAGAAAATTTACACAAATCATCCAAAATGAGCCCCGTATCACACTTTGTCATAAAATACCATGATACGGCTTACTCGTATCCAATTGTGGACACGTATCTAGTCCCACAATCCCAATCTAAGTCTAATTAGATCTATTTAGTCTCATGACACACACTTGATGTGTCAATTTTGTAATTTCCCCAAAATAAACACAAAAACCTTCGTAGAATTCTTAATACACAACCAATTAGCCTAAAACGTGTTCCTATAGGTAGCCCTATGCCATGGGATCATTTCTAATGGTCAAATACATTATTTGGAAACTATAATGAGAAAGAATTCATGATTTACCAATTAGGAGATGGATTCCCAATGAAAATACGAGTGGATACGATCCGGACACGATCTCTACGCTATGGCTCCTCTTCCTTGTGCTCCTTGCTTCTCTAAGCTCCTTGAAGAATGATAATAAAGGAAATTATAAGTGAATTTATGGTGAATTGATGGAGAGGTGAGGGAATTAGGGATCAATGAATTGGGGATCTCAAAAATAGATGAACAAATAAAGTGGAGAGAGAGAGAAGAGGCTCATAACATGGCCGGCCCCTTCCCCCATCTCCAAGTAACATGTAGATGTCCAACATGCCTTCTCATGGTGAATTGTGAGAAATAATTAAGGGTGGCTATTTTGGGAAGTCTCTAACTAATTATAATTAGGCTAATATTTTCTAATTAATTTTGGAGGATGGGTATAATTAGCTTGGTCCTTGTTGGGCTCTATAAATTGTCATGACAACTCTAATTGGGCTCACATGGGTTAAGTTTAACTAATAGGATAGCCTCCTAACAAAAATAATTAATACAAGTCATAATTAATCTATAACTTACTAATAATTAAATAATTAATACAATCATCAAATAATTTCTATAACACACCAATATTAATATTTATTTCTAAAATTATTTACCCATACCAAAATTCTAAACTATCCCTAGTTGGAAAAGTGAGGGTGACAAACCTACCCACTTTAGAAAAATTTTGTCCTCAAAATTTAAGAAAGAAACTAACTACCAATAGCAATCATAACAAGCAAGGAAGAATCGTACCTCACGGCTCAAAAGTTAAGAATAACGCTCGCGCATCTCGTCCTCTCGCTCCCAAGTAGACTCCCCTTGGCGAGTGATGCCTCCACGCGATGCGTACCAAAAACATTTCCTGGTTCCATAACACCTTCTTCCTGCGATCCCGGATCTCCACGTGCTGCTCTGGGTAGCTGAGAGTCAGACCAACCTCGATCTCTGAGTGATCTAGTACATGGCTAGGATCTACCATGTACTGTCTCAGCCGTAAAACGTGGAACACATTATGCACTTCCTCTAATGCAGGCGACAAGTCTAGTCGGTAGGCCACTATACCGACCCTTTATAGAATATCGAAGGGTCCGATGTACCATGAACTAAGCTTCCTGCCTACACCAAAGTGAATCGTGCCCCGTGTCTGAGAAATCCTCAAGAACACCAGATCGCCAACCTATCTTGAAATACTGCCTTAGCACTCTAACTAAAATAAGAAATCATAAGCAATATAAAATAAAATATATACCTCAAACTCCAATGGTCTCCAGTGGCTATCGGTCCAATGCCGCTGTCTGTCCTCCGCCACCCGAAGACTATCTCTAATAAGCTTCACCTTCTTAGCTGCATCCACAACCATCTACGGTCCCAATAAGGCTCTCTCACCAATATTATCCCAAGATAATAGAGTGAGACATCTCCGTCTATACAATACCTCAAATGGTGACATCTCAATGCTGGCCTGGTAGCTGTTGTTGTAAGCAAACTATACCAAGTAAAGGTAATCCTCCCAAGAGGCTCCAAAATCTAAAACACATGTATGTAGCATATCCTCGAGAGTCTGAATAGTCCTCTCTGACTTCTCGTCTGTCTGGGGGTGATATGCGGTACTGAACTTGAGATGAGTGCCCAATCCGAGAAGTGGGACGTGAAGCGACTATCCCGGTCTGAGACTATACTCACAGGAACTCTATACAATATGACTATCTGACACACATACATCTCTGTGTGCTTTTCCATAGACGTACCCCCTTTGAATAGTAGAAAGTGGGCCAATTTGGTCAACCTGTCTACGATGACCCAAATTGTGTCTTTACCTCCTGGATAACACAGAAGTCCCAAAATAAAGTCCATCTTCACATGCTCCTACTTTCACTCTGGAATGGGTAAAGGCTGAAGCAATCCACCTCCCACTTTATACCATACCACCAAAAATTCTCTCTCATGTCCCTATACATCTTGTTGGCACCTAGATGCATAGAGTACTGAGATCGATGTGCCTCCTAAAGAACCTCCTCGCGCAACACTCCACTTGGCATACACAATATGGTACCGTGCTACAATGATCCATCCTCTGCAATACTAAAGTCCTCTGCCAATCCCATATGAACCTATGCTCTGATGCTCCTCAAAGACTCATCCTCGAACTGTGCGGCTCTGATCCGGTCCATCAACTCTGACTGTACCTGGAGTCCCTATATCTGTGTTGCGGCTACAGGAACTAGCACCTCTATAACCAAGCTATCAAGATCGGCCAATAAATATCTGTCCCTCGTCAAGTACATAGCCACTGGATACCTGCTCAAGGCATCAGCGACTACGTTAGCCTTCCTGGATGGTCCTGTAAAGAAATATCGTAGTACTTTATCAACTCCAACCACCACCTCTACCTCATGTTGATCTCCTTTTGTGTAAACACATATTTCAAGCTCTTTTGATCTGTAAAGATCTCCATTCGCTCTCCATACAAGTAGTGCTTCCACAGCTTAAGAGAAAAAATAACTACTGCCAACTCCAAGTCATGGGTAGGGTTATTCTTCTCATACGGACGTAATTGCCTGGAAGCATAGGCAATTACCTTATCTTTATGTTGCAACACACAACCCAAACCCTTACCCAAAGCATCACTATATATAGAAAATCCTCAAGTCCCCGATGGCAACGTCAATACTGGAGCTGTAGCCAACCTCTTTTTCAGCTCCTCAAAAGCAGACTCACTCTCCTCAGTCCAGACAAACTCTACGTCCTTCTTGGTTAGTCTAGTCATCGGTTACACAATCCTAGAAAAATCCTGAATAAACCTCCGATAATAGCCAGCCAATCCAAGAAATCTCCTGATCTCCACCACTGAACTCGGGGTAGACACGACTTAACTGCTAAAATCTTCTTCGGGTCTACTGAGTTTTCATCTCCTGTAATCTCATGCCCTAGGAATTCAAACTTATCAAGGAAGAACTCACACTTAAAAAGCTTGCCATAAAGCTTCTCCTTCCTGAGGGTCTCCAGAACTATCCTCAGGTGCTTCTCTTGCTTCTCCGAGGTCTTCAAATATATCAATATATTATCAATGAAGACCACAACAAACTAATCCAGTTACTGATGAAACACCTTATTCAGCAGGTTCATGAATACTGTCTGGGCATTGGTCAACCCAAATGGCATCACCAAGAACTCGAACTGCCCATATCGAGTGCTGAAAGATGTCTTCGAAATATCTTCCTTCTTCACTTTTACCTGGTGGTACCCCGACCTCAAGTCTATCTTCGAGAATACATTCGCTTTGCTCAATTGATCAAATAAATTGTTAATCCATGACAACGGGTATTTGTTCTTGATAGTGAGGTTGTTGAGTTCCCTGTAGTCGATACACATATGTACCGACCCATCATTCTTTGGTACGAATAATACCGTAGCACCCCATGGTGATAAACTGGAGTGGATGAAGCCTTTGTCCTGCAACTCATCTACATGCTTCTTCAACTCTGCCAATTCGCTATAAGTTTATAGAGAACTCCATATCTCTGTCTGGTGGCAACCCCGACAACTCCTCCGAAAAGATGTCTATGTACTCTATAATTAATTGATGTGGCGGCTCCTTCACTTCCACTATAGCTCCATAGAAGTCACCCCCACTCTTCCGTGTTGCTCCTCTGACGAACTCAAACTCTAGCTCTCCTAGCGCCTAAAACAAAACTCGGCCTCCACGATAATCGATACTAGCATGGTGCCTACTTAACCAATCCATCCCGAGTATTATGTCGTAGCTCGAAAGTGGTATTACGAATAGACTCACGCTCAACTCTCGGCCCCCTAAGGAAACTCTTCGATCCTTGAAAATATTACTGACAAGGATAATGCTACCCCCGATCGAGATCTTACAAGTCATCTCCAATGGTCCAGTCTCTAGATGATGCTTTAAAGCAAAAGATATAAATATGAAACTATAGGAAGTACCGAAATCAAATAAAGCATGAGCTGAAAAAGAATTAATATAGACTAAACCTAAAATAACATCACCAACTGGCTTCTCCTCCTCAATGGTCAAGGCAAAATCTCGCCCCTGTCTCTGTGCACCTCTCTGCTGTTGCTGGTGCTGAGAGAACTGCTGCTGTTATGGCAGTAGGGGAGGTCCTCTCTATTGTCCTGCTAGTGATCTCGTGGGTGCTCTCTATGCTTGGGCCCCGCCCTGAGCTGAATGAGCTGGAGATCTAGGACAAGCCCTCAACTGGTGGTCTCCTGATCCGCAGAATAAATACTGGCCCAATCTCATCCTGCACGCATCCCATCCATGTCCCGGCTTCTTGCATAATGGGTAAGGAATAGCTGGCCTCTAGATCTGGTGCGTCTGCTACATTGGTGCTCAAGATGGTATAGGGTACTACTGCCTCGGCTGCTGGAAGTGTCTCTGATGTTGCTGCTGAAAGTGAGGCCGCTTTGTTGAACCCGTGCTAGTACTGGATCATCCTATGTCCCTCGGCCTCTTGGAGACAAGATCTAGATCATCCTTTGCCCGCTGTGCCTACCTCAGAATCTCCTCAAAAGTAGTGGTGGGGTCTCCATTCGTATGTGATTTTATCTCTTTGTTCAGGCACTTCCTGAACTTTTTGGCCTTCCCTCTGGGGTCTTTCCCTCAACAAAGCAGCCTAATCTGCAATACTTTGTTGCATATTTATCCACCGTCATACTCCCTGAACAAGGTACTAAAACTGGCTCTCTAGAGATGTCAAAGCCGCATCTAGAAAGAACTTTTTCTTGAAGAGCTCCCTAAAATCTTCCCAAGTAAGTCCCGGTACAGAGATCCTGGGGTCTATCCTGAACCAAGTCAATTCGATATCAAACATCAGGCTTCCGGCGGCCTCTACCTGCATCCGCTCTAGAATCTGCGCCAGTCGTAGGTTCCTCTCAATGTTTTCTATCCAATCATCAGCATAAATAATTCCTTCAGTGCCTTTAAAGTCCTTCGGCCCCATCCTCTTAAAATCTATGATAGTCCCCGGCCTTGGCTACTGCAGGGTGAACTGAGGTGGTGTCGTCTATGGCTGGACTACGATGACTTTCTCGACTGCGGCGAGCACAATCTGGTGGGCATTCTCAATGTCCTGCCTCATAACCTCTGACTGACGTTGTTGTGCCTCCATCAACTGTTTAAAGAGCACAAACGTCTACATCTGATCGACTGCGAATGGTGGAGGTAGAAAATCCTCTGAGACTATTGGCGGTACCCTCTGTACCCGAGGTGGACCACCACCGAAAGGTGTTACGAAAACGCCCAACAGGATAGGTGAAACAAAGCTCTGAACTGAAGCTGCTGGAACAGTGTCTGCTGGTGCTACCCTCAGAGGTGACAAAGTGACCGACCTCGCTGACACTGCGCCTGAGCACTAGGAACACGTCTTCGGATGCAACCTGAAGATAGATTGAAACAATGAATCAATATTGAGTAAGATACGATATCATCAAAGAAGGAAAAAATAATTTAAAGTAAAGCAAGCATTCAAATAGATAAGGATAGGAAAATAAATATTTAGAAATGTTTTCTAGTTGGGATTGAGTATACTCTAAGCCTATATCCTATATCCTAAAATAGGCTCATAGCAGTACTCTAGGTGAGCATCATTACGATATAGCTATAATTGCGACTCTAGACCTGCATGGGCCACCACTAAAAATATGTTACAATCCGCACCCGGAATAAGGAAAAGAGTAGTGAGTAACGACCAGCCTACGTCGTAGCATCGGCAGTAGAATGCTGTCTGGGTCTACCTTACTATCTAAACATCTCATAATATATATATATATGGTACCTGTCAATGTCATCTTAACTCCAACGGAGAAATAATATGGTAAATATAATGATACTCGATCACAATGTCAAACTAAGGAAGATAAAGCATAATATGGAAATAAAGATAAAATATGAATCACAATACAATCACAAGTTCACAATAATATATACATGCCAAAATTCTCAATAAAAGTCTAAACAATAAGTCTAAGCCTCCTCTGTATCTGGTATTAGGTCCTCCTGATTTAAAGGAGTATCCTCTAATGGTATGCCATCCTGCGTCCCGTAGTAGATGGAACACTAGTCCACAAGCCTATCATCTGAAAAATATATCCAATCAGGATTGGAGCGAAATGCATACCTCTGAAAGCAGTTCCAAATACATAATCGAGCATATATAACAGATAATAGAAAATAATACAAGATAACTAGCAATAGAAAATAGAATAAACTAGAGTAAACAGGTAATGTACTAGAATGAAGAACAGGCAATATGAATAACTTTAATTTAAAAGAAAAAGATAAAACTAACTAATGTGCTATAGAGTACAAGTTCATTATGTGATCGGTTTGGGTTAAACACGAATACAATATGGTAACTCGATTACACGTGTGATATATAATCGATATGTACACGAATATACTTGGGCTTGATTATATAACCAACTCCTACTACCCCATCCCCAACCAATACTAATAGATCCAATCACGATATGTTATGAACACAAATATGGGCACACTGAACTAGAGCAGTGTGTGAACACAAAGTACACGATAATCAATACCTGATACATACGATAAAATACATGTGAAGGAGTAGCCACTGAACATGGTAGGGGATAACATCTCCTGACAGTATCCATTTAGTACCAGTCTGTGTAACCACTGTATCGAAATCAAGTATACAGTTCTAGAATATGCAATATATATACTATCATGAAATAAAAACTAACAGAGAGATGTACTCACCTTTGGTCCTGAGCAAAGGGTTTATCTCGTTGCCTAAGTTGGTGCCATACTCCTATTTATGAAATATTATATCAATATGGTGTAATGAAGAGAAAGAAGTTAAGAATGCATTAACATGATTCTAGGTCCACTATAGGATCAATACTAGCTAATGGGTCTATCTTGGTCATTTATTTACCTACTACTAGCTTAACTTAGTTACACTAGGTTATACTAAGGTTAAAACTAATTATCTAGTTTAATGCTAACCACACTAGTTATACTAACTAATTACTAAATATCTATCTTATAAATAATTATAGCTGAAACCCACTGACTGACACTAACTGTTAGTGATCTCAGTTGATCATCCTGGTAACTGGTTGTCTAAGAACCAATAAAACTGCTACTACTAAACATGGGTGCCACACAACACATATCAAAGTATATACTTTATACACATGCTTGTGTGTATCACTGATACCTATTCAATATGTTTACTGGTACAATGAACTACACAATTGCCTAATCATACATTAGTCACTGTAATATGGACCAAAACATTGCATGATACTCTACTTAGAGGTATGCTAACTGATACTCTAATTAACTAGCTATTATAATACTCTAGTTAACTAGCATCACTAACTGATAACTACCTGGTATCTATACTAACCTAGCTTTAACTAACCATCTAACCTGGGATATCACTAATACACTTAGTACCAATATCTAACTGATACCAACTCCTACCCCAATTTAGTCAATTGTCTCTATCCATCCAACACCGGAATCAAAGTGCACAACTCTGCACTTTATCTTTCCTTGCCTTACATCTCCTAAGTATCCTTGATACTTCCATCTGATGTTCTCATGTTAATGTTTCTGGTAATGAACTTAAATTCCCCCTCCTTCTTCACTTGCCCGAGCCTCCAGCTGTCTATCTATTTCCAGTTGTTGCCCTTGATAGCATTAAGTTGCTGTAACAACTAATCTATAGTTCCTCAGCCCTTTACTACTGCTAACAGCAGTTAAAACCCTCCTACCAATTACCTTAAGTACCAGTTCCTTTATGAAACAACCACTGCCTTGCCACAGTAATATAGTTGCTATTGACCTTCATCCAGTGCCCGATCCCGTTCAGTTATCTGTCACAATTGATACACAAGCACCTTCACATATCCTGCCAATCCAGATGTCCCCAACACATACCTATGGCACTCACCACTGTTACTACTGTGCACTTCATACACTCAAAGTTACTTGATTCACTTCAAATCCATACACACACACACACACACACACACACACATACACACATACACACACACACACACACACACACACACACACACACACACACACACACACTTGAGCATATAACCATACACCTAGAGTGCACACTTGGAATATTTATGATACGCATTCCATTGAGGTATCAAAACCCCCAAATACTCCTTGATAAACATTTCTACGCATTAATACATATAATAATAGCTATTAGAACTAGTTACAATACGAATTAAAGAGAATTTACACAAATCAACCAAAATGAGCCCGTATCACACCGTGTCTTAAAATACCATAATACGGCCTACTCGTATCAAATTATGAACACATATCTTGTCCCACAACCCTGATCTAAGTCTAATTAGATCTAATTGATATTACGATATACACTTGATGTGTCAATCTCGTAACTTTCCCAAAATATACATAAAAATCTACATAGAATTCTTAATACATAACCAATTAGCCTATAACTTGTTCCTATATGTAGACCTATGCCATGGGGTCATTCCTAATAGTCAAATGCATGATTTGGAAACTACAATGAGAAAGAATTAGAATTTACCAATTGAGATATAGATTTCCTATAAAAATACGAGTGGACATGATCCGGATACGATCTCTCCGCTATGACTCCTCCTCATTGTGCTCCTTGCTTCTCCAAGCTCCAAAGCTCCTTGAGGAATAAGAATGGAAGAAAATTGCAAGTGAATTGATGGTGAATTGATGGAGAGGTAAGGAAATTAGAGATCTATGAATTGGGGATCTCAAAAATAGATGAACAAATAAAGTGGAGAGAGAGAAGAGGCTCATAACATGGATGGCTCCTCCCCTTTCCCAAGTAACATATAAATGTCCAACATGCCCTCGCATGGTGAATTATAAGAAATAATTAAGGGTGGATGTTTTGGGAAGCCTCTAACTAATTATAATTAGGCTAATCCTTCCTAATTAATTAATGAGGATGGGTCTAATGAGCTTGGTCCTTGTTGGGCTCTATAAATTGTCATGACAACTCTAATTAGGCTCACATAAGTTAATTCTAACTAATAAGCTAGTCTCCTAACAAAATAATTAATACAAGTCACAATTAATCTATAACTCACTAATAATTAAATAATAAATACAATCATCAAATAATTTTTATAACACACCAATATTAATATTTATTCCTAAAATTATTTGCCCATGCCAAAATACCAAACTACCCCTAGTTGGAAAAGTGATGGTGACATTTCCCATGCATTTAGAACTTGGTATTTATGGATTTGGTGAATGTATTAGTGTAGATCTAAGTTTTAAGTTTTAGGATTTTTCTTTGTGTTCTTGGGTTTTAATCACTTTAAACTAAATGTTTTCGAAAACTTGTTACTCTATGTTGATGATCACTTGATTTTGAATAGTTTAGAACTTTACTTTGCAGGATTTGGACATCATTTGAGGTTTCTATGGATGAAACAAAAACTTATTTTTGAGCCTTTTAGCCATGTCCGAAAAGCTGTTATTTGGTGGGGACGAAGGAGTGCTATGCGGCATGAAGTTCTATGTAGCCTGGACTTCTTGTCTCGAGTCAGCATGCAACCAACCTTGTTGGGCGCACGACTGAATTTTCTATGCATCCTTGGCCAAATGCATGAACTTAAACGAATAAAATTTTATTAAGTCCAAAAATATTTTATGCGGCCAAGAGGAGTATGCGGCCTCATTGTCTATTTAGCCAGGAGCTCTGCGTCCCTCTCCTCCTGGACGCATAACTTCTAACTGACTTGGCATGAATTTTCATCATTTGTCTTTTCTTCTGACACACTTTTATCACATGTCACATCAGTCATTTTTCTAACTTGACTTAACTTGTATTTATTGTTTGTCATATCACACGTTTTTCGAATAGTAGACTTTGCTCTATTTATATGGCCTTGACCTTATGCGACCTTGACACTATGCAACCTCGAAGTTATGCGGTACCTTATTATGCGCCTTTGCTCTGATGCGCTATTATTTCTTACTCACTTTGGACACTTGATTGGTTTAATGTGGATATTGATTGAATGATTCTGATGCTATGTGTTAACTTAGAAATGGCTTGTATGACCCATATGTGACCATGTGCTAAATGACTAAGCAACTGGCATAAGCCATGTGGATATGGCCCTACATGTACTTACTTGCTGATTAGACTACTTTTCCTGGTTCACCTTATTATACGTTGGACAAAATAAGGGACGTAGTTCAACTCGAGGGAGGGTCTATAATCCCGGTCCATGTTTGGTTTAAGGATTATGGATATGATCTCGAGGGGTTTTCGCACTACTCTTATTTTATCTATCGATATAATAAAGTGATAAATTATTGTGACCATCATTTGCTTGTCCTATCCTGAATAACTTGCTACTTGATAACTTATCCACAACCTTGATACTAGAACTCGTTCCTGTCCTGACTATTGTATCCGTACTGATACACTTGATCGCACCAAGGGTGCTACTTGATATAAGAGTTATCATGCCACAGACACTTGCTATGTGGTATATGTAATTATTTTCTTGTACAAATCTGGTTGTTGGACAGTGACTTTAGTCGTGGCTAGATAGTATTAATTTTTGCTTTACACTTGGGTGAATCCAAATTTAACTTTAGGAGACAATGTGGATTCATATCAAGAGTGCCCATACTTAAAGTACGATATTTAGGAAAGAATGTTCATATGACCACGACTTATCTACAACAGATTAAAATAAGATGTACAGCAAATACATTTTCAATCCCCATCAACTCGTAGCCTATACGTCCTCTCGAACTATTACTTATATTCATTCTTGAATAAGAAAGGGGTAACGGATCCTCAAATTTCTCAGTGGGACAATACTCAAATCCAACGGAACACTCTCGTTGAGATCACCTAAATGATTATTACCAACAAAAATATTCTATTCTTAAAGCCCAGTTGTTTTAAGGATATCATATTCCTGATCACCAGTTGGGTTAGGAATAATATCACATGTTCACCAGTCAATAAGTGTAATGTGATTCATATCCATATTACCTCTGAATCATATTTTATTTATTATCCCCTAAAGAGAAGATAATAGTTCGCCCTTGAACTACTCGTTCTTCTCTTTCCAAACTGAGTAAACTAATAAGCTATCAGTCCATATCACATCTGATAGTATTACATCATGCAAAATTTATCCTTTGTACTCAGCATGAGTATGCCTTGAATGATAAATCTACCAAAATTTTCCACAGATTTATTCTGCTATGTCCATAATACCTCTGAGAAGATATATTCTGTGGGATCCTGTTTAAAAATATATCACGTCCATGTTACCTCTGATCTTGTTTTCAATCTAACCTATTATTTGTATCTAATACTAGATATACAATAAATAAATGGGTCCACAATAAATAATTGTTCTTTGAAAATTTCAATTCATTTTTATTAAAAACTTGCAAGAAAAAGCATAAGATAGGTTTCACTCAGGTGGAGTAGAAAGATCAAGGAGGACCTATGTCAATCGAGCTAGTTGTTGGTCTTTATTCAATGTCACTCTCCTACGTACATCGAGCATTCTAGAGTCATCTATAGCAAAAGGAGCCATAGAAGCATATAACTCTATCATCTTGTTTCGAGCATGGTTAAGCTCGTTCTTGTTATGCTCAAGCTCCAAAAGCTGTTCTTTTGCTAAGTCATAATATACCAGCTTTTCCCGACGTTGGTCTACAATTACCTTCAACTCCTCTCTCGCTTGCTTAAACTGGGCTTTGAGTTCTTAGATCTGAGTTTTGAGTTGTATCGCCCTATTATTATGTTTATCATGGACAGAATAATGAAGAGACAAAGAAGGAGTCACCTCTTTCACAGAAGAATTTATTCGGACAGTATTCTCAGCATGGATCTTCATATGCTCCTGGAAAGTGGTCTAATACTCCCTGAACTCTATAGTAATTGACTCTTATTCAGTCCAAATTAGAGCCGAGATGTCCCCACTGTTAAGATACAGATATTCATTAATAGGCTGCTCAAGGCCTATCCAGATTTTCTTAAGAGCGACAGCCCCATCTTCATCCTTTAAAATTCTGATGAGTTGAATCATGGGCAAGCTAGCATTTTTCACATCCTCAAAGGATAAACATTTCTTAAGCACCAAATTTATCAACTACTTCAATTTTGTGTAGAAAGCAGATGTATAAGCTTTTACTAAAGCATTAAAGCGAGTGTTTGAACTTGGAGTCAAGATAATTTTAGCTAATCCTTGTGTCATGACCCATACCCGGTGTAAGGACACAAGTACGTAGGTATGTCCAGCCTACGCCGCAGCATCGACGGTAAAATACTGTCTAGGTCATCAATATTGTCTACACATCTTACAAAATATATAAGGTACCTGTCATGCTATCTCAACTCCAAATGGAGGACAATATGATAATATGGTAATGGTAAACAATACTCAATCACAATAACAAACTAGGGAATAATAAGACACGATATGGAATAGAAGAAAAAAAAATAAGCCACAAATATATCATAAGACCAAGTCTAATCTCAACACAAGAAATCAAACAATAATACAAAGCCAAATACTAACTGACATATACAATAGATGAATAAACTAACTATGCCTCATCAACTGTTGGTGCTAACTCAACAAGCTCTACGGGTGATAACACAACTTGTTCGCCATCCTGTAGGTCGTAGTGCGTAGGACACCAGTCCTCTAATGAATCATCTGAAAAAAATATTCAGTCAGGATTAGAGCAAAGTACAACCCAAATAGCAGTTCAAATAATTAACAGAAACTATGAAACAGTAATAGCAATGAACATAAAAGATGGAAGTAACTGAACTAACATGTATCGTGAGAAAGAGCATCACGATAAATAATGGAAAAAACTAAGAAAAATATGGTGAGGAACAATATGTAATAAACTGGAACAGAGTAAACAATATATATAATATGCCTTAAAATACTAGTAAGATATTGTGATCGGCTTGGGCCTAACACGGGCTATATATAAAAGGTGAGCTAGCGTGATCATGCGTGAGTTGCATGATCTGCTAACTATCATGGGCTACACTAAATCACGGGTTATAAGGTGTGATCATATATTCACTAATACTTCCCAAACCCCCCATGTAAACCCCCTCACCCAAAATAGGTATTTTATGCGTATTTTATATTATTATATTTATTATAGATGTTGAATTTTTTTTAGAATATTCTTTTAGTTAATTAGAAAATAAATAACTTGATATATTTACTTATATAAATATTTATTTAGAATTATTTTTAGGCTATTTTAGATTTTTGGAGATTTTTTAGAATTTTTGAATAATTAAAATCTAGAAACATAAATTTCTAGGACTTCTATGATTTACTATGAGACCATACTTGCATATTGTTCCTACCAAATATTTATTTTAGGTTAAAATATTTAATTATATTTTTTTGTAATTTATTTAGAATTTTAAGAAATTTATTTAGATTTTTGAAATTATTTAAGATTTATTTGGATATATATAGTCTTAATATTAGATAGATGCTAATTTAGTGTTAATAGATATTAATAAGATTATATATAAATTATTGTATCATCTTTAATTCTATTTAAGATTATAAATTATTGAGATAAATTTAAACTATATTTTAAACTAATTCAAATCCTGAGTCTACTAGAAAATTAACTTCATGCATATCATATCCATATTTAAATTGATCCTAATCATATCCAAATTAGCCAATCCTAGTCGTATTCAATTAAATAGTCTCCACCATTATAAATACCTATTAGACTTATGAAATAAACTCATCTTTCATTTTTTTCCCCAAACTCCTCTCTTTTTCGTCCAAAAATAGTTAAAATTTGTCATAAATTCAGCCTCATTTTCTAGTAGTTATGACAACTTAAGGAGACGATATCTCCTACCTCTGGACTCCAAACAAGTTCCATTTTTTTGTTAGAACCACATCAAGGTTAGTTTTCTGAATATATAAATTATTTTAATAATTTAAGAACCTATTTTTCCAGAATATTCCGAAAGTGTCAGCTGTCCGAAATCAGATACATTTTCGTATTTTTGAGATTTTGGGAGATCCCGAACTCGAAATTACCAGCCGTTTGAAGTTTCAAAAATATTACATGATGAACTTACATAAAATTATTTTTCAGAATTTAATATGCAAGTTTAATCTACTATAAAATTTGTGCAACTTAGACGTAAATAGGAAACCTCCGAAAACTGTCATATGTGCGTCATTGTGGCCATAACTCTTTACCGACTTGTAATTTTATGAAACTGTAGATTTCAGCATTTATGTAGCGTTAAAATCTATAGGATTTCACACAAAAATCTAGAATTTGAGTTGGTTGACCTTTTGGTCAACGGATCGCCTCGATTTGCGTACCACGGATCACAAATCCGTAAAGTTGACTTTCTTTAGACCAAAATTAGAGTTTAATAATAAAATCAGATTATAATAGAATTAAAAATACTATTTTAGGTTATTTTATTCAGAATTAAAATAAAATAAAATGGAGGAACCTATTCACCCACTTATGTAACCTAACTTGTTTAATTTATGTGACGGGTAGATCGGACGCCTTGAGTTGGGACTTCATTCTTTTCTAGAGAAAGCAAGTATACCTTGCCATTGTACTGTTATTCATATTCCATATGTTGCATGCATCTTTATTTTCTGTCTTTAGTTCATATATTTTAATTGTTATATAAAATGCGCGTCCATGGATACTTTGGTGCAACAACGGTATCGTCGTGATATATTTTTATTATGTACATGCATTGACCTTGTTTATGGTACCACCCCATTATCATGAAGCATCATTAGGTTTTATTGGCCATGACACAGTTGTTACAAGAGTTGTGAGTCTCATATAGATCACGGACTGCGTGACAGATCTGGCCTCATGTACGTATGGCCGTGCGTTAGGGATAACTGCTGTTAAAAACTTTACATGCTAGAAGACTTAGCAGTTATTAGTAGTCCATGGGCATAGCCTATTGTAGTACGGTGGTCCAATCATTGTCCTTGTTTGGTTGCAGGGTTGGGCTACTGTACTAAAGATAGGCTATGAACCAAATCGTGTCATGGATGTGACATGTTTAGAGCATGGAGTGGGGAGAACAACAAGTACCGCATTTGGGCTCCTTTGCACTTTTTTTTTATGTAACCCTTACTCTCCGCCGGAGATACGCGGTCGTGATAACCCCTATACTACTTGGCAGCCTCTGTATTTCAAAAGACGACATACTTTGTAGGCCACTGATTCTCCGAAAGAATCATGCCAATCCTATTTTATGGCCAGATAGCCCACTTATTAGAAAGTTGTTATCAAACAGCATTAACATAGATGGTTAGACGACCCATTGGATATTTATTTTAGTCCTTTATTGGCATGCTTCTATGTATCTTGTTATGTCCCTCTGAGGACCTATTCCCTTTCCTGGTGTAGATATTCATGAGTACTCGCAGGAGCGCAGATCCGGACTGGTTGCTTATATTTGAGGGGGTCTTCCCTTCGAGCCTCGTGATTATTGGTGATGTACCTATATTGTGTTGCTTTTATATTTGAGTTGGTAGTGGATTTGTTTCCATCCAACTATCATCTTTAGATACTTTGTATTGAGATCTAGTTCATAGATATTGGTTATTTATTTATATTTGATTTTGGTGGATGAGATTTAGACTTCTGTGACTTGTGACATATGTACCACTTGTGGATTATTGTTCATAATACAGCGTACGCATGCGTTATGGTTTCCATATATTGGAGTAGCCATATACATACGGTTGGCATGCTTACGTGTCCTAGTCCTAAGTATTTTTGGGACTGGGGTGTGACATGTTTTTAGTGGTGGCCCATGCAGGTCGAGAGCATATTGTCTCGATTACGTTACTGTACCGAGCAAGCCTGCAAATAGGATTAGAGTATAGGATCTCATCTATAATTGACTATGACTCATCTTCCTTCAAATCTGTTCTATTTTGAATAATTACATTCTGCTTGATTCATGTGCTTTCCTAATATTTCCTAGAATATAGCCCCCTCATAGAATATAGAAGTCCCTGTTGTTAGGATGATAAGTAGGATAACCTTCCTATTAAGAGTACAACTAGGATATTAACACACCACTGAGTTAGAATACTTAATGAACCCTAGCATTCCTTACTACCTAATGAACCCTAGCGTCCCTTACCTATATATTAATTTACCATTATCCCTTGATAGGTGTATAAATGACTTGAGAGTAGTATAAATACTACTAGAATTAGTTTAAAATTTGACCATAATGTTTGACCCTAGTATTGAGGAACCAATAGAAATCCAAGATTGAATATTAGGACTGAACCTAACTTCCATAGTGAGATAGTATTAGAGAACTATAAATTTATCTTATTGTCTTAATATTACCAGAACAGGACCCTAGGAAGCAAAGAGGAATGAATATAACATTATCCTTGATCATACCTCGAACATAGAGATTAGCATACCACCTTCCCTTAAGAAACCATGATCTTATTAAGAATCTCTCTATTTAATTTCATATCTTGTTCCTCTGAAACCTTAACACTCGCTATTTGTGCGACGACTAATTATGCTTTTTTTTTCTTTCAACTCGTGCCACCTGACACTTCTGATTGTAGGCCAAGTAAATTCTTTTATGTTAGGATATATAGCTTGCTAGGGTTATAGTTGTAATCTTGAAATTTGAAATTATGTGCTTGGTAGTTAAAACTTGATGGTTTGAGTTGCTTATTTAGATTATAATTTTATAATTATCCTTTAGTTTCAAATTATGTAATTTGTACCCATATCTTCATATAGGTTATATCCTCTTTCACTTAAGGGCCAGTAACTTTTCCATTCTTACTATTAATACTTTGTTCTATAAGCACTATGATTAAGACTTAAGATGACCATTAGCTATATAATACAATAGGATACCCTAATAAGTACCAAGATCTTTCCCGCATGTACCTCAATAAGAGTTTATACTTTATCTATGAGGACAATATTATTTTGTAGAAACCCATAAATGCAGTTACAGTATTAGTTAATTATTTTAAGTTGGATAATATGCCTCACAATATAATGTCACAAAGTCCTCTTGACTCATTAAATGAAGTGTAACTGAATGACATTAACTGTATACTAGCATAATACGATAGTGTTTATCCAGACTGTAGAACTTAGAGGCCCATACCCCTATTTGGTCGACTAGCGACTTAGACAAGGAGTAGTATGACAACTGTAGAGATTGTAGAGTCTTATCTTCTTTGTGAACTTGAATTATTATGTACCTTCTTTCATCATAATCCAGTGTATTTATATTTGATGTACTATATTGACTTATGCTGCTATTATAGCCTAGTTTTGCAAGTTTGTTCTTTATCGAGCTTGTTCATGACATATATATTATTGGGGGGCCCATACTAATACATTGTCTAAATCAGAATCGGTGTATTAAGGTCTAGCTAACCTTAGTGCGCTTGGTTCGCTCTTCGCATGACTACTTTACGTGGATTGAGATATATAGTTGACCAGTAGACGGATATACTTGCCCTTAGACATCTTCGAGCATATCCTATCAGGTACATAACTGTACTGATACGAGCATGTGAATAGGAATTTACTAAAATAGGATTTTAATCCACAACTGCCTTGACAATTCCCTTTTGGATTTTTTAATCGCCTTGATCCCCATACTTGTAATCTATCACCTCCTACTTGAACTCCTTATTATTGTTTTCTGTCTTCCCCTATTCTAGAAAGACGAATGCTCATGCTTGGTATAAATTAATATACAAAGAGTACTAGATATACCCCATAGGCCAATCACATGACTTGGTGACTAGCTTTTATAATTGATTAAGGGCATATCATATGTGATATATTTGGAGTTAAAATTTTGAGGATTGAATAACATGATTAAACAATTTGAGGAAGTTTTCTTAAATATATAGCCTTATGTGATAGATGGGTAAATTCTAAGTTGGGTAGAATTCACATTGTTAACTTGAGGTAAATTTTTTTTAGATTGTGATTAAGTAAGATTAGATTGAGAGATTTAAGTCATTTTAATTTTGGAATTTTTTTTGAAGAATGATTAAGATGGTGAGGAATAATGAATTTTGAAATCTTGATATTGCATACCAAATATTTATAACTTGAGCACATGATTCAAAATTTGAATATTGAAGGTTGAATCATCGATTTAAATTTTAAGAAAAAATATAGAATTTTAGACTTGAACAATTGGTAAATTTGATTTAAAATTTTATAATTTAATGATTTAAATTAAAAGTTGAATTTTGATTGTTGGATCACCTATTTGAAATATTGAGGATAAAAATTGAATTTAAAATTTAAAGATTACGAATTTCATAAGTTGAGAATAGGAATAAGATTTGATTAGAATTGTGTATTGTTCAAAGTCTAGAAAAAATTATGATATTTGAAAATTATAATATAAATTTTGATGTGGGATGTCCTATACATTTGAATTAGATTTGGATGTCAATTATTTAAAAATCGAGAAGAGATTATGATTGATTAAATTTTGATTTGAACAGTGATTATTCTAGTTTTGAAGTGATCGCGATAGATTTGAATAGATTTTGTTATTTAAATTTTTGTAAGAGATTGTAATTGACTTGTCTTATATACAATTGTGAAGGATTTAGCAAATCAAGCTTTATTTTTAATTTTGAGGACAAAATTCTTTTAAGTTGGGTAGATTGTAAACTCCCTCACCCAAAATAGGTATTTATTGTGTATTTTATATTATTATAGATGTTGAATTTTTTTAGAATATTCTCTTAGTTAATTAGAAAATAAATAACTTGATATATTTACTTATATAAATATTTATTTAGAATTATTTTTAGGCTATTTTAGATTTTTGGAGATTTTCTAGAATTTTTGGATAATTAAAATCTAGGAAACGTAAATTTCTAAGACTTCCATGATTTACTATGAGACCATACTTGCATATTGTTCCTACCAAATATTTATTTTAGGTTAAATTATTTAATTATATTTTTTTTGTAATTTATTTAGAATTTTAAGAAATTTATTTAGATTTTTGAAATTATTTAAGATTTATTTGGATATATATAGTCTTAATATTAGATAGATGTTAATTTAGTGTTAACCGATATTAATAAGATTATATATAAATTATTTGTATTCTCTTTAATTCTATTTAAGATTATAAATTATTGAGATAAATTTAAAATATATTTTAAACTAATTCAAATCCTGAGTCTACTAGGAAAGCAACTTCATGCATATCATATCCATATTTAAACTGATCCTAATCATATCCAAATTAGCCAATCCAAGTCGTATTCAACTAAATAGTCTCCACCATTGTAAATAACTATTAGAATTATGAAATAAACTCATATTTCATATTTTTTTCCACAAAGTCCTCTCTTTTTCGTACCAAAACAGTCAAAATTCGTCATAAATTCAGCCTCATTTTCTAGTAGTTATGACGACTTAAGAAGACGATATCGCCTACCTCCGGACTCCAAACGCATTCCAATTTTTTTTGTTAGAACCACATCAAGGTTAGTTTTCTGAATATATAAATTATTTTAATAATTTAAAAACCTATTTTTTCAGAATATTCTGAAAGTGCCAGTTGTCCGAAATCAGATGCATTTTCGTATTTTTGAGATTTCGGGAAATCTCGAACTCAAAATTACCAGCCGTTTGAAGTTTCGAAAATTTGATATGATGAACTTATATAAAATTATTTTTTTAGAATTTAATATGAAAGTTTAATCTACTGTAAAATTTGTGCAACGTAGACATAAATAGGAAACCTCTAAAAACTGTCATATGTGCGTCCTTGTAGCCATAACTCTTTACCGACTTGTGATTTTATGAAACTGTAGATTCCAACATTCATGTAGCGTTAAAATCTATAAGATTCCACACACAAATCTAGGATTTGAGTTGGTTGACTTTTTGGTCAATGGATCACCTCGATTTGCGTGCCACGGATCACAAATCCATAAAGTTGACTTTTTTAGACCAAAATTAGAGTTTAACAATAAAATTAGATTATAATAAAATTAAAAATACTATTTTAGGTTATTTTATTCATAATTAAAATAGATTAAAATGGAGGAACCTATTCATCCACTTTTGTAACCTAACTTGTTTAATTTATGTGACGGGTAGATCGGACGACGCCTTGAGTTGGGACTTCATTCTTTTTCAGATCAGGCAAGTATACCTTACCATTGTACTATTATTCATATTTCATATATTGTATGCATCTTTATTTTCTATCTTTAGTTTATATATTTTAATTGCTATATAAAATGCACATCCAAGGAAACTTGGGTGCAACAACGGTGTCGTCGTGATATATTTTTATTATGTACATGCATTGACCTTATTTATGAGACTACCCCATTATCATGAAGCAACATTAGGTTTCATTGGCCGTGACATAGTTGTTACACGAGTTGTGAGTCTCATATAGATCACGGACTACGTGACAGGTCTGGCCTCATGTACGTATGGCCGTATGTTAGGGATAGCTGCTGTTAGAAACTTTGCATGCTAGAAGATTTAGCAGTTATTAGTAGTCTATGGACATAGCCTATTATAGTACGGTGGTCCAATCATTGTCCTTGTTTGGTTGCAGGGTTGGGCTACTGTACTAAAGATAGGCTATGAACCAAATCGTGTCATGGATGTGACATGTTTAGAGCATGGGGTAGGGAGAACAACAAGTACCACATTTTGGCTCCTTTGCACTTTTCTTTTATGTAACCCGTACGCTCCGCCGGAGATACGCGGTCGTGATGACCCCTATACTACTTGGCGGCCTCTGTCGTTCAAAAGACGACATGCTTTGTAGGCCCCTGATTCTCCGAGAGAATTATGCCAATCCCATTTTATGGCCAGATAGCCCACTTGTTAGAAAGTTGTTCTCAAACTGCATTCATATAGATGGTTAGGCGACCTAGTAGATATTTATTTCAGTCCTTTATTGGCATGCTTCTATGTATCTTCTTATGTCCCTCTGAGGACCTGGTCCCTTTCCAGGTGTAGATATTCATGAGTACTCGCAGGAGCGCAGATCCAGACTGGTTGCTTATATTTGAGGGGGTCTTCCCTTCGAGCCTCGTGATTATTGGTGATGTACCTATATTGTGTTGCTTTTATATTCGAGTTGGTAGTAGATTTGTTTCCATCCAACTATCATCTTTAGATACTTTGTATTGAGATCTAGTTCATAGATATTGGTTATTTATTTATATTTGATTTTGGTGGATGAGATTTAGACTATACCCTGTGACTTGTGACATATGTACCACTTGTGGATTATTATTCATAATACAGCGTACGCATGCCTTATGGTTTCTATATATTGAAGTAGCGATATACATGCGGTTGGCATGCTTACGTGTCCTAGTCCTAAGTATTTTGGGGACTGGGGCATGACACCCGACTAGTACACGGATCAAAATTATGACACGTTATAACACGTATATCATACTGCATAGTCTATAATATCATGTACTATGATCACGGTCTATATAATCACTAAGATATCACGGTTAGAACCACATCAAGGTTAGTTTTTTGAATATATAAATTATTTTAATAATTTAAGAACCTATTTTTTTAGAATATTCCAAAAGTGTCATTTGTCCGAAGTCAGATGCGTTTTCGTATTTTTGAGATTTCGGGAGATCCCGAACTCAAAATTACCTGCCGTTTGAAGTTTCGAAAATTTGATATGATAAAATTACATAAAATTATTTTCCCAGAATTTAATATACAATTTTAATCTACTGTAAAATTTGTGCAACGTAGACGTAAATAGAAAACCTCCGAAAACTGTCATATGTGCGTCCTTGTGGCCATAACTCTTTACCGACTTGTGATTTTATGAAACTGTAGATTCTAGCATTCATGTAGCATTAAAATCTATAGGATTCCACACACAAATCTAGGATTTAAGTTGGTTGACTTTTTGGTCAACGGATCGCCTTGATTTGCGTGCCACGGATCACAAATCCGTAAAGTTGACTTTCTTTAGACCAAAATTAGAGTTTAACAATAAAATTAGATTATAATAAAATTAAAAATACTATTTTAGGTTATTTTATTCAGAATTAATGTAGATTAAAATGGAGGAACCTATTCACCCACTTTTGAAACCTAACTTGTTTAATTTATGTGACGGGTAGATCGGACGACGCCTTGAGTTGGGACTTCATTCTTTTTCAGAGCAGAAAAGTATTCCTTGCCATTGTACTATTATTCATATTCCATATATTGCATGCATCTTTATTTTCCGTCTTTAGTTTATATATTTTAACTACTATATAAAATACGCATCCAAGGAAACTTGGGTGCAACGATGGTGTCGTCGTGATATATTTTTATTATGTACATGCATTGACCTTGTTTATGAGACCACCTCATTATCATGAAGCATCATTAGGTTTTATTGGCCGTGATAAAGTTGTTACACGAGTTATGAGTCTCATATAGATCACGGACTGCGTGACAAGTCTGGCCTCCTGTACGTATGGCCGTGCGTTAGGGATAACTGCTGTTAGAAACTATGCATGCTAGAAGACTTGGCAGTTATTAGTAGTCCATGGACATAGCCTATTGTAGTACGGTGGTCCAATCCTTGTCCATGTTTGGTTGCAGGGTTGGGCTACTGTACTAAAGATAGGCTATGAACCAAATCGTGTCATATTTAGAGCATCGGGTGGGGAGAACAACAAGTACCGCATTTGGGCTCCTTTGCATTTTTCTTTTATGTAACCCGTACGCTCCGCCGGAGATACGCGGTCGTGATGACCCCTATACTACTTGGCGGCCTCTGTCGTTCAAAAGACGACATGCTTTGTAGGCCCTTGATTCTCCGAGAGAATCATTCCAATCCTATTTTATGGCCAGATAGCCCACTTGTTAGAAAGTTGTTCTCAAACTGCATTCACATAGATGGTTAGACGACCCATTGGATATTTATTTTTGTCCTTTATTGGCATGCTTCTATGTATCTTGTTATGTCCCTCTGAAGACCTGGTCCTTTTCCAGGTGTAGATATTCATGAGTACTCGCAGGAGCGCAGATCCGGACTGGTTGCTTATATTTGAGGGGGTTTTCCCTTCGAGCCTCGTGATTATTGGTGATGTACCTATATTATGTTGCTTTTATATTCGAGTTGGTAGTGGATTTGTTTCCATCCAACTATCATCTTTAGATACTTTGTATTTAGATCTAGTCCATAGATATTGGTTATTTATTTATATTTGATTTTGGTGGATGAGATTTAGACTATACCCTGTGACTTGTGACATATGTACCACTTGTGGATTATTGTTCATAATACAGTGTACGCATGCGTTATGGTTTCTATATATTGGAGTAGCTATATACATGCGGCTGGCATGCTTACGTGTCCTAGTCCTAAGTATTTTGGGGACTGGGGTATGACACCCGACTAGTACACGGATCAAAATTATGACACGTTATAACACGTATATCATACTGTATGGTCTATAATATCATGCACTATGATCACGGTCTATATAATCACTAAGATATTACGGTAATCACTGAGCAATCACGAAGCACGATACGGCGATCACTGAGTCTTCACAACAATAACATCTCATGACCAAGATCCATGTATACCAATCCGTGTAACCAACGTGTCAGGAATCAAATATCTCAATACTAAATATATGAAACATAAAGGCTATAAAATAAAAAAACTATCAGAGAATGAACTTGCCTGTGGTCCTGAGCAAATAGTATATCTCGGTATCTGAGCTGGTGCCACACACACCTAAATAGGAATATCTTACTTGGTGTAATAAAGTAAAAAATGAGTTAAAATGCACTAATATGATTTTCTAAGTCATTTTTAGGTCATTCTAGCTAACACTAGCTCAAACTAGTCAATATTGGTCAAAACTAAGTCAAAGGTTGACTTTTAGGGTCAAACTAGTCAATATTAGTCAAAACTTGGTTATACTAGACTTCTAGGACCAATACATCGAAGGTCTTACCATAGTACCAAATATTATTCAGTATACTAGCTAATATAGCTATTAGCGTCACATATACATAAGCTATAGGCTCATAGTTACCATAACTAAAAGTATATTAGTTAGTACTATTATTATCTATACCAACCCTTGGTATCATTACCTTATTGGTAGGTTACTCTACTAGCCAATTGGCCCTAGGTATCACATCTACTGATACCTCAACTCAAGCAGATACCCACAATTACCTTATCACCGACCATTAATACACCCTTAATACTTTATCCCATATGTTATGCAAAAACCTCGGACATATGTGCAGTGACTGCCCATTAAGTATCAGTCACAATTGATACTTAATGTATCAGTAACTGAGGTCTCCCTAACCCCTATTCACTACTATTATTTCTACTGTCATTGCTACATCCAAGTTTGCTACATATCTGGACTGTTTTACATACAAGCAGTATCAGTTGCCTTTTACTTGTTGCAGCCAGTGATCAACCCGAGTCTAACCCCCAAACACTGATGTGCACTCTCACTTTGTGCACCAAGCCTGAATGCTTGTGCACACACATGTGCATAACTTCCTTAAGTTTAGTACTCTAATGCTAGACTGACCTGCACACCAATACTGGCACCAATAGGCACAGCAGTGGTTCAATTCTGCTGTAACTACTAATCTGTTGTGCCCCGAACAACCACAACATCAAGTGCAGTCCTTACTGCACTTAGCTGTCTAACCAGATCCTCCAATCAATCAACCCAACTCCATCTCTCCTTGTCTGCACAACTGCAATGAATAACCACCTTATTACATACAGTTATACACAACTGTAGTGCAACCTCGAGCCTGCCCCCTTCACCTTACTGCATAATGCAGTCCACCAATTCTCCTCATTTGTACTGTCACAACTGATAGCACAACCAGGAGTTCTTCTCTCCAACCTTACCCCCCTCACATTACTTGCTAATACACACCAACTGACAATTAGCCATGATGATACCAATTATCAGTCACACACAATGCAACAACACGAACTTATATATATATATATATATATATATATATATATATACTTTCTAAATGGAAATTCAACAAACACTAATAGTGCATTTGTAAGATACTCGATGATACGTACCCAAATAAGATTCAAAACTCATAATACACCACAATAAACATTCCTACATATCAAATACACTATTTTTTAACTAATGTAACTTGCTACAATAAGAATTGAGGAGCATTTACACAAAATACCCAAATTTTAGCCCCGTAAAATACCATGATACGCTCTACTCGTGTCCAATTATGGACACGTACTTAATCCCACAACTCTATTCTAAGTCTATTTAGATCTAATTGGTCTCATGACACACAATTGATGTGTCAATCTCGTAATTCTCCCTAATTGGACATAGATTACCATGTAACTTTCATAATACAAGTCATATAGACATAATTCTTGACCCTATGGGTAGCCCTAAGCAAAGAGATGATTCATAATGGTTAAATACATAAATTAGAGTCTAATTTAAGGTTTGGATTCAAAATTTACCTAATAGAATATTCCCAATGAAAATCTTAATGGACACAATTAGGACACGATCTCCTTGCCTATTTTTCTTCTTTCAAGTGCTCCTTGCAATCCAAGCTTCAATGCTTCTTAGATAAAATTAAGACAGAATGGGTGTGAATTAGATTGAATTTGGTGGAGAGATAAAGTGAATTAGGGATGAACTAATTTGGGGATCTAGAATTAAAATAAAATAAAGAGGAGAGAGAGACCCTCCCTAAAGATTATATATTTATACTTGGTAGATATGGTATTCTAGTATCCTGGTATAGATAGTATAGCCTAGATACATAGTGTATGGAACCAAAATCCTCGAGCTAGACTCATACAACCTAGAAATAGTTAGTTTGACCTAGAGTTGACCTAGTTTGACTATTTTGACTTAGATTTGGCCTAATGACCTAGATTTGAACTAGTTTAACTTGTATTCATTTCAAAACCTTATATTTATGTAATATTCTATATTTAGGTCTTCGAGGCACCGCTCCGGACATCTTTGATACTGTTTACCAAATTTTAGACGAGTACATTCTCTGATAGTTTTTCGTTTATGATATTATCTATGTTTCTTGTATTTAGTGTAGATATCCTTGTTTTTCTGACACTTGGTTACACTAATTGGTATTCCTGGATCCCTTCATGAGATGTTATTCCTGGTAGTTCCTGGCTTATTTCTTGTGCTAGCTCGTTGTACTTGTACTTGTACTTGTATGGACACTAATTCATTAGAAGATTAACTCCCTTTTCAAAGAATTATGTGTCATAGTATGCCATGGTTAGATCCACTATACTAGTCGGGGGAGGAGACTAGTTAGTGTAGATATGTGATCATACCCCTACAGTTCTTGTTTTTCTTGTATAGTGTTACTCATATACCGCACGTATGATTAACCAGGCCTATGGTTCTTGAGCAGTACACAAGCCGATCACATGTTGAAGTTAGTACTTACTCACTTAGATAGTTGTATCTCTTTATTTCCATATATGATGTTCGTACCTCTTATAGTATTTTCTGTATTTTCTTATTCATGTATATTTTTACCATGCTATATTCATCTTGTATATGATCTTATTTAGTGCTACATAGTTTTTATTATTTATTGAAACTACTGCTTGAGGTATACTTTGCTCCAATCCTGACTGGATATATTTTTTTCAGATGACACTGAGGAGTGGTATCCCACTCACTACGGGCCGCAGGACGTACTTGGCTTAGAGGTAGAGACTGTGGCTCAAGAGGGACTCATCCCAGTTGAGACAGACGATACTTTATCAGTAGCTTAGTATATAGGCTTATTATTGTACTGGATTTGTCTTCCGCTTGACAGTTAACACTTTATTATATTTGAGACGCATTGGCTATTATAGTTTGTCTTATGAATTATATTTTGACTCTTCAGTTCTTTAAATCATATTCGTACGATGTTCTATCTTATAGTTCTATGATTGAGTATTCATATTTCATTGGTGGCATTATATATCTTGATGATGATTATTGTTAGATAGTATAGTTTATCCAAACAGCGTTCTACCATCGATGCTACGGCAAAGGCTGGACGTATCCATATACTCGTACCCCTACAACAGGTGCGGGTTATGACACGCAAAAATGCTTGCAGTGGTCCAGGATAAGTGGCAGCCCGTAGTGGTCTAACAAGCCTAATGCGAGCTCGAGGTGCTCAAGATGAGGCATCGAAATTGCTACGCTCATGGCCTCCTCATCCAAGTATATTTCATTCCTTAATCCGTTCGTGATCATGAACTGCAAAGGGGGTATGTTCCTCTTCAGCTTATCCAATTTTTTAGCGCACCAGCCTAGGAGATAGATGCCAGTACTAGAGATATTGATGCAGTCGCTGATGTCAAGTTCCTTCAGTACCGGTAAGTAGAGCAAGTGCCTGATCACCATTGCATCACTCACCTTGCTCATTAGAATTCGCAGGACCTTTAAAAATTTCCAAATATATTATAAATAGGGTAAAATTTTATAATTTATATTTATAAATATAGATACTACTAATACATTCAAACTTAAACCACATTTATAAGAAAATTTTAAGAAAGTGAGACAACGGGAGTTTTCTCTACTCCTTTCTAATTAATATCATATAGAAAATACACTCCAATAATTACTCGTATTAAAAGGAAATACAAATTATGCACTGGCCTGGAGCAAACAAAGGAGAAGCAGAGATTGCTGAGTTTGTACACAGAGAGGGACCGCAAAATCCTCTGGCTCCGCGTCAGAAGCTTCATCACTGCTTCGTCGATCTTGTTCGTGTCCTTGACCTTTCGGGACCACATATCCAAGTCGTTGTTGGACCAACAGCCGGGACCGCTGAGTACCTCTCCCCACGAACGACACACGAAGGAGACATTGCGAACGACCTCGTCCACCGGCATCCCCACACGTGCCAATACTACCGCGATGATCTGCGTAGGAATAACGGCCCATCCGCTTGCAGTTGCTGCTCTCACTCTCCATTGTTGCGCTTGGGTTCTTTTGACCGTTGTCTTATCATAAGACTTGGTTTTGAATTTTGAAGTTTTAAATGCCTTGGGAACCTAAGAATTGAATGGTAAGAACATATGAACGGTTAGGTAGCTGTGAACGGTTTTAAACCTATGAATGGGTTTAAAATTATATTTACATTAAAATTAATATTAAAATTAAAATTAACATTAATACTAATACTAATATTAACATTAATATTAAGACTAATATTAATATTTACATTTATATTTACATTTACATTAAAGTTAATATTAAAATTACATTAACATTTAAATTAATATTAAAATTAACATTTATACTAATATTAACATTAATATTAAGGTTAGTATTAAAAAAATCTATTAAGACTGGTATTAAACCTAATATTAACATTTAAATTTCTATTAATTTTAATATTAAAATTATATTTAGTTCAAAATTAATATTAAAATAAACATTAATATTAATATTAACATTAAAATTAAGATTAATATTTAAAATAATATTAACATTAACATTAAGAAGATCTTAATCAAAATATTTGATATGAAAGATCTGGGAGTTGTAGATGTTATTTTCGAAATTAAGATTTCTAAAATGCTAGATGGGCTCATATTATCTCAATCTTATTATGTTGAGATCCTAGAGAAATATAATCAAAGCGATAATAACATTGCAAAAACTACGGTACATCTAAATCTTTATTTAATGAACAATACCAGAGAAAGTATTTCACAAGTAGAATATTCTCGTATAATTGGGAGCCTAATGTATGTCACAAATTGTACGCGACCAGACCGTTTTATCCAGGGAGACTAACATCATTAAACCGTAACCTAGGAGACTAACGTCATTAAACCATAAGCACATGTATGGGATAAATATTGTCTTAAGGACATTGAACCAAGTTCAAGCCTCGGTATCGGTCAAATTATTTATTTATATTTTTAGATTCTAAAATACAAAGTTGGAATTATTTATACTAACATAAATTACTCATAGTGATTTAGTTTTATTTATATAATGATGTAGTTTTATTTTAAATTTGTTAATGATGTAGTTTTATTTAGATAATCATAGTGATGTAGTTTTAAAAGTTGATAATAATGTTGTACAATCTCTATATAAAAAAATTATCAAGATAAACCAAATGACTTTGTATAAAATTAAAATAAAATTTAGGTTGGAAGAAAAAAATTTGTCAATATCAAATTTGATTCATTTAAAGATAATCTACAATTGCACGTATGAGACATCTAAAAAAACTTACCTTGATTATCCATCCATCCATCCATATACATCCATCCATATTATAAAGCAACTTCTAAACGGCTCAAAAGTGAGCCGTCTAAGTCGTAAGTAAATACTCAACAAATTAAAAATTAAAAACTTTATAATGAAATTCTAACTACCAGTGTAATTATTTTCTTACGTAAAAATTTCTTAAAATTATTATAATTACCTAAACATATATAACGATATATATAACAAATCCAAATAAAAATATATTCAAAATTCAAAATATATTTAAACTAATTTTTCATATCTAAACATATATCGACAATTTTATAATTTTACAAACAATACCCGACTTCTCCTTTGTTTGCTCCAGGTTAGTTTTTTTGTTAGTTTGTAATTATTTTTAAAAATGCTACATGATTTTTTTTGGTTTCTAATATTTTTTTTTGTTACAATAATTTATGTTTACTTTATTTATTTTTATGGAGCCTATGCATAAGTTATGAATTTAGATTTTTGTTGTTGTTTATAAAACAGTGGAAAATATCTAAGGATGATGCGCATTCCGATGAGCTTTGTGAGTGATGAAATGGTAGAGAAGCACGTGGAGTCCCTTTCGGTGCTAGAAGTACTCGATATAAGCCACTTTCTCAATATCTCGTCTAAGGGCATCGAACTCTTCGACAAGCACTGCGAGTCTTATCCATCTGGGCAGGAACATTCCCCCTCCAGATTTCATGATCATGATAAGATTAAGAAAGGACAGCATCGACGAGTCCGAGGCCATTGCCGTGGCAACTTCGATGCAGAGTCTCGAGCACCTCGAGGTCAAGTTTGGCATGTTCGACGACCACGGGCTGCGAGTTATCATCAACAAAAGCCAGGCTCTTCGCGTGCTCGACATACGCGGGTGCGTGAACATCAAGCTAGAAGAGGACCTCAAGTACGCACATGGTTTGTTCTAGACGTTTAAGGATCCCTAGGAGTATCAGAACAAATGTGTGGGTGAGAACCACTGGGAGTATCAGGATTCACTTGTAGTTAAGAAGTCTTGGTTGGATTACAATCTATATGATAATCCTCCTTTTGCACATATAAATAAATTAGAATTGATTATATTTGTTATTTTTATGATGTCATCAAAATGTTCTTCGTAGCATCATAAATTTTTTGCTCTAATCTTGAATTTCTTGGTTGAATCATACTATGATTTTGATTTTGTATGGCAGAAGTTTTTTGTACCTCATTGTAATTTAGGATATAGTATAATATAATTATTTACTAAGATGTTAATGTACTATTCTAAGATCTTTAATAAGATGAAACAGATATGTTGAAAGTAATCTTCTTGAAGAAGATGAAACTGGCATATTTTTCTTTTACCTGATAAATTCTTGAAGATGATAAAGTATCATCGATCCCATCATAAAAGTCTGAATCTTTGCACCGTCAAAAAGGATTTTGCATCATTGTCGATTACTGTTCTGGTCAGGATCAGTGCTATTTTCACCGGCAAAATGGATTATCCCCCTGCCACGTGGGTGTCCTTTATTGGTTGGAATTTATTGCCAGAGGAGGCCATAAAATGGGTTATGGTACGGAGGGTGGCGGTGCGAGATTTTTGAAAAACAGCTAAAAGAATATGTATGTGTGCATATTGTATTAATTTACATTAATATTTTAATGTAAACTCTTTATTCGGAAGGTACAACTCAGGGTTTGAAGTTTTTTTTGGTTAAGTTAAAAAAGAGGCAAAAAATATTCATCCTAAAAGATAGGAATAGTTTACACTAATTTGAATTTTTTTAAAAGAAGTACATAGTTAAAGACATTTTATTACTAACATAAATATTATTTCATAGCTAAGAATCTAAAAGATTTAAATTTAATTTAAAATGTTTTATACTCCTAATCTAAAATTTAATTTCAACCTAATCTAATGCAATTTAAATAAATTTTATTTTTTCTTTCTGTAATTGGTTTGTTGCAGATTTTGTTGGTATAGAGACATTGGTTTATTTGAGATGGATATGTTTAAATAAGTGTAAGCCATTGGACAGTAATAAAGGAGAGTCAAATTTTCTTAATGATAAACTATATTAAAAAAATTCTAGCAGGCCCGGAAGTAGAGATTTTAGTCTTTATCTCTATTCAGAAAGCTCATAGTTTAAAGTTTTTGCATACAACTGATATTGAAGTACATCTTTTTTGCATACAGCTGATATTTTATTTATTTTTGTAATTTATTATGACATGATGGTGAGTAATGTATGTGTTGCACATGCAACACATGGGCCTGGATACTAGTGCTTTCTGAACAAAATATGCGGTCAGCTTCCCCAGGTGGCTTTTAGTCTTCCAAACATAAATATTTTATTCCCATGTCAACATGCAGCTAGGAGGATTAAAACCGTCACGTTGCTGGATTCCATTGGAGGAGGGGGAGATGCAGTTATCGCATGCATTTATCATAAATTACAGTGCAACATTGATTTGAAACATTTTTTTAACATTGATCCGTAGATTTTTTTCTTCTGCAGAGCCAATATAATATTTGAGCCCCAAGTTTGGTTTGGTTTGGTTTGGTTTGCTATGATGTGTTTGGTTTGACCAATATGTGCACATTCCAATAGAATTGATTACACGTCAAAAAGTAAAGTTAAAATTAAATAAAAAATAAAATTAGATGTATAATATACTCTTAACTAAAAATTAGAAATCTTATTATTGTTTAAGCTAATACTAAAATTAAGATTAATGTTACCAGACCATCAGTTTGATTGAAAGCGATTGGTTTGGATCGGTATAGTCTGATTAAAAGCGATTGGTTCAGATTGGTAATAACCATGGGCAATTGACTGTTAGGTACTCGAAATGATCAAGCTCGACTATTTTTAGCATACGAGTTCGAACGAACACTAACGAAGCCCGAGCCATAGCGCCATTTAATTTGAGCTTCGAGCTTGGTTTGGTTTGGTTTGTTTGGTTTGACACATATGTGCACACTCCAATAGAATTGATTACATGACAAAAAGTAAAATTAAAATTAATTAAAAAATAAAATTATAGGTATAATATACTATTAACTAAAAATTAAAAATCTTATTACAGTTGAAACTAATATTAAAATTAATATTAATGTTACCAGTACATCGGTTCGATTGAAAGCGATTGGTTCGGATCGGTATAGTTCGATTAAAAGCAATTGGTTCGGATTAGTAATAATCGTGGGCTATCGACTGTTAGGAACTCGAAATGAACGAGCTTGACTATTTTTAGTGTACGAGTTCAGATGATTACTAGCAAAGTCGAAGCCATATGCCATTTAATTTGAGCCTCGAGTTTAGTTTGATTTGGTTTAGTTTAAGCCATATATGCACGCTCTAATAGAATTGATTACACGGCAAAAAGTAAATTAAAATTAAATAAAAATTAAAATCAGAGGTATAATATACTATTAACTAAAAATTAGAAATCTTATTACTGTTGAAAATAATATTAAAATTAACATTAATGTTACCCGACCATCGGTTCGAACGAAAGCGATTTGTTCGGATTGGTAATAAACGTAGGCAATCGACCGTTAGGTACTCAAAATGATCGTGCTCAACTATTTTTAGTGTACGAGTTCGAACGAATACAAACAAAGCCAGAACCATAGCGCTATTTAATTTGAGCCCCGAGCTTGGTTTGGTTTTGTTTGACCCATATGTTCACACTCCAATAGAATTGATTACACGACAAAAAGTAAAATTAAAATTAAATAAAAAATAAAATTAGAGGTATAATATACTATTAACTCAAAATTAGAAATCTCATTAATTTTGAAACTAATATTAAAATTAACATTAATGTTATCAGACCATTGGTTCAATTGAAAGCGATTGGTTTGGATCAGTATGGTTCGTTTAAAAGCGATTGGTTCGGATTGGTAATAACCGTGGGCAATCGACTGTTTTGTACTCGAAATGATCGCGCTCGACTATTTTTAGCGTACGAGTTCGGACGAATACTAACAAAGCCCAAGCATAATACCATTTAATTTGAGCCCAAAGCTTAGTTTGGTTTGGTTTTTTTGTCCCATATGTGCACACTCCGATATAATTAATTACACGACAAAAAGTAAAATTAAATAAAAAAATTAGAGTTATGATATACTATTAACTAAAAATTAGAAATCTCATTACTGTTGAAACTAATATTAAAATTAACATTAATGTTACAAAACCATCGGTTCGATTGAAAGCGATTGGTTCGGATCGGTATTGATCGATTAAAAGCGATTGGTTTGGATTGGTAATAATCATGGATAATCGACTGTTAAGTACTCGAAATAATCGAGCTCGAATATTTTTAGTGTATGATTTCAGACGAATACTAACAAAGCCCGATCTATAGTGCCATTTAATTTGAGCCCTAAGTTTGGTTTGGTTTGAATTGTTTTGGTTTGACCCCTATGTGCACACTCCAATAGAAATGATTACACGACAAAAAATAAATTAAAATAAAATAAAAAATAAAATTAGAGGTATAATATATTATTAACTAAAAATTAGAAATCTTATTACTGTTGAAACTAAAATTAAAATTAATATTAATGTTACCAGACCATCGGTTCGAAATAAAGCGATGGGTTCGGATCGGTATGGTTCGATTAAAAGTGATTGGTTCGGATTGGTATGGTTCGATAAAAAATGATTGGTTAGGATTGATAATAACCGTGGCCAATCGACTATTAGTATCTCGGACTTATATTCAAATAAAAATTACAACTAACTTTAATGTTACAAGACTTTCGATTCGATTTAAAGTCGTTCGGTTCAATTGTTTTGGTCGGTTTGACCCATATAGCACCCCCACTAACCCAATTGATCACATGGCATATTTCTAAATTGAAATTAACTTTTAGAGGTATAATTTACTAGTAACAAAAAATTAAAATTCTCATTAATATTGAAACTAATATTTCAATCTTAATTTTAATTTTAATTTTAATTTTAATTTTAATTTTAATTTTAATTTTAATTTTAATTTTAATTTTAATTTTAATTTTAATTTTAATTTTAATTTTAATTTTAATTTTAGGAATTTTATTTTTTACATTAGAATTTTAACTTGAAATTTAAATTTAAAATTTAACTGAAATTTAAATTTAACTTTAAATCTTTCAAATTTGCCATATACGAATATTTGGAAAGTTATAATTAACATTTAGTTTTTAATTTAAATTAAACTTTAAATTTGAAAAGTGGCCATGTAGGAATATTTAACTTTAAAAATTAAAAACTTTTAATCTTAATTAACTTCCAAAATTCAAAAATAAAACACAATAAAACCCAACTAGATAAACAAAGTAGAGGAGAAGAAGATTCGCAATTGAACGGGGTGTGCCCCAATATGATCACGTGGGGGGCTGTGGAGCGAATAGGGGATGCGTGGCTGTAGGCAGCGCACGGTCATACCCCACGCGCGGGCTATTTATAAATAGCATTTTCCATTATGAAAATAAAACACAATAGAACCCAACCGACTACAGAGAAACTAAGGAGAGGAGAAGAAGAGTCGCAATGGAGAGGAGCAAGAGCAAGATCAACGGCAGCGGATGGGCCGTCATCCCTACTAAAATTCTCTCGATGGAACTGGTACTGTCGGGAATGCCTGCGGACGAGGTCATGCACAACGTAGCCTTAGTGTGTCGTTCATGGTGGAAGTCACTCTACGATCCCTACTATTGGTCCAACGTCGACTTGGATCAGTGGTGCCACAGGGACCATCAAACCGCCGAGATCGACGAGACCGTGAAGAAGCTCCTGGCTCACAGCACGAGAATTCTATGGTCCCTCTTGGCGTACAAGCTCGGCGAACTCGCCTTCTCCTTTGCATGCTATAGGCCTATGCAAAATTTTTATTTTATAATACTTTATTTTTCTAATTACAAATTTTTATGTATACTTGGTTCATTTTTTTTGGATCCTATGCATAAAGTTGTGAATTAAGATATTTTTCCCCGTTTATAATCTAGTGGAAATTTTTTAAGAGTGTTGTGCATTCCGAAGTGCGACGTAAGTGATGAAATTTTGGTGACACACATGGAGTTTCTCCAGGTACTGGAAGAACTCAACATTAGCTATTGCCTCTATATCATGTCGACGGGCATATATTTTGCCGGCAAGTATTGCCAACGTCTGGTTAAGCTATGGAGGAACATGCCCCCTCCTTATTTTATGGTCAAGAATAGATTCATTCAAAACACGTCCAACAAGACGGAGGCAAAGGCCATGGCTAATTCGATGCCGCGTCTCGAGCACATCGAGTTGGGCTTCGGCTTGTTCAACAGACACATGCTGCGATCTATCATATGCAACTGCAAGGGTCTTCACGTGCTCAACATACGTGTGTGCTTGAATGTGTACCTCAACGAGGACCTCAGGAACATTTGTCATTTAATCCAGAAGTTTAAAGGCCCCTGGAACGATACAATCCTAGGGGGAAGTGGATACAAAATTTATATTGATTTACCACTCATCGGTGTGCCCTAGGTGAGTGGTTCTTCTGACTTCGAATACGAAGTCGAAGAGAATCCTACTTCACTTGCACCTGCTACTGCCTAATTAGATCATGATTAGCATGCATGCATGCATTTCTTTATATTTTTCATATGAATATGATATCAGTATGTGTCACTACCACATTTTAGGAAAAAGGGTATTTTAGTAATTTCTTATTTAAATAAATATTGTGCATGGTAAATAATTTTTGTTGTATTATTTAATTATTGTTAGATGTTATTTAATTATTTTAGACTTATTTTAGTGGACCCAACTAGTTTAGTTTGGACCCATGGACCAACATGAATTAATTAGTTAGACTTGGCCCATTTAGAAAGCCCATTGTTAAGGAGATGGATTAAATTAATTAAATCATTAGACTAGAAGCTTCCTTCCTTAATTATTTTTTCATGAGAGGCCCCAAGGGGTACATTGGATATTTTATAATTGCTTGGGGAAGGGGTAAGGCAGGCCTATATTAGAGGGGGGGAAATTCTCTCTCCTCTCATTCTCATTCCAAATCTAGATCTAGAAATTCTCACTCCCAAATTCTTTCCATTCCCATTCCAATTGTCCACCAAATTCATCCCAAATTCTTCCCAATTCACTATTAGAAAGTTGAGAAGCAAGGATCTAGAAGGAGGAAGCAAGGATCTACAAAGAGGAGCAAGGATCTACAATTTGGAAGCAAGTTTATCTCAATTGGAGGTTTTATTGGGAATCCATCTCCCAATAGGTATAATTCAGTTTTTTTCCATTAAAATAGCTTCTAAATCTGAGATTTAATCATGTAAAATCAACCTATATGTATGTACTACCCATAGGAATTTATTTTGTGTTCATAGGAGACCCATGGAAAAAGTTATGGTGCTTTTTGTGTCAATTTTGTTGGAATTCCGAATTTATATTTTGTTGTGTGTGTCAATTGATCCTATAGATCAATTGGGCATGTGCTTATATGTTTGAGGCTTGTGTCGTGTTCATATTTGGGTACATGTGGTTCGTATCCCAACTATTTGGTGATACGTGTCATTTTGGGGGTTTTCCCTCCGACACGGGGCTTTGAACATGTCGTATTTTGACACGAACACATAGATATACTTTTGACACTTTGATTTGTTCATAAATAGTATTTGTGACTTGTTTGTGTCCTTCGGGGTGCAATTGGTTGAGTGTTGGACTCGTGTCGCATGCGTATCCTAGATCTAGTGGGATACGGTGTGAAACTTTCCAATTTGGTGTGTTTATGTGTAGATCTAATTATTTATGCTTTAAATTCTTCATTTATAATTAGTAAATATATATAGATATTATATATTATTTTAGTGTATTTATTATGGTATTTATTGTAGCATAGATCTATAGATATTTCTATGTGTTCTAATGTGGTGTATACATATATGTATGTAGCTTTCTTGCATACAATTATATATGTTACTACTTGTTAGTAAAATAAATTATACATAAATATTTTATAAAATATATTTATGTGTTTAAATGTGTAATTATATTAAATATAATTATTATGTAATTATTTGGATTTAATGAATGTATTTTTGTGTGTGCTTCTAGCCATGTTAAAATATGTACATTAATATGTGCAATATGTTTTGTAACTATTAGTATTTAATTGTGTAAGTTTATGTGTATATATATAAGTATATATATTTATTAAATTTTTTTATATATGTATATATATAGGTGTTTTTGTGAGGTATAATACTAATAATAATATATTATTTTATTTGTATAAAGATTGGTTTGTATATACATTATTTAGAGTGTGCATTAATTGTATTATTAGTATACTTTGTGTGGGTACCAATTGGGATCTAATTTGATTCCTAAATTATTGTATATTATTTATATAGATTTTTTGTGAGGTTGACCTTGGTTTGACCATGTTTGACTTTAGTTGACTTTAGAGTTGACCATAGTTGACTTTTGACTTAGAATTTATTTATTGACCTAGAAGTTGACTAGTTTGACTTGTTCTCTTTCCGGAACCTTGTATTAATATGGTATTCTATATCTAGGTCTTCGAGGTACCGAGTCAGACATCTGTGAGACTGTTCTTTGGACTTCAGGCGAGTACATTCTCTGATAGTTTCTCATTTATAATATCCTCTATGTTCGTTGTATCTAGTATAGATATACATGTTTCTCTTGACACTATGGTTACACGGATTGGTATATCCGGATCTCGTCATGAGATGTTATTCCTTGGTATATGGTGTATATGGTGCAAGTATTGTTTCATTGGTTATCTTGTACATGTACAGACACCGATTTTCGGGAGGAGTCGCTCTCTTCTTGGAGAATCTAGTGCCATAGCATATCGTGGTTAGATCTATTATACCAGTTGGGGGTGGGGAGTATTAGTATAGATATGTGATCAAATCCCTATTGAATAAAGTATTGGTAAGCGAATAGTGTTGATCATGCACCGCACGTATGATTAGCCAGGCCGCATTGTATCTTGCCCAAGCCGATCACATGTTAAGCTAGTACTCACACACTTAGTCATTAGTATTATTGTTTCATTGGCATATTGTTCATTATTGTATTTCTTTCCAGTATTTCCTTATTGTCTATATATCTCTTATATCTATTTTGTGCATCTTGTTTATCCACAGCTATTTACTGTTACATAGTTTTTATCATGGATTAGAACTGCTGTTAGAGATGTACTCTGCTCCTTTTCTGACTGGATATATTTTTCCAGATGACACTGAGGAGTACCCTACCTATTATGGACCCCAGGATATTGTGGGTTTAGATTCGGAGACCCTGGCTCAAGAGGGACTTATCCCAACTGAGACAGTTGACCCTGGAGTGTAGCTTTGTAGTATGGTAGTATTCTTTTGTACTGGATTTGTCTCCAGCTTATTTTTGTTACTCTTCAGACTCATTGATGTATTATTTTAAACTCATGAGTTGTATTGTGACTATTCTATTCTTTATCTGATTCATGCTCATTCTATCTTAGTTCTGTGATTGAGTATTCTATCATGATTGGTGGTTCATTACTTTAGATAGACTTTCTAGACAGCGTTCTACCGCCGATTCTGTGGCGTAGGCTGGGCGTTGTTTTCGACTAGTATCCTTACATCGGGTACGGGTCGTGACACATTTTTGGTGGTGGCCCATGCAGGTCTAGCTTCACAAGTATGTGATGTCGTGGTAGTGCGACAACTTAGTTGTACTACTATGAGCCTGCGATAGGATATAGGATATAGGCTGAGATACTCAATCACATCTAGGAAAATTCTTTTGATTCAACTATTCTCCTTTGACATTGATACTTGATCCCTTAAACTGTCCTTTCCTTGATGTCTTACATCTTGTGCCATATTGATTCTCATTCTGTCTTTTTATGAGACATACTCGGAGATACTTACGGAGGCACGCAAGGTTGAGCGGGATCTGGGTTTGAAGACCAAGAGAGACCGTAATTCTTTTCTGGGGGCCAACGGTAGTGCAGTATCTGCCAAACGTCCTTATTTCCAGTCCAGACCTTTCCAGCAGCCACAACAGAACCAGACTCCAGCTAGAGCGCCTTTTCACAAGGCACCTTAGCAGCAGAGACAGTTACAGCAAGCTCCATGCAACTTCGGTAAGAAGCCCGGCCACATCTGGGAGGTTTGCAGGAGGGGGCTAGGAGTTTGTTTGTATTATAGTACTAAAGGGCATCAATCGAGGGAGTGTCCTCGTCGTGCCGTTTAGGTAGCAGCTCCAGCTCCGAGGACACAGACGAGACCACCTGCAGCACAGCCGAGGGGACCACTTCCGACACAGCAGCAGCATTTTGTCCAGCATCAACAGCAGGGAGGTGCTCGACAGGGACGAGCATTTGCTATGACCGTCGAAGAGGAGGAACCCACAGGAGATGTCATCGCAGGTTCTATTCTTCTTGATTCTATTCCAGCTTTAGCTTTGTTTGATAGTGGTGCTTCCCATAGTTTTGTATCTGTTTCTTTTGCTCTGAAGCATGGTTTAGTAGCTGTGTCTTTGCTTAGGACTTGCAAGATCATGACCGGGGGAGGCATTATCCTGGTTAATGATATTTGCAAGGATCGGAGAGTTACTCTGGGAGGCAGGGAGTTGAGTGCGTGTCTACTTGTAATGCCACTTCTGAGCTACGATATTGTACTTGGGATGGATTGGTTGAGTAGGCACCGTGCTAGCATAGACTGTAGAGGAGGTAGAGTTTTGTTTGGTTCGCCAGGAGAGCCAGAGTTCGAGTTTGCTAGAGGAGCTGCGGAGCAGGGGGAAGGCATTATTTGTGGATCTATGGTGGAAGACAAGGAGTTGCCGCATCCATTGATAGCAGAATTCTTGGATGTATTTCCTGAGGAATTGCCAGGATTGCCACCAGATCGAGATGTTGAATTTTCTATAGACTTGGTGCCAGGTGCAGAACCAATTTCGCAACATGTCTATAGAGTAAACAACAGCGAGCTGGTAGAGTTGAAAAAGCAGGTGGACGAATTGCAGGATAAGGGGTTTATCAGATCGAGTTCTTCACCATGGGGAGCCCCGGTATTGTTTGTACCGAAGAAGGATGGATCGGTGCATATGTGCATTGATTACAGGGCTTTGAATAATCTCACTATCAAGAATAAGTATCCTTTGCCACGGATTGATGATCTATTTGATCAGTTGAGTGGTGCGAAGGTATTTTCTAAGATAGATTTGAGATCAGGCTACCATCAGGTGAAGGTGAAGCCTGAGGACATACCGAAGACTGCTTTTAGAACTCGGTATGGTCAGTACGAGTTTATGGTGATGTCGTTTGGTTTGACTAATGCACCGGCAGTATTTATGAACTTGATGAACAAGGTATTCCACCAGTACCTTGACAAGTTCGTGGTGGTGTTCATCGACGACATACTCATATACTCGAGGACACCGGAGGAGCATGAGGAGCATTTGAGGATTGTGTTGGATGTGCTGAGGAAGGAGAAGCTTTATGGGAAGTTATCCAAATGTGAGTTTTTCTTGGACAAGGTAGAATTCTTGGGGCATGTTGTGACTGGTGATGGTATTTCAGTGGATCCAAAGAAGATTTCAGCAGTGGAATCTTGGAAGACTCCGAGTTCGGTAGCAGAGATCAGGAGTTTCTTGGGATTGGCAGGCTATTACAGGAAGTTTGTGCAAGATTTTTCGAGGATTGCCGAGCCGATGACCAGACTCACAAGGAAGGATGTAGAGTTTGTTTGGAGGGAGGATTGCCAGGTTGTTTTTGAAGAGTTGAAGAAGAGGTTGACGTCTGCTCCTATTTTGACGTTGCCATCAGAGTCCGGAGGTTTCACTATTTATAGTGATGCATCAGGAAAGGGTTTAGGTTGTGTTCTTCAGCAGCATGGGAAAGTGATTGCCTATGCATCCAGGCAATTGCATCCTCATGAAAAGAACTATCCTACCCATGATTTGGAGTTGGCAGCCGTCATCTTCGCTCTGAAGTTGTGAAAACATTATTTGTACGGAGAGCGTGTGGAGATCTTCACAGACTACAAAAGCTTGAAGTACGTTATCATGCAGAAGGAGTTGAACATGAGGCAGCGTCGGTGGTTGGAACTGATGAAGGATTTTGATATCTCTTGGCAATATCATCCTGGGAAAGCCAATGTAGATGCCGATGCTTTGAGCAGGTATCCGGTAGCTATGTTCTTAACGCAGGATTGATATTTGTTGGAGGACTTGGAGAGCTTGGGCATTGCGGTGATTGTTCCTGGGTGTGCTATACAGATGTGGGGATTACAGATACACTCAGATTTGATGGACAGGATTAAGGCAGCACAGTATGATGATGTATCTTTGAGGAGTATCAGAGCTCAGGTGAGAGCAGGATTGGAGGATGATTTCACTATTGCAGAGGATGGATCTTTGAGACATGGAGTTAGATTGTGTGTGCCTAGTGGGGAGTTGCGAGAGAAGGTGTTGCAGGAAGCGCATCGCTCTCAGTATTCCATACATCCAGGTGCTAACAAGATGTATCGGGATATGCGAGAGAGTGTGTGGTGGTATGGCATGAAGAGGAAAGTGGCACAGTTTGTATCCAGATGCTTAGTGTGCCAGCAGGTGAAAGCCGAGAGGTAGAGGCCAGGAGGGTTACTTCAGCCATTACCCATTCCAGAGTGGAAGTGGGAACACATTACTATGGATTTTGTGTCCAGACTTCCACGATCTCCAGGAGGGAAAGACGCGATTTGGGTCATTGTTGATAGGTTGACCAAGTCGGCCCATTTTTTGCCTTTCAAGGTAGGTTTGTCTACGGAGAAGCTGGCAGAGATATATGTGAGGCAGATCGTTAGGATACATGGAGTTCCCGTCAGCATAGTCTCAGATCGGGATAGTCGTTTCACTTTTCATTTTTGGAGGAGTTTGCAGGAGAGTTTGGGCACTCAGCTCAAATTCAGTACTGCATATCATCCCCAGACAGATGAGCAGTCTGAGCGGACTATCCAGACTCTCGAGAATATGTTGCACACTTGTGTACTAGATTTTGGGGGTTCTTGGGAGGACCATCTCCATTTGGTAGAGTTTGCTTACAACAACAGTTACCAGGCCAGTATAGAGATGTCACCTTTTAAAGCTCTATATGGTCGGAGGTGTCGTACTCATTTGTCTTGGGACGATGTTGGAGAGAGAGTTTTGCTTAGGCCAGAGATGGTTGTGGATGCAGCGGAGAAGGTTCAGTTGATCAGAAACAGACTTCGAGTGTGCAGGACAGACAGCGGCATTGGGCCGATAGCCATCGGAGACCTTTGGAGTTCGAGGTATAGTTTAGATTTTGTTTGTGCTTGTTCTTGTTTGTTATAGAATAAGTTCTTAAGATGGTGTTTTGTTCTAGGTGGGTGGTTTGGTGTTTCTGAGGATTTCTCCGACACGAGGCACGATTCGCTTCGGTGGAGACGGAAAGCTTAGTCCGCGATTCATCGGACCTTTCACTATTCTAGAGAGGGTCGGTGCAGTTGCTTATAGACTAGACTTGCCACCTGCATTGGAGGGAGTGCACAACGTATTTTATGTGTCGCAGTTGAGATAATACGTGGCAGATCCTAGTCATGTATTAGATCACTCAGAGATAGAGGTGGGCCCTACTCTTAGCTATCCAGAGCAGCCAGTTGAGATTCTGGATCGGAGAGAGAAGGTGCTGAGGAACCAGACTATTCCTTTGGTACGCGTCGCATGGAGGCATCACTCTCCGGGGGAGTCTACCTGGGAGAGAGAGGATGACATGCGAGAGCGTTATCCATATTTGTTTGTACCTTGAGGTATATTATTTTCTAGTTATGTCCTGTTCATTAGTTAATTGTGATTCTTTAGTTCTGTTCTGTGATTTTTTTGGGGGTAGTTTTCATCTTTAAATTTTGAGGACGAAATTATTTTAAGGAGGGTAGACTTGTCACTACCACATTTTAAGAAAAAGGGTATTTTAGTAATTTTCTATTTAAATAAATATTATGATGGTAAATAATTTTTGTTGTATTATTTAATTATTGTTGGATGTTATTTAATTATTTTAGACTTATTTTAGTGGACCCAACTAGTTTAGTTTGGACCCATGGACCAACATGAATTAATTAGTTAGACTTGGCCCATTTAGAAAGCCCATTGTTAAGGAGATGGATTAAATTAATTAAATCATTAGACTAGAAGCTTCCTTCCTTAATTATTTCTTCATGAGAGGCCCCAAGGGGTACATTGGATATTTTATAATTGCTTGGGGAAGGGGTAAGGCAGGCCTATATTAGAGGGGGGGAATTCTCTCTCCTCTCATTCTCATTCCAAATCTAGATCTAGAAATTCCTACTACCAAATTCTTTCCATTCCCATTCCAATTGTCCACCAAATTCATCCTAAATTCTTTCTAATTCACCATTAGAAAGTTGAGAAGCAAGGATCTAGAAGGAGGAAGCAAGGATCTACAAAGAGGAGCAAGGATCTACAATTTGGAAGCAAGTTCATCTCAATTGGAGGTTTCATTGGGAATCCATCTCTCAATAGGTATAATTCAGTTTTTTCCTATTAAAATAGCTTCTAAATCTGAGATTTAATCATGTAAAATCAACCTATATGTATGTACTACCCATAGGAATTTATTTTGTGTTCATAGGAGACCCATGGAGAAAGTTATGGTGCTTTTTGTGTCAATTTTGTTGGAATTCCGAATTTATATTTTGTTGTGTGTGTCAATTGATCCAATAGATCAATTGGGCATGTGCTTATGTGTTTGAGGCTTGTGTCATGTCCATATTTGGGTACATATGGTTCGTATCCCAACTATTTGGTGATACGTGTCATTTTGGAGGTTTTCCCTCCGACACGAGGCTTTGAACATGTCGTATTTTGACACGAACACATAGATCTACTTTTGATACTTTGATTTATTCATAAATAGTATTTGTGACTTGTTTGTGTCCTTCGGGGTGCAATTGGTTGAGTGTTGGACTCGTGTCGCATGCGTATCTTAGATCTAGTGGGATACGGTGTGAAACTTTCTAATTTGGTGTGTTTATGTGTAGATCTAATTATTTATGCTTTAAATTCTTCATTTATAATTAGTAAATATATATAGATATTATATATTATTTTAGTTTATTTATTATGGTATTTATTGTAGCATAGATCTATAGATATTTCTATGTGTTCTAATGTGGTGTATACATATATGTATGTAGCTTTCTTGCATACAATTATATATGTTACTACTTGTTAATAAAATAAATTATACATAAATATTTTATAAAATATATTTATTTGTTTAAATATGTAATTATATTAAATATAGTTATTATGTAATTATTTGGATTTAATGAATGTATTTTTGTGTGTGCTTCTAGCCATGTTAAAATATGTACATTAATATGTGCAATGTGTTTGGTAACTATTAGTATTTGATTGTGTAAGTTTATGTGTATATATATATAAGTATATATATTTATTAAATTGTTTTATATATGTATATATATAGGTGTTTTTGTGAGGTATAATACTAATAATAATATATTATTTTATTTGTATAAAGATTGGTTTGTATATACATTATTTAGAGTGTGCATTAATTGTATTATTAGTATACTTTGTGTGGGTACCAATTGGGATCTAATTTGATTCCTAAATTGTTGTATATTATTTATATAGATTTCTTGTGAGGTTGACCTTGGTTTGACCATGTTTGACTTTAGTTGACTTTAGAGTTGACCATAGTTGACTTTTGACTTAGAATTTATTTATTGACCTAGAAGTTGACTAGTTTGACTTGTTCTCTTTCCGGGACCTTGTATTAATGTGGTATTCTATATCTAGGTCTTCGAGGTACCGAGTCAGACATCTGTGAGACTGTTCTTTGGACTTCAGGCGAGTACATTCTCTGATAGTTTCTCATTTATGATATCCTCTATGTTCGTTGTATCTACTGTAGATATACATGTTTCTCTAGACACTATGGTTACACGGATTGGTATATCCGGATCTCGTCATGAGATGTTATTCCTTGGTATATGGTGTATATGGTGCAAGTATTGTTTCATTGGTTATCTTGTACATGTACAGACATCGATTTTCGGGAGGAGTCACTCTCTTCTTGGGGAATCTAGTGCCATAGCATACCGTGGTTGGATCTATTATAACAGTTGGGGGTGGGGAGTATTAGTATAGATATGTGATCAAATCCCTATTGAATAAAGTATTGGTAAGCGAATAGTATTGATCATGCACCGCACGTATGATTAGCCAGGCCGCATTGTATCTTGCCTAAGCCGATCACATGTTAATCTAGTACTCACACACTAAGTCATTAGTATTATTGTTTCATTGGCATATTGTTCATTATTGTATTTCTTTCCAGTATTTCCTTATTGTCTATATATATCTTGTATCTATTTTGTGCATCTTGTTTATCCACAGCTATTTACTGTTACATAGTTTTTATCATGGATTAGAACTGCTGTTAGAGATTTACTCTGCTCCTTTCCTGACTGGATATATTTTTCCAGATGACACTGAGGAGTACCCTACCTATTATGGACCCCAGGATGTTGTGGGTTTAGATTCGGAGACCATGGCTCAAGAGGGACTTATCCCAACTGAGACAGTTGACCCTGGAGTGTAGCTTTGTAGTATGGTAGTATTCTTTTGTACTGGATTTGTCTCCAGCTTATTTTTGTTACTCTTCAGACTCATTGATGTATTATTTTAAACTCATGAGTTGTATTGTGACTATTCTATTCTTTATCTGATTCGTGCTCATTCTATCTTAGTTCTGTGATTGAGTATTCTATCATGATTGGTGGTTCATTACTTTAGATAGAATTTCTAGACAGCGTTCTACCGCCGATTCTGCGGCGTAGGCTGGGCGTTGTTTCCGACTAGTATCCTTACATCGGGTACGGATCGTGACACATTTTTGGTGGTGGCCCATGCAGGTCTAGCTTCACAAGTATGTGATGTCGTGGTAGTGCGACAACTTAGTTGTACTACTGCGAGCCTGCGATAGGATATAGGATATAGGCTGAGATACTCAATCACATCTAGGAAAATTCTTTTGATTCAACTATTCTCCTTTGACATTGATACTTGATCCCTTAAACTGTCCTTTCCTTGATGTCTTACATCTTGTGCCATATTGATTCTCATTCTGTCTTTTTATGAGACATACTCGGAGATACTTGCGGAGGCACGCAAGGTTGAGCGGGATCTGGGTTTGAAGACCAAGAGAGACCGTGATTCTTTTCTGGGGGCCAACGGTAGTGCAGTATCTGCCAAACGTCCTTATTTTCAGTCCAGACCTTTCCAGCAGCCACAACAGAACCAGACTCCAGCTAGAGCGCCTTTTCACCAGGCACCTTAGCAGCAGAGACAGTTACAGCAAGCTCCATGCAACTTCTGTAAGAAGCCCGGCCACATCTGGGAGGTTTGCAGGAGGAGGCTAGGAGTTTGTTTGTATTATAGTACTAAAGGGCATCAATCGAGGGAGTGTTCTCGTCGTGCCGTTTAGGTAGCAGCTCCAGCTCAGAGGACACAGACGAGACCACCTGCAGCACAGCCGAGGGGACCGCTTCCGACACAGCAGCAGCATTTTGTCCAGCATCAACAGCAGGGAGGTGCTCGACAGGGACGAGCATTTGCTATGACCGTCGAAGAGGAGGAACCCACAGGAGATGTCATCGCAGGTTCTATTCTTCTTGATTCTATTCCAGCTTTAGCTTTGTTTGATAGTGGTGCTTCCCATAGTTTTGTATCTGTTTCTTTTGCTCTGAAGCATGGTTTGGTAGCTGTGTCTTTGCTTAGGACTTGCAAGATCATGACCGGGGGAGGCATTATCCTGGTTAATGATATTTGCAAGGATCGGAGAGTTACTCTGGGAGGCAGGGAGTTGAGTGCGTGTCTACTTGTAATGCCACTTCTGAGCTACGACATTGTACTTGGGATGGATTTGTTCAGTAGGCACCGTGCTAGCATAGACTGTAGAGGAGGTAGAGTTTTGTTTGGTTCGCCAGGAGAGCCAGAGTTCGAGTTTGCTAGAGGAGCTGCAGAGCAGGGGGAAGGCATTATTTGTGGAGCTATGGTGGAAGACAAGGAGTTGCCGCATCCATTGATAGCAGAATTCTTGGATGTATTTCCTGAGGAATTGCCAGGATTGCCACCAGATCGAGATGTTGAATTTTCTATAGACTTGGTGCCAGGTGCAGAACCAATTTCGCAACATGTCTATAGAGTAAACAACTGCGAGCTGGTCGAGTTGAAGAAGCAGGTGGACGAATTGCAGGATAAGGGGTTTATCAGATCGAGTTCTTCACCATGGGGAGCCCCGGTATTGTTTGTACCGAAGAAGGATGGATCGGTGCGTATGTGCATTGATTACAGGGCTTTGAATAATCTCACTATCAAGAATAAGTATCCTTTGCCACGGATTGATGATCTGTTTGATCAGTTGAGTGGTGCGAAGGTATTTTCTAAGATAGATTTGAGATCAGGCTACCATCAGGTGAAGGTGAAGCCTGAGGACATACCGAAGACTGCTTTTAGAACTCGGTATGGTCAGTACGAGTTTATGGTGATGTCGTTTGGTTTGACTAATGCACCGGCAATATTTATGAACTTGATGAACAAGGTGTTCCACCAGTACCTTGACAAGTTCGTGGTGGTGTTCATCGAGGACATACTCATATACTCGAGGACACCGGAGGAGCATGAGGAGCATTTGAGGATTGTGTTGGATGTGCTGAGGAAGGAGAAGCTTTATGGGAAGTTATCCAAATGTGAGTTTTTCTTGGACAAGGTAGAATTCTTGGGGCATGTTGTGACTGGTGATGGTATTTCAGTGGATCCAAAGAAGATTTCAGCAGTGGAATCTTGGAAGACTCCGAGTTCGGTAGCAGAGATCAGGAGTTTCTTGGGATTGGCAGGCTATTACAGAAAGTTTGTGCAAGATTTTTCGAGGATTGCCGAGACGATGACCAGACTCACAAAGAAGGATGTAGAGTTTGTTTGGAGGGAGGATTGCTAGGTTGTTTTTGAAAAGTTGAAGAAGAGGTTGACGTCTGCTCCTATTTTGACGTTGCCATCAGGGTCTGGAGGTTTCACTATTTATAGTGATGCATCAGGAAAGGGTTTAGGTTGTGTTCTTCAGCAGCATGGGAAAGTGATTGCCTATGCATCCAGGCAATTGCATCCTCATGAAAAGAACTATCCTACCCATGATTTGGAGTTGGCAGCCGTCATCTTCGCTCTGAAGTTGTGGAAACATTATTTGTACGGAGAGCGTGTGGAGATCTTCACAGACCACAAAAGCTTGAAGTACGTTTTCACGCAGAAGGAGTTGAACATGAGGCAGCGTCGGTGGTTGGAACTGATGAAGGATTTTGATATCTCTTGGCAATATCATCCTGGGAAAGCCAATGTAGATGCCGATGCTTTGAGCAGGTATCCGGTAGCTATGTTCTTAACGCAGGATTGATATTTGTTGGAGGACTTGGAGAGCTTGGGCATTGAGGTGATTGTTCCTGGGTGTGCTATACAGATGTGGGAATTACAGATACACTCAGATTTGATGGACAGGATTAAGGCAGCACAGTATGATGATGTATCTTTGAGGAGTATCAAAGCTCAGGTGAGAGCAGGATTGGAGGATGATTTCACTATTGCAGAGGATGGATCTTTGAGACATGGAGTTAGATTGTGTGTGCCTAGTGGGGAGTTGCGAGAGAAGGTGTTGCAGGAAGCGCATCGCTCTCAGTATTCCATACATCCAGGTGCTAACAAGATGTATCGAGATATGCGAGAGAGTGTGTGGTGGTATGGCATGAAGAGGAAAGTGGCACAGTTTGTATCCAGATGCTTAGTGTGCCAGCAGGTAAAAGCCGAGAGGTAGAGGCCAGGAGGGTTACTTCAGCCATTACCCATTCCAGAGTGGAAGTGGGAACACATTACTATGGATTTTGTGTCCGGACTTCCACGATCTCCAGGAGGGAAAGACGCGATTTGGGTCATTGTTGATAGGTTGACCAAGTCGGCCCACTTTTTGCCTTTCAAGGTAGGTTTGTCTACGGAGAAGCTGGCAGAGATGTATGTGAGGCAGATCGTTAGGATACATGGAGTTCCCGTCAGCATAGTCTCAGATCGGGATAGTCGTTTCACTTCTCATTTTTTGAGGAGTTTGCAGGAGAGTTTGGGTACTCAGCTCAAATTCAGTACTGCATATCATCCCCAGACAGATGAGCAGTCTGAGCGGACTATCCAGACTTTCGAGAATATGTTGCACACTTGTGTACTAGATTTTGGGGGTTCTTGGGAGGACCATCTCCATTTGGTAGAGTTTGCTTACAACAACAGTTACCAGGCCAGTATAGAGATGTCACCTTTTGAAGCTCTATATGGTCGGAGGTGTCGTACTCATTTGTCTTGGGACGATGTTGGAGAGAGAGTTTTGCTTAGGCCAGAGATGGTTGTGGATGCAGCAGAGAAGGTTCAGTTGATCGGAAACAGACTTCGAGTGTGCAGGACAGACTGCGGCATTGGGCCGATAGCCATCGGAGACCTTTGGAGTTCGAGGTATAGTTTAGATTTTGTTTGTGCTTGTTCTTGTTTGTTATAGAATAAGTTCTTAAGATGGTGTTTTGTTCTAGGTGGGTGGTTTGGTGTTTCTGAGGATTTCTCCGACACGAGGCACGATTCGCTTCGGTGGAGACGGAAAGCTTAGTCCGCGATTAATCGGTCCTTTCACTATTCTAGAGAGGGTCGGTGCAGTTGCTTATAGACTAGACTTGCCACCTGCATTGGAGGGAGTGCACAACGTATTTTATGTGTCACAGTTGAGATGATACGTGGCAGATCCTAGTCATGTATTGGATCACTCAGAGATAGAGGTGGGCCCTACTCTTAGCTATCCAGAGCAGCCAGTTGAGATTCTGGATCGGAGAGAGAAGGTGCTGAGGAACCAGACTATTCCTTTGGTACGCGTCGCATGGAGGTATCACTCTCCGGGGGAGTCTACCTGGGAGAGAGAGGATGACATGCGAGAGCGTTATCCATATTTGTTTGTACCTTGAGGTATATTATTTTCTAGTTATGTCCTGTTCATTAGTTAATTGTGATTCTTTAGTTCTGTTCTGTGATTTTTCTGGGGGTAGTTTTCATCTTTAAATTTTGAGGACGAAATTATTTTAAGGAGGGTAGACTTGTCACTACCACATTTTAAGAAAAAGGGTATTTTAGTAATTTCCTATTTAAATAAATATTATGATGGTAAATAATTTTTGTTGTATTATTTAATTATTGTTGGATGTTATTTAATTATTTTAGACTTATTTTAGTGGACCCAACTAGTTTAGTTTGGACCCATGGACCAACATGAATTAATTAGTTAGACTTGGCCCATTTAGAAAGCCCATTGTTAAGGAGATGGATTAAATTAATTAAATTATTAGACTAGAAGCTTCCTTCCTTAATTATTTTTTCATGAGAGGCCCCAAGGGGTACATTGTACATTTTATAATTGCTTGGGGAAGGGGTAAGGCAGGCCTATATTAGAGGGGGGGATTCTCTCTCCTCTCATTCTCATTCCAAATATAGATCTAGAAATTCTCACTCCCAAATTCTTTCCATTCCCATTCCAATTGTCCACCAAATTTATCCCAAATTCTTCCTAATTCACTATTAGAAAGTTGAGAAGCAAGGATCTAGAAGAAGGAAGTAAGGATCTACAAAGAGGAGCAAGGATCTACAATTTGGAAGCAAGTTCATCTCAATTGGAGGTTTCATTGGGAATCCATCTCCCAATAGGTATAATTCAGTTTTTTCCTATTAAAATAGCTTCTAAATCTGAGATTTAATCATGTAAAATCAACCTATATGTATGTACTACCCATAGGAATTTATTTTGTGTTCATAGGAGACCCATGGAAAAAGTTATGGTGCTTTTTGTGTCAATTTTGTTGGAATTCTGAATTTATATTTTGTTGTGTGTGTCAATTGATCCTATAGATCAATTGGGCATGTGCTTATGTGTTTGAGGCTTGTGTTGTATCCATATTTGGGTACATATGGTTCGTATCCCAACTATTTGGTGATACGTGTCTTTTTGGAGGTTTTCCCTCCGATACGGGGCTTTGAACTTGTCGTATTTTGACACGAACACATAGATCTACTTTTGACACTTTGATTTATTCATAAATAGTATTTGTGACTTGTTTGTGTCCTTCGGGGTGCAATTGGTTGAGTGTTGGACTCGTGTCGCATGCGTATCCTAGATCTAGTCGGATACGGTGTGAAACTTTCCAATTTGGTGTGTTTATGTGTAGATCTAATTATTTATGCTTTAAATTCTTTATTTATAATTAGTAAATATATATAGATATTATATATTATTTTAGTGTATTTATTATGGTATTTATTGTAGCATAGATCTATAGATATTTCTATGTGTTCTAATGTGGTGTATACATATATGTATGTAGCTTTCTTGCATACAATTATATATGTTACTACTTGTTAATAAAATAAATTATACATAAATATTTTATAAAATTTATTTATGTGTTTAAATGTGTAATTATATTAAATATAGTTATTATGTAATTATTTGGATTTAATGAATGTATTTTTGTGTGTGCTTCTAGCCATGTTAAAATATGTACATTAATATGTGCAATGTGTTTTGTAACTATTTGTATTTGATTGTGTAAGTTTATGTGTATATATATATAAGTATATATATTTATTAAATTATTTTATATATGTATATATATAGGTGTTTTTGTGAGGTATAATACTAATAATAATATATTATTTTATTTTTATAAAGATTGGTTTGTATATACATTATTTAGAGTGTGCATTAATTGTATTATTAGTATACTTTGTGTGGGTACCAATTGGGATCTAATTTGATTCCTAAATTGTTGTATATTATTTATATAGATTTCTTGTGAGGTTGACCTGGGTTTGACCATGTTTGACTTTAGTTTACTTTAGAGTTGACCATAGTTGACTTTTGACTTAGAATTTATTTATTGACCTAGAAGTTGACTAGTTTGACTTGTTCTCTTTCCGGGACCTTGTATTAATGTGGTATTCTATATCTAGGTCTTCGAGGTACCGAGTCAGACATCTGTGAGACTGTTCTTTGGACTTCAGGCGAGTACATTCTCTGATAGTTTCTCATTTATGATATCCTCTATGTTCGTTGTATCTAGTGTAGATATACATGTTTCTTTTGACACTATGGTTACACGGATTGGTATATCCAGATCTTGTCATGAGATATTATTCCTTGGTATATGGTGTATATGGTGCAAGTATTGTTTCATTGGTTATCTTGTACATGTACAGACATCGATTTTCGGGAGGAGTCGCTCTCTTCATGGGGAATCTAGTGCCATAGCATACCGTGGTTGGATCTATTATACCAGTTGGGGGTGGGGAGTATTAGTATAGATATGTGATCAAATCCCTATTGAATAAAGTATTGGTAAGCGAATAGTATTGATCATGCACCGCACGTATGATTAGCCAGGCCGCATTGTATCTTGCCTAAGCCGATCACATGTTAATCTAGTACTCACACACTTAGTCATTAGTATTATTGTTTCATTGGCATATTGTTCATTATTGTATTTCTTTCCAGTATTTCCTTATTGTCTATATATATCTTGTATCTATTTTGTGCATCTTGTTTATCCTCAGCTATTTACTGTTACATAGTTTTTATCATGGATTAGAACTGCTGTTAGAGATTTACTCTGCTCCTTTCCTGACTGGATATATTTTTCCAGATGACACTGAGGAGTACCCTACCTATTATGGACCCCAGGATATTGTGGGTTTAGATTCGGAGACCCTGGCTCAAGAGGGACTTATCCCAACTGAGACAGTTGACCCTGGAGTGTAGCTTTGTAGTATGGTAGTATTCTTTTGTACTGGATTTATCTCCAGCTTATTTTTGTTACTCTTCAGACTCATTGATGTATTATTTTAAACTCATGAGTTGTATTGTGACTATTCTATTCTTTATCTGATTCGTGCTCATTCTATCTTAGTTCTGTGATTGAGTATTCTATCATGATTGGTGGTTCATTACTTTAGATAGACTTTCTAGACAGCGTTCTACCGCCGATTCTGCGGCGTAGGCTAGGCGTTGTTTCCGACTAGTATCCTTACATCGGGTACGGGTCGTGACAGTATGTTATCCTCAATATTTTGGGTTGAAAAGAACAATCAATTTAAAGTGTTATTAATGTTCTTAGTCTGGGCATCATGTGAGCTATTGATATCCTTCATTTTGGACAACTTGCAAAATTATTCAAATTATGTGACTTGGTGGGATTATGATGCCATCGAGACCTTTTTATTGCATCGTTAAACTTTTTTTTCTATCGAAACGTTCGTGATGCTATCGAAAAGTAGTTGACACATGAAAATGACAACATTTAATCTAAAACTCATCTCCAAAACTATTATTATATATATTTACTACTTAAAATTGTTCATTAAATTATATATATATATATATATATATATATATATATATATATATATATATATATATATATAATTATGTGTAAATTTTTAAAGATAATTAACATTAATGTTACTAGACCATCGGTTCGATTGAAAGAGATTAGTTCGGATCGGTATGGTTGGATTAAAAGTGATTGGTGTATATATTAAAATTTAAGTGTACATTTTAAAATTTAATGTTAATGTTTATATTAGTTAATATTAATGTTAATGTTTATATTAGTTAATATTAATGTTAATGTTTATATTAAAATTTAAGTGTATATTTTAATATTAATGTAAATTTTAGTGTACATTTAATAATTTTTAGTGTACATTTTATAATTCACATGCATATATACCAGTTAATATTAATCTTAATATTTATATTAAAATTAAAGTTATATTAATGCAAATTTTAATATTAATATTAATTTTAATATAAATTATAATATTAATTAAAATCTTTGTATAAATTATTGCATGCCTACATATGCGACAAAAATTATAAAAGACGTTGTTTAGTTGGATTTCTAGTTCTTGAAAAATGTCTTCACCTCTATGTTATCAAATTGAGTAAAAATGAATGAGGATTTTTCTTTTATAGTTAAAAATAAAAGAATCTTAAGAGCATCTCAACCCTGATTTGACTTTGTAAAATAATTCTTGCTATATAGGAATGATAAAATTATGAGTATAAATATTTATATCCTTAATTTCTTTATATTTTTAATATGGATATGATATCGCCTAGTTAACCTTAATGTTTTGGGTTAAAAATAATAATCTAAAATTTTTAGGGGGGGTAGAGGGGAAAAGAACATACTCCCCCTACAATCGCCATGTAGATGGTCCCCAGTGGGGGAGAGAGGAAAAAGGTAGGGTCGGGTGGGACCCATATAGCAGGGGGGTAGATGGGAGGTGGGCCGGGGTGTAAGGGGGTTAGAGGGGAGGTGGGGCCGGTTGTAAGAAGGTTGTAAACATTTGGTAGTAAACTTAATATTATTGTTCTTGATAACCTATTTTCCTACGTGTTAGTGGCATTGGAGAAGGCGAAAAGGTTGTGTTGGAAGTTATTTTTTTTAAATGCTGCATGCTTTTAGGATGACTCAAGCATTTCTTCTCTTTGTATTGTTTCTTCTCTTTGCTTTCTAAACATCTATATTTTTTTCAATGGTGGAGTCAGAAGGAGAAAATGAGGGTCAGGTAGAATAATTAGATGATGAAGAAGGATTAGAAGTTGTTAACTTAGGAGGCGATAAAGAACAAGAGGAAGAAAACAACGGAGAAATGCATCATAATGATAACATCAACGCAAACAACGATAAGTTATTTTGCTTCACCATTTCTAATGGATTTAGGAAGTGCATTATATTACATTGATTTCTAATAGTAATTTTGTTTAATTCTGAATTTTAGGGACGAATGTGAATCTCAAATAGATTTTGATGCAACGATGATGAAAAAAATAATGTAGTCTGCTATCATTAACAAAGACCCAAGGGAGCTCCAAGATGAAGATATGATTGGCTTAGAGTTTAACTTTATTGAAGAAGCAGACTTATTTTACCTGATATATTCAAGAATAATTGGTTTTAGTGTTAGAAAGAACGAAGAAAAGAAAAATAAATTTGGGATGGTCAAAGCCTATAGTTGGTGTTTTTCAAATGCGTGATTCAGACAGAAAAACTATATTGAAGCTCCTAACAGGGTTCATAAGCCAAGAAGTTATAGTAGGAGTGGTTGTCGAGCAATGTTTCGGATTTATTACAAAAGTTCTACAAATATATGGGTTGTCAAATTATTTCGAGTACATCACAACCATAATCTGACGAATGATTTTAAAAAAGTTTTTTTAGATCCTATCAAAAAATATCAGCCGCAGAATTGGAACAAGCAAAGCTGATAAAACAAGACGGGATATAGACTTCAGAAGTATAGAATTTATTGGTCCACCAGAATGGTAGCTGAGATAAGATTGGATGGACGAAAAAATATTTATACAATACTTTAGCTAATGATTCTAGAGGACTAGACGATCTTGATGCAACAACAACACTTACATTTCTTCAAGCTAAGGAGGACATTAACCCTGATTTATTCTACGCGTACAAGGTAAATGAAGATTCCAGATTGACCCATCTCTTTTGGGTCGACGGTGGAAGTCGATTCGATTATGAATTATTTGAAGATTCACTAGCATTTGATTCTACATATAAAATAAATATATGTCAAATATCGTTGGTGGTTCTGGTGGGTTCAAACAATCATGCAATGACTTGTGTGTTTGGGTTTGCATTAATCCATAATGAGTCTATAGATACATATTCTTGGGTTTTACAAAAAAATTAAGAGTGTATGGGAGGCAAATTACCAGAGACAATTATCACAGATGATTGCAAATCCATGAAAAAAATAATTGAGGACTTAATGTCCGACGTAGTTCATCGAACATGCTCATGGCATATCCTAAACAATTCAATAAAACATGTACACAGAGAAGATTTTGCAGGAGAATTGAGGAATCTGATTAAAAGGTACATCTCGCACTTGGTACTTTAATTTAAAGTATGTTGTTGTTACAATTTTTTTTAATTATCAATTTTAAAACTTTTGTTGTTGTCCATATTTTTTAAACAGGTACTATTCAGAGAATGATTTCAAAAATCATTGTCAGAAGATGCTACGGGATTATAATACAGAGAACAATGAGTGGACAAAGGCACTGTACAGTACGAGGCATCAATGGGCGGACACATTCGTTCGTGAAAATTATTTTGGTAGTTCTACTACAACAAATAAATGTGAATCAATAAACTCATTTCTGAAAAGATTTTGAATAAGAAACGGCAAGATGAGTAAGCATGTCATTAATAATCTCTCAACACCTACTGTGAAACAAACTAGCATAGTCGTAATAGAAGATAAATTTGCATCAATTTACACTAAAAAAGTGTTTATAGAGGTAAGGAATGAAATCACACGTTCTGATACATATATTGTTGTCCAAAATGACAAGATAGGAGATGCAGATGTTTGCACTATCAAAAAATATTTGTCGAAGGACTAACCAAACTGCAAGGTTATATTTTGTGGTAATGAGAATAGAATAACCTGTGAATGCTAATGGATTAAGACCAAGGGAATTCCTTGTAGGCATAATTTTTTAGCAATGAAGACTTTGCATTTGTCAGAGATTCTAAAAAACTTAATAAAATCTTGTTAGTTGAAGGATTTCAAAGATAGTTATCTCTCCAAACCTGGCGCAGAAAGGAGATTCATCTACCCAGACATGAATGAAAGAACAAGGGATGGTGGTATTAATGAACAGGTTAATCTGTTTACGTATTATTGTTGTCATAAACCACAACCGGTGTAAGGGTACGAGTATGTGGGTACATCCAGCCTATGCTGTAGGATCGAAAGTAGAACGTTATCTAGGTCAACAATACTATGTAAACATCTCACACGATATATATAATGTACCTGTCAAGATATTTCAACTCCCAATTGGAGGGCAATATGATAATATGATAATGGTAAATAATGCTCAATCACAATAACAAACTAGAGAAAGATATGGCACGATATGGAATAGAAAAAAAGAAATAGGGTCACAATACATCACAAGTCCAAGTCTAATCTCAACACAATGATCTCAAATATAATACAATGCCAAAAGTGTCTAACTGACATATACAATATCATAAATGAGCTAGCTAAGTCTCATCGACTGCTGGTACTATCTCAATAGGCTCTACGAGTACAATCTCAACTGGCTCGCCATCCTGTGGCCAGTAGTGCATAGGATACCAGTCCTCTAATAAATTATCTGAAAAATATATCCAGTCAGGATTGGAGAGAAGTACAACCCAATAACAGTTCCAATAATTGACGGAAACTATAAAACAGCAACAACAATAAAAATAAATGTTGGAAGTGACTAAAGTAACATATATCATGAGAAGAAACATCATGGTAAATAATTGCCACTCCTCGTTCCCAATGTACGTATTTGGAGCATATTTTCTTGCTACTATAGTTGTATGTTGTGGAGAGACTAGACTCATTCTTTGGTTCACTTGGCTCTTGGTTTATTTATTTGGTTTGGTTTTATCTTGAGTTAAACCCTTGGTTCAAACCTCAAACCCTCCATATAAGCCAACTTCACTCTCTCTCCTCTTATTTTTTTCTCTTCCATTCTCTTTCTTAGGTTTTTTCTCGCCCCTCCATAGACAAGTACATCTTACAAGAAATAGAGATACCCTTTATATTTTTGTTTCATTATGTTCCTTATATGATTCTTCATGCATTTAGAACTTGGTATTTTCAAATTTGCTGGATGGATTAGTATAGATCTAATTTTTAAATTTTAGGTTTTTCTATGTGTTCTTAAGTGTTCTTGGATTTTGATATCTTAAAACTTAATATTTTCTAAAACTTATTGTCCTATGTTGATGAGCACTTGATTTTGAGTATTTTAGAACTTTACTTTGTTGGATTTGGACTTCATTCGAGGATTCTGTGAAAGAACACAGTTTGGATTTTAGAGTTTTTCCATGGCCAAACTCGCTGAAGTGGGACGAAAGAGCTGTCACTACCACATTTTAGGAAAAAAGGTATTTTAGTAATTTCCTATTTGAATAAATATTATGCATGGTAAATAATTTTTGTTGTATTATTTAATTATTGTTGAATGTTATTTAATTATTTTGGACTTATTTTAGTAGACCCAACTAGTTTAGTTTGGACCCATGGACCAACATGAATTAAATAGTTAGATTTGGCCCATTTAGAAAGCCCATGGTTAAGGAGATGGATTAAATTAATTAAGTGATTAGACTATAAGCTTCCTTCCTTAATTATTTTTTCATGAGAGGCCCCAAGGGGTACATTGGACATTTTATAATTACTTGGGGAAGGGGGCATGGCCGGCCTATATTAGAGGGGGAAAATTTCTCTCTCCTCTCATTCTCATTCCAAATCTAGATCTAGAAATTCCCACTCCCAAATTCTTTCCATTCTCATTCCAATTGTCCACCAAATTCATCCCAAATTCTTCCTAATTCACCATTAGAAAGTTAAGAAGCAAGGATCTAGAAGAAGGAAGCAAGGATCTACAAAGAGGAGCAAGGATCTACAATTTGGAAGCAAGTTCATCTCAATTGGAGGTTTCATTGGAAATCCATCTCCCAATAGGTATAATTCAGTTTTTTCCATTAAAATAGCTTCTAAATCTGAGATTTAATCATGTAAAATCAACCCATATGTATGTACTACTCATAGAACTTTGTTTTGTGTTCATAGGAGACCCATGGAGAAAGTTATGGTGCTTTTTGTGTCAATTTTGTTGGAATTCCGAATTTACATTTTGTTGTGTGTGTCAATTGATCCTATAGATCAATTGGGCATGTGCTTATGTGTTTGGGGCTTGTGTAGTGTCCATATTTGGGTACATGTGGTTCGTATCCCAACTATTTGGTGATACGTGTCATTTTGGGGGTTTTTCCTCCGACACGGGACTTTGAACATGTCGTATTTTGACACGGACACATAGATCTACTTTTGTCACTTTGATTTATTCATAAATATTATTTGTGACTTGGTTGTGTCCTTCGGGGTGCAATTGGTTGTGTGTTGGACTCGTGTCACATGCGTATCCTAGATCTAGTGGGATACGGTGTGATACTCTCCAAATTGGTGTATTTATGTGTAGATCTAATTATTTATGCTTTAAATTCTTTATTTATAATTAGTAAATATATATAGATATTATATATTATTTTAGTATCTTTATTATGGTATTTATTGTAGCATAGATCTATATATTTCTATGTGTTCTAATGTGATGTATAAATATATGTACGTAGCTTTCTTGCATGCAATTATATATGTACTTATGTTAAATATATATATATTATACATAAATATTTTATAAAATATATTTATGTGTTTAAATGTGTAATTATATTATTTATAATTATTATATAATTATTTATATATTAATGAATGTATTTTTATGTGTGCTTCTAGCCATGTAAAATACATACATTAATATGTGCATGTGTTTGGTATTTTAATTTTGTAAGTTTATATGTATGTATATATAAGTATATAGTTATTAAATTTGTTTTATATATATATATGCATTTTGATTTATATATTGTATATATAAATATATATATATGTATATATATAGGTGTTTTTGTGAGGTATAATACTAATAATAATATATTATTTTATTTGGTTTGTATATACATTATTAGAGTGTGCATTATTGTATTATTAGTATACTTTGTGTGGGTATCAATTGGGATTTAATTTTAATTCCTAAATTGTTGTATTTTATTTTTTATATTATTTATAGATTTCTTGTGAGGTTGACCTTGGTTTGACCATGTTTGACTTTAGTTGACTTTAGAGTTGACCATAGTTGACTTTTGATTTAGAATTGATTTATTGACTTAGAGTTGACTAGTTTGACTTGTTCTCTTTCCGGGACCTTGTATTAATGTGGTATTCTATATCTAGGTCTTCGAGGTACCGAGTCAGACATCTGTGAGACTGTTCTTTGGACTTCAGGCGAGTACATTCTCTGATAGTTTTTCATTTATGATATCCTCTATGTTCGTTGTATCTAGTGTAGATATACATGTTTCTCTTGACACTATGGTTACACGGATTGGTATATCCGGATCTCGTCATGAGATGTTATTCCTTGGTATATGGTGTATATGGTGCAAGTATTGTTTCATTGGTTATCTTGTACATGTACAGACACCGATTTTCGGGAGGAGTCGCTCTCTTCTTGGGAAATCTAGTGCCATAGTATACCGTGGTTGGATCTATTATACCAGTTGGGGGTGGGGGGTATTAGTATAGATATGTGATCAAATCCCTATTGAATAAAGTATTGGTAAGCGAATAGTGTTGATCATGTACCGCACGTATGATTAGCCAGGCCGCATTGTATCTTGCCCAAGCCGATCACATGTTAAGCTAGTACTCACACACTTAGTCATTAGTATTATTGTTTCATTGGCATATTGTTCATTATTGTATTTCTTTCCAGTATTTTCTTATTGTTTATATATCTTTTGTATTTATTTTGTGCATCTTGTTTATCTACAGCTATTTACTGTTACATAGTTTTTATCATGGATTAGAACTGCTGTTAGAGATGTACTCTGCTCCTTTCCTGACTGAATATATTTTTCCAGATGACACTGAGGAGTACCCTACCTATTATAGACCCCAGGATGTTGTGGGTTTAGATTCGAAGACCCTGGCTCAAGAGGGACTTATCCCAACTGAGACAGTTGACCATGGAGTGTAGCTTTGTAGTATGATAGTATTCTTTTGTACTAGATTTGTCTCCAGCTTATTTTTTTACTCTTCAGACTCATTGATGTATTATTTTAAACTCATGAGTTGTATTATGACTATTCTATTCTTATCTGATTCGTGCTCATTCTATCTTAGTTCTGTGATTGAGTATTCTATCATTATTGGTGGTTCATTACTTTAGATAGACTATCTAGACAGCGTTCTACCGCCGATTCTGCGGCGTAGGCTGGGCGTTGTTTCCGACTAGTACCCTTACACCGGATGCGGGTCGTGACAGGAGCTCCATGCACCCAGCAGATTTCATGCGGCCATCTTATTGGACGCATAGAATGGATTATGCACATGCGCCCCTGGCCAAGTGCATGGAACTTGAACGAATAAAATTCTTCTAAGTTTAAAAATTTATGCGATTAAGAGTCCATGCGGCCAGAGGAGCATGTGGCCAGAGTGTCTATACGGCCTAGAGCTATGCGTTTCCTTTCTTTTTGGAATGAATGACTCAACACCGCCTAGGCACAACCTTCCATAACTTTGTCCATTTCTTCTGACATATACTTTTCTCTCGGTCACATCAGTCACTTTTCTGACTTGACTTGACTTGCATTTATTGATTGTCATGTTGCACTTAGCTCAAGGAGTGGACTTTGTCCCGACCCAAGCAATCCAGTTGGTCCACGCGGCCTGCTAGTTCATGCACCTCGTTTGGTTATGCGGCCAGCTGGTTAATGCACCAACAGTTCTACTGCGCCCACTTAGACACTTGTTTGGTTTAATGTTTTTGTTCGATTGAATAATTATGATGCTATGTGTTAGACTTATGAATGTCTTATACAACTCAGATGTGACCATGAGCAAATTTACTAAGTACCGGGCATGAGCCCTGTAGATGTGGCCCTACCTGTACTTACTTACTATGTAGTCTACTTTCCTTTGATCACCTCATTATACGTTGGACATAATAAGGGGCGTAGTTCAACTCGAGGGAGGATCTGCAATCCCAGTCCTTGTTTGGTTTAAGGATTGTGGATCTGATCTCGAGGGGTTCTAGCACTACTCTTATTCTCATCCATCGATATAATAAAAGTGACAATTAATGTGACTAGTGCATACTGTCCTGTCCTGAATGACTTGTCACTTGATATCTTGACCATGATCCTGAAACTAGAACCCGTTCCTGCCCTATTATTTCCGTGCTGATACACTTGATTGCACCAAGAGTGCCACTTGATATATAATGAGCCATCATGCCGCAAACACTTGCTACATGATATATGTAACTATTTTTTTGCCCGGATCTGGTAGTTGGACAGTGACTTTAGACATATGCAGATATTATTGATTGTTGCATCACACTCGAGTGAATCCAGATTTAACTTTCGAATGACAATATGGATTCGTAACAAGAGTACCTGTACTTATAGTACGACATTTAGGAAGGAATGTTCATGTGACCACGGCATGAGATTTTAATTAACCTAGGGTTCACTAGGCAACTTAATTTGTAGAGCATTTGGAAAGAATGGTATCTCGAGATCGTACTTGTTGAGCCACCCTAAATTAGCTAGGAGTAAAGGCTAGCCACCACAGGTACTGTATATCATCCACACTAGTGGAGTGCAGTACCTGATTTAATTATAAGCCGAGCCAGTGTCTTTCCTATAAAAAGCTTGGAACTACTACTGATCACTAATTAGCGCAGGACCCTTGCAAAGGACTGGTGCATTATATATATTCTTGCTCGTATATCACTGGTTCAGCCCGTCCTGCTCGATTATAGCACGATCTGAGGATACTCATATATTGTATTACTGGAATAATCCAGAGATCACATATCAAGCCGTAACACATGTTTGGCCGTTAAAATTGTTTTAGTTAGTGAAGTGGGCCTTTGCGGCATGAAAGTTTAACTCATATCCTTGTTTGGTTGTTGAGTTACGTTGTTACGTTACAACGGGACACAGATCAAAGCTACTTGTTATCCTATGTTATTTTACTTAATAAGGTATCCCATCTTGTGTATTGTGCCTTTTGTTGAGTGGACTTAGGGACAGAGATTATCGCAGCATGATAGTTTAACTCATGTCCTTGTTTGGTTGTTGGGTTGCGCTATTGCGTTACGATAGCTTGTGGATTGAACTATGGTACAAAAGTTATTTTAGTGTGACCATAATCAAGGGACATCCTATCTTGATGTAATATGGCACTTCCTATCCTTGTTTGGTTAAGGGGTGTCGTGTCATATCAGGGATAGGATATATGCTATTGATTGTTGGCTCATGCATCTTATGCTATAGAATTGGTTTTATTTCTATATTTTGTGCTTTCTTTGTGGTACTTGCTATTTGGGGTCTGACCCCACTGGTTTTGCATAGCCAGGTTTAGATCCAGCATATGAGGATCAAGCGTATCTCACTCTCACTGATGGCACGCACCAGAAGGATGGCGGTTGAGGGTCACGAGTAGGTTCATTCATTCACTGCTCATATTTTGTAAACTATATTCTTTTGGTCATTTAGCCAACCGATACCTGTTAGTCAAAAAAAATTGGACACTATTTCCTTACATGACTATAATATATTCAGACTGCAGCTGACTCACTGTCACTTATGCTTTTGATTGTGTATCTTGCATATCACTCTATATCGCTAGATCTCTAGAACATTCTGATGCGGTGTATGGGAAACCTTACTGCTTATTTTAAAATGTTTTATGTTCTTACTAGTTGTTTTAATGATTGAGATATAGAAGTTCTTGACCCTAGAAGACTTTATTGTAGTATGTACCCCTTGTCTTTAGACAACCTTAACACATTGCGGGTTGCTTCGGTATTTCGCAAGGTTTGGTTGGCTGAGTAATTCCCCCGCTCTCTAGTATTCTTGATCTGGGGTGTGACTAGGTTCTAGTGGTGGCCTATGCAGGTCTATTTTTCAGACTTGTGGGGTGGCTTGATTGTAGGAAATCTCAATCAAATATATTTCTCCTTGAAATCCTGAATCTGTCTTCTCGAACTCAGCTTGACTTCTATACCATTGAATCCTCTATCCTTTCTTGTCATATTCTTGATTTATCTTGTGTCCTTTTCTTTAGGGCTTCTCCAGAATATGTGTTTGCAGCACCAGTAGTTTCATTAGGACAAGGATATGTTAGCCCATAATAAGAGGCATCACCTTTTCCTGGAGGGATCAGGGTAGACCAGTAGAGGAGCACGAGGAACAACATATACCAGAAGTTCCAGTACCCTCGATCATACCAGCAGTGCCAGTAGCACTTGATAAACCGACATTTCTAGAGATTATTCAAAGAATGATGACAGCTCAACAACATCAGCAGATTCAGCAGCAAGAGCAGAATATCTTGTTGCATCAAGGATTACAGACGGCCTTGGAGAGAAGTGTTAGAACATACTCAGGGGCACCGGTGAGGTTTTATCGAATTAACCCTAAGTACTTTGATGGCACAGAGGATGCCATTACTGCAGATGCTTGGCTGCAGAATATTGGGACAATACTGATAGCAGCAAAGGTTCCAGGTGAGGAATAAGTTAACCAGGTCTGATTGCAACTCCATAACCTTGCCAGAGATTGGTGGATAGCAGAAAAGGTTGGTTTAAGACAACATGTCTCATGGGACAACTTCAGAACCCGTTTCAGGGTCAAGTATTTTAGAGTGGTAGTGCAGTATGAGATACAACAGAGGTTTATCAATCTTAAGCAGTCTGGGAGGACGGTAAACGGCTATACAACAGAGTTTTGCAGGATTAGCTGGTTTGTCCCGACAATGGTCAAAACAGAACCAGAGGGACCTAATGTTGCAGTATGGACTTCATTTGGAAATTCAGTAACTGGTAGAGGGCCATAACTACCAGACTTTCGACGAAGTATTGATCGCATCTAGGCGACATGAGCTGACAATACAGAGGTTAGCTTCGAGGACAGGAGACCAAAAGAGGTCTCATGCACAGAGCGGAGGAGGAGAAAAAGCACAATAGTTTTCAGCACCTTCTTCTGGCATTCGCATTTATGATACAGTATCGAGGAGGCCAGTAGCATCGATAACAACAGTACCAGCTCGACCATACCAGTCGAGGTAACAGCAACAATGACGCTTGGGAGCCCCAATCGGATGTACTTATTATGGCAATGGAGGCCATACCAAAGATGTGTATAGGGCAACGCAAGGGTTGTGCCTACGATGTGGTATTCCAGACCATCGGATCACCAATTGTTTGATGATATAGAGGATTGAAGGGTCAGTACAGCGATTAGCCTTACCAACACCATGGGAAGCTCAGTATAGGGGACCAGCACTGGCAGTCAGGCCTTTGGCTCAGCATCCATTGCTAACGCAAACTCAGATGTACAACCAGCAAAGAAATCAATAGTATGGGCAGCAAAGGACCCAACTGCCTATCCAAGGGAGGCAGCAACAAGGAGCACAGCAAGGTCAGGGGCAAGCTTTTACCCTATCTCTGGAGGAGGCTTTGGTATCAGGTGACATGTTGGCAGGTAACATTCTCGTTACATCTTTTCTGCCATAGCATTATTTGATTCGGGAGCATCCCATTCATTTGTTTGTGCACGATTTGTGACACAAATTGGATTGGAATTTAAGGCATTGCCAGAGAGGCTGAATATATCACTAGAAAAGGTCTTGTAGGAGTTGATAGAGTATGTCTAGCGTGTCCAATCATAGTCTGCGGGCATTTATTACCTGCAAAGTTGATCGAGTTCACTATAGGTAACTTTGACGTTATTCTAGGCATTGACTGGTTGAGAGACAGTCATGCGATGATAGATTGTCGTAGGGCTAGAGTATTGTTTAACATTCCGGACAAGGAAGAGTTTATCTTCACCAGAATGGTGAGGCACCAGTATAAAAATGGCATAGCAGCAGTAGCAGAAATTGGAGATCATCTTCCCCAAATAATTGAAGAATTTTTTGATATATTTTCGAAAAAGCTTACAGGATTACCCCATGTAAGAGAAGTAGGGTTTTGCATAAAATTGAAGCCAGGAGCATAACCAATTTCCAACAAGGTCTATTAGATGCCACTAATGGAACTCAACCAGCTATATTAACATGTGGAAAAACTGAAGGCAAAAAAGTTTATTTAGGCTAGTGGATCACCATGGGGAGCACCAGTGCTTCTAGTAAAGAAGAAAGACGGAACGACACGGTTGTGTATCGACTACAGACAGCTGAATACAATAACAGTGAAGAATAAGTATTTATTGCCTAGGATTAATAACTTGTTTGACCAATTGAGCAAAATAAAAATATTTTCCAAGATAGACCTTTGATCAGGATATTATCAAGTTAGGGTCCTAGAGCAAGATATACCGAAGATAGCATTTCGATCTCGATATGGACATTATGAATTTTTAGGTATACCATTCGAATTGACTAATACGCCAGGCATATTTATGGATTTGATGAATCGTATCTTTGTGCCATACCTAGATCAATTTATAGTAGTATTCATAGACGACATTCTTGTCTACTCTGGCAGTAAAGAAGAACATGAAGAACATCTTAGAAAACTATTACAAGTTCTGAGGGAGAATCAGCTATATGCTAAGCTCAGTAAGTTTGAATTATGGTTAGATCATGTGTCATTCTTGGTAGATATCATTGTTTAGGATAATAAACGACAAAAGATTTGATGAATGCGGAAAACGAGGTCTTGTGCGAAGACCCGCCCTTCTTTTATGTTTACAAACAAGATTGTATAAATTTGATCCTACACGAGGATGTCTAAGTATAATTTATTTAATCTGGGTGAATATTGCTATAGGTGTCTGATCTGCAGTCGATCACTTTAACCCTTGGACCACACGATGTTGAAGAAGTGTCGTGGAAAACAGGTAGCAGCTTCGAAGGTTGCTAAAGAGGGTGGATGTCCGATGCCAAAGTCGTCGATCCCTTCTCTTTGCCTGAGCTCTGGATTCTCCTCTCTCTCTTTCTCTCTCCTCTATTTCTTCTTTCAATTTGTTGACCTTGTCCTCTGTTAATAGAGGTCTCTATTTATAGAGTTTTAGTGACAGTGACCACTCAGTCGGTATAAAAACCGAGTAGTGGAAAGTACAGCACCCTTTTACACAACGGTTAAAATTACCAATGCCTCCTTATAGATGATCTTTCAAATAAGCGTGTGACGCGGGTCGAACTAAGGAATAAAATGCGTATAACTGCTACGAAGATCACGGCGTAGAAGCCACGTAGGTAGGTATCCCTCGTGTAGAAGAGGTTGGCATAGAAGCCAATGTCTGTCACCATGGCATAGAAGCCAAATAGTTATCAAACCGGCATAGGAGCCGAATAGGCGTAGAAGCTGAGTGGTCATAGAGGCTGATTGGGCATAGAAAACGAGTGGTCATAGAGGCCGAGTAGGCACAGAAGGCCGAATGGGCGTAGAAGCCGAGCAGGCACCGAAGCTGAATAGGCGTAGAAGTCGAGCAGGCAACGAAGCTGAATAGGCATAGAAGCCGCTGCGTAACGTGTCAGAGTGATGATGTAGACGTCTTAACCGGAATTACGGCTCTTGGAGATAATCAGATCTCTTGCATTAAATGCAGAGATCTGCCCCCATCTTATGCATTAAATTCAGATGCTTGTCTTTAAGATTTGCATCATTCTGCGCATTAAATGCAGATACGCACCTTAAATCCTGTGCAAAGAGTAACCGCTGTCGTGGCAGTCTGTTTGTCTTCTGCGGAGGGTAAGGAGCTCACATTTGTCTGTGTAAAACTAGGAAGCGTATTCCCTTGTATGCGTAGGAGCAGCTCTCGCAAAGGGGATGTCACTAAACGACGGTTCGGTGATATTTAATCAAATCTCCTGCATTAAATATGGAGATCTGCCATCATCCTGTGCATTAAATGCAGAGGCATGTTTTAAGGGTCTGTCACCCTTCTATGCATCAAACGCCGAGACGTGCCTCAGGCATCTGTCAGTATTCGGCGCATTAATTGCAGAGACGTGCCTTGAGGGCCTGTCACCACCCTGCGCATTAAATACAGAGACGCGCCTCGAGTCCCGTACGGAATGCAGCTTTTGACGTGGCAGGCGGTTTGTCTTCCGCGGAGCGTAAGGAGCTCTCATCTGCCTGTGTAAAACTAGGCAGCGTATTCCTCTGTATACGTAAAAGCGGTTTACGCAAGAGAAATGGTAGTAAATGACAGCCTGGGTTACAGTACCGCGCCATCATTATAGCCGTCGCTTGGATAGTCGAGCGGTATCCCTTTGTCAGAAGTCCAGACATCATGTTCATTGCAAGATCTGACAGGTTTATTTTGGAGAATACGAAGCATCCCTCGTACACTTCAATGCTGCATTAAGAGCGGATGAGTTTTACGCCATAAAGGCGATGAAGCACCCTGTTTATGCTGAAGCAGCCTGGACATACTGCCCTATGAGGATGGTCCTTGAGCCTATATTTCACGCTGTGCTCAATGGATAAGCTATGTTCGTACGTTGAAGGCTCTGAAGTCCTCTGTTTACGCTGCTTTGCATCAATATGCTGCGTAGAACTATCCAGCGTATTTTTTATGCTTCTACAAGACCCCCTTCAAATCTTTTAAATTCCTCGTAATTTGAAATGCTTTGAATGAAGCATGAACCGCTCCTCGTAACTCAAAACGCTCTGAGTGGAGCCTGAAACGGTCAAGCCTGACACATTCTTTTATGGCTGACTTTATGGCAGAGTTTATTGGGGATCAGTGCTCTCTCTCGCCTATAAAAAGGCTGAGGAGTTCTCCTGTTCTTCCTACACTTCCTTCATCATACAGAGATGATGGCCGGAGTTCGTCGGGTCGATTTGAGGAAGAAGGAGATCATGCTCTTCCAGCATGTAAGGAGCCGAAAAAGATGGCATCTTCGAGCAAATGTCCTCTTCAACGATGGATTATGGAAGGATATCATAGCCTCCTTTGCTCGGGATAATCAACAACTTTGTATGGTGGTTCTTCGGAAGAGAAGAAGGGTCGCATTTTGCCATGCCGCTTGCAAGCGGTACCTTCTTCCGTTACCTCCGGGGACGAGAGCAGCAACTAGCTCTGACCTCGGGTATTGAGTTGGGTGAAATACCTTAACTCAATCTGTCACGGTGCACGGAGCATAGGATCTGTATAATTTAGGCAGGGCCAGTTTCGTATTCTTCTTCCATTTATCATTTTAGTCGGTTGCGGAAACCGACCAACTGCTGGAGGAGAGATGGAGAATCGGCGCCCATACAAGAACCTGGCAGAACAGATTCTAGGGGGTGGCCTTCTGACGACGATGAGAAAATCCTTTGTAGATGGGATTTTCCTCATATATAATCATAAAAATAAAGAAAAACCCTTGTAGATTGGATTTTTCTCATATGTAATCATGACTTTAATCTTTAATAAAATCGTCTTTCTTCCGTGCATATGATCATCTTGCCATACTTTGCTGTGAAGTCTGAATATGTGTAGCTTCGACACGTCTGATTCTTTACACCGACTCTGTTTAGAAAGAGTGCTAGGTCCTGTCTTTTACGCATAACTTAGGGATGCGTAGAAAGCCGCTTTAGCATTCGAGTGTTTGAACTGTCCTGCTATTTAGGAGTGAGAAATCACGTAGAATTCTGAACTGTTACTTCTGATAAACATAATTTCTTTGTTCAGACATCATCTTCAAGAATAATTTCTCGAAAATCCCTTTGGGGCAGGGCGAGAAATGGCTGTCAAACTGATTTGCCATCATGGTAGATGAAATATTCAGACTGGAGTCTGGATGAACTTTGAATCGACCCATGAAGAAGAGTAATTTTTTTAATGTTGAACTCTGTATGCTTCGGGTAATTGGGATATCTTGAGGTCAAGAGGGAGTATCTTCTGTATGAACTCTTTGCAATTGACCGCTTTGAAAACCGTTCAGATGTACGCGTACTCTGGCCGGCGTATCTTTCAGATGTATGGGAAGTCATGGAGCGCAAAATAATAAGTTGGCAGCCTTTGAGCATAAACTAAACACCATCGAGCGTGAAATCATAGACTTATAGTTCCTGAGCGTGAAGTCGTAGGTTTGTAGCCTCTCGAGCATAAAGCTACCGAGCACAAAGGCATCCGGGCGTAAAACCCGACTTGTAGCTGTCGAACGTAAAGTCGTAGATTTATAGCTGTCGAGCGTAGAAAGCTCCTTAGCGTATAACTGCAGATTTGTTGCTTCTGAAAAGAAAATTTTCCGAGCGTGAAGTCGTGGATCCGTCGCCTCTGAGCGTAAACTAAGCGCCACCGAGCGTGAGATCATCAATTTGGTATCTGCTGAGGGTGAAGTCGTAGGTTTGTAGCCTCTCGAGCATAAAAGCTACCGAGCACAAAGGCATCCGGGCGTAAAACCTTCTTATTGGGCTCAATTCTAACTAGAACTAAATGTTGGTCCATGGATCTAATCTAAACTAGTTAGGTCCACTAACACAAGTCAAAAAATAATATCTAACATCTAACAATAAATAAATAATATAATAAATAATTATACAACATGTATAATATTTAATTAATTATAAAATAACCAAAATACCATTTTTTAGAAAATATGGTAGTGACAAGTCTACCCCTCTTAAAATAATTTTGTTCTCAAAATTCAAAGATGAAACTACCCCCAGAAAATAAAATAGAACAGAATCAGAAAAGAACATATCTTAAGGCATAAACAAATATGGGTAACGCTCTCGCATTTCATCATCTCTCTCCCAGGTAGACTCCCCGGAGAGTGATTCCTCCATACGATGTGTACCAAGGGAATAGTCTGGTTCCTCAGCACCTTCTCTCTCTGATCCAGAATCTCAACTGGTTACTCTGGATAGCTAAGAGTAGGGCCCACCTCTATCTCTGTGTGATCCAATACGTGACTAGGATCTGCCATGTAACGTCTCAACTGCGATACGTGAAACATGTTGTGCACTCCCTCTAATATAGGTGGAAAGTCTAGTATGTAAGCAACTATACCGACCCTCTCGAGAATACTGAAAGATACGATGAATCGCGGACTAAGCTTCCCGCCTCCACCAAAACGAATCGTGCCTCATGTCGGAGAAATTCTCAGAAATACCAAACCACCAACCTAGAACAAAATATAACCTTAAGAACTTAATCTATAACAAACAACCAATATCAAGCACAAAAAAAAATCTAAAACTATACCTCAAACTCCAAAGGTCTCCAGTGGCTATCGGCCCAATATCGTTGTTTGTCCTGCGCCACTCAAAGTCTGTCTCTGATCAACTTAACCTTCTCCGCTGCATCCACAACCATCTCTGGCCCTAACAAAACTCTCTCCAACATCATCCCATGACAAGGGGGTGTTGCATCTTAGATCATACAGAGCCTCAAGTGGTGATATCTCTATACTAGCCAGGTAGCTGTTGTTGTAAGCAAACTCTACCAAATAGAGATGGTCCTCCCAAGATCCCTCGAAATCTAGTACATAGGTGCTCAACATATCATCGAGTGTCTAAATAGTTTTCTCTGACTACCCATCTGTATGGGGATGATATGCAGAAATAAACTTGAGCTGGGTTCCCAAACTCGCCTACAAACTCCTCAAAAAATAAGAAATAAAACGACTATCCCGATCTGAGACTATGCTGTCGGGAACCCCATGTATCCTGACGATCTGCCTCACATACATCTCAGCCAGCTTCTCCGTAGACAAACCCACATTAAAAGGCAAAAAGTGGGCCAACTTGGTCAACCTGTCAACAATGACCCAAATCATGTCTTTTCCTCTTGGAGATTGTGGAAGTCTGGACACAAAATCTATAGTAATGTGCTTTCACTTCTACTCCAGAATGGGTAATGGCTGAAGTAAACCTCCTGGCCTCTGCCTCTCAGCTTTTACCTGCTGGCACACTAAGCATCTGGATACAAACTGTGCCACTTCCCTCTTCATGCCAACCACCACACACTCTCTCACATATCCCGATACATCTTGTTGGCACCGGGATATATGGAATACTGAGAGCGATGCACTTCCTGTAATACCTCCTCATGTAGCTCCCTACTAGACATACACAATCTAACACCATGTCGTAAAGAGCCATCCTCAGCAATGGTGAAATCATCCTCCAATGTTGCTCTCACCTGAGCTCTGATGCTCCTCAGAGATACATCCTCATACTGGGCTGCCTTTATCCTATCCATCTACTTTGAGTATATCTACAACCCCCACATTTGCATGGCAAAACCAGGAACTATCACCTCAATGCCCAATCTCTCCAAGTCCTCCAACAAATACCGATCATGCGTCAACAACATAGCTACATGATACCTGCTCAAGGCATCGACAACTACATTGGCTTTCCTAGGATTATACTGTAAAGATATATCAAAATCCTTTATCAGTTCCAGCCATCGATACTGCCTCATGTTTAACTCCTTCTGAGTGAAAACATTGTCACAACCCACACCCGGTATAGGGGCCCGAGTACATGGGTACGTCCAGCCTACGTCGCAGCATCAGCGGTAGAATATTATCTTTGTCTACTATACTATCTAATATCTCACACAATGTATATAAAATACTGTCATGCCATATCAATTCCAAATGATACTCAATCAAATATAAAACTAAAAGAAGATGTACGCACGATATGGAATAGAAAGAAAAGAAATACAAGTCTCAATACATCACATGTCTAACTCAAAACTAAACACAACTCAAGATCTCAAAACATATAATACAATCCATAATCTAAAAGAGAAACAACTACTACAAGGTATGGTAATCTAAATAGCCTTAGTAACTGGCACTACATCCTCAGATGATACTCCATCTGTCGGTCTGTAGTAAGTGGGACACATTCTCTCTAACCATTCATCTGAAAAATATTTTCTAGTCAGGAATGGAGCAAAGTATAACCCAATAGCAGTTCCAATTAATTGATAATGACTATAAACAAAAATAGAGAATATAATACAAGACGAGAAACAATGAACAATATCAACTATGGTAGAAGAACAGGTAAACAATGAACAATATGGCATACACTGATCATGATGAATAGAATAAGATAATAGAATGAAATAATGAACTAGAATGTGGTAAAGAACTGTAACTATGATAAGTGATTGAAATACTAGTTAGATATGTGATCGGCTTGGGTGAACATTGTCTACTTTAATATTGGATAAACATTGTCTAAGTTAAATATTGAAC